>OY728138.1:1172760108-1175260108 GCA_963277665.1 Viscum album | reverse complement strand
AACATTGACGACTTCAATGAAGGTTTAGTTACATTGACATATTTTACTAAATAATCAGTTATGTATATGTTCGTATTTTTAAGGATGTTTAATTATTTACTTCAAAATGACATTGTTATATTGACCAAAGAAAAAGGGATCTTTATTTCATAATGTGTAAGTTATTAATCATGGAATAATTATTATTTTTAAATATTAAATATACATTTAAAACTATATTTTATTGATGATTATCAGAAATAAAATTTGTTACATCCATTGAAAATGTAACTAGTATATACACATGAATACAATTTCAATTTTCCATTAACATTATATAAATAAAGTATGTTTTATTGTAACATTCCATAATGGTGACTATATAATAATTATCCTATTTTATCATTAATTTGATTATATATACATTCAATTTTATGCGGTTATGAAAAATGAATCTCATCGATTTGCGGGAATGGTAATCCCAAAATATGCATGAAAGACAATATCATTTTTAAATGGATATAAATGTTTGATAAAATGATAAATTGTTTTGTTAAAATGATCATTTTTCAATTAATATCATATATACTCATTAAATACATCATTATAAATATCATGGGGCAGTTGTGAAAAAATGAGTTACATCAGTCCTCGAGGCGGTTGTTCATCATATACACAATCAATTTTATTATTTAACATTTAATATGAGATTAAATTAATATAGGTTATTTTGAAAACATAATGAAATCTCAATATATGGGATATATTTATATTATTATATCATCATTTTTTAAGTGATTTTTTGTTGGTAGTAGAAGAAATATTACTAAAAAATTTGGTTAAAAGCTATACATATTATTCGGGAAGTATCCTTTTTATTATAACTTTAACACTATACAGTTGGATTTATACCAAATAAACTAACTATAGAATATATGAATGTTTTTTAATGGTAATTTTAATATCATGGATAAAATAATGTTCTCAAAATTTATGTGGAATAGATGATTTATGTTCCCTTTTATAAGAGAGGGAAGAGAACTACTGTAATTACTTAAAGTATTAAATAAATCATAATTAAATTTCCAAGATTTTGGATCCAAAATAATATATTACGAATATAATATAAATATATTTCTGAAAAAAAAATCATCTAATAAAATTGTAATTTTTTGATGTTTTCTCCATTTTCTCTACGTTTTAGCCCTCATTACCAGTTTTGATGAATACCAATATGTCATAGTATTTTTATAATTTTTGGTCTATAAACTACCTATAAAATATAATGTAACCCACAAATGGAACATGGATGTTATTTTTAACTATGTAAAATTAATTTTGGCTAATTTTAATATATTTACTTAATTTAAATCTGTTAATAAAATTTTGTTTATTATTATATATCATTAATTTTTTTTGAACTATTTATTTAATTTGGAATTAGAGAAAACATGATAAAAATGGAATTCAAAGATATAATATTACACCACCCATAATATATTAAATTTATAAATTATATTTGTGGCTCACTATAACATTGTAATACAAAATTAATTTTAGTGATACAAATATAATATAACTTATATTTATACTACATCCACAAACACCTTTTCAATATTGAATAAGAATTAAATTTAATTATGTATTAATTAAAAATAAATAAATAAATTATGATCTTAAAAATAATTATATTATTAAAAAAACCATTAATATTCATTCACAATATATCTTTAAAACACCTATGAACATATAATATATTTTCAAATGAAAGAGAGTCCATGTTTATATTTTTCTTTATATAAAATAATATATATGTATATTTTAGTGAAAAAAGAAACCAAATTGAAATAAAATCTAATATTAGATGGTGTATGTTCAATCCCACCCATCCAATATAATACATGGAAGTTTAAGGAAATTTTATTATTCTTTTCAAATTATTATTAAGCTTAATTACCTAATTTTCACTTAGTGAGGTGAGAATTTTTTACTAAACTTATTATTCATAATGAAAATGTTAAAAGGAACATATTTATGAAATTTATGAATCATGATTCACATTCTGGGATCCATGTATTAATATTCAATTTTGAGATGTTTTAAAAATACATTTAAACATAATACCCCATAAAAGACAAAAAATGATTTTTTGGAAAAACAATTATTCATGTATAAGATATCATAGATTTATATTTTGAATTTTAATCACTATAACAGGAATTTTAATTTTAAAATATATGAATATAATATAAAAATTTATTAAATCATTTAACATTAGGGAATATTTATCTTAATTAAAATTGAACATCATTATGCTTTAAAAAATTAATATATGATAAATGAATATTATAAAAACTATAAAACATTACCCAAATCATGTATAAAATCTTTTCATATGAATTTATTTAATGATAAATTATAAATAAATAATATTTTTTTAAAACAATTTCTGCTATCTGCATAAAAATATTTTTTTTCCTAAAATATCTGATGTTTTCACTATACGAAAATTTTGATTTTCTGATTAAAAAAATGATATCATATTTATTGAAAAAAAAATTAATATTTTTTAACATAAATTATAATATTATTTGAAAAATTCACAGAAGACAATTTTTGCTGAAAATATATTTATGATCCGTAAAATAACATGACTAAAAATGAGTCATTCATTCATGTGATTTAATCATGAAATTTCAATTGACTTGAGATTTTATACATTTATTTCATAATTGTGTTCCTCATATTTATACAATATAATTCTTTTATTATATTATATTAGGTTTATATAAATTTTGATGTTATTTAATGTTTAGTATTTTATATCTCGTAAGATATCAAACATATTATTTTATTATATTCTTAGAGTGTTACCTTCAATTCAATACATTGCCAAAATATTTCATAATTTTAAGAAAAATTAATATTTTAAATGTCATATTCTTGATAGAAACATTTAATAATATGAAATCATGAAGAAAAAAATATGTTCACCTATAGAGTATCATAAACAAAACATTAATCATGAGTTCATTTTATTAAATTATTAAATAAAAATATTCATTCAAAACCCTCTGTAGTGAATTGAAATCCTATGTCATTATCACGTGAAGCTATATATTCATGAATCAATAAAATTATATTTACATTGAAATAAACAACATAGAAAATTATCAAATATATGTTAAGATTAATTTATATCTTTTTTACTTCATCAATTTACCTTAAACATTGGTTATATATATCAATCTTACCCATAATTATAACTATACTAGGGAAACCAATAATCATAAAATATTTTAATGAATAATATCCTTATAAAAACATATAATATACTTAATTTACATAGTAAAACAATTTCATTAGATCACTATAGGAAAACAATAATTAGTTTTCTTCTAAGAATAAGAATAAATAACAATTTATTTTTTAAAAATTTAATAATATAAACAATCCCAAAAAATTGAATGGGGTATTAATTGATGAACAAAATAATAAATTATATTATAAACATGATATTGATTTATTCATATGAAAATAAGATACAGTGGTTATTTATTTAATGGTTAAAACAAAATTTATATTATTTTTGTAAATAGAGTAAATAGTGATCCGTACCTAACATGTATAAATGATTCAATTTAAATACCATTTTTAATATTAAATGACTGAAAAAAATATCTAATATAATTATTGAATCATTTTAATGAACAATTTAAATGTAAATGAATGAGTTTTAATTATTTAAAATTATTCTTGAATGGAATATTCAATAAATGGTCTCCTAACTCACCACATCTGTTATTCACATTACTAAAAAAATTTAAATATTTTATATAATGTAAATAATAATTTTCATGTTAATTACTTAATTAGTTGAGTTATCATTTCATTTATTTTAATGTCTTATTTAGTTATTAAATCGTTTAATTCAACATTAGGAATATTCGGCTCATTCATTTTATTACCAAAAAATTACAGTATTGTGTTGATCATGGTCAATGGGGACATTGTTATGTCATCTCTAAAATCATTACCCTATTATATTTTTTATAATTATACATTATATTCTATAACGACCCTACATTTTATTACATGTATATTACATCATTTTTTAACATTAACAACATAATAGTGTTAGAACTATATGATATAAAGGTTCAATATATTTGGAAAATTAGTTTCATACAAAACATGTAAATAATAAAATGTTGATATTGGTTTAAATTCATATTATTTATATAACTAAATATCACATTATACCATCTATATATAATCAGGTGTGGTTATAGTCCCATTATATGAGTGAGCTAAAAGCCTACGAGAGGAGGAATAAAGGACACAAATCAATAGAACATGGATGAGGATAATCATATTCATAATTTCATAAGCATAACATCATTATCCTAAACAAGATGGAAATATTGTATAAAGGCCTGGAATGTGGAAAATGGATAAAAATGAAACATAATGTCATAGTGGTCAAATACCACACATAGTTGTGAACATATAAAGAATCATGTTCATGCTTAACATATGTTCATTAATCATAACATCATGTTCTTCAAAACATATAATAGTATTTACATAAATAGTGCATAGAATGTCATGATACACATAAAATTATACAATTCATTAAAGGGATATATAAATATAGGCTCACTAATACAAGAAAATATTCACACAATCTTGCATACCATATAGAATGTACAAAAATCAAAATCATTAATTTACCCATGGAATTGAATCATTTTTATAAGGATTTTAAAAAACTATATTTTAATAAATAATTTTTTTTGGTTCATGAATTTTTTTGGGAGTGTTTATTTGGTACAAACATCAGCGTTCATGAAAGAAGAAAAAAAAAATATCAGAGGAGTTCGTGAAGTGTTCAAAAATGTAATGTCTATTTGGAAAATCATAGTATATAACATAAAAATAAAGGACGAAGTATTAATGTCACCCATAAGAATAATAAATAACATTAAAAAAAGACTAATTTACATTATTGGAAAATCAATACCATATATCTTGTAAAAGACGGTTAACTGAATGAAAATGAGTTGGCATTGATAATACCTTTACCTAAATCCCCTGTTATTTCATAAACATTCAGCCTCTATAATAATAAAAATGTGTTTATAAAAACATTGATCAAGAAGTGAGTTATTTAAATATATAATTATATTTAGAAATTAAAATTATTTTATTATGTTTATATTTTTTCATGGTTTATCGGAATATATTTTGATATAATGTTTTCTTCTAAAACAATTTATTTTTCATTGATTTAATTATTTTTATTAAAGGTAGTTAATTAATATGTAATGTCAACTCGAGTAGATTAAAATTAACATATTTATGAATTTATATATAATAAATTATTTATCATAACCATATATAAATATGGTTAAATAAATTAAGGTGTAAACATTAATGTTGGGGGTTAACCAACCGTTTTCAAGAACATTGTACCAAATATGAGAAGTAGAGGTATAAAATATAAATACATAAATAATATAGATTTTATAGTTTATTAATATAATTAATATAATTTTAACACATTGTATAATTAATAATAATATATTTGGTTTTTAAATGGATATATAAAGAGAGGGAAAGAAGATGAAAACAAATTTGTTTTCATGAAATCACTCCCATTTATGGTGTTACATCCCTTATACGACAATAGATTTACATGATGATTAGAGTTACATTACTACATAAAAACCATATATATTCTAACCGTATTAATAGAATTAATTTTGGAAGGTATTTGTATTTTTAATGTTAAAAAGAAGTGATATTCCAAGGGGAGGGAGAGGGGCAACTCATATTTTAGGAGACGATAATTTTTAAATTAAATTAATGAATAAAATACACTATCCATTCTATAACTTAAATAGTTATATTTTTAAAATAATAATTTTTATTTTTATTTAATTACATGATTTTAATACTTTGAATCCTTTATAATTAGAATTCATTTTTTAATAAAAGGAAATTTCAAAGACAATATTTTTTTTTAATATCATACTTTAGATTATTGACATTCCAAAGTACATCATAAATATAAATTAATATTTATTTTACATTAAATTTTTTTTATCACATTAAAGGATTAGGTTTATCCACTTTATATAATATCTATTATGTCAATCTTTGATCAGTAAATATTTAATTCAAGTTACCGAGATAAGGGAAAAATTATATTTTTACTATTCAACTGATAATTGAAGTATTTCAAAATATTATAAAAAAATACACTATGAAAATATCAATTTCAGGATTTCAAATATTATATTAATTTTATAAAAATATATTTTTGTTATATTTTTCTTTTAATATCTAATATAAAAATTATGATATTTTTGAAATATTTTATAATACAGTCTATTAAAAATGTTCATATATTTTTATTTAGTATTTAATAATGATATTTATTTTAAGAAATATAATTTTTTTATTTACATAAATGTCCCCTAATAATTATTATTTTCATTAATTGTTCTTATGATGAGCTTAAATAACTATTGCAAAGTTTCAGATACTATTCATAATGTCCATGATACAATTCTAGTGGTTACATTAGCACATATAAATTATAATTCATTCCTTTATTCATTTTTGACCTTAATTCCTCACATGGTTCTACATTTCCATATGCTATAACATAGATATAATTACTAATATATTGTTTCCTTTTTATGGTATTCTTAATAGTATGTATGATTCTAGCTGATTAGGATGATCAAAATTTTCCCATGGTATTTTTTGCTTTTTTTCTAGAAGACATTTCTTTATAATATTTGAAATTTTAAAAGGATTAATTTTTTTGTATTGTATAAAATATTATTATTGATCAAATAGTGTTTTTTGTTTCTCTATCATATTTAATATTACAATACTAAATAATATATTATAATATACATGTATTTCAGGAATTAGTTTTCATTTATAATCTCTGGACTACTTAATATTCATTACTTTAGAAACTTCATCCATGAAATTTATAATCACAATATTCACTAAGAAGAATTGATGGTACCACTATTTCATTGTTTTTTATCTTTCCCATCTCATTATTCAAACTTATTGTTCCTCTAAAAAAATATGACAAGGCTTGTTATATTCTATCTTATAATGTAATCCTTTTTTCAAGATATTTACAAGATTGTATACATACAAAATTTAATTATTTGGTTTTACACATGTCATATTTACTACCATTTTTAAGATTATGTATGTACTTCATCAAGGGAGATACATAGAACACATAATGATATTGATTCATATTTTGTTTAAGTACAAGCTAATATTCTACTCCTCTTATGAGATCAAGTATCACAATCATGCCAAATTTACACATGCCTAAGAATTGATTTCTTTTCCAACTGGATGAATGCATTCACTTGTGATATTTAATAGATAAATGTGGCTATATCATAAATCTTTGTCTACATAAAATTACAATAAACATAGCTCTTCTCCCAACTCTCTGACGCTTTTAAATATTTTATGATTCCTTGGACCATCTCTATTATCACTTAATCCTGATCAAGTCTAATAACATTCATTCTCCATCTTCAATGAAGCAAGATACAATACCACATTATTTCACATAAGGTGGCTTATAATAATCCATTTAAATTATACTATGGAATATCTGATTTCATGAGAACTCAAGTATTTGGGGTTGTTAATCCCATCTTATTTTATGGTCCATTTAGTGGGATCATAGAATGTAATCAAGTGTCTAAATATTTCTTTCATAATGACTATAATTTTAGTTGTGATAGGCCATACTAATGTTTTATTTTTTAATTAATGTATTTGGGAGACATATGCTGAATTGATATGTTAAAATTATATCTTAATCCGAGATTATTTGAAAGTGGAACCCCATACCGATTAAAAAATTCTTTTAAATATATCTTATAAAGGTGTTAATTTAAGAAATATTATCTAATAGATATGATGTGGGATGTATGGTGAGTCTATAAACCAAAACCTATATCACATTGTTTCCACTAGTTTTCATAAGGGGATCAGGGATAATGTATATGGTGATGTTATCCCATTTACATGTGGGTAAAATAAATGGTATCATCAACCCATTATATATTTTTATATCTAATTTAACATGATGAAATACCAAAAAACATGAGATATACGATGAAAGATCCTTATTCATGTTGTCCATCCAAAAGTATTATAGATGATCATGGATAACATTGGGGTATCAAGGATGGATGTAGAAAGATGATCAATTCACATTATCCAATATCTATTTCATTATGTCTTTAATACATGCACATAATGTCTAGATCCAAATCAAATGAAACCATGCGAATTGTTTTTAACTCATGCTGATAACCTTCAATTACTCGATTAACCTTATTTTAAGGCTCTATATCATCCCTTTGTTCCACATAAATATTATCTTGGATAGAAAGTTGGGAAAACATTTAGGCATTGTTGGATATATATAAGAATGTTATGATTTCTATATCCATCCATTTCATATAAATGGATATTTTTTATTTCTAAATAAACATTAGGAATATAGTATAAAGTTATTTTGTATTATTGAAATGAACTACACTTTTCACCTTTCTTATATTATTATGAGTAGATAAATCTTATTCCTTGTTCCTCACTAACCATCTTCATTTATGTATGATTAAAAACCTCGTTGTGAATTTATACTATATACTTTTTTGACCATTATATATGTCACATATATCACCATTGGGTTCATGCATATAATTATTAAATGCGTTTATCATAGCTACTAACTAAAAATCAAGTGTTATGTAGTTTTTCTCGAGGATCGTGACTTTTCATGAGGCGTATTCTATCACTATATCATTTTGTATAAGTATACAAACTATTATTTTTATTAAACTATAAGTGAATATTGAAATACCTTCCTAACAACATGGTATTGTGTGTATAGGAACAATAATTATCCCCTTATTGAGTTAAATAAATAGTTCCCCACATTCTTCTATCTTTACATACATGACCCCTTTCCATGTTAACAAAGTTCATGGGATTGAAAAAATTTGTACATTTATAAAAAATCATCATATGTATCCAATAATAATAATAAAACTACATAATTCTGTGACACTATTTGGTTTGGGACATTCTATAATTACTTTTTTACTGTTCTACCGAGATTCCCTCACTTGTGATCGCATTCACCAATAATGTGGAATTCTTCATTAAAAATCACACATGATGAACATATAAAAAATTTATCCATACATAACGTTGTGTGAATAATCCTATTATTCCCTTGGAGTTCAACCATTATAATTGGGGAAATGAGAATATTATCTATAAATACTTTCTCTTACTTGTTTACATTGTTTATAAAGGCCATTATCATCAAATTAATGATGATCATAGGGTAATTAGTATGTCTAAATGGTGTAACTATGAACACATAGTGTCAATTCCATATAAGGAAGGAACTATTATAAATATATTCTTTCTTATCCTTTAGTTAATGTTATCTTGAATGATGATATACATATTATAACACTATAATTCCTTATAGTTTATCAAAAAAATCCATCCATCCTTTGTTAGTGAAACTTATTATTTATGGTGACCTTATGGAGATAACATTAATTGATGCACGACTTGGTTGATCCATCCTTTTTATTTACAAAGAGAAATAGTTATCCCCAATTTGATGCACATGGGTGTGTGATATCTTTATAAAAATTACCTTGTATATTATTATTTGACTCCTCCTATTCAATCAGGGAAATAATATATGGTTATTTTTATTTTGAAGTGGATTTCGGTATAATGTTTTTTAATAACACTACCTCAATATCCTTGGGGTGTCTAGGTAACTCATTAGAAAATACATTATTGAATTACTTCAAAATGGTCATTTCTTCTTGGGTGATACGTTACTTCAACTTTATCATATAGGAAATGAATAGTTTTTCATTGGGTAGAGTCACCCACAATATTGAAGGATTGTTCCATGTAGACTCATGATTATCATTACATTTATATATGATAATAGAATGGGTTTGGCGACAAAGAGTTATATTCTTTTTTCCCAACAGTTGATGTGTCATCTATATAAGGATAGCCAATATATGAAAAGTATGAAAAAAAATTATAAAGTTAAATATTAAATTGGATTGAAGATTCATCCAAACTATGATAATTGGATATAAGTATAACACTTTTGTTGCAACGATCATGCCACTAGATTTCATATATATATATATATATATCTACTATAATGTATCGTGGTTTAATTAAATAGTTCTAGAAAACATTCATGATATAAACAAATGTGTATAAGAAGAGTTAGATTAATCAATTTAAATTCACAAGTTTAGATTAATTATACCATTAATGAATTCAATTTCATGTTCCAAATGAGTAGTTATGGTGACATAAGATTTCACTTTCTCCTTCGGTATTTGTTGGTGCTAATGATAATTAACCTAAAGCACCCCTGGTTTGCTGAACACAATTGCATAGTTCCATTTCTCCCTAAAATTGAATCATTGAACCATGAGTGGTGAATTTGGATGTGTCTTCTTATATTCTTTTCGGTCTTCCAAATTCATCATTTCACTTCGACATTCTTGATATTGGTTTCCTTATCACAAAAATTAAATCATTTTCACACCCCATTATGGAAATTCCCATGATTATTTTCACTTATTTCGGATATGTGGTTGGTTAGATCCTTATTAATTCTTTTTCATCTAACCAAAAATGATTAAAATAAATTATTCCTTTTTTATATTCATATCTGTTGAACCATTCATGAAAAATAATATCTATATTGAGTGTTCATCATAACACTTTTGTGTAACTCCAAATGTCTCAGAATGATTTTTCCATTTGCTGGTTTAGTAAAATTAACTTTACAGTCAATATTTTTTCTCAATCACTTTTTATAAAAATACCTAAAACATATCATGAAGTTATTCTAAATGATTCATTATATTTCATGAAACAATCACCTACCATTTTTTTGTAATATGAATTAACTCTCTATATCTTTTCAAAGTGTTCAATATAAATACATGGAACCAATATTTTATGAATGTGTTTCAACAACATCCAATAAAATTAATCATTCATCTAGGTGTTAAATATAAATGGACACCATTTATTAGAATCTCTTTTTAAATGATATATGACCACAGTCAGCTTCTCCTTCTCCGATCACAAAAAACAAAAAAATATACTCTGTTGAGTAAATAAACTATTCATTGAAAAGTGAATCAAGAGATCCAGTAAATGACTATGGAATTTATAAAATAAATGAATCAATAGGCTATTGTTCCTTTTTTGGAGAAGGTAATGTTCCACGATGTTTGGGATATTTTCTATAGCCTCAAGAAGTTGGGTAAGCAATGCTATAAATTCTTAAACTCCACCTCCCACAGAATTGAGGATATTGATGAAACAATAATTGTGTTGTCCTTCAAATGGGTTTCTGAACAAGTTTCTAATGTTTCCCAACATAATATAGAACATAAATTATATAAAAACTGAAATCCAACACCATATTAATAAATAGTTAATTGTTTAGGAAAGTAACTCTAATGTGAAATCTTATTGGATCACTAGACTTTTTCTGAAACTATTCTTCGAGGATGTTAACCTATAGATTATTTTATACATATCGTTATCACTAATGACTTATATTCCAAAATAAAAAACAAACTAATAAATTCATTACTAACAACTATAATTACACTACCTTTTCTTAAAAGACTTTTACATCATTTTTAATACAATAAAAATAATAGTTTTACAAATATAAGATATAATGGTTTACTATTTTGGATAAATTAGGATGAATCATAAAATAAAAATAACAAAACATAAAAATTTATTAATTACCTCACATTAATCATTTCAAATATCATGTTATTCATAGTACATAAAATCACTTAAGTATACATATCTTATTAATGGATGACCTAAAAGCCTAGTAAAAAGAGGAATGAAAGACATAATTAACATTTCATGGTTCAACATAAATATCATCATCATATAAAAATCCTAATATCATCATCATAAGAAAATTGGAAATTTTTGATAAAATCATAGAATGTGGTAAATTTATTGAAAGGAATCATCATGTCATCATGGTCAAATACTATCCATAATTTTGATCAATGATTACATAATGCTAACACATAAAGTATATACAGAAGTCATAATATCATGATTTTGAAAAATCCTATCGTAATAATCTACCATTATGCACATAATATCGTGATATACATCACATTACATATTGAATTTTAAGGATAGTAATTTTGGGTCCACCAATCACCTCACACTATTCAAATAATATTTTATGCCCCATAGAATATATAATAATCGTATTAATGAAATTAACAGGGACAATAAATTGGTATAATGATGATTTTGTATATATTTATTTCATAAATAAACCATTGGGGTTCTCTATTAATTATTAGAAGTATATTCAATATTAATTTTATTATTATTGAAAACAGATGGAACATCTTAAGAGGAGTCAATAGTGAATGTTGGAATGGAAATTTTTTTTCAAACATTTTCATTTATCATAGAAATCAACATAGAAACATATAAATCCCCAAAATTGAATGGTAAGAAGAACTAAATGATTTTAAGGTAACATTACAAGAATATTCATACTCCATATTTCATGACATATTGATTACCAAAAGAAAATTTGTTTTGTTTTAGAATCCAGTTTTTGTAAATCGTACATTACTTAATCACATTTCGACCTCTGAAATAATAAAAATAAGTGAATAAAAACCTTCATAAAATTGTTTTTTTATTTTTACCACTATTTACAAATTATAATCATTTTATTATATTTTTTATTTTCAATGGTTAAATGATATACATTTTCAAATCATGTTTTAAAAAATTGTCCCAATTTACTATGATTTTGATATTTTTTAAAGGTAATTACCGCATAAGAATGGTTAATGAAATATAAATGAAATATATATTATTAAAATTGTATATATTATAAATCATTTATTATAAACATCAATAGTGGTGTTTATAAAAAATACATTTTAATCTTCCATATTTTCAGTTGAACGACCGTTATTAGAAACACAGTCCAAATGATAAGAAGATAATGTATAAAATATTTACACATCTAAATTATAATTTGTTACATTGGGATAAACTAACTAATATAATATTAAAATAAATTAAAATTAATAATATAAGAATTTTTTTAATGAGAAATGTCAGACAGAGAAAAATAAATAGAACAAAAAAATGGGATGATGAAATCATATCCTCTTCTTGGTGTTTTTTCAAGTACGAAAAATGAATTCCATGATTATTATTGTTGTATTACTCTTGAATTTACCTATTGATTATAATTGGATTAATTGATATAGTTTTTTAAAATAATACAAATTCATAGTGTGGGAGGAGTTTTTTTCCATGCGGGAAGAGAGGGGTTCTTTAATCTTAAGGAGATGTAACATTTACAATAGTATATTGAATATATAAAAATATCCACTGTAATGCTTATAATATTATTATTTTTACATTATAAATAATTTTTAAATTATTCAAATTTTTTAATTATATGAATAAAATTATATTTTTAAATCATTAGTTTAAAAAAATTAAAAAATCATTGAAAATATTATTTTAAAGAAGTTCATTAAATTTTAGACCCTAGAAACTACATTTTAGTTTTGGAAATAATTTTTTAAGGTAATGCTTATTATATTAAGTAATTTTTTTTAGATCACCGTGTTATAAAAAATGGTTTGTAATTATTACATCATGAGTGTTGTAATATAAGTTACACTAGTTAAGGAAAAATATATATTTTTACTATTCACCTACAAATTGAAGTATTTCTGAAAATAAACATAAAAATAACACTTGGTAAATATTGATGTGATTATTAAAAAAATTATATTCAAACTTCCAAAGTTATATTTTAACATAGTTTATTTTATTTGATAATATAATAATTGATTTTTTGGAAAAATATTCTAAAATAAGAGTTTATTAAAAATATATTCTATATTCATTAATTTATTATCATTTTCACTATTTTATTGAATTATAAAATTTATATTTAACTAAATTACTCTTCATAGATATTATTTTTATGAAACTTTTTTATTATTAGGTCAAATTTATATTTTGATAGTAAGTTTACTACTCTTGATGGCCATATTACAATTTTAACAGTCATTTTAACTCCTATAAAAAGTACTTTATTACATTAATCATTATTCACCTCAATTCCACCAAGGGTTATATATTTCCATTTTTCAATAAATTTGATCTGTTTAATAATATTTGTTTAATTTACATGGAATTTTTCGTGGGTGGGATGATTATGTTTGATAGGGATGAACAACATTTTCCTACTATAAATTTTATATTTTCTATTTTTTCGCATTTTTATATTTTTAATTTTAATGGGTTTAATTAGAAATGTATGTGTTGAATGAAATTAATGAAAAAGGAATCTTGTTGGTTTATCCCTTTAATTTATATGTAAAATAATGTATAATATAATATAATAAAAATATATTTCAAGAAAAAAAGTATCATTAATAAAATATTGGTTATTAAATGTAAACATTATGTTCTTCCCACATGTGTTTGGATTGAAAAAAAACACGTCACTTTATGACGGTTGGAATACACAAGTACATGCAACCAACAAATTAAATTTACATCATATTGGAAGGTAATGTGGTATAATATATATTACCTTTTCCGAAACATAAATTTTTCAGAAATAACATGTCTATCAATTAAATTTATCAATTAAAGTATTTATGTTAGATAATTATGGAATATTAATAGCATCACCTTTTTGAGATATTAGTCCACTGGTAAGCATGAGTGATGTTATCATTTACTATATGTTGGAATGGTGGTGGAAAATATTTTTCCATCATCATAATAACATATATTTATATTGATGTTAATAATCTAACTATATTAGTATGATTATATTATGGTTCTTTGGAGGTATATGACAAAACTCCCATGAATGAAATTTTTAACACATAAACAACATCATTAGATATCTTCTATTGGGTTACACCTTAATCATTTTAATCTTAGAATTTTGGGGAGACCATTAGTTATAGGAAATGTGTAGGGTATATGTTGAGGATAATCTAGATATCGTTATCTCAATAGAGGAGTCATTCTATGTGGTGGAATTAAGAGATATGAGTCCATTTTATAAGTGAGGGAGCAATACTCTTGTCAATTTTATGAATATTAAAATATAAAAAATTTCATTCACATTGAAAATAAGTCTTAGGAAAAAAATATAATTTATGATATTTTATGGTAGAAAGACATTTATATAATTAGTTTTGAACAAGGATTATTGATATATTAATTAGAATCTTTTTTTACACCCTCATTCATGCTTTTTATCATAAGAGTCGTAAATAAAAATTAACTTTATAATGAATCATTTCAATATAAAATAATATTCTAATAAAAAAATCATGTTGACTATTTAAAAAATGTAATAAATTTTATAATATTAAAATTTGTGAAGTGACAATAAAATATTTTGATATATGTTCAAAAAAGAAAATTAAAAAACATTTTTATGAAAATTTCTTTTTTCAATCATAATAATTTATTTGCACCAAAATCAATTATAATGATGATTACAATTGAATAAATTATATAATTTGTATTCTAATCTGACTAATGTTACATTAAATCAAAATAAATATATAATATGATTTCATTAAAAATAAAATTTGTGAGAGTATTTGTGAATATTTATTTTGTTATTTTCCCAAAAATCAAAATTTTTTTAAAAAAATTCCCAAATTTTACTGATGATAATTTTTATATAATGAAATAATTTAAATACATTTTTATAAAATAAAATTTCTAAAATTATGAAATTTAACTGTAAATAATACCTTATAAATCTTGGAAATCCATTTATTTTGAATAAAATTAATTATTATTCATATTAAAAAATTCTATATCATTATCATATTGTACATTACTCCATTAAATATAATTACTTATTTTACTAATATATAAAGATTATTTATTGTTAAAATTTAATATGATGTAACATTCATCCCTTCTTTTTGAAATTTCATACTCATAATTTTATTTACTAAATAATCATATGAATGCATTTTACCAAAATAACTATTTTCGACTCCCATTCTTCCTTTCAGTTATATGGTTTATCCATAAATCCATAGCATGGATAGTAAGATTATTCCACAAAAAGTGACTTCTATTATCAAGAATCTTTACAATATATTTCTTATAGAAAATATAATAATTAATCTAAAAAACATTAGGGCTCAAAAAGTGAGATGAAAATGGAAAACAATTCCTATATATATCAAGGAAATATTTTTCCATTCCTTATATAATTGAAAACAACATCCCATATACATAATGTATGAAAAAGGTGACCTCCTATAACAACTGAGAGATATTCCTATGGATATCTACATAAAATTTCATCTACTACTTCTTGTCACAATAACATCCTTTAGTCTAGTTACTTTGATATAATTAGAGTCTAAAATAATTTTCCATAAAATTAATCAAATTGGGAAATCATTATACTATAATGAAAATTGTAATTATACAATAATTCCTCCAATAAATGATTCTAATACAAAAATACTTAATAATACAAATATAAATACTGATAGATATCATCCATATAATACAAAAATATTTTAGAATATTCTTATATATAATGAAACATTATATTTAATGATTATTTCACATAAATCATCAATATAAAATAATAAATGAAATATTAGATTAATAATGTTAATATTTTTTGTATAATATTACTTTTAGTATAGAAAATCAATTTATAAATTAATATAAACTTATGTTTATAAAATCGTATTATTAAAAATAGACGTTCTAATGAAAATAAATTCCTCTTAAATTATTTTTTTTCATTTAAAAAATAAATTTCTAAATTTTGGAATTTTATTTTTTTAAATGATAATAGTTTTAAAATATATTATTCCAAAACAATGTCAAAGTGATTTTTTATTTTTTTCTAGTCTACTTTATCTTGTATTTGAATAGTTAAAAAATAATTTTTTTAATAGAGTCAATTTTAAAACATTATCATAATAAATAATGGATTAAAATGTATTTGAAAAATTATATTAAAATATATATATATATATATATTAAAATAAATCATATATGAATTTTTATTGAATTTTAAAATCTACTTTTTTAAATTATTAAATATATGTAATTTTTTACACTAAAAATTATTTTTTCCCTTACAAAGAAAATAATTTATATTACTTGACGTAACTAAGTATAAAAAATTGAATTTACAATTTTTTATTATATTCTACTTGTTATTCAGTATATTGAAATTAATTTTTATGCAAAAATGTATGATTACTATGATTTAAGTTAGTCCCCATGTTAATACTAAAAGTTTTATTTTCAAAGAATAGTTTTTTTAATAAATTATAAAATTTGTTTAATTAAAAAAATAAAATATTTAATATGAAGGATTTTATAATATGTTTACTCATGTATAGAAATTTAGTATCACGCTTTTAATAGGTTCTCAATTTTATATAATATTATTAACACATAATTTTGAATTCTTTTTATAAATTAGTTCTTCTCTATATTAATATAATCAATTTAAAATATCATTTTATATTATTCTTGAATTGTGCTTGATTATATTGAAAACATATTTCCATTCAATACATCATAATTTTGTTACAAGGCATTATTATTAATTATAATAGAAAATAAATTATTTTTAAAATCACAATACCAATATAAAATAACCACTAATATATAATATTATTAGTTATAGTCATGAATTACATTCATCAAAATTAAGAGGTAGAGACATTAACAAATTTATACAATAAAAAAAATAAAAACATTTTTACTTTTAATCCTTTTATCATGGATTTTTGTCCGTTCCTTATTTAAAACTAAGAATTATTTATTTAGAATGACTTTTTTATTCACTTATAAGCATGGAATACCTTCCCCAATTAATTAAAAACATATTCCATATAATGTACAGCAAAAAATATTTAATTTATATCCCCCTATAAATTCATCCCACCATCATCATCATCAAGGAGATTACTATTATTTAGAAGCAATGAGACAAAATGATCCCACCAACCATATCAACATGAATAATGAGGCCAAAAAAATTTAAGGCCACTAGAATCCCATTTTACTAGATCCACCCACATAGGATTCAAGGTTCTCACATTGTGTAGGCATATTGGTTGTAAGAAAAGGACATAAAGGGACACAAGGTAGCCCTCAACTTGGTTACCCTCACCCACAGAGTGAAGCAATTTGGTTTTGTTATTGAGAATGCCTTTGCAAATTCTTTTGATTTTGGAAATCAACCAATGAGAGGTGAAAATATCACACAGTTCATCAGGAAGAATACTTGAGTCGGTTTTATCCTACATCAATGGAATGATCATGTCGATACTGAGGCTTAACCCAAAATGCAAGGCCTTCGTCTCAGCATTGTAAATATAATCTATGTCCCATGTGAGAGGAGAACGACAAAATAATCAAACCATGTGATTAATGAACAACCCAAACTCCACGGTTCTCCCCCATGTTTCACAAACCATCTGTATTGAGTTTATGACCCCTCACGGGGGTGATTCCATCATACCAACTGGGTACTGATGCTGCTAGCACTAGACTAGGAGAGGAGAGAGCACATTTGAAGGCGACCAAGGGAGGGGGATTCCCGCAAGTTGATGATGATACCTTCTATATCAAGAAGGTCGGTTTTGGTATTGATGACAATGGTTATACCAGATGAAAGGAAACCATCATGCCTCTCCTTGTTCCTATCCTACCATATACACCAACTCCCAAAATGAAAGATCAAGGTATGTGCCAACATCTCAGGTCCCTTGTCACCAGTTCCATGATACCACCTATCTCGGAATTGTACATCGTCCGGGATGGGATAGAGAATAAAATTAATACCACTAAAGGAACTATAAACATCATCTCCCAGTCACCCATAACCAAATTATGGTATATACTGTCTTCTTTATATTTTTTACATCATGAACCATGTGACACAATCAGGATCCAACACCATTTAATGATTTCATCTAATGGGACAATACTATTTCTAATTCTTGAGAATAAAATATTTTTTTTCGAAAAAATAACATTGGAATACACGTCTTAATTATAATTATTATCACTCTAATGCATGACCCAGGTGTGACGAAAGTCCATATAAGTGAAGGTGCCAAAGGAAGGTGTAAATATGCATTTATCAGGTTTTGTGGTTAGATCGATAATGTTGAAGGAGACCAACGAATTTTATTCTAACCCAAACATAATGAACGTTAGATAATGTCTCGATTATAGAAATGAAATAGTTGTAGTGGAAAAGACTAGGTATTAAATAACCTCTATTCTGAAATTTTGATAATAGAAGGATAACTCACCACTCTCAACAATCCAATGCACATACGATTGATGTTCAAAGATAATAGGGGTAATGGTAGATAAAAATTGGGAATAGTGTCTCCACTTCTTGTTCATATTCCCAAAATGATAATCATTCATTGTTTTTCCAAATATGGTGTGTTGATCTAGGACATAACATTCTAGCTTTGCATGAATACATTTAAGGGTATCTTCAAGGTTGAAAACATGGATGTCGCCCTCTCTATCCGCACATGCCACTATCTTCAAGGATACCAAGCGTCATTTCTCTTACGATTGTAGATCCCATATGAAGCTGTAAAAATGCTTATCAATGTTGCTGATGAAAAACATAGGGGTATTAATAGTAGATTGATTATGGATGTTTGTATCCAGTAGTACACTATTAACGAGTGATATGATTCCACAAAAATATTGGTTTTTATTTTTCCAATTGAGTATCTTGTCCAGAATCTTGTTGATATAGAATCCAAGATCCCAAATGAAATGAACTCCTCAGGTGATGGGGCCCCGGGGTACTCCATAAGAAAACCCCTCTTTTAATACCAAGGATGAGCTGATTTGAAGAGATCCAACTGGGTATATATTAATTATAAATGTATAAATATATTTTATAATTGATGATGAATAAACCAATCTAGTGTAAATATTCCTCCACCACATCTTTTAGACCTCTTATCCTTCTTTTTACATCATTTATCAAGATGAGAGTGTCATATTTGAAAATATTGTGAGAAATATAATGAGATCTAAAACACTTTTTATAGGGAATAATTTCACATATGTTAATGCTCCTATCAAGTAGGAAATTGAGTATGTCCTATGAGAGGATGATAATGTCGGGCGAAACCAGATCACCTTGCCTTAAGACATGAGTTTACATGGAAAATTCATAGAACATCCTAATAAATGAGACCACCATCCATGAGGATCTAAAACATCTCAAAAGGAGTTTAGTGTTCCAGGTTGGGAGGCCCATTCCTACCAGCACCTTATTAATAATATCCAACTCTATATATGGTTGTAATCGTTGTACATATCTAATAGGACGACCATGTTTGAACCACGAATCATAAAATTAATTTCATTCATAATCTTTTGAGAATGTGCTATTACACCTTGGATAAACCTCCCCTTCACAAACCTATGTTGCTCTATAAAGATGCAATGAGGGATATAATGGGATAATAATGCATTTATGACACTTTCCAAAATTTTGTAAGGGAAGTTACACATACTTACCAGCCTATAATACATGATTGATTATGGGTTCCTCGTTTTATGTAAGACAATCGTGGTCGTGGAAAAAAGAAGTTTGTCGTAGGCAACCGCCCCTGAAGAAGTCTAGAATTTTCGAGATGATGTCCTACATCACTATATCCCACTAGGTCCTATAGAATAAATCTATGATACCTTATGGTCCTAGAGAACTATCCAAATTGAGGCTCAGAACAACATGATGAATCTCCAATTCAATGGGTATAGAACCAAGACCCTCACTGTACTAATCCGTGAAAATTTTATGGATCACCTCAAATATCTCTATTCCCCCCCAGATACTTATTACACATCCCTGGGTTGGGACTCGTGAGAAGATCCTTGGAGAAGGTGTGTTACATGCACCCCAACACATCCCTATCATCCATGTAGGTACCATTATTCAAAAGGATATTATGTTTAATTGGATGCTTCCTATTTCTAAATCATGAATAGAAAAATGAAGTGTTCTTATCTACCACCCTATTCCATTTTATCTTGGCTTCATATCTTTCCATTTGATCCTATTTTAGAAACATTTACACAACATAGTCCATCCTATTAGAGAGATCCTCAAAAGAGATATCACCACCACCATTTCCTTCTTTTGTTTAGGGCGATCCACCTTCTTTCATGGAAACATTAATTTCAATTTCAATGTTTTTAAATTATTTCTCCCACGCCTCTAGGTGAGTCTTGAGTTGCTAATGTCTACTATGGATCACAACCAATGTATGTCTTTGAGAGGGTTCATTCAATATATCATAGATTAGGTTGTGATACCCATGTATTTTATTCCAATGGTTGTTGTAGCGAAATCTCCCATGGAGATCATATCTAGAAGATAATGAGTGTAGGAGTGGGGAATGATCAGATAAAACTCGCACCAATTGACACACCATTGTGTTGGATAAAATATTAGAGGATTTTAGGTTAGATAGGAACCTATCCAAGTTTATGCATGAGATCCGGGTCCCCCTTTGGTTATTAAACCATGTGAAATTATCACCTCAAATGCCAAGGAGAATGGGGAATTTTCCATCCATAAAATGAAAAAACACCCTACATAAATTACTCTAAACTGTCCCCATGTAATTCATTTCTTCTAGATTTGTAATTATTTTGAAATCCTCTGGACCGCCCATTGCAGGATTCCATAATCAAAAACATTGAGGTCACTTCATAAGGATTCCATTTGGAGGAAGTCATAGCTTCTATAAACGAAGGACATGATTAAATAGATTTCACCTTGGTTGTGGTCAATTGGTTTCCTATATTAACCATGATGACATATTAGCTCCTATATTAGAATACCAATATATTCAAGTTAAATGGGACAACATGAATATAGGAATGCATTTTGATTTTACAAGAGAAAATTTCCCAGTCATGAAATGTTCTACTTGTACTCAAAGATGGAATCAACACGAGCTTTATATTTTTTTACTTTAGAGGTGTGGAAGTCTGTCATTAAATGAGCACTAAGGCCCCAAGAATTTTATATGAGAATAGGAATCATTGGTTGGATAGAGTTATGTAATTGGATCGAGAACATGTATCATATATGAACTTGAAGAACGATTGCTCCATTAGCGTCTAATATTTTAAATGCATACAAAATCCCACATTGATGGAAAGTAGCATGGTAGAGGGTGGAGAGGAATCAAGGGGTCATGATATGAATCAGATATGATCATTGGGATAATGAATTGAATAAATAATATAGACATGGAGATTAGGAGCGGGACTACCTCCCTTTCATTCAAGTGAGACTCTGGAGTAGGAAAATGAGCACACCCATCAGAAGGGTCACCATGGAAGAGTATTGATTCAACATAGGCATGATTGGGAGAAAGAGTTGCTCTATAAGGCTAGTTGGAGGCTGGGGTACCAGGGACAGGAAGCGAGACACACATGAAAAAAGGTGACTATAGGAGTATGAAGCGTGCCAAAAAGGATGTCTATGAATGATTCATCATGGGGAGACAAGTGGGAGGAACATGATATAACTATAGGAGCGACACATGATGTGAGATTAGGGGAAAAACCACGGGTCGGGGCTGATGGTCTAGAAGCCGATAAGTTCCACAGACCCAAAGTGTTGTAGAAGGATCGGTAAGGGATCACCATCCCTAGGGGATCATAATTACAAGTATTCCTTGAAAACTATATTAAATATATCATATTATTATTTATGAGACTATTAATATAAATCTATTATAAACTTTTAAATTTATTAAATGAAATAAAAAAATCATAGAAAACATGACCACTATTAATGATTATATCGAGGACCATTATTAATTATTCACAATTATAATATGTTATACACATATTTATAATTTTTTTGTATAATATAATATATTATTCAAAAACATATAATATTATAATAATTATGTAGGTGTGTTTTATATAGATTAGAAGAAAAACATCTCGTGTCCTCTATAAGTGAAAAAAAATATGATTGATAAATAACTAATAAATATAATTAAACCATGGAAAAAATTAGATTCAAAAGGATAATAATAAACTATTTAATAAAAAAAAATGATTGATAAGGTTAATATGCATACACGAAAATTGATTCCAGAACCATGATAAGTTTTAATGGTATTTATTTCAAATCCAATGAGACATGTTTGGGATAAATTTTTTTGTATCCAAATACATTTATGGAACATTGGATTGTGAAACTAAAGTCTCTTATGGAAATTTGGTTTATGAAAAAAAATATCACATACGTACTACCAAATTAAATTTAAATTTTTTTCTAAAAACAATAGAGGAAAAATTATGGAAGCCAAAAAAGATAAAAAATTGTGTGTTAATCATGGAAAAGAATTAATTAATAAGAATAAAAATACTATTTGAATTAACCACCCTATAAAACCCCCATTGAAGACTGATTACCAATGTATCTACATCATCTATGATAAATACTTCATAATTATTATCCCAATAATCCCATGTAAAGCTAGATTCATATTAATTTGTTGTCTCTTTATTAAATACTCATGCCAATATGTGATCTCCTTAGTTGTTCCAAACCCATTGATATATTTAATGTAAACATGTATCATTATCTCATATATTTTGTTGAAAACCTCCTTCGGTGCATGGATATAGAAATATCCATATATCATTTATAATTTAGTCTGGAGAATGTGCTCTAATGATTTTAGTTGTATGCATCCCACTTCCCAATAATTATATTCAAGAAATTAATACACACTGATTCCAAGTAATTCAAAATTATTTCTATTTTATAGACTTTGATGACCTACCTATAATCCATCTCACCTAGACTATTATACTCATGAATAACACCTTTAAAAATTATTCCTTCATATGAAATTTTATATTTCCTATTTTTTTTTAAATTTCTTGATTATCTAGTCAGAATAATTTTTGAAATTTTGAATAATCATTATTAGTCCTTTATTCACCGCACCCCTAATGTGTTGAAGAATCACCAGACAAAAGACTGACATTTTCTGCCTTACTTGTGTTTTAACAGTACATCATTTCTCATCAGTATCCCTTTTTACAGTCCGTTGTAATTTAATGGGGGGTCCTATTCATAGTTGGTCATTGGTTGAGAGTCTATTTCATTTTCCCTTTGCAGTATATTAATATTACCAAGGCCCAATCAACTCTTGATTCCATCTATGAATAAATGTTCGCAATTATTTAGGATCCACATTACCATTTTAATTTCATTTCAATAACTAGGAAGTGTTATGGAAAATAATTTGACATGATGAGGATTGATCGTTTGGTAAAAATAAATGCTTTTTTAAGTCCTTGGAATAAACGATTTGATCAGACTCATGTACAATGCCTGAAATTACACCCTAAAACATATTAGAAAAAGATGGCGATTCCATAATATGTATCATTCTAGACTCTATTGGGACCTAAAAAATCATAATAATGTCAACCAAATAACATATAAAATTATAATGGATATATGAAACTCTTGGATCATATTCAAGGAGTGTCATATTTTATATAAGATGGTTAGAAATATTTTTTTCTTAAATATCCAAAGGTCTAGTAGAGAAACAATTTGGAGGAACAATACTGATCAACTACCTATAAATAACCTCTTCGTGGATAACCCTAGGGTCATGGAAACATGATTAAATAGAGTATCACACAGTATTTAATAGAGAAAATATCAATATTTGACTAAAAGGGAACCTTTTGTTTACATTGAAACTCTATATTTCTTTTATCCCAAATCCATTCTACGAATGGTTTGGAACTATCAACCTCAACACAGGTATATAGGGTGATATGTTGAAATGATTTTTTTGACTATACGAACACAAAGAAACCCTTTTATGTTCTCCACCATGTAAATGAATTAAATTTCAAGGAATTTAATAGAATGTTTCAGGAAGCTAATCCACAGTGCAGTTGAAGCAGCATCATGCCTGATATGGAATTTATATGACCATCGAAAGCGGATGATGTGGGATCTATTTGAAAATTGAGGTTCTCTAGGCCATGTTTTTATCACATATTGACCATGTAATTGTTAAACCTATGTTAATAATGGGCCATTTTTTATAAAGCCTAATCCATGATGTATAGAATTCATTTTCTTATTTTTGTTCAATAGGTTATTGATATTATGAATATTCATGATATTCATTATTATTAATCTAATGATTATTATACATAGCTCAGTTTATTATCTCATGTTTCACAATATTAAGATAGTACACATGTTTTATCATTTTTGAATACCTATATTTTAAAAATGGAATATCAATAAATCTTATTGTTAGATATTATATCTAATTAGATATTATTCTATAACTAATGCATTCTAATTTTTTTATGGTCAAACATATGAAGAAATATTAGAAAAAATTCCTATAAAAATACATTTCCTCTACAAAATTCTTATTTTGTCATTCTCAATTCCATGAATATGAGAATAACCATTGGTATATCTAAGGATGAATGAAATGTAATTCATTTATGGATAAATGGTCATTGTTGTTATAAAATAAAATACTAATGTTGTTTCTACGCTTGGACAATAAATATTGTTTAATGGGATTTTGTGCATATGTTGAGATATATTTATTAGCTTATAGAAATTATATAAAATGAATATATATTTTTCCCACAATGGATTAAATGTAGTTTTTTATGATAGTTCATCTATTAAAAGATAAGAAGTGTAGGTTTTTGGATCCTTCATTGGTTTTTGTGTCAAGTTAATTTTTGTGGGGATCCAACATTCAATTTTTTTAATTAATACTATATAACATCAACGAAACACTATATATATGTTTATGTGTAGTGTAACATCCTTGAATTTGAAAAACATTTGAATATGTATTTCTTCATGAAATTAAAACCCATTATATACACTTTAAATTTAATGTGGTTCTAGAATAGATGTATCTATGGGTAATCCCTATGAAAATGTCACTTGCATATGATCTTTATCTTTAAATAGTACATGATTAGATAACCTAATATTGAACAACATGATACAAACTCATGATCGATAAGATAATCTGAATCAAAATTTAATTATGTACCACTATGAATGATTTGTTATGTTTAAAAATATGGTCAGTAAGTATGAGATAACAAATTATAAGATGACTAATGTGGAATAAAAATTTATATAGGATGAGGTAAATTAGATTGTGTCATGTAATACTATATATTGAGTATAAATTGTTCATTTGGGATTTTATAAAATTATATTATAATTCTTGTAAATATATTATCCTTTTTTAGAATTTTTAATTTTTAGAGTCTAAATAAAAATATTTTACACAACAAGTGATCCAAAATGAATTTTTTTCATAAATATAAACCAAAGGGGAGATAATATAATATTAAATTGTGTTTAATATAATCACCCAACAATAGCATTTCATAAATGTCAAAAATATTCTTTACTAAACTCTAAACACACAGAAAATATAAATATAGAGTTTAATTATATGTATGTTTATGTGTATGATAAAGATGTAATGATTATACATCACACATGTAAAAATGATTCATGGAACCTAAGGGAATGTCTCCAAAGAACAACGAAATTTCTAATGTTTTTAATGATTATTTATTTATCATATGATTGATAAATATAGTAAAAAAAGATTGATAATGAATTTTAATGTATGTTAGGAAAAATTATTACATTATATACAGGTAAATTTTAACCCACTATTTTTATAGGAAATATTTCACATTAAATGACTTTATTTTTTTGATAACATGTGCTTCACAGAATTTCTAGTTTGGAAAAACTCAGTAACATTATTAAAATATTATGCTCCAATTATCATGGATCCATTGTATTGGATTATATTTATTATATTATCTATGTTAGAGAAATATATAGTGTACACATTTATAGAATGATTTTGTTAATAATTATATGGTAAGAATTACAAATAATATCAATTTGAAAAAAAGTTTTTATTGAAAAAAACAAAGACATGATGTTTATTTATTAACAAAATTAATTAATCTATGTTAGTGAATAATATTAATTAAATTTATACTTTACCAAATTTCATATTTGTTCCAAAATATTTCTAGGAAATGAATTATAAAATATAGTTTTTGGTTAAAAATATATTCTTTTAAAAAATATATTTTTGCACATTTTATGCTCATTCCATAAAATTATTTACAACAATATATAGATATTTAATTAGATATAATGAATTAAATGTGTATTTTTAGACATTTAAATTTTTTTAAACCGTCCCATCTAATTTTTTTTCTATATGAATAGTAACGATGGTTACATTACGCACCCAAAAATTGATCAATCGATTTAATTAGGAATTAAAATAAAAGATTAATCTAAAATTTGACATTATAATACTGATTGGATTTATGGAATTCTACTTGAATAATTATAGACTCAAAATTGAGGTATTTCAGGGACACATGTATGGTAAACCGACATAGAGTATTTAAATCAAAGAAATATAACAAATTTCACAATATTAGTTTTAAATATCTTTTCTATGTTCACAAAGAGAGAAAAACTAGTTATTAAAAAATATTTATATTTTGTTAATAATAAAATTATATTAATTATTGTATTGTATATTTATTTTTTGTTATTATATAATTACCCTAAATCAGTATATAACGTTATAGAATTATTTTTTTTATTTAATGGAAAAATATATGATTTAAAAAATATTTAAATTTATATAATTTGAGTAATTAATATTGTACAATATATTTTATATAAATACAAAATATTACTAATTTTTTAAAATATTACCTTCATTGTCTAACTTTTTCATTAATTATATTAAGAAAAAATAAATTAATAGTGTTAAAATTAATAGTAATGATATTTTAAAACAATAATATTTTACTATATTTTATTAAAATAATGAAAACATTAAAATAATATAAGGTAATATGATATGATTTAAAATTATATAAATTGGACTTTTAATTTCCATTTTCCAATTTATAAGGAAAAATTACACCATTAATATTGAAATGTTATTACCATTGTTAAACTAAATATTTTATATCTAAGGGTTAGAAAATATGATAGGGTTTAAAATGAAACGAAAACATTTATAAAGTATACTGGTTGATGAGATTAATAATATATCCAAAATTATTTTCAAATACATGAAAATTTTGAATAATTTTGAGTGATAGTTAATTTATTATTATTTATTATTTTTGGAATTTTTAAAAGTTCCCCTATCCTAAATTATATGTGGTTAATTCGTCATCACTTCCTTACACCAAAATAATCCTTCTATCCCAACCATCGTCTAAAATTTTCTCTTATATTCAACCATATACACATTATAAGTGTTTTTTCTTACCAAAATACCAATCCTGGATCATTTTAATGGATACCTAAATCCTTCATTTCAATGAGAATGTCATGGCCCTAACAAATCCCCTTTTTTATAAACATCTTTACCACCACTAAATTTACTGTATTTACCATTAAATAAAAACTATACCATCCTAAATATTCTAAAATATAATTATGATTATTAAAATATTGTTATTAAGAATGATTCTAGTAAAATGATGGGTTAATGTATCACTCGTGCGAACACATGACTTAACATCTACACTAAGAGATCCAATTAATTATCCACTAAAAAATTTCATGGACGGGTATAATGATGGGATTAAAATTAATTTATGATATTTAAGACATAATTATACTTATTTAATATAATATATCATCTATATTGTTAACATTTAATCCTTTGTAAAACTATAATTTTTTTCGTGTGTATGTGTGGAATACCACCTCTACGAGACGATGTAATTTCTTTTTGATTTATAATTTATGTGGATTTTAATGATGATTAATTTTATTATTATATAAGATATAAGATATATAATAATCATCATTTAAATTTTAATTAATATTTACCTTTCATTTTTTCCAAAAATTGAATAAATGAAAATGTTGTCCATACATACTAATAGCTTACTATCTCTCGGAATAGTGTAATTCCTTTTTCTATCTTTATCACAAATTGATGACTATAGATAAGTATATAACTAATATATATGTAAATTTAACATGGCTAATTATCAGGATATGTTGGAACCATGCTAAATGTACATGGAAAGTTCTATGGAACTAAATTGCTCATGGTAAATTAAATAGAAAACACCCAAAATTGTTGAGTTGAATATGAAATTATGATTAAATGAGGTTTTGAAATGTTATAAAGTGATAATATTAGATTTTATAAGATAAAAATTACCCTGTTACAAAATTATTTCAAATTTCAATTAATTATATAGGATGGTATCGTGCAATCAATGTTAGGGAAACTCTCATTTTTTTTATGTCACAATCTCATTATTTATTAGGATTAATTATCTCTATGCCTGTGATTATATAATATTATGATTTAAATATCATGAAAATTATCATTACTCATATCACTTATTTACATCATTAAAATAAGTGATTAAATTTCTTTTTCCACATTAAAAGAACTCGAGAGACAGAAAATATGATATTAAGGAAAATTGATTTCAGATCTCCCATCGGAAAAAAACTATTTTTAATCAAATATTTATGTTCCCTATAAATGTCTTAAAAAATGATTCATTATCATAATTTGATAGTTTAACATTAATTTAACCAATGAATTAATTTTAATTTTTTTAGGGATTACTTTTATTATTTTATTAAGTAGGTAATTTAATTATTTTAAGACAAAGTATGTGAATAAATTTTTCTAAAATAAATGTTTTTATAGATTTTTCAACCATCATGAAATTTTTTTAATTGAAGGATAATTTAAAGGATGAATGATATTTTTCAATGAAAGTTTTTCTATTATAGTTTTGAGTATATTTTTCGAAATTAATTTCAAAATATAATGGTTATTTACAAGAATAATTCTAAAATGGAATTTCAATTGTATTTTTATTTACGAACGACTGATAAAAATTTATGTAACTTCTATTTTACTGGGTATATGATCCCATGATACCATAATTTTTCATTAATTGGATGGTTAATGAGTATGATGACACAATTTATATGAGAACCATTTCACATACATGGTATATATTATTATTATGTGATGAAATGATTGTGAGAGACATTTATTTTAATGGAATTTGATATAATTAATTGTTTATGATTTTTTGGAACATCTGCATATGATTTTAATTATGTTTATATAGGAACATATATCTACCTACAATTAATTGGGAAAGGGTTGATATCTACGGATATAAATAATTCTAGAATGATGAAATGTCCCATTATAGTATGTGGCATTTCCAAATCTGATAAAAGTGGGAGTTGACTATTATGAGTATAATAGTGTGGGTATTGAATCTATTACACTATGATAGTATAATAAATTATTAATGGAAACTATGGAAATTAATTTCTATTCACTATGTATTTTATAATTCCATTTCTTATGGAAATGTTTTTCTCCCATTATTTATGTTCATTGATTGATTTATTTTTTATGTCGGCTCAATTTCCATGATCTATATGATGAATCAATATCATGGTCTATTATATTGTGAGTAGGATTTTCAAATTCCAAGCTCCTCTAATCATAAATTTTTTCTTATTTGGTTCTTATAAAATTATTGATATATCATATGTTTACCTATTGTGATCATCATATATATCCTTTCTTACGATTCCCTTCCTATGTTTAAATTCATGGTTTTATGTATGATATTTCTAATAAGGGTAAAACCTATTAAGGAATAAGTGGGATATTATGTAGATCTATTATAAATCATATTTTTTTGTTTCCATATTTCAAATATAAAATATCTAAATTAATCAACCATTAAATTAAATTTTAGGTAATTTTTATTCTTATATTATGATGTAATATCTATTATGAAATTCATATTACTCTATTATTGGTATCAAAGAATGTTTTAGATTTCCATTTGAAACAAAAATAGAAAAACATTTTGAATATCCCTAGGAATAAGAATAAGTATATTATAAAATCATAAATTTTTTTATATTAGAAAAATGAACATGGATAATGTTATGTATTTTTAGAAGAAGGTGACACAATTTACAAGTACCATAAATCATGTTTCTTGATTTAAATGTTTACCACCATTAATATTTATACTCATAGATTTTTATTTGGATTTAGTCAATGGTTAGAACCAGAAGTAATCATGTTAATGAAAAATGAGATAGAAAATGAAAAAAGTTTATTCTTGATCTATATAATGTTATAGGGTATGGAATGAAAATTCATGTTGTTATGTACATATAAATTTATTAAGAAATGAATCAAATTGTTATCCAATATAATAAAAGGAGTGAATAATGTTATGTTGAGTCCATCATTTGGAAACACCCTACTTCTTTCAGTGTGTAAAAGTGTCCATTATTTACCAATAAATTGTTTAGGATCATTAAAATGATATTTATTGTTCTTAACTATTATAAACATGATAGAGATATTAAACTAATTCATTATTTAGAAGGATGAGGAGATAATAAATAGACTATTATCAAGAACAATGGAGAATAAGAAAAAAAATATAATCTATGAAGTTATATGATTTTAAATTCTTATGTTTCAATGAGTATAATAATTTTATTCATCATATGAAATTTTAGAATGAAATCCAAGAGTTAAAAAATATGGATATTGAGTTTGTTTGTACATAAAATGAAGACTTCACAATAGTTCTGATTTAAGTTTCATGTATTATTATCCAACTAGAATGTAAGGGTGATCGATTTATAAATTGATTAAAATCATGTCTTTAAAGGGTACTATCCATATGAGACTTCATAATATATGATGAAATTTCTCATTATGATCTAAATATATAGATATATATTAAAAATACACATTAATATCATATGTTATTTTAGGAAATGAAAAATGGAAATGAAATGAAATTTTGACAACCAATGATAGAATAATTTTATTTTTCTTTTATTCTCAATAAGTGGATGGAAACATGGTTGATATTTTTTAAGATATATGTTAAATGTTTCACGTGTAGAATATAAGGTCATCTAAGATCCGAATGGTGAAGTGAATGGAAGGATTTAATTAATTATGTGAACAGATGGAAATATCCATAGAATGAAACACCCACACTCAATTGTTTTAAATGCAAGGACAATTGTAATTATGCTTACCAATTCCAAAATCCTAATGATAATTATAATGATAAAAATAAAAACCCATTTAATCACGATGAAAATGTGACGTCCCATGTGGTATCTATTATAGATGTTGGGTATGACAATGACAAAGTGAATGGTTCCCTTACTATCCATATTATAACATCTAATGTATTATTTAATTATTGATCTACACACTCTTGTATATAAAACAACTTTGATATGTGTGAAATAGTACCATGTCAAAAATTATATTTTCATTTACTAATTAATATCCATAATGAAAGGATGATCACAACCTAGGTCTATGATGCTTGTGTAGTTGATGATTTTGGGAATGTATTTCATACAAAATGTATCATTCTTCCACTAGTTAAATTAGTTGTTATTTGTTACATCCCTTTTTTATTTTCATCAATCCCTCATCAATATCCCTGTAAATTTAGTTTGTTCACCATACAAACCAACATATGAACTTATATTAGTGTGATGAAATAAATTAACTTTTTATGGAAAGTATATCGATAATATAGGTCATGATTTCTATTCAAAAGGGGATTGTAACTCAGAATTTTTGGAAGAATTTCAAAATTAATGATATTCATATTTTTCATATGTATATTAATGATTCTTAAGAATAATTACATGGTATTACCTGGAATAATTATGCTTCATATTCAATATAACTCAACCTTGTGGGACACTATTTCCAAGAATTCAATGAGTATTTCCCTGATACGTTTTTTATAATCGAAGAAGTAACTCGAGCATAGACGTGACAAGTGATTCATATGTCTCAATGAGACAAATTGGGGTGCACTGAATGAACTTATTAATAATAAAGGTGGGTCATTATGAAGATATATTGATTATATAGAAGAAAACCAGATCATAACCAATATTATATATCCTCTACCCCATATTGATAAATATTCTGACTAACTAAGTTTAGATAACTAATTTTTCAGGAATGATCATTGTTATGTAAATAATTAATTAATAGTCAATATAGAGAATATATACAAGATAATATTATATACATAGTATTGAAAATTAATTTATTATGATGCCATTTGATCTTACTAATTCCCAATATATATTCATTTATTTAATTATTAGAGGATTTATGTGTTATAATGATTAATGTTTGGGATTAATAATTGATTATATTCTTTTAAATTACATGAGAATATAATATAAAGGAAATAAATTGAGGACTGTATTGAATACCCTAGGGAACAAGAATGTTTATGAAAATTTACGATCTGTGATTTATTACTATAGACTCTTTTATTCAATGCTAAAATAATCTTGATTGACTGTATATTAGTAGACACTTCAAAGGTAAAATTTATAAAAAATTGGACAAGAACAAAAAATGTTACTATGATTTTTAATATTCATAGTTTTCATATATATTATTTTTTATTTTAGTATAATTTTCATGGATATTGAATCCAACCACCAACATAACTTTGAAGGAAACAATGTTCAATTGGATAGATGAATATAAGGAATGTTTCATGTAACTGATGTTATGGTTAATCAATATATCTAAGTATATACATACGTGTAATAGAGAATAGATTTCAATCTATTGTGAGGTAAAAAAGGTATTGGGATTTTTTTATCTAGAAAAATAATACAGTTATACCTTATATATCATGAAAATTAAAGGTCCACTAAAAAATCCCAAATAATGACTTGTAGTTAGATATGATAATTTTTACATAATAATATAATGGAATTATAAAAATGTATAAAGGTGTAATATATATATTTTTCAAAAAAGTTTAAAATATATATTGAAACACAAATAGATGAAAATTATATGATGAATATGGTTATATATGATTAATGACTATGACATCTCAATAAATTATCTCCCAAATAAATAGAATAGGGTTGTATAATATTTAAGTTGATATGATAAATATAGATTATCTATTATGAGAATCAGAAATGATATACTATTTATGGAAATTTAATGGGGAGATAAATTAATACTAATATAATTAGTTAAAAAGATTCATCAAAAAATGAGTATACATTCATCTATATATGTGAAGACTAAAGTGGAATGGATGGATGATTTAGATCTGAAAAATATTGTGAGTAATGTTCTTCAGGTAATCCCTAATATTAATGTTATAGCATAGTTCACAAATAGTGTATGTTCCCCTTCGGAAAAATATTTGAATAAGGATATGAATGATGAATTTAAAATTTATTCATTCAATATTCATTTCTGATGTAAACAATATATATAGAGATTTAAATGAGTATTTATCGTGTGATATAATATGGTGATATATTTAAGAGTATATTTTCTGGTTCATGAAATGTCATGAATTCCTGGAAAATATATAGAAATATATGTTCATGTAACAACCATTACTCAAACAAGAATTTAAATAGTCAAATATCATCATGAATTTTGATGTAAAACTCCCAATATCAACTAAAGCTCATGATACAATCAAGTTAGTAGTTTATAATATTAATATGTTGGTAAATTTAATCTTCATTAGTGATGATTCGTCACTTGATCATGTTACTCGGATAAACATTATGTATGAGGTAATATTCTATAGTGTACAACAATCAATTTTAATTTTTTGGAATTTGTGTTTTACCTTGATGTCTTGAATAATACTTTGGTAGGATTTGAATATAAATCACATATTTAGTAATTCAAATCTTCCTTGAAAAGATGTTTAATTTTATTGGACCATTAAAACTAAAAAAGGAATGTTGATCTGTTTCTCTATATATTTCAATGTCGACTGGGATTAGTATATTCCTTTGGTGGGATTTTAATAAAACAACAGATTTCACAACAACATTTAGACTAATACTTATGAATAACTCTACGGTAAGATGATTAAGACATTAACATAATGTATTTATATTACAAAATTTAAAATATAGGGTTATTATATAAATCTGTCAGGGGTATAAGGTTATATCAATTCAATAACACATAATAGGATCTCAGAGTCAACAAAACAATAATGTTACCAATCATTAGAAATATTTATTATTTGATTATATTATAAAGTATTCCTATAAATATATCCCTAGATAAAGGTGAAGATGTTTGTATATAAAAGAAATAAAATACCATGGTATTTCATTCCATTTGAAATTTTAGATTTTATTGGGATAGTAAATTATTTATGGTTATTTCCATAAAATCTCTTTCAAGATCATAATGTGTTCCATGCATCACTCCTGAGGAAGTACATACCAAATCATTCACAAACATTGGACTCAAATGATATAGCTATATAGTATAGTATTTTTTATTACTAAAAATCCATTTAGATAATAAAACATTAAAAAAATGTTCTACCAAATAATTCAACTTTTTATATTATCTTTCCATTATATCCTTATTGTTGTATTGGTAGGTATAAATATTAATAATTAACCAATGAAAATTATATTCTCAAAACATATATAAAATTGACTAATTAGTTATCAAATTAATATAATTATAAATTATAATTATTTTATAACAAGTGTGATTATATTAGAAAACATTGTTTTTTTAGGAAATGAATGTTTATTAACAAATCAAGTTACTCTCCCCTTTTCAATATTTAATGAAATTTATATTTTCTCTAAATATTAAATAATTTAATAAATATTTTTCATATCATATAATTCGAATAAATCCATCTTTATTGTTCCAAAGATATTTTTTTTAAAAATATTTTGTCTCAAATTTTTATCGATTACACTGAATATTTTTTTTTCAATTTTAGTTATTGAATTAGAAAAAATAATATTCATATTTATATTCCGAAGGTTCTTGTTTGGTAAAAGGGACATGTTAACTTTTTTATTATATATATTAACCGTAAATAAATTTCACTTCAGCAAAGAGAAGATCAAATTAATTTAGATTATAAATATGTGATGAAGCTATACTTTTTAATTTTTATAATTTTTTTATTAATGGAATTAGACCATTATAACCTTAATATTGATTTTTTTAATAACATTATCCATGAAAATGAATTATATATTAACTAGTTAAAATAATTTTACAAAATATCACTCTCTTAGTTTTTTAACATTACTTTAAGGTGTTAAAATTTTAAAAAACAAGTTATGAATAAATTATATTTTAAAATTTGTGATTAATTAAATTATAATTAGGATTGTAATTTTTCTATGATTTTAGGGTATAATATAATTACATTAAATTCATAGAGTGGTCCAATTTTTTTACTAAATAAACAGAGAAATTTAATAAATGATTTTGAATATTTTATGAGTGATATGATTTTATTATGTTATTTTGTACAACGAATTTTATAGTTGAATGTAATATACTATTGATATGTTAAAATATTGTAATAAAAATAATTTTTTTAAATTTCTACTATTGTATGGTATTATAACCTGATCTTTAAATATATTATAATTTATGACCATTGGGAATAATGTTTCTTATGAATGAATTTATTATAATTTAATAATTTCAGAAATTCCAAAAGTGAACCTCATCTAAATTGTAAAAGGGAACCTCCAACTCAATTATTTTTACCACAATGATCCTTGAACATGGAAATAATATTCCCATATCTATCATAATCATATCTTATAAAATTATAGATGTTATTTATTACTCAAAATACCGAACCTACATCCGTTTAGAGTAGATTTGAAGGATTCATTTCAATAAAGAGGTAATCTCCTTAACCAATTAATTTATTTTTTATTGTTCTCAACTTATACTAAATATATGATATTTATCATAAATATATATATTTTTTATATTGAATATTAATATATTTTATTACTTTGGTTATGATAGACTTATTATTTAGACTCTTTCCCATAAATTGTGATGTAAATGTGTCACACGAGAGTACATATGGATTATTGCCTATATATAGAGATACAATTAATTATTCTTATAAATACATTATGGATGGGTGTTATGATGACATTAATGGTTATATATTAAATTAATGAAAAAATTATACATTTTGATTTATCATATCACATCTGCCTATTATCAATCTAATCAATTTAGAAATGAAAAATATTTTTTTAATATATGTAGACTACCACATCAATAATTTGAAGGGATTAATTTTTTATTTATATTTTACATTGATTATAATGATGATGTAATTGATAAATATAAATGATATATTTTATTTAATAATTATCCTTAGAATTTGACTTATTTTTTTCTATTGATTTATTAAATTCAAACAATGTTCATTCATTTGTATGGCATACCATCTCCAAGAATGGTGTAATTCAATTTTTTAAAAATGAAATTTTATTAAGTAATATTTATATATATTGAAAATATATGAAATTAATATTATGATTAATATTCTTAATATGATGGGACAAAGATAACTTTACTGTGATCATAACTACTTAACTATAATACATATGATAAAAAATAGTTAAAACCCTGAATCAGTCATTTTAATAAGGAATTATTTATAGGATGGGGTGTTCAAATAATATAAAGGACATATATATGCTATTATATATACAAAAATTTCAATAATTTATAAATATACTAAATTTAACTGCATTATAAACTTTTTTATAGTGTTTTGAATGAATGGAAATCTTGAGGAATGGGATTTGGGTCAAATATCATTATTTATTAGGATTGAGTACAACTATAACTCTAATAGTGAAATATTATGATCTAACACTCCATAAATTTATTACTATTCCCCTCCCTTGGTTATTTATATAAAATAATTTTTTACCTTCACTTGATTCATGTTTTCACATGAGAAGGATTTTTCTTATTGACATAATATCTCACTTTATATAAAAACACATTTTATTCCAAATATATGTTTTCTTAAAAATGTTTTAGAGAAGGTTTTTAATATTTAAAAATTATTTATTAAAGAATAATATCTTTATAACTGAATATTTATAAAATATATTGAGGGGTTTATGTTTTTTCATTTTTAAAATGATGATTTCAATGATTTTTTCAAAAAAATTATCAATGTAATATTTATTTCAATGTATATGGAATAAATTGATTTTCATTTTTTTATGATAATTTATTTTATTAAAACAAACATTAAATGTTTTTTATTTTACTTTTAATGAATATTTCAACCATTATAATATTGTAGTTTATTTTAATGATGTTATATAAAAATGGAGACATTATGTTTTTGATGAATTTTTTAATTATATATTAATAGTATTGAAATAAATTAAAAAAAATTATCAGGATTTCATGAATATTTTACTAGGAATATGATTTAAGGATACTATATTTATTATTTCTCAGGATGGTGTATGAGTAGGACGACTTAATGATTATAAAACACATATCTTTTCTAGGGGTTAGTTTTTTATGAAATGATGAAGGTTATATAAAACCCATTTATTTTCCTTATTCATGGTATGAAGAATGTTTTTTTATTTTGGAACACATATATAGGATCTTTATTATTTGATGATTTGGAATGATATCTACCTACAATTCATCAGGTACTGAGTGATATCTCATTATTTAAATAAAACTAGAATGGAGTGAAAACCCAGTTAAATATTGGACATTATTAATCATTATTTTCATGTGAGTAAACCTTGACAACTATGATTGTTTTCAGAATGAACCAACTCAAACTCAATAGTCATTGAAATGATCCCATATTAATAAAGAAAAGATTTTATATTATTTTATGTTTTATAATTTTTTTCCTTATGTTAATTTTATGTGCTCCTAATTCATGTTCTTTAATTTAATAAAAAACATGACTTATAAAATACCAATATTTTTAATAGTTATTAAATTTATGATCGTTGATATGGAGGGTATGTTTTTTAAATGTGAGTATAATTTTCTCATACCATTATTATTTGGTTAATCTTATAAGATCATTGATAAATCCATTTTTTTACCATTATGGAGCATCATATCTCACTCTTTTGTAAGGTACCATTCCCTTGTTTTAAGGAATGGATTTATGTATGATTTGAATTAGAAAAGTAATAGTTACGGTGCTATTTTTGGGTTGTTATTTAGAAATATTATAAAATAATTTTCTTTGTTTCCATGTATCCTAATACACAAGACAAAGTAAATTAGGGAATGTATTGGAATTTTATGTATTATGTATTACTATTTGATGATATAATATCATTTTAGGGGTTGATCATGACTTTATATGAATTATTTAATTTCATTGATATTTGGAATTGGTAAAATCAATGAAAAAATTCATGGTCTATTATGTTTTATAGTTGTAACACCCTAGGTTAATAAAGAATATGACAATTTCATATTTATCCATATTTTTGAATAAAATATTAATATTACTTTAAAGGGAATTCTATGCTTGACGACGTACCCAATACGAAACAATGAGTTTCTTTGAAATCTTACGTTGCACACTAATAATAAAATAATATCATTTTAAAAGGTAGTTAATGTGTAGCTGTTGTAATGGCGGAAATTAATGGAACTAACTAAAAAATGATTATATATGTTTGTCAAATATTTTTACTTTTATCCAATAAATGTTGGAGGCTTAAAATGAAAATTAATCAAATTTTATGCATAAATCTTCAAATATTCTTTAAATGGTCAATTAACCGCCTTTTGATGGAGATCCCTTTTTAAATATACTTTTGAAAATTTTATATGTTTTATTTGACAAAATAAAATCCTTCTTTAGAATCTGGACATTAAAATTTACTTTGTGTAAAATTTTGTTATTTTTCCGATAAAGATAATTTTATTGAAAAGTTTGCATTTTAATTCAAAACCTCCTTTTGATCTGATTTATTTAAATAGATAGATTATATTTTTAATTAATATTAGAGTTTATTTAGAATATATTTTTACCATTTAATATAATGGTGGTCATTGGAATTAATTTTCACTTTGAAATTGGACTTAAACTAGTGTCAATCTTTTAATAGATATTGTTTCTTAAAAACACACTATTTGTTTTGATATCGGGAATTATTTATTAAATTAATTAGTGAAATATATATGTTTTGAATTTTTTAAAATAGACATCATTTTTGAATTTGGAATATCAAATATAGCTTAGGGTGAATTCTATATATTTTTCTAAAAAACGTCATTTTTTTATGAATAGTGAAACCACTAAGTGGTAGTTTAAATACTGATTTTTCATTTAAATGAATCTTTACCACTTATGTGATTTGAATTTCAAAAAATACGACATACATGGTTTTCATTAGGATGTAAAATTTGGTTCAATGAGATTAAAATAATTTTTTGGTGAATAGTAACTTTTATGTTTCTAATCGCGATTAGAGGTAAATACTGTAATTTAAGGTAAAAATAATATTTTAGTAATATGAATTGACCAAGAAACATGTCATACTCTCATTTTATGTGTAATATATTACCACTATAATCCATGGGTCATCTTGGGGACCACATGGAGCCACATTGTTTGGAAAATGACATAAATAACCTTTTATATAAAGTTAAAATAAAAATGTCACAAGCATGAGTTGTTTTACTAAAACAATTTTTAAATGGGGTTATACAAGTCATATTTGTTACTATAAATATTCATTAGAAATATGACAGGATTTCATACATCATTATATTTTTTAATAATTCTTAGACATTAAATAAATTATATTATTTATGACATCATGATGATGTAGTGATTACCTCATTAATAAAGGATTTAAATAAAATTAAAAGATAATGTTAAAACTATAAATTACACTTGTCAGAGACCTATTGGATGAGTATATTTCAAACCCTTACCACCTTATCCTCGAAATAAATCTGTGTGGGACCTTTAAAATCCGAAACTCATTTGAAAATAAAGTAACATTTTTTATCTTTCCAAGAGTGCCCCTCCTCTCCTCCTATAAAAGGCCCCCACCTTTACCACATTACCCACACCTCTCAAGCCATTGTCTCGGCCAACCCATGCTCATTTGGTCTCTCCATATCCCTCTATTACTCCTAGAAGCCTCACTTTGGGAAGAAGTCTTCAGAAGGAAGCCTTTGAGCTCAAATCAAAGAGAGGTGCCCTATTTTAAGGTAATGTCTTCACTAGTGTTCTTTTGCATTATTTTGCTTCTCCAACCCCATAAAATATTTTTATTCATTTATTTTGTAATAAATCCAGAATCTTAAATATACTAGGAATTTTTTATTAGAAGGATTCAAGATACACATACACACACCTACATCTAATGGTTAAAGAACATACTGTTTTTGTGGATGGTGAATTTCTGCCACACGAAATGATGATTGTTCAATATTATTTTAACACCTTCAACGGTGGCCATTAATATTTCACTATATTTATATATGATATATAATATGTTTATGTTTTACTTAAGCTTCTGTATTTTTCATTTATGGCATACCTTTACGGTTTTCCATTATGGTTAAATGCGATATCTTCATTTTAGGAAGTGCGGACTACTGCCCCTCAAAGTGATTTGATTTGTTAATACCATATGTGGTACGTATAAAGGAAAGATTTAATTATATTATATATGACACCATACTGGAATTATAATACTATTATTTATCATTATGTTTTAATTCCATTAAATAAGAAATAGAAATAGAAGTAGCGTTAATGCGTATGCACGGCTTACCGTCTCCATGAACGGTGCATTTCATTTCGTAACTATAAATCTTATGTAATATTATAAATTCATATATATAATGGATATATATGATATATATGATATCTACACAATTAATATAATTCTGGATATAATATATATTTTACCACATGAACAACTTGTAATTATTAAGAGTTTATTTTTGACTCAAGTAGTAATGATCTACAAAATGATCATTCTTAACTTAAATAATTACAATGTGTTCATAGCATGGTAGTAAGTGATATAAAAGGGATAATGATTTTAAAAAATGTTCTAAATCAAGTATAAATTAACTCATGTTTATTATTCATGAGGTTAAAGAATGATCGAGTCAAGTCGGACCCGAGGTATGGGATCCTACACCTCTCTTTCTTTTTTAAGTACACTCTTTTATGTCATTAATTTTATGATCACATTCCTTATGATTGGGATGTTATTTTATATTAATCTTACTATAATTTTTATGATCATATGATTAGAGACCCTATTTTCTCTCATCAATCGATTTTGGAAGTTTTAATTTGCTCTGTTAGTCTGCTGAAATTTCGTAAGGGGCTTTCTATCTCACTTTGTGTTTTCGTGAGATTCATGGTACATTTTCCAATATTTCCGTTTGAGTTGTGTATGTAATGTCCATTATTCTACTCTTTGTGTAACATAATTTCGTTTATGAGTATTTACATCAATTTTGTATAGTCCTTCTTTCATGGGGTGTACGTTTCGAAATTTACCCAAATCGGTAAGTAAACATTTCACCCTCCTCTTTTTAAAAGACTTCATTTGTTATGTCTTTTAATTTTCATCTTATTATGTGGGGATATGTTCTTATATATTCTTATTGCCGTAAATTTTATGTCCAAGTGATGAGATACCCTTTATTTCTCTCATCAACTCATTTTCTAAAATTTGATTTGACGCTGTTAGGCTGTCAAGGAAACTTCTTAACCAAATTTTGATTTCTTTGGGTTCAACATGTAGTTATTGAATATGTCATCCTTTGAATATGTGTGAATGACCATTGATTATTTTACACTTAATATACACTTTTATTGTGTGTATTTATATTTGTCACACATAGTTATGAGATTGATTTATCCTCAATTTAAGGATACCTTCTTTATAATGGATTTCATCTCATTTTACATTTCTATTGAGACATCATTGTTGTTATGCACCAGTTCACTCTTATATGGTGTATATACTGACCTTTGGAATATTATATCATGAATCTGTTTATTCTCATGATATTATAATGTTTTGATTAATTGGTATTCCTGAATTATTGTATTCAAGTGTCTCTCATTTTGTTAAAAACCCTTTAACTAAAATATCATTTTAAATGTTTTAATGATTTATTCTTATAAATATTTTTCATTAATATCGAGGTTTTCAAATTGGTTTTAGGGATTAATTTTCATGTATATTAATGGTTAAAAATGTTAAAATCCTCAATGTGGTATGGGAAACTTTGATTTAAAAATATCTTTTTTAAATGTTTTAAACGGTTTTGAAAATGGTTTTTAGAATGGATTCATTATTTCAATATCTTATAATGTTATATTGTTATTGCAATGTGGGAATGTTATCATTACTTTATGCTTATGTTATGTGCCATGATTATGTTATGGTTCATGGGAATTGTTATGAAGACTGGTGGTTCCGTGATAAACTAAGGGCGGGTGAGACCGATATAGCTCTCCAATGAATTGGGTAACACGAAGGAGTTAAACATTAAGGTTTCTCCGAAGAGATTTAGGGAATATACTGCGACGGGTATTCCAAACGTAACCAATAGGGTTACTCCCTATGTAAGAATGTTATGAATTTCTCAAGTTACATTTATGTCTTATGATTTCTATGATTTATTCATGATTTTATGAGGTATGTTAAAGTGCTTATGTTTTATGGGTAATGTATGATTTTATTCTTATTTATATATGTAATCATGTTTCAATTCCATACTTCTTATAACCCTTACTGAGCTTTTTATGCTCATACCATGTTTTTGAAATGTTTTTCACAGGTCAAGGGAATGGTACATGATATGATGATAGTGTCAAGGAAGTTTCAAGAAAGAATCCATGTTTTATTTTAAATATGTTTCCGTTGATGGGGAAAAAGAATATTATCTTTTATGTAACCACATTGTTTAAATATGGAATGTAATGAAAGTTTTTTGATCTTATTCTCTAAAACTCTAAACCTGAAAAGATCCTCAATGTGTAATCTTGTAATGACTCAACATTAAGTAAGGTTTAAGGCTGGGGCCTTATAGTTGGTATCAGAGGTCGGTTCATATAACTTTAGAGGTTAGAGTGTTGTTTATGAAAAAGTGACAAGTTTTGTATAACCACAATGGTTACCATATTAGATGGAGTCATCATTTTTTTGAAAGTTAGAATGAGTTTGAGATAACTTGGATAACTATACCTTGGTTTTTATCTTCCACTTTATTATTTGATGATTTTACTGATATACTCGCACTGACCTTTTTGGTTTTAGTAAATGGATGGATCTAGTAGGCACCTAAGTTACAGTAGATTTGAAGAAAACTGTGACAGTGTTATGAAAGAACAATTGAATGATATGGGAGCTGCAATGAGAACTCTTGTGGTTATCCTCAACAAACTATCTAGAGTCATGATTGACCACCTGAACATTAGTGATTTTTATAAGGCATTGTTTATGAGAGAATCAAATCCCTAAGGATGTTCAGGTAATAATCATAAAGGTAAGTATGTTCAAAAACCTATGTGTCAAATATGTGGAAAGAAACACATAGGAAAATGTTTCAATGGGACAGAAATATGCTATAGATGTGGAAATGAAGGTCATAAAGCAAGAACCTGCCATGGAAAAAGGAAGCACCTAGTTGACTCTAGCAAAGGGAAAGAAGTTCTTTTTGAAGGATCAGTTGAATGTTTTAAATGTGGGGTGCATGGTCATTATGCAAACACATGTCCTAAGAAGATGTTTTGGGAATGGGGTCACCATGATCATAAAAATATTCATTTACCAATACCTAATTCCATTCCGATTGAGGATGAAGAAATTGGCAATGAAGAATGAAAGGTATGTATTATTTCTTAACATATGTTTTCCTATTATTGGAATCTTAGGATATGATTCTTGATTTGTTTTTAGGAAATAATTATTTCAGAATAACTTGAAAAGGAATGGCTAATGGATCATGAAGAATGTTGAATGAGTAAGAAGTCATCATATAAGGGATTCAAGGGTTATGGTAGATATTAGGATGGTGAAATTCCTAGACGTATTAAGGGTATTTTGATGATGGTGTTACATTAGAAGACTTTTTATAGTAACATTGATGTTAGATATATAAAAATTTTATTCAAGCAAAATATATCCCTTCTTTTGTGGATATAGTTATAAAGAACCATTTGAGTTTATATGATCCTTGAATTTGAGGAAATTACTGGTTAATACATTTTTGGTTGCAAAATGGAAGTTATCAGATAACCTTTGTGGTTAAAATATGTTATGGTTATTTTTGATCAATTTATCTCTTTTTGAGGAATGTTATAAAATTATATAGTTTTTGAAAAGGAACAACACATAGACCATGTGACAACATGTCGCATCAGACGAAGCAGCGGGAATCGAACCCACAACCAAAGTGCAACATGTATTTATCGCCTACCACTGGACTACGTGAAGTCCCTGGTTAGTTTGAATGATTCTATTTAGTTAGATGATTTTATGAATTATGATTAAGTTGTTTTTTTTTGTTATTAATGGTGATTATTAGCCTATCGTGGAGGATATGTGATTAGGATAATTACTTTTCAGTGTGAGACTGTAAGAGTAACTGATGTTATTTTGGAAAAAAATGATAAAATTTATCTTAGGAGACTATGTGATTAAATCCTTCAGATAATTGGGTTTCAATATTAGTTTGGATTACTTTATAGAATTTTATGGATAGATGATTATTTAATGTTATTTGTTGAACTTTGGGTTTTATTTTTGGTTAAGGTCTAAATACATGGGAAGTATATAGTTCTCTTTTGTGGATTAGGTGAATCTCTATAAGTTGATTATAGCTGTCCTAATGTGAACAAGTCATCCTAAATACTGGTCTTTTGGAGAAAATATAAGTTCATGTAAGAAATATAGTAAAAGTTGAAAGTCAACATGAAATTTAAGTATCCTTCCTTATGTTTTAGTTAAGCTCATACATAAATTCCTCAATGAAAAGTAACTTAAAAGAAAAATTTTGTCTGTTAATTTTTCCTACTGGGGAATCAAATACCGTTTAACCCATCACAAGTTTGTGATTTTCAGGTTGTTAACTTTCTATTAGACATGTTTACTATAACTCTCCATAAGAACATGACCCTTTTTTCCTCCATATCCATATTTTCATACCTGGAATCCTAGTATGGGTTAACTCGGGTGACATTTTTACTTCTCTCCCATTCTTTTAAAGTGATTGTTTTATTGACTATTGTTCCGATGTGGGATTTTCAATGAAGCTTCCAAGCCCAATTTTAAAATTGCAAGGATGCAATTCCATAAAGGGGGGAATGATGTAACACCCCAGGTAAATAAAGAATATGACATTTTCATATTTATCCATTTTTTTGAATAAATTATTAATATTACTTTAAAGGGAATTCTAGGCTTGAAGGCGTACCCAATACGCAACAACGTGTTGTTTTGAAATCTTACGTTGCACACTAATAATAAAATAATATTATTTTAAAAGGTATTTAACGCCTAGCCGTTGTAATGGCGGGAACGAATGGAACTAACTACAAAATGATTATATATGTTTTTCAAATATGTTTACTTTTATCCAATAAATGTTGGAGGCTTAAAATGCATATGAATCAAATTTTAAGCATAAATCTTCTAATATTCATTAAATGGTTGATTAACCGCCTTTTGATGGAGAACCATTTTTAAATATAATTTTGAAAATTTTATATGTTTTATTTTACAAAATAAAATCCTTTTTCAGAATCTGGACATCATAATTTACATTGTGTAAAATTGTGTTATTTTTCCGATAAAGATCATTCTTATTGAAAATGTTGAATTTTAATTAAAAACCTCCTTTTAATTTGATTTATTTATATGGATAGAGTATATTTTTAATTTATATTATAGTGTTTTTAGAATATATTTTTACCATTTAATCTAATGGTGGTCATTGGAATTAATTTCACTTTGAAATTGGACTTAAACTAGTGTAAATCTTTTAATAGAAATTGTTTTACTTAAAAACACACTATTTGTTTTGACACCGGGTATTAATTATTAAATTAATTAATTCAATATATATGTTTTGAATTTTTTAAAATAGATATCATTTTTGAATTCGGAATATCAAATATATCTTTGGGTGAATTTTTGGTATTTTTCTGAAAAACTTCAATTTTTTATAAATAGTGAAACCACTAAGTGGTAGTTTAAAAACTCATTTTTCGTTTAAATGAATATTTACCACTTCTGTGATTTGAATTTAAAAAAATCTGTCATACATGGTTTTCATTAGGATATAAAATGTGGTTCAATGAGATTAAAATAATTTTTTGGTGAATAGTAACTTTTATGTTTTTAATCGCGATTAGAGGTAATTAGTGTAATTTAAGGTAAAAATAATGTTTTAATAATATGAAATGACCTATAAAAATGTCCTACCCTCATTGGATGTATCATGTACGACCAATACAATCCATGGGACAACTTGGGGAACCCATGGAGCCACTTTGGATGGAAAATGACATAAATAACTTTTTATTTAAAGTTAAAATAGAAATGTCACAAGCATGAGTTGTTTTACTAAATCAATTTTAAATTGGGGTTATACTAGTCATATTTTTTACTATAAATATTCATTAGAAATCTAAAACTATTTCCTACATCATGATAGTTTTTTTTTAATTTTTATACATTAAATAAATTAAACTATTTATGACATCATGATGATGCAGCGATTACCTCATTAATAAAGGATTTAAATAAAATGAAAAGATAATGTTAAAAATATAACTTACACTTGTCAAAGACCTATCGGATCAGTATATTTCGAACCCTTACCACCTTATCCTCGATATACATCAGTGTGGGACCTTTAAAATCCGAAACTCATTTGAAAATAAAGTAACAATTTGTAACATTCCAAGAGTTCCCCTCCTCTCCTCTTATAAAAGGCCCCCACCACTACCACCTTACCCACACCTATAATGACTTTGGATAGGAAAAAACCTACTAATTTTGTCTCTCCACATCCATCTAATACTCCTAGAAGCATCACTTTGGGCAGAAGTCTTCCCAAAAAAATCATTTGAGCTCAAATCAAAGAGAGGTGCCCGATTTTAAGGTAATGTCTTCACTTGTGTTCTTTTGTTTTATTTTACTTCTCCAACCCCCTAAACTTTTTTTATTAATTTAATTTGTAAGAAATCCAGTATCTTAAATATAATAGTATGTTGTTATAATCAGTATTCGAGATAAACTTACACACACCTATATCTAATGGTTAAAGAACATACTGTTCTTATGGATGGTGAATTTATCACTCACGAAACGATGATTGTTCAATATTCTTTTAACACCCTCAAAGGTGGACATTAAGATGTAACAATATTTATATATGATATATAATATTTTTATGTTTTACTTAAGATTATTTATTTTTGATTTATGGCATACCTTTATGGTTTCTATTATGGTTAAATGTGATATCTTCAATTTAGGAAGTGCAGACTACTGCCCCCTCAAAGTGATTTGATTCGTTAATACCATATGTGGTACGTATAAAGGATAGATTTAATGATATTATATATGATTAAATACTGGAATTATAATACTATTATTTGTCATTATGTTTATATTCCATTAAATAAGAAATATAAATGGAAGTAGTGTTCATGCGTATGTACGACTTACCGTCTCGATGAACGGTGCATTTCATTTCTTACCTCTAAATGTTATGTAATATTATAAATTCATGTTTATAATGGATATATATGATATATATTATATCTTAATAACTAATATATTTCGGAATATAATATATATTTTACCACATGAACAACTTGTAATTATGAAGAGTTTATTTTTGACTCAAGTAGCAATGATCTACAAATCGACCATTATTAACTTAAATAATTACATAGTCTTAATAACATGGTAGCAAGTGATATAAAAGAAATAATGAACTTGAAAAAGGTTCTTAAGCAAGTATAAATTAACTAATGTTTATTATTCAGTAGGATAAAGAATGATCGAGTCAAGTCAGACCCGAGGTAAGGGATCCTACCCCTCTCTTTCTTTTTATGTACACTCTTTTATGTCATTCCTTTTAAGCTCATATTTCTTATTATTGGGATGTTATTTTATATTACTCTTAATGTACCTTTTATTTTCATATGATGAGATACCCTATAATCTCTAATCAATCCATTATGGAAGTTTTAATTGGCGCCGTTAGGCTGCCAAAATTTCGTAAGGGGCTCTTATCTCACTTTGTGTTTTCATGAGATTCATGCTACAATTGCCAATATTTCCATTTAAGGTGTTTGTGTAATGTACATTATTCTACTCTTTGTGTAACATACTTTCATTAATGAGTATTTACATCAATTTTGTATAGTCCTTCTTTCATGGGGTGTGCATTTCGAAAGTTACCCAAATCGGTAAGGGAACCTTTCACCCTTCTCTTTTTAAAAGACTTATTTTGTTATATCTTTCAATTTTCATCTTATTTTATGGGTATATGTTATTATATATCCCTATTTCAGTAAATTTTATTTATAAGTGATGAGATACCCTTTATCTGTCTCATCAACTAGTTTTAAAAAATTTGATGTGACGCCGTTAGGCTGTCAAGGGAACTTCTTAACCCAATTTCAATTTCTTTGGGTCCAATATGTAGTTATTGAATATGTCCTCCTTTGAATATGTGTGAATGACCTTTGATTATTTTACACTTAATATCCACTTATATTTTGTGTATTTATATTTTTCACACATAGTTATGAGATTTATTTATCCTCAATTTAAGGATACCTTCTTTATAATGGATTTCATCTCATTTTACATTTCTATTGAGACTTCGTTGTTTTTATGCACCAGTTCACTCGTATATGGTGTATATACTATACCATGGAATATTATATCATGAATCCCTTTATTCTCATGATATTATAATGTTTTTATTAAATGTTATTCCTCAATTATTTTATTCAAGTGTCTCTCATTTTGTTAAAAACCCTTTAACTAAAATATTGTTTTAAATGTTTTAATGATTTATTCATATTAATATTTATCATTAATATCCATGCTTTCAAAATGGTTTTAAGGATTTATTTTCATGGATATTAATGGTTTAAAATGTTAAAATCTTCAATGTGATATGGGACACTTTGATTTAAAAATCTCTTTATTAAAATTTTTAAATGGTTTTGGAAATGGTTTTTATAATGTATTCATTATTTAAATATCTTAAAATGTTATATTGTTATTGCAATATGGGAATGTTATCTTTACTTTATTCTTATGTTATGTTCCATGATTATGTTATGGTTATTTGGAATTGTTATTAATACTGGTGGTTCCGTGATAAACTAAGGGCGGGTGAGCCCTATATAGCTCTCCAATGAATTGGGTAACACGAAGGAGTTAAACGTTAAGGTTTCTCCGAATAGATTTAGGGAATATACTACGATGGGTATTCCAAACGTAACCAAAAGGGTTACTCCCTACGTAAGAATGTTATGAATGCCTCAAGTTACCGTTATGTCTTATGATTTCTGTGATTTATGAATGATTTTATGAGGTATGTTAAAGTGATTATGTTTTATGGGTAAAGTATGATTTGATTCTTATGTATATATATACTCATGTTTCCTTTACATACTTCTTATAACCCTTACTGATATTTTTATGCTCATCCCGTGTTTTTGAAATGTTTTTCACAGGTCAAGGGAATGGTACATGATATGATGATAGTGTCATGGAAGTGTCAATAAAGAATCCATGTTTTATTTAAAATATGTTTCTGTTGATGGGAAAATGAATACTATCTTTTATGTAACCACATTGTTTAAATGTGGAATGTAATGAAAGTTTTATAATCTAATTATCTAAAACTCTTAACCTAAAATGATCATCGATGTGTAATGTTGTAATAACTCAAGATTAAGTAAGGTTTAAGGCTGGGGCCTTAAAGTAGGTATCAAAAACCTCATAAAGCATTGGAAACAATGAAATAATATCCAATCAGTACTCTCAGCGTAGATCATTATAATTATTGAACAATATAATCAATATTAGTGGATTATTTATCATTCTTGGATCTAGTTTATATGATATATTATCAAATAATATTAATTAAACAATTCAATGGTTTGACTTTTTTATGAAAAAATATTACTATACTATATCCCAGATTATTGTTCATGGGAATGAGACTTTTAGAAAACTAATTATCCTTTAATTAGATGAAACATATGTTATTTTTGAGAATTATTGACCATCGATTCATAAAATCCACATAAGTAAATTAAATAATTAAATAACATTTTTTTTCTGAAATCAATCTACGAGAATTTGTTATTCAAAGGATTCCTATTGGATCTATCATAGAATCACATATATTATAAGAGTTTGGAAAACCAATAATGTCATATATTTAGATAAAATTATTAGAGAAAATAAAAATCTCATAAAAAGACCTTTTATAAGGAAAATTATATTTTCCCTATGACAATATAGTAAATATTTAGAAATAAATAGTACCTTGAGTCGCAAATATATTTTTTATACCATTATATTTTTTTAATAGATTATGATAATTAAATTTCACAATATGTAATTTATTTATGGGGCAATGTAACCCCATGAATTTTTTTATATATTTTCTTTTAAATAAAAATAGTTTTGATAGATTTTTCCATATGAAATATCAATTTAAAATGATCCATAAAATTTTAAATTAATATTATTAAGAACTGTTTTAAAAAAAATAGACATCTAATATATAAAAATATTTCTATTATCAATAAATAAGAAAATGTAATGAACATATAAAATTTTAAAATATTATATTTCAAACAATTTGTTTTATAATGTAATTTATTATAAATAAAAAAAATCTATTTATAATTTTTATAATTTAAATATTCAAAATTTAATTTCAATTTTCATATTAGAATTTCCAAATTATCCTGTAGTGAATTTGTTATATTTTTATAAAATAATTTAGTTTTGGGAGAAAAGTAAAAAATATCTCTATTTTTCAAATTCCATTACTTTTCTTACATAATCATATAACAATAATGATTTAAATAATATTGATATAATTTTTCTATAAAAAATATATATATAATGAAAAATAAATCATTTAAAATAAACTTATGGTATTATAATACCCTAGTTTATGTTTTTGGAATCTAAAGTATTATTTTACACTTAAAAGTGATTAATTTTTTTAAATGAAAGAATTATTTTCACCACATGTATAAACTAAATAAATAAAATCATAACATATTTTGGATCAAAATTTTTATATTATGTAATATGTTCAATTTAATTTGTAGTCAGTAATATATTATTAGGAAAATCAGTGTTAGAGACCATGATATTAGAGAAAGAGTTTTTTTAAAAGATGTATATTATTAATATTGTGTAATTTTAATACAAAAATATATTAATATGTTTTTTATAAAGACAATTATATAATATTAAATTATTTTTAGAATATATTATATTTTATTTAATGGATATTTACAGATAGAAAATATAAAGACCACTTAATGGTAAAAATAAAACGTTATGGCACAAAAATTATTTTAAAGATTAATTTTACTTTTGTTTATAAATTCAAAATAGTTTTAATGGATCATAAGTTTTGGTTTTCAGAATAAATAGTTGATTATAGGTGATAACATATATTTAATATTAAAATAACATTTCTAGTGTGTAAACTAGGATCCATGTTCAAAAAGAAAATTGTAAAATGAGAATATATTGTTGTCAAAGTATTCTTACATTATTGAAAAATTAGTAAGAAAGTGTTTTGTACGATTTATGAATCTCATCTAAAACCCCAAACAATATTTTCAATCTTTTGATCCTTCTTTCATGGAATAGTTTCATTTCATTGATGAAATTAAAAGAGTATTTAGGAAAAAAATGTGAACAATCATTTATTTATTAAATAGGATGGTTAAAATTGGAAATTTATATTTGGAATTATAATTAGAAATAAAATAATAATTGATCTATCATTTGGATTTATAATATTGCAACTATTTAAATTTAATAGATCCTTCATGGTTGTGGAGAGTGACTCATCTAAAAAAGAAAAGGGATTCTAAATTTCCTAATCAAAATCAAATCGGTGAAGAAAAAAACCAATATTATGAGTAATGGGATGTCCATTGTATATGTAATTTGTAGTTTATATTTTTCTAGAGTATAAATACATATAGCTTCAAAAATGAAAATGGAGAAAACTATTATTTATATTGTGGATGATCCATAATCCCTTAATTAAAATCATGAAATGCTCATGTTTTTTTATCTAATACATCACTTATGAAATGAGTGATAATCCATCATATACATCATAAATTTAATATAAAATATCACATTTTTATAAATCTAAAAATTTATGCTGATTGTACATGGGAAAAAATATATCAACATCACTCTCTTGTGCATTGATTCTCTAAAACTCTATGGAAAATTGTTAATATAAATCACAAAACTAGTGTTCTTAGAATATCATAATGACTATAAAATCTAAATAATTTCAAATGGAGGAATTAGACTACCAAAATATTGGTTACGTAATAGATTTTCATTGGTAGTATCAATCCCAATGATACTCAATGATCTGATATCATGTTGTGGGATACATTTTAATTTGGATCAGCACACCCTGAATAGAGAAATAAGCCTCAATGGTACAATTCATGTTGAATAGAAAATTTAAAAATCACCATCATATTAAAAATATAATTTAAAATAATTTCCAAATTCAGATTTTAATTTATTATGAATTTATTCTGCTCATTTTCGATTTGTGATGAATTATGGGGAATTCATTAGCTCATTATTTTATTTTCTATAAGAAATTCAATCAAATAAATGAAACTAGGGAATGAAAATATAAAATAGTAATTAGAAATATAAAGAAATTAATTTTTGAAGGTTCCTCAATACAATAGAAATGTGGTAGTTAAATTGGATATAGTCTAGTGTATTGGGGCTAATGAGATGTATGGGTCATTCTCTTTGACGAATAATTATTTTAGATTAAACCCACTAACTTTTATACGATTTATGGGAATGGAAATATCTAAAATGTTTATATTGAGTAATACAACTATTCTATTGATGAAATTGATAGCAATATAGATTTTTATATTGAATATTATGTTTTGGATATTTAATAATTTCTTCAAAAAAAATGTTATAAGATTTTGTTAATAAATTATCTAAAAAAACTAGAGATCATGTAGTTATACAACCTTGTATGAATGAATATTGTTAACACCTATTTGAGGAGAAAGTAAATATTGATATATAGACATACAGAAATTCCATAATCTCTTGTTGATAAATTTTTCATTACCAAATTCTCGAGATAAGATACTCCATATGTTGTTGGGAGTACTATTAGAAATCATCATACAAAAAATAAGCACATGGAATTTATGGAAACCATTAACATGATGATAAGATGGATAAAGGATCCAAAATTTCATTTTGAAAATTTAAATAAGTTGATTAGAAGAAAGGGTAATAGACATGAAAATAAAAATAAAAATGAGTACCATATTTTACAACTCCATTCATCTAGAAAACCATAAAATAATTATTTCTTTAAGGATTTAAATTTAAAATAAAAACCCATATATTCTTGTCTTTATGATACTAAATGCCTTTTTTCAGTAATTTATTCACTTGAAAGAAGGGGTTATCACTTTCATAACACAAATAGACTACCACCTGAGGTCATGGTCCTTTTTATATTAGTACAATTAATACTATATAACTCATAAATCATTACTTGTTATGAACACTTAGTCAAATAAAATATTAAATGGTTAGGAAAACAACACCATATGACTTTTGTATATGTCCATAATATATATCAAGTATGGATAGATTTATTTTAGAAAACCACATCATTTTTATTATAGATATTTCTATATAGAAATTACATATGTACTTCACGTCCATCATTAATCCTAATGAAAGGATATTTTATTAGATATATTCTATATCATTTATAGAATAAATTTACTATATTACTGAAAATATAATGATCGAAATTAATATTCTATATTCCATGTCATAATTGTATATAAGAAAAATCATTGTAATAGTGGCATGTATACATGATAATGATTTTTTAATGAGGCCTTATTCAAATGATCTGACTGAATTTCTTACTACGCATTAGTAAGTAAAAATTTCTATCATCTCCCCATCATAATGATTTTTTTACCATCATTGTGAAAACATCCATATTTATTATATTTAATCATGAATGGGTGCATAATCTTGAGTGTTTTAAGATGGTAATAAACACCAAGATCTCAGTGGATTATATTTACACTGCATCAGCACGTATCATCATTGTTAAATTCTATAGAAGGATCATGAATGATTTGGATAAAGACAATTTTAGATATTTAGAGAATTATATTTCCTCTATTGAATCCTTTAAAAGATCATTTCGGAAGGTAAAAACAAGGGGTAAATCTAAAATATTATATCATAGGAATGTAATGTCTCAACAAAAAAATATTTAAACTATAAAAGGAAAACTCATATATGTAATGTTAGTTCATGGTCAATAAAATTTTGTGATTGAATCACAATTTTTATCATTTATCTTATAATAATAGAGAGGTTTTCTAGATTTTGACCCCTCTAATGGATAACATGTTGCTTTACGAAGAATGAATATCCTGTATTGATAATATATGTCTTGTCTGTTTAAATCAATTTAATTTCCACACTTCTTACTCTGACTTTTTGGATGAACATATTCCCATTTTGATTACTCATGATATCAATACCATGTTAACCTTGATTTCTCTTGAGGATGAGATAAAATAATATGTATTTACTCTTAATAATTTGATCTCTCTTTGTTATCTTGTATTTAAAAATTATTTTTTTAAAATAATTTAGGAGAATATTTATTTTGATTTAATAGGTTAGATTATCACTTATTTAAATATTGTTCACTAACTCATTGAATCGAATAATAATATCAGTCATTGATTCTTCGTGTGGAAGAAGAATATCAGATAGTTCATATTATTATAGGTTTGATGGTAAACTCTACGTAAATAAATCATTGGAAAACACATTTCCAATAGGATTTCTAAAGCCTCTAACAATATAGTATCCTTGAATAAGTTTTTCATCATTACGGGTAGAACCTACCAAAATATTACAATTCCAACACTAGAGTGTTTATAAATTTTTAGAACACAAATAGGGGTAGTAATATTTTCCATGATTCACTCATGTTATATTGGAATTATAAAATCATAAGATCTTTCATCTCGTCATGAAGTCTCATAAACTTGATAAAAGTTTTTTCGTATTATCTTCATCTTATGTTTTCACTAGGATGTATTATTATCCCTTGAAAAAACATCTACATTACTAATACATATGAGGAGATATGGTCTACAAAAAATATATCACCACTAAGATAATCATCATTTTATGGTGTATCTATAAGAAATATTTATCTTCTTGTTGGGACCATAAAATCTTTTAACATCAATATGGATTATTGGTTCATATACTACGATAATATCTATGAGGCATCCAATAAATCATGTCTTTTGATGGTGGATGATAATGTAATGTATGGAGTATGTTCAGTTAGTACAACAATGTGTCCATGGATTTTGTGTTTGTAGCTATGTTTTTCAATATCCCATTTCATGGTGATGGTAGTAATAACATGGAGTCAAACGAGATGATGAAAATATTTGTTGTAGTGTGATTTTATATCTATCAGTAATAAATGTATGCTCAGTTTAAGGGATTTATGTTCTAAAAGTGGGATATAATTTTCAGGATTACTATCTGACTTATTTATTAGCCTCAGCTTATTAGAAAATGGATTGAATTACCTTCACTCAAGTTTCTCATGAACTCCATAACATCCCTTATTTTCTCCCATATCACTCTACAAATGGAATTCACCTAGAAGTATCTTCATTATAATGAGTGTAAAATAAATTTTTATGTCTAATCCATCTTGGGAATGATGTGGTGTGGATTTGTGAATAGTGGTACAAGGGGGTTCTAATTCTATATTTCTATTCACTATATAGAAATGGTTACTTTCTTCATGTGGACGTAAATTCAACACTGACTAGTCATTAGATTTTATTTTAGAATAACATCTCATTGGTTTTGGATAGAATAAACTCCAATATAATTTACAAATCCATTCACAGTTATTCTCAAAAAATACAGTAACCTTTTATGGATTTCATTTCATTTTGAGGTTCATCAATAATTGAATATATGTTAGTTTCACATAGACTGAGGCTAATAAAGTGGAACATATCGTTGTGAACAAAGATTCTCATGGAAATCCAATTACCTATTTATCAATTTCTAGATCCTTTCATGGTGATGGATTTATCATAGTCAAAGTGGATTCCCTTGTACAAAATTATTTTAGGTCATAATATTTCATTTATCCATGATCTTGTATTTAGAATCAAGCATTTTTTCTTTTTTACATTTATAATGATGATTATGAAAGTAGTTTTTTCTTGTATATTTATATGAAAAAATGGTGTTGGCCCCATAGAGTTGTGCCTCATCATTGATTCTTTATACAACATTTGATTTAAAGAGATATTTTTTAACTATGATAAAAACATCAGGAGTTATGAGAAAATATCGATTTATAAATAATCTCTCTCCTAAAAAATTTCATGACAACCTCAATAGGGTTAATGAATTTTATTCCAATATCAACAATTATATATTATATTACGTATGATTTCTTTTTTGGGCACCATTATAAATCAGAGGAAAATTAAAAACTAATGTCCATTATATCTGAAAGAGGTATTGTATATCATTGTTAGTTTTTCTATGAAGATTATTTCATTATTTTTTACACATTAAGACAAAAAAGACATCAATAATATCTAATATTACTTATTGAATTTTGAATGATTCTCTATATCGTATTTTAGAAGGAAAATTTATGGTATATATTCTGGGTAAATAATTTTATGAACATAAAAAATTATTTTTAGAAATGATGTGTAAATCAAAGAATGGGTCTTCTAATTTATCTACCTTTGTGTTACCATGATTTTTGTATACGTCATGCACATCACATTGATCATCTCCTTAGATATATTTAGAGTATATTGGGTTCATAGAATGGTATGTCAGTTTCAATGGAAAAATGGGTTTTCTTTTGAAATCAATTAATGTACCTATTTTAATTTATTCTTATATGCCTTATAAATGGCATACCATAGTACAAAAAAAGTATTAACACGTCCCTCAAAAAAATTGGAGTGGAATAATTCTGTAATGACAGGTAATCAGTACTCCTCAGATGAATTATTTTAAACCGAATTATCATTGTGATTATTAGAGGGATTCATGGCCATGTGGCCAAGAATAATTTATTAAATCGATAGAGGACTACATGAGTCTATAAAAATAAATTTTATTACCATATTTCCCATAAAGGGGGATCTACTGAGTAGAGAGAACAATTATCAAAGTATGTTCCTTGTTGATTCCCTTGTTGGCTATCCTATCCTCTAATGAGTTAGCTTCAAAGTAAATAAGAGTGTTGATGAAGATTCAATTAGACTGGAATGTGACATTATTCATCCATTTAGAAAGAAGTTTCCAAAAAATATGTATCACTCCATTTCATATTTCACGCACTATAGTGGGAGATTCACCTTCCAACAAGACGATATTCATTCCATTAAGGTGAGATAAGTAGACTGCATGAATGAAACAAAACATTTCATCCTCGACATAGAATGAGATATCACATGTGCCAATGAAAAAAATCAAGGACATTACCCGTGAGATCTCTATAAATAGATCCAAATCCTATAGGACCCAGGTTTCCTTTGAGGCACTATAAAAATTTATTTATATCTAGTTATGAAGATGTACCTATTTAAAAACATCAAAGAAAACCATCTATAATTTTAATGTCCCTAACACTAATTTTTTTTAGAAGCTGGAAGTCCTGCAAAGTATTATTGCAGTCATTTTGGTTAATCATGTTGGCTTCCTTGGATACAGTGATGAGACAAGTTTGAGATGACTTGATGTGAATTTTGAATATCTTATACATGAGCTTGTCATAGCTAGACTAGAGGATATAGAAATATATAATGTAGCATACAAGAGATAGTTTTTTAATTAGGGAGCGATCTTTCTATGGACTTAGAGATTTTGAATATAAGAGTATTATAAATTTTAATCAACATCCATTCAAAATTTGTTTGTGGACTGTAAATTAGACTATAAGGTCTGTTTACATCCAAGGATCACTATTTTTAAAGTATTTTTATTAAATGAATTTGAACTATGTGGATTACCAAGTTTAGGTTTCCATTAAAATATTCTTCTTTTTTGTCTCTTCGAAATCACATTATCTACAATATATTATCTTCTCTAAAAAATTAAAATTTTATAATTTGATTAATATTATCATTGTGAACCTCAATAATATGGTCAATGTGAATCTAGATAACTCATCAGACCTATTTCTTTATGAGGTGATGTCTACATTGGGTAATTATAACTTCATAAACTATGATGAACTGGTGATCAATGAACCAAATGTCAATGGAATGCCCAATATTATAATTTATAGTAAAAATTAACCTTGTAAGAATGACCACATATAGATCAGAAGTAAATATTGTAATGAATCACTCCTTCTAGGTATACACTATTGTAGAAGATAATTTTTTTGAAACTGGCATTGGATTGTTGTGAACATGATGATAAAATTTTGTTACCTTAGATATGTATTTTATTTCCATGACATAATGTAAATTGTAACCATATTTTTTTATTTATATCACTAACTCATATTTATGGAAAATGATATTTAATGACTATAATTTCTTTCATCCTTAGTTTCACTCCATCCCGGAACATCTCATGGAAATCACTCATCTCCCTCTCTCATTAATGTTATTTTCATATTATTTATTTTGTCCATAAAAAATTAAATAATTTAATTATCCAAGTCCAAAAGAATACAATAAATCATAAATACACATATAATCTAAATTATTCAAATACATAAATTAGAGTTATAGTGATGAATGAAGACTCTAATCATAATCATGTCTCAAATAACACTCTATATGATTTATCAATTTTGAAACATTATGATATTATAATCCGCTTCCCCCCTTATATATGAACTCATGAAATTATATGATCTTGATTTCTCATGTATATAGTATATACAACTCAGATCAATCCTCTTTAATTAATCTATGTCATTTGGGTTTGGGGATATCACTGGATATCACAATACAGATGTCAAGGATTGAGTCTAGATACCATATGGAACATCTTTATCTCTTGGGGATGTAATTATTATCCTAATTAGTGTGGTTGAAATGGTAATAATTTGATTATAATTCAATTTATAGTTGGAATGATACATTAATACCCAGATTAGAGATATTAGTATTATTAATATCCATATCTCCATGGTGACTCCTACTGAGTGGATCAAAAGCTTGGATCTAATTTAATCCATCACCTACATTATAACACATGCATATCATGAATCCAATTTCATGAAATATGTTCTTGGGAACAAATGGGTGATTTGTGTTGTTCACACTATTTACAATGTTCTTCCACATAAACTGCATACTCTTTTTCAAGGAGATGGTTGTAAAATGCCTTCCTTCAAACTTTTATATTTTTATTTCTGATAAATAGAGTATACTTTCCAATTTTTATATTCTTTAAAATTAAAAAAAATCAAAATAATTTCATTATTCTTCCCATATAAATGTTAATAATGTATACCACTACATGGTGGTCATATTTCATCAAATGTATTCCAAAAAAATTGCATTACTCAACCCCTTCAATCCCATCTGACATTAATAATCAACTATTTTAAATTATATATCATAATGGATACATTTATGGAGATGTTTTTAAAGGAATTAAAATGATTTCAATATTAATATTTCTTACCTCTTAGTCTTTTCTACATGACCTTCATCTACAACCTTAAATACATTCAATCTCATGATATATTTATAATAATTATTTAATTAATATTATTAATTTATTTTACAATAATGGAGCTCCAAATTTCTTAATTCATCTTAAAACATTTAAAAAAATACAATTTTTTGAATACAAAAATACTATGACATCCAGGAATGAAATTTTCTTCCTTCTAATAACCTTATATCCCTGGTGAAATAATAAAATATTAAGATAATAATAGTTATATTTTTGAAAATAGTAAAATTATATACTGCTAATTTTTCACATCCTATAATGATATCAATAATAAAAAATCATAGTAATCATTATCACCTAAAATTAACATATTGAGGATCATTTTGTAACATCATACCTTTTTTTGGAAAAACTATAGAACTATACAAATTTTCTGATAATGAAATCATATAATCATTAACCTTTAAAATTATTCATATTATGATATTAATTTAGAATACATTTAGAAATAGTCAATATAAATATGGTGTTAAAAATAAATTGAACAAACCATCTTTTGTAAAAACCATAAGAGAATTATTTTTAATAAAAAAATAACATATGAAAATAAATAAATATTTTAAACATTAATAATGAAATAAAATTTTCATAATTTTTTTTCAATAAACAAAAACAATTATTTATGTTGTTTGATGGAATCTTAGAATGGACAATAACCCAAGGTGTGTAATATCTTGAACTCGGTGCCACACATCAATTCCCTATGCTAGTTGGTCACCTGACTCCAAGTGTTCGTCCCCATATGATATATGCTACCGACTAACAGCAATGGTATAATATAATTTATGGTGCGTCTATATCCTCTTTATTATAGAAACAAAATAGAATGAAAAAAATAATAGGCTAATGATATAACCATTAACTATATAAAGTGGTAGGAATTTATGTCTAAAATCCGAATAAAATACTTGAAATAAATAGTAGATATGTCAATAAAAGTTTTCTACATGTATCTCGTGAAAACCCAAAATAAATACTCACTAGAACTCCCAAGAAAGCATTGATAATATGTTTGGTCCCATCATCCATCCTCCATCAAAAATTATCCACCAAACACAGTAATAATTCCATTACCATATCCCAAAAACATGAATTGTATTAAGGTACCAATCAAGATGCTCGTGAAGGGTGTGATTATATATCATTTAGCCACCACCAAGATGTCTAAAACTATATCCAATTAATAACGATATATGAAATTTTGCAAAGAATAATAAAAAATTAATAATGTAAAAAGCTATAATAAATCATTGTTCTTCAAAAAACTACATAGTTGGTTCAAGATGTCACCCATGTTATCAATCTTGTTTTTAGTCTATGCCAAAGTTTGATCAATCCCCAAGATATATAGCATATCACAACTATATGGTTATTGTTTTTCTTTTTATTTCAAATTATAACACATCCAATTAGAACCATATTACAATAAAAATATCATGGGCGTATAACATAATTTCTAACACCTCAAGGGTATTTTAACCCATTATCCTTGTCCCACACTTCGATATTGCTTTGGTATTTAGAGCCTCACCCTCTATCCACACACACTTTCACATATGGGAATTTGTAGCATCAGCCCATCTCCTACACTAACTATTTCAAATAGGATTTTGGAACCTCATTCCCTACCCATGATATCAATATCACATTTATTGAAAGTATCAATTTTATAAAAATATAACCTAAAAAATTCCAAATTCATCCAGGTTTTGAATAATTATTATTTTTCGCCAAACATTTTAAATTATGTGAACCATATTAATTTATCCAAAAAACATTATTCAATATATCTATCACATGGAATAACATGAATAAATCACTATTACACCAATCATAACATTTAATGATATAAATCATTCACCCATTGTGGTTAATACAACCATCTCACAACTCCCATTATAAAATTATTCATCAAATAATTAATTTACCATTCAAACAATACTAATTTCCAATTAATTACACTTTCACAATATTCCATTAATTAAATAACCAATCAATTAAACCAATTAAACCAACTCCAATTTCCCAAAAATTAATCCCATTTCATTATTATAGGGTAATTAAATTAAATCAATTCACTATTCAATGAAATTGTTTAATCATGGAATTTAAATTTTCAAAATTATATAAATGTAATTAATTCAATCCACTGATTTCTGATTAGGACCACCTACAACATGTTTTTTTAATAAGCGCTAGCCAATGGATGTGATGGATTTGAATATATGAAACCAATAAAAAATTAATATGAACTAGATCCAACATAAACATCCAAAATCAAATGAATCAAATTATATAACAAATGTGTCTAGAACAATCAAGAAATTGCGAAAACAATACTCTTTTTATAAAAAAATATATATGGGAGACAGTTCATTCCACATGGGATGAGAATTTCTAACCGTTAGAGGTTTCTTTCCATCTACAAATATTCAATTCATTACAAATGTTGGATGGAGGGCTTTAGAATTATTATGAGAGCCATCAAAATAAATTTAAATTAGTTTTATATCAAGAGAGGGTGTTTTGGGATATAAGAGGTGGTTCGATAAAATATTAATGACTTTTGGTTGTCTAAAATTTTATGTACATGATTTGCTGGATATAGAGCCAGATTTTCCTGAATAGTGTGACTAACAGGGAGCCTCCTACCAAGGGGCTGGAATGTTACTACTAACATGGATAATGGTTTCCAAAACAATGTTCCAACCATGACATCATCTTCTACCTATGGTTTCATATTTGTCGTGGGTTAGGGTACACAGTTTTGGAAAACCATGCGTCAATAATGCACTTTAAAAACCCTCTAGAATCCTCGAAATTTCAACCAAACACAAATAATATAAAACCCAATAAAGATACACTCAATTCCATGATAATGAGTACCTAAAATTAAACTCGTGAAACCTCCATAAAATTTAAGGATATTACAATCTCACCACCATAAAATAGTTCATTCCTGACCCATTCTTCGAAGCATTTCCATGATTTGGAGGCAATAGTTTGGGCCATAAAGCCTTCATAACCGCTTTTCCATTCCATTTATATTCCAAAAAATGATTCCGAAATAAATGAACTAATGGATACATCATTCCACATAACAATTTCTCATTTTGATCCAACACATGCATCAAATTCTATTCCAAGGATGCATTAATGTAGAGATCAAAGTCATCCACATTGATCACATGATAAGGGTCGTGGGGATAATACTAATGTTTTGACAAATGAAAAATATCATGAATATAATTATACCTCAGTAAAAGAGGAAATCATAACACAAGGGACCCTATTTTCTCATTAAACCAAAATGGTCCAAAATAGCTTTGTCCAACTTTCATTGCCTCCAAATCCTATGGTGACCAAATCTTGGCGTCACCTGACAGAACATTCAATCACCCTTGATAAACAATAGGGGTCATCCTGTTCTATTTGTAAACTATATATTCTTATTATGATCGCTATCCAATTATTTTTGAGTCATTTAAATCAACTTTTAAATATCTTACATGAAACTCAGTCCTAACATCAATGACTCACCAGCCTCTATCTAGTATAGAGCTCCTCTGCAATCCCTACCATATATATGCTCATATGGTTCCATCTTAATAATCTCTTAATATCCACTATTATAGGAGAACCTAATATGTTCTCTGTTTTTCTATAATAACTGAGTTATGTCAAGAAATGATTCTTGTATGATATTCCAAATAACTTGTATAGTATTTTCAGACTTCCCTTACGTATTTTAGTGGAATTTCATACTCAATAATATATATGTACCAAGAACCTTCTATAAGTCCTTAATGAAGTGAGAATATAAATGTTATCCATGGTTCAAAAAAATACTCTATAGAACCTTATGTAGATATACTATCTCCTAAATGTATAAATATCACAATTGGTCTACTATGAAAGTCGCCCATATTGGAAAGACATGTGGTAATTTCATCAGTCGGTCCACAAGCACCCAAATAGTATCATTCATACAAGTAATCCTCAGGATACCCACCACAATTTATATAGTAAATTCATTACACATACATTATAGAATGGAAAAAATAAATAATAAATTCTTAGTTCTTTAATGCTCATCCTTCACCTGTAGATAGTTGTTGTATCATGTCATGAATATTCCTATCTCCTTTTTTCATGGCTGGCTCCCAAAATTTTTATCACAGGTCAGGGTACAATTTGGTCCAACCCAAAGTCACAGCCATTTTCATGGAATGCAATTCTCAAATTAAATCTACTCAAATAATTTTATGAAAAACAACTTTTTTCTTGAACTAGATGATCTCATCCTCATCTATAGCCCACCAAATGATTACTCCCCACAATCTAGGTTTTACCTCAAGGAAAAACACTTTATATACTCAAAATTCCTCAACCTATTCCTACTCAATAGTGTATACATAAGTGAAACTGGTATGAGGGTCATCCTTTCATGACCATATACAACCACATCATGCATCTCAGCTAGTAAATTCATCATCTTCCACTCAAATCTAAAAGTCATAACTGCCTCAGTCAATGTTTTCTTACTCAAAGAATCCTCAACATTATTTGAATTCCCAAAAACAAATTATATATCAAAATTTAATGACTATATAAATTCATCGCATCTCTCATGTGGGAGATTTAAATCTATTTTGTGGAAATATGTACTTTATAGTATTTTAATCAGTGTAAATAGTTAATATATCACCTAATATGTAATATTTAAAAAACATCAAAGAATAACCCACTTTCTCTATTTATTGTTCATTCACCAGGTAGTTCTATTAATGCTGCCTTAATTGTCCTAACCAATAAATTATAACACGATCTACCTACATCAACACTAATCCATAGCTAATCCTAAAATCATAGAAAACATTCTATAATACCACCCTATATTAGGTAGTATTAAGATGGGTTCATTATTCCTGATATTAATCATCCCCATGAATGATTTATAACATTTTATATAATATCCAATATGTATACTCTTCTTGTCAAACATGAATGTGGTACTACAAAACTAGAAAACTGATGGATGAACTTGTGATAATAAACCAAAAACCCATGATTACTATTTATATAAAAAAATTTATTAGGATTATCCAAGATAAAAATACATGAACCATATCTAGGTCCATTGACACACCTTCCACTGAGACGATGTGACCTTTTAAGTGTACCACTTAGATCTAGAATTGAAACTTAGATAGCTTAGTGTATAACCAATTTTCTCTTAGTGTACTCAAGATAATGTCAAAATGTTTTGCATGGTCTTTTTGAGTTTTTTATTACACCAATATGTAATACACAAATACTACAAAAACATAATATTGGTACGAATTTATTATTGTTTTCATCAAGTCCATAAACACTTATAGTGTGTTCTTCATCCCAAATAATGTCACAATGAACTCATAAATGCAATTCCTTCTTTTGAAAGATGTAATAAGAATATAAAAATTTCAAAATGACAACCAATAAAACCCTAATCTCAATTTAATCTTTACGAATTCATAGGCTCCCTTCAATGTAAAGAAGATATCGATGACATGAGTAAAGGGATACAAGTTCTTCATAATCAACTGATTCATGTTATGGAAATAATCACATAAGTAAAAAAATTGCTATATATATATGAAAAAAATATGGATAACCCCAAGGAATCATATATTGATGAATATATCCATTATACATAAACAATCTATGTTGAATCTTGGGTTCTTGAATCATTGTTGGTTAAATTCCATAAACTAGAATGGAAACATCCTCGACCACAAAAACGAGTTGAATAGTAAATTATACATCTCTCTAGTGGAATAAAAAACAGGTCATAAGGAAAAACAACCTTGAAAATATCAACTATGAGTGAAAATTAATTCTATTGAACAACTCTATCATATTGAAACAAACATGAAACATGGGTATTAATCTCCCCATGTTGTAGATTAAGTGTCCTTGTATGGCACACCATGGTTTCCCACTCATCACGATATATATATTAATTTTCCTCAGGATAAATAAAATTCACTATCCAATGGAAACAATAATTCTATGAATGATTCAATACTAACTAATTGATTCCAATAATTATTTCAATGATTGACATCGAATTGATGTAAATATCCCAAGGAAAATGATAGCCCCCTACCTTTAATGAACAACCGATGAATAAACATATCTCTTTATACCATACTCCAAATGGTGAATCGATCATCATATGAACACTCAATATCATCCTGTGAAGGATAATACCATTTACACACTTTTTTAAATATAAAATAATGATAGGAACTAATGTAAAATAATTCTCTAGCTAGTGTAGAAGCATCAAGAACAGTACCCACAATTTATTATCATCGATCATCACAAGCCACAATTGTAGGCTAGTTGAGATAAAACATTCATATCTGCCTTCCCTATGGTATTTTTTTTGTCACCAAATCTAAAACACTCTATTGATATTTCTTCTACTTCTTAGAAGTAACATTTAGACTTTTTTTTCCACCGCGACCAATAAGACTCCATCTACCTTAATGATACAGTGCAGATGACCCCTTTCTATACTATGGTTCTTTCTTGCAACCCCATCACCTCTAATCTAACAGGGGTTCTTATATAACCCCTACAGATGTACCATCCAACAATAAGTGTTTCCCTCTATCGATGGATAGTGGAAATGTCTACAAAAGTGACACATCCAACAACCCTGGTTGTAAAGAAGTTATGTAAAATGCTGATTAACTGAACCTTCCACATGGCCAAACTTATTTCCACTAATTTGGTCAACATTATCATATCATTTAATCATGCCTAAAAAATTCTTACACCCATATATTCTCAATGAATTTAAATGTCAACCACACCAATCCTTCATCAGGTTACTCTATAATAAGTGAGCATGATCCACAGCAACTGAATACTACTTCAGCTGAAAAATGTAAAAGGGATACTTAATATCTATATGTCTGTCCTAGGCGTGACTTTACAATGATATCTCATTCCCAAAAAAAATTGGATCAAGGTTCATCATGTTATTAATGAGACAAAAAAATGCAATTATAGACATACTCTCTTGGTACAACAACATGATCTCAACTATACTATTATATATCAATGTCTATGGGTTAAATGTTACAAAGAATTATCTTGGAATTCCTTTCATACCATAAGGGCCACCTTCCCTGTCTGAGCCTAAACATCCCACAAACACTTCACCCATCCCCTTAACATATAATCATCCAAAATTAATAACTTCTTAAAAGAGGCCTCTAAATATTCATGTATAGTGTGGACAGACTCAATCCAAAACACTACTGCCTCAGGTCCACCATCTCTTGTAAACATTAAAGGGTTTATGAATAGAACCTAATATGTCTTGTAAGACATACACTTAACTTCAACATTTGGGGTGTATACATAAACATTATAAATTGAGAAAAATTCTCACCGAACATCTCCATTAGTCCTTCACCTTGAAATATATATACCTTTTGTTCAACAGTGAGATGGTCATTTCCAGCCATATCTTTTCATCATCCTATCATCAAATGTCCTCATGGAGGTATAAATCTGTAATGAAATCTCGTTTCATAATACACATAACACATAATTATCATACATAACAAGTCAGATTCATATACGGTCATTACATATTTTTATCGATTTTGGGCCCCATAGTCAATACCAAAGCTCTATCACTACCCTTAACTATACAAAATCCAGGATATGGTTAATAAAGTGTAAAAAAGTTTCAAAACATGAGATTATCATTATAAAACCATTTTTAAAATTGTTTATCATTTTATACAATTTTTAAATTCAATATTTTGAAACCATTCTAGTTCAACTGCACATGGAATGAAAAAATCAATTTTTCAACTTATACAAAACCTATTTTCTCGTAAGTTCTTCAAAATGATACTTGTCACAATAATTAATGAATTAAATTAATGATTAATGGTTACTAAAAACTATTTATATACTAGGCTGGAAATAAATTATAAAAAAAATTCTAAATAAGAACCACATCACAAAAATGTGCATCACTCGTTGTGAAACAACATCGAACATTAACAACACATATGCGTAACAACAATCCAACCCTTTGCACTTTTGTTTCCCCCTATACATGATATAACTACTCCCAATCAAGATCTCTTATACATGGCATAACCCTTCCTTGTCTATTACCCTGATTCCAATTTAGTAATACAAATGAACCAAAAATAAAATTATTCTTTAATACCAGTTTTTAATTACCCAACCTAAGAAACACACAATGGTGCTCCAAGTTGTTTGGTCACCCGCTCTCAAACACACATCAATGTACAAAAATGAATGTTTATTAGCTTTGTGGGTCTAACAAAAAATGGGGGACTCTACCATTTTTATCATCGCAATACAATATCAAAAAATAGTTCATGGAAACCCAATGATATATCTAAGGACATTACAAACCAGTATTACATGTGACTAAAAGGGGAATACGATATAAAAACCAAAATAGAAGATATTTCATGCCAAGCATGTTAGAAGTATCAAATGAAAAAACAAAATAAAGACACATTGAAAATTTCAAGGGGGTCCAGACACTATGTCTGGTTCCCCAAACCATGATCCATACCAAATAAGACATCTATCAAAGGTATCTTTCCGTTATATTTTTCATCAAACATGAGTTTTATTTGGGTACCAATCAGGCATCCCTAGTAGGGTTCGTGTAAAACTATGTATACCAAAAATAAGGGTGTATAAAAAATTACCAATTCAATAATTCTTTAAGCGGTCAAATAAATAATAATATAAATGCATAATGTAAAAAATTATCACATTTAATTATTCTTTATCTAACACATAGTTTCACAGGTTCACGATCTCACTAATATTATCAATATTTGCTTCAACTATTTATAATGTTTGAAAAATACCTAAGGGATATAAGATATAATAATACCATGTTTTTTATTTATCATTTAATATCAAATCATAACATTTCCAATTGAAGTATAGTCCAATTCCCACCTCATGGGACTAGAACACTGTGTCTAACACCTCATGGGTATTAAGATCCTCTATCCCTATTCCAAAACATTATATCACATGAGTATTTGGAGCCGCATCCAACACTCTATATCTCATATATGTATTTAAATGATTAGTCTATATCCTATATAATTTTAATCACGTATGATTATTTGGAGACTCATTATCTATCCCACAGTCACTATCTAATATGGTTATTTGAAGCCTCAATCCATACCACACACCTAAGAACCATATATACATAAAATATAACAATTTACTAAAATTCACATAAAATACAATTCTATATATGCCTAGGTTATTCTTCATTATCCCTTTTGACAAAAAAATGTCATCAATGTCCATATCTTCAAATTAACTCAACAAATATAATAATTAACCTCTATAAAATGAAATAATTGGAATAAATCACAACTAAACCAATCATAATATTAACCAATGGAATTCAATAACACATTAAGGCTAATACAACCATCTCATAATTCCCATTATACAAAATTTAATTAAACACATTAATTGAAAAATACCATACTCCCAATTTCCCATCAATTCCATAATCACAATATTCTAATAAATAACAAACCAATTGATTAGTCAAATTTAACCAGTTCCAATTTCATTAAATTTAATACGAATTCATTATCTAATTAAAATTATACTAAATTCATTCAATAATATATATCATTTCCCAAACATGGAAATAAAAAATAAAAAATAAAATACATTTATTTATGTCATGAATGTGATATTTCTAAATTATAACACCAACCTCATTTTTGGGGATGGGTGATCAGTAATGGATATCCTTAATTTGGAGAGGTAGAATTAAGATAACAATTAATAATGAGATCATGATCCCATACCCACATATTGGTAAAAAAATTCAAGATAAATAAATCCTTCATATTGAAAAATAAATAACAAATAAAAACCATCCCCTTTAAATCTAGAAAGAGAGACTAAAGGTAATGTAAACCACATAGGAAAAAATTGCTTCCATGGAGAAATACATACCCATCAAAGTATACCTGGTTCATCATTAATGGTGATTATATGGACTTTGAATCCACCTAATATCATCCATAGTAAACATAAATTTTTTTATGGTTGATATAAGGCAGTTATAGATATATAAAGTGGGTTAGAGAAATTTATAATTAATTTTCAGAGGTCTAAAATTATTCATGCACTATTTCCCCCTCTAGGGACACTATTTTCTTAAACCGTGCTCTATAACATGTTCCCATAACCAGGGGTACTTGGTTACTACTAAGAAGGAAATTATTATCCAAAATATTTTCTAGTTGTACAATCCCCCTCTGCCTGTAGTTTCATGGTTTGGTGGGATAGGTTTAATGGGTTAGGAAAATATTGTGCCAATAGTTCATTTCCAAAAAACCTAGCCACAATCATCAAAATATCAATGGCCCACCATCAAGATAAAACCCATAAATGAAAATAGTTAAAAAATTGGGGTTTGAAATCTATATTGATAGATCTCAATAAAAGGTTTTGAACTTATAATCTAATTTTCATTTTTATCTATTTTATATTCCATGATACATGTTTAATATTACACATCCTCAATTATTTGATATCAAGTGATTACTAACATATTACCATAAATTATAATCAGTATGTTTCATATCATGAATTAAATCTTCCATTTATAAATAACCCTCATATTCATACATTAGCATTATATAAAGGGTTTTTGGAAATAAAATTCATGTTTAAATGTATATTTTCACACTTGTCGACGTCATTTCATTAATTTTGATCAAATTTTTATCTCTAATAGTATAATGATTTATTTATGATTTTTTAGGATTTTTATTTGTACCTTGTAAAACCCATTCTTAATATCACATTGTTTATAAATTTTTCTATCTATATGGGATTTGGTTAAGGCAAATTTCCTTTAATTATTTTAAAATATAATTCCCAATGTGTCCTTCATGTATTTTAGATATCTTATATTATTTAGTATTTCTTAAGTTTTCCAATCATTTATCCCATGAGAATTGGATGATTTCTAATAAATAAATATTTCACCATGAATTTCATTCTAATAAAATCTCACCGTTTTAATTAAAAAAATATCAACATATTTAAAGTATGCTTTATCAATTTTTATGTTTATTATTACCTAAAATATTTTTAATTTTTATTAATCCAAACACGTGTTTACTCAAGTGACCATCCAATTATTTTATAACTTATCAATGGGATCTTTTACCGTGACTTAATACAATGGATTCTTTCAAAAAATTGCATATAAACATATGAAATATTTTTTCATCATCTGAAAGTGAAATGTTTTATAATTCACTCCATATTACTTTTATATATCTACTTTATCTTTTCATGAATCTATTATTGAGTTATATTTATTATAGATAAATATTTTATAAGGTATTAACTACAACATTTTGAAATTACAATTTCAAATTTTTGGAAACATCATCATTTATGAAAAATATTTAGTAGATTTCACAAAATAATTTTATGGATACACTACCATTTTCATTTTCAACATTGAAAAACTTATTAATTTCTATCTCATTTTTCATCAATATTTATAAAATATTGTTCTTTAATACACTTTTTTTTGAGATTTAATGTTTAATATGTTCTATATAAATTCTTAAAATATAATTTATTGATATAATATAAATGTATTAAAAAAATAAATATTTTTATAAATGGATTCTTTTGGATGTGATAAATGATAATTTCCAAGTAGAATAAGTATATATGGTTAATTAATGGGTGTGTCATTATACCAACGACCAATGCATCTCTTAATGTTCTTTATTTCCTGAGATACCTATTGAACACAAGTTTTTGAATTTTATGTCACATATGTACTATAGGCCTGTGAATCCTAAGTCTATTATGGACATTAGGATTGGAAATTATATTTTACATATAAACTATAGGTTTACTAAACATATATCATATATGGACCATAGGATATTGAAACCCATGTCACTTGTGTGGTGTATATTTTAGAAAATCAGGACACTTAATTACTATAAGATTGTTGAACTAGAAATTTTTTTGAACCATATGGTTGGGAAATATAAATTTCTTATGGACTATTATATTCTGATACATAATTAACCTATTGATTTTACGTTTAAAAAAATTAATTTACTTGTTAGACATATATTTCTGATTCATAAAATAATTTTTAATTTTTTTATGATTATTTTATTCCATTTTTTAATGTTATTCATTTTTAATGAAAATGGTTTATCTTTATTCCATTTAGTATTCCATATGGCTCATGTTCCTTATCTCATTTTTTCAAACTCCCATATCTTGGAATAAATTACCCCATTTGATATTAAATGTCTTGATGAATTTTATTTTGGATAACTCATATTTTCCATGGTATTTTAATGAGGTTTTTCGTTCATTCTTAGTTTTCTACATATTATTATGATCTAAACAAGGAAGAGAAGTTAATTTTTTTCCCTTATGGTGCATTCAATATCGCCTTTTTTATGTTTTAATCATGTATGTCATACTTATTTTTATAACCTATGAGATGAAAATAAGTTGACATATAATGGCCTTTTTATAGAAAAATGTTCATAATAACCATATACATGTTGGAATATAGATTATAATCAAATACTGAAAAATTTCTATTTTTTGTATTTTTGTTTTTATTGTGATATGTAATGTTAATTTTATAAAAATGATATAAAATAATGAAATTTTAATCTCACCTTATATAAAATTTAGTATTTAATAGAATAATAATTAACACTGGAGTCATTAATTTAGGTTTGGGTCACATCACTCTATAATATAAAACATATTATGTTTCTATTCACCAGATTGTGAATGAGAAAATATATATAAATTTAAATTTGTTATGAAAAAAATTATGAATCCCATTTTAAAATTTTGTTTAAAATATAGGATCATGATCATATAAAGTATAGATAAGGGCTCCATGTAATCAATGTATCTCATTAGGAAGAAATCAATCTTGCTAATATAAAAAATAATTACTTATAATATATAGATAATTTTCATATTTTATCATAAGATCAATAATATCATAAATCACATTATAACATAGCGATAATTTGGTAATCCCATCATTAAATCATTGTATTAAATCTACAATTTCATCTATAGAATTATAACCCCCATATGTATCAATATAAGTCATCGTCTAATAACTTTTATTAATTGACATAGAAACAAAATCATGATAAAATTTAGAATACATTTCCCCATTTCATCACATGTATTATATTTTTGATGTTATCTTTAATCCAATTATTTCCATTAATAATGAAAAATGGATAGATTTTATCCTTACTAATTAGTTCTAAATTCAATTGAAAACACTCAGATCCCATATATGTAATACAAGCCTAATAGTATGTAACATTAAATATATATTAGATGTAATGTATATTCATTAAAAAATTATATATTTATTTAAAAAACATGATCATCATTCTAAGAAAACATAATTGTTTCTTCGATGGATAATTATAATCCCAATTTAGAGAAAAGATATGTTTTTCTATATTAATAATTTTGAGTACCAAATTTAATAAATAACTAACTAACTACCATATTATAATTAATAATTTTTAATGATAAATTAATTTTTTTAAAAAATGAATTAACTACATTGTTTTCATTTCACAGATGATGGGTAATATTATAATAACACTCCATTAAGATATATTACATTATTCCCTCCCACAAGTATAGATTTCTCTTGTGATTTCATACTTCTAGGTTTTATGGTATTCATATATTTCACATTTTACCTCACATAAATGATATATCTATTTATTATACAAAAAATACCTAAATGTTCAATATAACTTTTCGGATATTTCAAATTTTTTTGTTTCAATTGAAATGATTAATACACATTTAAAAAATCATCATTTATCTAGATAATACCATGTAACTTCTAAAAAACAATGTTTTAAATTAAAAATTCAATATTTTTAGATATCAATTATAACATTATAGAATTAAAAATTGTTTATTTTAATTAAATAAAACATTCATTACATTTCATTACCATGATGATTTTATCTTCTTTTTTTGTTATCTTAGTTATTGGGAAAGATGACTAATAAATGTTCTCAATATGATATAATATGTAACATGAAAATATAATAAATATATATTTTTAGTTTTTGTTTAATGTTTTGGACACTCTTAAATCACATTATTTTTTTAAAGGTAGTCAATAATTATATTTTTAGAAATATTATTTGCACCAGAAGAAACACATTATATCTAAAATTTACAAATATTGAAAATTTTCAAACACATAGTTTAGATTATGTTCATATGAGTAATACTTAGATTTTTCTCAATTTCCACATTAATTTTAAAAGGTAATCTAATTTCATTAATAAAACCCATAGAACATTTATCTATTTATATATCATAAAAATCAATTCAAAAGATACACAAATAAAATTGTTTACTTTGAAAATGAAAAAATATTATAAAAAACTATTAATTTCAACACTTAGTACCAAAATCCATTCAACCAACATCATATTCCTTCTCTATCATATGATGGTACCTAGTCCCAAATTTAATCATTGAATAATATTAATCACTGTAGATATGGTAAAACAATTCATGTATATGAGATAGTAGCTACATATCCATCATTAATTCAATTATGATATCTATAGTCAATGAAAAGACACTTAGATCCATTTTTCTGTTAATAAAAACTAGGATAAACCCCTGGATAAATTATTAGTATGTTGAAACCTATATCATGTAAATGTTTTAACTATTCTTTCAATTTAAATAGCTCAAATAGTTCTATTTGATATAAATATTTATAAATATTCATACCATCCAAAAAAATCCAAATACTCTATTCACCCATACTAGAGTATCACAATATATATAATAAAAAATTCAAACAAAAATCATTTACAATAGGGAATCAACAATACGAACCGTTAATTTTTTTAATAAAATTTGAAATATAACATTCTTGACCATATTTAATCATTGTATAATCCACTTAAAAAGATATTGTAGTTTTAAACACATTACTATATAAAATTTTAACATATTCTTATAATTTAATATGACCTCATTACATTTTTAATCAGTCATCACTTGATTGTCATAATGATATGATGTATAGATAAAGAAAAACTTATATTAATGGATTCACAACTATAATTTCTATTAATAAAATCCCCCAATTTATGATTATATGGTTTCTATAGTAACTTTTTTCTTTAGTGCATGAACCATGGGTTTTTTATAAACATTATGTTTCCATTTCTTGAATAGATAGGTTGAATTTACCAAAAAATTACCGTGAAAAAAATGACACTAAAAAAACAAGGTATTTGTTTATGTAGACCAAATAATTAATATTCATGACTATAACACCTTTTATGGGCCAACATTTTCTATGTAATATGAAAATTACTTTTCTACGACTATATAAATATGGCCTTTTTATCACTATCTATAAAATGTTTCTTATAGTATTAGTCCATCCCATTATAAATAATTTATTTCACTATTAGATAATCATTATTGACCAATACATTTTATATGAGTTTTCATTACTAAAATTTCTAAGTATCTTATATAATCACATTAGAAATACTATTAATAATTAATTATAAATTATCTAGAATAAATTGTGTCATAATTTCCAGTAGTGAGAATATTAATTTTCTAGCATTCATATTTTATTTAGGGATTCTCCCCCATTTCATTCCACATTGAATGATTATACTTAAAAGTGATAATAAAATCAATAAACCCTATTTATACCTTTTGAAAATGATGGATTATTTCCTCATAACATAGTGTATTCCCTCAATTCCATTTGACCATAAAAAGGTCATGGAAAGACTCCACATGAAGTGTATAGCCTAAATCATGTCCCAAAAGTCCCCATTTTAAATGTACCTCTTATCTCACAAAGTCACTTCTCATCAAATGGATGTTCGATGATATTCATGTTTTCTCCCTCTACCTGTGTTTTTTGTTAGTACCAAGCACCATATAATACAACTTAACAATATTAAAAAATTAACGGAAAATGTCAAAAAGGTGGAGGCCTCTAGGTGTAAACAATACAATTATAATCATCATCATATGGAAGACTAATTTAATTTAAAAAATTCATTGAATATTTTAAAAGTCCTTAAACCTTCTTAAAATAACAAAAATAGATAAAAATGGATGATACAAGAGCTTCCCATATTTGATGAATGTAATGTGATGCACCCATAATGACTTGCATGACACCATGATTCCCTAGAGTCATACCCTACTCATCACATGAATTACCACTGTCTCGGAAACCTCAAAACATGGAAATCCTCATGTATATCCATTAATATAGGTGATTTGCTTTTGGATCCTTTAGAATCAAATTGATGGATGTGTCCTCAAAATTCTCACATACCTCCGTAGGACCCATGTTGGTCACGTGATGCATCATAAATACATTGAAAATTTTCCTTATATATTAGTCATATAATCTACAATGAATACCAATACATTTCAAAATAAAACCAAATGAATAAAAGAGGTATGTGGTGGAATCATCCCTCCATCATAAAACATCATTGACACACTACGGAAGTCCATTGTGAAATCCCGTGAAACTCCTTCACAAGTCACCCTGAATTCACAGGGACCCATAGGAAAACCACCCTTTCCTCATGAAATGTCCTAGGAAAGGCAACGAGCATATAATGAAGAAAATTAAAAAAAATCACTTTTATCTTTCAATGGCTTTTGGACATGTCCAAATGAAAATACAAAAGTCTTTCGAGCTTCCAATGTGATTAAAAAAGACTATATTAAATAGAAATATTAAAAAAAATGATGGTCTTGAAAAAATGTAAATATTTTTTTTGATAAAAAAAGTGACTCCATTAGAAATATCCATGTAAATATTTAATAGTGATTCGTGGTTTCAAACTCCTTCACCGACCTTAGACTAGGTCCATGCAAGATACACTACACAAACCTATAGAATCTCGAGGTAGCAAGTCCTATTAATCCCCCAACCCAACATGAAAAATGTATAACCACTTCTACCAATCACAATCAAGTGGATGAAAAATTGGAATTTCAAACAAAAAATAGGGAAAATTAATCAGAGCGGCTAATCTCATGAGAAAGATGTATTTTGTTAAGAAATATACTGGAGAATATCAGAAGTGATCTGGTGCCATGGAAAATGTACATTTTGTAATCATTTACATATCACATGAATTAATTCTATAAGGACGCACGGTGAACATATAACATGCATTCTAGATCATGTGAGAAATAAAATAATCTAATACTGAATAAATATAAGTCATTATCAATATAAGGGCTAGAAAAAAGACTAATAGTGAATTGAATAAACAAAAAGAGGCATGTTAATTAACCCTCATGCACTTTTTGAGAACAAGAAATGACACACAACTGAACTGAGAAATGTCAAATGAATATCAAAATGATTATGAATTATGCCATACAATTCATTAATATTATTTCATAAATTTGAAATATGTCACATGGTCCTTCTGGTGATGCTAATTTAGTCTCACGAAGTCTACTGCGTATGTCGCCCAAGCCACAGAATGTCCTTATCATAAATCTCATGAATTATATAATGACACCATATCATGTCAATTAAGTCTCATGAATGCTTCTTTTCATGTCAAATAATCCCTTTCAAAATTCTCCAGGCATGTCAGATTATTCTTTTGAGACCCTCCAGACATGTCATCCAGGTCTCATGACGCCCTCTAGGGATATTATCCAATATATGTAACACCATCAAAGACATGTCATATTGAATATAATGACACCATCTATATAGTTCAATATAACTATTATGAATGACACCAGGTTATTTCAGATATATCATATAGAACCCTCTAGATAAGTAGTCCAGGTCATGTGATGGCTTCCAGGACAGACCACCTAGATCATATAATATCCACTAGTTAAGTGACCATTAATAATGAAAAAAACGAAATCTCCACTTGGTATAGGAAAATTATCCTTAGTACACAATCTCAATCATTTAGTGGTATTCAAATATACGAGGAAGAAACTCTTCTATATGTTCGGGCAGGTGGATAATCAATATATGTGTTACAGGAAAACTAGTCACAAGGGAATCTTTAGAGTGTATTCCCAAACAAGTGACATTACATGATATCTTACAATAGTTAGGGAAACTACATAGTGTAATACCTGAAAATATGAACTCTAAGTACTCTATTTCTTCCATAATTTGGATATATAGGATTCCTTTCTAATTCCTAATCTTCATTTCACATATCAAAAGACTGATTACATTGATCATTTTACATTCCTTGTCTCTCACACATAGAATATACTATATGAGATTAGGGAGTTTAAATGATCATATCATATGTAACATGAGTGTCCACCAGCCATGAATACCTATGTACGTAATGACATAAAGAGTGGAATGATACATTAGCCTCAACATAATGGAATCTACCCTCAGTATAGTCCCAATGTTGTGATTAAATCACATGAATTATAATTCCTAAAATAACCAATATACATTGAAAGACATACAAAAGGATTTATCATAAATAAATGTCTATTTAACTGTATTCATGCTATAGATATCATTTCTATCATCAGAACACAATCATTCCTAATAGATGATTACTCTACCTATTTCATAATCAGACTCTGAAATAAAATGAAATACAATGACTATGATTTATACTCTAACCATGATACATAGAAAATCTCTCCGAGTCCATATATCTATAATAATAATTTTAATTGAAGTACTAGAACATATGTAGCATAAAATAAAAAATGATAAAATGATAATTTTCCATCCCTTGTTTCTCACACCGAGAAAATCTCACATCAGATAATGGAACTATAAAAATCATGTCATCTCCATCATAAATCTCCACAATGTTAACGGAAATCAATTTCTATATTTCCCCAAAAAGTAAAAACGAAATATATGAGTCTCTACATAATCGAGATACATATGATGTCTCTCCAGAACATGATCTTGATCACCTATTTTCCTAGATCACCTGTGTTTTTCTTCTTCACATGATGTTAATCTGAACTATTCCATAGAACAATGTGGTTTTTGATTATTATGATAACTAGGATACCTAGGATTACTCATAATGGATGTATCAATTACTTGGATTTTTAACATCCACCTTTCAAGGAAGAATATTTTAATGTACATGGTTTTACAGATTCATCACCAAAGTGACCCCCATTATTTGAAAACAACAGAGTACCTCAGATATATATATGGATGGGTTCACTAAAGATCCACTAATATTTTGAAAATAAAAACATAATTATCCAATTAACCTTTTTATAGGGTAAAAGGACTTATATAAGGAATATTAATGGATTGGATATCATATATAAATCTACAAGAGTGTCCTGGAGTAGGAAATAATTCCCCCAAAAAGTGTCTGATGAGCCCAACCACACATTCTCTTGACTTTTGAGATCCCCCAAGAGCATTTGGGCCTGAATACCAAAGTTATTTCTTACCTTTAGGAAGATGGTTTGTACCTATATAAGGATGAGGAAACCATTGGGTTTTTTTGGTAAGAGAAAGAAGGGTGGACCAATGTTCATGAATGTGCACTTTACAATCCCACCATAATCAAACCATCGGGTGGATCCCATCCATGCCTCTTCTCCCAGTGAAACAAAAATGGTGAACCTCATGTGAATCTATCTAACAACAAAAACATTAGTTATTAATTGTCCATTAATTTTCAAAAAAAGCATAGTAGTGGGATCATACTCTAGTACCATTAGGTTGTTATATGAATGTTTCGACAACCTTCATATAACTTGATCATATATATAAACAATCCAAATAAGATGGTAGTAATATTCTTAGAACAATGTATAACCTGAACAATATACCTAATCTACTCCATTCTTATTTCCTTGAGGTTTTTTGAGATACAATCTCAACCCCAAATGGGTTCACTGTCACTTTTATCGAAGGGGAAGCAGAATATGTTCATTATCATGACAGTTCCCCTCACGGTATTGGGGAGATGGATCATAGGTAATCTACATCTTACATCCACCATGGTCAACCTCCCCCTAGAGATATCTACAATGAATAATGAAATCATACCCTTTATATGAAACCTCAATATTAAAAGGTGTTCAATAATATTAAACCTTCATATAAAAAGGTGTTACAAAAATCATGTTCAACCCTATATTTTTTCCCATAATCAACCAATAGAACTCCACTCTCATTAATGGGTGACCATCATATCCTCCTTCAATGGAATGAAAAGATTATGGCATGTAACTATGATGAATAGAAGGGTGACATTGATATATGGAGAGAGTTAGATGGAAAAAACCTCCACAAAATGTTATGTGTACCATCATTACATCTGACATTGAGTTCTCAGATGAGATAGAAAGGCATTTTATTCCTAATATAGTAAAAAATAAAGGGGATACAAATCACTAACTGAAACCTCAACATCTCCATTACCCAGATTATATTTTTCACCATAAGAAAAATATATATAATATGTTTTCTGCTAGACATGAATATTATCTCCATGGTTTGGGATCCAAATCCGAAATAAACATGGCAAATCAGAAAAACTATTACTCTCGTTACATGGTGAAACTTGAGGAGTTGATCTTGTGAGTCATGTCACTTATCCATTTTGAATGATGGGGATATTATAGAGTGTTGTTATTTTCTACAACCATGGAACAATATAACCCATCAGACATGGCTTCCTATAATTTTACAGTCTGTAGAGAAATCAGGGGACGAGAAAACAATTAGGCTAATTTATCCTTCAAATTTATTTCCCCAAAATAAAAAATGTTGGGACATATTGAACAGATGCAGAGGATATCCAACATTTTTTACAATTGGGATCATCAAACCAATATAAATTACATTTAGTCATGAATAGTGATGTTTAAATCATGTAAAAACTATCATAATAAATGGTTGTCGTAATGGGATAACATTACAACTAAATTCTACGTGATCATTATTTTCACACATCAAATAGATTTTAATATACACAACCACATTATTAGTCCAGGATTGGAATTAGCTCACTTGTATAATGGGATATCTATCATTATATCCTCCCCTAAGATTGTAAATTCCACATATGTTTTATCACATATCCATAGAACCTACAAGTAAACTGCATCCCACTAGGCATTGTGAATTTATATCTCAATAAGTATATACAAGTTCAGCATCCCCTGGGATGGTATTTTATGAATTTGTGGTGATAAATGCTCCCCCGCATTCCATGGGTATGAGGGAATTTATATGTACATTTACATCTTGGAATTCATCATGTTCTTGATTTAAATAATTTGACAATCAACAAAAATACTAGTATGTTCAAATTATAGCTCTGAATATCCCCCACCCCATAAAGATGGGTGAATTTACATAAACATTATCAATAAAAAGAGAATCAGTATTCTATTAGTTGGAAGGAAAATAGAAGGTGTCCCACCTATCCCTCCGATGGAGAGGAAGCCCTTTGCTGGTCAGAGATCATTTGGAAACCAAAATATGGAACTCTATTAATGAAATAGTTCATAGGATGATGTGGACAGATCATATGAAAATGGTGGTCATACAACAATAGGATAGATAACTATAATGACCCAACATGGAAAAGGTTTCAACTAACGACCTTAATGTAATTAGTCAAGAATAAACCTATTAAATTGAATGTAATGGTAAAACTATAATTTCCAAATATTCTACTGTGAATTACATCATTTTAAAAATGGAAAACACTATAAAAAATACAAATATAGATATATGAAACATAGATAATCCAACATTAGAGGAAGCTTATTTCGATGCAAAATATGAGCTTCACACTCTCGGAAATAATGAAGATCCAAATTATAACACCACAAAATATCGATTTTCTGCCTCAACAGTTGGAATTTTCTATGGGGATGGTAAGGCAATATCCTGATCACCACCAAGAAGAATTGAAGTTCATTCCCCAATGGAACAATTGTCACAATATGAGAGTGAAATAAAAATACATAGGAAACTCAATGAGGAGCTAATGAGGGGATTTATTATTATAGTCTATCGTCTTCCAAAAGGGACATATATTCTATCTCTGATAGTCGATCCTCCAGCAATATCAGTATCTGAACATTATATTGTCCCCATATCGAGAAAGAAATTTTGTATAAATGAGGAAATATAAAATGACTATGACATCCATATATTATGGTGAAAACATATCCCTCACTAGTGGAATCATTTAGTCCCAGGAAATATTGAGAATCAATAGGAAATGAAGGAGAGATAACCTCATCGGCCCATGACCTCTCCCTGTGGATGGGAGGAGACACTAATAGTTGTTCCCCCTGTGTTACATAATGTTATCGAGTCCCATGATACTTGAATGAATTCCATGAAAGGCATACATTCAACTAAACATCATGAGAGGAAGCCATGTTAGGAATGGATGGATGATACTCCACCTCCACCCAGTAATTTAAATCCTACCTTCTCTTACATTCATGAGGTAGGTGAACCTGAACAATAACTCACACACTTCATATACTGATGAGGAATAATTATGGTTCCTTTACATCAACATGATGGAAGAAAGGTTATGTGTTTTTTATAGGCTTTGATAAGGATATCCTTTTTTTGGTACAACATCCTTCCAATGCAATTTGTTGCTAGATGGAAAGACCTTCATCAGTAGTTACTCTATAAGTTCATCTCTGTGATGTTGAAGTAACAAATTTTTTAAAAAATAAACTACATGTAATGAGGGAATGATATTGTGTCTGATTTCATAAAAATAATGAATGGTTTATCATATTCACTCATCATCCGCCTATAACATGATAAGCTACTAGAACATTGTGATGAAATACTTATGGATGAGTTATAGACACATCTAATTTCTATGATGTGTCCATGTGGGTTTTGAGAGTTTGATGAAACATCATAAAAATTTTAGGATTCTATTAAACAAACCCAATACAAAACTCAAATAATGATCACAACATAGGAAAAAATATAAGATAACCATAAGATGTATCTATCACCCTCAAACTAGAACCAATTCTCATACAGTAACCTAGGAAGGATCTAAACTACCATATACATCTAACAATCAGGGAAAATAATAGAATCCCCCTCATTTGGAATTATGGAGAAATCATGGTCACCAATGATTAGTGGAATGGATGAGAAATGTATATTCCTTCTAAAATGAATAGGTACCCTATTATATATTGGCTGTAAGGACAATAACTAACTCAAGAATCTATATCCTAAAAAGAATAATTTGTTCAAACTCACTAACCTTTTAGACTACTACACCTACCAAAAAATCAAGGTCATAAAAACCATAATTGCTTCATCGTGAAATCCTTTATTCAAGGAATTGTTGACAATGTATAAGTTGAATATTAAAACGTTCAATTGTAGGTCTATTAGCAACCGTTTTCCAGTGAGATGAAGAAGTTGGTTGGTAGAAAGATCCAGCCAGAACTGAAAAATATTTTGAAAATTGGTTTACTTGGAAAAATATGATTGATCTCATGCTACCATTAATGAACAATCTTTCAGACCAATGAACAGCTCCACAACCTAAAAAAGAATCATAAGAAGTAATTCCACAAGTTGTGCATGAATACTTCAAATAGGAGGATAATTGAAGGGAAGGAATCAGATTATACGCCAATTAGATACCTAAATGATAATAGTTTATTTCGAGCAATATCAACAACATAAGAATAGCCCCACTAAAGGAAATCCCCACCAAATGAAGATCTCATCATTGGTTCTGTTAATTTGGAATAGTTGACCAACCCATATCTGATAATGAATATACCAATGAATATGAATTTCCAACATATAATTAGGGAATAATAGGATACATATACCAAAATAGAGGATACAAGGGACAACATAAACATGGTCCAATCAAATTTTTTGATCTTATCCCCATAGAGAACATATATATTGAAAAAAAATAATGGGATATTGATGACCTGGGCCCAAAAGAGGAGAGGGGGTTCCCCAGATTCCTCAATTAGTTTCATGAATCCGATTTTCTTACATGACCATATAGAGGAGGTTCAATATAATCAACCTAGAATATGATAAAATAAGGAATCACCTGATCCACTAGCAACAAATGTTCCATTTACTTATACACATGAATGATGCATATCCACCTCAAATGGAATAGTTCATGAACCACATGCCTATGAGAAACCCCATTTTAGGAAGCACCGACCATTGGCACAAAAGTATGATATTCTAAAACACCTAGTGATAGACCCTTATTATCTCTAAATTCATGATGTGCTCCATCTTCCAAATGAACATAGGGAATATCTTGTTGGATCCATTCAAATCCAACATGATTTTGAGAAAATATTTGTGGCATCTGATGATTTTCGAGAGGATACTATTCCCTTCAAATGTCCTGTCGTCATCTTAATCTATATTCAATATCAGAAATATGCCATATATGAGAATATTTTTCCCATATATGACTTGGACTGACATGATAATATATATATAAAAAGGGTTCTGATTTGGAATAGATTAAAAATCAATAATATCGATGTTCAAACCCACAAAAATTTTGAATATGTTAAGGGGACTTATCTCCAATAATGTGAACCATTCAAGTGTATAATAATCATGAGAATGAAATGCTCTGTATGATGAAGACCGAATACCATTTTTGGAAACACACATATGATGATGTGTTCATTTTTTGTTCAGAAAGACACCACATATAATGACCTTTTAAAGAGTCCCAAGATCCATTTCCACATGGTTCTACTTTGGCCTTAAATCAGGGACAGATGTATCCCATAAATAGAGAAGTTGGCATACTACTTCGTGACAAAACTCCCTATGGTAATTGTATTACCACCGATGCTGAAGATTATTTCTATAATGAGGGAGTCAAGTAAATAATGTTGGATGATAATATATAGGTTTTATCTCCCAAATACATAGGGATAGCCCATGTGAATCCTTATAGTTTTCATTACTGTTACTATGTGATACCTATATATTTGGTTGATGTAGTTGATCTAATCCTAGGTGTCCAATCCCCTATTTTCTTATATGAATGTGTAAAATGTGTTCTGATCCGACATATAATAAGGATTACTCATATATAAATGCTTGAAAATGAATGTTCTAATTTCCTCCCACTCCATGATAGTGATAGTGGGTCCCCCATATTTCAATGTTATTCTGAAAATGATTCCACAAAATAAGATTTTAAAGATGATGAGGATGGTATCAAGAACTCTCAACCAACATTTGATGAAGGTTTATCCACCACAATTTATGTGGCCAAAAAAATAAATATAGGAACAGAAGAAGACCTCTAACCTTCATTGATTACTTATAACATGAACCAAAAATAGAAGGATATATAAATATTATTTCTATGGAATCAATTATAAGTGTATTATTTGAACATTATGGAAATTAGAAAACTAAATAAAGATGTGGTTATGCATCAAATCACTCAACTTGACGAGAATTAAGGCTTCAAGAAAATTTCCAAGATAATGAAAACCTTCAATTGCAAAAATTTTGAGGAATAATTTCACATGTTTATCACATAAAACATTTCCTAATGAGTGAAATAACAAATTTGTTTCAAAAAAATATCATCCCCATCAAGGAAAGGAATTGAAAAATTAATGTCTATATTGACTTTAGGGATCTTAATCAAAAATTATAAAAGGTGGGTTTCATAATTTTTATCATAGTAAAACTAATAAATGAAATTTAAAGATTCCAAGACGTTTCCATAATGTATGTGTTCTCCTGGTACAATACGATAAACATGACCCATGATTATGAAGAAGCCAATACCTTTAGAGCTCCTCAGATAATCTTCTCCAATCATGTCATTCCATTTCGATTAAATAATACAATCACTACATATTATTTAATCATGAATCTCATATATAATACATTCAGTTAATGGATACTTGAAATTTATGTTAAATAATTGGTTAATAAATCTCATCATACAAGTGATCTCTTCATGGATCTTCATACATTTTTCAATAAGTCTCAACAACACACACTAATGATGACTCTTCTAAAATGAAATTTCATGGTAATACATAAAATTTTCTTTTTCATTGGCTTGAGACACCCTAATATTGAGGTTAATCTAGAGAAGACTAGTGCTATTTTTTATATTTAAACCATAGAAATCTCAATAAACTAATAGTACTCCAATGGAACCTCACCGAAATGTTGTGATTTATATCCAGCCAAGATGGAAAATATCCCCTCATTAGCATGGTACAGAATTATGGAATCACCTATAAATAGGATTATGTTAGTAAAAATTCCTTCAAAAGTCTAAATAAGTACTTACTATACCCACTGGTTTTGATGTCTCCCATGCAAGGGAGGATAATCATTTTATATGGGGCCACTTTGGAGATCTCACAAGGCACCCTCATAGTACAAATAATAATGTGGGATGTGAGAAGATTCACTATTACGTTATCCAGATGATGACAGAAACTAATACTAGATATTCTGATGTTATGAAGATCAACCTTTCACTCATATTTGTGGTAAAAAACAATGGCATTACGAGAAGCAACACAAATTACTTATGGTCTCTTTTATTAATCCTATCATGTACGTCCTTGTTCATCTTATTTTGATTAGGAGATTACCTCAATTTTCATTCATTAGGTAGAAATATGAAATTTAGTTCATATCACATATGTTAGGGAATGGGAAAGCCCAAGATGATTTCCTCAGAACAAATCCATCTGTAGAAAATACACCATAGGTCATCGGGCTTCCTAATTAGGACGTTTTTCTATTCCAATGAAACAGCATGGATATGGGAGATGTACTTTTGGGGAACATCCCAAAATCATTTTGGCACATCAATGGAAAATATAATAGTTAATTGTGTTAGTCTATGGGATATTTTTTCTTCAAGAAAATGAAGTTTTTCACTACATTTTATCACTATCCAAAGGATGACCATATAATGTGGAATAAAACAAAACCCTCATTAGTGGAATTGAAGTAACCCTTAAATTGAAAATATACTACCTTCATATCAAATGGGACTCATGATTTGTTATAATGTGGATAAAATCTGAACATTCCATAAAAAAGGTGGAATTTAATACTATCACTAGCTCTGTAAAGGGATTGATTGCATAATAACCTTTTCACCCCACATTACATTATGTTCCGTGATCAAAAAATAATCAGGACGAATAACTGGCTAATGAATCCCATTTCCTAACCATACCTAATCAAGATTTAGCAATCTTCTATATCACACATCAATGAATGGACTCATCAAACAATATATCAAATATGTAATAATTCATTGAATTACTCACTGACTGAGAAGATGATGAGCCATAACCAACCATAATGGTTGGAGCCTATAATTTTCTATCCCCACAAAGGGATTCTCCCAACAGATCATTCTATAAGGGAACAGTTTCAGCACCATGAAACAAATTTCACTTTGAATTATGGTCAAAATTAGTATAAATACATAAAAAAATGATCCTTTGATGGAATCCTCAAAAGTTTCATAGTAGAAGGAGTGATTTAAACTGTAATAGAGGACTTCCTTACTAGATCATGTGGTTCCCATCAATTAGGTACTAAGAACTCCCATAAAATTAGGATGATGATATATTAATAGAAATACATGATGCATGACTACTTGAAATTCAGCATGTAATGTCATTTATACTAGATCCATGAAAAAAACATTCACCAACCCTCATTATTTCTACATACGTCTTAATATTCATGTCTATTTCTCATTTGGAGAATGAATGCTATGGGTACATATCCCCTTACCAAAAATAAGAAGTTTAATTTGATCATTACTACCACCTACATATTTTTCAAATGTGAAAATGTAATAAACCTCAATGAAGTTAGGACAAAAAATATAATCAACTTCATGAAGTCTCATATCATCTACAGGTTTAGGGTACCTCAAAAAATATTGAATAATAGAGACACAAACATCAGTTGTATAGAATCAACGATACATTACAAAAATTATAATATCGAGTCCAATCACTCATCTCTATATGATAAAGCAGCAAATGAAAATAATTGTGACTTATAATGTCTATCGAATATACCATAGAAGATAGAGGATAATGATAAGAATTATTTTTTGACCAGATCATCCATGCTTTATGGTCCTTCATAATATAATGATATCTACTACACGTGAATCAAAAAATTCATTGGCGTATGGGACTAAGGTAGTGTTACCCAGATAGTTCCAACTACCATCACTCAGAATATACATTTTCTAACAACTCTCAGATGATGAGTATATGAAAAAGTGGTTGGAAAAATTGGAATGGAAAAATGATAACAGATTGTGCATAGTGAACAACATAGAGGTACATTAGAACTGAATTGCACATGAATTTTATAAAAAGGATCCGCTTTATTTATTCCTCTAAGGAGAACAACTTATGTCACAAATATCCTTGATAATATCTAGAATGAAGCCCCAGAAAATGAAACCCATATGGAAATGGGATTATGTAATACATAAGGATTATCAAAATGGAGCTTACTCAATGGAAATTAAGAATGAGGAGAGTGTCACACCACCAAAAAATGCAAGATATTTCATGAAATAATTTTTATTGCTATCATAAAATGGGATTATATATTAAAAAAATCCCCATCATTCATCATGAGTACATGATGATAAACTATACAAGTTTTTTTAGACTACATGAAGATGATATATATGGAGTTCTTCCTAGCTACATAAAGTCAAACTACATTATTCACTAAGAACTACATATGGATAGATTCTCACTATTAGAGGATACCTAGTTCCATATGAACTGAAATTCATGGGCCTAACCATATTATTAAATTTTTTCACTTTGGATTATCCAATTTACTACCAAATGACATTAAACTTCAAGGAAAATTACCTTACCAACTAAATTTAAACTCTAAAGAAAATGAACTTTCCTCGTGACTTAAAACTACTAGGATCCACAATATCGCTTTTCCTTCACATTTGGTGATATAGGTCCTTACCACAGGATGTAAAACTTCACATAACCATATTATCCATCTCCATTCATGTCGAGTCACCCATGTCATTACCAGATGATATTAAACTACAACGGTTTCATCAAAATATATATGAATGGATTCTCATTCCCAATGAGATAAACTGGGATGCCTCGATCTTATATCTTGGCCCAACCACCACATGATTCAATATTAAATGTACTACTCTTAAATACCACTTCATTGTGACCCAAACCCAATTCATTTCTTGATTCTCACATTGATCATAGTCCACAAGGGCTGAGGGGCCTCAATAAGGGATTCCACGCAAAAACATAGAATAATTAATTCATACTACCCATGTTAGTCTTGAATTAAATACCATAAAATGATTATCATGTCTCTATATTGTATGATGTTAAACATAGAAGTGAATGTACCATACAAAACATGAATCTACATAATCCCATTAACCTCAACTAAGGGGACCAATAATATTGGTATTGGTATCCTAACTCAACTCCAGCCATGATATCCCTCTTCATGAAAAGGAACTCACTTCCTTAGTGTATGACAATAATTTTCACAGATCATTAATAACTATGTTTGTCTTAATTTTTATTTTCATTAGATAGGTATGGATTCATGTACTTTTATCATTGTTCATGGCTATAACATCATCACATTTATATATCATTAAATCACCATCCCTACAACATGAAATTTTACTACCTGGATCATAAAGAACTACATGTTTCTTGATTCATATCATCACAGGATACATAATAATGGATGGTAGTTCTATATTATGTCCAACTACTATAAAAAATAATAATGCATACCTCTATATATGGGTCAGACATGCATAAACTATTTCCCATTCCAGAACAACGTATGAATTGATTCATATCCACAAAGGATATTTCCCACCATAGGTATTTCGAAAATCTATCCTAGTAACATAATATCAATATAAGTATACCCTCTATATACTTATGTGTCAGGATTATATAGGGGAATTTATTAAGAACTATGTGTATCCTGATTCCTATCATAATATGGAATTTAGGGACCCCCATAATTCCATTCATGGGACCAAAGGACATACCACAATATCTTTAGAAGGGTTTCATGTGCTCCCTGTACATTGTTAAACTTCAATTCCATTAAGAAAGGCATATGTTCTGATTCTCATTTTCATGATATACATAGTGATTACTAGACATTATTGCTTATTCCACACCACAAAACAATTCTATCTTTTCACATTGGTTCCCACATACGTCTTACATAACATTAAATTCCACAAAAATTTGTCGTTATTTCATTAAGATAAACCACACAAAAGTACATCATTACCGAATAAATTTATGGTGAAATAAAAATTTCATCGTCGCATGATGTTAAAACTGCATGTCAAATAAATCCTTATCTAATTATGAAAAACTGCATGAAAAAATTTGATAGAACATAATGTTAAACTACAAAGAAAACAGCCCCAGTACATATTGATAAACTATAAAAGAACCACACCTATTTTTTCTTTATTTAATGACCACACTAGCCATACCTTAGTAGACAACAGTACAAGGTTCCTCTACCATAATTTCAATAGAACCTCAATACATGTCTCCCACTTCATGTCATGAGTTCCCCAAGATGTCTTAATCCTTTAATATCTATTGGAACATAATATCATTGTTTTTTCGTGCTATTGAGGCATAAGGATTACATGCCCACAAATCAGTGGCACATTGGCCCTATATAAATGGATTTCAGATAATTGTGTTCCTAATGTTAATGATGAAGAACACAACACAATTGAATGATCTAAAACACTACCTATATGACTATATCAAATCATTACTCATTAATTGAGAACCTAGATCCTTGATTTTAATCATTTTCTTCTTCTACTTAGATTTTATTATACTATTTAATTTGATTACCATAATTTGGATATTGTGTAACATATTACAAATTAATTCCATGCATATCATGACATTTAATTTCATTCTTTTGTAAATGATTCACTAACAAAAACTGTGGCCTATAATTTTACAAATTGCATGACCCTAAACAATTGGTGAAAGATAGAAAAACATATTAGTATAAAAACCTCAAATGGGTGTAATGAATAGAAGTCATGTTTTCATTCTATAACTCTACATTTGTATAGTTTATGTAACAATAATTGTGCAATAATAAAAGTAATAATGCTAATAGGGTCCATATTATGGCCCTAATAAAATCTAACCAATAATCGTTGGACACCATGGTCGATGAAAAATTCATAGAAATTATTTTTCATATATCCTCACTATGATAATATGTTCACCATGTGGTGAAAAAAATTGTTTAGGTTCTTATAACCCTTAACTAATTTTATAAATTTCATAAAAATCATTCATTACATTGAAATATAAGCTAACACAACCTATTCATAGCATACTGGGACTAGGGTGTCATTTTTTCAAAGGGATAGTTAGATACCTGGAAGTCCCTCCTAAAACCCTATAGTTGTCTTATTTAACCCATGGAAGAGTATATTCATAATCTCAGGGTATCCACATGTTTTCTTTACCAATGGTTAACTTAGATATTTAGGGTCTATGATATAAAATATTTATTATAAAGTATTTTATTTTATTGAACATCATCAATGTTATATAACTATATTTCATACCCATTCACATAACCAAAATTTGAATCTCCATTAACAAATGATTGATAGCCCACACCACGGGATTCAAAACCTCATGGTGTAAGGATCATGTTTCTTATTCAGGAGAAAAATTTCATAGGGTTCCACAACCCTTCTTCGATAGCCTACGTTTTATAACTAACATCATCATCAATATTTTTTTCATCACATATCATTCATTACCCTCATAAATAATTGAAAATCATCTTTTATTCTCGATTTTATTGATGCATAAGTGATTAGACAGACAAAATAATTGAATCTCCTCATTACAAGAAATGAGATTCTATCCTTGGAAGCCCTAATGACACCGAGGAAGAACCAGATATCCTATAGTGTTATGGGACATTATTGATATGTATGCACCATCCAATATCTGAAGACTCACAGATTTGGGTACTTATTTACAACACCCACATTCAAACTATACTGGTGGGACTTATATCCTAATTGTGTTATACTCCAAATATATTTCATCAAAATAGATTCCTTGACCCTTGTGAAATTGTAGATATCATATTTTCTATGAAAATATATCGATTCATAATGGACTCAACCCACCAACTAAATGAATCAATTCATTGAATGAAAGAAACACCAATCCTTGTGATCCCCAGAAACACCTAGGAAAAAACCTATAAGATCAATATGATTTATGTCATCCATGCATGTTACATCATATTCTATGGTCGTCGATATAAATTTATAAATCAAGGAACAAAAAATAAATAATACCAAAGAACTAATATCAAAGACCACACAATAAATCATACAAAAATACAAGCTCAAAGTCCATAAAATTCATCATAAAATTCTTCATTCTCAACACCTAACCTACATTATAAAATGGTCAAGCCTTAATGTCCCTAAATGATAGCATAGAGGGTTCCAATCTCAAGGACCCCAAATTATTTAACACTAATGTTAGAAGCTCATAGGCATAGAACTATAGAATACAATTTTACAAGATCAATGACACTAAAATTACTCAAACTAAAGTTCCATTATCAATGAAACTAAATTATAGTGCACTAATTTTCAAATCTAAAAATACCATATTATAATTAGATGAAGATTCTTATATCAAAAAATTCAATAAGGGAAACTACATTGACATATCATAAACAAGCTTTTCTAGCCTGGACTATAACCATTGGAAGATGATATTGAACTCTCTCTTTGGAACATGTATATTAGCTATGAAATAATTTTTTAAATCACGTGATCTCAAGATCAATCAAACAGATCATTAGTGGAGATTAATTTTTTATTGGTCATTCATGAGTACTAATCGAATGAAATCTCTTATAATTTAAATATAAAAATCCTAAAATTCATGTTTACAAGATATTATTATAAGTATAGGTAGTGTTGGTGATTATTATAATATCCAAGAAAAATGATATCATGTACCTCGTGAATGAATGAAAAACAGTGTTTAGTATAGATAATTAATAAAATTCAACCATTAATTGTGTGAAATTTGGGAATAATATATACATTTTGGTGTCTCTATGATATCTCAAAAAGTGTATTTAATTACAAAATTTGAATCATTCTAAAAATTGGTTTGCAGCACTGGTATGTTCATTAAGATTATAGCCAAAATCATCAATTCAATGTTTAGTGTTTCTCTCTCTACCTCTTCCACATATACACTAGGATGTAGGTTCATGACCATATATGTAAATCATAAACCCTATTTTATGTAGTTTCCATTGAGAATATTGTTGTTGAATGGACATACCTAAAATCGGTAATAATCTAATCACATTTTTATCTCTTTGTAGGTTAGGAATCCATATGAACTTGAATTTCAGCTATCAATTTACTAAAATTATATAGTGTTACTAAAATATTCTTTATTTTCCTTTAAAGAGTAGCCTCATTAATAATATCTTGAAAATATATATGAATTGTGTCAATATATCATCTTTTCTAGATGTTTTTTCTCATAATTTTATATAGAGGGTGTTGGTAAAATTAATCTGCCTCGATGCCTTGAAATAACTGGTGAATTAATTCCCCTTGGATTTGGAATAATTATATGGTGGTCTCAGTGGTGAAGGCATGAATATGTTTCCAGATAATATTTTATATTCATGAACATCTATGACTGACAGAGTAGGTATGACAGGAGTATTAATAACTAATTAAGTAATGTTAAAATAGGAGAAAAGCCTTATATTCCCTGCTATCAATATGAATTTCCAATATTTCCAATGATAGAGTACTATTTAATTTAACATTGTCTATTTCACCATCAAAACATTCAACACTCAAATGAGTTCTCATTTATGACATCTCACCCTAATCTTTGATAAATTACATCATTTCCTCTAACAATGGTGTTGGCGAGGCAAAAGGCAAGTCATCAAGATAAACCAACTTGTCGAGAAAACCACAATGATAAACTATTACCCATGCCTAGGAAAATCTAGGGTAAGTAAATTAGAATGATCATCAGTTTTTAGAACCATGATCTCTACTTCAATATGTTCACATGTCATCATCTTCCACAATTGAAGGATGACACGATGGTGTTTCACCCCTCAAACAACAACCAATGTAATAGGGGAAACCCTTTTAATACATCAAAATTTATGAGTGAATTAATAAGGGGAATAATTTCCATATATAAGTAGCTCATCCACATTATCTACAAGAACCCCATCCTAGAGGGAGATCATATATGACCTTTAATCATGGGAATCAATATCTTTACCAATAATCAGACAAATTGGTTCATTGATAGATGTCAAATAAAAGCCGTTAGATTGGTTCAATACATATTTACCCTCAGTGGGGATTTGTGACATATAATCAATCATATATATATATTCAACAATCTATGGTGGGATTAAGTATTTGGGATCCAGGGGTGTATTAATATTTGTAATAAAAAAAATGATCCCATGTCCAGCCAAATAAAAAATAAGTGACACCACTAATCCAGAAAAAAGTGCTAAATTATTGAATATGGTAAAATACATTGTAATGAATAGTAAGGTATGTTACTAATAAATTGAGAATCCATCCTTCAGAAAGTCACATTGCCATCACCAATTTACTAACCTAAATCACTGATTGTGTGTCCCCAACTATATTATTACACCCACTCAAAAAATGGAAATAGACCCTACACTCTATTATCTCATGAGATCTAAGAATTCACTCAGTATCCCCATGATTTATAATATATATATTACATGATATCACAGTAATAGAATGTTCTTTCACAAACATGATGATAAGGGTACCAATGAGGGCATATAATAGTTGGCATATCCTCATTGAAGGAAAGAAATATATCAATCAAATTCTTGAATGAAATGAGTCAACGAGTTGTCCGTTCTTTCTACAATTTCACTATTAAAATAATTATTATCTCTATATCCAAATTTGGGGTCTAGAATGGATCATCCTATACAACTACAAGAGTGATTAAATCATCATACATTTTTCCAAGTTGTGAAATTCCAAACTATTGGTAGATATCCCATAGGATGATACCCACTTCACCATAGGTTAGATGGAATGTGCTTCTTCCAGGGCATAGATTGTGGATCTACTATCTAATAAGGTTGTATTGGTTGTAAATTTTTATTTGGAAAGTATGGAATTCTGACATTTTATAACATAATTTTTCATTACATTTTACATACAGATGGTCTTTAAAGTCTAGTTTCATGGAAATCAGGAACATAATTCATGAAAATAACCTAAAAAATTCTTCTGATACACTTTTAAGGCTTCATCACATGTTCACCCTATATAAAATTACTGCATCTCATAACGTGGAGACATACATTAAAGGAAAGATTGATCAGAAGGCCTAGTAAGGGTAAAGGGGGGATTTAGTTTACTTGTGATATCAATAAGAACTTGATAAAAAGAAAACATAAAGATGAGATAAATGGAAGTATATGCATATAATAATGAAAAAAACTTGAATAATTACATGAATATGTTGCTACAAAATTCCATTTATACATTCATGAACATATGACCAAGGTTGTTCACCAAGGTGTCATAAAACATACCAAAGTATCGTGAAACTTGTCATCTCTAGAGGTAACATTATTTATCCAATGATTTGGAGCTATATCAGGGTGCACCCTTAATATGCCTATATTCTTATGTAATACACATATATGATAATAAAAAATTTCATAAATAACCCATAGTGAACCAAAGAAATGGGCTTCATTTCAAAATTGTGACATTTTAAATGTTCTAAAAAATAATATCATTATGTCATTTATAACCCATCGAAAGGGAGTGGAGGTTATATGAATGTAAATTCTAGAATCAAATATATAATTTTTTCTTTTTAAAACCCCATTGAAAATAAATATGTCTTGGAATTCACATAAATAAAATACAAGAAATCTTGAGAGAAAGTGAGAGAAATTTTGAGATGAAAATTCTACAGCATAATGGCTATATAACATCCTTATATAATAGATTATAAATGATGTGTACAAGGGTAAATAACACATAATTGACTCATAATACAGTATAAAGGCATAATAACATGTATATAGGAACATGGTATGGATATTTTAATGTAATACCACAGGAAAAGGAATCTAGAAAGGAAATAGAATATGTGATTTATTTTACAAAAAATTCGCCAACCTAATGACATCACTTAAAAATTAAAAAACTCAATTGATGAACGTGAAAAGGGTCTCTACTCATTTGAAAATGAAATGGGACGTAGTAAAGATATATAATAACTAGCCCCCTAAAAATAAAATTGATCATTAATGCAAAACATAAAGGAATCCATGACTTAAAGGAGGAGGGTGAAAGGTTCCCTTACCATGAAGAGTAACTTCGAAAGCTCGATGTTCAGGAATTTGGGAGGATTATGGGAACATTGGGAGGACTTCTTGGGAGGTAAAAAGACAATAACAACATTGAGGAAGATTTTTGAATTATGTGAATGAGGAAATGGAATGATATTTATAGGGAAAGAGAGGGAATATTTATTTAATTTCCAAGGGACACCACATCTGTGGTATTTGCAAAACTATGGGCATTAGAATTGTATTCACCTATGGTATTAGCCACATGGGACACTTAATTACATATCTTATTATTAATTAGTCTTATAGATTTATTACATCATCATTACATCATTAATTATGTCATTAAACACAAGAAACACAAAACTGTATTTTTACTATTCACCTAAAAATCTATTATTTCATAAAAATCACAAAAATTCAGTATAACCTAATATCGATGCTATGAAATATAAAATAAACTAAATTTTCTAAATAATTTTTTTTAAAAATATAATTTATTTTGGAAATAAAATCATTATTTATTCTAAAAATACAACTTTAAAACTATAACTCTTTTTTAACACCTTATGAAAGTAAGTGAGGTCCCATAAAATTATCATATAACCATAATAAAATAAAGTAACAATATATGATTACATTTTATAAAAATAAATTTTCATTTTAAATTATTAAAAAAATTATAAATTTGTAAATAAAATATTTATGACATACAAAAATACCAAAACATATACTACGATATTTTTTCACATTTAAGATCTCTAAAATTTATTTATACATTCATGGGGGATATTTATATTTTTTGTTCAATTTACTATTCATTAATATTCATTACTCATCACATGGGTATGTTACTATTCATAATTTATTGATAACAAAAAATTATGTTGATGTTATTAGACACTAAATTTCTTACTGAACACAACTCTAGAGGACAATTTTTTGAAAATAAATCCACATTATTAGTTATTTATAGAATATAAATAATTATTTTAGAATATGCCTTTTTTTCAAAATTCTTCAATAGTAAGGAACATCTATAAATTTGACCTATATTTATCCAGACATTTAAAATTCACAAATTTATTCCCTAATAAGAATTTAAAATTTTATTTATACAAAATGATTACAGAAAGTAACTAAGGATTCATTACATAGCCCACTATAACACCTACATAGAACCTAAGGGTAATGTGTGATATGGTTATCTAATCTTTGGGGGTCTTGGACATCATTGGTTGAGTGGTGACTTCTATCTGCTTGACCTTTTCCCTTAGGCAATTTTTTTCAAGTTTCAAATGTTAAATTTTAGCTTGGGCTTGGTTTACAGAAAAGCCAGTGATGCTACCTCCCACCCAAGTTTGGATATATGGAATTCATATGGCCTGAGTCTACTATTTGATTCCATCGACTCTTAATTCTGTAGTTGTTTCCAAGGGTCATATTGACCACTGATCACATAAGAGTAGACACCCAATAGTAACATTTAATTATACTCACTTCATTAGTTAATTTATATATATATTTTTAGATTATAAAATAAAATTAGACACAAAATTGGGAAAAAATAGTATTAAAGAGAACGAGTCATTACAAGAAATCCACATGGCTTTAAAAAGATGAACTATTTATAGTTTTTTAGAAAACTCTATGCATCTTTCCCTAACCCAAAAGGGTTGTTCCCAATCAACATAAAAATTACACCAGGTAATAGATCCCACTTAGAGCACCGTATAATGTTTGTATTATCTAGGGAGGAATAAAATATACTCTAATAAATCTGAGTCATGGGTTGATGAGATAATTCACATCCATATGGACATATAGATAAATTTTCTAATATATAAGATAAATCATGATACATAGATATGATAAGTTGATCATCCTTGTACATTATCATTTTAAAAAAGGTAAGAGAATCTAAAACCTAGCAAGATGGAAAATAAAATTATGAAGGGCGGATGGGAGGATCATCTAGTAGACCAAACCAGTATAGTGGGACTTGTTGAGATAAAGGATTGTGTCGAAGATCATATAATAAGAACACATTCATAATCTCATTAACGTTGTATACGCGATATTGAGGATCAATGTTGTGATTTATAGAAATAAATTACAATTGATTGGATACAAATGTGGATGGTAGATGTGAACTAGAATCCATCTGAAGATATGTTTCTATCATATGTTAGATAAAGAGAATATAAATTCATGTCATTTGAAAGACATAAAATAGCATCAACATCATTCAACTCCCATGAATCAGCAAAGAATTTTGGAAATCACTATATTTGGTTTGTGAATTGTGTAATCTATGAAGGACCCATGGGTTGCATAATCCCCATTGGGAATTACATAATCACATGACCCCTTTGGAGACTAAGGAAGACAAGACATAGGCATGGTCACATGAATCTAAGGATTGTTAATCTATCATATGATCGAAATAGAATATCTTGAAAAACCATTGAGGAAATTTAAGTACCTCATTATTAATGTTCAAATAGATATCAAAATAATTCGTAGATGGTTCAATTGAGTTCATGAAGAAAATATGTCTTGTGGGACCAATCCCATGATGACGGCTCTCAAATGGGTCTTGCAGTTGGGTCATGTGGGATGGTCATCTATTGGATGTATGTAATGGAGAAAAAAGTGAGAGTGATCTTAAAGAAGGTGTATTTCGTTATATGAATGTCTTTTTACCACTACATAAATAAAATTCTACTTAATACCATGGGTCATATGACAGAACAAACATCACCTAAGAAACTTATTCTCAACCCCACCACTAACGTTGGTGGGAATTTTCATTCATTATAACTGATCCATTCTCCCAGAGGAAGACTATCTTAAGGGGGGAAATTGTTGATGCCTTCCAAATTGGAATTATAAAGTTCATAAAGGAAGAAATACATGAATTGGGTTTTTATTTTACCTACAAATGAAAAGGTAGAAGAAGATTACCGAGACCTACAGATCAGGTGAGACCTAAAGGGACTCTTGATCTCATGACCATTATATGGTCATAATATGATTCCAAATGTATTTAATAGCCTGTATTTGGTGTTTTGAGGCCTCCACTGACAATTTACACTACACTCACAAAGGCGATGTAAAGAAATAATGGATGTGGAGTGACAGTCAATTAAGCTCCCCGGTCCGTGCAGTTGGTCAGTATCATGAACCTTACAATCCATCCAAACATCTTCCAAAAAGGGATGAAATGGTCCATAATTTACAGGCCACTAGAAGTCACAGACATCATGTGACTCATCATGAAAGGGAAGGAAAAGTTTCCTTAACAAAATCAAAGAGGAGTTATGTACTCTTTGAACATTTGTAAATTTTAAAAAAAGAAAATAAAAGGGGAGGACATTGGAGATACACATGTTTTCTGAACATTATGTGATTCTCCACTAATGAATCATAGGATAAAATGGGTCCCTAAAGAGGCACCTTCCTCATCTCCTAAATTTACTATGGAATGTTATCTGCATTGAATGGAATTCCTCGGGTATGTCGAAGAAATCATGCACTTTTGTTTTGGCTCCCTAAGGAAAAAATATGGTTGTGTGAAAAAACTCTCACACACCCCAATAGGACACACGTCAAGAATGAAAAAAATTATCACAAAATAGATTAATTAACATTGAAATTAATCTCTTAATTTCATATGTCTCTATAGACTTTGTAAAAAAGGGAATAAATAGGAAGGAAGACAAAACCAGATTCTATCAAAAATTCTTACAACACATTAAGGATGTCCCTTGTGTAGTCCTGCAGGACTCATGGACTAGATGAACAAATTTCATGGGGACCTGAAGACAAACAACCCTTAACAGCCCAAATTTTATAGGCATGACATCGAGCATCACACAAAATACATTCAGTAGTAAAATTGATCTTGTGAAGGCACATAAATATGTAAAAATGGTAGTATGAATGTATTTTGACATGCCCACATGCTCATATAAGTCCCCATTAATTAGAGATAATCCAATAAAGGAGGAATTGATGAGAGGGTCTCACAATTACTAAAAATCATGAGACACACTAAAAGTGATCAACAGAAAAGTCTCATGGAGATGTGTTCACCAATACCCATCACTGAATCCATCATAGATATATGTGAGATACACTGAAAATCAGTGATCAACCAAGGTGGAGAGAACAATAAATCCCCCACACCAGTATAAAATTTTGAAAACCACCACTACCTATAATTAATAAGATGTTGAACTCTAAGAATTTTGTATAAGAACAATAGTAAATTTCTCAAAGCAGTTGATATTATGAATATCGTGTCTTAAAACAAGTAATACATCAACGAACATCTAGAGAGATTATGAAACATTAATAATGCACCTCACATTATAACTTATAGATCACGTGAATGAATTCAGGTAGTATACATGAAGAACATCCTACATGTATGTTTGATCTTGCGAGACTTAATCAAAATGGATACATAATACATCAAGGTATTGGAAATACAATGGAATAATATAAACATAAAGGATTTATTACATAAAAAATTAATGTTAGTTGAACCACATCCTTTTCACATAGACCTTCCAAGACAAGTGATGACATCAGGATATGTTACAAAAATCTCTATATTCCCCTTCATTGTTCCTCACATGTCATGTGAAAACTTATAGACATGTTAGAGAATGTCACGCAGTTCCCCCTAGGGACACCACTATAGTATAAAAAATCCAATTGGGCATGTCTCCCAATCCATAAGATTTACATTAGATAAATACTTTATCTTATATTACAGTACCACCACTTATTAGTTGTGTTTCTCATATGCATCTACACATGTCAACTAATCTCTTACTACACTATTTGGGAATATTAGTAGAGACTCACGACACCCTACATACTTTCTTGAAAGGTCATGGGACTACCTCTTAGTATGTTATCCAATAAATGAGGCACCCTCTGAGACATTTCATACTGACTATCAGGAAACCTTACATATGTATTAAGAAAACAATTGAGAATGTCACTTGGAAATGTTTGTAGTACCATGTGACACCATCTGGATAATCTAGCCAGGTCATGTGACAGATTCTAGGATAAACGACATGGATATTCTGATTTCCTACATAAAATTCATCACTGATAATTTGACATACTATGGTTATGGCACCCAGGTTATGCGATGTCCTTTAGAAATAAAAACCTAATAATTTAGTTGTCATCAGAAATTCCGGAAATTACTCACTTACATTTTAGGGAATGTGGACATTCAACGATTATAGTTCGGTGAACATGTCACAGGGGAGACCTTTAAATGTAAGCCCCATCAAATTACATAAGAAGTTAAATAATAAAATTTATGTATACCACAGTTTGTATGCCCCAATAAAAATTAACTATGAGAACTCAAATTCCTTCCAAAATTTGGATATATAGAATGCATTTTAAAGGATTGATCTCTATATCATTTATCTAAAGAGTGATTTCATTTTCAACATCCATTACTTGTTTCTCACACCAAGCATATATCATGTGGTATTATGGTATTTAAATGATACTATTATTCACATAATGAGTTTCCAGGATCTAAGAAAAAAATATGCATGTCAATCACCATTGAGTGGAAAAAAACATTATCCTCAACACAAGGGCATATACCTTGTGAAACATAACAAAGGAATGATTGAAATACGAGACTTATTATTATTATGACAACAACTAAGATATTTAAGATACCTTTTGATGACTTATGATCAAATAATAATCAATTTTTATGTAGGAATTATTCTAATTTTATTTCAATAATTGGTACCCAATCATTACCGTGGGCTTATTAATCTACCTCATCTATCAACCAATTGATAAATAAACACAAATATGATGAGTTTGATTACATCTATTACTAGGATATGTTGGACGTCACTTTGAGGCCAGGGACCTATAATATTTGGTTTCTAGGAGGTCCCACAACATATGTCCCATACAAAGAGAAATAAAGAGATGAATACTTCCCAACAATTATTTTTCACACCATGCATTGCTCACAATGGCTTAGGGAACTACAATAATCATTTCATCTACATCATATGTCATCACAATGAAAAGGGAAATATCAGTGTGTATTCCCCAAAAAAATAACTACATCAACGTCGAGTCTCACCACAATTAGGATATGTAATATTCCCCTATAAGAGTCAACCATAAACACTTGTTGTCTAAGAGAACCTATGTATATCATCTCTGAGTTACGTTAAATAGCACAGGTCTGAAGAACTATGTGGTTTTTTATTCCTATAATAATTTGGTTACATAGGATTATTCATAATGGTTCATTTCCCTTATTCGAATATTAACTACATCCATTCATGGAATAACATTTTGAATCACATGAATATATTCCTTCAACATTTAAGAATCCACCCATTTCATGAAAATGACGTATAAGAACATATATATATATATATATATGTATTCATTAGAGACACCCTCGATATTTTTCAGTTAAAAGATATTCAACCAATGATAATTTTGTTAGCGTAAGTACTCTGGTATCATAATTAAGAAGATATACATAAACATATCATAAAACTGTAAGATAATCTCATAGAAAAAAATAATTCCCCCAAAAGTTTGGGAAGATAACATCCTCTCATCCCCTCAACCAATGTTTTTCCCCAAAGGTCATTGGCCCTTAAAACCGATGTGATCACTTGCCTTTAGAAAGTGGGTCTGTCCCAGTAATAGATGAGTAAAGAACTAGGACTTGATAGTAAGAGTGGAAATAATGTCTTGATGTTTATGATTGTGCACAACAAACCCTTCCCACTATAAAATGTCATGTTTAACCCATCCACACCTATTATCCAAATTAAAAAAACTCCCAAAAATGTGTATAAAAATACCTTCACATACACTTTGTGAAATAAATTTAAAATCAATTATTTCAAAAATCATGTACCTGAAATAAATTTTATGCACATATTCAAAACCATGTGAAATTATATATATATATATAAAGTAATTCATTCTTGAGTTTTTTTGACAATTATATGAATTTCATTTCAACTCATAGTCGAAAATTATTAGGGAGAATTGTTCCAAGAAAATATCCATAAATTATGACTACTTAGTGGAATGAATCTTATCCATTCCATAGGTATTTGTATATTAATACCAATAATTATAGATATTAACTTCAAAATTACAAATATAAAGAGTATCGATTTTATGTTTTAAATGTCCAGAAATTTTAAACTAATCCTCATTAGAAATGTTCAACCATTAATCTATCACTAGCAGTGGAGATAAAAAAACAAAAATGTTATTTTTTCATGAAATGATACACTAAACTAATATTCTTCTATGGTACATTCAGTTACTCCCATGTAAGGGTTCCTTGGTATATAACTTATTTAACCAGAATTAACACAACTAGAAAAAATTCATTTATAACATTAGCCATTCTAAAAAAAACATTTTAGAAATCATGGTATTATTATTTTATATTACAAATTCATTCCCTTTATTAAATTTGTGGAATATTATTATAAATATAAATAGATTCGATGACGAAAAATTTGAATCCTAAAAATATGTCTCCTAAAAATATAACCTAAATTTATAATCTATTATATGTTTTTTTTACAAGTAATAATATCATTGAAATATATATTTTTTAAAATCCATGATACCAATTACAAATCATATAATATAATTGACTAATAATAAAATGATATTAAATTAAAGGGTTTTACATTACAAAAATTCCACATTATTTCTTGTTAATATTATTCTTGAAATTGGATAAATATTACAAAAAAGATAAAATTTTAGTATAGAGTATATTTTTCAAAAAAATGGATCACATGTTTAAAACTATTTATTCATTCATCCCAATATTTCAAAATTTAGGATATGCCCCCATAAACACAAATATAATCCCTAGACATCCATAATCCAATTACATTTATAAGAATTTAAATGAGGGAATAAAATGAGTATAGGGGATATAATATGAAATGAAACTGACTACTCATTTAGAGAAGTCACAAACCCACGTGATAAAATTTAATATTTTTATCTAATATTTTTATATCTCAAAATTGATTTACTTAATTAAAAATAATATTCATAGCTCAAGGATATAATAATTTTTTATACATCATAAAGTTAAAAAATAATATCATGATAGTAACATTGAAAAATAATAAAACACATGAAAGTAATCCTTCTACCTTTATAAGATAATAAACACACCATTATTCATAATTTCATTTTCATAATTTTAGAATTAATATGATTTCCATTAAATATTCTAACAAGAATTAGAAAACTGTATTTTTAGTATGGGAATTTATTCATATAATTACCCACAAATAAACCATTATAATGAAATATTTATCATGGTTAATTACAATAATTCCCATATAAGTAATGTATATCCATCTAATTGAATCATATTATCCCTATATTAGAGTGACATAATGATATCACCCATCATCAATGATATATATGTTTGAATAATGATCATAATAAATGAAAAAAACCTTTTCCATGTGAAAAAATCATAATTTTATTCATTTTTAATAGATGAATATTAATAAAATCATTAGTTTTGATAATTGTTTTTCAGTTGTCCTCTAAATATTTTATGATGTATCCTTTTTATAATGTATTAAAATAGAAATATTCATAGAATAATTAGAAAATATTGTTTTTTGAAACCCTATAAATACATTTATAGGAATAATTAATGTTAATAACATATATGAATGAGATAAAAGGAAGTCTAACGATAAAAATTAAAAAATTATTTTGAATAGATTTAAAAATATTAAAAATTGACTCTTTTTGAAAATGTTTAAATGAATCATTTTTAGCACATCAGTAAAAAGTGACGGATAACATAAACATACCATTAAAAATATTTTAAGTATAGATATGATCATTATTCAAGCATTATAACAAACAAGAATATATTTGATATAACATTCAATATATTTATAATAACATATTCAATGAAATTTTTTACGTTATCTCCCAACTAACTACATCATCCATCTATATTTTAGAATAAAAACATTATATTAATAATATACATGACTAAGTTAATTTTATTTGTTTATAATGTTATAAATATTCCATTTATTTTATTTTACTTATTTAGTGACAAATAAGTTGTATTCATGAATGATATTTTGGAATCATTTGGTTTATAACAGGAAAATTACATAAGTTTGTTGACCGTGGTCAAAGGGACAAAGATTTTATCTTCTATAGAATAATTAAAATGTTATAATATTTGTGTTCCTATAATAGATTCCCTTTTGAAATAATAAATTTGACAATGTAATAAATAAAATCACATCTATTCTTTGGGTTGGTAGTCTACAAGTACTCATGAAGAATTTTAAAATTTTTAACATATGGGTGGGAAATAAGGTTGATAATTGTTTTTCATTTATAGAATTTTAGTTAAATAATAAATATCATTTATTTCCATTTAATCAATATTTATGAATATCTATGTGATGTGGTGTGGATAAGTAAAATAATTCACATCGTTGATGTGGTATTCAATGTATACACATGAAGAAAGTAATCATTTATAATTGGATAGAATGATTATAAAAACAATTTTTCAAAAAACATAAAAAAAATTAATTACATTAATGTTTCATATCCATAATTTATTGGATTGTTATAATTGTAATTTTATATAAATTTGATTAAATTAACAGAAATTATAAGGTTAATATTTATATCTTATTTATGGATATCTTCTTTGGGCTTACATCTCAGTCCTTATAGGATTGGTATTTTTCGATTAATAGTAGTGGAATGAAAAAAAATATTTTTATAGATATTTGTGTATATTTTGGTCAAGTTACAGTACACTTTTTATGTTTATATTTGATTAGAGGTGGTTTTATTTTATATGCTGGTTTTGTGACAATCTTTTAATTTATATTAACATTTAATTACAACAGATTATTTTCTCAAAGAATGCATATCCAAAGAAAAAAAATTATAATATGGGATAATTTATTGTGTATATATATTCAAGAAATTAAAACTAGACATGTTTTAAGGATATATAATTCCTTATCACATAGTTACACTGTATTATTAACCTTACCTACTTATACCATAATGATAAAATTTCATTATGTTAACTATTTACATTAATGAAAATTAAAGTAAGACTTTTACCAAAATATAACATGATCATCCTAGAAATAAAATCAATTTCTATTATTATATTTGAATAATTGATAAAAATTTAAATCAAATGATGTTTAAAAAATAGTAAGGAATATTATTTTTAGATAAAAATTATTTTAACCATTATAATAAATTTTAACAAAATTATACATTGTAGTAATTTATATAGATTTAATTAGATTATTATTTGTTAAATGGGACTGTGTTGACATTAAATATTTTAAAACCAAATAATAAAGTTTACATATTTTAATATGAATTCCATTTTAGGAATATATTTTTATTTTTCACTATTGATGAAATAAATTAATGGGAAAATAAAATAATTACTATAAAATAATTTTGAATTTCTTATATAAAAAAATAATTCTATTTTATAAAATGAATAATCTAAAAATTAATAATTTTTCGTTAATACACATTCATAAAATTCATTGTAAACAAATTATTTATGATGAAATAATTTTTTTCAAATTTTTTTCTTTGAAATTATCTTATTGAATATAAATCCGTTAAATTTAATATTTAATATTAATGGGAAATGAAATTGATCTATTTATAACATTAGTAGGTTCTACATTGTAATAATTCTTTATAAAACCATCTGTGAGAAATATCAATAGGTTTTATTTCCAACACGTTGATGATTCCAAAGATGCAACAACCTTGAAAAATAGTCATTAATGGAATTAGAAATCCATGATGAATGATAGAAAAATAATAATAAAACTATAAAATATATAACCTAATATCATGGTGGAGAATAAATTATATTAAAATTTTGAAATAATATATTCCTTATACTAGTAAATATATGTCAAAAACTGTTTATTTTAACATAATATAATAATAAAAATTAACATGCATGCATGGTTCTCTGTTCATCAACACAAAAATCCAATTTTATTTCTCAACACATTGAAATTTTCAAATAATATTTTACATATGAAATTTTTATAAATTTTTACCCTAGGTTAATTTCTCCCCTCATAATGGAAAAAATCAATGATTTTTAATTGTTAAACCAAAAACCGTGTAAGATAATTTTTTCGAGATTCATTTTAGTTTTCCAAATATTTAGTTTCATTATTTCAATTATGATCTATTGATTTGAATCCCAAAAAATTGGTATTTTATGTGGGAATTATTATGAGGGGAAATAATTTATCTCCATTTGAATAAAAATTGTTATAGTGAAATTTTATAGGGTATTCTGCACTATACAGTTCTCATTTTAACTCACCATTATGCATGATCCCATAATGTGACACTGTGATAATGATCTATTCAAATCACACAACATGATTTTTAATTATTTATAGAGTTTCCCATACTTATTGATATTTTTTATTTTTATATAAATTCAATCCCTTTCCTAAATTGATATATTTTTTTATCAACCTAGTTCACTAAATGGGTTTGATTTGGATAGTTAATGTTATCATCTGGGATCTAAAAGACATTTAGTTTGATAAAAAAGGTTTAGTCCTAACCATATATTCTTTGAAATTAAAATTTATGGATATACATAAATCCATAAAATCAACGAATTTATAAACCAAGAGTCTAATTATTCAGAAATTCTTCAACATGTTATCATTTTTTATACATTCATGCCTATAAAATGGAAACTCTATTGAATGAAAAAAATAATTTCAACATATCTATGAAACTCAAAATCCATAGCTATAATTTTCACTTTTAGTATGAGTTAAATTATATATTCCAAATTATAAATTAAAAATTAACTCCAAATAATGTAAATTAGTCATGGAAAATGTTCTTGGACCGGTAAATTATATCAATACCATTAACCAAGAAAATTCATGTTCTCATAAAAAATCTTAAAATCAACCATAATCATAGATCAATAAAAATATCAATTATGAGTGAAGTGATTTCACCTATGGAGGAAATTTAAATAAAAATAGTTGAATAAAAGACTGAATGAAAAATAATGTGGAACTACGATGGTTGAACAGACATCTAGAACAAACCCAATGCACTATACAAATGTTGAAAGATAAAAAAATTCCATGGATAACATTCCTTGAAAAATATACTGATGTATAAGAATATTATATAATAATTTTATTTCACTTATAAAAACCCATCATTTAAAATAGAATTACGAATTTTACCATTCATCAACCACCTCCAGCAGAGATTAGTCCCTACCGTAATTTTTGAGCCATCGATGTGCATGATAATAAGAAACCCTGCTCTCATTTGTTCTAGTAACACGGAAAAAAATAAACATAAAAAAATAAAATAAAATTCCACAAAATGAAAAAACTAATATATCTGCTTCATGTTCATTTTTAATTACTATCCATATTTCTATAATCATGAATCTAAAATAGATGAATTTATTCACAACTAAAAATCATATTGGCTCTTTAAGATTAATATTACAATAAAAACATATATAGTAATATCAAATGAGGAAATTCAGAATGAAAAATTATTCTCTAGATAAATTATATTAAACTAATATGAAAAATACTAAATACCATAATCCAATATTAATCACATCAAAATAATTAATTTTTTACACTATGTAATACAAAACAACGTGACAATACCATAGATAGTATTTGATGAATCCCCATTATAGAAGAAGGACTGAAGTAATATTATAATCAAACAACACAAAAAATAAAAAAATGGAAACAAAAAAATACATCTATAGTGATATATCATTCCAAAGAACTAAAATATAGATTATATGAACATTAGAACGACATTATCTTAAATAAGAAAAACCATATCATCAAATGTGACTACTATTGAAAGCTACAATGTATGAATACATGTTGTCTCCAATAAGATATGTAATAATGAATAATATTATATTTTTTACCGTATAATATCATATATAAAAATTATTTGAATTATGAAAAAATAAATATTCCCATTGACTTTATACCATTACATCTATAAGAATAGCTCTACCCACAGATCCACTTTTGGAATTTATAATACTAATATACAAAACTGATCATCTATCTTTATGAATATATAATGTGATCTATAATTTTTGAATTACATTTACATTACTATTAAATGACAAATTAACAATAACTAATATTATCTCATATTCCATGAAAAGTGGCATTTCCAAAATAGGATTTAGACTCCTTAATAGATTCTTTTAATCATGTCTTGTAAAAGATTATAGTAAAATCACGGTAATTTTCTTGAATATAGGAAAAATAATAATCATGTAAATCCATAATATTATGATAGGTTAATCAAGAAAATATATAAAAACTAGCACAAGTGAAAGAAATGATGAAATTAATGAGTAATGATGAAAAAAATAAAATTATCCATGTATTAGTACAGAATCAATATAGTCACCACTCCTTGAATCTAACGTTCTCCAAAAAATATTCAAGAATTAATTTTTCACATATTTTAATAGTTCTTATTGATATTTTTATAATTTATTCTTCCTGAATCAAAAGATAATTTTTGGGTTGGAACAAATTTTATTTTTATTACTCTATTACTTAACAAATCATCAGGGGATAAAACAATGAAACCCACACAACACAATTATGAGTGTGTGTATTTTTATATTATTGAATGACTTTATAATCACTAAAATGACCGCTAAGAAATATTATTTATTAGTAGTGGTAATAAATTTATTGAAATGTACATGTTATAACAGTTTTAATTTTTAATGCAATTATTGGACGCATCATATTTTCAATTATAATTTAGTAGTTTCTATTTTCGTTTAATTTATATATAGTGTGAAATATTAATGAAAAGATACCAAACAAATTAAATATATGAAAATAATAAAATTGGGTATGTTATATTATAAAGACTTCCATATAATTTCATATGAATTAGTTGAAAAAATATATTCATAAATACTATGCATAGCTAGTACAAATCATATATATGGTTTCAATGATATCATAGTTTTTGTTGAACAAATCAACACATAGTTCATGTAGAACAAAATTAATAAATAATTTCGTAACTAATATTCATTAAACAAATATACCATTGACATTCTATAATCATACACCACATTTTAAAATAAAAATTTAAAAATGAAATGAACAAACATTAAATGTCATTAATTTGGTTTTAATTTTAAATTTTTTTATATAGTGTAAATTTATAAAAATATGACTTCAGGTTCATAAACATTAAAAAAATACCCTTTATATGTTTATCATTATATTTTGTTTGGAAGAAGAATTATGTGTAAATATCCAAAAAATGTTTTTATTATTTATTTTAGATATAAATGTTTTCAAATATCTCAAATATTATAAATGATGTTTCAAAATATTTTGAGGTGTTTGGTGGAGTTTAGTACATTAGTTGGGGAAAAACTAGATGTGGTAGAAAATAATGGTACAATTGTAAGAATTCCAATATCTTATCATTTAGTTAGTATGTTTTATTTAAAATTAAGAATATAATAGTTTGTATATTGTTTATCATACTATATATTCAATTCATAAATGATTAAAATTCTCATTTCTATGAATATTTTTCATAACTATCCCATTTCTTCCCTAGCTCCAGAGTAACTATTATTTATAGACATTTATAGTTATGGGGTAATTTAAATATCAAAAATCCATATTGATTTTATTTAAACCTTTTTCTCCTCATTAATTTATCTTGTTCATGATTTCATCTCATTTTATGTGACTATTTTTTTGGATTTCTGTTATGGGTTTCACTGATACATAAATTAGCCTCCAAAATAATTAGGGTTTTTTTAAATTCAGAAATTTGTGTTCATGATATGATTTCAACATATTTATTTATTTCTATTTTTTCCAATTATTTTATTTTTAATGTATTTGTGTGTGGTTTGTTGTTTTCTAATGTAAATTAAAGATTTATAATTTATCTATTTTTATTTAGATGGTGTCATATCAATCTAATAATGTATAATATTAATCAGAATAAAAATATAATATTTATTTGATATTGGTGGATCCAAATGAATCCTATTTTTTGGTACATTTTGTTTTTAATAGAAAATGACTTTTTATATGTTTTATCTAAATAGTTGTCGTATTAATTATTTTTTATTTAAATAAATATTATATAATATTTTTGGTTATCAGATAATTATAATAAGTTTATTTTTTAGTTAAGGTTTTATAATTTTTAAATTCAACAATATATGTATATTGTGGTGAATGTCATATTCTTTGATATATTTTATAATTTTCTATATTTTTATGGACACAAAATTATTATTACATAAAATGATTGTGTTTACGATTTTATAAAAATGGTAAATGAAATTTTTTGGATTTATATTTTATTTTTTTCTTATAATCATGTTATATTAAGACATATTTTATTAATTTTTTTTATTTAATATACATAGAATAAAGATATAAAATATTAATCCGGTTTATCACTATTTATAATGAGGATGATCAAGAATCCAATTTCAATGTCAAAACAATTACTTATATTACTTTGATATAATAGGGTATTAGATTGAAATATGAGTAGATAGTACAAATCAGTTGAATATAATTTTCTTAGAATCCATTAGGTTATGTTTTTTAAATGTTTGTTTGGGTGAAATCTCGACGGAATGGTTATCATGGATGATTGGATTTTAATAGAATAGTTACCGTGTTAATGAAATAAACATGAGGTTTTAGTGGTTGAGCATCCTTGTTGTGGGTTAACATATTAATATTGTTTCAAGAATTTATATTTTATCATTCAATAATATATATAATCTCTGTAATTTTATCAATTGTAAGTCACTAGGGATGTCCTATTCTGCTATTAAAATTAAACTTACAAGTACATCCTTGGGATGATAAAAATATTTTTTTTAATTATCCTGGTTTTAGGATCTCATAATCATTTCTTAATGACTTGGATATGGAAATATAGAAGTATATGAGAGACAGGAAAAGGAGTCCAGAATCATATTAGTATTTATATAACATCATTTAATATGGATTTTGATATATTTTTTTATAGTTATATATGTTTCTATATGCATTTATTTCACCATTCTACATTGTATGATTTTAAATATATGTGGTGTTCTAGTAAAGAAAATTAGGGTAATTATACATCAAATATTTTACATAAGACCATTATATTTTTTATTTCCTTATTTTAATAACTTATATACAAATCATTTATTGTGAATTATTATGACTAGAAAAGAATTTAGATTTAGATGATTAATCTGGTTAGTATATAAAATTTATGATAAATAATATTAAAAGATATTTTATTAACATTAAAGGTAATATCAATTCATATATTTAATATCAATACCAATAAAAATGGTAGAAGAAGTTCAATCCAAAAAAGTATATTCTTTTTAATTATTAATTTTGTAAATCACTCATAAAATGAGATGGTAATTTATAAATAATATTATCTATTACATTTATATTTTTATAATTTAATAAAAAACCATCCCAAACTATTTGATATTTGTTTGTGTAATTTTATTACAATGTTGTATAATATTTAAAATATTATGTTTAAAGGATATTAAATATGGATGAATTTATTTTTTGTCCAAGGATTTGTATAAAATTTATGTTCAGCTAAGGAATCTATTTTGATGTATACAATTGTTTTTAAAAAATATAGAGCATTATATAAAAGATCGTTAAATAGTAATTATTCAAAATATTATTTATGCAAATTTTTTCTAATAATTATATTACACTTTTAAAAAATAACATGACTATACTTGTTAATAATGTTGTATGTTATATTTTTGAACTCTAGGAAAAAAACATAGATAAGTTATATAGATCAATATTTTTACATTGGGATCAATTGTGAAATATGTTAGACACCACAATTTTATTAAATATTAATGACATGGTTTTAAATCGATATATATTTTATAATGGGGAAATATTGATTCATTATATGAAATTCTCTTTGAAAAAGTACATAATACTATCATATATTCAATATTTTTATATCCAATCCATGCATATATAAATTTACACTAATGTATAGTTTTTCATTTAATGATTAAAATTATGTTTTAGTTTTTACTGTATATCTCCCATATTTAGTCCCATAGAGCATGTTGATATGAATTACTTTTAATAAAAAAATAAAGAGGAAAAATAAATATGATATGAAGTATTTTATTAATTATTGGACTTTATATATGAAAAAAATAACAATTACAATAAAATATACATATTGCATGACTCTTATACATTTATATAACACATTATAAAATATTTTATAATATATATATTTATATATATTGTATCATCCTCGATATTCTTATTAGTTATGTGGGTAAATGTTAAAACATAATAAATGATGGAAATAATACATTATTTGTTGGGATAACATTTCAAAAAAGACAAATATATCTTCATCTTTTCATACATAATATAGAATGATGGAATATTCATCATTGATCAATAAAAATTAATACATTCGAATAATAAAATAAATATATAATGATTGAAAAAATAATGACATGAGTCCATAATATTTTTCAAAATATACATAATTTACTATTTATGATCAACTTCATTTTATATAAATTTTAATGAAACTATCATTTTCATACCATAGTGATCATATGATTCGAAATAGTGTGTGGTGTGGATATATAATTTTTTTCTCTACCCATTACATTACATTATTCAATGAATTGCACTTATAATAAATGTATATAGTAAAATGAATGTAATATTTCTCTATATTGAGCAATATAAAAAAAATATTAATTAATTAAATCGACGATTAACATATAATTTTATTATATACAAAATCCTTTATCTCAACCTTATTAAATATAGAAGAAAATTATTGATGTTTTTTATTACGTAATGGATTAATGGAAGGCCTCCTATTTTTAGGAAATTCATAGAATATTATAGAACAATCATATAACTGGTGTTAAATGAATAAAAATGGAAAAAATAATTCCATAATATCAAACATGAATAATGATGGAGTAGTTAAGGAAGGGATACTATTATTATGAAACAAAATGTTTAATTATTTTTATTTTTTACTTAAGGTTATATATATGTAAAAAGATACTCTTTATAAAGAATTTAATAAAATGGAATTATTGATGTATTAAAGGAAGTGATGGATGCATGGTTTTTTGTATGAGGTAATATTCATCGAATATTTTGTTAATATAGAATAATATTATGTAATAGTTTATTATAGTGATTATCCTTATGCTAAATATTATAAAAATGGGATTTATAGATAATAATTCCATATTTTAAGTTATATTAAATAATAGAGTCCATTGATTCATAATGTGATACCAATCATTTATATTTTTTAATATGTTAATTTTGATATAAAATAAAATATAATGTACTGAAAAATATTGTAATTATATATAAAATATTAGTCAAATAATTTACTGATGATATCATCATTTTGGAACTCAAACAAATTTGAGGAAGATCTGTGGAAGAAAAACATAGACTTTTGTTATGAATGATATTTTACTAGTGGAGGGAATCCATTTCAAGCATTAATTATTTATTGTATTGATCTGAGAAACCATATCCATAGTGTATCATTTAAATTAATTTGTATTTTTGATATCAATTAAAGTATAATATAATACATTAGAATATAAAACAATAATATAACCTTATATACCTTGTCAAGTATATATATATTTACATAATATTTTATTATTGTATTTACATAAATAAAAAAATATAGTATCTATCATATATTTTCTATGAATGTACAATTCATTATTTTTTAAATTATTAAGAAATAATAGTATAAATAAGTTAATATAAACACCACAAACACAATTAGAAGATATAGAATATTTTGATATATTTTGATTTGTTATATTGAGTAAATTATATTGGGAAGACAAGTTCATACACATAATGATCGCATTTATATAGACTAAAAAAAACAACATCACTTGTTCTATATATTTTTTATACTCTATGTAGTCATTATATTTTTCATCAATACAATAATTTTCTATTTAATGTTATCATAAATGTAAATGGATAAATAAGAAATTAGTGTTCCCCTAGAATTTTATAATGAACTATTTCTCAATTCGGTTACCCAAATATTGAGTTTACTAATCATTGGTGCAATGAGACATTATTCTATGCATACTTCATGGGTTTATCCCATCGAGTGGAAGATTTATATATCATCATATCCTTTTAATTTAACATCATTTACATGGTTAATCTATGTAAATACTTTGTAAAACAAACATTTACTCATTCATACCAGCAAAAAAATTTATTCAAATCATTTTAAAAGAATAATTTAACCCTTAATTATACAATTTAAAAATTGATATGGATCATTTTACAAAGTATTTACATAGATTCTAGTGATCTACCTAGAACTCAAATTAATTTTATAAAGATGATTCTATTTAATTAATATACAAAATAAAAAATCAAAATGAAAAGGTTAAAAATAATATCTATCAATTCCTATTAAAATTTATAAATATGATGATTAAGTATATTCAATTTATTCTTATATGGGTATATTTGACTAATATTATGAAAGAGGAATCATATTAATGGAGGACTGATACTCAAAATTACACAATAAATTCCTTAGCATAATAATATCTAAATGTTATGGAATCAATTGATTATTTAATTAAATAATAAATATAATTCTATTAAGGTAAAAAACTGAATACAAATATTATAAATAGATAAATCACGATGATGTTAATGACATGATTACTACCAATATATAATCTAATATCTACACTAAGTATGTAAAATGACCTAATTTAGGTGTAAATTAATTTCACACTAAAATATTATGGTATTCATGTTTATAATAAAATTTGTTAGAATAATAATTCATTCATATTATGTTATTTCAATTATAGTGATAAAAAATACATAGTTTGAGTTTGATAAATATAATGAATATGTATGTGATTAATTGAAATAAATTTTTATAAGAAAATTGAAAATTGAATTGGGAAGATTCATAAGAAAATTATTATTTTCATTTTTATTTTATTGAGAGGTTTCCAAAATTATTATAAGGCCACTTATAATATAATTTGTATATCTTGGTTGAATTGATTTACTAAAAATAAAAAGTAATATTTTAAATAAACTAAATTACAAAATGGTGAGTTTCATTTATGCTAGAATAAATCTATAATAATGATTCTATATGAGAAAATAGTATGTGAATATTCAACATTATTTGAATATGTTTATATCCAATAAAAACAACAATAAAATAATATTATGATTGAATTATTTTCTGAGATATAAACTGAAATCAAAGTTCATTGCATAATAATGTATTTTTTTATGATTTATTATAAATCGATATAATTTTCAAAGAGTTTTGAATTAAAATGAAGCATAATAAGATATTATGTGGCCTGATAAATGAGTCTAAATATTTTTATAAGAATAATGTTTAAATATAACATATATAATAAATAGTTTTCTTGAAATATTTTGGGAAATAAATTTTAAAAAACCATGAAAAATATATTGTTATTTTTAGTAAAAATATATTGTAACTAGAGATCCCAATAATTTAATTGAAGAAATATTTCATGAATATTTAATCTAATAAAAATATTGGTACCTTTTATATTTATTTTTTTACTCAAATAAACTATAAAAAATCATGAAATTAATATATAAATGATGTAGTCATTATATATATTTATAAGAATTTGATAAATCCTTACTATTTATAGATGAATCATAGATCATTCCAATTCCCATTGATAATTGGAAGAATTAATTTTATATAAATTTATATATCCATCCATGAAAATTACTATACAATGATTAATTTTTAATGGATATGAAGTTATTATAAAATAACATTTGAAATAATTGATTATTTATTTAAAAATACATAAATTGTATCCTAATATAATTTATAAGATAATTTCTAATGAATTTATATTAAAGTAATGTAATGTGTTTAAATATTTGAGTTGAATAGTGATATATTTAAAAGGATAATGGAGTTAGTGATGCAAAAATATTGTAAGTAAATAATGATTAAAAAGTTACATACTATACAATAACATATATGTTTCATTAAAGGGTATTAAATTCATTATGTTAACTATATCCATAAGGAATATGATTACATGAGAAATGAATTAAAAAATATATATATAATTTCATTAATAATGGTCCAAATATAATCAATGATTGTAATTAAGTTAAATTAATTTTTTAAAAGTTAACAAGTACTTAATTAGGTATAATGTGTCTATTGTGGTGTGATCTAAACATGTCTCAAATATTCAATCCATTTAATTTAATTATATTGTTATTTAAAAAAAGAAAATAATTTTTTAAAGATATTCATTTGGATTTAATATTGTAAAACATATTTATTTAATAATGCATTATCAAAAAATATAAAGAAAAATGATGTATTGTGGAAAACATTAGTAGTGTGTGGAATGATGGATGTTGGATAGCATAACCATCATAATGATGAACTAAAATAATGAAAACATGCATTAGACTATTATATTTTTTTAAAAAATAATTTAGTATTCTCACTTTACTGTAAGACAAATACATTATTATATGATTAATGTTTTAATTTATATGAGGGGACTTGTGATTATATGTTAGAATATAATTTATTTTGTGACACCATTTATAAATATAAGATATAGTTTAGATCTAATAATCCAAAAATCACTTGCATTTCTTGTGAAATTGTGATTTGGAATTGTTGACGGGTGATCAATTACAAATTTTTATAGAACATATTGAGTTTCAATATTTCTATCCTTTGATATATACTATATGGTCTATATAAGAATCATAATAAAAATTCAATAGAAGTGGAATGCGTTAAATTAGGTCCATCTTGTGCACCAAGTGTTCAGTGACCCATTATTAGCTATCAATGTGTCATAAATTATATTTTATAATTTTAAAATATAAATAATTATAAAATTAAATTATATTATATTTAATTATGTTGATCATATTCGAATACTATGTTGTACAACATCTTCCAACATCCCACGTTATAACCCCTTTTTACTAGTGTATCAATAACTTTTATTCCCTTTATTCATCATATATGTTATTGTTTTAACATAAATAATCATATAAACATAAATATAAAGATTTATTCATGATTTATCCAATTTAGCATATTAAATTCAATTCATCTTGTGGTTTCATACAAGGTAGAAAATATTATAATTGGGTAGATGTTTCACAGATTTCACATTTGAATATTTTTATGTTTTATTGAAGACATGAAATGTGGTATTTTCAATATCCTGGGCAGTCCCTAAATTATATTCTATAAAAATTTCTTTGATGTCTTATCATCTTATATCATTCTAAATCATAAGTATTCAATCGTGATTAATGTTACAATATTTTTGTATTCCTATAAAATTGACCTTAAATTTTACTAATACATAATTTCAAAATGAGACCCATGATTAGTGTTAATTCAAATATAAAGTCTATTTAAATCATGTGTATTGTGATAGAATTATTCTTGACTGAAAATTAGAAGTTAGTATTTTTTATGGGTGAGCTTTATTAAGAATGAATCTTCAGTAATGGTTTTTTATTAATGTTATGTCACCAGTAAATTGTATATAATTTTCAATTCAGTATAACAACATCAAAAAGAATATCTATTCAATGTAGTGTTTTAATAATTGTACCTCATCCCCCACTTACGAAATTTTTTGGCATCTTCCACCTAAAACTAGTAAGTGTGACGATTCACATCCCCCCGGAATTTTATTGTTAGTGTAACATCATCAACTTGTAATGTTTCCACATTGGTATATCATCCACATTAAAATTTTCATTTAAGGATCATAATCCACTAAAGGATTCATTTATTGGTGTATTTTTATCATTGAAAATATTAAATGTTGAGAATCATCCACTCGGATACTGGTATTAGTTTTTTTCTTCCACTTATAGTTTTGTATCCATGATCTATTTACATGTGTAGACTAGTAACAGTGTTACATAATCATGCAAGAGATTATTTTTTGGTGTGAATTTTCCACCAATGGAGTTGATAAAACGTTTTAATTATCTAGCATTGTATTTTCACTTCATGGTGTATCTTTTAGCTATGATATTTAATAATGGTATAAAATCCACCAGAGTATAGGTATTTGTAGTATAAAAATCACCTAGACAATGTGATGTATTGTTTTCATGGTGATACTATGTTCCCCCATAATATTTGATAAATGAAAAATCAATCGTAGGGTTGGATTTTGATGGTGATGAATTGTTCACCAAGAACCCATGATGGGGAAATGTCATTAATTAATACAATTATAAAAAAGTGATATATCATTCATCCATGACATGATCAAAATAAACAGGAACATCATCCCATTGTATAACATGTCAATTTTTTTATATTCACATGTACTTTTTCTGGAGGACTAGACATGGTGAATGTTTATTTATTTACATCCTACTAGAAAATCATAGTGAGAATGAATGTATATTTACTATAATTCTCTATGGAACCATATATTGTGGTAAAATTATTCACAAGAAAACACTTCATGAGTATAGTGGAACCCAACCTAGCACTGTGTTTAATGACCCAAGTAATCAAAATGTACACGACACCTTGGATTACTATGCTTCCAAATTTCTTTTGAATATAACATCCATGTTCATAATTGGACATGGTACTAATTTTTCGAATGTCATCCTATCTTTTAGTTACGTTTGAACCCTGATTGTTATGAACGACTCATGCGAGATCTTGATTCTCATTGTGTGACATGTTTTACATGTAGATTACAACTGTTTTATATTGAATTATATTTATCTATACCATTTAAAATAATTTATTCAATTACATAATCGATAAATTGGGAATATTTTTTGTTCACATGTATTTAACTATGATTTCATGTTTATATATACATTTTGGTGTAGTATCCCTACAAGCCATATATTTATTCTCACAACTAGTTGGTATAGTCTACTATATGAGGATACACTCTTGGGGGATATAGTGACCTGGTTTAGTCACTATGAATGTGAATAAAATTAGTGACCTAAAAATTCTTATAAGAGAGATGCTTTTCATTTTTCATAATACTTTTTGTATTCTAGATTTGATATATTTTATTTTTAAAATTAATAATTAAATTTAATCATTGGAATCTCAAACAACCATATTAGGGAAATAGATGTCACTTGGTAATATAATAATTTCATTTTCCCTCATTTTTATATTTTTATTATTCTAAAAAATTATTATGGATTTTGATATTGACTTATTGTATATGTTTTTTTACTATTTTATTGGTGTAGTAAGAGAGATATATTGTAATAGTTATAAATTTTATATATAAATTAAATAAAATTTGAATTATTAATCTTCATTGAAATATGTGTGAAAAAAATTCCTTATAACTTTACAGTGGTCCACTAATGGGTCAAAAATAGATTTTTTTGTGTTTCATATATAACAAATTAGTGGAACTCCAGACAATCATAATATAATTATCAATTATTACTACGATAAATAATTTTTGTTATGTAATATTGTATAAAAACATTACCTCGACCTATAGTTGGTTAGTAGGACTAGAAATAACAAAGAGTTTTCATGCCTATATTTTATAGGGTTTGTGTTTATGGTAGAATGGCATGGAAATATAATTAGAAACATTGAACATTGATATATTGAATTATGATATAACTTTTAATTGGAACCATTCATCTCTAATTTTTGAGATAATACACTATAGTGCTTTCAAATTATGTTATATAGGGGTAGTAATTAGAATGCCACACTTGTAGTGGGGATGGATAAAAATATTTAACATGTTCTTAATACTGATCAATGGAATAGTGAGAGTATCTATTAGTTTTTTGCAGTCTATAGAACATTGGGTGTGATGTAAAAATTCATCCATGTCATACAAGAGTCATTTTTTATTGTTAAAACACCCCGAAACATTTTGGGTGAGGGTGGAAATCAGGATTTACTCAGAGAGAAACTATATTGACACTATTTTATAATCCCAATACACCCCCATAGTGGTTAGTGATGCTTATAGACTATATAATTTAATGACAAAAGAAGCATTAGTGTGAAAGTTTTCTCCTGTAAAACCATCATGTGGGGATTTCCAAGAATCATTTTTAGTCATTCTTCTTCTTAATGTTATTAATAGATTCATTGAGGGATGCTAGTGCTAGGTAGAACCAGTTTCTAATACATTTGATTATACCAGTATTTTATTTTGATTCCCACATCACCAGTATATTGTTATTTTCATGTTTATTGGAGGGTGATGATACCGCTAGGGTAATTGTTTTGAGGATGTCTTTCTAAACTCTATATGATCCCTAGAGAATATCATTTCATTTTAATTGTTATAAGTGTTAAAGAATCAATTTATGAACAATGTGATGATCTTTTATAAGGGTATATTTTATTGTAAATATAAATCATCTACAAGGATTTAAGGATTGAAAATAAAAAGTATTAATTATTATGTTGAGTCTCTTCATAATTAGGAATGAAATGGTAGCTATAGAATAGGTTCATGATATACACTAAGAGGGTGATCCTTAGTAAATTTCATTCTATGGAGGTAGTAGGGTAATATTATTCAAAAACATTATACATAATAAAAGTAGTAACACATTTAATGTAATTAATGGAACATTCATAAATATATTAGTATATCAAAACATATTGTTCTCCCTCATTTTTATGGTCAGACGAGTAGTTCATGAGAAAGGAAATGATAAAAACCTCAATTCACTAATTGGGAATCCTTCAGTCATTCATGCAATGAACTGTCACACCCTAGTTTTTCACATCGTTAATGATTTTAATTTTTACATTAATTTGATAATTTTATTTGATTTAGTTATTTCATCATGGTGCATGCCGGGAAAGACAAGTGTTTTTCTATTTTTCTAATAATAGAATGTTTGGTTTAGCAGCGGTTGACACACGAGAAAGGCTCGGTCGAAGATGCATCGCTTCACTAATGAGATATGCACCCCGACCATGCTTTATTTTATTTTAATTATTCTAGGGCTCACTTTTGAGTTTTGGTATGAAGTGTTTCCATTTTAAGAGGAATTTGGTATCTCATATGGGTGTGTGAATATACGCACGACCATGCATGCATCTATGGGAAGTGTCCGGAATCAATAATTAAAACAATTATTTTGTGATTTGTTTTAATATTTTAGTTTTATTATTCATAATATGATTATTTAGTCACAGTGCTTCAATTAGGTTATTGTTATTATTATTATTTCATTTGATACTTTAATTTGGTCAAATGTTTTTATTATTTTTGTTTTTTAAGTTTTAATTTAGCATTAAAATTTGTATATATTAATTAGAATTTTGTTTTATTATTATTTTTGAATTTTTTTAAAATTTTTATTTAATTTTTTCTAATTATTATTACAACTATTTTTTCCTCCATTTCTCTCTCCCACTTTTTTCTTCTCTATTTTTTTTTATTCTCCCTCTCTCTTAGCCTCCACCCTTCCCTGTGTGGACACCATATCCCCTATTATACCTACTCGTGCTTCAAGATCCCCCCTTCCCATGCCTTCCAACTCCAGCGTAGCTCCATTCAGCGCGGCACAGGATCCTCCAGTGCAGACGACCCTTCCCCTTTACTCCTCCTCGTTGGACCGGCTACCACCGTACTACTCTGCTAGTCGACCGACCAACTCCAACACACTGAAACCCTTGTGCACAGCACCTCTCCCCTTCCAGTTTGAAACCACCACATAGCTTCCCCTAGCTCGGAACCCTCCACTATGGCATCCAGTAGGTTTAGTTCACCCCCTTATTCGCTCGAACGAAGACCTGACAACCCCTCCATTAGCCTCACACCCCTTGTTTGTCCGGCTAAAGTTCCATCGACTTCCGTTTTCCTGTTTGGCTCAATTCCGGCACCGCCCATCATATTTCCCCCCCCCCCCACAACCCCGACCACGGGTGTGTCTTACTTCAGATGGATATTTCATTCTTTTGGTACAATTTAATATTAGTTCTTCAAGTAGTTTATTGTCAATTTGAGATGATTTTGGTTTCGATGTCTAGTTTTTTGGGTCTAATCTATGTTCTTGCGGTGCGACTAGAAGGTGATTGGAGTTTTCGCATCATGTTGTGATGTTTTTCTACATTCTAGGTAGGTGGTTAATTTTTTCCTCATTATTTGATTAATTAATTTGTGATTTTGAATAATTTAGAGTGTGATTTAGGTAATTTTTGTGGCACGATGTTGATCTTATTTAATGTTCAATAAGAATTTAAAAAATTTTAGTACTGTGTTTTCATAATATGTGTACATTCTATTGAGATCTCCTCTCAGGTTAATTTTTAGTGCATTATTTAATTTGTGAGGTTTGATTACTAATTATTTTCTTTGGTGAGATTTAATTTTTACTTGGGGTTTAATATGTCTTAATGTAGTTTTTAGTATTTTAAGATGATATGACTATGTTGTTGTTTTGAAAATCCATGAAGGACTATTCACTTGTTCTTTATAAATTTTGGAGTTACATTGTTAGGATGTGTAAGATGTTATATTTTTTCTTTGGTGTTTTGGTGTAGCGTCTGTATGCGTTCTGTCTTAAATGAGAATTTGGGGTAAATTTTGGTGTTTTATTCATGCAATGTATTTTAAAATGGGTTGGAACGTTTATTTCCTATATTTTTCATAATGAGGTAATGATCTTTTTAACTGTGTGGGTGGTTTATTTAATCATGTGCATGATACATATTGTGTTTTGGAGGTGGTGTTGTGTAAGTGTGGTCTTGTAAGAGGGTTTGTTTCATCATGTGTGTAAAGCGGTGTTTTTCTGTTTCAAATTTGTTTATGAAAATTTTAATTTTATTTATAAAATAATTATTAATGATGAAAATTATTTTGGGTTATATTTTTTAATTGTATTTGGTATGTAAAGTCATGAGACATGTTTTGAAATTGTTTAATAAATTCTGTTAATGTTGTGTTTGATGCTGAATGTGGGATTTTTGACTTTGTAGTCATTTTAATTGGTGGTTTGAGTGATGTGGATTTAGTTTTGGTATATTTTTAGTGTGAATCTTATTTCAAATGGATTTAGTGTGTGCATAAGGTGGTTTTTGTTTGAGTAGTGTCTTGTTTGGTTTGATTATGTGATTATGACATATGACATGAACTCGGAACTACATGATCACAAATGGGAAGCATGGGTACTTAGTGGGAAGTGTATGACTAGTGTGATAGTGACATAGATGTGGCATTGGCCCAGTTCCACTTAGCTGGATTGACGACTAAAACACTAAATAAAATTTTGGATGATGTTTTTAGACCACTAGGTTATGGATGTGTTTCCTTATTGGTGGATCCTGCATGAGAACATATATTGCTGTGTTTCTATACCATTGTTTAGCGAGACGTGATGTTCTAGGGTCCCATTTCCCACTAGTATCTTTAGGGCCTCTCCCATTTTTTTTACCCCAATTTTGTTTTGTGCTCACCATCATCACATGATGTGACATTGGGGTTACCATGAAAGTGTGTTTGTGTGTGTTTGTTTTAATTTAAGTAATTTTTCTTTAAATTTGGATCCCTTAAAACTTTTTTCATTAAAATTGTTTAAGCATTTATTTATTTTTCATCTGTAAAATTGAAGATTTAATTGTCATATAATTATTATGTGTGGAACCTTTTTTGATGGCATTCTATTGGACTTTTACATCACACCCTACATAAACATTTGGGTGTATGTATATCTTGTTTCTTCTACATTCTAAGTATAGGCATCGAGCATAACATTGGTGGTTTGGGTTGTCTGTGGAATCCTTGTGTTGGTTTGTTGGCGGTGGCTTGGGGATGGGACTCCTCATGTCGCACGAAGGTTTTTATTGGTGTTTCAGTTTATCCTTTATGTATTCCCTTTTTGGTTTTTAGTTCAAGTTGTTAACATTAAATATTATCTTGGTATAAGGGTATGTTTGGTTTTCCGATTTTAGTTTCCATTTATTCAGCTTGTTGTTTCATTATTAATTATTTATTTGGGTAAGTTGTGCCATAGTTTTGATTATGATACTAAGGAATCTGTGCCAGCCCATGGCGATCGGGAACGCCCTTTGGGCCTTGCCACATACCAGGTTGGGTGCCAGGTCGGATGAAGACCCAGCCTGGTTCTTGAAAAAATGGTATCAGGGGAGGTTTTCTCTTTTTATTGGGGTAATCAGGTATATCGGAGATAGGACTATCAACACTCGAGTGGTAGGTGCAGGGAGAGCATCGAAAACTAATACTCATTCTGATCCTTATGTAACCAAGAGTAGTTTGAGATTTATGTTTTTGACTTTGGTATGTGTGGATGGGGATAACATTAGGAGTAAAACAGTACTATGTGTGGCATTACATGAAGTAGTGACCCATGTGATGCCTGAGAGTACGGTTCAACACATCTAATGGTTGCTGCTTTCCTATAGAATGGTCTGCTAAACCATGTATTCGGGTTAGACATGAACACTAGTCCTCTTCCAAGGAACATTAATGTTTTTTTGGTTTTTCATCAGCTTTTCATAATTGTAAAATTGTTTTTTAAAGCAAAGGGAACATTGGGGATGCTCATATTATATTTTTGGTGTGTATTTGGCATGATATTTTTGGTGAATTTCTATTGTAATTTTGAATTTGATTTGATGAAATTGAATTATTAAAAGAATTTCTTGGGTCATGTGAAATCGAGGTAGGTTATTTTGGAAATGGGAATAATTTTTATAAAATATGTTGTGAATTTTAGGAATGGTTTGGAAAAAGGTATTTTTAGAATATTGGGAATGTTTTGTTTTGAATGTAGAAGATCCTTATTTCGTCCTGTGGTATGCTTATGGGTTCTCATGTGATTATGTCGATGTGATTAACGGATGGTTGGTAGATCATGTGAATGGGTCTGTTAGTGGCACAAAATGCATATCTTCAAGGCATCAAAGAATATCAATGGTGAGTGATTAATTTTTAAAGTTGGTTCTTGTTTCATGAAACGTGGGTTTTCCTTTAAAATGGGTTATATTGTTTAAATGTTATTGTAATTTTAAAATGGATTTGAGTTTAGAGTGAATAAAACTTTTTTGAAAGAGATTTTAGAATTTTTTGTGAGGTGTTTGGTTTTTCAAGTGGATGCTTTTAATTTAAAAAAAATAATAATTTAAGTTTTAAATTGTAGTTACCAGAATTGTGTTTGAGGTATGGATGTTTTTTTTGTGATCCATTATGATTTGTGGAAGGTTGTTTTGTGTTCTTGTTCGGGATATTCCCCCTTAAAAAGTCTCATGTGTTTCCAATGGGTCAATCAGTTATCTGCTCAGACCGGACTCCCAATGGAGTGGTGGAGTTAGGTTCTGCTCGGTTGTGTCAACTGTTTGTAGATGTTGTGGTTGGTTGGATAACATTGACTGCTTAGAGAATATTCAGAATGTCTCCAGTTTTTTGGGGACTCTAAATGTTGGGCATGTGTATGTTGTCTCGAGTATGTTTGGAGGAAAAAGACTACACTAGAAAATGGCGATCGATCCATTTTTTTCACGAGTGGTGATGTCTTGAGTGATAATCAAGACTAAACTCATCCTATGGTTTTACCTAAGGAAGTGAAGTTTCCTCATCCGATGTGGAGTGAAAACCGAAGGGGCCCGTTCATTGAGTGCTACTTCCATCAGTTCGTGTTACATATCAGACAGACCACTCAATCTCTTATCTCTAGTGTTATAAGTCAGACAGTATAAGTTGTTTGGTACAATTCATAGTGGGTATGTTGACGGAGTGGCTACTTAGGTCATGAGGAGAAGTATGAAGATTTTTTTTCTTGTGGTGGAAAATTAAGTTAGAGGTGGTCACCTTTTGACTGTGAGGTGGTAGATTTATCAGGTATCAGAGCCCTATCCATAGGTCTCAGGGTGAAGCCTGAGCACAATCAAAGCTCAATGGATGTGGGATAGTCGTTGTTTGACTTAATCTGCAGTGTCAAGATGGGAATGAATTAAATTTTACTTTCATGGTACTGCCACTAAAGGCATCATTTTTGTTGTGGGGGGAATAATGCCTTGTATAATTATTGGGGTCTTAATTTGTTGTAATTTATCTTGGGCCTTAATGAGGTCCGGAGAATTTATATTCTTTTAAAGTTGGAGGGCGTTCTCTATGAAACTTCCTTTGGTCAGTTATGGATCGAAATTTATTTCATCTAGGAGAAGCTTTTGTCTTGTGGGATTAAGGTACGCTTGTCCAGTTTGCTTCTAGGATAGGGGTTTCTTCTATCAAAACCATCTCATGTGGTGATGTTTTGTTCAATATGGGAATTTTCCATGCAATTGGCATGTGTTGGTGTGTTCTTGATGAAGGGTTTAGTCATTATTTCTCGATGTATACTAAGAATGCCCATGTAGGTTTCGTGGTCTTGGGAAATTTTAAAATGGTGGGGGGACCCAGTGTGGGTCTCACTGATGTCCCTTCTTGTGTTGATTAAACATATGAGTGTCAAAATAGTGTAAGAGGTTGTATGGGTTTTTGAGTCTTTTTTGTTTTGAGAACTAATGTTAGAAAACAATCCTAACGTGGTGGAGAGATCACGATATGAAGAAATTGGGGTAGACTATTTTTTGAAAGTGCACTTGGTGCGGAAACTCCCTTACTTCAGCTTAGCCCGACCTTGACCATGGTAATTGGTTAGCTCATGTTTTGGGTCTCTTGAGAAGTGTTCTTTGAGACCACGAACGGCCCTGGTGATCCCTAAGTAAGGGGTCGTGGTGTTCCTAGTTGTAGATGAGTTTGGAGATGAATTCCTTATTGTTGGCTATTCCGCTTGGTGATTCTGGTTTTGAGATCTTTGGAGCTTCAGGTCATGGGTGTATTGAATGACCAAAATTTGGGTGATTGAGTTCTTTTTTAGGAATCATTATGGACTTGATTGGAATATTAGTTTGGTTAAGTCATTTGGGACTTTCAAGGGGCCGAAAGTTTCATGGGGAAGCGAATTATCACACCCCGACTTCACACATCGGTAATGATTTTAATTTTTACATATATCTCATAATTTTATTTGATTTACACTACTAGAAATAGGTTATTTTTCCATTGGAAATTTGCGATGGGATCCCGTCGCAACTGGCCATTTGCGACGGGGGTCCATCGTAATTGGCCCATTGCGGAAAATGATGTCGCGACTAAATATATTTGCGATGGGAATATCTGTAATACTAGTCGATGTATTTAACAAAAACATTAAATAATTATTTGCGACTGGACCATCGCAAATGGTACTTGCGATGGGATGCTCATCCCGTCGCAACTAAGTACAATAAATAAACATTTGTGACGGTCTCGTCGCAAATGCTATTTGTGTCGGGTTACTCGTACAGTCGCAAATAAGTATAAAAAATAATTCAAAAATATATTAAGATGTATTTGCGACGGGAACCTTTTGTGATGGGCCGACGACCCGTCGCAAATAAGTATAAAAAATAAAAAATAAAATAAAATATTAGTATTATTATAATTCATATTAAAAAATATTATAATTAAATTAAAATATTTGAAAATTTATATATATATATAAATAATAATTATTCTAAAATATGAATAATATTATTAATCATATTAATATTATAATATTATATAATAATAATAATAATATAAAGAATTCATATTATTATAAATAAATAAAAAAAATAAAATTAATAATAAAATATTAATATTATAATAATAATATAATTATTATTATTCATATAAAAAATATTATAATTAAATTATAATATATGAAAATTTTAATATATATATAAAATATTATCTATTATAATATATGAATAGTATTATTAATCATATTAATATTATAATATTATATAATAATAATAATAATATAAACAATCCATATTATTATAAATAATTAAAAAATTATAATTTTACTTAAAATATTTGAAACTTTTATCTATTAAAAATATTAAATATAATATTATTAAAATAATTAGAAAATAAAAATATGAAAATTATCATAATTTGAAAAAAATTATAAACAAATAAATAAAATACTAAGTATAATAATATTATTAATAAAATAAATAATAAACTATTAAAAATAAATATAAATTAAATAATGCAATATATAAGAGAGAGACATAAACTCTCAATAGAAAAAATTATATATTTTGAATTCACAAACTTTATAACATCAAAAAGATCACTTATCTGAAGGAGGAGGGGGAGGGGGAGGGGGAGGATCTGCAAGAGCTAGTGGAGAAAACTCCATCCCTAATGCATGAGTAAGTCTACGCATGTACTCCATCTGCTCATGCTACTGCTACTGCCATAGATTCATCTGCTCCTCGTGCACCTGCTACTGTCCTTGACGCTCCTCCTCGTACTACTGTTGCTGCAGACGCATCTCCTCTAGCTCCTTACGGAGACTCTCTATCAACTCAGTCTGAGATCGCAACTAAACCTCATATTGTGAAGCAGAAGATGATGCATGAGCTTCTCTCGAGCTGGATTATGACATCACAAGAGTTCCATAATAATCTCTGAGAGTCAGTCGATTAGCGATAGCAACTACTCGGCCCTTCTCGAATCCATACTGGGTCGCCTGCATCCAGGCCACCTCATCAAACAGATGGCCACTAGCCTGATCAGTTGTCTCGGCCTGACTCTCAGCCTGAGTCTGTGACGATGCGACCTCATATGACTCCTGTAATTTCAATTTAAAATTAAACTTATGATTATATTATATGCAGTTAATTTTCAAATTGAAAAACAAATAATACTGACCACAATCTGCCACTGGAGATCAACTCTAATATCCCAAGTAGCTAGATCAGTATACATCTTCCGATATATGTCGTACTCTATAATATCAGGCTGCTCGACACCCTATAAGAATATAAAATAAATTGTTAATATTTAAAGGTATATAAAATATTTATAAACAATTTATGTACCAGATGCTGTCTATGAATACTGAATGTACGCCTCCCAGCTCGATGAGTCACCTCCTGTATCCCTCGATTCTGTCTTCCCATCGATGATCTTCTCTAAAAGTCACCACTCAACCAATGTGAACATAATCCATCCCATACGTGGGATGAAATGTACCATGGTCAGTGCACTCTATGAGAGTCATCAAACACTGACACTCCTACTATCTCCATGGAATCCCTTCTTAAGTTGTGCAAAAACTGACGAAATTGATCACATATGGCCACCTTCCATGCCTCGTGGATGGGGTCACGCATGATATCCTCAATCGGATACCATAGACCCTAAAAATAATTCAAAATATCAAGTTAAAAATGAAATAACTTTCAAAATAAAAATTATTTATTTACATACGTTCCAACCAATGGTTGAACATGGCCTGCTGTACATCAACAAGAATCTACTCCCATGTGGTCCATGGCTGAGAAAAATAGTTGCGCAAGATAGCGCTGCCCTGTACGACTGCTATATGCATAAAACTGTAAAAACAAGAAAAAGTTTATTATGTAAATAGATTAATTAAATCATAGTAAAATGAACGGGCTATCATACCTCTGTGTGCGTGCATCAAACCTAAGACGTGGACGTCGCTCGGGGATGGGGTCAGGAATCATCAGTTGGACAAGACTGCGCCCCCTCCGCATACCTCTTGAAGAGCCTGTAGGATGAGTGACATATTCCACAAAATCGCCCTCTTCGAAATCTAGATCATCCTCCAACAACTAACAAATTACGTCTCAATCCATCTGAAACAGAAAATAAATATTATTAGCAAATAATTGAAAATTATTATTATATCTACATATATATTAGTTATGATTATATATAACTATTATTGAATTTTATCAATGTTCACCTTCATCATCATCTTCTTATCTAACAATATCATCTTCAGATTCCTCCTCAATATCATCGATATCCATTTGACATCCAGTTTCTTCATCTCTTACCATTTCACAGTCATTTGTGACATCATTAACATCATCGTTATCACTGACTATTAATTGTAGGCTGTCATCATAAATACTCATGTCTGTTTGTAAAAAAGATTGATTTTGAGTACTCTCTTGAAAAACATCAATTCCTTGTACTTCAGTGATATCAAATTCACTCTGGCTAAATTGATTGTCTCAAATTTTGATTTTTATTATGCTCCACCAATCTGTCAAGTGTCTTGATGTAGCATAATACATTGTGTGATAAACATGATGGGACTGTTGAGCTAGTAATAATGGTTCATTTACTACAAGAACACTTTTATATTTAATATCGATGATTCCATTAGTCGGATGAACACACACACCTCTCTCTGAATCCAACCACCGACATTTGAGCATCGTTGTGTAATGTTTTCCTAGATAGAAGAGTTCAATAATTTCATCAAGCATTCCATAAAATTCAACTTCATTTTCTCTATTATGAGATCCTCTCAAGAAAACTCCACTGTTAATTGTCTTTTTTGATTCCCCATATGCATGTGTATGAAATCGAAAATTGTTCACCACATATGCATTATAAGATTTAACCATTTTGGATGGTGGGTTACTCAACATACAAAACTGTTTTTCAATTTTATCAGCATGTCGAGACACCTAAATTTTTTTGAAATAATTATCAATATACTAAACTACAAATTGAATGAGATTTTAAAACATTAAAATTTCATGTTACCAGTTTTTGAAACCACTGAGAAAATTTTTTCTATCGGCGTTCGTCAAGAGCAGCAGCTGTAATTTTTGGAAGTTGTTTCTTGATATTATTATCATATAACCAATGAAAAACAAAGTTATTTATTGTATCATAAATGATAAAATAAGTGATATAAACACATACAGTACAAATGATGTCATCTCTTCATAGTTGAGAAGAACATATGTATGTGCTCTATGATGTTCATCATCTGAAATCCATCATTCATGAACTCCACCGAAACAAAACTCTATCTGGTTAAAAACAGATAATTTATTGTCACTTTCATCAACATTCATCTCATTTCGTCCCATGAATTTTTGTATTGAGGGATACTAAGATTCAAAATAGTGGGAGATGAAAAAAAGATATATCTTCTTGAAAATAAGAGTTAGCAATAGATCCTTTAAAAGATGCATTGTTACGTACTTTCTTTTTCAATTTTTGCATGCATCTTTTGAATGAATACATCCATAAAAACAATACCAGACCTCCACATTTTGATTCATATGGAAAATGTAATATCAAATGTTCCATTGAGTCAAAGAAAGATGGTGGAAATATTTTTTCTAGTTTACATATAATTACAACAACAACTTCTTCAAGATTGTTTAGAACATCATAATTTGTTGTCGCCACACAAATGTCTTAAAAAAATATGATATGTCTATTATGGAATCCCAAATCATGGAATTAAACAAACCTCTTAATCCAATGGGCATAAGTCTTTCCATTAAAACATGACCATCATGAATTTTTAATCCTGTAATATGACCATTATTTATACATCTACCCAAATTCGATGCACAACCATCTAGAAGTCTCAAATCTGTAATCCACTGACAAAATAATAAGAGAATTTATTTGTACATTGTATAAAATGCTTTGGGTTTCATTAACCTTTCTATTATAACATTTTCAAACATTTCGAGTTCGGGACGCCTGCAAATTTGGGCAAGATCTAATCGTGCATTTACATTGTCTTTTCTTTTTCCTGGAGTATCCAAAACTATATGAAACAAATTATCAAAACAGTTCTTCTCAATATGCATGACATCCAACATGTGGAGAACCAGCAAATCAGACCAATATGAAAAATCCAAAAATATCTATGTTTTATCCAATTTTTCTCTTTCCCAAAACCAAAAATTTTCTGTTGGTTTATTGTGGGTCCAAATGTAATGGGAGGTAATGAAAATACAACTGATTTTACCTCTGTACATGATAGTATTATTGGAGATCCATCCCTTTCAATTGTGCCATTTCAAAAACGAGATCTGTTTCTGCAAAAAGGATTATCAGCTGGAAGAAATCTGCGATTACAGTCAAAATAACAAGGTTTTTTCCATGGATGAGCATAAATGCTTTGTTCTCTCCCATACAGTAAGGACATGATTTCAGACCATGTGTACTCCATCCAGATAACATGACATAAGACAATAAGTCACTAATTGTCCACATCAATGAAGCACTTAGTATGAAATTTTGTTTCACAGAAACATCATATGTATTGACACCGGTACTCCACAATAAATTTAATTCATCAATCAATGGTTTCAAATAAACATCAATATTCTTCTTCGGATGTCCTGGGATTAGTAAGGTCAAAAAGATATAGGGTTCTTTCATCAACATCCATGGAGATAAATTGTACGGAGGTAAAAAACAGACCAACATGAGTACTGACTACCATAAGATCCGAAGGTCCAAAAACCATTAGTGGAAAGACCCAGTCGTATATTTCAGGCTTCTAAAGCAAATTATGTATGTACTCTATCAAAATCTTTCCATGAATCACCATAGACTAGATGATTCAAGCTTTTATCAGTTGAAATATTACTTTTGTTCCATGACATCATTGTTGAGATATTCATAGACATGAATAAATGTTGAAGTCTGGATGTAAGGAAAAAATATCTCAACTGTTTTATAGGAATCAAGCCAGACTTTCCATGTTGCGCTTCTTTATACCTCAGTTTCCCACATGTGGGACAACTATCCAACGACTCATTTTCCCCAGAATATAAAATGAAATCATTTTAACATGCATGAATCTTCTGAAAACTTTGTCCCATATTCTGAACTATCCTCTTACTCTCACAGTAATTTACAGGCAAAACATTTCCTTCGGGTAACATTATTTTAATCAATGTAAATATCGGATCAAAACAAGTGTTTGAAATTCCATTATCTGATTTGATAGCCATAAATTTAGAATCTTCTTTTAATTTGGTTATCTTGCAACTAGGATATAATGCATCCTTAGTAGACCACAACAACTTATAAAATTCAGACGGTGCAATTTCAAGAGTTGAATCAATATCATCCTGAGTTTCTATATGTTGAACAGATGGACCTACAACATAATGTACTAAATTTTGAAACCGAGATGGATCCGAAATCAAGTTAGTATCACCTTCTCTAGAATTGCGTTCACCGTGTTGATACCGAAAAACATAATCCGATTGAAAACCAAAACGCAATAGATGTACACCAACTTTGTCAAACATGTCAAACGTTCTCAGTGCACATTTTTTACAAGGACATTTTATTGTTCCTTCTAAAACAAATTCTGAATTTGATGCTGCAAATGCTAAGAAAGTCTCTACACCATCAATATATACTGGATTTAAACTAGAACCGTTTGGATTTTTACGTTGATTTATCCATATGCGGTCGTCTAATAATGACTATTGCCGACTTCGTTGTTCCATATTTTTCTATAAAATATAAAAGCATTACTGGTTTTGAATAATTTGATAGAAGAAAAACAATATCTAAAAGAAAAAACTATAATAATTCCCACTACTTATGGGGGGCACAATTTTCAATAAAATTATTAGCAATTAGTATCATAATTTTTAAATCATGCCCAATAAATTATTAAAAATATCAATAATCACAACAGACTATTCTTAACATGTTCAAATCTTAAATGGTCATTAATTTTTAAATCATACTAAATAATAAGTTTCTGTAAGTCATTTTAGATGTAAACTCTATAATTGTCTTTTCTTGGTTGACCACCTTGCATGTAACATTCCAATGAGATGATCCAAGTCATGTCTTTCTCAGTTATAAGAATTATATCAGATGACCCTTTACATAGACCATTCTTCCTGAAAAATTTAATCCCTCAAATTTTTAAGGAAGAATGGTATATGTAAAGGGTCATCTGATATAATTCTTATAGCGAAGAAAGACATGACTTGGATCCTCTCAGTGGAACCCTACTTGTAAGGTGGTTAAACAAGCAAGGACAATTATAGAGATTACATCGAACAGGTCTTACACAAACTTCTTATTGAGGATGATCTAAAAATTGACGATCGTTTAACATTTGACCATGTTAATAATAGATTGTTGCAAATATTTATAATTTTAATAATTTATAATTGATTTATTATTTTAATAATATTAATATTATTTATTCATAAATATTAATCATAAAATTAATAATATTATTATATTACGTTACTAATTATATTATCAATTATGTTACTAATTAGTAACGAGCAGATATGCATACAGACTGGTTAACCAAAACAAATGTGTTCATATATCACATTCTCTAATTGTTCTAATTGTTCGCTAATTTTTCTCTAATTATTCTGCTTATTCTCTAATTGTTGTGCTTATTCACTAATTGTTCTGCTTATTTTATTATTAATATTAAAATAATATAATTTTTTATATTATGTTACAATTCTCTTTTCAGTTGTGAAACATGACATTCTGTCTCCACATGTAATATTTACATTCACATTCACCTCATTATTGGTGAGGAGGTCGATAATTTTGAAAATGAATGCAAATATTACATGTGGAGAAAGAATGTGAAATTAGTTCTAATTATTTGTTATATTATGTTACAATTCTATTTTCAGTGTTGAAACATGACATTCTATCTCCACATGTAATATTTACATTCACTTTCACATCTCTGTTGGTGTGGAGGTTATTAATTTTGAAAATCAATGCAAATATTACATGTGGAGACATAATGTGAAATTATTTCTACGTATTTGGTAATTTTTATAATTATCTGGTAATTTATCTAATTATATGTTAATTTTTCTAATTAGATTGTAATTATTCTAATTATCTGGTAATTATTCTAATTATCTTGTAATTATTCTAATTATCTGGTAATTATTCTAATTATCTGGTAATTATTCTAATTATCTGGTAATTATTCTAATTATCTGGTAATTATTCTAATTATCTGGTAATTATTCTAATTATCTGGTAATTTTTCTAATTATCTGGTAATTTTTCTAATTATTTGGTAATTTTTCTAATTATCTAGTAATTTTTCTAATTATCTGGTAATTTTTATAATTATCTGGTATTTTTTTTAATTATCTGGTAATTTTTCTAAATATCTGGTAATTACTAGATCATTATTTAAATTATTTATTAATTATTTTAATTATTAGTAAATTTCTAATTAAATTAGATTATTAGAAAACAAATATCATCTGGGAGTGTCGAACCAAGAGTGCAGCAAGGCTCGTTGTCGTGTACCAGAATACCACGGGTCAGGCCCGAGATTCCTTGTCATGACTTTCACCCCTAGGTAAAGTTGTGCTGGATCCACGTCTACTTGTTCGTATCTAGACAATGATTACTTTATTGGTAAAGAATCTAATTATACCAAATTATATTAATTATCTACTAATTATGCCTAATTATTACTAACAAAATCATTTTATTAATAAAACTAAATATGAATAAAAAATTAAATTAAATTTATCTGAATTACCACTAAATAACAAAAATTAAAATGAATATAAAAAAATTAAAGTAATATAAAAATAAATAAAAGAAAAATACATTAAAATTTAGGCTGAACTTTTTTACACCTTCAAATTCCACTCGAAAACATAAATTAAAAATATTAAAACTGAAGACTGTAGAGAGAAATTAGAGAAGAATTGGATGTTCAGGAAAAAATGGATGGGGGTAAATATAGGTTAGATTAGTTGCGACGGTCGTATTTACGACGGGTGTACCATCAGAATTAGAATTATTTGGGATGGGACCCGTTGCAAATACCTTCGGTGCATTAATTACCGTATGTAGTTAAAAGGATATTTAGGACGGGTCCCATCACAAATACCCATGCAGCCAGAACATTTTTCGACGAGCAGCGAGCCCATCACAAATACTATTTATTGCCGCCTGCTATTTTCGACGGTGACAATATGTACCGTTGCAAATACCGTCAGCACATTAATTACAACTTGCGGTTAAAAGGGTTATTTGCAACGTGTCACGTCGTAACTACTCGCACTGTAAAAGGTTATTTGCGACGGGGCCTATCACAAATAACCCTGCCGCTAGAAATTTTTCAGGATGGGTAGAAATCCCGTCGCGAATATGATTTACCGCGGCCTACTGTTTGCGATGGGGAGGATACGTCCCGTCTCAAAGATCCCTCCCGCATTTTGGCGCGAAAGCCGCACCAAAACAATTGCGACATGGCATCTCTTACAGTCGCAAATACCTCAATATTTGCGACGGGAATTTATTCCCGTCGCAAATGAGTCTTTAGTCGGACCATTTGTGATGGGATATATTTCCGTTACAAATGTCCCATCGCAATAACACAGTTTTCCCATAGTGTTAGTTGTTTCATCAAGGTGCATGTTGGTCACAATGGGGTTTTTTTCATGTTTCTGATAAATGAATGTTTGGATTATCAGCGGTCGACAAATGGGTATAGCTCGGTAAAATCCACATCCCATCGCTAAAGCGATATTCACCCCGACCATGCTTTATTATATTTTAATTATTTGGGGGATAACTTTTGTGTTTTATTTTATTGGTTCCATTTTAAAAAGAATTTTGGATCTTATAAGGGTGCACGACTATACGCGCAACTGTTTATACATCTGTGCACAGTGTCTTGACTAAAAAATTAATGCAATTATTTTCCGAATGGGTTAATTATTTTATTTTAATTTTTAATATTATGATTATTTAAGTTAGTTCTTCAAATAGGTTATTATTATTATTATTATTATTCATTCATTTAGTTGATACTTTAATTTGGTAAATTTTTTTGTTTGGTTTTAATATTTTTATTTTTAATTTAGCATTAATTTTTTTTCCTATTAATTAGAATTTTTGTTTGTGGTATTATTTGTATTTCTATTTTTTTATTTTCACTTATTATTATTATAACAATTGCTTCCCTCCATTTCTATCTCCCTCTTTCCTTTATTCTCTATTTTTTTCTTCTATCTCTCTCTCTCTTTCACTCCAATCTTCCTTGTGCGGACCCCCCTCTCCCCTCTTAACCCTACGCAAGTCGTAAACACCCCCTACCTTTTCCTTCCTCCTCCGACGCAGCCACCTATATCATGGCGCGACGTCATCCAGCATGGACCTCCCCTCCCCTTTGCTCCTCCTCGCTGAATCGGATACCACTGAACCATGCCTCCACCCGACCTACCTACTCCGACACCCTAAATCTTTCCCACACAGCACCTATCCCCTTTTAATCTGGTGCCATCACACATCACCCTCCCCCAGATCAGAACCCTCCTCGTCGGCATCCAATAGGTTCAGTGCACCCCCCCCCCCTCTATGGCTCAAATGAAGACCCGACAACACCTCCTTCAGACGCACACCCCTTTTTTGTTAGACCAAACTTCATATAATAACCTTTTTCCTGCGTTATTCAATTTCAGCAGCCCCAACATTCTTGGTTAGAATCCTGAAATACATGCCACAGGTGAATCTTACTTCAGATGGTAATTTCATCCCTTTAGTATTATTTCAAATTAGTTCAACATGTTGTTTATTGACTACTAGTGATGATTTTGGGTTTGATGCCTGGTTTTTAGTGTATAATCTATGTTGTAGTGGTGCAACTGGTGGGCAATTAGATTTTACGCATCATGTTACAATGTTCTATTCATTCTTAGTAGGTGAATCCATGTTTAATCTTTATTTTATTAATAAATTCACAATTATAATTAGTTTAGAGTGTTATATAATTAATTTGTGTGGCGTGAATTTGATCTTATTTGATATATAATATGAATTGAAATTGTTTTGTAGTGTGTTGTCTGATATGTGTACATTCTGCTGAGATCTCATCTCTGGTTAAATTTTAATGCCTTTTTTAAATTGTGAGGTTAGCGGACTAATTCAGTTGTTTGGAGTGATTATTTTTTACTGAGGGTTTAATATGTAATAATTTGTTTATTAGTGTGTTTAGATGACATGAGAATGATGTTGCTACAAAAACCCATGTCGTACTATTAGCTAGTGATTTATAAATTGCGTAGTTACTTTGTTAGAATGTTCAATAAGTGAAATAGGTGTTTTGGTGTAGTATTGATATGTGTTCTGTCTTAAATGAGTATTTGGAGGAAATTTTGGTGTTCGAGTCTTCTGATGTATTTTTAAATGGGTTGGGAATTTTTTCAAGTGGTTTGTCTAATTGAGGTAATGGTATTTTTAACTCTGTGGGTGATTTCTTCAGTCACGTGCTTAAGAGGATTGTGTTCCTAAGGTGGCATTGTGTGTGTGGTCATGTAAGAGGTATTGGGTCGGTCTAGTGTGTAAATCGTTGTTTTTCTCTTTAAAATTTTTTATGAAAATTTAAATTGTTTGTTAAATAATTTTAAAGTGTGAAAATAGTTTGGGTTAAATTGTATAATTGTTTTTTGTATGTAAAGTAATGAGACATGTGTGGAAATTGTTTAATAAATTCTTTTAATGGTTTGTTTGATGCTGACTATGGTTTTTTTGACTGTGCAGTAATGTAAATTTGTTGTGTGAGTGATGTTGATTTTGTATTGGGATATTTTTAGTGTGCATCTTATTTCAAATGGTTTTTGTGTGTGAAAATAATGGTTTGTTGTGTGTAGTGTCTTGTTTCATTTGATTATGTGATTATGACATAAGACATCAACTCTGAACAACTTGTGCTCAAATAGGAAGCCTGGCTACTATGTTTTTCGAATAGGAATATTGTGCTAGTGACATAGAAGAGGCATCAACCCGATTTCACATAGCTGGATTGACGACTACAACACTAACTAATATTTAGGATTATTTTTGGAGACCACTAGGTTATGTATGAGTTTCTATACTACTGTCTCATGAATGAGAACATATTTTTTGGTGTGTCTGTACCATTGTACATTTATATATAATGTTCTTGTGTACCATTTCTCGCTAGTATCATTAGGTCCTCTCTCATGTTTTGTGTGCCTCTTTTTTTGAACACCGTTAATACATGGTGTGACGTTGGGGTAAACATGAATGTTTGTGATTTTGTGTGTGTTTGTGTTTTGATTTAGGTTTTTTTCCTTAAATTTGTTTTCATTAAAACTATTTGCATTAAAATTGTTTAAGCATTTATTTATTTTTTGTCTGTTTAATTGAAAATGTATTTGTCATTTAATAATTATGCATGGAACATTTCCTTGTGGCATCCTACTGGGCTTATATATCACACCTTACATTCACCTTTGGGTGTATGTATATCTTGTTTCTTCTACATTTTAGGTTGAGGAATTGAGCATAGAATTGGTGTTTTGGGTTTTCGGTGGCATCCACATGATAGTTTGGTGGTTGTGGCTTGGTGATTTGACTCCTCATGTCTCATAGTGGTTTGTGTTATAGTTTTTGTTTTCCCTTCATGTAGTCTCTTTTGGATTTTTAGTACATGTTGTGGACATTAAATATGACCATGGTATATGGGTATGCTTGGTTGTCTGATTTTAGTTCCAATTTATTCAGCTTGTTGTTTGTTTTATATTTATTTATTCAGTTAAATCATTCCCATGTTTTATATTTGATACCCAGACACTTGTGGCAGCCCTTGGGGATTAGGAACGCCCATTGGCCCTTGTTGTGGACCGAGTTGGGGGCCGGGTTGGATGAAGGCCTGACATGGTTCACGACCTAAACTATGATATGGGGTCTAGGGGATGATAAAAAACCAATTCCATGCCAATATTTATGGTATGTTTTCGAAAAGGGATGGAGGGTATCATTATGTATGGAATCATGATATTATAATGACATTTACTAAGGAGGTTGTGTATTTATCAATTTTGAATGGGATGATTATTTTTTATTAAACACAAATATACTATTTATTTGATAATTGGGATCCACACAAAATCATTTCATATTAGGTTGAAAATTATTGGTGAACTTCTAGAGAGTCGTTATATGGGTTTATATCTATTAATATTCCATTACATGTTTAATGAGGGGTTATTTAGTGATGTATAATTTTTTACATAATTATTAGTTATTATAGGTTTTTATTGTATTTCATCCTGTTTTAGAAGGAATTTATGACGTGTTCATATGAAAGGATAATTTTTCACATTATCTTGAATAGAAGAACATATAACATAAATGAATATTATTCATATCTAAAGAGGGTGATTGTTATACACAAATTAGGTATTGGGATATTTTTGTAGATAAATCAAGAACTAGAAATAAACACATGATGGGTAACCATTACACTAATATATATTTTTTTATAAATAAATTAGGATATATATATAAAGAGAGATTTATCCCTATTATAATGTAATTGTTCACTGATGAGTTCCCTAAGGATTTCATTGGATTTCCAATTGAGCGGAACATCGATATTATGATTTAACTTATTTTTATTAAAAATAAATAATCTAGTCCAATTTACTAGGTCTTTTAGAAATATAATATAGAACAATATGGTCTCCTAGTGGTTCTAGTGGAAAATTGTGTTTACAATCCTATTTATTTCCATATTGGATGGCCCCTAATTGTTTTTCTAATATGGTGGGATTATAATTGATGTTCTATATGGATTATAAATCGATAATATGGGTGATGGTTAAAAAAAAGTATCCTAAAATTTTTATTAATGAATAATTGATCATTTAAGGTGATAAATGGGTTTTGATATGATTATATTATGGGTGGTATATGACTTGTTTTGAGCAGTTTCCTCATATCTTTTATGTACATTTTTAGGTCATTTATGACAAATATTATTATTTCATAATAATTTTTGGGTTATGAATATGATAGATGTGAATAAAACACAAGTGAATAGAGTTATATACATATAATTGGATTAATCCGCTGTTATATTCATCAATGAATTCTTCATGTTCTCCCAAACATGAAGAATCATTATAACCATCACAATATCATTTTTTAATCAGTATGTAAGAATTGTATGTATGCTAAAATCGTAAATAATTTATTCATGATCAATGATGTGGACTTATTGGGATATGTGATATATGAGGCAAGTATCTCAGTAGACCAATATAAGATTGAGGTAGTTATTTCATTGGATCAATCTATGAATTTAAACTTGATTCATAGTTTGATGGGTTTGGTCATTTATTCATAATGGTTTATCTATGATATTTCTTATTTCGATTTGAATATACTAAAAAAGAAAGGGTTAAATATTATGTGATTATATTTTTATGATAGAGCCCATTCGAATATTAAATATACATTTAAATCTAAATTAATCCAAGAATAGCCTATGTTGAAGTCAAAGTATACATTATATTAATATATTTTACGATTCATTCATGGGGAAACTACAATGAATGGGAATAGAGTGGTCACCTATATGTCTAAAAATTTGGGGAAATATGAATAGAAATACCAGAAGCATGATCAAGAGCATATGGAAGTAGTGTATGAACTATGATGTGAGATTGACAAATTTTGGTAAAGAGATTCATGGAGTATACAATCTAAAAGATACTCATGTATATATTTTATCAATGGGACATGAAATATAAATAGGGAACGTAGGAATACTAATTGTAAACATTAGACATCAATATATATATATATATATATATATATATTAACTTTTAGGGGTACAATTACATTAAACACACACACCAACCACACACATTGGCTAGAAAGGTTGAACATAGCCTCCCTAAGGGATAACCAAACCATCAACCCTATTTATTTACCACAAGGCCTGAAGAATCAATGGGCATGAATCCCATTTCATATCCTGAGTTCCCAGTGCAGTATTGGGCCTGCATCATACTATCTCTGTGACTAGGCCTATGTCACCGCCTGCATGCATCATTCATCATGGTAAAATCACCAGCCCTTTGGCATGCCTGTATCACCAACATTCTATTTCATGCATCATGCCTATGTCACTGCCTTCCTATAAAAATTCTCTCCCACCCTAATATGATCCCATCTCTAATTCAGGATTATAGAGTTCTTTTACCACCTCAGGTAATCCTCAAACTGCATAGACATAACTATAATATACACCATAGGGATATAAAATGTTGTTATATTAACGGTGATTATAATGACTTAGGGGATGGTAGATATATTGCAAAATGGATAATATTCGGTAATGATCATCTACACTAATATTCACAATGATATTCAACAATACCATGATGTAATGAATTCTACATAATTACCAATAACTTCTAAACTTCATAAGATGGTAAAAGAGAGTCAATTATCTTACTTTGACTGTCAAAAAATGATAGAATATATATTTTGTCTAGGAGACCACCATATAAATACCTTGATGTGAATGAGATACTCTATATACTCTATATTTTGGTAGAAGTAATGATTATACATGAGTATTTAATAATTTATTATATTTCTTAGATTTGGTTTGTTAACAATGGTTTTCCAATGAAGTATCGTGACATCTAATAAACATATTAATTTCTTAGGATAATGAATTATAGATAAATTTTCATATCTTGATGCTTGACATTCTATAGGTTAATCATGAACATCAATACTTATGTATTATTATTTTTTTACATGAAAATGATGGGCCTCACCAATAGTATAGATTACGCTCCATAACATGGTTGTCATGTCCCAACACAATAGTAATTCCAAATACTAGAAAACACATGATTACCATGATAAGCCCACTCAAGTGCCTAATAAATCATCAGTCTAATGAATATTTTCAATGGAAAACACCTTTTATTTTAGTATTATTTATCTTGACTCACACACACCCTTGAAACAATCCTTGGAGTTTATCCATCTTAAGAAAAATACTAGAAAATCCATATGTAACTCTATATTTCTATTCAAGTAATATTACTAAAATATAGGTGGAAGTTGTTGAAAGAAACCATAAAATTATGCAAACATTAAATATTCATTCTATTCTTTCAATTTATTGTAACATCTCGAACAAAACTACATGTTCTATTTTGTACTTCCATATTTCTTCATATATGTCTTCACATATGAAAATGTTTCTCGAATAGCGGTGCGGATCCCCAATGGAAAAATGGAGAGACAATATTCTTAATCATTAATAATAAGATAAATAAATAACATGAGAATAATAATAAACTTAATTTATGTACATTTGAAAATTGATCTAAATATAAAATACCAACAAAGGAGTCTTAAAAATTGGCTTCACATCCATTATACGATAAAAAAGATAAAATAACTAAATTAATTGTGGGGTACTATGATTTCCATCATGGCCAACTACTATATTTATGATCTATAATTTCATCTAAAAACCTTAGTGCCCTTGACATTCACTATTACTATATTGAAATCTATAAGCTCATAAAAAATATTTGGTAGGTTATCAAAACAAGACTCGATATGGTCCCATCAATGTGTTATTATGTAGATGTTATCATGAATGAATGTGTACAACATAACATTAATTAATTCATCAAAGAATAATAATATGATGAAAAACATAGTCTTAATGTGAAAACCATGATATTACAGACCCCTAGGAGTACCTGCTTCGGCTCCTTGTGGGAAGATAATAGAATGAGTTGGATGAATCAAAAAATACATGTATGATGTCCTCAGAGTGACATGGAGATGGTACCTAGTTTCATATATTTTTAAAGTGGACCATGTCAACTATATCAAATAGATAATAATATCTAGTACTCACATTGACTAGAGTATTTCATGAGGAATGGACCCTAGAAAATTAAGTCTACCTCGATCACACCCTTGACAACAAATAATGGATAATATGACAACCCTACTTTTATTACAAACTTAAACATGAGTTGTTACATAAATTATTCACTAGATACAACATTGATTATCGAGAGGTTTAGTGTCATTGGGTCATAGGATCATTACATAACAACATAAAACATGAAATAAAACATCTTTTTTCAAAACTTCCTTTACATGACCCCTATATTCCCTCGTACTTAGCATTGCGTGGAATAACCTGAGGACTTTCATAAGAAAATGGGTGAGCTATAATGCCTATTAAAAGAATAAACATAGAATAAATGAGGAGTAAAATACATGTTATAAAATAGGAATATCAATAGAGAACAAGAGAAACATGAACATAAATACATGATAAATCATGATAATCAAAACATGGAAATGTGGCAACAACACTTAACATGGAATTAGAATGAGCCACGGATCATTGCACATGGAGCATGAGTAATTCCTCATTGCACATGAAGCACAAGTAAACATTCATTGTAATTTAATTATCATGATTCAATACTCATTTCACTTGACTTATCAAGATACTATACTTTACAAAATGCATTGGAGTGCTATAAGGGAACACCCCTCTTAACGATTTCATTTAATGAATAAGTGTGCCACATGGATCATAAAACATAAAAATGTATTCCACGATAAAGGAATGTAGAATTTATACATGAGAGTTTATAATAAATATGTAAATGTGCATAAAGGTGAATAACCTTGATGGAGAAATGGGCATGGTATTCACTACATAATGGCATTGGCTTTGAAAAATCGGAGTGATTTCGACAACATAACTGTGTGACATAAGGATTCATAAGAACGGTTGATGAGAGAGAAAGGGGATCCTCAAAATATTTAAATGTAATGGACATTAATGCGGACATATAGATACATGTACCAACAATTGTAATGGAATTTGGATTCATGATACAAAAGTATTTCTTGAATGTAAATGAGGAGAGAGAAGTTCCTTTTGGAATTTTGGCATGGTAACGGGTTTACATGGGAGGCATTTAATGAGAGGGAAAGGGGTCTCCCATCATTAAAACATAAAGAGGAAAGTACTAGTGAGATGTGAAACCATACCCCAACATTCATAATTGAAGTGCACTGTGTTGCATTTGTTGTCAATGAGGCATGAAGTTGTCTTGGAATGAATGGAAGTCAAGGAATGTCAAGATGTGAATGACAAAGGTTGTGATGGTGTTGGTGGTAAAGGAGAATGGCCATGGTACTAAGATGCATGTCACTTAGGAGATTCACTAAGTGGTATTGGAAATTGTGGTTGAAACATTCTCCATGAACATCTGACGATTGTTGAGCCGATCTTTAAGTTCATAGAACTTGTATCCTGATGATACAAAGTCACACCAATGTTTGAAGACCATGCATTGTATTGACAATGCATGAGGAGAAGAAAGAGATCCATCCACAACTTCTAAGTGGGTGAAGTGGGTTAACGAAGTCCATGTACTAACTCTTAGTGCATGTGAATGTGAAGAAGATCCAATTGATCTCTGATTGGATCAATGAAGAACATTGAAGCATTTATTTGATTAAGGAGCTCGGTTGATGAAGAAGACCCTTCAAGAATTTCCCTCCTAAGTAATGAATATATCTTGAGGAGATTGGAAGAATTCTTATGAAGAAGAAATGAAGAAATGGGAGAAATGGAGAAGAATAATTTGAAGTGGCATTTGGCTTGGAAGAACTTGGGTTGGCATTTATACATTGGGAGAACTTTGTTTTCAACAAAGTGTTTATTCTGTCCTTTTCCAAAAATTAGGCCAGCCAAGGCCAGCCCACGGGTTCAACCCCAAGGCACTTGTGGGCCTAAGGTGCCACGCCCATGGGGGATCCCATGGTGCAAGCACAAGGCGGCAGGGGGCTATGTGTAAGCCCCCGAGGACACGCGGTGGTGAAACCCGCGCGCCCGAGGTGCATAGTGGGCGCTAGGTGCGCGCCCGTAGAGGCGAGAGTGGGCGCAGAGCGCGCCCGCAGGGAGAACACGGTGCGGGGAGGTACCGTGGAGGGGGAAGTTCAACTGGGCGGCTGAAGGGAGCGCCTGGTTGATAAGCCGCGGATAAACCGGACGCCGTTTCGATGTGGGACGCGGAAGTTTTCCGCGGGAGCGATCCTGGCCGCACGATCGATCGCGCGCCAGATCTCGGCCGCACATCTGATCCGCGGCGAGGCGATCTGATCCAGGCCGTCCGAGGATAATTGATCGCCTAATCCAACGGCGAATATCGTGTCTTCCTCCTCGAGCTCGCCCGATGCCACCCGCGAGCCGCCGCCTGAACCAGAGCCCTCCGAGCATCGGATTTCGAGTTCCCGGTTGTCTCTTTCGAAGCCGAAGGCACCATCGTGCTTGTATGATCCTACTGAACATTTCCATGCATAAAAAGGGAGAATGCACACGATGTATGGGAAATTGGAGTTCGGACGAGGCATGCGAAGCTGCCGAAGGCCATGAGGATTATAGCTGTGCATGGGTCGACTTAAGAGAGCCATGCACACGTTCGGCGAAGCATGAACGTGGAGGAGGAAGAAAAATTAGGGAGCCCGCATCAAACCGAGAATAAAAATCAAGATTTGGAAATATTTTTGAATATCCAAAGATCTCGGGATTTTGAGTTGGATCACGCGGATGACTGGCACCGCCTCTGCCTATAAAAATGAGGCCAGGCCCTCTGTGTTTTTTGCTAAAGTTTTCTTGAAAATCAGAAGACCCGTGAGTGCCTCTGCCTCGTGAAGTTGAAGCCCCCGTGCAATTATATTTTCGCGGCTGAAGTCCTCGGTGCCATCCTTGGCCCGAAGGAGTCCCTTGCGCGCAACTCCATTGCGCGACAAGAAGATGGAGGTGAGGAGTCCCCTGCGCGTCTTTCTGTTGCGCGACAGGAAGTACCCGAGGCCGCAAGTACCTTGCGCGCCCTCGAGGTTTGTTGTGGCATGCGCGGTAGTGTTGAGGAAGAAAGGCCGCACCAAGCCTTCCGTGCCTGCGGTGCTCATGCACCTTGCGCGGCCCTTGCCTTGTGCACCCAAGCCTTGTGTGGCTGTTGAAGACAAGTGGAGCCCGAGACCCTTTTTCTTGTGTTCCAAGTGAAGGAAGAGCACCTCGGGCAGTTGATGTGCAAAGTTGAGGAGAACCCGAGGCCTTTGTTCCTTGTGTGCAAAAAGAAGAGAAAAGTCGTAGCCTTTGGGATGTGCAAGAAGAAGTGAAGGGCAAAGCCTTGTGTGCAAAGAAGACTAAAAGAATAAATTGTGTGTGCTAAACAAGAACAAGGCCGAACCTAGGTGTGTGCACTAAAAGTAAACACACATAGAAGAAGAAAGAAGTGGAAGACTCACACTAATGTATAATACACTTTTAAGTGTGTAAGCAAATTGGATAAAGTGTGAGAAGTTCAGTGAAGGTGTGTGCTTAAAGTGACTACACCCTTTGTGGGTCTACTGCACCAAGAAGAGGAAAGGAGAAGTGCATGCATGCATGCATGCACGTGCACACGTGAACAGAGTCAAATCAGTGGTGTGCAATTGAGTAGTCCAAGACCAGTGGTTCTTGAAGAATTTGAGAAGGCCATGCAGTCAGTGCATGAGGATGAAGAGTTGCCATGCACTCAGTGCATGAAGTTGATCTGAAGTGAGACTGGACCAGACTGAAGTTAAAGATATCAGTTGTCTGAGTATTCAGTAGTTGAAGAGAGAAGCCAGGTCATCCTTAGAAGAAGGAGATAAATCCTGAGCAATACGAGAAGACCTGTTCATCACAAGTGAGCAGAGGTACAGAGCAAGGCCAGCAGTCTTTATCCCAGACTGCTGAAGATACTTGAAGAATCTTAAAGTGAAGAAGAGCTACTCGTGTGACTCGAGGAGCTAGGAGAAGACCCTGTGGGACTCAGGGAGAAGAAGTCTTCAGTGGGATTCTGGAGCAGGCCAGTGGGACTCTGGTAACACTGTGTGACGCAGTATAAAGACCCTCCTGTGGGACTCTGGAGAGATACGGTGGGAAGCTGTATCGACCATTGTAATTTTAACAAGTTATAATGGGAGAATCCATGCTGGGAGAGAATGGCAAGGATGTAGGCCTTTGGTGACGAACCTTGTAAATCCTTGTGTCTTGTGCCTTTTCATTACTGCATTATCTGGGAAAGGTTGAGAGACATAAGAAGAGTGGATCGAGGCCTTAACAAGCCATAGAGGTTTAATTGATAAGAATCAATTAGTAAAAAGTTTTGAGGGATCACTGATTCACCCCCTCCACGTCTTAGTGATTCACACTGATCTGGGCACTTCAATTGGTATCAGAGGGAGGTTACCTCTAAAAGATCCAAGAGAGTCTATATGGAGTGCAGATTTGAGGAAATGAAAGAACAGCATCAAATGGAGATATCTGCCAAGACTCAGAAAAATAGAAAGAAGAAACAGGCCAAGAAGATGAAGAAAGCCTGTCCTAGCTGTGATGAAGTTAGAACAATGAATGATCTTCAAAATGCACTCAAATATCTTCAGAAGACTGTCCGCAAGGAAGTGGCAATGTGTATTACTACTAGCATCCTTGATCTTCAAGAAGAAAAATCACAGTTAGAAGAAGAAGCCAATGCAATGGAAGATCAATTGGCTAAAAGGGTTGGCATAACCAACACTCTCAGAAAGCTGGTGAAGGCTAAAGATGAAACAGTTTCTCTTTGCAATGATAGATATGAAGACAATGCTGAAGAATTGCAAAGAATCCTTTCTGAGAAAGTATACTTTAAAATAATGATCAAAGAAGTTTTCCATGCACTGGAGAAGTTGCACAAAGTGTCAATGAATGTCAGAGATGCTCAAATTGAAGACAAAGTCAAAATGGTGAAGGAGCTTGACAACTCATTGCATAAAATAAAGAAGGTTCATGATGTCCAAATGGAACAGCTGAAACAGAATTGGTAAGGTAGGCTAAAATTGGTTGAGGATGAGAAGAACTCCCTCAACATGAAATGCTTTGAACTGGAGGTGATATTGAAAAATCTGCAATCACCCAAAGCTGAAGCCTCCCAGTCAGCTGAAAGAAGAAATGTTTCTACTCAAGTATGCTTTGAGAAGGATGATTCTAAAAGAAAGACATCCTCTAATGAAAGGGCAACATCTTCTAAAAAGAAGGTACCATCCATACCATCTTGTACTGATGCTTCTAATAGTGTTTCCACAAAAAGTGCAGGATGGAAAAATAATTCCAAACAAGTATGGATGAAGAAAATGAAGAAGCAGAGCTCTCCTGAAGCAGCACAACAATTCAAGACAAGTACCCAACAATCATAAGGACTGAAGAGGTCAAGATTTGTGGGTCAGTGTTGGTGTTGTAACAAGTATGGGCATTGTGCAAATGATTTTTGGTAGAATCCTCTAAATGTGAAAGCACAAAGGAAGCCCATGCCAAGGGGGAGCAAGCCAGAAGAAAAGAAGCAACATCCACAGGTCCAGAGACATATGTTCACTGCAAATAGATTTGGATTACTTGACAACATCTGGGATGATTGCAAAAGTGGTCGCAAAATTGATACATGTCAATCTCCAACTGTATCCAAAGCTGGAAAGATGAAAAGATCACAGAACCTGGCTCAGAAAGAATCCTTGGGAAGCAGGAAGAAAGTGGAAGATGCTCCCAAGAAGATTTTGAAAAAGGAAGAGAAGACCTTGGAGTCTAAGTCCAAGAAGGGTGAGTCATCCAGTAGGACCACCAAGAAGACATGCTTCTACTGTGGAAAGAAAGGTCATACCATGGATCTTTGCAAACAAGACATGGAAATAAATAGAAGCCAACTAAACTCAAACAGACAATCAATCCAAAAGAAGCAGAAGGGATTGATTGAAAACAAGTTGCCTAAGAGAGGTAGCTTGACAGAATCAAAGGAACCATGTGGAATATCCAGAACTGAGGCCACACTTCCAAGTGACTTACTAGTCATATGGCCAAATCAGTTGCAACTTGCCAAAGATCTGAAAAGAGATGAAGATGAAGTTCTGGCAATTGCTAAGGCAAGAGGGAAGAAGAATATTTCACATGAAGATGTATTGAGATCCACACCAGCACCAACATCATTGAAGATCAAATGTGCAAGTGTGAAGAATGGTGAAAATGGGACATCTCGGTTGAGAGAATCTTCTCAACCTTGTTGTTCACATTGATGAACCAAGGAGGTTCCATCTTATTCCCCTATACACTTGTATTTACATGTGCTAACATTGTAGGGAATTGAAGATGATGGTCATTCTCAGCTGGAGCATGGTTTGGATTGAATGGAGTGCACCCCTTTAGGGGGAGCCAATCTGAAGAAGATGATGTTCTGAAATTAATATCATCTTGAGAAAGTAGATGAAAGGGGGAGCTTTATCTTTGCACCTGAACTTTCTAATGAGTTTTGTGATGTATGTGCAGGATTTTGCAATTCATTGTTATATCTGAAAAATTTCAAACCCCTGAAGCATGATCTCACATGTATAGTGAAATGTGGACAGCATTGAAAAATCTTGGTTATATCACTCTTGTTTTCTACACCGGGTTAGACCAAGTAGACTTAGAGTTGATTTACTAAAGGTTCTTTGCTAAAGAGAACATGTGGCATCATCCCTCTCTTAGTGATTTTTAAAGAAGATGCTATTCGAAGGGAGGAAGAGATTTTTTTTAAAGAGAACCACACCACACCTTTGCATTTGATTGCCAATAAGGGGGAGAAAATATTGGCACACATATTGACCCATTCATATGTGCTAAAGGAGTGTATTGAAAACAAATACAAAGGGGGAGATTGAAGTGCACTGTGTTGCATTTTTTGTCAATGAGGCATGAAGTTATCTTGGAATGAATGGAAGTCAAGGAATGTCAAGATGTGAATGAAAAAGGTTGTGATGGTGTTGGTGGTAAAGGAGAATGGCCATGGTACTAAGATGTATGTCACTTTGGAGATTCACTAAGTGGTATTGGAAATTGTGGTTGAAACATTCTCCATGAACATCTGACGATTGTTGAGCCGATCATTAAGTTCATAGAACTTGTATCCTGATGATACAAAGTCACACCAATGTTTGAAGACCATGCATTGTATTAAAAATTCATGAGGAGAAGCAAGAGATCCATCCCCAACTTCTAAGTGGGTGAAGTGGGTTAAAGAAGTCCATGTACTAACTCTTAGTGCATGTGAATGTGAAGAATATCCAATTGATCTCTGATTGGATCAATGAAGAACATTGAAGCATTTATTTGATTAAGGAGATCGGTTGATGAAGAAGACCCTTCGAGAATTTCCCTCCTAAGTAATGAATATATGTTGAGGAGATTGGAAGAATTCTTATGAAGAAGAAATGAAGAAATGGGAGAAATGGAGAAGAAGAATTTGAAGTGGCATTTGGCTTGGAAGAACTTGGGTTGGCATTTATACATTGGGAGAACTTTGTTTTCAACAAAGTGTTTATTCTGTCCTTTGCCAAAAATTAGGCCAGCCAAGGCCAGCCCACCGGTTCAACCCCAAGGTACTTGTGGGACTAAGGCGCTACGCCCATGGGGGATCCCATGGTGCAAGCACAAGGCGGCAGGGGGCCATGTGTAAGCCCCCGAGGACACGCGGTGGTGAAACCCGCACGCCCGAGGTGCATAGTGGGCGCTAGGTGCGCGCCCGCAGAGGCGAGAGTGGGCCCAGAGCGCACCCGCAGGGAGAACACGGTGCGGGGCGGCACCGTGAGGGGGAAGTTCAACTGGGCGGCTGAAGGGAGCGCCTGGTTGATAAGCCACGGATAAACCGGACGCCGTTTCGATGTGGGATGCGGAATTTTTCCGCGGGAGCAATCCTGGCCGCACGATCGATCGCGCGCCAGATCTCGGCCGCACATCTGATCCGAGGCGAGGCGATCTGATCCAGGTCGTCCGAGGATAATTGATCGCCTGATCCAACGGCGAATAGCGTGTCTTCCTCCTCGAGCACGCCCGAAGCCACCCGCGAGCCGCCGCCTGAACCAGAGCCCTCCGAGCATCGGATTTTGAGTTCCCGGCTGTCTCTTTCGAAGCCGAAGGCACCATCATGCTCGTATGATCCTACTGAACATTTCCATGCATAAAAAGGGAGAATGCACATGATGTATGGGAAATTGGAGTTCGGCCGAGGCATGCGAAGCTGCCGAAGGCCATGAGGATTATAGTTGTGCATGGATCGACTTAAGAGATCCATGCACACGTTCGGCGAAGCATGGACGTGGAGGAGGAAGAAAAATAAGGGAGCCCGCGTCAAACCGAGAATAAAAATCAAGATTTGGAAATATTTTTGAAGATCCGAAGATCTCGGGATTTTGAGTTGGATCACGCGGATGACTGGCACCGCCTCTGCCTATAAAAATGAGGCCAGGCCCTCTGTGTTTTTTGCTGAAGTTTTCTTGAAAATCAGAAGACCCGTGAGTGCCTCTGCCTCGCGAAGTTGAAGCCCCCGTGCAAATATATTTGCGCGGCTGAAGTCCTCGGTGCCATCCTTGGCCCGAAGGAGTCCCTTGCGCGCAACTCCTTTGCGCGACAAGAAGAAGGAGGTGAGGAGTCCCCTGCGCGTCTTTCTTTTGCGCGACAGGAAGTACCCGAGGCCGCAAGTACCTTGCGCGCCCTCGAGGTTTGTTGTGGCTTGCGCGGCAGTGTTGAGGAAGAAAGGCCGCACCAAGCCTTCCGTGCCTGCGGTGCTCATGCACCTTGCGCGGCCCTTGCCTTTTGCACCCAAGCCTTGCGTGGCTGTTGAAGACAAGTGGAGCCCGATACCCTTTTTCTTGTGTGCCAAGTGAAGGAAGAGCACCTCGGGCAGTTGGTGTGCAAAGTTGAGGAGAACCCGAGGCCTTTGTGCCTTGTGTGCAAAAATAAGAGAAAGGCCGTAGCCTTTGGGATGTGCAAGAAGAAGTGAAGGGCAAATCCTTGTGTGCAAAGAAGACTAAAAGAATAAATTGTGTGTGCTAAACAAGAACAAGGATGAACCTAGGTTTGTGGACTAAAAGTAAACACACTTAGAAGAAGAAAGAAGTGGAAGACTCACACTAATGTATAATACACTTTTAAGTGTGTAAGCAAATTGGATAAAGTGTGTGAAGTTCAGTGAAGGTGTGTGCTTAAAGTGACTACACCCATTGTGGGTCTACTGCACCAAGAAGAGGAAAGGAGAAGTGCATGCATGCATGCATGCACGTGCACACGTGAACAGAGTCAAATTAGTGGTGTGCAATTGAGTAGTCCAAGACCAGTGGTTCTTGAAGAATTTGAGAAGGCCATGCAGTCAGTGCATGAGGATGAAGAGTTGCCATGCACTCAGTGCATGAAGTTGATCTGAAGTGAGACTGGACCAGACTGAAGTTAAAGATATCAGTTGTCTGAGTATTCAGTAGTTGAAGAGAGAAGCCAGGTCATCCTTAGAAGAAGGAGATAAATCCTGAGCAATACGAGAAGACCTGTTCATCACAAGTGAGTAGAGGTACAGATCAAGGCCAGCAGTCTTTATCCCAGACTGCTGAAGATACTTGAAGAATCTTAAAGTGAAGAAGAGCTACTCGTGTGACTCGAGGAGCCAGGAGAAGACCCTGTGGGACTCAGGGAGAAGAAGTCTTCAGTGGGATTCTGGAGCAGGCCAGTGGGACTCTGGTAACACTGTGTGACGCAGTATAAAGATCCTCCTGTGGGACTCAGGAGAGATACGGTGGGAAGCTGTATCGACCATTGTAATTCTAACAAGTTATAATGGGAGAATCCATGCTGGGAGAGCATGGCAAGGATGTAGGCCTTTGGTGTCGAACCTTGTAAATCCTTGTGTCCTGTGCCTTTTCATTACTGCATTATTCGGGAAAGGTTGAGATACATAAGAAGAGTGGATCGAGGCCTTAACAAGCCATATAGGTTTAATTGATAAGAATCAATTTGTAAAAAGTTTTAAGGGATCACTGATTCACCCCCTCCCCCTCTCAGTGATTCACACTGATATGGGCACTTCAATAATTGAAATTAAATGGGAAAAACAACTTAAAAATATTGGACAAAAATGAGAAAAGAAGAAAAAACCATTACTTGGAAGTTTTCTTCCAAAGGCTTGAGAGAGGCTTGAGAGATGCTTCTTGGGAGCATGGGGCACCTAAGGAGGATTCTAGACACAGTGGGGCAGAGGTTGGAAGAACTTCAAAGGCTTTGAGTGAGGAGGAAGTTGTAGCTTGGGAGGGTTTATATAGGAAAGGTCAGGGAATTCTTTTCTATTTAGGTTTGGGACCCCTTATATTAAATTAATCCAAACCACAAACCATACCATGGTTATTGGACATGGTTTTTAAAAGGGTAGAGGAAAAAAATATTTTATATGTCCAATGTCTGAACTTATTAAAATAATAGGGTTTCTTATCTAGAGGTGAGTCACACTCCGATAGAAAACAATTTAAAAAGACGAGGTGTTTAATAAGTTTTGAAGGGTCCATTACTGCTTTGAAAAGTAAGTCAAACAAATCCAAAATCACATTATTTTAATGTTAAAACACATATTGGAAAAAAAATTAAACTTATTGAATTTTATTACATCACTATTGGTTCATCATGATGTCATAAAACACATTATATTTTTAAACAATATTTAATTTTTACCCAAAACAATGATTGTCTTAGAAAATTATGAAAAATTCACCATTGGATAATTTCGACGTCCTGATTCCATAAATAAAATTTATTTTATCAAAATAATTTTCTACATATGTTAATTTTGACTTTTAAAATAAAAACCAACACTTATCAAAAATTCACGGGTTTTGAAAAAAATGGCATTCAAAACTTAATAAAAATTACAATTGCATTCATATATTTATATGATCATTTATATATAATAAAATTAATTTAGCAATAATAATAATAATATTTATTTAAAAAAAATTAATTCAAAAATCCCTTAATTTAATAAAATAGAATTCTTAATTAAATAATAACTAAAAAAACTATTTTCACTTTAAAAACTATTTACAATGTATCAATAATGACAACAAAGAATATTCATTATTACATACAAAAAATAATGTACATGAATAGAGTACTAGTGATTTGTTACATAAAACCTTAAAACAGTCGCATAAGACCTAAGGGTAAGGTGTGCAATGGTGACAGACTCTTGGAGTGGCTCAGATAATATCCCTCGAATGGTTATCTCTATCGAATTCTACTTTTTACATAAACGGTACAATTATAGCTTGACATGATGAAGCTCGACTTGGGCTTGGTCAAGAGCGAAGCCTAGGGACTCCACCTCTTTTCAGAGCTCCGAAAAATGTGCTTCGTACAGAGAAATTCTACTGGATGAGGCCATCACTTCTTTTGACTGAGTAAATTGGATTTCTTAATGCCCCATATTTATACTAATAATGTGTTCACTATTCAATGACTATAAAAGTAATAATCACAAATCTTAATATAAAACCAAAGAAGTTGACATTTTATATAAACATATTACATAAAGGGACATTTAACTAGATCAAGAGGGATTTCCATTAATGAAACCTTGGGTCGATACAATATTACCACTTTAAGAAATTTCTCCCTCAAAATTTCCATTTCCCACACTAAAACAGATGTGGGTCACTCAGATTCATTAATTCCTCCAATTCCCAAGTCAATTCTTCAATCTTGTGATTTTTCCACAACACCTTTATGAGAGAAATTGTGTTATTTGGTAGAACATTTTCTCTAAAATCAATGATCTTCACTGGTTGGTCCTCATAAGAAAGATCATCCTCCAACTGTACCATCTCAAAAGAGAGTACATGTGAAGGGTCCGGTATGTCCTTCCTTAAGAGGGATACATGAAAGACATCATGTATTTTGGCCATAGTAGGTGGAAGTTCTAGTCAATAGACCACAGCCTTAACACGATCAAGAATCTTGAAGGGGATGATGTACCTTGGACTTAACATCCATTTCATTCCAAACCTCATGACCTTCTTCCATAGAGATATGCATAGAAAACCCATGTCTCCAACTTTAATCTCAAGATCTCATCGACGATTATCTACATAACTCTTTTGTCGACTCTGGGCTACCTTGATATGCTGCTGAAGTGTTTTCATCTTCTCCACCATTTTCTTGACCATTTACGGTCCATGCAGCATACGTTCACCGACCTCATCCCTACACACCAGTGTTCTGAACCTTTTCCCATAAATGGATTCATATATTGCCATTTGGATGCTCAAGTGGAAACTGTTATTATAAGAGAACTCAACCAGAGGAAGATGTTTATCACATCCCCCTTTAATGTCCATTCAGAATGCTCTCAACATTTCCTCATGTGTTTGTATAGTCCACTCGGATTGGCCATCAGTTTTTGGATGATAGGCCGTACTGAAGTTTAGTTCAGTATTCAGAGCATATTGAAGACTCTTCCAAAACATAGAGGTGAATATTGGATCTTGGTCATACACAATAGATAGTGGCACTCCCTGAAGCCTTTCCAATTCCCTGATATATATATGTGCCAGTTGATCCAATGAGAAATCCTCCAGAATAGCAATGAAGTGTGCAATCTTTTTAAGACGATTCACAACAACCTAGATTGCATTGTTGCCTTTGGATATCCTCAGAAGTCCGGTGACAAAGTCCATGGTGATGTTATACCATTTCCATTCTGGTATGGGAAATGGATGTATCATCCCCTTTGACTTTTTTATCTCTGCCTTCACTTATTGGCACATCAGACACTTTGATGTATATTCAGCGATCTCCTTTTTCATATTATCCCTCCAATTTTTTTCTCGGAGATCGCGATACATCTTTGTGCTCCCAGGGTGAATAGTGAAATTTGAACTATGTGCGTCATCCAAAAGTTCTTTATTCATATCTGGACATGATGAAACACATAGTCTTTTCCCAATTGCACAATTCCTTATTTATTAACATTAAATTCCCAGGATTTCCCCTTATTGATAGCTTCCAATTTTTTCTGAATTCCCACATCAACCTTTTGAGAATCCTTTAAACTTTCCAAAAGAGACGGTTGAGCAATAGTTGGTGAATGGATTGATGATGTTCCATTCTTTATTATTACCATTTCCATCTTCATTAAGTCTAAGATTATTGGATCCTTCTCAATTCTCATCATTGATAGAATCGCTGGGTCCTTTATACTTAGTGCATCTTCCACCTTGTTCACTTTCCCGGGGTGGTAATGTATTGAATAGTAATAATCCATGATGAGCTCTATATATATTATCTGGAGCATATTATTCTCTTTGTGTGTTAATATATATTTAAGACTCTTGTGGTTGTTATATATCTAACATTTCTCCCCATAGAGATAATGCCACCATATTTTCAATGCAAATGTCACCGCCACCAACTTCATATCATTATTTTGACAGTTTCCCTCATGGATTTTCAACTGCCTTGAGGCATATGATATCACCTTATCATTCTACATCAACACATAGCCTAAGCCCTTCTTAAATGAATCACTGAATACCAAAAAATGTTTTCGCCATTTTGGGTAAATTGAGCATGGGTGCAGTGATAAGCCTCTTTTTCATCTCCATAAATCTTTCCTCGCATTCATCACTCAAAGAAACCGTTACTCCCTTTAGAGTTATCCTGGAAATAGGGATGTACATTCAGGAGAAATTTCACACAAATCATCAAAAATTTCCATCTAACCCCAAGAAGATACGGATATCCGTTACCGATGTTGGCCTTGGCCATCTCCCAATTGCATCTATTTTGGAGGGATCCGTAGATATCCCATTTCATGTGATGATATGGACCAAGAATGAGACCTCCTTTAACAAGAACTCAAAATTGTTGGAATTTTCATAGATCTTCTCCATGCGCAATGTCTCTAGTACAGTTCCAAAATTCTCCTCATGATCTCCTTAGTTTTGGAGTATATTAGAATATCATCTATAAAGACTACCATAAATTTACCAAGGTAATCTCTATATACACTATTCATCAAGTCCATAAATATTTCTGGATCATTAGTAAGTCTGAAAGGCATTACTATGAATTCATAGTTCCCATATCTTGTACGAAAATTAGTCTTGGTCACATCTTCCTTCTTCACCCTAACTTGATAATATCCCGACTGCAAATCTACCTTGTAGAAGTATTGAGCTCCATGCAGCTGATCAAACAAGTCATCGATATGTGGTAGAGGATACTTTTTCTTTATTATAATTTTGTTAAATTCATGATAATCGATGTAAAGCCGCATTGACTCATCCTTCTTCTTGACGAAGAGGACTGGTGCACCCCATGGTGAAGCACTTAGGAATATAAACCGTTTATCTAGATTCTCCTTTAGTGATTTCTTCAGCTCTTCAATCTCCATGACAACCATTCTATATAGATTTTTAGATATTAGTAGCACCCTTGGTATAAGATCACTTGAGAATTCAACATCTCTTATAGGTGGAAGACCAAGTTGTTCTTTGGGAAACATTTCAGTGAATTCCCTCACAATAGGCATTTCTTCATGGATGGTTTCTTTCTTGGACTCAATCATCTGAGCCAGATACGCGTGCTCATAGGGCAGTAATATCCATGCTTGATATGATGGATCTAAAGGAGATTCATCTTCCTCCTTATACTTGTAATGAATCGTGGGTCGATTCTCCATATGGAGTATGATTTCCCTCTCCCGACAATTTATGTTGGCTCTATATAAGTAAAGACAATCCATGACAAGAATTGCATCAAAATCCACCGGAGGGAGTATGATAAGGTTTATCGGGAAATTAAATCCACATATTATTACATTGGAGGACTTATATTAATGGGATGCGATTATTTCCCCATTTTACATACTCACCGACATCTTCACTTCCATGATTTGTGGTGGTTCTAGGATTGTTCTACTAAACTTTCGAGATATAAAAGAATGCGTAGAATCTGAATCAAAAAGTATGTTCACTATTCTTGAATGAATAACTATCATACCTATCACCACTTCATTTTCGTGGTTCGCTTTTGAGGAAGTGATGGCTAAAGATCTTCATTACTACCTTGGATGTTGTTGGTTGCCTCCGAAAACCCTTGTTTTAGGGTACTGATTTGAAAAATTCCCCAGTTCTTTTCAGTTGTAGAAATGATCAATCCATTGATGTTAGAATGGAGAATTCCTCTCCTATGTCGCATCCGCAGGTCTTTCTTACCAAAAGTTAATAGCTAGGTGCCCTTCTCTTCCACACCTAAAGCATTTCCTCATCCCCTTGAGGCAATTTCCAGTGTGCTTCTTTCCAGACTTTTGGCATCTTGGGTGCTGGATCTACTTAGCCCCTTTTAATTTATCCATCAGACCACCAGCATTGAATTCCACCTTACACTTCTTGACCGCATGATACCCATGTGATTCCCCGATCTCCATTTCGACCTTGAGGGAACATCAGACAATTTTCTCATAGCCGTCGAAGTCACGGATCAGTAATGCTTTCCGCAGACTTTGCTTCACCCCACCAATGAAGCAGTCAACCTTGCATTCTGGGGTAACAGCAAAGCCGGAAGCATATCGTGCAAGCCTTGTGATGTTTTCCTTGTACACTCCGACATATTCTTCTCCTTTTTTCTTGAGGGTAAGTAATTCCCTTTCCATCATAAGCCGGATGGTGCGTGGAAAATATATATCGAAAAACATCTTCAAGAAATCCTTACAATAAAACACCTCGATCTCCTCCTCAAGCTTCATATTTTTTATCAACGTCCACCTTTGATCAGCTTTACCCTCCATATGATAAGCTGCAATTATAACCTTCTATTGTTCAGAACATTTAAAGATGGATAATATCTTTTCAATTGAGTTGATCCATTGTTCAGTGATTGTGGGATCATATGATCCACTAAAAGTAGGAGGCATTTGTCTCATGAAGCTCTCGATAGAAACTTATTATTTCTTAGGGGGGTTGAACGTTCCTCTTGACCCGTGTTTCTACTCAAAGCTTGAGTTATCTGAGAGATAAGAATGACAAAGATCGCGATTCCCGCTCCCATTGGATTGGGCATCTCATTAGTGCAGTCATCACAAAGATCTTCACATCGATTGTTAGCTTGAGTCCCCATATTACTGGCCATTGGCTGGAATAAAAGGAACGTTAGATGGTAACACATAAAAGGTAAACCAAAGAAAATTTTTGATGACTGAAAAATAAACTTTTATTTCCTTAACTCATGAGTCTATATGTTTCAACCTAGGGTTTTCATGATCTACTTTCTAACATATATTCTGAGGGGAAATTTTTTTAATTCCCTTCATAAAGGTTCATACTAAGCTTGTGAATTTTTCAAAACATATCCCCACTGAGTGTTGTAACCAAGAGTGCAGAAAATCCCATTGTCATGCACCAGTTCTCATTCGATTCTAGCTCAAAGTTGTGTTTTCGGGGTTTACCCCTAGGATACATATGTGCCAGAGCCGCCTCTACCTGCTCGCATCTAAACAAGGATGTATTTTCTTGATAAACCACTTACTCAGTACATACCAAAACTTAGGGACGTTTTTATTATACTAAGTCTTATCTCCAAGGCTTTACTAGGATTTTCTAATCCTAATCCCACAAATAACTAAACCTATCATCTGATACCAACTATGAAAACACTTATTTTATTACAAACAAAAACTTGATTTATTACATAAATTATTCACTTGATACAACATGGATGATCGAGAGGTCTAGTGTGTTTGGGACTTAGTATCATTAAATAACAACATAAAACATGAAATATAGCATCTTCATTGACAACTTTCTTTACATGACCACTATATTCCCTCATTCTTAGCATTGCATGGGATAACCTGAGGACATGCATATGAAAAGGGATGAGCTATAAAGCCTAGTAAGGGAATAAACATGGAATAAATGAGGAGTAAAATACATGTTATACAATAGGAATATCAATAGAGAACAAGAGAAACGTGAACATAAAGACATGATAAATCATGATAATCATAACATGGAAATGTGGCAACAACACATAACATGGAATTAGAATGAGCCAAGGCTCATTTCACATGGAGTATAAGTAAATCCTTATTGCACATGAAGCAAGAGTAAATCCTTGTAGAAATTGAATTATAATGATTCAATACTCATTGCACATGAAGTACCATGATACTATACTTTACCCAATGGATTGGATCGCTATAAGGGCACACCCTTTTAAAACATTTTAGTTCATTCATGAGTGTGCCACATGGGTCATAAAACATGGATTAATAAAACATAAACATTTATTCCACGATAAAATAATGTGGAATTAATACATGAATATTTATAATCAATAATTAAATGTGCATAAAATTTAATACCCTTAAAGGAAAAATGGGCATGGTATTCACTAAATAATGGCATTGGCTTAGAAAAATCGGTTCGATTTCGGCAGCGTAATGGCGTCACATAAAAATTGATAAAAATGGTTGATGATAGGGAAAGGGGATTCTCATCATATTTAAATGTAATGGACAGTATGTAGGTAATATATATACATGTCCCAACAATTGTAATGGAATTTAGATTCATGATACAAATGTATTGCTTCAATGTAAATGAGGAGAGAGAAGTTCCTTTCAGAATTTTGGCATGGTAACGGGTGTACATGGGAAGTATTTAATGAGAGAGAAAGGGGTATCCCATCATTCAAACATAAAGTGGGCTGTATGATAGAGGTGTTAAACCATAAACCAATATTTATAATTGAAATTAAATAGGAAAAACAACTTAAATAAAATTGGACAAAAATGAGAAAGGAAGAAAAAAACCCTTACATGGAAGTGTGCTTCCAAATGCTTGAGAGAGGCTTGAGAGAGGATACATGGGAGATTGGGGAACCTTGGGAGAATTCTAGAGAGTGTAAGGCAGAGGTTGGATGAACTCCAAATTCATTGAGTGAGGAGGAAGTGGGAGCATGGGTGCGTTTTTATAGGAAAGGTGAGGGAATTATTTATTATTTATGTTTGGAACCCCTTATATTAAATTAAGCCAAACAACAAACCATCCCATGGTTTTGGAAAAAGGGAAGAGGAAAACAATATTTTATAAGTCCAATGTCCAAACGTCTTAAAATAATTGGGTTTCTTATATGGAGTTGAGTCACACTCCCATGGAAAACAATGTAAAAATGCAAGGTGTTTAATAAGTCTTGAAGGGTCCATTAATGATTTGAAAATTAAGTAAAACAAACCCAAAATAAAATTACATTAATGATAAAACATATATTCGCTGAACAAAAATCATATAGTATTTCAATACATCACTATTGGGTCGTTATGATGTCATAAAACACATTATATATTTAAACAATATTTAATTTTTACCCAATAAAATGACTGTCTCAGAAAATTATGAAAAATTCACCTTTAGATAATTTCGATGTCATGATTCCAGAAATAAATTTTATTTTATCTAAATAAATTTTTAAATATGTTAATTTTAACTTTTAATATAAAAACCGACATTTATCGAAAATTCACGGGTTCTGACAAAAATGGCTTTCAAACCTTAATAAAAATTACAATTGAATTCATAAAATTATATGATCATTTATATATAATAAAATTAATTTAATAATAATAATAATAATATTTATTTATTTAAAATATTATTTAATTCAAAAATCCATTAATTTAATATAATATAATTCTTAATTAAAAAATAACTAAAAACACTATTTGCAATTTAAAAACAATTTACAATGTATCAATAATGACAAGAGAGTATATTCATTATTATATTGAAAAAATAATGTACATGAACATAGTACTAGAGATTTCTAACATAACCCCTTAAAATAGACAGATAAGACCTAAGGGTAAGGTGTGTGATGGAGACTGACTCTTGGGGTGGCTCAAATAACATCGCTCAAGTGGTTTTCTCTATCAACTTTCACTTTTCATGTAGACGGTATCATTCGAGCTTGACATGATGAAGCTCGGGTTGGGTTTGGTCAAGAGCAAAGCCCAAGGATGCCACTTATTTTCTGAGCTCTGAAAAATGAGCTTCGTATGGACAAATACTACTGGATGAGGCCATCGCTTATTTTGTCTGAGTAAATTGGATTTTTTAAAAGCCCTAAATTTATACTAATCATGTGATCACTGTTCAACGGTTATATAATTAACGGTCACAAATATTAACATAAAACCAAAGAAGTTGACATTTTATATATACATTTTACATAAAGAGACATTTATCTAGATCAAGAGAGATTTCCATTAATGAAACTTTTGGTCGTTACAGATAACTCGTACCTCTTCCTTATTATTAGGTCCCAATTATCCATTATATCAAAAAAAATTCAATACACCACTATGTTATAATCATTCCATGATGGTACAAGTATCTAAAGTACCAATAACAACTGCCTAGTAAGGGTAATACTCAATCATGGTAAATCATACAAGACGACATATCACATCATCATGAGTATATATTAGCCCCCATAACATCATGCAATCACATTCAAAAATGTAAATATACAACACCAATATCACTAATGAAATAAATATATCACAATAAATATAACCACCAAATACATAGACATCAACATGTGATCAGAATTTATCATGGTGTAATTAATGTTTAATATAAATAATCATCAAGATGACATATCTAAATTAGAGCATACGAATTTTTGAGCTTCCTAATTCAAGAACATCATTGTGAAGAATGGATCTATCAAATTTTTTATTACATGATACACATTTTTACAAAAACTGAATTTGGATTTCATGCCATGGATTCTTAATACCATAAATAGCTATTAAAATTCTATAAGATAGAAATAATTTAAACTGATGATACATTATCTATAATTGATAATTTATCAATAATAATTTTAGTTCAACCTATGCACCCCCAAATTACACCTCAAGAATATATAGAAACCAAATTTATATTTTTAATAATGTCAATATATATTTTTTGATAACTTTCATAAATTATCCCTTTACAATTACCATATGGTAATTTATTACCAATTTTACATTGATAAATTATATGATTATTCTTTGAACATTTTCTATAAATTATCCAGTGATAAATTAGCACACATTTCTCTCTGTAAATCCATATATTTATCATTTGATAATACACATATTTAGAATTTTTAATTTAAATAATATTTTTATGATGAAAATTCTTCAATAAATTTTGTTCCATATTTTTTATATTTTCTTTTTTATATTATCATGCATATATTAATTAATAATTAGTTGTTATTATCACTTGATAATTTATTGAAATTCTGATTTATTTTTAAAATGTGGAAAAATGATAAATTAAATCTGAAAAACATACCTCATTGCCGTTAGAAAAATCATTGGATTATAATAATCCTTGTTGAGATGAGAATAATGGCCACGGAAACAAATCAATCAAATTAAGATGACATAATTTATTAAAAAACTATTTTTTAAATAAATCAACTAAAATATAATAATATTATAATATATATTCATTTGAGTGTGGGAGAGAAGAGAGAGTCATGTGTGAGGGATAATAATTCCCCAAATATGCCTTTAACATCTCCATGTACCAAATTTAAATATATTATTCAAATTTAGTACATTATTTATTTTATTTATTTATCATATAATTTATTTTTTATTTTTTATCACCTCTTAACACATGCATAATCGCAATAATAGTTACAAATTTTGTTTCTAAAAAACCACTTTTAAACAAATTTTTTATATTTTAAAAGAAATCATTATATATATACACCTAATATATATATATATACAGATACACATATACACATATATAAATATATATACTAGTGTATATATATAACCAATTTATAAATCATATATATATACACATATGTATACACATATTTTCTCCCACACTTGTATATATATAAATACACTCATATCATATATATTAACAAAAATTTAATTTTTCTTAATTTTATAATAAAAATAAAAACAATAAGAATAATAATAAATATTAAATATATCACACTGTTTCCACCATTAAAATATTAAATATAACATTAATTTAAATCATAATAGTTTAGAAATATTTATTAACCATGTAATTTTAATTATTATTACAAACAAATAACTTCACTATTATTTGATTGATCATAAATAAATAAAAACACAAGGAGAAATGTCACCCACCATTTAAGAATGTTTTATTTCACATGAAATTTCTATTTTATTTCATCATAAAAATTATTTATAGTAATATAATTATTATTAACCTTCATTGTCATGTTTCCAAACATATTACATAGAAATATTGTATGTTGTGCATAAGGTAAAAACGTATTCCAAACCTACTAGAACCCTTTTTTTAATGTCATATAAGATGTCATTTGGGAGATATTCTATGACTTTCAAATATTATATAATTAAAATTTTAAATAATTTACCATTACATATGATATAACTATATTATGGACACACATAATGGTGATTTCACACCTATCGTAAACATCAACATCACAGACTAAATGGTGGAATCATATTTCTTATATGATACAACATTTTGGTGATATTTCACTTTTTTGAAAAAATCATGTCTGCATAATATTGCTTCTTTAATATTATCTTTACATCTATTACTAGGATGTACACGAAATTGAATCTAACTTAAACTTAGTAAATGAATTTTAAAAATATTTAATTATCTCTAGAAGACTTTCTATGATAAATCATCTCATTGGCATCGAGCATCAATCTCCCAGAGAAACATCCCAATATTTTGTGAATTATTATTTTTTGAATTAATTTAATATTTTGATATTTTTCATTTAACCTAACATGGAATATAGAATTTTTAATATATGAAATATATATGGGTGAAATATATATGTGTGGATTAATTTTAACTAAATTGTTAAAATATTATTTAAACATATATATAAAATGATTCCTTTGGTTGTCGATTAGCATAATTGTATATAAGAACTATTTACAAATAAAAAATTAACCATTACAAGAAAACCAGATTTTTATGTGAAAATAAAAGTTTAACTCAGTAAATTAAAAAAAGAACATTAGAATAATTTTAGTTTATTTTTTATACAATAAATTACTTCAATATTTCTGAGGCTCATCCAATAGATTTTATTGGTATAATATATGAATTAATAAAAAGTTATGTATAAAAAGTTAAAATCTTCTAAAATGTAAATTACAATCATTTTAATGGATAACTCATTTAAAATGTGATGTTTGGAAATTATAAATATTTTTTAAAATATAAAATCCATTTTTTAAAGTATATTAAAAATATAAATTATGGTGAATTTTTGGAATTTTATTGTGATTATTTTTCTTAATGAAACATTAATTATTAAGAATTTTAATTCAAATCGGATTCTCCTTCTACTTTATATGGGAATGTAAATATTATTTCTTTATTATTTTTAATGTTCAATTTTATCAATTATACATCAGTTAATCTGATTTATGCCATTTTAATGAAATTTAAATTAAAATTTTATATAAAAACAAACCATACTTTGTAACGTTTTTACATTAAAACCCCACATTATCATTTTGTTTGTGCGATTAAATTTAAATTAATTTATACTAATTAATTTATTATAATTTTTTAAACATGGTTTCTATATTTGGAATCATCATAATATATAAATATGTAAACTTTAATTTTTTAAAAAAAATATTGAATAATGTAATTAAAATTAATTTAAATTAATAAAAGGAAAATTAGATTAACAAAAGACTAAACCTGGCACTTAAATCCAAAATGAGCAAGATAATTTTCTAGAAGACATTATATGGTAATATATTTACCATTTACTCCATTTAAGAAAATTTTGTTCCTTATTTGGAGCATCTTAGCATATAAAATACATGGGGGGAATACCTTTTACAAAAATTTATTGGAATTCCAGTCAAATTCCACTATAAAAAGGTACTGACCCTTCCCATTAATTCAAAACTCCCATGAAAATTGGATCATCCAACCTCTATATAAATAATATCACATCTTATATCCCTTTATTTAATAATTTTCAACATATATATACATCCATCTAAAGAATATTTTTGTTATAAATCAAAATGTTTTACCTGAAAAAAGGAAATGTTCTTCAACAATCATATTTTGTTTCATTTACATATCCACCTCTTCAATAATATGTATATCCTGATTATATAAATGAAATATTATCCCTGATATATTGATATTTTCTTATGATAATATTTGAACATAAACCTACAATCATATCCACATAATGAGTGATAAGAATACCATTCGGTTAACGAAAACTTCTACCATGTGATGATGGTTCATTTTTCCATTACGACCTCTCATAGTTGGGAATTAATAGGGAAACATAGTTTTTATTAATTATATATTATATTTTTTTATTTAATTATGCTTATGTAATTTTATATGATAAATTTCTACATACATTCTATTATGTGTAAATATGATAACTTTGTTGACATATGTGCTACCACATCTTCAAAACAATGTGGTTCATTCATAGTATACCTGGAATGTGTTAATGATTGTTTTAGATAACATATATGATATATATGACATAATATTTGTTTAATAATATATATACATATATCATTTACTTTTTTTTCAATATAATAAGAAAAAAGAAACATTGTTCATGCGTACGTACGACCTACCATCCCCATAAACAATGTATTCAAATTTATATATCTAAATTTTATAGATTAATATATTTTTTATGATGAATATAAATGATATATAAAAAGTTTTAAAAATCATTAACAACATAAATATTTCTCTATATTTTAGGATCACAAATTACAAATTGAAACAAGTATGATAAACAAAGAAGTTATTACAGGAAATGTTACTCTAACATTGAATTGAAAATAAAGAATTAATATAAATTCATAAGTGAGTCAAATATTGTATTATATATGGTAATATGGGTATTTTTAATATTTATAATAATATAATATTTATTATACACAAATTATTAATGTGTACAAATAAATTCATAACCTAAGGTTTGGGAATTTCATCTCACTTTTTGTTTCCCTGAGATACATGCAATATTTCCCACTCAATTTTTGTGTGAATCTTATATAATTAACTATGATATTTTAAATAATTATTATCCTTTATTTAATGATATTAAATTCATTAAATGATTTTATTCATTCTTGGGGATTAAAATTCCATGATACCAATGTGGTAATAGTTTGTCGCTACAACCTCATCATTTATCAAGATTTTTTATGATTATAATTTAATTGATGAATTCATATGACCCATATCTCAATAAAACACAATATTTTTGGAATTAAATGGTTATCCATTATTTTTTCAAGTATTAATACCATTTGTTTCTATTTTCAACAAAATATAATCAGTTTTTTTTCCTGAAAATAAAATATGATATCTCCTTTTAGTAAAAATTATATGTTATTTTATTACCACATTCTATAAAAGTGGATTAAATTTTTTTCAATTTTTATATGATGAATTATTAAAACATTTACTACTGATTTTAATTTCAAATAAATGTTTTTAAAAGAAATATACTTTCCTCCTCTAATCAATGAACTTTTCTAAAAATATAATTTGAAAAAGCAGTGTTTCGAATATATGGACTTACAAACTATCATGAAAATAATTTACATTCATAATCCATTATATGTTTATAAATTTATTTTTAGTGAAAAGTTTATCCCATTATTATGTAAAATTATTTAATTCCATTTGTGTTTCGATGAATTGTTTTTCAATTTTTTGGAATTTTTTAACTGATTTCCAAATCTTCTTTTGGAGAATTTTAAAGGGTTGTTTTCATCCAAAATGATTCCTATGATTTCTATATTTTATTATATGTTTTTATGCCATTTTATAGATTTTTGTAAATTTTATTGCTGGACTTCTTTGTAGGATAGAAACATTTTTTCAATGAAAAATATTTTTCTAAATATTTTAAAAACATATTAAATATTTATTTATTCGTTTTAAAATAATTTAAATAGAAAAATTATTTGAAAATATATTCATGCATCATTTATATGTTTTAATAAATCTTATTAATGATAAGGGTTTCATTATTAATTATGTATTAAAATAACATTTTTCCACTAATTGAAGGATATTTCCCTCAACAAATTTTTTTAATAAAATTATAAAGCATTAGTTAACATAAAATGATTTTGATAAATTTTTAATGAAAGGGTATATTTAATTAACGGTAAATTTATATACTAAATGCTCCATATGATATTTGAAAATCCTTCTCCATTTACGATGGAATAACTGTTTATTAATTATTATTTATAAGGGGATAAAATCCGTGTTTTCTATTCATAATATTTCGTGAATGGGTTGTTATTTGATGAAATTATGTTAAAGGCACACATTTATATTCCATAAATTATATGAATTTTACCAATTTCTCTTCATGGGTTATGATTTATTTAAATGATTATGAATTATATCATGTTTTAATAGATACTAATTTTATGAAATGTTTATTATGCACATTCTATTAATTTGGTTATGACACAATGTTTATAAAAACAATCTCTTTTTATAGGTCATGTTATGATGTATGAGATATTATATTATATAACATGTATTTATGATTTAATTATATTATGGGTGAGACATATTTCTCTTTCCAATGAAGTGGTTATATATTTATATCTAATGGTATGATGATGGGAATCCATTCGACAAGCTTGATCCACTATGCTGAGATGAGAAAACATGGCCCACTATGGGAAGATGGGGAAAACTAATCCACAATGGCAAGATGTGGAAACTAAAACCCTTGTGAGAAATTGATTGTGATAGAGGATGGTGGAGTGTCCCTATAGTATTTGAACTCCCCATTAAGTTACTTATTATTTTAGGGAAATGTTTTATCATATATAGTGAATTAGGTTACCTGTTTATGTGTATCCCAAATTTAATGTCTTAAGCCTCTGATATTCTCACATGGTTAATGTTCTTTATTCACTTATAATTTCATGACCTATAAACAACCAATACTTATTCCATGTGTCATTAATATGATATTTTTATAAATTCTATGATAGTAATATGATATTCTCAAATTCATATATCCTTATGTTCTTATTATAGTTACAAAATGTATTTATTTACCCTTACTGAGAAATCGAGATCACCCATTTCTTATGTTTCCATTACCCAGGTTACGAAGAAAGTAATTTTTTAGGAGTACTGAAGGGGAATATATTTAAATAATATATTTAAGATCATTTAACAAACTATAATAATGTGTTCTAGGTTTCTAAAATAACCTAGAATATCAAATTCCTCTTGTAGTATATTTTTTAATGCAAAAAATATTCATCTAAAATGTTGTAATATCCATTTCTATTAATCCAAAAACAATTGAGGTTGGTATAAAATTAATGTATTATTCATTATTTAGAATCCAAGTTATGAAAATATTAGTTATATATCCAACTTTATTCCTGATAACATGTTTAAGGATGTCTCTACGAATGATCCTAGGGATGATTTAATGTCTAGGAAAAATCCTGTAAATTGGGTAAATGATATAATGAATAGTTTCATAGAAATGAATCCATATATATATATTCTATATGTTGAAATGGATATATCAAAGATTAACATAGGGATAAAAACCCATAAAAATTTGTACTGATATACACTCGATCTATAAATTTTTCATTTCATCTATTCTTGTTGAACATTTGGATTGACAATCCCTGAGGATATTCATTATAAATTTAAAAAACATTATAAATAATAATAGTGCATCCAAATGATGTATTGTTATGAATAAATTATAATAAACCTATGGTTTCATATATTTAAGAATTAGGTTTCATGATTTGAAAATAATATATGTGATTTTCCATGATTGTGAGGATTTATTCTATTCGAATTTTTTCTAAACTTATGATTTTTTTAAATGGTTGTATTCAAAAGGTAAATTGGTAACATTAAATGTAATGTAAAATTTATTAATGATAAGTTCAATGGTATAATCATTGGAGAAAATGACGTTGTGGTCATACTGATTTTTTTGATGAACATGATTAACAGTATGTACATTAACCACATACGGTACTGAACAAGGAATAAAATGAATTTGTTTTATAAAAATTATGTGAATAGAGACCCGAATGGAAATAATATTTTGTTTCCTATGTGTAGAAAATGTGGGAAGACACACCCAATTTATTATCTCAAAAGATCAAGTAGATGTTTCGAATGTGGAAAAGAAGGACAGAAATCAATTATCTACAAAGGGAAACTGTAAAGATGAGTTAATAAAATGGTTGAAAATATCAGTCTCCCTAATGATTTATCAGTATATGAATGCATCATATGTGGAATTAAGTGGTAATATGAAAATAAATGGCCTAATACTAATTATTTTAATGGGAATCAGCAAGGAAGTATGAGTAATGGTTATATTCATAATGATGAAGAGAATATAGAAGATATTTTAATTGAAAGAGTTACTAGGTAATGGGATGAGATATAATTGTTAATGAATCCAAGATGGTGAAGAATAAATAATGTGCTTATATATTTGGATTAATGAATTATGAATTTGTAAATTTATAATGATGGTTCAATTTATTTTTTTTGAAATGAATTTTCTAGAATATGTTAAATAGTTTGGAAGAACAAGAAAAAACATTTACTAGCAAGGTAAAAATTTGAATATTGAAAGATAAACTGTAATATTGACATTATTTTAATATATGATTGTTTTGATAAATGTATTTTTTATATTAATAAGTAAATCAGAATATAGAAATTACCTTGGAACAAATTATGTATTTTTTGACACGTGGTTTTTTCTATTATTAATGATGATTATGAATTTTTTCTAACTTTTATTAATATATCCAATATACAGGTTAATAAGGAAACATTCATGTTCTCAATAATGATTTGTGGAAGTTCGTTTTATTAATATTCATCAACTGATTACACGATAAGGGTATTCACATGTTTTGTATGCGACAACTAAGAGCTACATTATAATATATAGGGAATCAATGTTATGTTGATTTAGTTAAATTAATTATAATGTTATATTTTTTATTCTTTCATAATTTTTACAAGTTTAACTATTTATTCAATGTTTTATGTAAAAATTTATAAGTGGTTTTAGTGATTAGATTATTATCTGACCATATAATGATTTCTTCATATTGGATACCTTCTAAAAACTGTACTTTTTTATTTTAAATAGTGGTATACGGGATTGCCCCCATTTTTATCTATAAATAAATAAATAAACAATGATGATGAATATTGGTATATGGGATTTCCGAAAATTCTATTTATAGATCTAATGTTCTACCAATGCTTCAAGAGTGAAACATTCACCTATATTTCATAGAATATTAGATAATGTGATAATTGGTCAAATACCAACAAATGGAGATGATGTCATGAAATAATATATGTACATCTTCTCATGATAATTATTCAACTTTTCAAAAAATGATCATGATGTAAACGTCTTTCCATTCATAATAAATATTGATTATATCGACAATACTGTCCAAGAATCTTTGTGTGACAACGTTGTGATTTTTAGAATTCTTCTATCCATGTTCTCTATCACACATCATCATAACTTGATAGTCATATTTATCTTCTATGTGCGTGTTTTCAATTCCTATATATATTATCCTATGTAAAAATGTAGTTATTTGATACATTGGGTAACTATTATGTTTCAAAATAACCCTTTTTAAAAGGATTATTTAGTCTTCAATTTTACAATGTGGATTTATAAGAAACAAATATTTATGTACTGACTTTTGAAAACCAATTTGAAATTTTATGTTGAAATTCATTTTCTAGGGGGTCGGCTGAAACTCCAAATGATTTCATAAGTTATTATTTTTGGAATTCATATAATTTTATTATATTCTATATTCCACAAAACATTGAATATAAGATTTTTATACAAAATCACTAATATTTCCATGCGTTACAAATAACTATATGTAAATATTATTCTATACGCCACATATAGATCTTCTTTTGGAATACGAAATAGTATGTTTAGATTTTATTATAAAAAATACTGAGTCCCATCGATATTTATTTTGATGCATGATTGAATTTTACTAAAATATAAGATACTCATAATATTATTATAGAAACCACCTAGAGGTTGGATTTAATGTTATTAATAAGGTTAACTAAAGTGTTAGTATATGATTTACACAAGTTTATAAAATCAATACTTTTATTATCAATTAGTATATGTTATTATAAGAACTATCTAAAAATAAAGGAATTAATTTTCTACCAAAACTATTTTTCTCTCCACAAAAACAATTATATCTCAAAAAATTAAACATAACACATTTGAATACTTTTAAATTAATTTTATATAATATTTATTCAATCATAATTTTTTATACAGAGCCTACACATTTGATATATATAACCTAATAATATTTCATATTTGGTTAATAAAATTTAGTATTATACTACATGAAAATTTTACATCATTTTAATTGGAAAAATAACTTAAATATTATTTTTGACCCTTTTATAATAAAATATCAGAAAATAAAAAAATTTGAAAATAGAAAATAAAAATTATAGTTGTGTTAATTTTTATTCTGTGGAGATTTATTTTTTATTATTAATTAATAATACTAAATTTTATTTCAATAATTTTTCTTCATATAATATATTTATAAGGTTTAATTATGATTTTCATTACTTTTAATGATCAATTAGATTGATTATAAATAAACTTATCTTATTTTTGTAATTTAAATAAATTTTAATTTGAAATTTGATATAGTATATTATATAAAATTCAACATTTTTTTATTTATGAACTGGATTTTTTGTTATGTGTGAGGTATTAGATTTGGATTAATTGATTCTACTTCTGTGATTTAGATTCAAAAATATGTATTTAATATTTTTAATTATAATAATAGATAATTTCAAATAATTTCATTTTAGTTATTGAAAAAAATAATAATTAAATTAATTAAAAATTTTTACAATGATTGTGAGAAAAATTAGGTTAATAAGGGACTAAACCAGACACATAAAAACCAAAATGACATATAAACTTGTCCAAAATATTTTATATGGAGATATTTCTACCATATCCTCAATTTTAAATAATTTAGGTCATTATTCAATCAACCTTTCATTTAAAAACATGGGTGGAATCCCAATTTCAAAAATGTACAAGAATGAAACTCCTCTTCCACTATAAAAAGTCACTCAACCCTCCAATTTATTTACTCCTATCAATACGTTTAGATCGCCCATACTCTGACCATACAATAAAACAATATCCCAACCCAAAATCTAGTAGCCTCTTCCTGGGATTAAATAAAAGCAAGGATGTATCTTTGTTTAAGCAAAATATAGTTACCTGAAAACGATGTTACATTTTTCAACAAGCATCTTTTGTCTATTTTACTTCCTCACCCATTCAATTATTTATATATAATTAATATACAATTAAAAATTATCCTAAATATACTTATATTTTATTTATTTATTTATTTCTCTCTAAAACGACAAACAAATCCATCTAATTAGTAACAAACTTACCATTCACCTATGATAGAATACTTCTTCACGAATCGATGATTACTCATTTTGTATTTTACCCCCTACAATGGTAGGGAATTATGATGATAACTATATTATTATATATATTATATTTAAAATATTTTCAATTATTACTTTATAGATTTTTAAAATATTATATTAAATGAATATGATTTATATGATTTTATACTTTATTCATATGAATTGGAAATTAATTTTACTAAAATGGGTTTTGGAAATTTTTTTTGATTTTTTTTTTATTTTTTATGATTAATTTTATAGAAAATTAATTTCCATTTTTTATGATTTATTTAAATGTTTTCAATTTATTTTCATATAAAAATAATTTTATAATTTATTGAAGATTCCATTATATTTTATTCATAAATATTATCAATAAAAAATGTTTTTATTATGATATATGTTTTAAAAAACAATTTTTCAAATAGGAAAAAAATAAATTCCTCCATTTATGTTTTAATTGAAGATGTGATTCATTCATTATAATATTTTCTTTTGAAATAATATTCTGAAATTATATTGTTAATGAATGTTTATTTTCCTAAATAAATTCTCTCTATAAAATTATGATATCCTTCTCCATTTAATATTTCATATCTTTTTATGATTTATTATTAACATGGGGATATGATCCTAGAATATTATTCATATTATTTCTAGAATAATTTATTGTTTAATGTAATGATTTTTATGACACTCATTTCTCTTTAAGGAGTAATATGATTTTTGGAAATTGTTTCCCTTAATGGGTTATTCATATATGTAATGATTAAGAGACCTATCACTTTTATATTGGTAAGGATATGAATAAATTATTATGATTAACATTTCATTTCATCGGTTATTATATAATGATTATTAAACCACTCCCTTCTTATGGGTTATGATATGAGGCAACTTTTATTTTCTTATGTAATAAGTATATGTGATTATTTTATGTGATAGGTGGGACATATCTTTACTTCCAATGTATTGGTTAATTATATATATCTCAATAGAAAATTATTAAAATCAAGTTGATGGGATTGATCCCCTATTGGAAGATGGGTAAACCAAATCCACAATAGGAAGATGGGTAATCCTGATCAACTACAGGAAGATGGGGAATCTTGATTCACTATTGGAAGATGGGTAAACCAAATCCACTATAGGAAGATGGGTAATCCTGATCAACTACAGGAAGATGGGGAATCTTGATTCACTATTGGAAGATGGGGAAACCCATTCCCTAACCAAAAATTTACAATAAATAAATATGGTATGGGTCCCAAATTGTAGGTGTGTCCCATATGAGGTGTCCAATTATATTTTTGAAATTAACATTGACTTATAGGAAATGATATTATATGTCTATGTGTCCCCCCCCAAAGCTAATGTCTCATGCCTTTGATATGTTCACATAGATTTTGTTCTTGATTGTATTATAATTTCATGTCTTATGAATTAGATATCATTATTCCATGTCTCACTATTAAGCTATTTCTATATATAGTATGATCTTGAAATATCATGATCAAGTTCCTGTAACCCAAATGTTCTTGTTATGCTTGCGTATTTACTTTGTTTACCTTACTGTGTGTTCAAGGACAACCATTTCTCATGATTCCTTTCACCATGTTACAAGGAAAGGTTTTACATATGATTAATAAAGGGTATTATCTTTATAGAATATGGTGATGTTCTTTCATCAAAATAGAATATTGTGTTCAATGTTTCAAAATAATTTTAACTATTATGGTTCTTATATATGTATTTTTGTTATTTTATGAATATTCATATAAAATGATGTAATATCCCGGTATGTTAATCATAGGTCTCTATAAATATTTTAATTTCTCCAAAATAGAAGTCACATTTGGAACACATTTATATCATAGCTAATATTAGGGGTCACATAGGGTTGTCCTAGAAGTGTACCCTTAACCCAAGGCAGAGCCCAACTAATAGTAACTGTTGTCTCTATCCTAGAATGTTGTTCCCATTAATCATATATAAACTACCATAAAATCGTTATCAATTAAAAACTTTGATTTAAATTAATGATATATCAATATTTGATAGAAACATCTCTATATCATACAATTAGTAATATCCTAAAAAGAACATTCAAATTAAAGAATTTTATAAACAATATAATATACAATAGAAAAACATGTATATATATGTAATTTGAACCTATATTTTTATTCATGAAGAGTGATTGTATGTTAAATATAAGAAAATAACATAAATACATCATGTGAATCACCCATGTTGACGTTATTAAATAGTTTTAGTAAAACTCAAATTCTCATTCTATGGAAGCATAGAGATCCACATAATAGTTATTTCTAGAGACAATGATAGTTCACCTTACCAAATCCAAACTGTCCTTTTTCATGTATACAATGTCCCAAATCATGTAAAATAGAATAAAAAAGTTATTTACCAATGATCTAATGATAAAATTTTGTAACATCTCAATACAAACCACCGAGTCTGATTCTGAATGCCTCATGACCTCACGTGCACCCCTTCTATAAAAGATATTTTTGAAAAGCTGGGAAGGTCACATGTGGAACCATGGGGAGACTATACTAATTATAATGTTTCTCATGTGAAAACTTCCAATCCATTCTAATAATAATAATTAGAGTATAAGGGAATTTTGGCCTAATAAGTAAATTCAAATAATATATGTCTACCAATGTGGAATTAATGTCTAAAATATAAATAAGTAGATAAAATACAAAAATAAGTAATGGGGTACTCTATCGTTCATCCTGATTCAGCCATCAACAGTATAGAACATTAACTTCTCCAGGCCTCACATTAAATATATAAGCCTGTCAAAAGTTTAGAGTAGGTAATTCACACATGAATCAATAGGTCCCAACTAATGCATCCTTAGTTGGATGTGTTCAAGCATAATCATGTATTACACAATAATGATAAGTTCATCAATCAAACATATTCCACTCATTAACTGGTTGGTAGTGTGCTAACTAAGCTACAAAAATCCCATGAACATACCCTATTCAGATTAATGTTTGAAGATAACATAATGAGATGGATAAACTGATCCAACAACTATACAATGACCTCACATTCTTATGGAGAAGATACTCGACATCATCTATCCCAAAAGAGGACCATGTCACCCAGAACCCCAAGATGAGAATATATGGTGTAATCACATAAACTATTCTATCATATGTTGAATTAATGATGGAAAATCAAGGCTACATCAAGAACACCCTCAAAATGAAATTATGGATATCGTATACCTCCAATGTATGGTTAGATCCCTCACCCCATTTTCACTTATTAGGATCAATCCTGCCTTTGTGATAATTGTGCCACTGTAGTCCCCATGTCTCAAGTCCCACTAAAAATCACATTGGAAATGATGTAAAAAATATGGTGAATCATAATGGCATACATATCATATCCTCATTAGTATATAACATCATAGATAAATTATGTGATAAATCTAAAAATGGGAAATAATATATTGAAATATCAATCATGAAATAAATATATAACAATAGATATCATGGTTAGACACACCCTCACCAAGATGTGATAACAATAAAAATGATGTAGTGAATGCAAAAACATAAATAATAACTATTGAAAAATTAGTAAATTAGAGTTCAAGATGTAAGGAAATTCTCTAATAAATATCCTCGACGTGAACCGAAAAATACATCGAATGTGTCATTACCTGAACCACTTTAATCCACCAATGATAAATATAATCACATTAAAAGTATTTCAATAACCAAAAAATGATATTTTATTTCTTGAAGAAATAAAATATTAAATGTGAGAATACATTATATCTCTTAGATAATTCATGAAGTATAATTTTAAGCCAACACAGGCACTCAGAAAAGTTCCCCAATATTGATTTTAAATCAAATAATTTCTCAACAATAATCTAAATAATTATCATTTGATAAATTTAATAATTTATCTTTTGTTCTAGTACTTCTTGATAATTTCATACAGAGATTCCTTTTATATATTGTGAATATATTTTTATACTTTTTATATATATTTTTGATGTGGAAATTTAGTATAATTACTAATTTTTTAAATTAGGAAATTATCATTAGTTTGTATATGTAATTTTCCTATTCATAAATTCCAAAACATTACCACATTATTATACCCTAACAATGAGCTTTTCATGATTGAACAATTATATTTTCATAATATAAAATAATTATCTTTTGGAAAGTCATTAGAATTATCACTTTTTAATTTATTTTAATTATCATTAAAATGTACAATGTGTAATAAAATGAGTGAAACAAATCTAAAAAACATACATCGCCTTTATTATAAACAAATTCAACATTAATGTTCATCATAGGGAAACGATCCCAATAGATCTGAAAAAATGTAAATTATATCCATATTGAATGAATTATTTAACTATGTAGTTTGAAATATGTAACAAAATAAAATAAAATATATATATATATATATATATAAGAGATAGGGTGGAAAAAGAGAGGTGTGTTGGTGGGATATTAATTCTATTATAATGAAATAAACATCCCAATGTTCCCCATATTTTTCAATTTATTCCATTAAATTTTTCATTTGTTTTTCATTTAGTTTATTTATGTATTTTTACATCCCCTCACCTCTTATCCAATTTTCCATCCCTATAAAACAGATATGTTTTGTTTCAAAAATTCCCCTTTTAGAAACACGATGTATATTTTAAATGTCAGAAATAAATATGAATTGAAAGAATATATATATATATATATATATATATACATAAGCAAATATATATACACCCTCATATAAGAATATATATATTTATTTAATCCATATATTAATATATTTCAAATGTATATACACACATCTATATATACGTTTATACATTAACACTTGTACATATATATATACATACATATTTATCCTATATATACACAGATAATATTATTATTTCATAAAAATTAATCTTAATAATAATAATAACCGCTATAATAATAATAATTATAATATATCTAACATTATTTTCTCCATTAGAAATTTAAATATAGATTTATTTCAAAAATTAATAGTGAATAAATTGTTTTTATTAACCTAATAATTGCAATTTTTTTAATAATAACTAGTTTCTGCATTATTATATTGACCTCCAATGAAGTGAAAAAATGGGGAAACATCTCTAATAATTTACATGACATTAATAAGACATTTAATATCCATTTTAAAATTTTCAACACAGATAATAATAAATATATAATTTTTATTACCCTTATGTGTGATATTAGAAAACAACTGAAGATAACAATTCATATGTCACCCTTAGTATAAAACCTATATTATAGACCTAATGGAAATCTCATTTTTCTTATTTGTGGGACCATTTTACAGATACCCCATTATTTTTAAAAAAAATATATAATTAAAATAAGAATTAAATTCTTGTCACATGTTATATAACCATATTACCAATGAGTAACAATAATATGACACACCTAGGGTATCCCCAAATTCTATAACTAACAATGGTCTTAGATTTCTCATATAATACAAAATTTTGATGATATATTATTTTTATAGAAAATTAAAATGGATGTATTATAATATATTTAAAATATATATTATATAAGGTCTCAGGCTCTATAGGACCTTGATTCTAGTATATACACTAGACCTACTACAAAAAATATTACAAAAAAATTTCCACAGTGTGAAAATATTTTTTACCAATTCATATAGGCTGAAATACATTTATTAAATAGTTTTTAATTAAAAATTTGTTTTTAACAAAAAAAATTAAATATTTATAAATATTGTTTTATTTTACTTAAAAATATGATTATGATACATTCCACCAACCTAATATGAAATGGGATGACTAGATTATGTACATTGTGATAAAAGTTTGATGATCATCTCATTACAGTGATGTAGTATGTGATATCATGGCCTAGTGGTTGAAGGGAATTCAATACCTATTGATATGGTATACTCACTCAATAAATGAGTATAAACTAATATATTTTGAGGAGAATGAAAAATTTATAGAGTTCATAAAGAAATAATACATGATTAGGATACTCATTTTATATCCTTTATTAAAGAGGTTATTAAATGTTCATGGTACATAGATGAAAATTTTCACCCCTTACCTTCCTCGGACTGATTGTCCATATGAGTAATCTGTTTTTGTATTTGATGAACTATTATGGTTATACACTATCAAATATTTGGTTCATGGGTAGTTTTTTTATGATTACATAACTCCTTATGAAAATATGTATTATGGATCAATTTTGATAGTTTAATTATATTCTTTGTATACAAGTATGTATTGATCACTTATAATTTAGTTACTATTAGGGGGAGTGATTATTAGGAATATCCTTTTTGATTTGATATAGAAGATTTTATATTTGATCCTAATTTTATTAACTAATCAAATATATATATAATCTTATTCTAAATCATGACACCATATTATAATGGCTGACATGTTGTCATAGTTTTTTATAAGAGATTTATATATCAAAAAACATATCTATTCAGCGGATGTAGATGTTGGTTATTAGGTTTATATATACATTTTACGATGTCAAGTGAATCATTGATTTGCAGAAAAAATTCTATAACTCCTAGATATACTATGTTGTTAATGTTTTATTCCATTTATATTAGAATAATAGATGTTATCCTCACACACCACAACTATAAATTATAAATGAGTTCAATTTTTAATCTGACATGAATTATTAGGAAAACAAATTTGAATCCTTGATTTGAATTATAATAGTTTTCAATTCAATACAGTACTTCTAGTATTATTATATTTATAGTACGTTCATATACACTAATTGACTAGGAAGTGGGAGTCTAATATGTGGTTGTAGTTTCCAGTCATTCTAAATTATGAGGCTCAATTACATATACTATGGGCTCATTGGGATGATTTTCTTTTTAATGGGGAGTTTGTAAAACCACACATCCATAAACGGTCTGATTTATATATTTGTTTTTGAAAACCTAGTTTTTTTTTCATAAAATATGATTTTAAGTACACATGAATTTTTATCATATATCAATTATATGGGTTATATAAATTCATGAATAAGAATTTATATCTACATCTATCTTGATTATATATTTTTATTATGACACAACAGATTTTATATTATCTAGTTTACTTCACTTATACATTTAAAATAGTTATGTTTTCTTTAGTTTATAAAATATATTATATTAAAACATTAAATATTCTTCTATAAAGTAATTTATTTCTATGTTCTATATAGAGCATAATTTATTTTTTTGATATTTAATAAGTCATTATTTTTTTTAATTATATTTATTCTATTGAGATAGAGAATTATAATATTACAATTATATAATTAAATAGAATATTCTTGTTTATTTTTGGGAAGAATTATTTATAACTGAAATATATTAATTTTAAATTTATTATATGATTTTGTGTAATAGTTTAATTTATAAATTTTATGAGGTATATTTAATAAAATTGATATCATTTTTTGGAAATAAAAAATTATATAATTGTGAAACTATTTTTCATTGTATATATTTGTTATGAATATTAATAAAAAAAATTCATGAACAATAGTGATTTTTTTGAAATCATCATGATATAAATTAAATAATAAATTTTTGATACCATTTTTTAGAAATGATATGTATTTTAGTTTTAAAAAATTTACTTTCAAACAATATGTTGAATTTATAAAAATGTTATCAATATATTGGATAATAGATTTACATTATTCTATTAAAAACCAATTTTCTTAATATAAGTTAGTATTTATAAAATTCTATTCATATTTCATTGATTTAATGTCAAAAAATTTATTTTTGAAAAAAATTTATAATAAATTTCATTAGAATCTTTACTATGTATAATTGTAGTCCCACATATGTATATATTCGTTTTATTAGTTTAAAAATTTTGAAAATTAATATATTTTTATTTTCATTCCCATGTTAAAATTGATTTTATTAGCCTTTAAAATTTAATTAATTATATTTAACATTCTATTTTGAATGATCCTCAAAAAGTTCTTCAGAATATGAAATTTCAAATGTACTTATAAAATATGTTTCTTAGTTAAAAATGAGTGACATTAGTAATGGCTACAATGTTGTAAAATGGGTTAAATTAATTAATAAAATAACATAATATAATAATAAATTATTTTTAAATTGGTGGATGGGTTTCAAATATAACCTCCCTTGTCAAATAATCATTAATTATAAATTTATTATCAACATTCCATGAATATTATATTCCTAATATAAGAAATAATTTTATATAAAAAATGATAACCCTTTCATTTATAAAATTACCCTTCAAAAAATCATGTCATTACATATTAAATATTAAATTGTATGACCATAATTTTATATAATTAGTTTCTTAATAATCCTATCTATTAGTTTATGCTCCTAGTCTCATGATATTTCTCAAATTTCATCAAAATACGCTTCCATGAGGTGATATAGTTTAATATTTTTAAAATAATAAATACATACAATTATTTTCCATTTATCATCATTATCTAGCTAATCACATTATTAATGTCTTTTAATAAATATTATTGTATAATTATAATTAATTTAGTATAATTTTATTTTATATACAATTCAATGTCATGCTCATCTAATTTAAAGGGAGTGAACATAGTAACCTAGAGTCAATGGTTACATTATTACATTAAAATAATATACAACGATTCATTTATTGGATGAAAGAATAGATTAGTAGTCCAGGTAAGCTGTATATTTACATGAAATATAAATTACATTAAAAAAATGTTTTTATCTGATAATACCGTTATTTATCTTATCATATATGTAAATTCTGATCATAAAACACCAATATAAATCCTATAGAAATTAAAAAAATTGAGTAGGGTGATATTAAATGATCAATAAGAGTATGCATAAAATGTAATTTTACATAAATAAATTTGAATAATTAATATAGAAATGCAATTAAGTAGAAAAAATATAGTTTAATTAAAAACTTGAGAATAATATGGCCAAAATAAATGATTATCAAATAAATTTATATATATAATAAAATAATCTTGAAACTTATCCGTAAATATTCTAATGAATCGAATAACTATAAGGAATCAATAATATATCTCTAAATGATGGAATTTATAATATAAGACATCTGAGACATACTATTATGACCTTTTAGAAGAGAAATTGAGTCAATAGGTAGAAACCTATCTAATTTGGAAAATAGATATCTATGATGGGGCATGTTGATTTGTCAAGTGTCTATATTGAAATTTCATCCACCTATTAGTTAATATTTCTGGTTAATACTCATATTAAAAGGGATAAACATTATCAAAATATTAAATTTTTTTGTAAAACAATGATACAAAATGCAAATACTTACTCAAATTTAAGACTCACAATCACAACCCATCCAAATTAATATGGTGAATTGTAATAAAATGGTACATACTCATCTAAAATGATCATAAACCATGTAAATAATTTATTATTATGATATTAATGAATAAATATATCTAGTGTATCGAAAATACGATATTGGGATTATGTCTGTGATGAATAGAAATACTATAAAAATATTATTAACAATATACTTTGGGAAAATATAAATTGTAAATTTAAAATTACCATTAAAAAATGATCTAAAAAGTTTTAGAATTGATTTTAATTGAAAATAAGATTTTTATTTTTAAAAAATAATATTTAAAATATTTTGTGGTCATGATGGGGGAAAATTCACCTCATGAAATATATAGTTAAACAATTATTCCTTTCTCATTTTTGGCAATAGCCAAATGTGCCTCTATTTTAAAATGACATGTTTATTCCATTCAATTTTTTTTATAACGAGTCAAAATATAAAAAAAATTAATTTATAAAATAATTTCTAATGGTGAAAATAAATTTTGATAACATTTTTAGAGATGATGTAGTTTGATGAAAAATGTTTTTTGATAGAAGAGTGAAGACATGTCATAATTTCATAAAATGATTTTCTCAATCATTTTAATTATAAAAGTGTTAGAAAATTGTTAAATAATTTGAAATATTTTATTTATATAAAGTGTATAATACAAAATATATATATATATATATATTTATATAGAAATAAAAAATAATTCTTCATAGGGATACTTATAAAAAAACATTCCATAATAATGATGAGATTATAAAACAAACACTTATCAATATGGGGATTAATGAATCATAAAACAAATAAAATAAATTAATTAAAAATAATCTCAACATACAATAAAGTAAAATTTATTTATGATATGATATATCAAAGGTATATTATATTCACAACACGAAATAAAAAGATGTTAATATTAAATGAATATTAGGGATTTAAAATTGAGACGAGAAACTCCTACCGAAGGTACAACTTCTTTAGAAGTTTTTAAATCATCATATATAAAAAGTAAATTTTTATTACTTATAATGTTTTTAGACATAATAATATATATCTTTTGATAAATTATTTACATGAAATATATTTTCACTCAGTTATTAATTACACCGTTAAAATCACTATTTTAGCTGATAATTGATTCATTTTTCATGATGGACTTTGTAATTTAATATTGATCCTTTCATTCATATAACAATAACATCATATAATAAATTTCAGTCATTATATATATAATATATTCATAAGATATGAATTTATATGAATATATGAATATTAGTGATAAAAAATGAATTACAAAATTTATAGACTGATGGCCCTACATAATTATCATTTTTAATTATGGATTGAAAAAAATAAAAAAAATATTAATTCAACATTAAATTATAATTAATATTTTTTATTAATCATATAAATAAATAAAATTCCTAATTATTGTTATACATGTCAAAATTAAATGGAAAACATTTCATGTCGTTGTTCGGTGGCTGTAGTACACACGTATGCACATGAGATGTTATTTTTTTCCAAATAATTGGGTGTTTTATATTTTAATTGATATTATATATCCATAAGTATTTTTAAATAATAAATAATACATATAATCATAAAAATAATATTAATACCTTTCATGTGATGCATATGTAAAATATAGTTCACGTCGCTTCATGAGGTGCTAGTATATTGTACACACGAGCGATGTTATCATATCCTCCACTTAAAGGAATGTATGTAATAATATATTGTATATAATGAAAAAATTATTATAATTTCAAATATATCATATAAATATACTAATTATGTCATTATATCATTCCTTTAAAGGTGGTGATGGAAAATTAATTACATTAGTTTCTGGGCCGATATTCCACAGTTCACATAATCAATGATTTCTTTTAAAATATTTATAATGTTGAGATGGATATAGTGTTTTAAATTATCACTAAAACATCTCCAATTTTTTTACTATTTTAATTATTCCATCATATTTTATTAAATAATTAAATTTTTGAAAGAAGAACTAAAATAAATAAACATGGTTATGAATTTAAACTCCTCTTTATAGTACCCCTTTATGTTTTTAAATAATACACTCATTGGAGTTTTTAATTATAAAAATCAGGCATATAGTATTTTGGTAGGTAAATAAGTAATTGATATAGGTAGATATTTTCCATAAAAAATGATTTTTGAATTGTGAACGAGGGTGGGTATGGGGTGGACGTTTATAATTAGGGGAGTGAACACACATAGAAGTTTTTGAGAAGCTCATGTGATACCCATATTTTTATCATTACAATACCCTAATTTTTTTTATTCTTGACAATTAGAGGTTATAATGACAAATATAAGGTCAAAAAATTAGCTTGGATGAGGTTAATTTCATTTGTAATCCCTTTCTTCGTTATTCCAAAAAATCTGTTTTTACATTAAATATGGTTATGAATTTTTTATTGGGATCACTATTAATAATGATCAAAACATTATTTTTTTATTTTTAGAAAATATAAAATAATTTTATTCTGAATATGGAATTAATTTTTACAAATTAAATTAATAAATTATTCATAATTAAATTTAAAATTATACTTTAATTGAAATGAAAATGTTGTTTTCCTGTGAAGAAATTCTCATAACTATAAAAATTATTGATATCAAAATTAACTAAAAAATTGAATAAATTTACCCAAAAATTATAAATCATATTATAATATATATATTTTTACTATAAACCTAATTAAAAATATTATTTATCGTTTTATATTATTTAAATGAACTTTTTGTTTTAAAAAAATCAATATATTTAACCATTTATAAAATAATTAATATTTCTAGAAATGTTTCAATAAATCACCCACATATAATTTTAACATGTATATTTCAGAACTATATATCTTTATGAAAATAAATATTATAATTATTTTAAAACAAAATTTTAAATTATGTGTAAAATATGCATTTATGATAATTTTTAGAAAAAATATAGTTTTCCAGAAAACAATTGTTTTTCTTTCAAATAGTTCTTATGTTATATATAATTCCTATATAATAGTTTACATTATTTATTAATTATTTTAAAATGTATACTATTTATATTTTAGTTGGTCTTATTCATACCCCCAACATAATGTCTTGGTTATAGTTGTCATGTTTAAATAATTATACTTTTATTTTACTTTGTAATTTATTTTAAATGCAATGATGCATACATCGTAAGATTATGAAGATCATAATTTATTTAAAATTAAATATGTAATAATGTCCTATGGTGTTTCATTATTATCTATGATTGGTTTTTCCTATTATAAACACAACCAAACATGATGTTCCTCTTTTAAAATCATATTGGAATACATTCTTTCCCCCTTAAATTAATTATCTCATCGTAATACAGTAATGTTCAACGTGGAAAAGTGTATGATATTTGAAAATAATTATCTTTTGAATCACACATAATAAAAAGGGTTAAAAAACATCAACTGTGTAATAGTGAAATTAATGTTTATATTTCATCCAGAATAACACATAATATGTTTCCAAATAAGAACACATTAGTGGAATGTTATGATATACACATTGTAGAAAAAACTACATAATTATATGGAGTATTTGACATCATATATCATAATAAAGTAAATTATAATGAATAATTATTGGAAAAAAACATTAATATGTGAAATATGAAAATATCATTAGTTCAATAGCAATGAAGGTATTTGGGTAACATTTTTGTTTCAATATAATTTTTCATGTTACTGAGGGATTATATTAAAATATATACTAAGAACATACATAAATATAGAAAAATGGTACATTTCTATTTATTTATTATAATTTAATACTTTTATTCTAATCAAATGAATTCATAATTCATCTGTTACATCATTAAATAAATATCCAATATGAATTATATCCATGAAAGACTAAAATTAAAATTTAACAGATAAGCATCTTAATAAATGAATGTTAGGATATTCTGTATACCACTAGATCATTTTCAAGGCCAAAAAGGTAAACACATGTAATCCAATAACACTCGATGATAATCATAATACATTTTATATATTTTTATAATTAACATACGTACAAAATATATCTATCAATATTAAAATTCAAAAAAAATCAATGTAATTCAACTCAATATAAAAAATCAACATAATAATATATTTTAAAGGGAAAATAAAATATCTATTAATATCATATAAAAATATTTGAAAACCTTGATCATCTAAACTACATTATGAAAGAATGAATTATTCAATAAATAATATTATATATTTTCAAATATGTTACCTAAATCCAATCATATATAAAAATCATGAAAACATATCATAAACCATCAAGTCGATAAAAAATATCATGGTTTCTAGTAAAATACCATAAACATATCACTATCCCTAATATTTCAACAATGAGTTCATCTCTAGGGTTATCATCAAAAAACCGGGTTTTCAATGAAATCCATCTTTTCCCAAAATCTCATTTTGGGTCATCGGTGGAACCATTCAACATATTATATCAAATCTTTAAAGAAAAAATATTAATGTACAACCCTTTTTATATCATAATTATAATTTTGAGAATATAATTGATAGGATAATCTTATAAAAAATTTCATTCATCGAAATACATAATAACCTTAATCATTCCTCTTCAGTCATGGTATTGGAAAACACATGACAATGATTCCTTAGTTTATTCTAAAGTATATTTCCTTGAACTTTTGGGCACTAATTTAAGCAATTCCACATCTCCTCGTGGATATAACCATCAATATATATGTTTTATTTATTACTCCTTAATATAATGAAATTTACTTTATATCTATCCATAAATAAAACTATCATTACATTCAATAAAGTATACGGGGTTTTCTTTTTAAAATTATCACATGAAAAAATACATTCTTTCTCTTCTTCCCTATATTTTTCTATTTATATAATATCTTCTTCTTTTTCTCATTCTTCCCCATAAATTACCAATATTTTTATAATTATTTATCTATCATGATAGATAATTACATTGTGGTCTCATATATTTATAATATTTGTGTGAATAGTTCCCTTCATAGGATTAACTAAAATCCATCAACGACACAATCATCATTACACTATGGATCACGTGCATTTATATAGTTCATATTTATTATACTAGAAACCATGTCTAAATAATGGACCACACTTGATTAAATAATTATATTATGAATCATAAATTATAATTCTAATAGTATAGAATGAATTAATAAAAATTGAACATTTTAGGCATATATAATCTCATAAACATAAACATTATTTCATTGAGACACACGTAAAATAATAAAAATATATTTAATTCATTCTGAATGCTTTTCAAAAAAATTTATCCAAAAAACCATATCCCATGAATGTGTTAAAAATAGTTAATTCCAGTAATCATGTACTAGGTGACACCCAATTCAATATCAACATTTCATTATTTGAGTAACTACCCCAATGATTATATTTCTATTACCAAATCAAATAGTAGTATTTCGGGAGGAATGTATTTATATGAAAAAAAATTTTAATCTAATTTAGAAAATCACTATATTTTTATCGTAAGTGTAGACATATATTTAATGTATTTCTTTGGTTTATATTACATAATAATTGTCTTCTAAGATATTGTTACTAATGCTTCTACTATAAATTGTATGAAACCAATATTAATGAATCAGACCATATTTTTCATGATTGTTGGTCACTTTATTACAATGGCATATTAGAGGAATCACCTCCTGAATGACAGAATATTTTAGCGGTCTTGGAAAAAATGATACATACATGAAATCCAAATTACATTTTGATTATTAAATACACATTTTGTATCTAACTAAAAATCCATTAATCCCCTTTTAATATCCTAGAACATCAATCAGAAAACACATCCTAGAATCTAGGGTAAAAAACAAAGGAATGGTGAGATCTTAGAATCCATGTAAGGGTATGATTACAACCGAAGCTATAATGATTGAATAAGAATAATTAATAAGGAATGTTAAATCATTGAAACACATTCAATTTAAAAAACATGAGAATATTAGGGCTAAAATAAAAAGGTGATCAAATAACTCAAATAAAAAATGACATAATCTTGAAATATATCCATGGATATTCTAACTAATATGATAATAAATAGGAATAAATAAAAAATCTCATAATGTTGGAATTTATAAAATGGTGCATCAAAATCATAACATAAATACCATCTAGAAAACAATTAATATTTATGGGAAAACCCCATATAATTTATCCAAAGAATTTTCTTCATAAGACTTGTGGATTCAATGTGGGTTTTTATATAACTAGGCCCAATAGTTACTTACTATGTATAATTCAGTTCTTATATGAAATGGATGAAACATAATCAATATAAACATTTATTTTTGAAAACTGACATACAAATTAAAATAATTGTAACCACCATATAACAATAATCATAAATTATTCAGAATAATGTAGTTATTTGTAATAAAATTATACATAAATAGGCATACTAATCATAAAACATCCAATGAAATAACAATAAAAATATTATGGAAAAATATCCCTATTATATCATAAGTAAAATAAATATTTTATGATTTCTATGAATATAAAAACCAAAATAATGTGATTTAAAACATTCTTGAGGAAAATATATTTTCAATATTAAAATCACCTTTTAAAACAAAAATTTTACAATATAATAAAAAATAATCTTCATTCAATATAAAATTAAAAATCATGCTAAATAACATTAAAAAATTTAGTTTTCGTTGTAGAAAAAATATAAATCATTTCATAACATTCAAAACAATTATTCCATTCATATTTTTTTTGTAAAATCTAAATTGGCATTTATTTGGAAATGACATGAAGATTCCATTCAAAATGTTTATATTAAAAGTCATTATTGGAATAATTTATTTAGTAAATCATTTGATAATGGTAAAATAAATTTTTCTAAAATATAAATTTTGAAATTTTTTTTTCAATTGATGAGAAGAATAAATTTAGATTTTATTAGATGCATTTTATTAATCATTATATGGACTGAAGAGTTTTAAAATTACACTTCTACATGAAATAGGTCAATAATAACCGTAAGAGGAGAAAATAGTTTGATTTTATGATTAAATTATAAAAAAAATTCCCCCAAGGGAGTGTAACACAACATTACATTACAATATATTTCATTTAGAATACATTTAATCTTTCTTATAGGTTGATATTAACATAACACTGTTTTTAACAGAAACATAATAATCATTTAATGTTTTTAAACATGACCATTATAACCAATGTTTTATGTTAGAGGAGATGAATAGAAATTTATAAATTGTAAAATTTATTAGTTTATAAATAAATTCTAAAAACATAGTTGAGATATATTGATTAAAATAATGAAAATGATAATTTCAAAATATAACAAATGTTTAATAACATTATTTTTTTCTCAAAGAGAACATCATAATCACTTCTTTCATAGACATCGTAAAATTTATTATTAAAAATTTTATAAAATATTATTTTATAAAAAACATTTTTATTGAATATATAAAAGAAAAATTATTTTAGATTTAGTTTTGGGAAATTTTCTTACATGATTCTTTTTGATTTAATGAATTTTGAAAATACTATTTTCTTTATACGAAAACAATATTTTCATTTAAATTATTTACAAATATAAATAGTATATTAAAATTTTAAATTTTAAACTAGAAAAATTATATTATAATAAATGTCATTTAATTTAATTAAAATTTTTTCACATTTAATTTAGATAAAAAAACCAAATATGATTATGACATGTTTTTCATTAAAAACATCATTTTTTGTAATCTATATGGATATGTTTTTAAATTGGATTCATTCACATCAATGAATTGTATTTATAAAAACACATTTAATATTCATATTCATAATCAATATAATTTATTTTGTCTAATAATTTCAACATAATATTTTACCAACATGAATATTGAAAAAAGAAATTATCATGGTTATGGTAAAAATGTGTTACAGGTTGGTTGAACTAAGAAGTTAAGGGTTAATAAATATATTCCATCCATTAAAAAACATATGTATTGACATATAACAATATCATCATGTCAAATATTTTATAGTGTGGTTATTTTGAGGATTTTCACATGAAAATAGCAGTATCATTGTGTATTCTATTGGGTAACTTATAAGTAATTTCCATGAGGATACCCTTTCCCCGTTTATAAAAGTATACTTCCTCCCCTAACATATTCACACCTACGAAGACCAATTTCATGAAAAAGTCCTATAAAATTATATCCCCATAATATTTTTAACATTTTAAATCAATTTGTCTTCCAAAAATACCATCCCTAGGTGCATTAATTGGAGATGGAAAGGGGGATTCTCTCAAATAATGTAAAGACCATGAAATTTCAGCGAAGTTTTTTTTCAAATGCTGTGTAATTTTACGAGTCATTGGTTTCTAATGGGACTTGATTCCGATGCCCAGTGTTCCTGGAATAAATTTCTAATGTTTTGTTCGGGTACATTCAGTAAACGTACGTGTGGGTTTACCTAACTTTGAACAGGTGCTCGGAATTGAAATCTGAGGACACCGATGAACTCACAGCACCAATATTCACTTAAGCGGACCATTACTGCATTTGTGTTTTATTTGTGTTGAGAGTTAATATTTTGGGATTTGGAATAAAATAAATTAAATTTGGAGTACACAATTTTATTTATAGATGTTAGTTATTTCCTTCCAAGGGGAGTTATAGGTGGGCCCACAACCACATAACCTCCCATGAGAGGATATATGTGAGGTGGGGCCCACACATGCCCTATACATTTCATCTCCCCATAAATCCCCTTAACCCCATTAACACCCCCCTTTAATTAATTTGTTAACTACTCTCTTTTAAAAATTTTAAACTCTCCACCTCCCTCTCATTATGTTTTCCAACACAATTAATTATTATTCTTATTAATTAATTTGCACATCTCTTCTATTGAATTATTTTAATTTTCACGGAATTTATTTAAATACTGATAAGTCTTTTATAATATTTTCATAGTAAATATTTTTAGTGGAGGAACCGCTAGAGAATTAGAAGAGCTTCGTTCTTCAACGATGAACACCATCCTTCCAACAAAGAAACATTAATGAATGATGATCGTCTCCTTAAATCGTCGGCCATGACAAAGGGGAAGGAGCCACCTGCAAGGAATGGAGACAACATGTCATCCTCATCTCCTTCTTCCCTGAAGACAAAGAGTTGATGCGGTCTCCCCGCGATGCCGTCTTCCATGACGTCTGACTACCGCGAACCTTATTTCATGGTAGGGGTTTGTACAATTTTATGTGAATATTTTTAGCGTGTTCTTCATTGAAATTTTCTGATTTTTATTCATCCAACTATTGCCGCCTAATGCGGAGGGCATGGGACGAATGCACACAGACCGACGACCCTCCGTAGTCTATATTGTTTGCAATAGAGACCGTGTTGGAAAGGTGGCGAGGAGCAAAGGCGTCGGTCCTATTCCGACCTCGTGTGGAAGAACCACGACCTGCAACCTTGGGTCGGTTGGTCGAAGGGGAACTGGCCGACTAATTCTGGCCCAGCCGAAGGGAGACCATAACACCACAAGGGGTGTCGCGCAGCGGAGAACCTCGGCCCGTGCTCTTCGGGCCGCTTCGGCGGCGAACCTGCTGGCTCGTCAGCCAACAGGGATGAAGGGGCCATGGTACCCACAGGTGCCGCACCGAAATATCGTGGTCCACCTGTGCAGGCTAGTCGTGCCAAAAAACCGGCCAGACAGGAGTGAGGCGCTGGTGGTTTAGGAGATCGGGGGAGCCTCCTCCTCCCCCCCACAACACTCGGCTGGTCGGGCCGAGCCACAGCCACCATGGTCAGGCTGCGCCGGGCTGGGCCGCGCTCTCCTGGGCCTGGACGCACCCCCTCTGGTCGGGGCGCACCCCACCGGGCCAGGCCATGTGCTTCACTGGGCCTTCCCGACACCAGCCTGGTTGGACCCTCCAAAACCGGGTCGACCCGACCCGTCAGCCACTGGGCTTAATTGGTCGAGCCAGTTATGCTTAGGTGTGAATAACTTCACGAACGGGTGTCTAATTGACATGCCGTCTGCGGCACTGGGACACTTACGAAGATATATTCCTTTTGTGATACTCTATATGAGTTCTGGATGACTTTTGAAAACATCCGGGTTTGGAACGAGTGTAATTCCAACCGGGCCCCTGTAATGGAAAAGGCAATAACTCTCAGACCGGGTGTCCGATTGACGCCCCTTCTTTTACATTGGGTTCCTTTTGACGAGACGATACATTGGGATACATAAAATCTAGCTTCATGACAATTGATGTATCAACCCCTTTTCTTGAGAAGAAGACCCTCCTCGAATTGAGCGTCTGTGTGCGGGAACCCTAGAGCTTGCTGCGACTGCAACGTCTACCATACTGGAATCCTCTCTGGGTTCAGCGAAGATAACTACCTTGCTGGAATCCTCCGTGGGTTTGGTAATGACGACTACCATCCTGGAATCCTCCTTGGGTTCAACAATGATGATTGCTATTCTTGTATCCTACATGGGTCTGAAATTTTGACATTAGTTCTAGTATCCTACGTGCGTCCGACAGAGTAGCTGGTCTAGTATCCTACGTGGGTCAGACAGCTTAGCTGTTCTAGTATCCAATGTGGGTCCGACAACTTAGATGAATCAGTGACTACATATGATCATCTCTATCGCTAAACTAAAGATTTATACATGCATGATTTTGTTATTGACTTTCAATCATTACCATCGGTGTGAATGACTTATTTCCTATGTGGACTGGGTTGTTCTTGGGATGAAGAGTTGAAGATGAACATTAATCGATGACTTAGGTATATGTATGGGAATATAACTGAGTAGAGTAGGTTGAAACTTAGTGAATTTTTCTTTTCATTGTGGTTTATCCTTCGTGGATTCTGGGAGACCTTCGGGGGTCTCAGTGTCCCTACTGAGTATCATTATACTCACCCCTACACGGGAAATTCCCGCACGATGTTGTGTTGGATGCAGATGACGGAAAGCGCTGATCGTGGTAGAGATTTGTATTGCAAGATGGTACCCAGAGGTAGTCCACTTGGCAGGATGTACACGGAGAAGACAGACAGAACTGAGATGCCGAATAGACCATCTGTTCTAACCCATTAGGTGGGATTCATGGAGGATAACATAGTGGTTGATGCATTACATTTAATCTATTATTATATACTTTTAGATATATTTTAGTTACTGTTGGGCTTTTCCTTCCGGCACCTTTCTTTTCAGGTCTTACTTTTTTATGGAAATTTATTTTGTGCTTAATTATTTTTCATACTCGTTGTGTTTGTTTACTATATAAAGAAAATTATTTCCCTTTTTTATCGTGATTAATACCGTTGGTGCTAGTGGCCATCCCCTGGCTTATGGAAGGCGGGATTGGGGTAGTCACGACATGGGCCCCGACGATGGGTCGTGAAAAATTGGAATAAGAGGAGTCAGTTCTACCGAAAAACTAAGGAAATTAATCTTTTTTTTTCTGTAAAGAAATAGTGTAAAGAGTATTGAATGTGGTTCTCAGCCCAGGGAGTCCAATTTTAGTGCGGTGGCTGACATATCCATACACCAGGACCCTAACTTCGGATTTCCGACTCAGTGCATGAAAACACTGATTGCATGTGTGTTTGAAAATATTTCGTTGTGATTACATTTTCATAGATCACAAGGTATACTGTTTTTACCAAGGAGCACCTGTTTCTTTTTAGGATGGTCAACTAAGGTAGCCAGCTAGGGTTCCGAGTTACGTGTGAGATGGTAGCGCACACAGCGATGAGGCCTCGATGCAGGCTCCCATCACAGCGGAGGAACCAACAGTACCACTACCCACTGGGTCACTGAAACCACCATCCCCAGCAGCAGAGAGTGCACACCGCCTAAGTGCATTGCACGAGTTTCAGTGATAGAGGCCTCCCAGGTTCCGTGGAGACATGGACCCACTAGCAACTGAGGACTGGCTGGAGGCTGTCATCAGAGTTTTCATATTGGAAGGGACATCAGCCAACCTTATGGTGATCCTTTCCACAAGTCTCTTGTACATAAGAGTAGGTAGATGGTGGATCCTGATGCTCCAGGTGCATAACGAGGCATCCTTACTCTAGAGGGTCTTTGAGAGTCTCTTCTGCTCGGAGTTTTTCCTATCCACCCTTCATGCGGTGTTGATTCAAGAGTTACTTCATCGGTGGTAGGGAAGCATGAAAGTCGCACAATACTCAGCGAGGTTTACCGACCTCTCGCGCTACTCCACGTACATGGTACGAGACCGATTCATCAGGGATCAGAAAATTGAGCAGGAACTCATACATGATTTTAGGACTTCAAAGATCTCCCTCTGCATTTCGATGTAGGAGGGAGTGTTTGAGTGGTCCCTTCGTGTGGAGATATATCTCACTGATCCGACACCAGCAGCGAGACCTGCTGCAGGGCGACACGTAGTGGATTCATTTGCAGCCGGCAATAAACAGTTGGTGCAGAGGTCCAAGCGAACAATGCCATCAGGTGTGTGACCCTAGGATAGAGGTTTTTTTGTGCATGGCACACAGAACAGAGCCTCCTATACGGGGAGTAGGCAGCGCTATGCATGCAGTGGGCAGGTCCATAAGGCTCATGACTGTCCAACCCGCCATGTAGATGAGATGCAGACAGTAGAGGGACCTTCCAGGAAAAGGCAGAGGTTGGACTATGGTGGTCCATTGGGATCAGGCAGACAAGGTATAAAAGCTGGCTGAGAGGCGGGTGGTGGACAACGTTTTGAGGCTCTACCACAACCACCACTAGGAGTTCCACCCCTACCACAGGGAGTTAGTGGTAAGAGGCATGTACATCTCCAGGAAGTCGAGGCCTATGACCATGACACACTTGATATAATTTGAGGTAATATCTCTATCTACTCCACCCTTGATGCACTGCTTATAGACATAGGTGTGAGTCATTATTTTATTGATGATTCCCTTGTTCGGAGATCAGAGATTCTGACGGAGCTGTTGGCTCGATCATTAGAGCTAGAGACTCCTAATGGAGTAGACTTGACGATTACGCTCTGGTTCCGGCAGTTTGATCTTACTCTAGGAGGTGAGCGATTTGGCTGGGATCTTCTTCTTGTGGCGTCGATGCCTTATGATGTCATCTTGGGTATGGACTGGTTGTTTACAGTCCATTCCCAGATCGACTACATTAGGTGCAAAGTGCAGTGTGTCCACATGTATGGGACAGGGTTCCCCATCACTGGTGAGAAAGGAGCCTTTTCAATGTAGGATGGAATTTCACGAAGGAGAGAGCAGTCGGTCACGCATCAGTTGGCTTGTCTCATCCTCGGAGAAGTTGATGTGTGGAGTCTGATTTTTTCATGTTGTGGTGAATCATTATGCTGAAATTTTTCTTGATGAAGTTCCAGGACTAAATTTTCGCAGAGAGGTAGAATTTTTCATAGACTTGTACCCCAGGACAACACCGATATCAACTCCATCAAATCGGATGGCTCTCACCGAGCATCGTGAGCTGCGAGTACAGCTAGAGAACTTTTAGGGGAAGGAATTTATCTAACCCAGTGTTTCACCTTGGGAATCTCCAATTTTGATTGCCATGAAGGAGGATTGGAGCTTACGACTATGTGTTGACTACCATCGCCTATACCAGGTGACCGTGAAGAACAAGTACCATCTTCAGAGGATTGACTACCTCTATGATCAGCTCAAGGGAGCACGGTGGTTCTATATCATAGACCTCAGGTCAGGCTATCACCATCTCAGAGTTCGAGGCGAGGATGTACTGAAGACGTCCTTCATGTGTCGGTATGGCCACTACGAGTTCTTGGTTATTCCCTTCGATGTAACCAACGCACCAGCAGTGTTCATGAGTCTCATGAAAAGTATCTTCCAGACTTACCTCGATCAATTTTTCATAGTTTTCATTGAAGACATACTGATGTACTCCACTACTAAGGAGGATCACGCCTACCACTTGAGGGTTGTAACGGATACACTCCGAGAGCACCAACATTATGGTAAGATCTCTAAGTTCCAGTTCTGGATTCAAGAGGTTCACTTTTTGGGACATGACATCTCGGAGACGGGAGTTGCTATGGATCCAGCAAAGATCGAGGTAGTACTTTCATGGGAGCCACCCAAGAGCATCACAGAGGTGCCGAGTTTCCTAGGTCTGTCTGGATACTACCGTAGAATTATGCCAGACTTCTCTATAGTTGCAGAACCACATTCAGCCTTGCCGAAGAAGGGAAACCCTTCGTGTGGTAAGAGTGATACCATGAGAGATTTCAGGAGCTGAGGAAGATATTGACCAGTGCACCCATCTTGTGGCTACTGAAGGATGGCGTAGGGAACATAGTTTACTATGATGCATCAGGGACCAGAATCAGGTGTGTACGGATTCAGGAGAGATCAGTGATCGTGTATGGTTCACGACAGTTGAGACAACATGAGAAAAACTATGCTACCCATGACCTGGAGTTAGCATCAGTGGTCTTCTCCTTGAAGATGTGGTGAAACTATCTAATGTGCGAGATCTTTATAGTATATTCTAACCACCAGAGTCTTGGGTAAATCTTCTCATAGAAGGACTTGATCCTAATATAGCAGCGATGGCTTTAGTTCCTCCAGGAATATGACTTTGAGATAGTCTATAATCCTGGGGAGGGGAACATTGTAGCTGATGTTCTCACCAGGAGATCACGTATTAAGCTGTTAAGAGAGGCGAAAAAGCAACTAGTCACATTAATGATATCCTTTGTGGATATAGATGGAGCAGTCTACCATCAATATCTCACAATCACTCCTCCACTTCTTCAGAAAGTCATGGAGGCATAGGGAGGGGACATTGACTGTGGGAAACGATGTGCTTAGATATCCTCAGGGCAAGCACCTGATGGATTTTCTGATGGAGGGGAGAATGTTATCCTCTATAGGGGATGCACCATGGTACCAGTTCCACTATAGGAGGAATTTCTGAGGGTGTTTAACACTTCAAGTCTAACAGTACATCTAATATTGGAGAAGATGTATCAGGACCTTAGACGATAGCACTGGAGGTCGGGTATGAAGAAGGTTATAATTTAGTTCCTTACATGATACCTCACTTGTCAGAATGTGAAGGCAGAGCACCAGGTACCAGCTGTCTCGCTACAACCCTTAGAGGTCCCAAAGTGGATGTGGGACAGGATATCCATGGATTTTGTGACGGGGCATCCACCGACATCCAGAGGAAATTACTCTATCTGGGTGATCGTCGATCGACTCAACATGTCGGCTCACTTCCTACCGATCAGAGAGCATGGCTCGGTAGAGATATTGGGTTGCCTCTACATTCAAGAGATCGTACGACATCATGGTGTGCCATCATCTATTGTTTTCGATCAAGATGCTTGATTCACTTCATGGCTATGGAAGTGATTGCTGGAGGCTTTCGAGACATAGCTTCACTTGAGCACTGGCTTTCATCCTCAGATGGATGGCCAGACTGAGAGGACCATTTAGACTCTTGAGGACATGCTCCATGCATGTGTCCTCGGCTTTGGTCACTGTTGGGAGGATCATATACCATTGGTGGAGTTTTAATACAACAACAGCTACCGCACCACCATTGGGATGACACCATACAAGGAATTGTATGGCCGGCCATGTATATCACCTATGTGCTGAACTAACCCAAGGGAGTCATCACTTGTAGGACCAGATATGGTTTAGGATATGATGGAGGAGGTGCAGATCATCCAGGAGCGGATGAAGACTGCACAGAGCAGAGATAAGTCCTATGCTGATAGGAGACGGATACCACTAGAGTTTGAGGATGGTGACCAAATTTTCTTTTGGGTCTCACATCGATGTGGTATACAGAGATTTGGATGGGTTGGCAAGTTTTCAATGAGTTTCATCAGACCATTCTAGGTCCTCAACAGAGTAGGCGATGTGGCTTATTTCCAGGCCCTTCCACCTTAGTTTCATCGGGTGCATCACGTCTTCCATATATCTCAGCTAAGGAGATACATGCACAATCTAACCTACATAATCGATAATTAGGAGTTGGACATCGATGATGGGTCAACATTCATGGAGGTCTCATTGGAGATAGAGTATCAAAAGGAGTGTGTCCTATGTGGATAGTTGATTCGTCTGGTGCGCACTCGCTGGCTGCATGAAAACCTCCATGAGAGCACTTGGGAGCGGTAGGATCATATGTGAGCTTAGTACCCCCATTTGTTTCCCTAGGGTGTGTTTTAGCTTTACGGGGACATAAATCCCTAAGGTGGGAGTAATGTAATGACCCAAAAATTTCACAGAATGTTTTTAAAATACTATGGAATTTTAAGTGTCTTCAGTTTCTGACGACACGTCATTCTGAGGCCTGGTGTGTCCGGAATCAATTTCGGATGTTTTGTTCGGGTATGATCAGTAAACGTATGTGAGGTTTTTTCAATCTTTTGAACCAGTGGACATAATTAAAATACGAGGATACTGATGAACTCACAGTGCTAGTATTCACATTAGGACACCTTTATCATAGTTGCATTTTATGGGGGTTGAGAGATAATATTTAGGGATTTAGAAATAAATAAATAAAATTTGTGGTACACAATTTTATTTATGGATGTTACTTATTTCCTCCCTATGGGAGTTTTTGGTGGGTCCCACACTCACATAACCTCCCATGGGAGGATATTTGTGAGGAGGGGCCCACATGTGCCCTAAACCGTTCATCTCCCTGTAACTCCCCTTAAACCCATTAACACCCCCTTTAGATAATTTGTTAACTCCCCTCTTTTAAAATTTTTAAACTCTCAACCTCCCTCTCATTATGTTTTCCAACACAATTAATTAATATCCTTTATAAATAATTTCCACATCACCTCTATTGAAATTTTTTCATTTGACTGGCATTTATTTATGGTTGGCGAAGTCTATTATAATATTTTCATAGAAAATATTTTTGGTGGGGGAACCTCTGGAGAATTATATGAGCTTCATTCGTCAATAAAGAACACCGCCCTTCCAACAAAGAACCACAGAAGAACGATGATGGTCTCCTTCAATCTTTGGCAGAGCCAAAAGAGAAGAATCCAACAACAAGGAACACTGACGACGTGCCATCCTCAGCTCCTTCTTCCTCGATGTCAACAAGTTGACATCGTATCCCAACAACGACGTCTTCCGTGATGCTCGACTCCTGCGAACCGTATTTCGAGTTAGGGGTTTGTATAATTATAAGTGAATATCTGTACCCCTTTATTTGTTGAATTTTTATGATTCGTATTCGGCCAATGGCTATCGCCTAACGAGGTGGGCATAGGCCGAACGCACACTGCCTGACAACCCTTCGTAGTCTCTTTTGTTTGCGATGGAGACCGTTTTGTAAAGGTGGAGACAAGCGAAGGAGGTGGCCACATCACGGGCGTGTGCGGAAGAACTGTGGTCCCCAACCATGGGCTGCTAGGCTAATGGTGAACTGGATGGCCAAAGCCGGCCCGACCAAACGGAGACCGCGGGCCACTTCGGCGGCCAATCGGCCAGCTCATCAGCCGGATGGAATGAAGGGGTTGCTCCACCAACAGGTGTCGTGCCGAAGGACAGCGGCCCGCCCGTGCGGGCTGCTCACGCCAGGAAGACTAGCCAGCTACAGCCAGCTGGACAGGAGGGCGGTGCTGCTTCGCGACACCAGTTTGGGAGACCACCCCCGTAGGGGCACTAGGCCAGTCGGGTCGAGCCGCGGCCCGCCAGGCCACGCCACACACTCTTGTGCATAGCCGCGAGCTTCACCAAGCTGTTCTGACACCATCCAGGTCAGACCTGCCGAAACCGGGTTGACCCGACCCATTAGCCACTGGGCATAACGGGCCGGTCCTGTTACGATTAGGTGATGATAACTTCACGACTGTGCGTCTGATTGATGCGTCGTCTATGGCACTGGGACCCTAATGACGAAATGGTTATTTTATGATACTCTAAGTGAGTTCTGGATGACTTTGGAAAATGGCCGGGTTTGGAACGAGCGTAATTCCATCCGAGCCCCTAGAATAGAGAAGCCAATAACTCTAAGATCGGTCGTCCAATTGACGTGCTGTCTATCACTTTGGGATTCTTTTGATGAGACGAGACTTTGGGTTACATCAACTCTTCATTTGTGATAGTTGATGTATTGACCCCTTTGCTCAAGCATCGGACCCTCCTCGAATCGAGCGTGCTATGTGCGGGAACCCTAGACCTGGTTGCGACTACGACGTCTACTATACTAGAATCCACCATGGGTTCGGTGATGATGAATACCATACTATAATCCTCTATGGGTTCGGAACCGATGACTACCATACTGGAATCCCCCATGGGTTCGACGGCGAGGATTAATATTCTTGTGTCCTACGTGGGTCCAACTGTTTGACTTCTATTCATGTATCCTACATGGGTCTGAAAGATTAGCTGGTCTAGTATCCATCGTGGGTCTGATAGCTTAACTGGTCTAGTATCCTATGTGGGTCTGTCATCGTAGATGAATCAGTGACTACATATGATCATCTCTATCTCTATATGAAAGATGTATTCCTCTGTGAGATGAGTCTTGGATTTCAATCATTAACATCAGTGTAATTGTCTTCTTTCTTGTGTGTAATGGGTTTTTCTTGGGCTCGAGAGTTGGAGTCGAGCTGGAATTGATGACTTTTGTGTACATATGGTACTATACCTAATTAGAGTTGGTTGATAATTCGTGATTGTATCTTGTCTTTGTGGTTTATTCTTCATGGATTATGGGAAACCTTCAAGGGTCTCAGAGTCCCCACTGAGTATCTTTATACTCACCCCTGCACAGGCAATGCCTGCACTACATTGTGTTGGATGTAGATGACGAATGTTGTTCATCGTGGTAGATATTTGTAGTGTTATAAAGTACCCAGAGGTGGACCACTTAGCAGGACATACACAGAGCGGATGGATGGACCCGAGGTGTCGGGGAGACCATCTACACTCACCCTTCAGGTGGGATTCCTAGAGGACAACATAGTGGTTGCTGCTATACATTACTACTATTGTACTAGACTTCCAGTTGTACTATACTTATATTTGGGCTTGTATTTTTGGCCCCTTTCTTTTCAAAACATACTTTTGTATACAGTTTTACTTTTACATACTTCTGTTTCATACTATGTTGTGTTTGTTTACAATATAAAGGCAATGTCTTTCCCTTTTTATTGGGATTTATGCCTTTGGTGCTAGTCGCCAGCCCCTGGCCTATAGAATGCGGGCTTGGGGTGGTCACGACATAGTCCCTGAGGATGGTTTATGAAAGAGAAGGTAATTGTGTTAACATAGATCCTTATTATCCTTTATTATTATCACAAAATATAATTTATTAACATTTAAAATATAATAATAATAATAATAAATAAATAACATATACTAAGATGTTTTTGGTTTATGGAATAATATCCAACCATCTCCACTTCCATCGAAATTGGAAACAAAATCATCGATCATGTGTACGGCACACTACAAACTCATGAACTGATGTAGTTTGTTATCCATAACCACCATTAATGTATGGATAACATCCCTAATTTTTATGTAGAACTACTTCCTCATGAATTAATGTATTTTTTCACATATTATTTACATGGAATGAAATAAGGGATAAATTATTGGTAAATGGGTCATATGTGTGATGATATTAATTTTGTAAAATTATTAAAAAAAACAATTCCTTACCAATTCACTTGTCAAGTGTATAATATAGTAACATGTATGTACGTTTGACATAAAAAATCCCCTATGAGATGTTATTCTCTTTCCATTAATGAAACTAATACAATTTACTAATAAATAATATTTTTCATAAATAATATATTTATAATATTATTAAAATTATAAATATTTTGAAATTATAACTTCTTTACTTGAAATATAACATTAGTTAAAAAACATTCATGAGAAAATTGGGCAATAAACACTATAAAAAATGAAAATAATGAAATATTATTTACATGATGGTGGGAGAATGAAATAATATGATCTTATGTGATACTATAAGTGTAAATATGTTGCTTTTATAAATTAATTATATAATTAAAACCATTATACCATATATTAAATCAATTTCATCTAATGGAAATTATGATTCATGTGACATCCAATCAATTTACCTTCACTAAGGAATATTATAATTTTATGCACCTAATTATTTTTTTCATTTTATATTTAATATTTTACTATTAATTTTATGATTCTATAATTATTCATCATAGATAAATTCAAAATTGAATTATTTCATCTAAATGGATATACCATTAAAATTACCAAGTTGTAAAATAAATATTAAAATCTAAATTTCATTTATTATCGTATACATTCTATTGAAAAAATCAAATTCTAATGTTCACATTTCAATGGGGGTAATATTTCTATTAAAAATACATATTATTATATGATTGATATTATTTGTTCCAAAAAAATATACCATTTTTACAAATGGTGTTTACATAAAAATCCATTTGATTAAATCATGAATTACTAATCAATCTGTATCTATTACTCTATATATATATAATTCATGATAATGAATATTTATTCATAAATTAAATCAGTTATATGATTTATAATTTATTCTATTTAAATGTAGTTAATAGTGGGTTTAGAATTATATAAACCCTAGATGCATCTACATGTCTCATGAGACAAATAAATTAAACAAATTAATTTGGGTTTATATGTAGTTTTATAATGTCTTATGAAAGGCATTAATAATTGTGTTTTCATCTGCATGAGAACATTATTTTAAATTATTATGCATTTCCTTCATTAAAACGTCTATTTTTATTAACCATGAAATTTATAAATGATATTATATCTAGATTCATTTCATTATTTTTCCATTGATAAAATTGAATGTGTGTGCTATTATTTACATTAATATATTGATTATTCCTTATCATTTTATGATAATCATGTTTATGATAAATGAAATGTGAGTTTAGTTTACCCTTGAATAATGATTATGCATTATCCAGTTATAATTGTTAGATTAATGGTTAAATGGAATGTGAGTTAATTAAATTACTATACCATATTGATTAATACATATCCCATTATGATTCTAAAGATATTGTTTTAATAAAATGTGTGTATAATAATTTCTTTTACCACATTTATTATGCATTGTCTAATTATGATCGTCAATTTATTGAATAAACATAATTATTCTACATTTATTTACCTATAAATATTGATAATTCTTTATTGATATGATATATTCCACTCTATGTAACCCTATAGGTGAATTTAAAATCACTATTATTTAATTTTCTCAACTAATGATGAGAAGAATAATTCATGTAATGAGTGAAATTATACCAAATTTTTTTAATTAATATATATTGTATTTTTTTCCAAATAAAATGGGTATTACATAACTTATTATTTTTTGAAATATACTATACTAATCGGTCCTACAGGATTCGACCCCTTGTTTTTTATGAAAATGTAATAAATAATATATTTTCTCCAAGATAATATGTTAAGTGTAATTATTGTTAGTATCAGAGGAAGTTCATTATAAACCATTATAACTGGATTGAATAAATTAATAGTTTATTAACATATCCATATGATTGAATATGAGGATAAGAATACATGTATTTACTAATGTCTTAAAGGAAGGGATTATATGTTTTTTAACTAAATTAATCCATTTATGGAAACAATAACTCGATGTGGTTATTTAACAGGTGTGCCTAGGGATAATAACTCTGAAAATTGGTTATTAGGATTGACCCGATCATTAGATGGGTCCTGAAAATTAGACATAATATGCACATATATTGACACTCTCAGGGGATATATTTTAAATAATTATCATTCCCTTTACAAAAAATTATTAATGATTCTAAATGTAATATATCACTAAATAAACCAATGATTAAAATTTTGAGATTAACAGTTATAAATTTTATTTCATTTTATCTACAATGTTACACAATAATTTGAATTATAATAAATTTCTTAAAATTCATAATGTTATCATGTTATAAAGTATATTAAATCATTTAGAAATGGTTTTTGAATGGATGAATGAAATCAAAACTCATGGAAAATGTAGATATTTCCCTACTAAGAAGAAAATATGGTTGGAATTATAAGTTGTTTTTTTGATATATTAGGGTATATTAATTAGGTTATGAAAAATATCATTTCCATGATGGAGAAACTTGTTCCAGGATGAGATTCCCCTTTTTTGGGTCACATTATGTGTCATATACTCCCTTATTATTTTTGTAAAAATATACTAATGGTTGCTGTGAAAGAGAATATATTTATTACCTTAGGATTTAATGAAAAGGTAAATTTTACCCTGTTAGTGTATTGTATTGAAGGTGATAATGACAATGGTTGATGAAGATCAAATTGACTTGGGAGTAAGAGGAAATAGAACACATAGAATAAATTTTTTTGATTGATACACATTTACTGCATGATAAACAAACCTAAATGATGTGAACCTACCTTAGAATAAATAAAAATGAATAATAATTCATTGATGAGTATTCTGCTACTATTACTATGTTTAATATATATAATCAGAATTATATATGAAATTTTCATTGAAATATTGACCAATTCATTTTTTGTCTCAATGCAATTATATGAAGGGAACTAGTCTTCGAAATATTTTCACCTTATGAGGAAAGAGTTTTATTTCCATAAAAACAAAAATATTAATTGTCAAGATCACAGATGCCCAAGGAAAATTAAAAGAAAAAGAGTTTCAAAAATAACTATGTAAAATAAAATTCATAAAAGATTAAGAATAGAATGACCCAATTTCCACTTTATGATAATAGTGGAACGTGTCTTCCATGGAAATCCCCTAATAGAATTATATCATGTCATTTATGTGAAGACAAAATCATATGGCTCAAGAATTCATGGGGACGAAATAAATTAATTTCATGAAATTATTCAGTTGTAAAAATTAAGGAATTATTCATAAAAATTACACAAGTTCCAAGAAAATCTATCACATTAGAGGATAAGGGATGAAGGACAATCATACACAATCTCTACAGATTAGTTGGATTTTCTTAATGATGATGTGGTATGAACATTAATAATATCATTAGATCTAGATAATTTATTTATTTGATTCTGAATAATAACAAAATCTCTTATCAACCATGTTTTCTAATAAAAATTATACATTTAAATATTAATTTATGAAGGGATTTGTAATTAAATACATTTTCAGGAGGTCTCGCTTCAATAGTGATGTGTCAAGAAGTCTCCATTATGATGAGTAATCATGCCTTATATACTGAAATGTTTTTACAGACCTTTGGTTTACATAAATATTGTCCTTGGTAAACTATATTTCAATAAAGTATACTAACCATTAATTAAGTATTTAGGAAATTTTTTTACATGATAAATATGTAGTAAATTTTTTTTTATAGGATGTAAAATATTATTAGAGACATTTCTAGATCCAAACATTGTAGATCATCTGAAATAAACTATTGAGGATGAAGGGAAATTTTTTTTGAGGGATAATGTAATATTAAAATTAGGTTGTACTTGTAATTACACTCCAATTCTCATTGGCTTGAGATTAACATGAGTAATTACTAGGCCTTAAACAATATCATGAAGGCGTGAAAGGCTGGCAATAAATGTTGAAGGGTTTAAAGTCCATGTGGGGGACGATTTACCCTTTAAGAAATAAACCAATAAACCAACCATAACCAAACATTCACTATATTATTCATGAACAAATGAAAGACCAAAAAACACTTCATTTATATCAAACTACATCAAAGTACACAATAGCGGAAGACCAAACTAATAATCAAATTACACAATGGATGAACAACTCTATACTCTCAAAAGACACTTCAAATACTTGATGCACAAGTTCCAAGCTCCATAACATCTCCAAAGCATCACCAGAAGCCACTAGTGATAAGATTCATAACCTTTACCTATGTCTCGGGATACGACACTTGAAAAAGCACCAATATGCCATTGTAGGGGTGAGTATAAAACGCAGTAGGTTTTCCCCAATGACTTCCCTACTAAAGACACTATGATAGAAGAGTTTTCCACATTTATATAAAAACATTTTATATAAAACATTTTCTCCAAAAAAGTTTATAACTGAATATAAACATGTTTCCAAAACAATTCATAACCAAAGTCATTCCAAGAGTAATTGAAACCAATTTTCAAGAATGTTTTTTTTTCTATATAAATAACCAAACAAGCATTAGAACAATTTCACAAACATCCCTTTTTAGCATAGCAAACCATTTCCCAACCCATGCTACAAACCATGCATGTTTAGTTATGATAGTTCCATACTGATAAGTGGCCTCTCTTCGATCTACCAAGTCATAACAAGTTAATTGTTTCCCATGTGCCATTACACATTTTCCACTGAGCACAAGGTCGTATTTCAACAAAGCCTCGTACAAGTATTTACCATTGTGCCATTAAATGCTTGGCATCAAGCACATGGTAATATTTCAACCATGCCTCGTACACGCAACATGAACACACACCACATATTCCTAATGTCAATGCCAAAACCCCTTTCAATAAAAACGTATTTTTATTGAAAACCATTTCCATCAAAAACATTTCAATAAAAAACTCTTTTTATTGAAAACAAAATCAATCAAAGTCATTTCAATCTCAAACCATTTAAATAAAACGCCATTTTTATTGAAAATCCATTTTTCATCAAACCATTTTCAGCTTAATCACTCATAATTTAATGTAAACATTTTAAATTCACAAAGCCAAATCACTTCTCACAACAATTCACTATGATTTCACAATTTCATCAAAACAATAAATCATCACTAAATAACATTTATTCCTTGATTTTCACAATAAAAACCATTTAAATAAACCAATTTGAATCTATGTCAATCACTTCTAACAAGATGAATTGATCGTGAAGCCTCTTACCTCAATGTTTTTGATGATAACCACAACTGTCGAAGAATGCTAAAAAACCCGGGTCGATTCTCAAAAAACCCACTTTAGATCTCTTCTCCTAGAAAGATCAAGACAAAATCTCATAATATATGGAATCAACACACATAGATATACCCATAATGGGTGTAGATATATGAAACTAAGAGAATATGAGAAGTAGATATATGTAGATCCTAGAAACCGATCAAGAAAGAAGAAGAACAATCACATACCTCAATAATCTGGATTCGATTCGCTAAGAAATGATTTTAGATCACCTTTGGAATGATGGGAGAACCATATTTGACTTTAAGAGAAGAAAAATCCTATTTTATGGCCACTTAAGAGATTAAACTAATCCCATAGTCGGAAAATTAGTGAGATCCCCTTTTTTAGGATCTCATTTAAGTGGTCGCACGGTTTGCTCTCATGGTTAGACAAACCGTGCACTAACTGTTTATTAGCCACTGCCTCGACAGAAACTCCATGCATGGTTTGGCGATAAGATTAGAAACATTTTGTGCCACCTGTGTGAAAGCTACATCCTCCAATACCAACTACACATGGTTTTACCATAGTGTTTAGACAAATAGTGCGTCATCTGTGAAACTTCCCATTTGCCTCAAATCATCATTAAATGTTCTCCTGAATCTCTCATTCATCACCCATGACTTTAATACCATTAATATCATCAAGAAAGGTTTAAATACTAGAAACCAGGGTCACAATATTCTCCCCAAAACTAGGTTTTCCATCCTCAAAAAGTAGAAAACCTTTACCCAACAGAAAGAGTTACTTCCACTGCTCTTTAATTTAATTTTCACGTTCCCAAGTCTCTTCTTGAATCTAACCATGCTTCCAGAAAACCCGCACTAGACCAATGCTTTTTTCTCGTAGTACATTATCTTTCCTATCCAAAATCTGTACCAGGATATGTATCAACGATGCATCTAGATCTAATTCAATGTGATCCCATCTGATCACATGGTCAGGATCAGGCTGAAACTTTTTCAACTAAGATATATGGAACAAATTATGAACTGAACTGAACCATAGTGGTAATGCTAAATGATATGACACCTCTATATATTGTTCCATTATATCAAAAGGGTCAATGTATCTAGGATATAACTTTCCTTGCTTCCCTAAATTACGATGTCCAATCCTTGGAGTGAACATCATGAAGACATGATAACCCACAATGAATGAAAAAGGTCTTCTATGGTGATCTGCATAAGATTTCCGATGACTCTGAGCCGTATACATCCTCATTATAATCATCTAGATCTTCTCTGTTATCTCTTGGACAAGGATTTACCCAACTAGTGAGTTTCACCTGTTTCCACCCAGCATATTGGAAAATGACAAGGATTCCCTTATAATGCTTCAAACGGAGCCATGAGTGTTGAGGTTTGATAGTTGTTATTGTATGAGAACTCAACTAAGGGAATATTCTCCCCCCATGAGTCACCAAAATCCATTACACAAGCCTGAAACATGTCTTCCAATGATTTTATCGTCCGGTTGGATTACCCATCCATTTGGGGATGATACGCTGTGCTTAAAGTCAACTGAGTTCCAAGGGATTACTGTAATGATTTCCAGAAATGAGATGTGAACCTTAGATCTCTATCTGAGACTATATACACAGGTACACCATGCCACTTTAACATTTCTCAAATATAGAATTTTGAATGTTCTTCCACCGTATAGGTTTCACGAATAGGGATGAAATGGTCCTACTTGGTTAGACGATCCACTATCACCCAAATGACATTGTGAATCCGGACCATTCAGGGAAGACATGTAACAAAATCAATTTCTATGTGATCCCATTTTCAATATGGGATAGGTAAATATTGTAACATACCAGCTGTTCTCTGATGCACTGATTTAATCTATTGACAATTTATGAACTATGAGATAAACTCGGCCACCATTATTTTCATGCCGCTCCACCAAAAATGTGCCTTCAATGCTATATACAGCTTTTTTTACCAAGATGTACAACCCATCTTGAATCGTGGTTTTCATGAAGGAGTGGTTCATGACAAACCAAAGGTACAATCATCTGATCTCTGAAAAACAAAAATGAACATCCATCATGTTTCTATCCCTCAAGGGTCTCCCCACCATTGAGTTTTTAATTTATAATGAGACATTATTCATAAGATGTTTGTGCTTATTTGATCATTATTACAAAATCTGGAACAAGTGTAGCTAAAAATAAAATAGCAACATCACCTCAGTCCTCACATTCCACAAGCATGTTGGCTAAGACTGACATCAACTACCATTATTCTGAAGCTTCTTTTTCCAACTGAGCATATGAATTTCTACTCAATTTATCCGCCACTGGAAATCCTTTTCCTAGTGTGTACATCAAGTCAAAGTCAAAAATATGGGGATACTCAATCCATCTCCTTTTCCTCTGATTCAAATATTGCAGTGAGAAAATGGGTTTCAATCTTTTCTTATCCGTAAATACAGTATATTTCTCACCAAAGAGATAATGTCTCTATGTTTTCAAAGAATGGATGTCTATAGCTAACTCAAAATCATTTTTTGGGTAACTCTTCTCATGCACCCTCAACTTCCTTGAACCAATCGCAACCACATGATCCCTTTGCAAGAGAACACAACCCAAACCTAATCCTGAAGCATCACAATACACCACATACCTCTGTCCTAAATCTAGAAAGATAAATATATGTGCTTATGTAAGACAAACATTCAGTTCATAGAATGACCTTTGAAATTATTATATCCATTGAAATGGAGCATTCTTTTTTGTCAGTGCTATCATTGGTGAATCTAGTCGTGATAAATCACACACAAAGCATCATCAGTAACCATATAGACCAAGAAAATTCATATCTCAAACACATTATTCGGTGGTTGCTAAGAGATAACTGGTTCTTTATTTTCATGATCAACAGAAACGCCTTTCTTAGAAATAAAATGTCCAAGGAAACATATATCTGGTATCCAAAAATCACACTTTGATAAATTGGAATTCAAAGAATGACCTCTCAAGATTTGTAACACTGTTTCTAGGTGCACCTCATGATCATCCCTTATCTTTGAATAGTCCAAAATATCAGCCACCAACAACAAAAAAAAAGAATCAAAATATTGCTGAAATATCAGATTCATCAATGCCAGGAATACCACTAGTGCAATTGTTTGACTAAAAGGCATGACTACATATACATAGTTGCCATATCAACTTCTAAAAGATATCTTTGGAATATCCTCTTTCCAAACTCACAATTGGTGATATCCTGATCACAATTCAATCTTGGTGAACCACTAAGATCCCCTTAATTGAACGAACATATCATCAATGTGTAGATGTGGATATCTGTTCTTTATCGTAACTTGGTTAAGCATATGATAATCAATACATAGTGGAAGAGTTCCATCTGCCTTCTTCACAAACAACACTGGTGCTACCCATGGAGAAGTACATGGTCGAATGAAACCCTTTTTTTCCAGCTCCTCTAACATCAATTTAAATTACCGTAACATTGTTGGTGTCAATCTATATAATGGAATGGAAATAGGACTGGTCCCCGGAAAGAGATCAATCATAAAATCTTCTTCCCTTAGAGATGGTAACCTTTAGAAGTTGTATGGAAAGACATCTGTAAATTGATCCACCACAATTGGAAAACAATTTTTCTGGACCTCATTCATTGATTCCAAATTCAATGCTTCTGATTGGTAAGATATCATTTCCACCATTGGTTCCAACATGATCTTTCCAACATTTATTTCTACCGTCTCTCTTCTAAAGAGATGGTCGATGCCGTCCTCAGCCATGAAACTAATTGTTCTCTTATACCAATCGATGTGAGCCTTAAACATTGTCAACCAATACATAAACAGGATTACATCATAGAAATCCTTCTCCCATACTGAGAAGTCCCATATTAATGATGTTTCATCAACAGTTATAACAAATGATCTACACACAAAGGCTTGACATTCTCTTTGACAAAGAGGAGTTTTCTGTTTCAAAACAGAAGGCATCATTTGCAGTTTTAAACCTAGAAAGTCAACAGTATGAGAAGCAATGAAGGTATGTGATGCATCAGCATCAAAAAACACTTTCACAAAGGTATGATTCAAAAGAATCATACCTATTACTATTGATGGTCCAGCCTAATCATCATCAATCATCACCTCGACTCCATACAGTTGCTTCATCGCTACACTTTTATCCATTTTACCTTTCTGTTATTTCCCTAGTTGAGGAGTCATGGTATTTTGTGAATCCCTGGGGATAGATATGTGATGATGACAAGACTGACTCTTCTGTCTTTTTCCTATCGAAGCATACGATTCATGCGATTCTTGGGAAGTGTCATGTGCAACCGACCTTAGAGAATTCCTATAATACCGCTATAGATGCCCCATTTTCTTACAATTGTGACATGCTCTAGGTTATTCTGTGCACTCTCACTTTATATGGTCAATTCAACCCCATTGAAATCATCATGCTTTGCTCTGGGCTGATGGAGGAAGGTTCACTGATCCCACCATCTAGTTCATATTTACACTCGCACCGTGGAACTAGATATCCCCTTTTTTGCTATTCTCAGTAGTTGAGTTCCCAAAGTTTCCCGTAGGTATCATCATTCCCCCTCTTATCGATATCGAGATATCACATTCAGCAACAGTAGCTCTTTTTACCATATCAGAATAATCTATAATACAGATCACCACAATCTTTGATCGAATATCCTGACTTTGCCTCGATTCAAAGATGTGTGCCTTCAAATACGCACTTGATACAACCTCTGGTGAAAAATGGACTAAATTCATGAATTAAGCCACATAATCTGTGACAGAGAGGCTCTCATGTTTCAGGCTGAAGAAATTTGTCATTTTCTGGATCTTGAACGTGTGAGGATAGACTTTTTTGTTGAAAAATTCTTCAAAATCTTCCCATGTAAGGCTTTTATCCAAATTAGCCTGGACCGCTAAATCCCACTGCTAATGTGCCAGATCTTTGAGCATATACGTCACCAACATGACCATGAGATCTAATGGTGTGATGATAAAATTTGAGATGTGATTCATCCTACATAGCCACTCCTCCTCCATGTCGGGTTTAGAATCACCTCGAATGTTTTGTGGATTCTTCTTCATGAACTGGATGGTATGATCCACATGCCTTGGTTCATTCCTCTGGTTCCCCATATCGAGAACATGAGAGGCCTGGAAAATACATTAAATCATATCTTGGTTCACACATGGTTATTGTGCAACCACATTCTTTGGAGCCTCTTCAGGTTGGTTTCGATGATGCCTACCGGGTGCCATTTTCTAAACCAACAACAAAGTCCGTCAATATCACTCTCTAGAAACATATGGCATAGCATTTCAAATTATATCACATCATCGGTCACAAAATTGTTTTCAAAACGTCCTTTTTCCAATGTTCAAACATTTTTGAAATCATACCTCATTCCTTTTGAAAAGAAAACCATTTTCAAAGTACACCAAATACCCTATTTTCAAAATCTTTTACTTGAAATAATTTTCATCATTTTTAAAAAAAGTCCCACCTTGCCTGAAATCATAAATCCTTATTCACAATGAGATATGCATTCCTAGTAGAAATTGATTCCTCTAATGCATGTCATGCTCATCTCATTGGATAAACCCATGAAAATGATATTTCTAACATTCTAGAAGTGTATCCCAAACACTTATTTACCCAACACCCTAGTAACTAGATGTTCAACATAAACGGGTTAGCTACGTCCTTTTATGCTATTAATTTCATGTTCTGACGATCCTACTGTTGTCTGAGATTTCAACCCAAGGATTAGACAATAATGAATTTCAACTCCACGCCTAAGAACATCGATGACCACTTGTTAGGAAAGGACCAAGAAAGATGATACCATTTGTAGTGACCCTATAATTCTCATTGTTTTCAGAGTACCACAAGTCATTACAAGGCCTTAAGATACATCCCCAAGGTTCCAAAGTCTGGAAATAAATGTATAAGGGTTTCAAGTACAAGTGGGGGACAATTTAACCTTTAAGAAATAGACACATAAACCAACCATAACCAAACATCCACTATATGATTCACGATAAAATGAACGACCAATAAAAAAATTGTCTATATCAAACTATATCAAAGTACACGGTGGATGAACAACTAAAGACTCTCAAAATAAACTACAACTCCATGCTCCACAAGATCCACGCTACACAACTTCTCCCGAGAATCACCACAAGCCACTAGCAATAAGATGCTTTACCTTTACCTGTTTCCTGGGATACGATATCTACAAAGGCCCCAACGTTCCAAATCAGGGGTAAGTATAAAACTCAATTGGTTTTCCCCAATGACTTCCATACTGACGTCACTCGGATAGAAGAGTTAGCCATATTTATATAAAAAATTTTTATATAAAACATTTTCTCAAAAGAAGTTTGTAACTGAATATAAACATGTTTCCAAAACCATTCATAACCAAAGGCATTCCAAGAGTAATTGAAACCAATTTTCTAGAATGTTTATTTTCCATAAAAATAATATAACATGCTTTTGAACCATTTTGAAAACATCCATTTTTTTCATACCCAACCATTTCCCAACCCAAGCTACCAACCATGCATGCTTTGTTGTGATAGTTCCATACTCATGAGTGGTCTCTCTTCGATATTCTAAGTCGTCAAAAGGTAATTGTTCCCAATGTGCCATTACACCTTTGGTACTGAGCACCAAGTCTTATATCAACAAAGACTCGTACATGAAACATGAACACACACTACATATTCCCAATGGTAATACCAAAAACCCTTTCAATAAAAATACCATTTTATTGAAACCCATTTACATCAAAACCATTTCAATTCCAAACCATTTCAATAAAACTCCATTTTTATGGAAAACCAAATCCATCAAAGTCATTTCAATCTCAAAACATTTCAATAAAACACCCTTTTTATTGAAAACCCATTTTTCCAAAAACTATTTACTATTTCATCACTCATAATTTAAAATCAAAATTTTAAATTCAAGAAGCCAAATCACATTGCACAACAATTCACCATGATTTCACAATTTCATCAAAACCATAAATCAACACTAACAAAGATTTCTTCCTTGCTTTTCAGTATGAAAAACATTTAAATAAACCAATTTGAAACAATTCCAATGAATTATAATAGGAGGAGTCGAGATTGAAGCATCTTACCTCAATGATTTTGATGAAAACCACAACGGTCGAAGAATGCTCAAGAAACCCGGGTTGAATATCCAAAAACCCACCATAGGTCTCTTCTCCTAGCAAGATAATGACCAAATCTCATCATATTTAGAATCCAAACACTTAGATCTACCCATAATGGGCGTAGATCTATGAAACTAAGAGAATATAAGGAGTAGATATATGTAGATCTAATAAACATATGAATAACTAAAAACAATGATCACATACCTCATGATTCCGGCTTCGATTCACCATGAGAATCCATCAAATGACCTGGAGAATTATTGGAGAAGCCGCTATGACCTTAGGAGAATAAAAATCCAGAGTTATGGCCGCATAAGAGCTTAAACGAGGCACTTAGAGGCAAAAACGAGTGAGATCCACTTTTATAATATCTCATTTAAGTGGGCGCAAGGTTTTCTCACCCGGTTAAACAAACCATGTCCAAACCATGCATTAGCTACTACCTCGACAGACCCTTAATGCATGGTTTTGTCACACATTTAGACAAACCATGCACCACCAATGCAGAAGCTTCTACCTCCAATACCTACTAGTCATGGTTTTACCGCACTGTTTAGACAAACCGTGTGTCGTCCGTGTGACTTCCCCTTTTCCTAAAATCATCATTCAATGTTATCCTCACTCTCCATTTCATCACCCTTAACATTAAAAACATTAAAATCATAAAGAAATGGATACATACTAAAAAATGGGGGTATCACAGTACTTATTGTCCATGAATATGTTAATTTATGTCCTAAAAATTTTATTAGACATCACATAGTGCAAGAAGATTATTATTCAATTAAATTAACTCTTAATACTAGACCAATAACATAGAGTACAGATAAAATGTTAACATTAGAAATAGAATAGTTTGATAAATGACCATAGGTGTTGGGTGATAAGGTATTTATTCCTACAAATATTTTTCCATGGGATACCATGTTCTCTTAATCAAGAACAAATGTAGATCTCTAAGGTTGTACATTGATTTTTTGGAAATAAATGTTATTCTGAAAAATAACAAGTATCCTCTTTCACACAAAAATAAAATTTTTAATAAACCATATGAATCTGAATATTATTCATTGTTTTTTATTTATTCAAGGTATACACCATTATGAAATAATATTGATAAATTATGATAAAAAACATTAAAAATGAAATATGAAAATTATGAGATTATATTAAATAAATTTGGATTAAAAAATATCACTTTGTATTTGTGGATATTATTAATGGATTATTTATAGATGATCATTATTATTCTTTATGGAATTAATTGATGATATCATAGTGTATTCGAAAAGAAATTATGGTTATGATAGTAAATTGGTGATAATTATAGATACTCTTAGAAATAATTTGATATATGATAAATTTGGTATGTGTGATTTATGTATTTAATATTATTATTTTTATGGCCATAATGTCTCCAATGATTGAATCTCAATTGATAACATAATTACAAATATAGTTAGAGAATATCATAAACAAATGAACATAATAGAGGTGTGTATTTTTATTGAATTATAATATTAATATTTGTGGTTATTTTATAATTCGTCATGATTTACTAACACATAAACCAAGAATATATATAAAAGGTGCATTTTTCCATTAAAAAGGAATCTAACAAACATTTTGTTAATCCATTTTGGTGATTGGTAAATGTTTTTGTTTTGAAACTACAATATGTTCATGATGGATTCTTTATATAAATGTATACATCCATGAAGGGACTCAGTTCTGTCCTAATGAAACTGGAGAATGTTAATTCATATGCATCATGGAAATTGAAGAATCATGGACCTAACTTTCCATCCAACAATATTTCATTTGTACTAATAATATTTTCTCTAAATACATAAAGTTATTATCTATATGGAGAAATAATTACAATAAATATGGTATATATAAGTATCAAATAAATATTTTCCCGAAAGGAGATCAATATGATAAAATGGGGATGGAGTCACCTACTCATGGATGAAAAATTATCAAGACACTACCATATTTGGAATGAAATAAATGTATCAGTTATATTAAGTCAAAATGATTATTGAGTTCATTAAAATAAAGGGATTGAAAGAGAGATTATTTTCATAAATATTATCATAGAGACCCTATATTTTCATTCATTTCAATTACACCATATTTATGGAATACAAAGAACCATTAATAAAAAAGACACCCGAATTCCATGTCATTTTATAGCCTCAAAAAACAAGGAAGCATAAACACTGGTAATTTTGAGAACTACAATATAAGATCAAACCCTATATATCAATGATCATAAACATCAATCATAGAATAATGATTTCATTTTCATATGAAATAAACATTTTGAGAATAAAAAACAATACACATTAAAGTATAACACAAGAATAAGACATCAATTTTTTCATAAATATAATCCTATAATATTTTAAAAATGTATATGTAGAATTAATATTACTCATTATGTTAAGGACATAAAATAATTACCTCTAATAAAAACATGGAAATGAATATAGGACCACACAACACATTATGAACATGTAATCGGGATCATCCATAAAAATATGTACTGACAACCAAGTAAATTCATAACATTGTGAACATGAAATCAATTTCATTAATAACAATGTGATCACAAAAAAATAGGATTATTCATAACATCATTAACATGTAATCTAGTTCACGCATAAACTTATGGACATTAAACCTGGTTCATGGTTAACATTTTTAACATTTAATCACATTTACAAATAACATAGTAAACATGTAGTCAAGTTGACTCCTAAAATATATACACACCAGTCATTCATCATGAAAAAATGAATTAGAGGGAGATATAGGTCCCACACATTAAAAAAATCACACGCATACATATATATATATATATGTGAGAACAATATTATAAAAAATAATTATATAATAAATCACGAAAAATAGGTGTCACAAAAATTTCACCATATCATGATCTTTAGAAAAGAGATATGTTCTATAATCATTACATCAATAAAAACAACATGAATAAAATGCCGGTTTCAAAATCATATAACCTATGGAAGAAAAATCTGTGTCATAAAAATCAGTCTACAAAAAATAAATCATACAATAATGAATATGAATGGTTTTCTTGGATCATATCACCAGTAATGTAAAAAACATAACAATATATGTTATCATAGATTTGTATGGATTTTGAAATATCACATGAAAAATTAATTTTTAATAATTTTTTTAAACATAAAAAATTATCAAAAATCATTATTGTTCACCAAACATCATAAAATTATTTTGAAATAATTAAATTTATTTTATAATAGATCATGAGGAAAATAAAATTTCAAATATGAGAAACAATTGTTAAAATATAAAATTTTTTGAAAAAAATTTCTTATGAAGATAACCTTGAAAACATATATTGAATTATTGAAAATATTTTTTAAAACATTTTTCCCTGGAAAGATATAAATAAATATAAAAATATTTTTAAAAACATGTTAACCATAAATACATTATGATATTTTTTAAATCAATTTTTTGAAGGACAAATGATATTCAACGGGCGAGAGGGATATAGTTATATTTTCTTAAAAACTATATCTTAATTATATTAAGTACAAATGAATGAAAAAATTGTACCAAAATGTAAATATATCATGAATAAGTACAATATTATAACAATTATGAGTGTTCTTGATATATATACCATAATATTTCTTCAATAGAAGAATAATCGTAAACAATCTCAAAAAATAATGTTATAGTATCAACATATTATTAACACTTTTCAATATTAATTCATTATACCCATGTGATAAAAATATTATACGAGTAATAAAATATCATGAAATAATTATGTTAATTATACAACTAGTCAATAGTAAGTATATACACAACATATAAAAATATAGTTGTATAACACAACTGTATCTAAAAAGGGAATATTAAGACAAAAATTACATTACTGATTGGATAACATTTGAACCATATGGTCTATGAAACAAATATCATAAAATAAATATTTAAATTAACATAATATTTTGTTTATTAATAATTTAGTCGATTATTAGGTAGTATATAACCTACACAAATTAAATGAGTTGTGAATGAGGCATATATCTCACAGAAATAAGATTGAAATTAGAAACTGCTTACCTTAATTATTGACATTATTCAAACATAGTCAAACCTCTTTAATAAAAAATTTATGTTTTTTATAACTCTAAAAAGTATCTATATAAAAATATATCATATCATATATGATTCACATTGGACTTTATATTAACAATTTTTTTATAATTCCTTGTTAAAATAACATTTTAGCTCATAACAACTATGTTTTTTGTACCTGTTTTGACTTGTTATCTTTGATCCTATTACTTATATCATGACTTACTTATTTTAAAAAATATATTATTTAGATATTATATATATTAAGTGTACATATATTTATAATATTCTATAATTTATGGGAATAAAAAATGGAATGCAACATTAATGGAGACGGTAGGTCATTTTTACAAATGATCACTATATATTTTTTATTATCATGTTAGATGAAAGATCGAAAATGACATATAAGTAAAGATTGAAATATAATAATTATATTATAATAATTATTTAATGTATATAATATAATCTTTCTAAAATAATATTTACCAAATTCCATTTTAAGCATGAACGAATCTCATCACTTTGAGGAGGAGGTATCTACGCATCCACAAACAAAGTTATTATCATTACAAAAAAAATCACAACATGAATGTATGTGATATATTAAAATTAAATAATCATTATTACATAATAAAATTAATATATATATATAATATTAAAATATATCTTCCATCATAATTATAAACTATGAGAGGTGTTAAATAAAAAATTACCAACATTTTTTTGGGGCGTGGTAACTCACCGAACACAAGAACAATATGTTTATTAAACATTATATGGATGTGTGTTAAATATTTGGATAAAACCATAGAATAAAAAATTATTATATTTATGATATGGTTGTTATTATAAAATAATTTAATAATAATTTTTCAGGGGTTGATAATGAAAGTAGAACAGTGGAGCTAGAGGAAGGATGTTACCTATTATTTGGGTAACTCCAACTGATTTAAACAAAAGGGATTCTGTTTATGTATTTATAAAAACAATTTTCTATTAAATTGTTAAGGGAGGTATTTATTGATCTTATGATATATTATTTTGTGCGATCAAAATTTCTTGAGTTGTGTGAAAATTTGGGAAGGCTGACGGTATTTTTTTATAGTGAAGGTGGAATGAACATCTTGTTTGTTTTTTAAAGGGAATTAAAACAATGTTTTCACTATGTTATCTAGATTATATAGTGGTCCAAATTATATAAAAGAGAGTATGTGGTCTAAAAATGAAAATAAAATTGATATTGGACCACTTTCTTGTACATTTTGGGCCTTCAGTTTGAGTCTTAGTCATTTGTTAAATTAATGTTTCTCTTAATCGATGTATTTAATTTAATTCAAAACATTTTATTTAAAAAAATTAAAATTATTATAAATAATAAATTAAATTAATTAAAAATATGGATTAAATTTTTTCATATTGAAAACATATAATTGGATTATATAAAATTAAAATTAATCCCATTGATGGGATGAGATGTTGAGTATTTAAAGTCAAAAATTCCAAAACTATGAAATGTTTTTATATAAAATGTCATTGTTAAATTGGTTCTAATTATATAAATTGTACTAGTTGATATATTATTGGTATAAATATTTATTTAAACTAAATTAAAATATAATTTTAACTATATAATCAAAATAGATAAAAATTGTGTTTGGAATAAAAATTCAATGTTTTTTACTATTTATCAAAAAATGAAACTTTTCGAAAAAATAATAACTGTTAACCAAAAGAAAATTTAGATATTAAAAAAATGATGTTTCATTTTTCAACGAAATATTATAAATGTTTCAAAATTAATATTTAAACTTTGTTCTCTTTTAAAATAAGGTTAATCTTATCTTTAGAAAAATACAACAATTCCTTCACAAGTATTAATTTATTTTCATCTTGTACATATAAAATATATATTGAACGATTATAAAAAATATTTATATTTTATATAACATAAAAATTATATTGAAAATATTCATCAAAATTGATCAATAAAATTTATTAAGATAATATGTTTTTTTCACAATGAAAAATAATTTTAAAAGAAAAGGAATTTATGTACTCAAAAATAGTTATTACATTGATTTCAAAATTATTTATAAAAAGGTATTCATTATATATAAATGTGTAAAATAATGTTTCATAATTTTTTTAACAACCTCTATATTTTATATTGGCTAGTTGTTAGTTATAAAAATATTTTAATAGTAATATTTATTGTATACTTTTGTTTAGATAAAAATATTGTTTTTGTAACACAAGCTATGCTAATTTATATGTATTGTGTCTAAAACAATAAAGTTATAGTGATTCTTTTACATCATTAAATAATATGTGTTTATTTTAGTTAAATAAATACTTGATTTTTTCTATAAATCAATAATAAGTGGGTTCATTTGTATAACATAAGAAATTTTTAATTTTTTGTCAAAATAAAATATCCAAAATATAAATTAATTATATTAAAATTTAATGAAAAATAAGGGTGTTACACTTATAAATATTTATATGATATTTATTATGTAACAATATACATCATCCATTTTCAATTTATTGTGAAACCAACATTTTTTAAAAAAGAAAATTTTATAAATATGATGATGACATCACTCTAATGAATACTAAATATGTGAATGATTTCATATTATGAGACACCATTTATGAAAATGGGTACATAAAAATTGAAAATATTATGTTTAATTTATCTATAGATATCATAAAAAATGAAATTTATTTATGAATATCAAACATATAAATTCTTTATACACCCCATAGGTATAATGATGAATTGGGGCATATGAGAATATTTTTTGTGGGATGATATAAAGGGGGAAATTATTGATTATATGTTTAAATTTTTGGTTTTTCAACAAGTGAAATTATTAATAAAATGTCAAAAAAGGAATAATGAAAAATGACTATATTACTATATGGAAAAGGGATGACCTTCCAATGTAAATTTTTTGGATAACAAATTTCTACTTGGATGAATGATGGAATATTAGTTGTTGTTGATTTCAAAACTAAATCATAACACTTTATATCTAAATAATATGATTTACCTATTCATAACCTCAAACGTTTCTATGTTAATGACGTTTTAATGTAACTCCCAAAACCCCGAATCCCGAAGCTAGTGCATTAATTCATTATGTTTTCATAATAATAAGAAATAAATCCTGAAGGAATTATTATATTAGAAATTTTGGAAGACCAAATTACATATATTATACCCGATGTACTTTTTGAAATATTGAAAATACAAAATGATACATATTAAAAATGAAATAAACTACCTACCTGATTGATTATTCATGTTTTCTTCTTCATTACTTGGGGGAAGGAAACATAATAAGGGTGAACTCAAATGATCATTAATGGTTACACATAGTGGAAACATGAATTAGTAATAATTGAATCATAATGAATAATACATGACTAATTGTCCATGATGAATAAATGAAAATACTTTCCTTAAATATGATGAGAATAAAAGGAATCAATAGATTTAATCATAGAAAAAATCCCATAGATCGTAATAAATAAATAATGAAGAAAGATAATAATTATTATTTTAATTTCATGTATCTGTAACATTAACCATTATTCCATAGAGACAGTTTGAGTCTGTGGGTAAAAACCTGCCAGAATTTTCGAACCTAACTTGATATGTTTGATGCCAACTAATTTTTCTCATGAGACATATCAATTCATCAAGGGGATATCCCAATACCCTATAATATATTCCAGTATATATAATTCTTAATATAAATATATGATACATGAACAATATACCTTTTAAAAATCCATATTGAGTTGAAAATATACACAAATTAATATTTCCAAAGTTAAAAATTAGCATACCAAAAATATACACCATATGTGAAATGATATAAAACATATATCAATAATCATATACATGAATCAAGAAAATTGATATTTATCATAATTATAATTTCAAATGGAAAATTATCTAAAAGATTTATAAGATAATCCACATATTAATTTTTAGGTTCACACTACCAAGTAAGTCTTAATGAAAATGAAAATTTAGACAGAGTCCCTTACCAGATTATAATCAATCAAAACAAATGTCTAAAAATTAATAACAACCATTTGAATCATATGATACCATGAATATAAATAGAATGAAGATATTATTTATGAAATTTCTATAAAACATTACCACGGATAAGAAACATGTGGTGAAAGTGGAAAATCTAATGGAATTAAAGGTGAGATGAGAAACCCCTTACCTTTTGGCAGAATATGTTCTTTGATTAATCTTAATTAACTGAATAATAAAATTTAGAATAATTAATTAATAATTGTTGAAGCTAATTTACAGGAAATTTATTTATTATTAACTTTTTTGGTTTATTAAAGGACTTTTTGATGGGTATAATAGGATCAATTTTTTTGATGCATTTTCTTCTTTGGATTTCTAGCTCGGTTTACTTGTATTCTTGAATGGGAGTCCTTTCGAAATGCTTCTAAAAATCAAGAATTGTTAATATATATTAATATTGATACTATAAAATATCATATAATGATTTTGGTTATATACCATAAGGATTATTTATTATATGCATTTTAATGATAAATTCTTGGATTAAGTTGGTTGTTTTGCGCACAATGATCTGGTTTTTTATTATTATTTTATATTAATATTTTATATTATTACTATTTAAGTATTCTAGAACATCAAACAAGTTGAAATACATATATTGTGATCTGATGTATCCATTAAAAGGGTTTCATGATAATATTTAAATATGGTAATATAAATTGTATATTCATCATCCTTGAATGTGATAAATTAACACATCTCAGACTGTGTTTTCACATTTAGTATACGAGGAGGGAAAATGGGAGATGTTGATGAAATATTCTAGTAGAATAATAAAATTACAGTTTATATAAGTACTACAATTATCATATCTTTGGGATGAGGTGAGGTGAGAATCGAGAAACAAATTAACAAATCTACTAAAAGAAGTTGAACGAAAAAGAAAGAGGGGTTCACCTTTTGAGTACTTCTCCTTGAGAATCTCTCCAAAGACTATGTTTTTGGAATTTTGATGAGACAATATTTCATGTAAATGGGTAGAGGTCTTGGGTAGTTTATTTGGTAGAACATAGGCAAGGCTCCAGGATGGAGTGGTTTAAGAGGATAACGGGGTGATGGGTTGTTTATATTGTGTAGGGGAGGAGGGGTTTCTTAATATTTTAATTTTTAGATTATTATTTTCTCTAAGATATGAAATCATGATGCTTCTATGACCATAAAGAGTATAAGATATTTTTATTTTGAACTATTGGTATCTTCCATCTTCTGTAATGCAAGGAATAATCTATTTGTCTCATAATTTATGAATATAAAAATTATCATATTTTACTATTCCCAAAAATAAACTAATTAAGAAAAATCCCAAAAAATCACCTGAACAATTTTTTATTGTAGAATCTAAAAATTAACTCCTTTTTTAAAAAATAATTTTCTAAAAATGTTAAATTTTATTATAATTTAGTGTAATGATTTTATTGAAAAATAATAACACATAAAAAATTCAGATTCATCATTAAAGTGGCTAAATTTTATTTACACTCTTATGGGTATGGTTATAACTCATAGGATTCATATTACTGAACATAATTATATGTTACTATTTATAAGGGCGACTCTTAATAAGGTTAGGTTACTATGCACTAAAAATTATATTTATTCTATCGGACTCAAATTATTTCCCTAATCACAGCTTTGTATGTCAATTTTCCAATATTAAAAACAAGAAAATGGAAAATTTATGTTTAATGGATAAGTTATGACTCTACCATAAATAAAAAAGTATGTTATCATAAATACTCTATGATTTATGCAATATAATCTTCCTAATTAATTGAATTTATTTATTAAGAACATTCCATAAATTATTTGTGGTGTTATATTATTCCCACCATATAAAATTTAGTGGTTGAAATTTATCATATATAAAATAATTTAAAAATATTTTTGTGGTATTTCTTTATAACATCCCAAGGTTCCTATGTTTCTTCCTCCTTTTTATGGATTCTACAATGATCCTTTCCAATTTAAGTTTTCCAATTTTTCAATACCTTCTCCCTTTTGTCAAGAATCTCAATATACTCTTCCTAGTATGACAAATCAGGTTTTATATTTATTTTATAATAGGTGAGAACAAGTATTGTGTCATTCATGTATTTCATTAGTAATGACACGTGGAACACATAAGGAAATCTTGAGAGACATTGTTATATTGCTAAATGGAAAGCTACAACTCCAATTCATTCTTTAATTTCCAATGGTTCTTTGTTTATGGGACTCAGTTTCTTGTTCTGACCAAGCCTTATAGGACTCTTCCACAAAGATACTTTTACAAAGACATGATATCATTATTTAAATTCCAAATCATTTCTCATGTTGTTAGAAAAACACGTTTTACTCATTTGGTATGATTCAATATGTGATAGAATTTTCATTACCTTTGTTGTCGTCTCATCGATATATTCTGGGAAAACAAGTTTCCTCTATGAAAAATCATCACAACATTTTGGAATTTGACACATCTTTCTATATAATTCTTCATATGCCACGATTTAAATGCTATAATTGAAACGATTATTGTAGGAAAATTTCACCTAAGGAAAGTATTGATCCCACATACCTTTAAAGTCAAGAGATAATGATCTCAACCTAACATACATTATATGAATAGTCCTTTCAGACAATCCATTGATTTGGAGGTGATAAGAAACACTAATATGAAGCTCAATAACCAATGAATTCTAGATACTTATCAAGAATTTTGATGTCAATCAAGAATCTCTATCGAACATAGTAAATAGAGGTGCACTATGATGTCTTAAAATGCCATTAATATAAAATCGTTCCAGGTTCTCAAGTGATAATTCCCCTTTTATAGCAAGGAAATGTGCAGATTTTGTGAGACGATTGATAATTACCCATATTAAATCATTCTTTATAGGTTTCTGTGGTTGTCCTATGAAAATTTCCATCGAAATGTCATCTCACATGCACATAAAAATATATATACGTTGAATGTCTCCTTTAAGATATTGTCTCTCGGCCTTCACATGTTAAAAAAGACATATTGACAAATAGTACTAAATTTATCGCTTCATGTTATCCCACCAAAAATGATCATTTATATCTATATAAATCATTGTGATACCAAGGTGTATAGAAAATTTGAGCCATGAGATTCATCTTATAGTTCATTTTTATGTCATTTTTTGATGGAACACATAACCTCTTCCCAAATTTCATAACTCCATCCTCAAACATGAATTTTGAAAATATTCCATCCTTAATAGATTTAATTTTCATTTTTATATTCTCATCATAAAAATGGGAAAATTTTATCTTGCCTAGTAAATTTGGTTTATCTTCCATTTGAATGAGTAATGAAATTTCCACTTTATTAACAATTCCCATGACCATATTTAGTATATCCATGAATATATGATCTATCTCAATCTACATTTGTGTCCTAAATCCATGTTCACTCTGACATAATGCATGTGAAACCTTATTTTCATTTATATGTTTGTAGTGTATTGTACAATCATTGTCTTTGAGTAACTCTAGCCATCTCATTTACCTAATATTGACTTATTTTTGAGTAAAAATGTATTTCAAACTCCTGTGATTTGTATATATATATGTCACATATTTCACCATAGAGATAATGTATACATATTATCAAGGAAATAATTATGGCTTCTAATTCATTATCATGAGTTGGATATTTTTTCCCATGAGTCGTCAGAATCCACAATGAATAATCAATAACATTAGCATTTTTCATAGGGACACAATCCAGTCCATTGATTGATTAATCACTATATATAAAAAATCCATCATTTCATAATAGAATATTTACAATTGGAGCTCTAGAAAATCTTCTTTTCAATTGTAAAATGCATTTTATACATTCTATCATCCATACAAACATATCCCCTTTACGTGTGATATTGGATAATAGTTTAGTTAGTTGGGAAAATTTCAAAAAGAAAATTGATAATAACCTACTAGGACAATAAAATTACATACCTCGGTTCTGTTTATTGTCATGGTCCATTCATGGATTTAATTCATCTTTATAAGATCAACTAATATTCCATCCTTAGAGACAATATGAAAAAGAAAAAAAAAATGTAAGAAAAAAATCACACTTTCAAAACATCCCTTTTTATTCCTTTCTTCTATGAGTTTTCATAATGACCTGTAATTGATTCTCACGGACTTCATATATTTTTTATTATACAAGGGTTTCATCGATAAATACCACAACAACATTATCAAGATATTCCATGAAAATACTTTTCCTGAGATCAATGAAAATAGAGAGTGCATTAGTCATTTAAAAAAGTATTATTGTAAACATGTAATCCCAATACATAATTTGACATTCTATTTACGGAATAGATTCATTCCCCACACATAGCTGATGATATCCAGATCAATGTCCAATCTTCGAAAAATATTGGACACCATGAAGTTGATCAATTAAATAATCAATGAATGGATGATTATGTTATTTCTTTATTGTAATATCATTGATTTCCCTATAATAAATGCATAGCCCCATGGATCCATCCTTTTTTTTCAAAAAAGTTGATAAGGGACCCCCTTAGAGATAAAATAGGTAGAATAAATAAATTTTCACACAATTCCTATAGTTGTTTCTTTATCTCCAATAATTCTATAGTGTCTATTCTATATAGAGTATTTGATATAGGTCTTTCCCAAAGAATAAAATCAAAATAGAACACAACTTTCTGCTTTGGAGGATATCCTAGAAAATATTCTATAAACAGATCAAAGTATTCTTGTGAAATATTTATGACTTTAATTTTTATATTAATTTCCTCACACATAGATATTATTTTCTCTTTCTCCCTATGAATTGAATTTAGTAGAGATAATGTGGGTGGATCTAGATAATAATTAGATGTTGGGATTTCTTATCTAAAGAAAATGAATTCTACCCCATTCTCAAATATCATTACTTAGCTCTTCAGGAAATAGATCTTTGAATATTAATTTTATAGGAAAATTATACTGATATTTATATCAAATAAAATCATTCGTATGATGATATGGTAGGAATGAAATCATGTTTATGTTTCATGAGGGGGACATTTCGACACATCTTTTTGGCAATTATACATCCCTATGGTGTTTTGATTAAGAACTCCTTTATTAAATAAAATTGTACATTTATAATTGTCATAGAAAACTAGGATGATATAAATGAATTTGACAATCCTGAATCAAACAAATCATTGTCTATGCTTAAGGAGAAAATTAAATTACCTTCCACCACATAATTATAATCATCAACCTCGATGGTTGTAAACTCATAAGCATTCCATAGATCTCATGTGATTTTGAGGCATGTTAACTAGGTGATTCAAAAATTCATTTTTATAGTCTCTCATCACTCTATAATTGTATAATTGAACATTAGTAACATGTTTCTTCTCCTTGAATTAGTTACATCGATGAACTTTTTCTCGACACTTATAGTAGACCCTCGTGCCTTTCAATAATTTTCGATGACGATTCTTTCCACAATTCTCACATAATGTGAATTTACTTATACACATATTTCTCTTTGGGGATTTACATTTTCCATGTTTATTAGAGTTCTACTTTTTATCATGGTTTACCTTGAAAAAATTTGATCTAGAAATTTTTTTCTTTGTTTTGATGGCACTTAATACAATTTCATCATATAAGGAAAATGTTTGGGAATCTAGTACCCTTCGAAGACATGGATTAATAACATTAAATAAATTGTCAATATTTTTTTCCAAACAACATAAGTAATCTATAACATACTTAGATAATCATTTGATAGTATTCACATAATCTACTACAGTCTCTGCTTCTTTTTTCGTTATGATGAGGAATTTCCACTTCATTTCAGTTAGTTTTTAATGAGGGGAATATTTGTCAAAGAATATTTCCATTAATGATTTCCATTCCATATATTATATTTATTATTCCTTCATGGTATTCTGAATCAAGGACCATTATTGATCAGTATCACCCTTGTTGAAATATACTTCAAGTACTATCATTTCATTGTCATTTGCATCAAAATGTTAGAAATATTATTTCAATAGATTTGATCAACTACTTAGCTTCCATTGGATTAGAAGTCCCAAAAAATATGGGGGCGTCTCCAACATGAAATTATCCAATATATGTGTATCATGGTTATTCGTCAAATCCTGAGTAAGATTCCCCAATATGGTAATGATTTGATCCACTCCAATACTAACTTTGATGACATCCATAGTGGAGAAATCCAATCATTTTCCATGGGTATTGATTCGCCTTCAACCATTAATCTACATCACTAAACAATGGAATACACAATATTAGGTCATTCTTCATAAATTCTATCTATCAAGCACTTAAGACAAACAGAAAATTAATTTACAATTAATCTCATAATCCTATCCATTTTTAAATTTTTCTTTTAAATCCAACATAATGGGTTGTAAAGAAAATGTGAATTATCCTCAGCAGATCACCCGAGAGTGTAAAACATGGTGCACATTAGGGTATGTTGTTGTGTACCAGGATACCCGCAATCATGCCCAAAATTCATTGTCTGTGTTATTACTCCTAGGTACATCTGTTCTAGAACCACATACACTTATAATATTCATTCATATATTTATTTTCATAGAATACCCACATAATCTCTAGAATACCAACTTTCTAGTTTGTTCTTATATGATTATCCTCAATGTCTTACTTTGGGTTATTTCCTCTAAACTATGATTTCTAAATATAGTTTCCAAGGATGCTGCTAAACTTCAATTGATGCCAAATATAACGCCCCAAACCCTGCGGCCCTGAGCCAGCACATTATTTCATTATATTGGAATTATTATAAGAAATAAATCCTGAAGTACTGAATTGTTTAGCAGTTTTGGCAGTCTAGATTATATACCTGATACCCAATGTACATTTTGAAAGTGAAACAATTTAGAATGATACATAATAAATTGAGATAAACTACCTCCTTGAATTCTTGTTCAAGGTTCAATCTATCATAACCATTGGAATGGAAAAATAATAATGGTGAACTCAATTACATAGTAAAGAATACACAGAGTTATAACATGAATCGATAATAAGTGAATCATAATCAATTACACCTAACTAAAATTTCCTGAGGAATAAATTAAAACACATTCCATCAATATGGTCATAATAAAAATATATTAATAGATTTTTTCATAGAAAAGTACCTATGGATAGTAATAAATAAATAATGAATTAATAGAATGATTATTATTTTGATTTAATGTATCTGGAAAATGAACAATTATAATATTGAGATGGTTTAAGCCTATGGGTACAAACTTGTATGATTTTTTGAAATAAACTCGATCGTTTTACTGGAAACTGATTTGTCTAATTATACCTGTCAATGAATAGAGGTTCTATAGAGGGCCCAACCCATCATTGAAATTCGAAATAATTATTTTTAAAAATATGTAATATATAAAAAATATAAATTTAAAATATCCGTATTGAGTAGAGTGTACATATTATTTAATATTTCCATACTTAAAGTAGTATTCAAAATATACATCGAATGTGAAATGGTATAAACAAAAAGTTAATTACCATATCGATGACAAAAAAAATTTATTTAAGAGAATTTTAATTTCAATTGGAAAATGATATCAATGGGGTAGTAGATACACCAAATAAAAAATATTATGTGCATAATACAAAGTAAGTCTCCATTAAAATGGAAATTGAGACCAAATCCCTTACCACATTGTAATCAATTGAACCATATGAAAAAAGATTAATAATAACCAAATCAATAATAGAATACAATGAATATAAATATAATAATGATATTATATATTATTTTCTTTTAAAAATTCACCACATACAAAAAATATGTGGTGAACAATGGAAATCTCATAAAATTAAAAATGAGACGATAAACCCCTTACCTTATTCCAAAATGTGTTCTTTTATTCATCATAATGATATTAATAATTAAATTAAAATTCCTTATTTAAGTATTAATAAAACTCATATAATTTTAATTTATTTATTATAACCTTATATGGTTCATTCATGACAATTTTTGGGGTGTAATATATTCAATTTTATTATTCTAGAAGAATTTTCTTCCATGGTTTTCATGATCAATTTATCTGTATTCATGGATGAGAGTTCTTTCAAAATGTGATTAAACATCCAGATTTGTCCATATATATTACTAGTGACATTATAAATGATTTTAAAATTATTTTTGTTATATATCATGTGAATGAATCATTAGATAACAGTTAAGTATAAACGCTTTGATTAACTTGGAAATTTTGCACATAATGAACATGATTTTTTTATTTTAAATTATGAGTGTGAAACGATACAATAACATTAAATAAGATGAAAAAAAATATATTTTTATCTAGTTTAAATTTAATAATTGGTTTTATTATCATAATTGAAGATAATAATACAAATTGAAAACCCATCATCCATGAATGTGATAAATTAACACATTTGAGTCGATATTTTTCATTTTTAGTTTAAGAGGAGGGTAAAGAGAAATGATGGTGAAATATCCCATTAAAATAATAAAATTCTATTTCATATATGTTACTGTATTATCATAGAATTTTGGAAGGGGAGGTGAGGAGATTTTTAAAAAATAATAGAACTTCTAAAGGATGTTGAAAGAAAAAAGGAAGAGAGGATCACCTCTTGAGTACTCCTTGAGAATATCCTTAAGGCCTTGTTTTTTGGCCTTTTATTGATACCAGTAGTTATTGGACGTGGGGTGTGGTCTTGGGATATGTATTAAGAGAAACACAGGAATGTCTCCAATCATGATAGGTGTGATATGAAAAGGTTGTGAGTGGTGGTTTATATAGTGGAGAGGTTGAGGGTTTTATAAATATTTTATTCAATAGTTTATTATTTTCCCCTAAGGTAATAAATAGTGATCAGTCGATGAACAAAAATAATAATAAGTGAATTTGTGTTCGATCTAATGGTCTCTTATATCAACCATGATTCAAGGAATATTTTATTTTTCTCATAATATCATTATTCTGTAATTACCGTATTTTACTATTCATAACAAAAATAAAGTATTCCAGAAAATTCCCAAAAATACACCTAAAATATTTTTAAATGTGTAGAATCCAAAAAATAATCCAATTTTTTAAAAATTGTATTCTAAATATGATTAATTTTTTTGTAATTAAAATCACTATTTAATTGAAAAATACCAACACATAAAATATTAATCTTCATTTTTAATGCGTTTAAATTATATTTACTCCTTCATTGGTATGGCTACCATTCATAAGATTCATATTACTATTTAGAAGGGTATGTTACTAATCAATAGGGTATGTTAATATTCATAAGTCCATGTTATTATTCACTAAAAATTAGTTGATTCTGTCAGACTCCAAATGATACCATGATCGTGATGGTGTATGTCCATTTTTCCATATTAAAAACACATATGTGTAAAATTTATGATTAATGACCAGGTTATGACTAACCCCTAAATAACCATGTTTTATTTCAAAAAGACACTATGCATAATAAAATATAGGTTATCTAATGAATTGAATTAATTTAATAAAAACATACCATAAAATGTTTGGCGTGTTATATTTTAGGTTTCTTGATGAAAATACATTAATTATATTTGATAAATGATGATGTATTACATCAATATTTTTGAAGAGTCTTGGGAAGACTCTTGATTCTATGATTAATTTCAAAACTACCAACAATCCTTATAACAATGGATAGTCAAAGATGACTATTATGATAATGGAATAAATATTTTGGGGATGATCACATTATATAAAAGGCATATAGGATTTGTATTTACCTTTAGTATTGTATTCCTATAATAGTAGTTTCCATCAATGTATTGAAATGGTTTCATATAAATCATTATGTTGAATGAGACTTCATAAAAAATATTTTTGGAATGAATTAGTTCAATGGAAAATAAAAGAATAAAACATATAAAGACAAAAACAATTAAAGGCTTGGAAGGATCATATTAATGCATCATAATATTAGAAAATGATTTTATTAGTTAATAATAGGAATTATTTTGATTTAAAGTGAGATGTAATTTTTTATTTCTAGAATATCTATAGAAGGGAGTTATAAGGATCATTAATAAAGGTAAAATTATCCCTAGGTATGTTTGACCATTTCGAATTATGGAAACTCATGTAGCTATGGATTATCATTTATAAATGTTCCCAAGTGTCTCAGATGAAACTTAGGTGTTCTGTATATTATTGTTAATGAAGTATAGTCCAGACCCATTGCATGTTCCTTCCTCCAATGAATATTAATTTTAGAATAATCTATCATTCTGTAAAAATCTAATCCATATTATTAATACGGTATTGAATAACTGTATTAATCGGTTTTATTTTATGGTTATGTTACTTTGGAGAAAGCAAAAAATGGAGGAAGCAATGTGGGATATAGAATATTTCATAATAAGGAAGTACCCTTGCTTGTCTAGAAGGTAATATACATGATGTTACACTGATGAAATGTTTGTAGGAGTTAGTAATGTAACACCTAAATTCATTAAAACAAATTACATAAGAATAAATTTAATTCATTAAATTTATTTTGATGAACACAATACTGATTTTAAATAAAATATAAAATCATTTAATTTATTATTTTTATAAATATTACAATTAAAACCTTTCCCTTATATTGGCAGGGATGAATAATATCAAATAAATAATTAAAATTATATATTTATAGATGATTTTTAAAAAAATTAATTTTTATCTAATGATTATTAATAACAAAATAGTTATTAGAATAAAAATGAAATGTTATTTCAAAACCTGTATCTTTTTCAAAGAGTTTGGTTTTCATCATTTCCTGTACAATCATGCTAAAATTATTTTATCAAAAAAATTTATATCTTATTTGATAGAATAAAAATATTTTTTGAAATCCTAATATCAAAATTATCAGAGGTTGAATTATTTGAATTTGTAAAAAGAAGTTTTTTATTAATAGTGAAAATACTGATATTTATTTTAAAATTTCCATTTAATTTAAATTATTTAAAATTTTATGTCATATTTTAAATTTATTTTAATGTTAAATAAGTTCAATTATATTATTATACATAAATATTTGTTTAATTGGATAAATTAAAATTGAATATTTATATTTATAACTTCCTTACTTATGAGAATTATCTCTTTATGAACCCATTTTTTAGTGCCATTGTGAGTATAATATTAAACTTCATTCGTCGAATTATATGGATTTAATTTAGAAAAAGAGAATCCAAATTTGGAATCAATATAATTTATATTATATAATAATTTAACATAATTTTTTTCCAACATGAATAGTGAAATCCACATAAATTATTTATCATGTATAAGGTAAAAATGTGTTCACTAGAGGCTAAACAAAAAAGATAACGGATAAAAATAACATACTAATAAGTAAAAATCCTACAGGATAGATATATTCCACTATAATAATATCCCAAAATGAAAACTAATTTTATTTGGGTTCTTATGGAATTTTAATGGATTTATCATTTTAGAGACATTTGAGAAATTTTTAAGTAAACTTGAAGTGGGGTCCATTACCCACTTATAAAAGATCCCTCCCTACCCTCATTTACTAAAACAATCAATTTTTTAAAACCAATTCTTGAAATATTCAATCATAATATCCATTTTCATATTATTTTTGTTTTTTCTAACCCAATATTCAATCCAAAAGGTCCTTAAGAGAATATACAAAGAAGTTTTCCCTTTGATAAGGTGATTCTCCTGAAAATGATATATAATTTCCTATAATCTATTTCCACCTAAAATTATTTCTTTAAAACACAATATAATAAAATCAGGATATACCATATATTGACATGTTAATATGTATTTTTGTATAATTTTATACCATCATCACATCCATTAAATGAGAAATTAAATCATTCCTTAAATATACAATGAACTACTAGCACACAAACGAATATAGTTTATTTTCCATAACAAACATTTATGGTACATAAAATTTGTTATATACCACATTTATATGATTATAATGATATTATTATACATCAATGAGTTTAATATCCCATATGAGTTTTTATGTTCTACACTATTGGAAATACAATAATGTCCCTTGTGTCTACAAAGCACTAAAACCTCATGAAATTATATGGTTTTATTTTCACATTCAATCTAAATATAATATAAAAACGAAATATTAATTGGTATATGTGAAATTAATGATATTATATTGATTCCTTAAATTTAATACATCACAAACTCATTATCCCTTTCAATAGATAATACAATGATGTCCTCACTCACACATACATACGACCATCCATCTTCATGAAGAGATGAGATACATTTTCAATGTCCATCATTAATATAAGGATATACCCATATATATATATATAATGAGTAAATATGATATTAATAACATTAACATCATTATTTTAATGACTTAATTGAATCATGTAGAAAATATCTGAAAAGTTAGTGAGGAAACACACATGATAAAATAGGGAAATGAAATAGAAAAATAATTAAAATAAGAAAATATTATTATAAATATGGTGGTAATATTTAATATTAGTATAATATATGATATTATGATTTTAATTTTTATGCAAAAATTTAAAAAAATGAACAAAACTATTTTGCACATGTTTAATTCAAATTCTTGTAATGGTATATAGGAGGTAAGGAACTTCATCTCAATTTCCTTCCATAAATTAATAATGTTGTATTATGCATTAATTTTTTATAAGATGTGTATACTTCCAATTTGACATTTAATATCTTTATTCTATAATATTCCTTGGTATTTTATGCTTCAATTTTAATTCTTCATCTAAGGAGATTACACCTGAAAAATACCATGTGGAAAAAGATAGTTTACTATCTCATCTTCTTTTTTGATGGTTAATATTCTATTGAAACAATATCTTACATGTGATCATTTTTCAATTAACATTACACATTTTAGAAATATCTTTATTCTTGAATTATTTATGTGATTATTTCCAAAATCATATTCAATTTTTACTTCAAGTTTTAAATTTAATATTAATTTTATTATATAGGTAAAAAAGAATAAATTTATATGCATTACTCAGTAATGATATTTGATGATATGGAATATATATTAATGAAAAAAATTGATTATTCAATAAATAAATAAATCTGAGTATATGAATTGTTAGGTGGAACCCAAAATTGAATACCCCTCAGTTCATCGATATGTATCATAAGTAAACCCAGTTAGCCAAACTAAATATACATCTACTTATAGATTTTTTCTATTCTTCTAATGATATTGATACTAAAGTTGATATTCATAATAACATTACACCAAATAATTATGAACATATTTCATTAGAAATTAAATTATTATTATAAATGATATTTTCATAATGATAATATATATGGATGAATTTTATTTCGAGTATATTTATTAGGTAAAATTTGTGATGAGTTATTTACCATTATATATTAATTATGAGTTACAAAATTAGGATAATAATTTTATTTCATAAATGAAATGTTTTTTATTTATTTATCCTTACTTAATGATTATTCCTTATGAAATTATAATAGTCATGTTATTGATTAAATTTAATATGTTTTAATTTATATAAAATTATACATTGATTATGCCATATCCAATTATGATATTCATTTTCTTAATTAAATGGAATTTGTGTTTAATTATTTACCTATATATATTGGTTATTCACTAAATAAATATGATAATCAATTTATTATCAAAATAGAATTTGTGTTGTGTTTTTTATTATACTATATCGATAATTGATTATTGATCCGTGATATAATAAATTATATATAACCCATTATGATAATTTTATAACAATATTATTATTTTTCTATTCCCAAGGATGTGAAGAATAATTTGTGGCATGATTTCAAGAACCTGAAATGTTTTTCATTACTATATATTGAATAATATTTCCTAACAAAATGTGTATCTTGTATCTATTATGTTATCACATTCAGATAAATTGATCCTAACTTATATAATTTTTCTCTTTTACCTATGAAAATTACATAAATTAATCATTATCTATGAGATAATGGGTTAGTGGTTGTTACAAATAGTCTTACATTAAAACAATCATGAATAATTATCCAATTGTAAATTAAAACCATACTAGTTTTATAACTTCAGAATTAAGAGCACCATAAAGGAATTAACATAAAATGAAACATTAAATAATAAAAAGATAAATATATTAGTAATATAATATAGAAATGGGATTTTATAGACACCACAATAAAATAAGTGTATAATATGGAAAATGTCGCATGAAAGAAAAAGGGAGGATATAACCCGTTATTTCAAGTGTGACTTAAATTATAAGTGTTTAATCCACATATCTAATAAATAGATGATTATTATACATATATTATATAACAATAATCATATAAACCATTCACTTTATTTGTTACATATAGTATTATCGAACCTTTTTATAAAAAACACTTTCTCAGAATCAATATTTTAGGTGATACCTTTTTTACATTTTGTCTATTTTTAATTAGTCATTTAAAACATCTTATTTATAACATGGATAAATAATATATTTATTATAATCCCTGATATATAAATATATATTCTTAAAATATGTATTTATGGTATTTTTTAAACATTAGTGATTGGAAATGGATTATACAATTCATAGAGATGGGTGGTCATACGTATGCATGAATGATATTTAATTTTTCTGGATGGATTGAAAAGAAGAAAAATAAATATTTATTAAACCTTAAAGAATAATTATTATATTATATATATCATTTAAAATTATAAAATCCGTCTATATGATCATCCAGGTAATAATAAAAAAACATTTCATATCGCTATAAAGTGATGGAAGTCTACACATACTCATGGGTGATGTTACTATTTTCCAAGTGATTTGTTAGTAAGAAGTTGTATGTGATATTATATTTTTTAAAAATAATTTTATAACATATATATCACATATATTATTTATTATTATTATTAAAAAATGTCATTTAATATGTATGTGAAGATAGATCTATTTGCTTTGGGAGGAGGTAGTATGATGTACATGAGAGCAATGTTATCATATATCCCATTGAATGGAATGTATGATGTTGTATATAGTATAATAATTTAATAATTATAGAAATTTAAAAAATATATTAAAAATCCATCATTATATACAATCTTTAAATGTGTGTATGGATAAAAAATTACATGGGTTTGTTAGGTGTTAGTCCATTATACACATAATCAATGCCTTTATATCAAATTTGATAAAAGTGAACATTTATCCAGGTAATTAAATTAACATAATAACATATTATTATATATTATATATAGTTTTTTTATATTTTTAATGTATACTAGGTTTAAATGAGGTGTAATAATAAATAAATAAATACACACATTTAGGAATTTTACCTCCTCCTTGGAGAGAATCTTTATGTTTATATTTTAAGATTTTTTTAGAGAAATTAAAAATAAAATTATGGACTATATTATATTGGTGGGGAATTAAATAATTTATCTTATAATGGATTGGGAAATTCAATGTACTTTATTTGTGTGAATAAGGGAGGATAGTGTGGAAATTTTCAAAAGTGCGAGAGAGGACACATATAAATATTTTTAGAAGAAAAAATGATCCCTAATTTTTTCACATGTACAAAGAATAAAAATTTATCATTTTCATTTTTTAGTTTATATGAACTAAATATAGAAATTTAATGGGTTTTAAACATGTTTTACATCTTTATAATCTTTAAATTATTATTATAAACATCGGGAAAACTATTTATAACTATAATCTCAATAATAATGTTTTTACTATTTTAGAAATTAATTATTGTAAAAATATATTGTAACATATAATATATTATAAAAAATTATTATTACAAATATGAAATATAATTTTTAAAATTTTATTAATACAAGATGTTGAATTCAATTTAAAATTTAATTACAAATGCAATAAAATAGTGGGTTTCAAAGATAAAAACACTTATATCTATCGAATATATTAATATACAAATTAACATTTAATTGATCAAAATGAAATATATTTTATAAAAAGTAATATAATTGAACTAATTTTACATGAAAATAATTTAAATATAAAATTTACCCTCGTACTTTATTAAAATATAACAGTAATTTTCATTAAGAATCTGTATTTTTCATGATTCATCATAAAAATAATATTTCTATAAAAATCTATAAAATTTAAAAAATTACAATTTTTTCTTTTAGATATAAAAAATAATAATTATTTTTTAAAAATAATTTATTTAAATTGGTATTAACAAATATTATATAATATGTACACAGCGGGACATTTTCTCTTCATAGAAAAACACATCTTCTCTTAAAACATTTCATTTTGATTCAAAAGGGATATATATTATTATTCATTACAAGATAAAAGTATAATTTATATTATAAAATTTTAAAATATATAATATTAAAATTTTATTTATACTAATTTCTAAACTCTAGCTTAATAGCTTGGTAAATATGGCCATATTTAAAAAAGTATTTTTTTTAAGTGTATTGTGTTCCCTTTTAATCCCATTGTTGCATGCATCTCACGATGTATAAGAAAATTATTTAATTTAAAAATAAATATGTCCAAATGTATCAGTGTGTTATATTCTTTTTTAAAAATGGTGGTTCTTGTTAATCATGATACTGATCATGGTTTTCCTCTTTTAAAATCATGGGGTGTCACATCAACTGATTAGAACATGTTTGTTTGGGGATTTTATCAACCTATATGAATAAAGGTAATTTTTGTATCATGGATGGTTATAAGTGAATATTTACAAGTTGGTTTTGATATTAATATGTAATTTTTTATGGTTCTGTAATATTAATATTCAAATTTATTTTATTATTATGTAAGAAAATTTTATTCATTAACAATTATTGAAATGGTGTGTTATAAATTTCATCATTTAATAATATTCCCCAAACTACTTTGAAAATATCCAATTATTTATAACACATTTTAAAAAATTTATTCTCATATCATAATAATTTAATTTATTATTTTAAAATTATAATATAACCACTCAACAACAAAAGTTTTTAGACTATGGACCGAATGTCCTCAAAATTACTAAAATGAAAAATGACAAAAAATAAATTCATGAAATATGATCATAAAATTATTTTAAGGAATAATATCAAAATATTTATATTATAATGGTAATATCATAGAAAATAATTGATATTACATTATTAATTGGGATGTTATAGGATGTATGAGGTGATTAGAGTTTCATGATTTTGGTATTCATTACATAGTTCCATTTTATTGATTTATTTTCTTTAATTTTTAAAGATCAAATTATAATATTATATTATTTACAAATAATGTCTAATTGTATACTATTTTTTAGAATAATATAGCTATTAATATTTAGTCCCAAACTATCTTAACGATTGTTATAAAAAAATAATGACTATGGTTTGGGTTTCTTTTTCAATATCACTTTAAAGTTTAGATTAACAATATTTAAATATATAACTATGAAAATTATACATTAATTGTATCTAAATCCCCAATTATTATCCTAAGAAATTATTATTTCTTGGGTATAAATTTTTTATCACATTTTAAGAACAATTTGATTATTGATTACACTAAAAACATTCTCATAAATTATATTTATCTTATCTCTTAGACCATCTAGGAATATGTCTTCCAAAAGTAAATAATTTTTATATTGTTATATGAAATCCCATTTATATAATTTAATGATATCTTATGGTTATTTTAAATATTTCTTAACATTGATGACATATTAATGAATTGAATCTATACTATGGATTTTCTGTAGTGATATCATCAATATTTTTTCACATGATATCTAATGACCATTACATAGGGAAATATTCATGAAACCAATTTATTTTTAATAGATTAAAAAATCTATGACTATGAATGTTATCATATTAAAATAGAATATATAAATTGTTCTTAGAAATTATATATTATCACAGGTGATCCTAGAATATTATTCAAAAAATTTATTTAGAAAACATTACAATTATATATAATTTCTACTTTACCATGAATGATGATTCATATATTTTTATTTTTTATTATGATATTTATTATTTTTAAATCCTTCCATGTGATGGAAAAATACACATATTCCAGTTATAAGTTTTTCCTGAGATTATATATCCCCACGATGAATCCTTAGGACTCATTATACAAACTAGTTTGTGTATTTTGTGAATAGATTCCCCATTTATATATGACCTCATCGAAAGATTACACAATACTTAAAAATAAGACCTCTATATTATAAATTTCATCACTACGAATTTATTATTTTATTTACATGTAACTATATAAATATTTATCTTAACAATCAATATGTTATTAATTCTTATGATATTATTGACGTGACATTATATAACTGCTATTTTCTCATACTATAATATTTTTTTCTTGATCATTCAGTAAAAAAATATATTTTGAACTATTTGTATCTAATCATTTAATACCACATATTCTTATATTTTAATTATAGAGATATATATAACCAATATTATTTTTTGGTACTTATAGGAGGGTATTTTATATGTATTATTATTTAGGAGATTTAAATATCACATTACCATCTTTTAGGTATTTATCATATCTTAACATACTTTACCCACATTAATTGGGTGATTTTTGGTAATTTAGATGTTTGGAGAATTTGATAGTGAAAATAACCCAATTTTTGGGGATGTATGTTATTCTAAATTAATGTAGTCATATTATAAACATATAATGGCCCTGAGGGTCTGCCTTGAGTTTATAGAACACCTGAGGTGGTTTGGGTATTTGGGTTTTAATCAACTGTTTGTACTATGAATTAAGAGATTACACATTGTGTACGTATTACATGACCTGTAAGGGTTTTTTGGTGCATTTTTTGAAATGAACAATGACACGAGGAGGATATACATTGTGATTCATGTTCACATCCAAAAATTATAAAAGGAATGTTTTAAATAAAAAAATAAATATGTTTTTGGCATATCTGAATTCTAAGAATTATAAAAATTATAACAAGATTATGAACCGTGTCAATTTTTAGTATAGGGCCTTTAGGGTAGGGCATTAGCTGGTTAATATTTCATTCATCCCCAACCCTATACCCCATTTATTGTGATTAGTATTTCAGTGAATGTAGGATCCTTTTTTCGATTTAGATTGATTCATTTGGTGACTAATCCCCATTGGGGTTGGCTTATGTCCCCCAACACGTGTAATCCTTTGTGTTTATTAATATAAATTTATTACATTGGTTCCTTGAATTGTGCTATCATATTTTATTATCTATGGATTTCTATCCAATGTATCCATTCAGGATCTATTTTTTGATCTTGTTCTATGGGTTAATTCCTTGTTAGTTATGGTCAGGTGGGTTTTTTATTGAGGTATGTGTTATTTCCACTTTTACACCAACCCTTTTATTATATTTAATCAATTATAATAGGATATGTACTGTTCTATTTATCCCATTTTAATTTTCATGTTCTTCTTATTGTTTGATCTAGTTGGGGGAATGTGATACATGATATTTCCTATAGCAGTTTCCATCCCTACTATGTGTTGGGTGAACACTGTTTATCTTTTTTTCTAAATAGATTTATATATAAATTTCCATTATTTTTGTGTATGTCTGTAAATAATTTTTTTTAAAACATGGTTTCACCCTTTTTGGAAATATTAAAAAAGGATATTAACAAATAATTGAAATGATTTTGTAAATGAAGAATGTTTGAATCTTATAGTACATATGATTATGGATTAACAAAGACACATTCACCATATTAATATTAGGATGTTTTCTCCTTGGTATTTCTTGTTCCTCCTAGTCTAATTGTTATAGGGTCATGATTTTAAAATTTTAATGTGGTTTACTCATGGTGTGTTTCTATAATACATCGTCCTATTTTTGGACTTCTTTTTGTGAATTATTCAGTTCTTATTGTTTGAGTATCATTTTATCCAGACATGTTCTGTTCCATGGAATGATTTACTAGTTCATGGATTTTTACAATTTTTTATTAACATGCATGATTTGATTTTTGATAAATGTATCAGTGTAATATGATTGATCTTTTTATATCTTATATTATTATTCAATTGTTGTTAAAGGGAAATATTTACCACACTTTAGATATATTTTTTGTATGAATATCATTCTATGTTTTATTTAAATTGAGAATAATTTTTTTTATAAAGAGTTTTAATGGAACACTTATTGTAGATCCAACTGATCATGCTAACTCAAAGCATTCACACCCCTTTTCTAGTTAATATACATTGTAATGTCTTTTGGTGTAATGAAATAAAAGGAGTTGTAGTAGGGTAGATATTTTATTCAATATGCAGGGTTTTCGAAAGTTGTTGGTGGGATGGATGGGGATTCCAATGTTATTGCGTAGTGTTGATAGTGCAACTATTATTATTAATTCATCCTTTGTAGTTGGAAGTGTCTTTTGGAGGTTTTTTCAACACTTTTCTATTACATTTCATCCTTTGATCTTTATATATTATTTAAAGTATTTATGTCTTCTATTTTTTCTCTCATATATGTGTATATATGAAATGAAGTTTCTTCACGTTGAGAAAAATAGTTCCATCTACATTTTTTTGAATCCCATTTTCTTATCACTATCTCGTGTGGATAAATAACATGATATCCGTATATGGATGAACTGGTCAACTTCTAGTGCTATGTGAGTGAATAGATAATTTTGTTATATTGTGCCATAAAAGGGAGGTTTTTTCTCACGAGTCCTTATTAAGGGATATTTAGTAGAAAATATATAGTATATTTGGGTCTTTAGAGGTAGGATTTATTGATTTAATTACTAGATACAATTTAGATGAGACTATAGATAAAATAGGATGTTGGATTTTTTTTGTAACAAATTAATTTCTAATAATAATATATGTTTTTTCTTTTGTATTTTCTAGTTTAGGGTGATATATTTTAATTTTTGATCATTTCTTCTATTTCAGTGTGTATTAGTATGTTATGAAGATGTTTTTAAAAAGATCCTCTAGTGGTTGTAGTTGATTCCCCTCAAGAGAATCTACCTATGAACCAAATCACTATGGATTTTATCATATATGGATTGTTTTATAGATTATAATGTACCACGAGTTCAGGATTCAGTTGTTAAGGTATATACTAGAGCTGTTTGAGACATAGATCTATCACTCCTATTAATATAATAGAATCCAACATCCAATAAATGTATGAATGAACCTAAAAAGGAATAGGAATTGAATTTTATAGGCTTATCAAATCGTTTACATACTAGACACTAAATTGAGTAGCAAGTAGATGTGTGTGTTGTTTAGACATGAGGGTCATGGTAAGATATGGTAGGCATCAATGAGACATTTGTTATTTTTATGTAGGATATATGTAGTTATGATTTAAAAGTATCTTATTTTTATAAAATATCCAGAGTGACTAATGATAGAGATGTATTTAGGGTAACTCTCCTATTAGTTGAGATATAATTTAGTACCGGTGTACACAAATTGGATTGCTGATCTTGTATTATTTTTCACTAGTGTTTTTAATTAATAACCAGCTAAAGTCTCATAAGTACCAATTTGGTTTGTGAACGAAATTCAGATCATATGTGTTCATATTTCTTATTTTACCGATGTGGGGATATTATATTGGGTTATGATAGATGAGATGAATGTGGATGGAAATATTTTATATTCTCCCCCTTATATTCTATATAGTTTAAATTTCTATTGTATTGTAAGGGAAATGTGGAAGTGGAATGAGCATAATAGAAATGGTTGGTTTAGTTCGGAGCAACATGATTCTTTGGAACATCCAATTACATCTAGAAGCATTTTTATTACTTTTTATCAATGTGGAAAAGTTAGAAAAAATAAGTGTTCTTGTCCATCACTTATAAATATGTTCTTCTGTTGTTTGTATTATTTATATGTGTAAACAAAATCCATGATATTTCTAAACCTCGATATAGTTAAGGATTATATGCTATAAAGGGAAATTTGGTCTCTTAAGATGCATTAAGCAATATATGTAACAAACCACATGCCTTACTATTGAAGAACCATCATGATGTAAATAATTATATAGCATATTTAGATACAGGTCCATCGATAGTAAATGGGTACATATTTATTGAGTCTTTAATAGAGAATACATCATTTGACACTGTTACTTACCACTCATTTATATATGTATATTCTTTATTTATATTCATTAAATTGAAGTTGAGCGCATTACCATAATTATGGAGTTCACAAAACCTATTGGGAAGAGGAATAAAAGGGGTTTCAAAGTAACAATTTTTCACCATCTATAGTAAGTTTATAGTTAGTTTGGGAAGTTATCAACCTTGATATGTACCATTTCATTTAAATCATCAATAAGTTGTATCTTTCCAATCGTCATGTTGAGGATGATTGTTAACATCATTATGTATAATTTCATGTATTTGAACGGAGATCGAGGGAGATTTTGGTTTATTAGGATCCATGTTTTGGGAATATAGAGCCTTACTAGTCATATATTGTGAGAATGTTATATATTGTAGTAGCTGACCCATATGATGTTTCTTCTATTGTTAATAATCATGTATTCATTATGGACATTTAGGATGTTTACTTGAAAAATTATATGATATTACTCTTGTTTTATAGATATATTTAAAGGTTGTCTGTGATCATATTTGGAATCTATCCTTGATACACTTTTATCATATAGAAGCAGTGGATCTCAAATATATCATCTTATAGTCAGCTGATCAGATGGTGAAGGGTTTTTTTCACCATATTGATTCACCATGGGAAACCCCAGTGGACTTTTTTTAGAAGGTAAATAGTCAGCTTCATCATTGTATGGACTATAGGATTTTAAACTATGTAACAGTGAATAACATGTAACCTTTTCCTCACTTGTATGATTTTTTATTAGTTAATTTAGGGAAATTCGAGAACAAAAATAGATATTTTGTAAATATATCATCATCTCAGAGTTATAGGGTAATAATTACAGAAATAAAATTTCATAAAAATCTATAGCCATTATAAATATATTTTGATGTTGGCCGGTATGAAGATTGATGCTATTGAATTTATTACTTTTATGAATGGAATATCCATTCAGAATCTCGAAACATTAGAGGCAATGTCTGTGGATACTATTTTTATGTATTAAAAATTAGAACATGATCACTGTTTTGTATTAGTGTTGGAAATCCTATGGATTCAGAATTTATATGGAATGAATTTGAGATATAATTACTTTATTCTAGAAGTAATTTTTTTGTGATCTTAATTTCAGAGAATGAATTATTATTTGATCCAAACCATGTCAATACAATTTAGTCCTTGGATAACCCATGTAATATATTTATGATTTAGAGGATAATTTGTATTATGGGATAATATCGATGGTTCTATGAGGATTTCAATTTGTTGGAATTATCATTGATTTATATTATTAGGAAAGGGGTAAAATTCACATGAAATGAAAATTATCAGTCTTTATTTGATGAGTTGAAATGACTTCTAACATCTTCAACTCTTTGTATTTTACATGATCCTGGTAAGGGGTTTTTGGTTTTGTGTGATTTTTGTAGTTTTGGTTTGAGTTTTTTTTATTATGAAGGTTGATCGTGTGATATGTTTTCCTCTTTTTAACTTAATTATAGTTAGAATAATTAACACACTCATGATTAAGATCTTTTAGATGTTATTAATGTGCTTATTTGTTAGAGGGTTTAACTTTTTGGTGTGATAATCATAGTGTCGTTTTCAAGAATATTTTCATATTTATTTTTCAGAGAAAGAATTTAATATTAGACTAAGGTGTTGGATGTAATAACTCCATATGATTGACATTGATATGTCTTAAACCCTATACAAGGGGAATGTTTTCCCGTATGGTCTTAGAAGGAATTTTCCATCATATGATATATTTGAATTGAATGAATAGTGTAACCTTATAAGGATTTTTCCTCATTTTCATCTATATGCTCAAAAAGATGTTTCATGAGGGGTTTTGACTAATTATTAATTGATATATTCTCTCCTTATGTATATTTTTTAGAGTTAATATTATGATGAAGAGTTCAAATGAATTCAATAAACCCCCTATCATGGGGAGATAGTTTCTTGTTGGTCTCTCTTTAAATGTTTTTTCCATTTTGGAGATCAAATTGTCATACAAACATTAGTGAGGATCTTGGTGTTATCCAAAAAATATATTATTTAACGGGTTATCCATCTAGGATCTATGATGATTTATTATGACATGTGATAGATGTTTTGGTTTCACTTTAATATGTGTAACATTGATGATTATGTGTCCCATTGTTACCATTGATAAAAAATAAAGGTAGAGAATTAGAAAACTTATGGTTTTATTCATTCTATTTTTCATCTAGTAATGAAATGGGAAACATATCCATAGACATTTTGGATGAATTACCCGGGACTCCACAAGTGAGGAATTCCATTTGGGAGGAAATATATTAGTTGGAAATGTCAACTCATTTCATTATTACTCGGGATACCTATAATGTTGAGGATATGGGTATTATCTATGTTTATGATATAGAGGTAATTCATGGTGTTCCTTATATAATTATTTTATATTAGGATCCATGGATTATCATGAGGATATATTGAAGTATCTAGGAGGTAATAAAGATTTTAGTAAGATTGATTAGAGCTTACAATCCATATATAAATGGTCAGACAAAGCCTGATATTCTGATTTTGGATGAAATTATTCATTTATGTGTCTTGGTTTTTGGTATATTTTGGGATTTTCATCTGGGACTCCTTGAGTTATATTATAAAAATATTTAACAGACATCGATTAGAATGGATCTTTTTGATGTCTTGTATGGGTACCCATGTAGGTCACCTCTATGTTAGGTATATGTGGAAGAATCTACATTGGTGGGACCGTGGTTGGTTATAAAAATGTCTATGAATATTCTAGATATATGTCAGCATCATCTTTTAGGTCATCGTGGATGTAAATATCATTCCTATTAGAGGTGTCATCATCTAAAATTTTCCTTTAGTATCCAATATTTCTTGAAATTTTCACCTTAGTTGAGTAATCATATTATAAGAAAAAGTAAAATGTTTTCATCATGAGATTTTGTGCTGTTTGAGGTCACTTAACATCTTAGGAATGATTCTTATCAGTTATAATTTACAATTCCTTTTATATATATTCATAATCATTATGAGATATTGTAAATCCAAAAATACAAAAATGATCCCTAAAAAATTATGATTTTGGAGGAGATTGAGATGGAGCCCTAGTTTTCTATTATAGAGCATATAATGGATACAATTGATTCTCAAGTGAATAAAATTTAATTAAATTTCAATCCATTGGACAAATAGTTATGGGATGCCGAATTTAATTCACATGAGACTTTGGAGTATGAGTCATAGATTTGGTTTTAGTGGCCACACCAATTTACCAGACATCATTTTCTAGAAGACTTATTTAGGATGGAATGTCTTAGGGAGGGGAGCTTATAAAATCCCATACCTTTATTTCTATCATTTATCATATCTTTAATCTCATTCCACTATTTAATTGGGTGATTATTTTTAAGATACATGATAGGGATAATTTTTGGAAAAAATGAACTAATGGTAAGTTATTTATGTTTGTTTGAATTATTGGTGTTTATGTGTAAATGTGTAATAAACATACATGGTTCCAAAATAATTAATATAATTTCATAGGTGGTTTATGTTTTCATGTATTAATAATTATTTTATGAAATTCACAAGATGATAGCACATTGTGTACTTATTACATGATGTGTAGTGGTTACTGGGTGTAATTCATGGAATGCTTCATGAAGTGAGAAGGATAATCATTTTGAAACAACATCAAATGGTTTAATATTAAAAAAAATTCATTAAATAAATATCATGTGGGGTTTTTTTGGCATATTTTAACCATGGTGATTTTATGTTTGGTAATAGGATTCCTAGCCATGTAAATGTCACAGTCATGGTTTTTAGGGAAATATATGTGTTGTTTTTTATTTAATTTCTCTAAAACTCTACACCTATTAAAATATATATAACTTCTAGTAATTTTAGGAACCATCATTAAATTCATATTGATTCGTTGATTGATAGATAACCCTCTTAATTTGGTTTTGTCTCTTTAGGTGATTTATATATTTGTTGAATTTGTTTTCTTTCATCATAGTTGTGTTTTTGTATTATATAAAAATATATCTTGATTTGTGGTGTTTTTTTTAACTCATTTCATTTATAGATACATTATGTGATCTTATTATATGGTTGATTCCTTATTATTTGTGGTGTGGTTGGAGTTATTTATATAGGTAAGACTTGATTCAATTTCTCTTCCAATAGTTCAGTTAAATTCAACCAATTCTAATATGTGAGTTTTGTGTCTATAATCTATGTGGTCTTTATTATGTTCTTCATTATCGTATATCCCATCATGGGTTTGATTGACCCACATTTTTTGGTAGTTCGTTCTGTCTATAGATTCTTTTCAATGAACAGCATTCATCCTCTATTTTATAATTTTTTTAATAAATTGGAATGATTATTTGTGTCTGTAAAAAATTTTGTGATAAAAGGAGTGTTTTCTTTAATTTTTTACTAATTGATGAAATTTTTTATTCAAATAATTGAAATAATTTTTCAAATGAATCACACTGTAAGACATGGTTATATAGGTGGAATGATTAGATTAGGTCAATCTTCCCTATTTCTGTCATGTTTTTTTCTCATTGGTCTTTCATATTCCCTCATGGTTTTTTATAGGGAAATGGTTTTAAAATAATTAGAGGGGTAACTAATGTTGTTTTTCTCTCCAACATATCACTATATTATATAGAATTATTATCCACAATTAAATTTTTATTCAACGATTATTCTTTTAGACTAAATAATTTAGTTCACTGGTTTTATTTAATTTTCCTAGATTTTTAAATTCAAAGATGGAAATGGAATCTTTTTATTTTGATAAATATAAAATAGAATTATAAATGAAATTTTCAAACCGAGTTTTTTAAATAATTGGAATATATATATATATATTCTATTCCATTCATAAAATTTATTTACATCTTATAATTCCATGAATTTTTTAAAATGAGAATACATTAGTTTTTAATAAAAATATATGTAATGGAACATAGGGGTGGGTTACTACAAAGAATCTTCGGTCACACCATGTGAACCCCTTCTTAGTGTGTATAATTGGTTTTTTATTTCGATTATGGGAATTGAGAGGTTCCATATTAAAGAATTGAGATTTTTTGTTAGAAGGGTGTAAGGTTGCTAGTTGTGAGATGATATAACATTTCCAACATTATCACAAAGATATATTATAGGGTCTCATTTTCGGGCATCATTGTTATTAGAATCACCTATAGGATATTTGTTATACTCTTTTTAGTAGGTTTATTATTTTTTTTAACCTTATGGTTATGTCATATATTCATAACATATGATTTTTCTCTCACCTATATGTATACATTATATGTTGTTGCTTTAGGATGGATGAAATCATTCCATTGATTATTGTTGACATATAAGTGCTAGTAATCATCACATTGGGTATTAGAAATACAATTTGGGTATGTGGAAGATAGGTTTAGTTCTAGTATAGAGAGGTATTCTAAGCCCATTCATTGAAATCATGAAAAATAAATAAATGTTTCATTTATTATATTTTATATTTCAAATTTTTCTTGTGTATTATTTTATGAGTTTTATTCAGTTATAATGATCTATTCATTCTATGGTTTTTGTTACATATTACTTTTTCATATTCATATATATCTCCAAACAGAAATGTTCATTTGAATAAATTCGATTACCTATATTGTATTGATCATGTAATCTGGGATAATTTTGCTTTTTATTAAAATAATTTATACAAAAGACATCGATTAAGGATTTTACATTTAGCACTGAAATAGGGAGTATAGTTATAGGTTATTTATATTGGTATTTTAGTAAGTTATTGACACTTATAAGGGTATTGAATTCATTAATTCATGATAATTTAAGAATTTCATATATTTTCATGGGTCAATATATGTAATAGTGATCATAAAATCAATATCATATATACCCTATTGAGTTAAATAATAATTTTATGTTTTAGATTTTCAATATATTTTAATATAAATTTATTAGGGTTTTTATGGATATATTAATGAGGAATAAATATCCTTTATTTCTAATTATAACATTTATTGGGTGGGTTATTTGGTTAGAATAATATTATTTTTTGAGGATATATGGTATATGTTATAGATAACCACTGGGATTGTAATGTTATTTGTTGTTGCTGTAAATATGATTATTTGGGAAAAAGGGAATGATTTTTTTGGATTATGAGTTTATTATGAAATAAAACCTTGGATATTGAAATGTAATTTAGTCAAAGAGATATAAATATTAATTTTGAGGATTTTTGTATATAATTTTTACAAAATTATTTTTTTCTATGCACCTTTATATATTGGGAAAAATATTATGTTATTCTATTCATGGTTTTATGTATTGATTTATCATGTATGTTTTTAAAAAATATTTTTTTTGTATAATGTAATATAGAATAATTATTATGATTATTGGAGTTTATATATTTTTTTAGGATAAAGGATATGTTTTTAAATGTATTGTTGAGTTTTAGGTTATACATTAAATTTTTTATATTATTTTTAAGTGTTTTCCTCCAATTTTAACCTTAATGTATCATGTAAATGATCATAAATTTATTGAAATAAAAATTTATTCTCCATTATAAGGATTTTATAGCTTCATTTCATCTAATTCCTACTTATTATTCAGAAACCATATTATTTATACATGGATTATTCAATAAACCTTATCTGATTTGTACATATACTCTCTTTAATGAATATGTTTATATATGTTCAGTTTATTCGGCCCTATTATTGTGTTATATTTTTAACACTATTAATTATATGTAAAATTATTTTACAACTAAAATTTCAAATTATTATGTTATAAATTAAATTTTTCAAAATGGTTTTTCAGGACTCAATTCATTTTCATTGAGTCATAATATGTCACTACATGATCCCTCTAATGCTACCTATCAAGGGTTATCTGAAAACTATGGCTGGAAATTACCCTTGAGGCCGACATTCAGTGGGATTTAAGATGGATAATACCAATAAGGTAATAAAAATGTCACATTTGTAAGGTATTACCCTGAATAAAAATATTAATGGATATGAGATATGAAATATGAACAACTAATCAACTCAATCACATAATATAAAAGTAAAAAAATATAATAAAAATGTGAACATAGTCAACAATACACATTAATGTCTCCATAAAATATTAAATACCACACTCATGCAAAAAAATAGCAAAAGTCCAAATATCCAAACTCATGATATTCATACTAGTCTTCCAAATCCTTTTTGAATTCTGATAATTAGTTAATATTTATTTTAAAAGAGAATAAAATATATTTTCTATAAGATATTACCCAATATCCATCAAGCATATGTTGAATGATAATACGAATTCACTCATTAATAAACAATATAACAAGAAAGGACATTAATGGGTAAAAAAATAACTAAAACCTCACTATGGAACACTAACAAATTAATGAATCTAATGTAGTAACACAGTTTCAAAATATTATACAAATTAGGTTCCCTAAAACAACATCCATATTTATTTTTAACCCTTACTACTAAATGTTAAAAATATATTCTCCCTTATCTTCCAAAAAATACCATTACATATCAATCCATCATTAATATGATTCTAGACAGAGGCCAACATATAAAAATATTTTGTTATGATCATGTACTTGTTTCTATCATCATTAATCATCAGACAAGTAACATTCTTCCCTCCCTCATTATCTTATGTTGATTCTAAAATTCTACATGGAATTATGAGTCATCACCAAGATTATAATTACAAAAAATAAATTCCAAAGGGAATTTATATATGTGGGGGATGATTTACCCTTTCATAATAAAACACTTCACCAAACATTCCATAACCAAATAATCAACTATTTGATGCACAGTTTCAATGCATGAAAACTCAAAATATAATTTATCCTAATATAAATGAAAATATGTACCAAAAAAAATACTACTAAATCAATGTAGATGTTGTAAAAAATACTAAAAGACTCTATTGACAACATTGAGCTCTAAAAATTCTCCATGCCTATATGATCCCATGTTTTGAACCGAGTTAAAATTACGAATTTTTCTGAATTACTTTTTCAGTTTATCAATGGGAAGATATTTTTAAACTGTGCTCTGTAATTTTATTCTGATTATTGGATCACCGAATGATATCATTTTTTCAAACTTTGATATAAGTTTTTTGGTTAAGGGGAAGTCGCATGGGAGGCACACAGTTTGTCTAACCGTGCAGCCAAACTGTGCATAGTTGGTCTTGGAGGCAGTAGCTTCTGCACTGGTGGCATACGGTTTGTCTAATCGTGCGGCCAAAGCTTGCGCGAAGGGTGTATGAGGTAGTAGTGAACGCACGGTTATCGCATAGTTTGTCAAACTGTGTGAACTAACCATGCAGGCACTTAAACGAGATCCTTAAATTGTGGATCTCTCTTATTTTTTCCTTTAGATGGCACGTTTTTCCTCTTGATCAGCCATAACTCAGGATTTTTCTTTCCCTTAGATCATTGAAGGTTCTCCCATCGTTTTGGAGGTTATCTGAAGGATTATCTTGGCGTATCAAAGCCGGTTTCTTGAGGTAGGTGGATGTTCTTCTACATTCTTGTTCTGTTTCTTAGATCTTCTTAGATCTACATCTCCTCTTCTCATGGTTTCTTAGATATAGGCCTGTTATGGGTAAATCTAAGTGTGTTGTTGAAATGTATGATGCGTTTTGGCTTTGGAATTTCTAGGGTAAGTGATCTAAGGTGAGTTCTTGAAGAATCAACCCGTTTCTCTTGGGGGTTCTTTGTTTATTGTGGATTCCATCAAAACTCGATGTTGGGTCTCAAATCATTAACATTTTATTTTAGAATTATAAATTCTCTACCTAATTTGTGAATGTGAATTTCTTTTATTTTGATATGTCGATGAATGACACTTTTAATGTTATTTATTAGTTCCAGCCACATGAGAGAAGTGAGGACTTGAACATGTGTTGATTTTAAGCATGTTTTGCTAACTTGGTTAAATTGATTTTTTTAAAAATATAAATGATTAGAATGGAGAGATTGAGTAATAGTATAATTAATTGTAGAATTAATTAGCAATTCATGAGTTGGAATGTGTTTGTGGCCTTTACTGATTATTTGAAATACTGATTATTTTACATGTTCGAGAGATAATTTGGAAACTCGTAATAAATAATCGAGGGATTATTTATTACATTTTAAATGGTAAACGGTTAACTAATTGATGATTGGTTATATATATAAGGGTTGATTAACTAATTTTTGAATTAATTAATTTTCATGCATTAAATTATGATTGTGAATTGATTGTTTGTTATGATTATTGGCCAAGCGTACCTTTTTATGTGTGTTATCATTCCATTCCATATGTTTTCATGGATGGAGTTGTTTGAATATATTATATGCTTTATGAGATGGTTGCTAAATATCTTGGCTTTGTTCAACATGTCTTGTGATGATTATGGGGTTCTTGTAGATTGTCAATGTTCTGGACGAATCACTGTTTGAGTGGACAAGTTCAAACATGTTAAGAATTTGGTTAATTAAGTGTTGATTTATTTTATTAGAGATTTGTGTTGTTAATTAATTATTGAATTAATTAATGGTTTTTTTGTGGTGTTAGACATGGTGTTCTACACCAATGATGAATATATATGTTTGATTGATGAATGGGATGTTTTACAAGGACTGAGGCTCCAAATGCTCACAGGGTGTTAGACATGAAGTTCTATACTAATGATAGATGTATTTGTATGATTGATAAATGGGTTGTGGGGCAGAGACTGATGCTCAAAATACTCACGGAGTGCTAGACATAGCGTTGTACACCCAGATTGAATGAAAATATTCTTTTATGGGACAGGGACAGATGCTCCAAATACCCATGGGTTGTGAGGCACAAACTGATGCTTCGAATAATCATGTGAGTTCTATACAAGACGTTATACACCAATTAATTAACATTGGACTGTGGGTCCAATTGTTTGTTCATTAAATAAGTTAATGGTTGATGAAGACTGTTCTGACATGATGATTTGTCAATTGATTATGAATAAGGGTTTATAATTATTAATGTATTAGGTTAACCACTGTCAGTGGATAAACCCAAGAGAGAATCATTATTTTAGTGGAAGGGAATAGACATAAATTATGAATGATTAAATTGAATAACTTACGTTGTGTTATCCAAGCCAAAGAACTAGATTGGATTCGGTCTTTACTTAGATTATTTACATGGTCTTTAGAGACATTTGTGGTGAGTGACTTATATGGAAGATGGGGGGCATAGGCCGAATCTCAAGACATTAATATTTTATTAAGATTGGAATAATTGATAAATGATAAATGATTATGTAATGATTGTTGGATATGCATGAAAAATGAATAGTGTAAGTTCAGACACCAGCTGAGGGTTGATGCTGGTACTTGGGTTTATAGTTACTTTATACTGATTACATTATTTTATGCTTTCCTTCACGTGTTATAAGTTGTTTATTAAATTTCTAGATTTTTGGTAGACACTGATGGTCCTGGCCTACTGATATTTTTATCTCACACCCTGCATGGTCCTCCATTGCACTGAGCAACCGAGTAGATTATATTTGGTTTCATGACTATGCTGTTTACATTTACTTTAGAGATAGGAGTAGATGACCAAGAAGATTCTTGGGATTCACAAAGAGATCGCCCTTGGGGATTTGAGTCATTATTTATTTATTTATGTATTGGAATATAATGAATCCGTTTTTGTTCATTATTTATTATTTTGTATCAATATCATGTCATGAATGCATCTGTTGTATAATTTGTCATCGGCCACTTTTATAAAATGAGTATTATTTGTCTTCCACTGTTTTTCATTTATGAGATACTGCTACCTCTATTGTATGTTAACCACACTGATATACTACTGTGCAACTCTGACAATAGGGTATAGTCTCCCCAATGACTATCCTTAGACCCTCACTGGAAGTTCGAAGCCTCTGGCTATAGAGACCGATACTAGATGTACATAGACATTACATTACATATTTGGAATACTTAATACATAACAAAAACAGACACCAAATGACTGTAATCGTTTAGTGTCTTTGGAAACATGGAACATAATCTTCTAATCTTGGTGAATGATTTTCAACATAGCCCATAAATATCATTCCCTTTTTTCTTACCTAAAACATTTCATTATGTCCTAGTGAAAAGAAAACATATAAAAGGTGATATCAAATGCTCAATAAGGATAAGCAAGGAGAAAAAGAAACAATCCATACACATTTTCACTTTAAAACATTAGCATAAAGCATAAACATAAATATTGGCTGTATGTAAGGCATAGATTATAAAGGAACTTCAATCATGATAAAATATAATGGGAATAAAAAATTTAATTGTGGTAAACCATTAAGCAGCTGATATTATTTCCATAGTAGCCAAGGCATTCCTTCCAAGACCATCTTAGTGGAAAAAGTCCCCTTCTGAATCGATTTCACCCCTCGTTCCAGTCCTGTATCACTAAACCAGATTAACTTACCATTCCAGCCATGTCTATCTCATGAGATATAAATCGTTACCCAATGCATTTGAGGGAGATATAGGTCTCACCCATCTCATAATGAAATCATTTTTATGTGTACCACAACATAAACATAAATCATTCATCATAAACCAACAAATAAAAATGGGTTTCATAAACATCATCCCATCATAACATAATCCATATAAAACAAATGGATATCATTTCATCATAAGAAAAGTGAAACCATGTAAATAATAGAGATATTATACATTAAACATACACATATAAAATAATGTCATCTTAGATAGAAAATGGGTTTTTTAAAACTCTTGAAATGAATTCTTATGGAAAATATCCTTTCTTATTCAAATAAATTTTTTTATAAAATGACTTGAAATTTTTAAAAGAAAAATAATTTTGTTTAAAATATTCATGAAATCTTATAGAGTATGCTTCATGAAAATTAGGCCTTATAAAACCATAAAAATCTGTTCATGTCGTATAAGTTAAAAAAAATATTCTCATACTTTTGCTGGAAAAGTCAGTAAAAGTAAAAATGGGTAAAAATAAAATTAAACAGACATGAAATGTTTTTAGAAAACATGTACATGGATGATAACAATAACCCTAGTAAATACTTACAAATAAGCATTTTCTGATAAAAAGGAGATTGGAAAAGTTATCCCTTACCTTAGGTCCGATATGATTCGTACGTATCTTTACATCTTGTATAATGATTTAAATAATGTCATTGACTTATTAAATAATCATATTCATTATTATGATATCATATATGGTTCACTTATGACATTATATTACCTGTTTATTTGTAAATTCCATGTTTAAGTAGTGTTTTGGGTAAAATAGTTTTATTTATCTTACGTGTGTGGACATGTTGTTCTTGATATTATTATTAATTATATCCTGATTTACATACTTATAGAATGTAAATCATGATTTATATATCATATATATTTAGTATATATAAAATATATGGATAAATGAAATGACATACATTGTTCATGGAGACGGTAGCACAAACGTACGCATGAAAGGTGTTTTCCTTTCCTTATTGACTTGAATGTAAGTAATTATATGAAATATATACATAAATACAATAGATTTATCATTTCATATATTTCATTATTATTCATTATATATACTTTATAATCATTCTTGAATGGGTAACAGGGAGAATGAATCTCATCGCGTCGTGGAGACGGTAATCTGTACATATGCACGAGTGATGATATCATTCTCATAATTATTGAATTGAATTAGAGTAGATGATATAATATCTCAGATATAGTATGATGTTACAATAACTATATATAGTTATCTTTACACCATTATACCCATCCATGTAAGGTGGTGGTGGAAGAACAGATTATACCACAGTGTGGAGACGGTATTCCGTACGTACGCATGCGTGGTGATTTCATTTTCCGTAGGATGGATAAAAGGTGAAATGGGGTTGTTTCATATTTATAATAACATATCAGTATATTAGTGACACTAATGTTATTATTTTATAATAAAACAACTAATTAAGAAGATGTTTAAGAAGAAATAAAACATGAAAGAATCTATAGAAGAGATTACATCTTCTTCGAAGCACCTCTTTTATGCTTTCTCTTAAGGCAGTTGTGTTGGTCTTTTTAGGAGACCATAACCTCGATAATATTTCTAGGGATGTTGTTAAGGGAAATGGGCAGGGTTTGGTCGAGCTTGAATGCTAAAAATTGTGTAAAGTGAAGAGGGAGGAGGTGCCCTTTTATAAGGGAGGAGAGGGGCAACTTAGGAAAAACATAAAATATTATTTTATAATAAAGAAATATTCTTTTTATAATAGCTCCAAATTGAATTATTTAGAATATAAAGTGTTCATGCGTCTAAATCCTCTCATCCAATAGGTTTTAGACACGTTTAGGTTACTATTTTCTGCTTATCATTTAGATTTAACTCTAAGTTAAATAATTTAACATTTACTGTGTCTTCTTGTTTTCTTACAATATATGGTTAATAGACATACAATAACAAACCAAAAGGACCCCGAGTGGTTCATTATTAATATATATAACCTTATCTAAGTCATTTGGCCGATACATATATTTTTAGGAATAGAATAACATTTAATAATACTATATTTGTTTTAAAAACTATTTTATGTCAATTTGAAACTATTTGGTAATTGATTTTTGTAAAAATCATTACATCATGATTAGTTCAAAAAAAATTAATTAAATCAATACTATCATGTCATAGTAACCTATTAAATTTGTGAAATTCATAAAAAGTCTCAAATTACATTCATTTTTGTATTTATAACATCAATTATGTTAATATTTCATTAATAAGGTAATTACTACATTATCATTGTGTCATAAATAAATTAAATTATATAATGTCTAAAAATTTTATATGAAATACAATTATGTTGGAAATCTATTTATCTTTCTAATGAATATTTATAGTCAAATCTATCTTATATATAACCTTATATTAAAAATGTATTAGTTACTAAACTTTGATTTTAACTCTTTTAACTCTTCTTTAAATAAAATAATATTAAGTGTCCTAATCTATTACAAGTGGAAAAAGAGTAATATTTTCTTCATAAGGTTGTTTTTGTTCTAATTACACTTATCCAATAGAATTTGTACATGTGTTAGGGTAATAATAATATCATTTTTACCCTTAATTACCCTATTTACTTTTAACTGTGGTAAATAAAAGTAAAAAGTAACTATTCACCAAAAAAATATTTTTATCTTATTGAACCACATTTTACCCCTTGATATTAATTGTGTCTCTCAGATTTTAAAAATTCAACTCACAGAAGTGGTAAAATTATGTTTTATGTAAAATTACAGATGCTTCTAGGAGGTGGGTAAAAGACGTTGAAAAGTTCAAAAAAATATATATCTAAAATTATTATAAAATGACTCCAATAAATTACACTGAACTTATATAAGTATTATGTAACTATTTTGACCTAAAATAAATTTAAATAAAATAAATTATTATTTAAATAAAAATTCGGTTTTAACCAATATGTTTTCACTATTAATCAAAAATTAAAAGTTTTCATAAGAATACAAAAATTTCACCCTAGGATAATTTCGATATTACGAATCCAAAAATTAAGTCCATTTTGAAATATAAAATTTATAAAATTTCAAAAGATGGGTATTACTATTCATAACAGCTAGTTTATATAATATTTTAATAACATATCTTTGTTTAGTGAAACTCGGTATTGCATACAACACAAGTTATCATAGAAGGTCATGATTGCGTGTAAAGCAAGCCAAGTTAGTGGTGCATGTAGTGTAAGATTCCTTTGTTGTTTTGTATAATAGAATCCAACCATCTTTCATTTTACATAGAATATATATATATATACTCAATGTTGCGTAAAATAATTTATATAAAACGATCTTGAAATTTTGGGTAACACGACCCAAGAATAGTGTTGTGTATACTGCAACCTAATACAGTGTTGCGTATAGCACAATATAATATTCATGTAGCATACAACTCAAGACATCAAAGAAATTAAAAAGAATAATTTTCATAAAATCTCGGGTTGTTACATTCTACCCCCCTTAAAATGAATTTCTCCCTCAAAATTCATCGAGGTTATAAATGGTTTACAAATTGAAAGTTTCTTTCATAGAAACCCACATCGTAAAAAAGAATACTAAAACATAATTTTAAAAAGTGATGTATGAAACATATTGGTTACCCGAATTATCTCATCACTGGGTTTCCACATAGGAGAACATAGGTGAAAATATGGATATGGAACAGAAACCTAACCATCATGTTTGGATGACGAGTGGTAGAGAACCTAGCTAGGAAAAGGCAAAAAATCACAAAGCCATAAATTTGTGATAATCTAAGGTGTCATATGATTCATCAGATATGAGGGCACTAGGACAACATTTTTGATTTTCAAGATCATTTCCCTAATGTTGAATATTTTTTTGATTTAAAATAAATACTTACTTGATTTTGGTACAATCTCACTATTGTTTGTGCCTTGAAAAATTTCCACTTCATCTCTTAAAACAATGAAGTTGAATTTTTCTTATGTGATGTGTTGGCAGATCATGTGATAGAATGATAGGCCATTAAATCTATCTCAAAAAAGGTTAGGAAAAGTAATTAAATATACATAAGTCCATCTATGGTAAGATTAATCATATATGGTTCCAAAAATGGACTTATACATCATCGATCATACAACTTAATAAAATAAAACTAGTTTCTACTAACTAGGGACTTCCTGGAGGACAGTGGTAGGCGATAAAGGCTTATCACACTTTGGTTGTGGGTTTGATTCCTTCATCCTTGTCTGACGCGATGGCTTGTCGCCCATCCTATGGGTTTTCCGTTTTCTAAAACAATACTATTATAACATTCCAAAAATAATATCAAAAAGTTCTAGCCTTAAACAATAATATATTATGTCTAACTTAATGGAATCCAATCTTTAGGTTTATCAAAAATACTTCTCTCCATTCTCATTGTATAAATAAAATTATTACATGAAAGGTAACATAACAAGCATTTGAATACCGTCATTTATCCCCCATATATCATAAGATATATCTTGTTGGTTACATAAAAAACATGTGAATACCTTAGACATGTATTCCTTTAAAACATGAATTTCCATAGAACCTTAGTGAAAACATTAATGTTTTCAAAAGTTAACTCTTTCCACATAAAAAAATCCCAAAATTTCTATATACTGAAACCATGATATCACTTTGTCCTTATAACAGTCATGAGCACATGAATACTATCAAACATTTCATTTTCTCTTTATCCCTTCATTATGCACATATCATCAACTTTCCAAAAATATTTCAATCAATTTTGATGGATACCGGTACCATACAATTATTGAAAACCAATACATAGATATTCCCAAATTCCACGATACTATAAATGAAATTCCATGATACTATTTTGAAATCACATTACATAAACACTTAATCGTTCCACAACATCATTTCCATTCTCAACATCAAAAATAGTGATCTCATGTGACATTCCTTTGTCATTTTCCTAAAGAGGTTTCTCATGTAGATCATCATTAACCCTTGGATTATGGAATTTATTTGTATAATGCCCCATTTCCTTGCAATTGAAGCATTGAAGTGTTGGAGGAGCATTCTCGGTAGTCATTTCTCTATTCACAACATTAGAATCTTTTTTCCCATTACATCAGCACTCAACTACTCGATGAACTTCTTTTCCAAACTTGAAACATTTTCTAGTACCTTTTAGACAATATCAACAACGCTTTTTTCAATACATTGAGCATAAGGAAACATTCACCATATTCTCGCCAATGTTATGAAATTTTTCCTTGAACTCAATCTTTAATTTCTTGTCAAAACCATGAGATGGATATGTAACACCAAATATCAGTTCTACCATGATATCACAATTAAAAATGTCTTCATAGGTACTGAAGTCTCTTATAGATAATACCCTTAAAAGACTTGGTTTTATGCCATTGAATAATCGATTAACTTTACTTTCAGGTTGGATGATAAACCCAGATGCATACCTTGCAATCTTTGTAAAATTCACATCGTATATACCAATAGATTCATCATCCTTTTGCATAAGCTCAAGGAACTCATTTTCCATATTTGTTCGAAGAATACGAGGGATATAATTATTGAAAAATAAGTTATTGAACTCATCCCATTCTATGGATTTAATTTCATCATGGGTCCCTGTATTCTTAAATAGATTCCACCACTAGTTTGCTTCACCTTCTAACCAGTAAATAGAAAAAATGACTTTTTCATGTTCTGAACAGAAATGTATCGAAAATGACTTTTCAATGTTACTAATCCATTGATCAGCAATAAGTGGAACAGAAGACCCACTAAAAGGTGGTGGGCGTTTCTTCATGAAGGACTCAATAGAATATTATTCCCTTCTCTACTCATTTGGAATTCCAGATTGATTCATAGCTTGTGTAAGTATAACAATAAGATTTTTCACTCCATCTCCCATAACATTGGTTTTTTCAAGAGGAAAATAATTTCATAGTCCATTACATTGATAAACACGGTTCCTTCGGGTTCCAGCCTTCGTTTAAAACCCAAGAAAAATAGTGTGAGGGGAAAAACATGATAGGAAAACATCATAATAAAGGGGGCGTACCTTCAATATCCAAAATCTTAGGTTTTATTCTTATACCGTTACCGTAATTCTAGAACTGTGACCTATACTTATACTTAACCATAGGAACATCCCTAGACATACCTAAGAAATATCTCTAGGGATCTCACTAAAGTTTTTGTGTCCTTGTTTCCAAATGTTAACTATACCCTTACTCTAATACCAACTGTAGAGACCCATACATTATGTACATAAACATTACATTACTTTTGTGGAATACTTAATACATAACAAAAAAAGACACCAAAAGACCATAATAGTTTAGTTTCTTTGGAATGTAGGAACATAATCTTCTAATCGTGGTGAAAGATCTTCAACATCCCCCATAAAGATCTTCCACATTTTTTTCATACCTAAAACATTTCATTATATCCTGGGGAAAATAATAAATATAATGGGTGAGCTCAATTTCTCAGTAAGTTTAAGAATGGAGAAAATAAAAAAAAACCATATACATTTTCACTTCAAAACATGAACATAAAGCTTAAACATCAAAATCTTGAGTTGTGAAATAAATCTTGGCAGTATGTAGGGAATAGATCATAAAGGAACATAAATCATGAAAAAATATCATAGGAATAAAACATTTAATTGTGGATAACCATTAAGAACATGATATGATTTCCATAGTAGCCATGACATTGATACCAAGACCATCATAGTGGACAAAGTCCCTTTTTGAATCTAGTTTACTCCTCGTTCTAGTCCTGTATCACTAAACCAGATTAACATAATGTTCTATCCATGTCTATCTCATGATATTTAAATAATTACCCATTGAATTTGAGGGAGATATAGGTACCATCCATCTCATAATGAAATCATTCTTATGTGTGCCACAACACAGACATAAATCATTCATCATAACCAAAATAATAAAAATGGGTTTCATAAACATCATACCATCATAACATATACCATATAAAACAAATGGATATCATTTCATCATAAGAAAAGTGAAACCATGTAAATCATAGAGATATTATACTTGAAACATACACATATGAAATAATGTCATCTTAGATAGAAAATGGTTTTGATAAAACACTTGAAATGAATTCTTGAGGAAAATATCCTTTATTCTACAAAATTATTTTCTTTTCACAAAATGCCATGAAATTTCTAAAAGAAAAGTATTTTGTTGAAAATAGTTATGAAATCTCGTAGATAAGATTCATGAAAATAAGGCGTTATAAAACCATAAAAATCCATTCATGTCGCATAAGTAAAAAAAACATTTTTCTCGTACTTTTACTAGAAAAGTCAAAAAGTACCTCATATGGTAAAAAAAGAAATATTGCTTACATTCCATGTAGTAAAAGTCAAAAAAATGGGTAAAAATGTAATTAAACATACATGAAAACTTTTTTAGAAAACATGGACATGGATGATAAAAATAACCCCAGTAAATACTTATGAATAAAATATCTCTGATAAAAATGAGATTAGAAAAGTTATCCATTATCTTAGGTCCTGTATGCTTCGTATATATCTGAACCTCATGTATAATGATTTAAATAATATCATTGACTTATTACAGAATCATATTCATTATTATGATATCATATATGGTTCACTTATGACTTTATATTACCCGTTCTTTTGTAAATTCCATGTTAAAGCAGTGTTTTGGGTAAAGTCATTTTATTTATCGTATGTGTTTGGACTTGATGTTCTTGATATTATTATTACTTATATCATGATTTACATACTTCAAGAATGTAAATAATGATTTATATATCATATATATTCAGTATATATATATATATAATATAGATAAATGAAATTAAATACACCAGTCATGGAGATGGTAGGACGTGCATACGCTTGAATATTGTTTTCCTTTCCTTATTAACTTTAATGGAAGTAAGTAGATGACACGTATAAATAAATACGGTATCTTTATCATGTCATATATTTCATTATTATTCATTATATATACATTATAATCATTCTTTAACGCTTAACATGGAGAATTAATCTCTTCGCGTCGTGGAGATGGTAATCTATATGTACGCACGAGCGATGATATCGTTCCCATAATTACTGAATTGAATTGGAGTGGAGGATATAATATCTTAGAATCAGTATGATGTCATAATAAATATATATAGTTATTCTCTACACAATTATACCCATCCAACTAATGTGGTGGTGGAAAAACAGATTACACCCTAGCGTGGAGACGGTATTCCGTTCATACGCACACGCAGTGATTTTGTTTTCCATAGGATGGATAGAAGGTGAATTGGGGTTGTTTAATATTTATAATAACATATAATTATATTAGTGATACTGATTTTATTACATTATAATGAAACGACTAAATAATAAGAAGTTGGAGAAGAAATAAAACTTGAAAGAATCGGTAGAAGAGATTACCTTTCCTTCACGCACCTCTTTTAAGTTTCCTCTTATGGCACTAATGTTGCCCCTTTTAGGAGACCATAACCTCTAAAAAAATTTAGGGAAGTTTAGAAGGGAAATGGGCAGGATTTTTCCATTCTTGAAAGCTCATAATTTTCCATAGAAAAGAGGTATGAGGTTCCCTTTTATAAGGGAGGAGAGGGGAACCTTAGAAAAAAACATAAAATATTATTTTATAATAAAGTCATATTCAGTTTATAATACCTCCAAATTGATTTATTTATAAGATAATGTGGGGATGGGTCTATATAGACAGAAAAAATAGGTTTTAGACAAGTTTAGGTTACTATTTTAACATTTTCATTTTGATTTAACGCTAAGTCAAATAATTTAACTTTTACTGTGTCTTCTTGTTTTCTTACACTATAAGGTTAATAAACATACTGTAACAAGATATAAGGACCCCAAGTGGTTAATTATTAATATATATAACTTAATTTAAATCATTTCTCCGATCATTATATTTTTAGGAAATTAATAACATTTAATAATATAATATTTGTTTTAAAAACTATATTATGTCAATTTTGACACTATTTGGTAATTGATTTTTTTGAAACTCATAACAGCATGATCAGTTCGAATAAAACTAATTAAATCAATAATAACATGTCATATTAACCTATAAAATTATTTTAATTCTTAAATTTTTTCCAATTACATTTATTTTGGTATTTATAACATCTATTATGATAATATTTCATTAATAAGGTAATTACTGCATCTTCATTGTGTCATAAATAAATTAAATTATAAAATGTCTAAAAATTATAAATAAAATAAAATTATTTAGGAAGCTGTTTTATATTTATAATTTATATTTATAGTCGAATTTATCTTATGTATAACACTATATCTAAAATGATTTTGTTATTAAACATTGATTTTAACACTTTTAACTCTTCTTTGAATAAAATAATAATAAGTGTCCTGATCAAATCCAAATCGACCTAAAGGGTAATATTTTATTCATAAGGATTTTTTTGGTCGCATTACACTTATCCAATTTAATTTGAACATGTGTTAGTGTAATAGTAATAATATCATTTTTACCCTTAATGACCCTATTTACTTTTAACCGTGGTAAATAAAAGTAAAAAGTTACTATTCATCAAAAAAGATTTTTATCTTATTGAACCACATTTTACTCCTTGATATTAACAGTTTCCCTTGTATTTTTGAAATTCAACTCACAGAATCGGTAAAATTAAGTTTTATGTACAATTGAAAATTCTCCCAGGAGGTGGGTAAAAGACGGTGAAATGTTCAATAAAATATTTATATATATATAATTATTATAAAATGACTAAAATGAACTACATTGAACATATATAAGTATTATGTATTTATTTTGACCTAAAATGTATTTAAATAAAATAAATTGCTATTTAAATAAAAATTCGTTTTTAAGCAATAACTCAGTGTTTTCACTATTCATAAAAAATTGACTGTTTGTAGAAAAAATACCAAAATTTCACCCTCGACTAATTTCAATATCTTGAATCAAAAATGAAGTCCATATTGAAATATAAAATTTATAAAATTTCAAAAATTTGGTATTACTATTCATAATGGCTAGTTTATATAATATTTTAATAACATATCGTTGTTTAGTGAAACTCGGTATTGCGTACAACACAGGCTATCGTGGAAGGTCGTGATTGCGTGTAAAGCAAGCCAAGTCAGGGTTGCGTGTATTTCAAGATTCCTTTATTGTTTTGTATAATATAATCCAACCATATTTCATTTATACATTGAATATATATGTATATATATATACTAAATTATTTGTAGCATAATTTCTATCAAACGTTCTTGAAATTTTGTGTAACGCGATCTAAGAATAGTGTTGCATATTCTGCAAGCTAATACGGTGTCACGTATAGCGAAAGATAATCTTGGTGTAGCATACAACACAAGAGATCAACAAAATTAAAAAGAATAATTCCCATAAAATCTTGGGTTGTTACACTGGTGTACGAGGAGATGTGCTTGAGGTCATGTGGCGACCGGTCCAGTCATCGGATTAGTAGTGACTAGGTTTGGACGTTACAATGTGGTATCGAAGGTTTTGGTTTTATTTTCATTCTTTTCCTTTGTCTAACTATTTTGAGGGTTGGTAGACAGGATACTAAGAAAGTGTTGGCACTTGGGTTAATAGACATTCTTAGTACTGATAACCCCATGTACGAGAAATGACCAAGTGGCCATAGATGGGAATTAATGTCTGTAATATTAGAGGATATAGTTGATATGATTTTACCTTGAGTGACTGATGTATTTCCGTCATTTATTTATTCTGAAAATTTTGAAAATAATAATTTTTTTGGCCTCACATGGCAAGGAAGTTTCATACATGCATCATCTTAGGCACTTAGAGATTCACATGTCATGCATATAACATGCAACTTAGTCACATTAGTAGGATTCCTGCTAATTTGGATTGCGTTCCTTGGTTGCAATTCCATGTTTGATTTTCTTTAGCATTCCTCTTTAGATATCATGTTGCGGTGATAGATTTAACATGCTTGGGAGATTATATGTCGTATTTCCTTAGTTATTAGCATGTTTTGTTGTTGTGACATGCTTTCGTGTTATAGCATGTTCTTGTGTTTCGGCTTATGCGAACATGTTTTAATATGTTTTAGTATGTGAAAGGGTTTCTAAATTTAAAATCTTAAATAAATGTTCGATGTGTTAAAATGGATCCAAAATCCAGTGATAAGGTGTATGGGTGCCCTACCCATTGGTAGGTGGCCACCCTTATATTTTAGACCGTTAGGCTGATCATGTTAATTTCTGAATTAACATTGGTATCGATTAATGAGATCCAATTTTTAATCCATGGAGTGTATGGGCGCTTCATGAAATGGGAAATGATGAATCATTTTAAATGTGATGACTTGATGCTCTGTGGAATGCTTATAAATGTGAAAGATGTTTAATGTTGACCTAAAATCGCATGGCTAGCCCCTAAAATGCAACTGGACCCATGTAGGTCAGTTGGGGAGTTTTTTTATGAGACAAACCATTTGGGTGTTTAAAAATTTAATACCTGTGTGTTTCCTATAGGATTGCTTTATTGAGAACCAAGGTTAGTCAAAATGGGATCCTCATAGATCGCCTTATCTTCTTAAATGAAATTTATTTTTATAAGTTTCCAGAAAATAATGAGATGTCAACTAACGTAAATGTTTTAAAAAGGGAGTTTTATGAAACTTTCCTGTTTTTTCATTAGGGTGTCTTGAAAATGGTACTTGGATGTTTTGATTAAATAGATTGATGATTAAAGATTAAAAGTGATTAAATATAAGAGGCATGGAAATGGAATCTATTGTGTTGTCTACAATTTAAAACCCTCATGTAAAAGGTAGTTAGGACTTCTCTTGAGTTTCCTTGTAACGAAAGTGTGAGTACTTTCTCTAGGAATTATTCTCATTAGCAATGGCCTTATGTTTGGCTTTTGATCCTAGTGACTTTTTAAAGTGATCCATTTTAGGGTTGGCACTTTTTCTTCGTAAGGGGATAACCTGCGGTCGGTAGCACCCTCAGAACATAAATGACTTTCTAGAGCTAAATCTTTTCTCACTCTTTCGGAGTTGTTGGGTGTTGTTGTCCAAGTTAGGACTTCATGTTTCCTATTAATCCCTTGTTCGAATGGGTGGTGATGTGTTTCATGACCATTATGTGGGAATCATCATCGAGTAATGCTCTTTGTCAGCTGGTTAGACGTTCCTCGAGCATGGTCGACTGCTTTGTTGGTCGTTTGAACCTTTCTTCTTAGTAATGGATGAATTGTTATAGCGTCATCTAGGAAAATAGTCCTATAATGAAAAATTTCACTGTAATAAGTCTTTTTATACTATTGAGTATGGTCTCAGGTCAACTCCATGTAGAGTGACTTGAGCATTAAAGAATCAGTTTCATTTTAATACATGGAATGGTTTTCGAAACACCGGGGTGTTTTGACATGACGGTCTTGTTGTTAATCTAGTGTGATAGTGAGTGGCTGGCCTCTTTTTGAGATGTTATGGGAAATCATAAGGTTGGTATTGCCACTTTTTTTACCATGAATGTGTTGGTAGGTGATGCCGATCATTTAGAATAGATTTGTATGGTAATGGTCTGACTGATCTCCTTTATAACCTCAGTTTTCTCTTAGTGCGCTCTTCTAAACATGACAAGCATGTCCCCTATCAGGAAATCATCCTTGAGACACTAAGATAGCATCAAACTTGTTCCATGCTATATTTATAATTTTTTGGGCTTGGGGAGTAGTAGTTATCAGGGTAGTATGAGAGATGTGTTGATTCTTTGGGCTACATCCTTTTTCATGTTTAGGCACGTTTGTTTTTAAAATATCCTTGTGATAGCTTGAATTGGAAAATTTTCCAGATGTTGGGTAAGTAATTCGTTATACTAGAAGATGGTTTTGGATAGTTTTAAAGGTACGTCATCAGATAAGGGTTGAAAGTGTCTTTTGGGTCCGCGATGTCTTTGAGTGAAGAATGAGAAACATGGTCTATTGTTTGATTGATGTTCAACCTTTTACGTTGATAATTTCCTTCTAATGACCTATGATATAAGATATGTTTCAATGTTTTAGCTTTAAAGTGATCTTTGGATCTAGTTAAAAAGTCTTATCCATCAGGTTTGATAATGGTTAAAGGTGTGTTTGGCATTAGTAACACAACACGTCACTTCTAACTAGATTAAATGACCCTGGTAGGTTTGTGGTTTTAGTAGTGGTTTCTGATGGCTTTTCAAGGATGAGATGTTTTTAAGGTGGGTATGATGTAAGATCTCATGTTTTGAACCGGGATAAAATTATGAGTGTTTTTAAATATGTTTTTTTGTTTATCAACGGGTCATTCTTTTTTAACCGAGCTCTGGAATTTTATTCCGAGTGTTGGATCACCTAAAGTTGTAGTTTTTTTTACTTTAATAGAAGTTTGGATGTTATGGGGATGTCGCATGGTCGGTGAATGGTTTTACTAACCATGCTGCAAAACTGTGCGTAGTTGGTTTTGGAAGTAATAGCTTCCGCAAAAGTGGTGCACAGTGTATCTAACCGTGCAGCCAAAACATGCAAGAAGAGTGGACGAGGTAGTAGCTAATGCATGGTTAGCACATAGTTTGTCAAACTATTCTATCTAACCATGCAATCCCTTATACGATATCCTTAAATTGTGGATCTCGATTGTTTTTCCTTAAGTTGGATCATTTTTTCTCTTAAGCAGCCATAACTCGGGATTTTTCTTCTCCTTGGTTCAGATAAGGTTCTCCCATCATTTTAAAGGTGAATCAATGGATTATCTTAGTGAATCAAAGTCGGTTTATTGATGTTGGATGATTTTAATAATTGTTCTTGTTCAGTTTCGTAGATCTCCATAGATCAATAGATCCTCTTCTACCAGTTTCTTAGATCTACACTCATTATGGGTAAATCTATGTGTGGGGATGACAATTATGATGAGTTTTGGTCTTGTTCTTGCTAGGAGAAGTGATCTAAGATGAGTTCTTTATGAATAAACCCTTTTCTCTTGAGGGTTCTTTGTTCGTTGTGGTTTCCATAAAAACCCGAGGTAGGGTCCAAAATCATTTACAATTTATATTAGAATTATAGATTCTATAAGTAAATTGAGAATGTGAATTTCTTTGATTTTGATATGTCGATGAATTACTTTATTATGTTATTGATTAGATCTTCCCACATGAGATAAGTGAGGACATGAACTTGTGTTGAGTTTAAGCATGTTTGGCTAACTTGGATAAAGAGATATGATTAAATAGTTGAATAATTAGAATGGGGTGATTGAGTAATATGATAATTAATTGTAGAATTAATAATCAATTCATGAGTTGGAATGATATTGTGGCCTTTACTGATTATTGGGAATACTGAATATTTAACATGTTTGAGAGATAACTTTAATACTAGTAATAGTAAATGGAGGGAATAATTATTACAGGTCAAATGGAAAATGCTTAACTAACTGATGATTGGTTTCAAAGATAAGTTTTTATTAATTAATTGTTGAATTAATTAATTTTCTTACAATAAATTAATATTGGGAATTGATTGTTTGATATAATTTTTGGCCAAGGGTACATTTTTATGCGTGTTATATTTCCATTCTGTTAGTTGTCTTGGATGGAGTTTTTTGAATATATGATATGTTGTTTGAGATGGTTACTAAATATCTTGGCTTTGTTCATTATGTTTTGTGATGATAATGGGGTGCCTGTAGATTGTTAATGTTTTAGACGAATCACTGTTTGAGTGGATGGGTTCAGACTTGTAAAGTAATTTGGATAATTAAGTGTTGACTTATTTTATGAGTGATTTTTGTTATTAATTAATTGTTAAATTTATTAATAGTTTGGTTTTGTGTAGTTAGACATGTTATTATACACTAATGATGCATATATATGTATTATTGATAATGGGTTGTGAGACAAGGGCTAAGGATCCAAATACTCACAGGGTGTTAGACATGATGTTCTACACCAATGATAGATGTTTTTGTATGATTGATAAATGGGTTGTGAGGTAGGGACTGATGCTCCAAATACTAACGGGGTGCTAGACATGGCATTCTACACCTAGCTTGCAAGCAAATATTCTTTTATTTGGTCAGGGAATGATACTCCAAATACCAATGGGTTGTGAGACGTGGACTGATGCTCCGAATACTCACGAGGGTGCTAGAAATAAAGTTATACACACACTAGTTAACATTGGACTATGGGTCCAATTATTCATGCATGAAATGAGTTAATGGTTAATGAATCCTGTTGTGACATGAAGATTTGTGAATTGATTATGAGATAGGGTTTAGATTTATAATGAATTGGGTGAACCACTGTTAGTGGACAAACATAGGAGTGAATCACTATTTTAGTGGTTGATCTTAGACATAATATATGAAATATTAAATTGAATAACATTTTAAGCGTTATCCATGCCAAAGAACAAGCTTGGAGTCAGTCTTACTATGATTATTTTGATAGTCATTAGAGACATTTATGGTGAGTGACTTATACGGGAGCTGCTAGGCATAGTCTGAATCTCAAGACATTAATATTTTATTAAGATTGGAATAATTGATAAATGATAAATTATTATGTAATGATTGTTGATTATGCATGACAAATGAATAGTGCAGGTTCAGACACCAGCAGAGAGCTGATGTTGGTACTCTGATTTATAGTTACTTTGTACTACTTACTTTGTTTTATGTATGCCTTCACGTGTTATAAGTTATTTACTAAATGTCTGTATTTGGGATAGACATTGGTGGTCCCAGCCTATTGAGATTTATATCTCACACCCATATCGGGATGCCATTGCACTATGTACCTGATTAGATTATATTTGGTTGCAGGACTATGATGTTTACATTTAGTTGGGAGATATGAGTAAAGGACTGAGCGGAAGCTCAAGATGATCAAGGAGATCATCCTTGGGGATTTGAGTCATTATTTTATTATTTTTTTATTGTAATTTAATGATTTCTATTTGTTTCACATTTTTCTATTTTGTATCATTATCAAGTCATGCATGCATCTGCTATATAATTTTTCATTGCCACTTTTATAAAATGAGTATTATTTATCTTTCGCTGTTGGTAATTTATGAGTTATTTCTTTCGCAATTGTTTGTTATCCACACTGATATACCTCTTTCCAACTCTGACATGAGGGTATAGTCTCCTCACTAACTATTCTTAGACCCTTGCTGCTAGTTGGCAACCTCTGGCGTATGGGGAGACCCATTTGAGGTCATGTGGAAACCGGTCCGGCCACTAGATTAGTGGTGACCCAGGTCAGGACGTTACAATACCCCATTAACAGAAATATTCCCATTTATAAAGAAGTACTGATGATGATGAGGAATACTATAACTTTTCCCACAACCTCATAAGAAATATACAAAAAACCAAATTTACAAAAAAGGATGACTAATTAAACACAAACATTTTTACCTAAATGAATTCCTTCCTCACACCAATATAATAGATGAAATTAACCCAATTTTAAAAACAATATATATAAAAAAGTATCTAAAAAAGATTAAATAAAATTATCAAAAGAAGACATTGTAAAACATTTTTTCTAAGATGAAATAATGTTCAATAGAAATAAACCAATATATCTTCTAAAATAACCTCATAAGTTCCACATTGGAATAATCTATTCTATTCCACATATCCACACATCTATATACGAATTCTTCATAATTCCAGTTCCATACTCATGAATGGTTTCTCATATATAAACAATGAAATCATTAGGTAATTATTCCTATGTTCCATAACACCTTTGGGACTGGTCAAAATGTCATATTTCAACCAATCTTTATAATGAAATATGGACACACACAACTATGTATTCCCAAAAACCATTTCAATGACAAAGTGGAAATGATTTGAAACCATTTCTATGAGAAAAAATTTTACAGATAAACCTTCCAATGAGAAAATTCATAAAAACCTACCATTTAATGAAAAACCTTAATGAATCAATCAAAACCATTAATAATTCATTAAATCATCATTTAAATCCATTTAATAAATAACTTTTCACAATAATTCTCAATTCAATGAAAATCACAAAACCATATATAAGGGTTTATTATAACATGAGATTCACACAGTTTTCATAATAAATTTCCATAAATGTAATACATTCAAGACTAATCAATCATTTTCATAGTAGAGGTGTTGGGATTGAAACCACCAACCTCTGATGTTATTATAACAATTAATAATTTCTTGAAAATATCGAAAGAAACCGTGTTGAATCTCCAAAAACTTTACCACAAATATCTTCCCCTATGAACAAAAGTGATAAATATAATCATATTTGGAATACATTATCATTTCTATATCCACATATTATGTAGAGATAATAACCAATAGAGATAGATATTAATATCCAAGAAAACCTGACAAGATCTACCAAGAACGAAGACATATCTTTAGAATACTGCTTTAAAACACCAAGGGACACCTACATATCACATAAAAAATGTTTGGGATAGGTTATAAATCCTATGTTGGGGAATATTATTGTGATAATGCTGTTTTTGGGAAAAAATAATTCAAACACAAATCCAACCATGATCCACATTTTTGTGATATTTTTTTAATTGTACATAGTATAGTTACTCGATTAGTCAAACCATGCACAAATTATTCTCTAAATACTAACGCAAATATAATCCTCACATGGTTGGCCTAATCGATTTCCATGAATTGCACCATCTATTTTATATTCCATTATCTCAATATAAATGGTTCTACTAGACTAATTGATGGTTTGGAAAATATGGGTGTTGCCCATCTGCCTTCCCATTAGCCCCTATCTCATTGTGCATGGTTTCATGTATTTGTTTTTAGGTTTTACCAAATCCATATAAAAACATTTATATGTTTGTAAAGCCACAAAAATCACACAAATGTTTTAAAAAATCCCCCAAAAAATCACTGATATACTTTACTTAATAATCATAAATAATTGGTTACCTACTTTAAACAGGGGGTTCTATAATCTCCCCAAAATTAGTATTTTCATCCCACAAAATAATAAAACCATCGTCGTACTGAAAGAGTTATAATAAATTCTGTTTCCTTTATTTTTATCTTTTCCATGTCTATTTTAGAATCTGGGCACGTTTCTATAAAACCCACACTAGACCGATTCTTTTTCCATGTAATGTATTCACTAGAATATCCATAATCTACACTTAGTTAAATACCAACGATGTATCTAACTCTAGTTTGACCTGATTTTGTAAAATCACATCATATAAACTAGGATAAAAACTTTCCAATAATATCCATGGATCACATTATGCAACACAAGGAACTGTAATGCATCATCCCCATAAGCCTGGATCCAGTGCAGTAGATTACTACTTTGGAATTTTTATCCATAATTAAGTATCAATAGATATATCAATTTAGAAGTCTTGGAAATCCATATAACATATATGATATGAATAATACATTATTAAATTGGAAATAAATTCAAGATACATGAATGGATAATAAACTACATCATTGAATACTAATTGAATGAGTTATTCAGCATAAACCGGGGAAATGAAACAAAATATGGGTGAGCTCAAATTTATGGTATTGGTAAGTAAATTTGAAGAAAAAATGAATCAATATGAATAAATTAACATAAAATGGTCAATAACTAACAAAAAATTCCATTCAAATAAGTGTATATGTCAATATCAACAAGTAAAGATAAAAAACTGAAAACATATTCCATTTAATCGGTGAACTGAAATTGGAATTAATCCACTGATATGTCATCGAAAAATATTGTGGATAAATAAAAATTATAAAATTATAAATATATAAAATTTTTATTTATAAGACATCATGTTTCCCTGGATCATGAAACCTATACTCTCAAGATACATTTTCAACTATTTGGACAACTACTTCATCTTATGATAATTTTGATGCAAAAAGGGGATATCATTAACTGGTCTCCAACCCATAGTGATTACATTAAATGGTCCATGAACTATTAATTGCAGGTCCAAAGAATTAATCATATATCAATAAAACATATTTACTTATAAAATATCTATATTTAATATATAATATAGATTTACCAATAATAAATTAGAGGATGATAATTAACAATAATGGTTGTTGATATTAATAGATTCAGAAGGATAAATAATATTTACAAATTCTAAAGTGTGCCATACCACTTTGAATCATTTAAATATTCATTTCGAGAATGGTATGATAAGAAATTATACATAAAATATCGTGTGGATAATAATAATCAATATATAACATGAAATATATACTATAAAAATCAAATGAAAATGAATTGGTGCATATTAACAAATAAGACTCAATGGAATGTAAATTGAGATGCAATTACCTTATTGTATAATTCATTTGGGTTTTTGGTCTTTATACTCTTGAATAGTGGTTCCAAATTTGTTAATATCTAATAACATACCCATAATAATGTTTATAACATCATATATTAATTCCTTATAATATTTTGTTACCAGTTTGTGAATACTATGTAATATATTTTACAATTTTAGGTCTTAATTTCATAGTTTTCTTGTGTAGGTTTTAATTTTTTATTTTTTATCATCATTAACTAGACCATGGTTTCATTATACCCATAATATTTTTTACCCATTATGTGGTCTTTATATTTTTCGTATAAAATAAAATGAATGAATATAAAATTATTTTCATGCATATATTCAATATATATTTCCATAGAATAATTCACAAACAGTAATTATCAATATTTATTAAGAAAAAACTCTTATAAAAGAATATAAATTAAAATATTTATTTTTATATCAAATTTCTTCATTTCATAATTTTTCATTATTTGGTGACCAATGAAATCATTATATATTTATATAAACAATAAATTTTCATATTTCAATTAATAATATTCCAATCATATACCATAATGCATTAAATATTTTATATTATATTAAATTATAATGTTTTAGTGGTATATTATTATTTAGTGAAACACGGTCTTGCATGTATGACAATATATCATGGAATGTATCTCTTGCATGCAATGCAAGGTAACTCTGTGTTTCATTAATTAAACGTTATAACATGATTTGAATATATTCAAAATAGTAAATATATAGTAGATTTGTGGGATAATATCTTTCATTATGTTCTTAGCGATTCATGTCGTCCACGCTATCGAAAAAAAGTTGTACATTAGATTTTTAGTGGGTTATATTCCCCACATTAATTAAATTATATCCTCATAATTTAAACCTGGACTTGGTAATCAAGTAATATAAGATAAAATAATGTAGAATGATCCAAATCATAAAAATAGTTAATATAACATCTTTTTAAAAAGAGAGAATGAAAATTACACAGGTAACGTAAATTGGTTCTCTAATAAGAGAATGTAGGGGAGAAATGTAAATATGATTATGGGATAAAAATTACAACCATCATGTTTTAATAGAGAGTGGTAGTGAACATGTTTTGATGGAGAGGGATAGTGAATATGTTCTGCTGAAAGATATTGAACAGAAAAACATAAACCATATGTGTGACTAATGGTAATTGGTATCATAAAAATTGAAGATAATAGGACAAAAAAAATTTATACCCATTTTTTCTATAGGTGAGGAATAATTTCACTCTATAAGGATATAAGTAAATGTATTGTTTCTATAAAAAATAATTTTTGCCTATTTTTATTCTATGTATTATTTTTAATTCATCTCTTATAGCATGATTCATTATATAGAGAAATGGTACATTGACATCTGAAATCTCATCCAATGATCATCTTAAAAAATCTTATAAATGGTTGTCTCTTACATAAAAATTTGATTCAATTACATCTGAAGAAGAGTGACTGAATTTCCAAAATGAAATTATCATTATCTTATAATCAACCTGATATAGATCTAAATTTTCATATTAAAAAATGTGAACGACTTCATCATGTATCCTCTTAAAATATTACAACATCTAAAATAACCATATAATATTATTGTAAATAAGAATTCATTCTTATTCATGGAGTAGGAAACATATTGTTGGATATACTCCTTAAATCCAAATATGTTATAAAATCTATCACTAATGTAGTATATCAAATTTTAAAAAATTCATTAATCCATTCAAAGGTAGTAGTTAGTTGTTCAAATCAATCATTTTTCTACCATTATACCAACATTAAAACATATTAAGGGTTTCTATTCCATCAATCACGTGTTTTATGAAATGTTTAACATTATACTGAAAATTTTTTCTTAGTACCATTCAACACATGATCTGAAATCCAGAATGAAAAATAATTGATGTACAATCCATATATATTTCATAAATCATATAATGATTCAGTTAAAACCAAAATACTTCTACATAAAATTTCATGTGTCCAAATACATAATTATATTAATCATTCCACCTTTTTAGTGTCAATACCATATGCTTGACCATGAACCCTTATCTTCATTCATGGTATATTCCATCGACTCTTGGGGAATTTATTTGAATAATGATCGATCTCCTTATTGTGGTAACATTGAATAATACTATTTCTATTCCTTCCATTTATGTATTTTTTCCTAGTGACCATTTCTTATACCTTTATTGAAAAATCCAAATCCTTTAAATAATATTATATTGTGATTTATTACATTTTTAACAAATATTTTAAAATACTTATTTTTCTCCTTCATCAATAACTCCTTCCCATTTTCATAGTGTTTAAATGAAATCTTATTATCTTGGTTTCCCTTAAATCCATTGGTCATGATGGATTATTTCCCTATCCTGATATAACATAAAAATATATAATCATATGTATAAAAATTCTAAGAAACTAGTTCCCATCAGATATTTGGATTAATTGCTTCTATGATATGATTAATCGTATATTATATGTGGAATATGAAATCTGTAGAACACCATATTGTTCATATAAAGGCTTCATCATACTCTATAACACTTTCCTCCTACTTTTTATCTAAACTATTGAACATCATATTAATCTCAATTTATTGATCATTAGGGAAGTATTTATCAATTAATGTATTCTTAAACTTTTTCCATTATATCTAATAAATATCTTCTTCCTCCTATGTATTCTAGATTAGGCACCACCACTTGTTATTTTGACCTTGAATATAATAAACTGATAGTGTATCTTTTTTCATTCACAATATTCCATGTCCAATAATATCATCTCTAGAGTCATTATCCACTTTCAGCTACAATTGTATTAGTCGTCCCACTAAATGATGGGGTATTTTTCTATATAATGTAAGCCAACACAATAGATTCTCTCAATGGAATTGTATTCTCCATTTGGGAAAGATAAATTTTTATAACCTGTCTTTGCATCCCTAATATATCCATACCATTCTCCATTATAATACCAATTATATTGAATTCCACATGCAGTCAACCTCCACATATTTGTGAGTACAGACACCATTCATCTTTCACTTTTCCATTTCTATACAATGACATACACCAGATAATATCATAAATTTTTCAACATTCTATATCCTCAATTATTGTATAGCATAGAACATAAATTTATGTATATTGAATCCTAAAATCATAACAATTGGGTACATTTCGTAAATCATTAATTATAAATACTTTATAATGGTAGACAAATAAAAATTGATTTATCCTAATCACATCTCATAGGGTTGTCAAAATAACGGTATATTAATGGTTGTTGTCATGTAACGGGTTACCCCAATTTTGGAGAAGAATTGTTTTTTGAGGTGTTACTCTTACATACATCTGTTCAAGAATAACATCCACTAATAGTATGTAGACATCAATTTATTTATGAGAATACACACAAAATATCAACCTTACAAAAATTCAAGGATGTATTTGTATAATTATTATCAATTTCTTTTATTGGGTTTTTCTCTCTAATATATGTTTCTAAATCAAATTTCAATGGTTATTTATAAAAAAAATTGATACCAACAATAATTCCCTGACCAAGGAAGCCTAAATCCCGTTAATTACATTATCACATTGACTTGTTTACAAGGAATCAAATCCCAAAGGACTGATCAGTTATGAAATATTGGAACATCATATTACATACATGATACCCCTAACACAGTATGAAATATGAAATACATGCATGATAAATTTTTTTTAAAGAAATTTCGTTTTTCAATACTTATTCAATGAGTTATTCAGCATAACCTAAGGGAATGAAACATGGTAAGGGTGAGCTAAAATTCACAGGAAGGGTATGTAAAGTGGAATAAATAATTAATCAATAACAATAAATAAACATGGAATGGTAAATAAATGATAACACATGAATTTAATATAACTAGATATGGAAATATCAACATGTCAAGGTACGAAAATAAAAACACATTCCATTTAATAGATGAAATCATAATGAAATTCATCCAAAGATATGTAGATGAAAAATATAAAGGATAAATAATAAAAAAACCAATAAAGGTAATAATTAGTTATAAGATAACATTTTTTCTAATTTCATTATAGATTTACCAAAAAATACCATTTAAACTTTTTGTCCATCTAATTTTCTTCATGAGACTACTAATTCATTGAGGGGATTTCATTAACTAATCATCAACCCATAGGGAATAACTTAAATGGTCCCCAAACTATGTATTTGTTGTCCCATTCATTAATAATATATAAAAATAATAATATGATTGATCAAATAGTTATAATTAATAATTAATATTTATTTATTAATACTACATCAAATAAATATAACTTACAGTAAGGGGTTTTGATATTAAATCATTTTTGAGGATAAATAATCCTTAAACATTCCAAAATATCCCAATTAACATTGAAACATTTAAATCATAATTTCCAGAATGGTATGATATGAAAGGAAACATAAAATATCATGATAATAAAGGGATTCATTACATAACATAAAGGGAAATATATACACCAACTAAAACTGAACTCGTGCATATTCACAAATAAGTCTCAATGGATTGTAAAGAGAGATTAAATTCGCAAAATTTATCCATCATTTTTGATCTTCGGTTTTAATCCTTATTTATAGTGGTTAAAAGTAATTTACCAAAAAAATAAAATAACCATAGTCATGTTTATATTATCATATATTAATTCCTTATAATATTTAATCATCATTTTGTGATAACAGTTTCTTTAATTTCAAAATTTCAAGTGTTAATTGCCTAGTTTTCTGGAGTAAGTTTTAACATGTTATTTGTTGATATCATTAATTAGAACCTAGTTTCATCATATCCATAATTTAAACCGAGAATTAATTATCATATATAATAATTATAAATATTTACATTATGTAGTTTATTATCTTTCGAGGTTAGAAATTAAGTTCGTCGTTCATAGAGACGGTATGTCGTCCGTACACATGAACACTACTTCAATTTCATTACTATATTAAAATATAATAAATTATGTGAAACATATGTATATTATATTTAATGGTTTATTAATATTTTATATATGTTACCTTGGTTTATTAAAACTATCACATATGTGTTCCATGTATGGTGGGAGCAAGTCTTATCACTTTGAGTGGGCGGTAGTCTCCACTTCCTCGTATAAAATTATCATACTTAAAAATGAAGGAATCCAAAAATTTATTATCTACATATAAATTAATGATGAATAAATTCATTTGAAATATATTATATAAAATATATAAATTGAGTTTCGTTCATAGTGGCTACCCTGATATGTTGTAAGGAAAAAATTAACAATCGTCGTTTCATGAGGCAGTAGTTCACCATACACAAATATAATATGTTTGTTACCCATTAGATAGAGGTGTGTGCACAAATATGTGTAAATCATAAAATAAACAATTCCATGTATATATTTAGGATATTTTTTTTATTTAATCATACAATAAGAAGTGTATAATGAGTGGATAAATGAAATGAAACTAAAAAAATGAGAGAAGATGTTACCTCTTAATCGGGTAACTTCATTTGGTTTATACCAAAAGGATTCCTTGGAATGATTTCTTCCCAAAGGGTGTATTCTTGGTCAGGGGGGGATATTGTGAGACTATTTGGGTATCTAATTTTAGATATTATGTTGTTGAGAGGTGTTAATAAGTAGAAAAGTTGCTGTCTATTTATATGGGATGAAAAGAAATCAATTGGAATGTTCAAAAACATGTTTTCCGTACAAAATTTATAACCCAATATAGTATAAAAATCCAAAAAACACAATAATGGAAGGGTTATGGATGAAATATGGTCATCCAATGGGTTTTGGACAAGTGGATAAGTTATTTGGTTCCTTAATACAAAGCATTAAATATAAAATTTTCTTTAATCACTACAATTAATTTCAATCAGTTTCCTTAATATATATTTTTAAAGTAGTTATATCTTGATAGACTATAAATATCATCAAAATTAAAATGTTATATCTCTATTTTTTTGGTATTAAATTCATAGGTGTGGGAAAATTCGGACTAATTCTAATCCAATATATGGGAATAAATAATGGGGTTCTAAAGTGGAAAATTGTTCAAAGGTTTGTTATGTTTTTATATTCAACCTCAAATTGAAATTGAATATAATGAATTAAATTATATTAATATGTTTATTATTTTTATCATTTATTTTATATAAATATTAATATATATAATATAAAAATAATATTTATTTAAATTAAATGGTAGTTTTTACTAAAATGATGTATTTTTCAATATTTATCAAAAAATTAGTTTCTCAAATAACAAAAAAAAACACCGTGTGACAATTTTGAAAATAATAATTTAAAAATGAAGTCTATTTTATAAAATTTAAATTATATATGTTTCAAAATTTATATCTAAAAATGGTGTGACATTAAAAGGCTGTAATTTTTTAAAAAAAATTATTATATTTTATGTGTATTATGGTGTTTGTTCTTAGCTTATGGATATCAAACATCATGGAAGAATATAAAAACTATTTTATTGAATATATAAATTTCATATTCCATTAAAATCATTCACTATTTGTAATTAACTATGTTTATTTATACAAAACTCTTTTAAAACCATATAAATAACCAAATTTATGGATATATCTAATTGGTTATTAATTTTGTTTCTCTATAGTTAGTAACCAATGACTTAATTTTTTATTTATATTAACCATAAATTTTCGTAAGTAGGTTAATAATATTCATAGACATAAACATTATTGTTGTGATTTATCATATTATATTGAATAATAATTTTTTAATAAAACATTTTTATTTGGATAAACTCGGTCCAATGTGTAATGTAAGCTATCGAGGAAGGTATCTCTTGTGAGAATCATAAGATAACAGGGGGTTTCATTAATTAAATGATATATCATGTATATAATATATGTTTAATATTAAATATATTATAGATTCATGTCATATTATATTTCCTTATATGTTTGGTTATGCATCCTAGGTACGCTATCAAATAAAAACATTTCGATTAGAAATTTAGGGTGATACATGAACCATGGGGGAAATTCCAACAAATAAACCAACTCACCAACAAATTACAGAATATAAAAATTTTCTATGTGTTGAGGAGATTACATTATATTCATCCAAAAAAATTTATGTGCATGCCTTGGATAGATCATCAAGAACACATAATGACTCACCGAAAACAACAACCACCATTGCCGAGGATCCACAAATGATTTATGATGAATCTATCTCATCCCCAAAAATTTTACTAAAGAAATGAATATTGTACATTATTTTGTGGAAAATAGTAATACAAACTAGTGATGTCACATAAGATAAAACTCATAAAAGTGGAGAACGACAAGGATACTATGAAATGGTTCAATGGATCTATTTTATCGATGTGTGATAGTTGTTATAATATAATAACTCCAATAACAACATATGTTTTTTCCATGGCCCACAAAAATCCATTACACAAGCTTGAATCATGTCATCCAAAATTGATTCATCTATTTAGATTTTCTATCTATCTAAGGATGATACTCCATACTCATTGTCAGTTATGTCTAAATGGAAATCTTTATGTATTTCTACAAATAAGATATAAACATAGGATCTCATATTGACCCTATCAAAACTTTTATTTCATGATACATTAGAACATCATATATGAATTTTTTTATAATTCCTATAATGTATGAGTTTCATGAATTGGAATTAAATGAGATGACTTTTTTATGTGATCTATAATGACCCAAATAAAAATTATTTTATGAACTGATTTATTAGACCTTTTAAAAATCCATGGATATCTGATCTCACTTCTTAACAGGGATATGTAAAGACTGCAACATACCTACTTTTCACTAATCATCTTCCTTAACTTTCTGAAATGTTATAAATAATGAAATAAACTCTACCACTAACATTTTTATAAAACTCAAACATAACTATTCTTGGAAAATTTATTACATTTTTTATATTATAGGATGAACATCCTATCATGAATTATTTTAAGCATGAAAGAGATGTTCTTAATAGGGCATAGGTGCGAACATCTTATTTCTAAACAACAAAAATAAATTTTAATCATATTTCCATCCCTTAATGATATCCCACCATTGTGTTTTTTCCACTACATTGCACATACTGATTCATACTATATGTCACTTTATTTATAATTACTAAATAAATAAATTGGGAAACTAGAAATGAAACTTCAAAATTACCATAGTCATTACATTTCAAGTGTATGTTATCTAGGACTGAAATCAACAACCACTCCTCTGAAGAATCTTTTTCTAATATAACCTATTATATTATTCATACTGAATCTATGACCAAATATTTTTTCCCAGTGTCCACATCATGTTAACGACAAACATGTGGAGATACTCCATCCATATTATCATTCATGCATTCCAAATTAGATATGAGAAAATATGCATCAAAATTTTATAATCTCTACTGATAGTAAATTTATTAAACAAAAGTTAATGATTCCAAGTCATTAAATCATATACTATAGTAGATAACTACAAATCATGTGTTCTATTATTCTTCCCATTCACTCATATCTCACTTCATCCAAATGTCACGACATCATCTCATTGCATGAGATGACTCCTCAAAACCTGATCATGAAGCCTCAGAATACACAACATACACATGTTTATATTCTTAAAAAATACAAATTTGTTTTGATTTATGATGATCTTATAACCCTTGAAATGACATCAGGTATAACTCTTCCCATGGGAATGAATCTGTTTTCATTTTCAAAATTGATATAGGTAATGGTTTTCATTAGAATTCATGAACAATGAATTAGTAATAACAAGACATACAAAGAAGTAAACATATCACTAATAAATTATATTCATGTATCCTAGTGATAATAACCATTACATTTTAATGATCAATAGAAAAACCTCATTCAAAAATTACATGGTTATGTAAATGTACCTCTTGTATCACAAAATCACAAATTTGTAAATTTTAATACAGATGATGACCCCTCGTATTTCCCAAAACTATTTCGATTTGTTTCTCATGTCCAACCCTTGACCATGAATATAAAAATAAGTTATCCCAAAAAACAATGACAAAAAATCCATAGATCTCTATAATATTTTATTCACTAATTCCATAATGACCAATGGTGCATCTGTAAGACTTAAAATCATTACCACATATTTATAATGGCTATATATTATTATAAAATCTATTTTTAGATTATCCTTCTTCCTAACCCAAAAATGGTGGTATGAATATCATACATCAATTTAGGAGATCCAGTAAGATCCCCATATTGATCAAAAATATCATCAGTCTATTGAAGTGGATAACCTTTTATTATCTTAACTTTGTATAGATTAAAACAATACAATCAAAAATAAATAATACCATATTTAATTTTCAAAAACATTATTAGTGCTTCCCATGAATTCATGATGAAAAAAATGAACTATTTTTTATTACTCTTCCATTAGAACATTTAACTCCCTTAACTCTCTAGGTTATATTCAATAAGATGGAATGGAATTATGGCACACCCCTGGAAGGAGAACAATCTTAAACTCTAATTCCCTTACTAATTGTGACACTAGGATATTTTATGGGAAAAAATATGTAAACTAATACACCACTACTAGAAAACTATTTATCTAGATCTCTTACATATATTTAAAATACCAACACTACCAAATGGTATGAAATCATTCCAACCGATGGTGCCAACAAACTTGTTGCACATGCTAATTCATTCTGGTATCCTTAAAAGAGATTCTTGATGACATTTTCAGTTGTAAAACTGACTCTTCATGTTTATAATCTAATGTGAACCTTGAAAATAACCCACAAATCTGTACAATGGATTATATCATATACATTCATCTCAAGAACACATAAATCTCATTTCAAATAGGCTCCATTGACATTTATAGACCTTGGTCTACAAACAAAGGCTTTTCAACAAATTTTATCTATTATATTTTTATGTTTTATCATCAAATGCCTCATCGAATGTTTTAAACCATGAAAATCAATAGAATGAGATGTAATGAAGTAATGGGAAGCACCAGTATCCAATAAAACATGCCTAATGGTAAAATTCAAAAGAATCATACTTGAACCATAGATGGTCCATAATGATCATGCACATAAACGTATTCATCTCATTATAATTGTTTTATCATTGGAATTTGTTCATAATTCCATTAATGATATTTATATTATTGATGATCCATAGTATTCCTAGAATCAAATTGGTATGTTATTTTCAGCAGATGAGGTAAATTCATTTAACCTCATCCTGTCTAGGAATACGATGTATGAAATAACAAAGATGTGTCTCGAACACTCGACCTCGGAACACTATGACAATAACATTGAAGGGGATTCATCTATTTTAAATTGTGAAATGATCTCAGGGGTTTCAGACACTATCAAATAATGTGGTCAAACATAAAACATTGAAATCATTAAGATTAACTCTTGGGCCATGAGGCATGGTTTACTGATCCTACAATCAAATTTTTGTTCATGATCCAACAATTGAAGTTGTCTCTGCTCTTCTATTTGTTCCTAGTTTAATAGTTCCCTCAATTTCCCATGGTTATAAATATAATCCCACCTACCATATCTATGGAGATTTCATTCTTAAATAACATCACTCAAATGACTATCTATGTATACTCTATAATTATGTTCAATGAAATCAGGGAGAAAATCACCTCCCTTGACCCCAGTTCAATGATGTATGCATCCAATAACATTCTAGAATCGTCATTGGGAGAAAAGAAGAAAAAATTCATGAATTCACCCACATACTCTATGAAAATAATTTTATACTATTTCCCAATATAAAAGTACATATTTTGATGAATTCCAAATGTACAAGGATATAATTTTATATTTCACAATTCATAAAAAACCAGCCATGCAAGGAAATGGTCTAAATTGTCATCACTAGCTAAATCTATCCTTTGGCATGCATGATCATCCATCATGTACGTATACATCTTGAATTTTATCTCTATAAGTGTGAAAATAATGTTGATGATATGATTCATCCTATTTATCCACCCATATTACTTTTGTTTTTCAGATTCACCCTGAAAAATGGGTGGATTGTACATCTAAAATTGTATATAATGATCCACTTTAATGGGATCATCCATTTTTATCCAATTGTCTATATCACGAATCACATGAAAAATACGCTAAAATAATTTTTTCTTCACCTATGGTTTAGGTGTGGAAACATTTTCTGTAAATTTTACTTATTGTTTTCTATAATTCTCATTGGGAACCTTTTTTTGAAACACAACAATGTAATAAGTCACAATCCCTAATAACTTAAGGCTTAGCAATTTCAATAATTAAAACATCATGTTCTAACCACAATTTTTTTTCCTAAAAATGAATTTTTTAAGAAAAATATTTACTTTCTTTTGAAAATAAAACCATTTTAAAAAATACAAAAATGATGAACTTTTTCAATACCATCCATTTGAAAATATGTTCACTATTTTTTAAAAAATAAACATATTTAACCAAATCATATTAGATTACTAAAAATAAAAAATTTACTTTTTATAGTCTCAAACCCTTCTCATTGACTTTACAGGGTGGTGAGATATTAGTTGGCCTTAAAAAATCTCCAAGATTCCAAAGGCAAGAAATAAATATTGATTGGATTCTATATATATGGGAAAACTTTTCACAATTGGAATAAAACATTTAACCAAACAAAACATATCCAAAAAACCACTATATGATGCATGATAACATTGATAGACAACTCAATGGTTCATTAATGAAAATAAAACTAATACTAGGTGCCATTGTTGAACACAAAAATTTCAATGTAGATAATGTATGACTACACGATAATCAAAATTCCAAAACAACTAACAATAAATCCAATCACCCAACACGATCCACACTACATATTTCCAAAACAGACCTTGTATCACAAATTACTTCTAAAGATGTGTGATAATTAACCATTCCCCATATATCGATAGATGACATCTACAAAAGAACCAATGTGCCAATGTTTGGGTGTGTAAAGGAAAATAATTAGATTTTCCACAATGACTTACCTACTAAGTACACCAGTATATAATATGTTAGAAACATTTATATTAGAAATATTATATAAATAAATTTTAAAATAGATTATATTATACTATAAAAAATTAACATGGAAAATAAGTAAACAATTATTTAAAACCATTTAATTAATTACACGTTTAGGATAACTATTTAATTCCACATATCCAGACAACCAAAAATGCATGCAACCTATTAGTGTGGAAATCCCTGACCCTTATCCATCCCTAAATAATCGGGGAGACTTCTAAAAAATATCCAAACAAATCATATTTTACGGGGGTGAACAATGACCCCTTTGAAGAACATTTATGATGGGTTGATTCCATACTATTTTCTATACTGAATGAACTTGGACATAGAAAACCATTATGCTAGAAAAGACCCAATAAAAAAAATACAAAACAATTCAATGCCAAATCCTTTTATAAACCTACAACATTTCATTGCTAAAACCATTAACATAAAATAATCATTTATTTGAAAAACTATTATACAAGGCCTTTTTACATGAATCAATATAAAAAACTATTTTAAAATAAGTATATTATGATTTTTTATAAAATCACACTGCATATTAAATCCATAATTTCTATTTAATCCACAAGCCATTATTAATGATGGTTTCCACCATAAATATTAAACCAATTTCAAAATAATCATATAAATTTGTTTATTATAAAATTTGGCCATAAAGACATCGATAGTGGAGTTGAAGGTGAAGCCACATACCATGAAAATATTGGGGAAAAAGATAAACAACAATAAAAATGACAAATAACTAGATTAAATCTCCCCCAACCAACTTTAGCTATCTTCCCCTATCAACAAAAAAACCAAATACAATCATATATTACATTTATACCCCTATATATAGCCACATAGGGTGTAGATATACAAAACTACAAGATAAGAAGATGAATATCTAATACAATCATCCAAAACCATCACAAACGGTCATTTACTGTGATTAATTGGAATATAACACAAAGTGTTTCCTTTTGATCACCTCTAGATTTATGGGAGAATTCTAAATGACCTTTGGGAAAGAAAAATCACTTGTTAGAAAAATATAAGAAGAAAAACATACAGCTAAGAGGAAAAAATTATTGAGATTCACTTTTTATTTAAGTGGTCTATTTCCACACATGGATTAGTATCGTGGTTAGGGAAACCATGTGCTAACCATGGGACAACCACATCCTAATAGAAAACCCCCAAAATAATTGTCTTGTAAAGTCTTTAAATATTTGACCAACCATTCAAAATAAACTACCTCATAAACAAGAAATCAATTTTTCAAATTTACGGGATTATACTATGAAAACACATTGTTTTGAAAAATCCCGTCCAACCTATGCACCTTATATTTTTATCATATATCACTATGCATGGTTCCCTATTGGTTGTGAATATTTTTCCCAAATTATTCACCATTTGTACACAATAATAAAATACCACAAAACACTCAAAAAGTTTTCCAGAAACATGCAGTTTTAACAAATATACATCAAATACATAAAAAGCATAATTCTATTGTTACATACCTGAAACATCAGGTTCTACACACTACTTGTGGAAAGTAATTTCAGAATGTTTATCATAACTATCTAATTAGATAAACCCATGAAAATGAGATTCCATATCTTATAAGTGTGTCCAAATTACTTATTCACCTAATTCCATGGTTATTTGATATATAGCACAAATGGTTTATCTACTTCTTTGTATACTCCACATTTCATGTTCTGAAAATCCAACCCATGTCTATGCTCCCAACACAAGGAATATACCAAAATGAATTAAAATGTATGACCAAAAAACAATACCACATAAAATATATACCATTACATAAAACACTTGTCTCAAAATTGAAATATCATGCTGATACTACTTGACTCAAATAGATTTTGTGCTGAAGAAAACTGATACTACTAGTCTAATACAATTTTCCAAACCGAAAAAACCTAATAATACAAGTAACATCCCTCCCATCCTCATTAAAATTATTTTCAAAAATAAAATATACTCAAAGTACCCATGATTCCAGTCACTATCAATAAATGTTGAAGGGATTCAATATACATGGGGAATGATTTTCCATTTATGAATAAAACAATTATACAAATAAGCCATAACAAAATAAATAAATATATGATGCATGATTAAAACGAATGAAAACTAAATATTACATTAATTAAAATTAAACTACAACCATGTACAATAACATAAGACTACAATATCAATGTAATTAGTAGATGTCAACACAAAATCCATGACTGCAATGACAAATTTGAGCTCCAAATATTCTCCATGATCCATCTCCTCAAAATAGCCCATGTATCATGATATATTGATAAAGATGTGAAATACATTACATTTTCCCATGTCTCGATAAACAACATATGAAAAAGAACCAACGTACCAATATATGGGTGAGTAATATAACACATCAGGTTTTCCCCTAATGGCTTCCCAACTATTGCCACTATGATAGAACATGATAGCCTAATATATGAAATAGTTTATATAAAAAAATTAAAAATATTTTTTATCATAATATAAAAATGTTACATAGTAAAATAGTGTTCTTAATATGATACCATGTTCCATGGAATGAAACCAATCACTTTGAAAAACTATCTCCTAAATTCTATTATGGCATAATACATTACATTATACATATCCATGCATATGAACATGCATGGTTTTGTTATGATACTTCCATACTCATGAAATTTTTTTAATCAACCTACCATGTTCCCACAAGGAAATTATATCCCACATTCCATTACACATTTGGAACCATAAACAATGTCATATTTCAATCATGCCTCGTAATGCAATTTGAACACACACCATCATAAATGCCCAAAAATCATTTCAATTTCAAAACCACATCAATTTGAAAACCAATTTAATTTAAACTATAATTTTAATGATTTTTTTTAAAAAAAATCACATTAATAAAACCAACATTAATAAAACAAAGATCTCACAAAATATAAAAAAATAACTATTTTTTTAATCTATATTTTAAATTCATTTAACAAAGTATATTTTATATGAGCTCATAATCCAATAAAATCCACAATCCCTCACTGTAGACCGTTTCTACCAAACTTTCAAAAAAATTTCAAAATAAATTTCATTAAAATTAATCAATTTTGAAATTAAAATTCACATTCTCAATTGAGGTGTCAATATTTAAGCCATCTAACTAAGGTTTTATGATGAAATATAAGAAATGTACAAAAACACCAATGATATAACATTAAATCTCTAAAAACCCATGATAGATCTCCTACCCAATCAAGAAAAATACATTATATAATCAAATGTGAAATCAGCTATAATAGATCTATCCAAAATGGATGTAGATCTTATAACTGAGAGACATGGTGAAAATGATCTAAGAAAACTCCACATTAACTACAAAAAATGAAGACATACCTCAAGAATCCATCTTTAAAGTAGTAAGGAAGGCATCCATATCACTTCTAGAAAGATGGTGAGATCTTATCCAGCCTATAAGAGTGAGGAAACCATTGTTAGGTGTGTTTTGAGGAAAAAAGAGTCATTAAAACACAATGTCGACCAAAATACACATTTTTAGGATTTAGTTTTCAAACCATTCACATTTTAAGGTCACAGTTATATAAACAGTGTGAAAACTGTGTGTTGAACAATGACACAATGATGAACTTTTCAAGGATAGATATAATGGTTTCAAAATCATGCAATAGCCATGCCAAACACCCCATGTCTTACATTTCACAGTTCACCTAAGCATCCACAGGTTCTAGAAAATTGTTTTCCACCTGCACGCCTTCACATTATCCCCTTTTTTATTTGAATAGTATTTTATAGGAGTTTCATTATTTTTATAAACCATGAAAAAACTATGAACATTTAAGCAATTAATATAAATCCTCCCAAATTTCTCCAAACACTCTGAATCATCACCCATATATTTTAAAAACATGAAACAAAAAAGGAAAGGGTTACTTACATGAAACTGGGGGTACTATAACCCATCATATCCTCATCAAATCTCATCCTCATCCACCCACTCATTAAAAAAATCTAGATATATAGGGAATCATGAACATAAAGATCCTCATCCACTTTTCTCCCTTATACCATGAAATTCCCCAACCACATTTCACATCCTCTTCACCAATAGTCAATCTCCAACATCAACCTATGTCATTACTATGTGATCTCCGACACTCACCTATATCATCATCAAATGATATCTATCACCAACCCACAACACCACTATGTGATCTCAATCACATAATTTTATCATCAGTATAAATATAAAAATATTATCAAAGAGGGGTTTGCTAGCCATCTAATTCATCGCCATCTATGATGATTGATAAAACAATTAAATCCCAAAACTCTAACTTGATGGAAATGATAAAAAATCTAATATAATATATATATATATATATATATAACACAATAACCAAAAAATTTCATCATACCAGTTTCAAAATAGTGCTCCAAAATTACCAACACCATTATGCAGGACATCTATCCCAAATCCTTCCAACAAAAATTACATCACGCCACACAACCCCCACACATATCAACCCAACTAACACATTTACTTATAGAATACAACATTCACTGAATTAATAACTTTCAATAATCTTTGATTTATTATTCAATTTCATTCACATTATCAGAACACATTATTCTCTCATTTATTTGATTTAACAATTAACAAACATAAATTCCAACCCATTTATATTAATTAAAAAAACATTGTTATCTTATATTTAGTATTTTAATCAATTAATTTTGTAATAATTAATCAAAGACAACCATATATCATAATTTCTTCTATATAACAGATCAACCACCACTTCAACATAATTTATGTTAGGCCTTACCAATATAAAAAAGCATGGAAAAAATTTAGACATTATCCCACATCACATCTCATTACTACAATACATGACTTCACTGATCACCATATTCGACACCTATGTTTTCGTCACTATCACCAAAAATGCCCTAATAATGTTCAAATAACCACTATATAGTCAAAGAAAGGTCATCAATAACCCACATAAAATTTCAGATTTCATAACACCACATTTTAGATTCAAAAAATGTATTAAATAACATTAACTCATTGATTATAATGTATATTATCACAAAAATACAATATCTTTAAGGGATATCAAATCATTATCCGTATATAATTTATTTAGATTTTATTATTGGTGTGATAAATAAGTCAAAAAAATAAGGGTTTCACAATAACAACAACATAATCACATGCAAGGCTCTCAATATATTTTATTTCCAATAATACACATAATCATTTATATTTCTATTTTTTATGTAAAAAATAGTGTTAAAAACACGTGTATGTAGCCATCCACCTTCAATTTTTGTTTTTTAAAGATTATTAGATTCATAAGATGACTCATACCATCATCCGATGGGAATCTAAAATCATGAAACCCAACACATGAACATTAATATTGATATATTGAGGATCTCTAATCATAAAATTATATTCATAATTTTCCATACATAGATGGACCATGAAGAAAAAAATTTCTAATAACCAAAATGTATAGGAGATCCCCGAGAAATAATAAAATTTATATTTATTGTTCTCTAGATTCCATGATTCAAAACTCAAAAGAGAGGGTAAATTTGAACAGAAAATCACCTTGGATCCAACCGATGAGTCAAAATAAGCGACTAGTGGAAGATAATGTTTGAAGTCGGTTGAAATGATTTTCGAAAACCGAAAATCAAAAAGACAATGGAAAACACCATTAAATATTACACAAGTGTGAAGACAGTATAAAAATTACATTATCTATAATAGAAACTAACTATAATGATTTTTTTTATCAAAACCAGATTTGAGGAATAGAGCATGGTCCACAATACATATGATATAATCTAGGTGAAGTACCACAAAAAAATAGGAAACACCATTCCATAAAATCTATTCATTCATAATTTGGATTCACAAAAACCATTTTCAATTGAACAAATACCCATAAATAATTAGAACAACACGAATCCATCCACCATGAATCCATATTCTATCCTAAATGATGAATCATATATATTAAAAAAATCATGGTCATTAAAATCACCACTCTAATGAGAATAACACTACAACCCTTCTCTCCAGGACACAAGAACATTAATTATTTAACAATATAATCATCTATTCTCTAATCTATATTTAAAACTAATCTTTATACACTATAACCACCATAATCTCCTTACCTCATATATAAAATCCATCAAAAACAACATCACCTAAATTCTATAATGTGGTTGGTTTCAATATATAAATCCTAAAAATATAAATATAACAAAAAATTACCTTTCCCAGGAGTCCAAATTAAACCATAAATAACAATAAATGGGTTCTATACAACCACCCCCATATGAAAAATCTCATGGTTATAGATAAAACTTGAAAAATTTTACCATAAAATCACACCAGAAAAAGAAAAATGAACATTTCAGAAACCATCATTTTTATGCATTGAATAACCAATTAAAAAGAATGTAAAAATTTAAATTTAAATAAATCGGGATACTTAAATATATTTGAGTCTCTCATTTCGAGTTAAGCTCCTCTAATAAACTATGCCAAAAAACCAAATAATTCAAACAAATAGCTCATCCACACAACACATTCAATGAAGAAAAACTAGAATGCTACTAACTATCATAAAAATATATGAGATTTTTTATTCCATAAAACATATCCCAATGAACCTCATGGATGAGGATATAATTGTCAAAAATATATCCACAACAAAATGATTAAAAAGTAGAACTTTCCTCCTCAATCTTGACAAAGATTACATAACTACAACATACATAATAACAATATTTCAATGATATTTAGTCTTTGGTAACAAATTATTTAACTTATTTAAACAATTTCATTTGAATTGAAAATGGTTATTCCAAAAAAATTACAAAACCATTTAACCACATATTTTTCAAATTATTTTCCATTATGTCAAAACCAATATAAAAAATACAGTACATGGTATTTTTTAACATAGTTGAAGTAAACATTTGGATTCCACCTCTACTAACAATCTATGGATGTCTGGACAATAATATAAATCATAGTATAGTTAAACAGATGCCTAAAAATAAAATAACATCAATAATGGATCATATCTCTAGTTATAGTACACCTAAAAACACTCAGCCAATTATTGTTATATCATTTACTACAATTAACTAACATCCCTGGCCTTTTCCTCCATGAATCTCATGAAACAAAACATAGGTCCCTCGATTCCACTGTTTAAATAAAAGAAATATGTATATTAACCAGAATTATTCTTTAAATTATTTCACATATGAATTTGAAAAATAAAACCTTTATTGTATAAATCTAATAATTTCCCCTAATACAACCCTCCTGAATCACTCCATTACATCTACCAACACCATAGTGCCAACTTCAAAAATCTATAAAAAATATAAGGAAAAATTTAATTCACCTATCATTTACATGAAAAAATGGAACTTCAAAATCCTTGTGCCAAACCATTTAATTGGGGTTGCAGAACCTATTTGAGAACTTCGACACATCCATCCTCTATAATATTTGAAATGCTCTACCCCTAATCTCTAATAAAATTTTCCAGTTTTGAAATTTATATATAATTTATAAAAGATAATATTAATGTAAGAAACTAAAGGGATATAATAATCTATACAAGGAACATTTATTCATAACATAAGTACATCAATCTAGGGGAAATCATCTATCAACCACCCCACCCTACCAAATCACTATCATTATTGAGGCCCAACACCATACTATCTCATATCATTTAGAATCCATCTCACTTTTACATAATCATTCAAAACACTATTGTTTCCTTTATATATTCCCAAAAAATTCTAAAAAAATCACATAACACTACCAAAAACACAAAAATCAATGCATCCCACCCACTAAAACAATATATTATCTTTAATGGGTGGGATAACAATTTCAAAAGTTTATGAAAACATTTCGAAAATATAAAATGTATTTGTGGGGAAGATTTTTTAATCTCATAAAATAATTGGATCTAAAAAACATTACACTAGTAAAAGATCAATAAAAACCCCATTTAACATGATATAGAAACTAATAAAAACATTAAAAACTAGATTTGGAAAACATGTTCATATTCATTAATGTAAATATTTTACAAGAATCAATTTTAACAACAATTATATGTTATAATTATTTTATATGATATTTTTTATTCTGACAATAGAAAAATATTATAACACATAATCACATTTTGGGTACATGGTAAAAATAATAAGAAAAATCTCTTCAATGAATACAGAGATGCCATGTTATTAAATAAAAGTGGTTTGTAGATTATGAATTATTATTGAAAATAGTTATTTTGAACTGCCTCAAAAACATCATCATGATTTAGAAATTTCATATTAACATTTCTAGGAAAAATTATACAAAAGTAATGAAAACCAAAACAACAATTTAAATTCATAAGATATTGTTAGGGAAATGGCATGATGTACTTTTAAAAAATAAAAAAAATTTATAGAATTAATGATGAGAACTACACATGATTTGATACTATAAATCAATCATGACATACATATGATAACCATAGAATCTCAATGTAAATAAAAATTATACAAATCTAAATATTCAGCTGAATTATCTCATGCATTACACATAGCATACTTAAAAACATTATTGAATTATCTTGTTTTTGAGTAAACCTGATCCTAACCAAATCAAAAAAAATTTATATTCCAGGTCCGAATGAAAAATTAACATTGAAATTTTAATAAATAACCTTATTTATAAATTATAAAAAAACATTTTTTCATGTTAGGAAATAAAAAATTAACATGTTTAATAATATTGTATGATTCATGTCAGGATTAAACTAAACATTATATACTCATTTTATTATAAATAATAACCTAGTTTTATACATAAATAACTCTAACATTATTTTTAATTAATATTTAATTAAAATATGATCCATACATGATTTTTTTATGTTAAAATTACTTGATAGAAAATAAGGTCTATCCAATTTTCTATTTTCTAGAATGTTCATAACATTTTAATCAAATTTTTTAAACTATAAACACGCTCTCATAATACATTTAATGAAATGATTCAATTTAAGATTAAAAATATAACATTCTTATATGTATTTCATGAATCTCATATAATTATATTAGTGAAATAACATGAATATAATGATTAATTGAGCCATATTAGTTTTTTCGATTTGGGATGAATATATTAAATTATATAAAATTGTATCATTCCAAAAATGGTTTTCACAAATCTTGTATGGAATGTTACTATAAGTTAAATAATGTATCACAATCAATGATTGAAATATAATTCAAGAACATCCCTCAATATATTTAGATCATAAGGGAAATATAAACCATGATAGTCCCATTTCTATGTGAAAAAACCCATATAATTTGGGATATCAATTATTTTAACCGCTCTTGGAAAATGATATTGAAATCTAAATTTTAAAAACATTCAAAATGATAATGGTTTCCAAATTTAGTTATTGACATGTTATAAATTATATATAATAAAACACATAATTATTTTAGCATTTTTTTTGAATTTATAGAACTAGCACATATAATGTTAATAGGTTGATATTACCAAAATATATTAATGAAAAAAGTAATGATAAATTTATTCATTCAAAGGATATATTTATTTAAATTATTTATTAATTTTCAGGATGTTTTTTTAATAATATCATATTTTCTATATCGAAAGACATGTTTTTAAATAATTCAAAAAATTCGTATTGTAGATCATGAAAGAAAGATAACACATAGAGAAAAATAATGGTATCCATAATAATCATATCTGTGGTTTTAAAATGATTATATTTTTAAGGATTTATGTAGTCAACTCACGATATCACACTTTATAAGGTTTTCTATAGTTCACCATAAATTCACAATAGAAAACTATTTGAATTATTTGGTAATAGATTAAAAAATTTAGAGTGTTTTCAATAAAATTTAACAATTGAACCATATTTTAATTAATGAATGATATTGTTATAATAATAAAGGGAATAATATAGTAAAGTGTGAGAAACATTCAATAAAATGTATTGTACCAGTTAATCTCAATTTGTTTATTTAATTTCAAGTTATATGATAGATTCGACACAATATAATAGTACATTTTCAATTAAAAAATATTATATCAAGAGGCACATACTTGAAATATGAATATAGATTTAATTAAACCAATTTATATTTAACTTCAAAAAAATTGATCAATCTTAAGTAAAAAATATAATATTTTAGGTACTTCACTTATGTATCCTTCTTGAACATATCTTTGCATAAATATTATATTCAATGATCTCAGTGTACTAGTTTTGTATATTAAGGAGTAATAAATTTGTTTGATCAAGTTAGTCTCCCCAATCACTTATATTTACTAATATAAACTCTAAATATTTCCATTCAAACCTATTAAATCACATAATATCTCACTCTAAACAACATCATATCACCTAACCAAAATAATTGATAAAAATACGTTATGTCCCTCCAAAACAATGGGCACCCATAAAAGGATGGTTATGAAGGAATATGTAAAAGGTCCATTGTTTCCCACTATTAAAATCACCTAGGTTTTCAAATAGAATTGAAGGTATAAATATCACAAATTTTTAAGGAATTTCCATTACTAATAATAAGGATTGTATGATAACGTATGTCATCCACTAATTGTCAACATCATATAACCTAAATATAAAACAAAAACAAACCCAAATTCATGAATAAATTCAATAATACACATAAAAGATTCCAAATTAATACTAAATGTTACTTTATTCATTAGTGACTCAAAATTGGATATAAAAACCAAGATAATAATTTCTATTTTGGTATTCAAAATCATCTAGGAAAGTAAAAAAGTGTTTACATATAGAAGGATGAGCATAAAATGTATAAATAATATGATTAAGATCATGATCTATTATGCACATGTGAAATTATAATACTAATTAAAATGGTAATAGACAATATAATACACCTTAAAAACAATAGGTTAACTAAAAAACACTAAAATTTCTATTTAATGCTAAGCAAATAACCAATTATATGTAGTAACATAATACCAAATGAATTGAAAAAATTTTCCACACAACAACATTGTCTATTATTTTATGTTCACATTCCCAACACAAAACTTCCAATGATCAAATCTCATCCATGGATATGTCATCATATATCATTCCATCTGCAATGTGTGTTAGTATACATCCTTACCAATCTGAACCTCCATTAGGGTTTAAAAGTTTGTGAAATCATCGTCAATTATCAAACATCACACCTAAATCATATCAAATGTTCTTCTAAATAACCATAGATAAAATATTGTGTAGTTATATATTGTGAACATGAATGAAATCAATATCATAAACTCCAACTTCCACAAATGTCCCCCACAACATTTCACAACCTCATAAAAAATGGATGATCTTCAACACTAACATGTATCATAACTATTTGATGTCCCATAATAACTCATATCAAAACTATGTGTTCTCTACCACTATACATTATCACTACTACTACATAATGAATAATGGAGAATAGCGGTATCCATACATCCAATTCAGCATTATCTTGGATGTTTTTGGAAACATACATAATCCAAAAACATTGGGTATTGGTATGGTTATCCAACATATATGGGGTGCATAAATTAATAATATAAAATAAAATACTGATAGATGAAACACAATACCCAAATTTTGGTTCAAAATAATCCCCCGATTAAAACTCAACATCATAATAATAGTATAACCCAAAACTCATAATAGCATCTACCACCAGAAAATGAGACACCCCATATAAAAACCACAAGATAATGAAAAATTTCCTCTCTAGGTTACATGTTCCACTATTACATGAACTAAAAAGTGTAAATAAACTTTTTTATCCAACTATTTTACTCACATTAACATAAATCATGTATTTATTAGTTATTACACTCTAAAAAAATAAGGAAACATAAATTCTAATCGTTTTTTATTCATTTATTAGCCCCTGTAATATTAGTTTTAGTGTTTCAATTCATTACACGGATGAACATGAATGTAGTAAAAGTAATTCTCATAACTCTCTATATAAACCACATCATCCAACTCCCAAACAAAAAATATGACAATCCATATAACTATAAAATAAACACATCACAACCACCACACATCATCCCATAAAAACTCCCATGAAAACCAAGAATCTATTCTTTAGAAAACTTATTCCACATCAAATATAACCACCACCATCACTGTATAAGACCCAACATGCTTTAAATAACCAATTTAGATTCCCAATATGAAAATCATCCCACAATGCACATACTGAATTCCACAATGGAAAATTTTTTATTAAAAAAATGGCAAATAATCACATTACATCATTATAAATATTGGGTATTAACATAGAAAATAACACAATTTATAATGGAAACCTATTGATTATCAAAAAAAATTCAGTAGAAATTTATTCAGGGTGAGAGTAAGAAACTAACTCAAAATGTGCATCATAATAATAACAACTTCTCCAAAAAAAGACTCATAACAATCATAAATTTCTGAAATGATGATATATATGTATAATTACATCATAAATATCCTCAAAATTAGTAATACATGACAAAATATGTTTACTATGTTTTTTTTAAATAATAATTATCATAATATGAACTATAAAATCCTCCAAATTGAATAAAAAATTATGTAATCCACACACATGAACATATATTACGAGGGAATGAAAATACAATGAATCAAATAAATCATAACAATTAACTTTTTAAAAATGGAATAATAGTATGTCAACCACCAAGAACAACAATATAATAAATCAATGTAGTCACCATTATAATTTTCAAAACGCAGTATTCAGATGACAAGAAAAAATACACCATGGGTAGTGTTAAATTCATTCAAAAATATCCAATGATCCACCCATGAATCAAAATGAAACTCCCAAGGAGTAGTGGTTTCAAAGGGGTTATAAAATATTGATGGAAAATTACAAAAGTAAAAATTCATCACACCACCATTCACTTTGGGAGACGAGTTCTAATAAACGATAATACAATTTCATAAAAACTGATTTCACAAGGATATTTTATAAAATAAAATTTTTCCTAAATCATGAGGACTATAGTATTGATCATATACTATATTGGAAGGAATATTTCTTTAGTGAATCCACCACATACAAAAATCAGTTTCCATTAGAAAGGCCTATATGTAGTCCAACACTATGTATCTTTTACCCTAAAATAAACATAACCACAGAAAACTGTGAATAAAAGATCCAATAAATATCATATAATCTATATTATAGTAATACCAAAAAAATTATACTCTATGAAAAAACACTCCATTGGGCTACATTATGTAAATAATATCCTTATTAAATTGACACTAATGTTAAAAATGAACAAAATTCTACAATTAATTAAATATCTTTTCACAAGAAAATTCAACTACAACATGACCATTAACACCTCAACACTCTGTGAACATCACCTAAACACATCATTCATCTAAATTTAACAATTTTCTGGTTCATATGTTTTGTAACACTAAATAATTTCTCATAGTTCACCAATTTCTTCTATTGAAAGTTAATTATTTTATTTTCCATTCAAATTTATATTTCCTCCGTATAAATTAATTCCATTGCATTGGTCATCCTCAGCTATGAAAATACAATCCTTTATATAAAATATTCATCATTATGAATTTCACCTCACCCCATTGTTAATTATTTTTCATATATATGACATCTATTTGTTAACATAAATATTTTAATTTATTTTTTAAAATGATTAATTTGTAATCATTTAGGAATCCTTATAATTAAAAATTATTAAAATATAAAATTTAATTTTATATTTATAATCTTGATCTGGGTTTCCTAAAAACAATTTATATAGATTAAATTTATTTTCTGCCTTTCTACATATTTAATTTCTCTTTCACTATACATTTCAACTCTTTATCATTATTATATTTCATTCTTCAATTGTTGGGGATTAATTTAAAAATTATTGTTTTCAAAATATTCTATCAACAAATTTTAAAATATTATATACTCTTTTACTTTATATAAGAAACTACAACTCAATGAAATAATTATAAAAATTAATGGATGAAAATTATTTAAGGATCTGGGGAAAATGTGGCAACACAAGTATTTTTTGTAATACATCCCTTTTATTATTTATTTATAATCATGATTATGGATTTATATATATATATATATTAAATAATATATATATTTTTATGTCATATCCTATATGGTGTTTTATACAAAATAAGTTACCAATGATACTTGTAAATTAATATATAATTTTTTAATTTCTCAAGGTATTTCATATATCATATCTAAGATGGGTTTTATAATATTATTTTAATATACATACTTAATATTATTGGGTTTTGTGATATATTTATATAGTTATTTTATTGATTTATAATTTAAAAATTCATAGTAACATTTATTCAATGAAAAATAATGTAATTTTTTAAGATATATATTAATTAAGGCATGATTCAGGAATCTGATTTCTTGTTTATGAAATGGGAAGTTTTTACTCCCAATAAATGGTATTTCCATATGATATTTAATTTATTTGAAAGTTAAATATATAAATTTTATGAAATTAATTTGATAAAATGGTCCTTTATTTTTGTATTAAAATGTAAAACTTATCCATGTGTGACCTTTTCGAATTATTCTATTTAAGTTAATTTTTTTATAAATAGTGTCAAATTTGTTTTTTCATAAAAAACATAAATTTTATGATTGCTTCATGATTTAAATGTGATAATAAATAATGAGAACTTTTACTGATAAAACTCTATATTAAATTAGATAAATAATATTTTTGAAATTTATGATTTTGACATTATAATATTATGATTTAAAGTTTATAAATATTGTTATATTTTTCACTAATAAAAATATATTACTAGAAGTTTTTTAATTAACTATTATGAAAATTACTTTTAGTTTGGCTCAAGTTTAATATAAATAATCTATCCCTTTTTATTAATAAACACACATATATCATGGGAATTAGTAATATTTAGAATTTTTTTCAAAATATTTATAAATGTATTTTTTGTCTCAAGAAAAAAAACATTTCAATAAATTTATAATATTAGGCTTTTATAAATTAAAATAATCTTTATGAACATTATAATTATTCATCAATAATAGTGTTTTCAAATTTTTTTGTCAACATGAACAAATTAGTAAATCTATAAAAATTCAATTCTTATAATTTTGATAAATTCCCAATGTTAAAAATCGCAAAATATATATAGGATAAAATGAGGTAAACCATATTAAAATAATATAGAATTTCACTAAGTTATAAGAAATATTTTATATAAATAGGTAGGTGAGAATATTATAGAGTGTTCCCTATCATATTCCCATTAATTGTAATTGTTTATCTAGTTTCTCATAATACGACATTAAATTTATCCTGTGAAATTATCATTTTTAAAAATTTATCCCCCCCACAAATCAAATGATCCTTTCATAAACCATTACATGACATAGTATATAGTGGAATTTATTTCAATGAATTGTCATATTTACTATCATAATAATCATCTCCACTATTGGATATATTAATTATTAAATAAGAATAATATAATCCACTTAAAATAAAGTTGTATTCCAATAGAATATATAATTTTTTTCAATTTAATTTAATAATATATTATGAATATTATTCATTTTTATTCTACTATTGATTATCCCATATTATTGTTTATTTTGGTAATGAAATATAAATAATATAGTTTTAATCCTTTAAATATGATATTATAATAAAACCACATCAAAATCATAGTCATTCCGTGATTAAAACATTATATAGTAGATTTTAAAATCTATAGCAATGATGCAATTATTTTTTATCATGGTTGGTTAATAAAATTTAATTACACATAATATAAGATATTAAAAATTTGGTAATGTTTTATTTGGTTTTCAAATGGTAATATTAAAATTTATCAGATTATTTATATAATAACAAATTTCAATAAAATTTCATGCACAAGAATATTATAGATTCTTTCATAGGAAATCGAACATGAAGCTACCATGGAATGATAGTAAAAATACATAAATAATTTTGGAAACTCTATTAATTTACTATTAAACATGTGGATATTTTGATAACATTGTTTAATATAATATTACTATTTCCATTTTATAAACTATTAATAGATCCTCCAATTGATGAACCTAAACAATAAAAATTTATTAAATGGATAAAGCATGATTATTAATGAAATAAAATGAATAATAATAGAGAAATAAAAAATAATGTGGATCTAAATAGTCAAAATATTTATTATATTTATATTATTTAGGATGTTATATGATTCATGATTTGATTCATTACTCAATTAAATGGGAATTTAAGAATAATTACATTTCATCATATTTTCTACTTACATCATTGACTATGTTATTCTCATATTATCTCTATTTTAAAAACTGATGGTATTATATTTTTCATCCAAAATTTTTAGGTTTAATTATATTCATTTAACTATACTGCTTCCTGATTATTTTATTACATAAAATTTTATGACCTTTATGTTGTTTTATTTTCCAATATAACATTGATGTTATGCTTTTCAAAGATTAAATTCATGAATGACTATATTAAATGTTTTTTGTCTAAATCCTCATATATTATCTTATAGTGTAGTTAATTATGCATATTAAACTTCTTATCAGCATTTCAAATTAATTTAATTGAAAATTAAAATTATAATATAATTTCACATGAATATAACTATATCTTTTTCTCAGATGATAATCGTTCTCCTCTATGTTGTTAATCTTTGTATTATTATATAGATCCCATAATATACACTTATATTATATCACATGACCATTTTTAATTTACATTGACTATTTATTCCAATAATGAATTGGTACATTACTTGTTATATGATCTATTAAAACCATCAACCTTGATTCTTTGAATATATTATTGTCATGATTTATGTATTTATTAGGGAGATAAATGTCATTGTCACTAATTTATTTTTTATGATTATAAATAAAATATTATTTTTATAAAATATATAATGTTTATATAAATTAAATATTTTCAAGTGTGATCATGATATGTTCTTCAATTTATTGAATTGAAAACACCCATTTTTTGTATGCTATATATTATAATATTGGTGATAACTGATTACTAAGACATATTGATTTTTAATTTTACTATTATTTAATAATTTTATATAATTGCTGAATATAAATTAATTAATAATGGGTTGGGCATGCAATGATATATCCCCAAGGTGAGTTAATATGCATCCTAAGACAAATATGATTTAGTATTTAGCATATTATTCGAACATTTTTTTAATATGTATTTGATTGAGGCCTTGAATATTTTAATAAGATGTCTACAATTATGAATTCCATCACTATGAAATAATTTATTGATGTCGTAGTGATTAATTACATTCCTATATTAATCGTGTATATATTTTATTATTGCATAGTTATCAATAATTGTTTTTCTTATTTGAAATTACTATCACATTATTCACGTTTAGTTTGTTCAATAGTAGGTTTTCTTGTAAAATACCTCTTACATAGTGTTTGTCCTTAGAATTTAAAATTTTTCCATTATGAAAGATGAGAAGAGATGCAATATGTAGTATGTTTGTAAAAGGGTCTCATCTTTTAAAAAATTAAATAGAAATTATTTTTGAAAAATATATATTCTAATAATGATATTATTTTATGAAGGTAAGTGTGTTACATGACTAGTTTGAGTTATTTGAATAAATGTCCATTTTTTTGTTTATATTATTTAAGTATTTGAAAAAATCTTATAAAAATCTATACCTAAATGGTATTGGGTATGTATGTGATATGTTTTTATTTATAGATTATTTAATTATGGTTTTATTAATTTGTGATATCACATTATATATCATGGACATTGAGTATATTTATATTTATATCACCTAATATATGAGTATGTGTCTGGGGAATTATATTTGGTATCAGAAGATTGTTTGAATAGATATATGACTTTTGAAGTCATAATTTCAACATAATTAAAAAATTACAAAAATTATTTTTGTCATATTGATATAATTGTGTTCATAAATTCAAGTTCATTAATACACATTAGAGGTATTATAATGTTTTCTTTTTTGGTGTTTTATGATAATATTGATGAAATTTTTTGTGTTTATATGTGATTATATGATCCATGAACATAAAACCGTTAGGTTTAATATGTAATATATGGTGAGGGTAATTTAAGAATAATAATATTATATTTTTTATATAGGAAGAATGATATATATATATATATAACTCTGGTGGTAGGTATATTATTATATATTGATCTAATTATGGTTATTTATGATAATGGTTATTTAATTATTTATAAATGTGTTTTGTAATATAAATAAAATCAAATACAAACTTTTATGGTGAAACTCCTGTTAAAGTTATCTACTTATATGTTTTTATATAGTGGGTAGATAAGAGGGTATAATGTGATTTAATATACATAGGAATAAAGATTGAGTAATTTCCCATAATTTTTTACTCCATGATGCTTCTAGTAATATTTGTAATGTATAAATATATTTTGGACTTAAAATTTATTAGTGATCATTATTATTATTTATTTCAAATAAAATTTCATCATAAAAATAAGGTTGACCCAAGTATTCTTTATATTTTGGGTTTACATTCCACATCTACACTATTATATTGTATTTTTTCTTCAATATTATTTTATATGAATCAAAATAAGAAGAAATGAAATGAAATAATTACTATTAAAAATTTATTTTTGATGAATTTATTATCTCATTTATTCTACAATTATTTTACAGTTCACAAAAAAAATTATATGAAATTAGATTGTTCACTCGATCTACGTTCATTTGTTCATATAATTAAAAATGAATATATTCCTCATTTTCAGTGTATTCAATTATTTGAATGAGTTATATTATATATCCAATTTATTTTAATGTGTTTTATTTTTATTTATCATTATTTATTTTTCAAGTTATTTTTGTGTTATAAATTAATATCAAAATAATTTTGTTCCAATATTTCTTCATTCATTCATAATATTTGATCATTGACTACATTCTTCTATAAGTTATATATTCATCTATTACCTATATATAATTTTATTTTAATGATGAATATTAATTTTAATGTCATAAAATTTTTCTTATTTAACTTATAAAACAAATTTAATATATTTTTTACATTTTGATAAATATTATTCTCATCCATGCCTATGTTCATTATTAGAGAAATTTTCATTCATTTTTAAATAATTAATATGTAATCACTTTGAATAGTTTATATTTCAATTTTCCTGTTTTATTTGAAACTTTTCATAATATTAAATCAATGTGGGTATCCTTAAAACTATTTACAAATTATAAAATGATTTTATATCCACCTTTATACATCAAATTTAACTCTTTCTAAACAGATCTTCTTTCTATATTGTTTTTTGCAATCTTCATTTACCAATGAATAAATTGAATTTTTCTAAATCATGTGTTACACATTAAAATATATACAAAAAATGATTTAATGTATTTATACACTTCATAAAAAACACCCTTCCAAATATGAAAAAACATTAAAAGAACACAATTTTTGTTAGGTTGAGAATGTGACAACCTAGATATTATTGTTGATATATTAATTTTATCTTTTATTAATATTAATTAATATGAATTTATACATATTATAATCACCTATATAATAGATTTCACATCTCATTGGATATAATTTAAAAAATTATATATTAATTATATATTAAATATCAATATTTTTACATTATGACAGATAATTATTTTTATTTAATGTTCAATATAGTTCCTTAAATTAATTTCATATTGTGATCAATTTATAGAATTCCATAATATATAAAAATATTATGAATAAATTTTTATGTTTTTTCTTGTTATTCATATTGATATATATTATTTTAAATAATTTCACCTGGGTAGTAATAAGAATCTATATTTTCATTAGACAAAATATGAATTTATACTCTAGAAAAAATTATTCTTTCATATACTATATGGAATTACATTGATGTTATATTTATAAATTTTAATAAGTGAATATGAAAATATTGAAATTATTTATTATATTTGAGTGTCAAATTTATATTATAGTTATTTATTTTTTTCTATGAAGTTTTTAGTTATTTATAAGGAGTAAAAAATATATAATTTTTTTGAAAACCATATCTTTTAGAAAATCAACATAATATTATCATGAACTACAAATGAATAAAACCATTTTTCTAGAAAAATATGAATTTATTATATAATATAATGAAAACATATATATAGATCATGTTATTATTTATAGATAGGTTCATTATTTTATACATTCAATCAATTCCATTGTGTAATGAATATGTTTTTTGAAATAAATACTAACATGATTGTTGGAGGACATTAATTGGAGGTGTTTTCATGGGAAGAATTTCATATTTAAATGAATAATACAATTCTTAGATATTAACTTTTATATAGATTGAATTAAAATACAAGTGGATTTTCAATATGTACATAGTGATGGTGGTAAAAGGGGAAGATCTTATTTTTGGCCATTGTGCTTTTGGTGACCCTAAATAGGGTGTCAAGGGTGTAGTATACACTAGTATAGGGACAAAAGGTACATAGCGTGTTCATTATTTCCTTTTTAAATATAAAATTATTTATTTATTTTTTAATAATTTATAAAAGGGACCTTTATCACATATTTCCTTATACTATACCTCACACAACATGAATTACCTCTAATGTTCTGTCCTTCTATATATTGGATTCCTTCTATTCAACATTGTTTTCGAGTCATATATATTGTAGGAATCACTATTATTTTGGATATGATTCCCATTATTTTTATTAATTTTTTTATATTTCCATTTATCTATGAATAGTAAGGTATATATTATTACATGTAATTTTAAATATTTATTAATTTTGACTAGGTGATGTCAAATCGAACATTGGTTTCGAATAGACATAACCCTATTCAACTTCAATATATATGATTTGTTACATTACAATTACTTTTTACATGTGTTTACTGTTTTATATAAACTATAAAAATTACCACTTTGTGCACAAGTCCCATATTAAATTTTAGAAACTATATGTCGAATTTCCTTAAATAAAGTGTGAATGTATTAAATAATGATTTTTAATTCATGAACACTGTGATGTAATTTTTTTTCATTGATCTACTATAATATGAAATTTTATAATCTATAATTAAATCAAAATACATGATAGAAATATATGATTTTGATGATATTATAAGAATCATGTGTGTTATTCTGGAATGATTCCACTTTAGAAATGTCTTGCAAATTTCATATTGGAGGGGTGATCTAGATCATAATTTTTTAATTGAGTGGGGTAATGTCTTGAGATCATTCCCTTTTATGTTTTATATAATTTCAATTTCTGTATATATTTAGAAAACTTCGAAACCATGAATTATTTTTTTCATGGTGATGAATCGTCCTCCATTGAGGTGTGATTGTACTACATCCACCACGATCAAATTGGATGGGATTGTATCATCCATCGTACGAGTTAACATTGTTGTTACATTGTATAATTTAATATTTTGGATGTTTTAAATATTCCACATTGAGATTTTTTTAGTGGTATATCATTCACATGTATATTCATAATAATGATATATTTTCCATATAGAGGGTTGTCCTGACTATACTATCTTAATGGTTATAGATACTATTTTAATATTATCAACTCAAATATTTTAATTTATTTTACCTCAATCAAATATCATCTATTAATAGATATATATTTTCCATCATGGTATTGATGGGGTGTTTCATTCACCCATTGAGTTGATTATACCAAAGAATTATGAACTCATAATATATTTTTTTAGTGGTGCATTATCCAATTGGTCTTTTAGTGGTGGAATATCATCCACCTGAGCATAGGTAGTGTTGGAATACTATAAAATGACACTCATCATAATTTTTTATCTACATTTTACATTACGAGTGAGTCTATATTCATTGTACATGTCAAATTGTAAATGGTAAAAATATAAAACAAAATAAACAAACGATGGGAAAAATAATCTGATATGTCCTAAATACTTCAATATAGAATTATATCTTAATAAAAATTATAAAAAATAAAATGTTTTGAGCATTTCCATTCATTCCAATCCATTCTTTCAGTATAAACGCATAGAACAATCCTTTCCATTTAGATAAATGGTATTATTTTAACCCATAGATTATAATGGAGGTATTCCAACCAAATAGAAAAATTATAATATAGTCAAAACATCCTAATAAATTATATGAGTGTACCCCATAAGAAATCAAAACATTAATTAATGAAATTAGATACATAAAACATTACATAAATCCAAGGGTAGATTCCCCTGGTCATTTCACTTCAATTTCCTTCATTTTACTTTATTAGAGAAAAACCTATTCATGGTGTGTCTAATATTTAGATTTTGATATGTATGAAATTATGTTATTTTAATTTTTAATTTTTTTAAATATATTTATTTTTCTAGAATGACCATTTAATTTTATGATTCTTTATCTGACTTGTTACACTTTGTATGTTTTAGGTGTTTCTAGGTAGTTAATAATTTTTGAAAATTGATAAAGTGATTTAGTTTATTAAATTCATCATCTATAATATTTATATAAAAATTTTATACCCATGATGGATTTATATCAATTATAGAAATGATTTTAATTCTTGAAAATATATATGTTTCCTTAAATTTGATATTTTATCGTTATATTAAAATATTACACATGGAAAATATTATATTATATGAATATGTGGCTAGATTAAAATATTTCTTATATGGGTGAATTTTTTATTTATCAATTTCTTTTTAAAATAAATAACCATGTTTAAGGGTGTGTTTTAATATAAAATGTTTTTTTTTTGTTACACCATAGGGAGGATAAACTTTTTTATCTTTACCTTAGTGCAACAATAATGACACATACCACTCTATTGTAGACGTGAAAACTTCCATGGGCCATTGTATTTTACCTAGTTTATAATCACTTTATAGGATATAGGTACAAATTTTATCTCTGATATTGAATGATTTGATAGTTTTTTATAAAAATTAAAGCACATACAATTCAAATTTGAATTAACTATTATGTTTTTATGTTATAATAGTTTTATTTTCAATTTTACATATCTTTTTTTTAACTATGGATTACATAGTTTATTGGATGATATCACTTTTTTCATGTTATAGAATGGATATAATATAGATGCATCATACCGATAGGATTCAAACAGGTTTCAAAATAATTTTTAGAGTTTTCAGATTTTACATTTTCAATGATTTTGGTGTAGGTTATATAATGTTTCCATACTATAAATGTCTTGGAATACCATGGTTAAGCAGGAAAAACATAGCTAACATATAACAAAATTTGGATTTCTAAATATCTATTATCAGTGGTATCACTATGGAGAGACGAGTTAATGTTCTACTGGTCATAAACAAAATTAAAAAAGTGGCATGGAGAATTTGATATTTTTTTGGCTTCCATTTTTCCATCATCCAACAAGAGATATTATTCCCATGAAAGAATAAAATGATATCAATACACATGAATAAAATAATAAGGATGATGATGAGAGAGTGAAAATTTTATTTGATGATGCTAGAACTCCAATATACCAGGAATGTAATAAAATGACCATGATCAAATATTTACTGTTGTTATATAAAAGGAAAACCATGTCTGGAGTTTCTAATAATTTTATTGACTATATTCTTATATTTTTGATGGACATGATTCCTGATGGTGAAAATATTCCCACAAATCATTAGAAGGCATGGTCGTTAATTATGATTCTTTTATTTGATACGAATAATGTTTATGGTTGTACGAATGGTTTTAGTTTATTTTGTGAGGAAACAACTAACTATAATAACAATAATGAATTTGGTACATATCGATGGAAGATAAATGTTGATGGAACACCATATCGTGTGGCAATGAATGTCATGTGGTCCTTTACATTGATTCACAATCTTCATAATATATTCATGTATGCGGAAATCTAAACCAATATTCGATAGCATGATGCTGAGATAATAAAAGTTAACAATGAGTTGGTTTAGCTTGAATATAAAATTTAATGGTGGACATTTGATGAAAACCATACTAATATGGAAGGTGAGGTGCATAATGTCAGGTTGGGTCTGTCCTGTGATGGTTTTAATCTGTTTGGTTAGATACATACTTCTCACATCATGTGGCCAGTTTTTTATCATGTGTATAATCATCCCTCATTGATGTGTATGAAAAAACCATTCACACTCTTGTGTATAATGATATATATACCATCTGATCCCAGTAATGATATAGATCTATACTTGAAGCCTTTAATAAGACATTGGAAACGACTTTAGTATTTGGGTGTACAGACATTAGATGCATCTTTGAAGAAGTATTGTTCTAAAAACTCCACACCATAGCGCTTCTCATACCTATGAATCCATAGTAGAATTTAATCCATCAAACCTGACATATCCTAATCATCATTTCATGTTAAATTCATTTATCTATACTCTGTAATGTCGACTGCACTTTCACTGCACAAATACAAACACAAGGCATACTATTAATCAAAAATCATGAAATTTCTCATCATCATCAAAAAATTTCTATGAAAATCATTACATGTTATCATATATAAAGATATTCCTATGTGGAATCAAATGATTCATCTTTTGTCTTGTGGTTCTCCCTAGCATAAGGATTGCCTCATAAGGTCTGATTTTGGACCATGATCATTCCACCATCAAAATGTCATATCGAATCACATTATCAGTAGTCAAATAACATATAATTGTCTATAGTTTCTTAATACCCCCATCCTAACAAAAGTAGAGAATCTTAGAAAACATTAATTTGAGAATTTTTCTATCAAAATTATAATAACTTTTTGATTTTGATGTTTCCCATATTTATGCAAGCCCATAATCATCTAGGTGTTCTTTTGTGTACAAGTTTTTATAAAATTATAGGCTGGGGGAAGGAACTATTTTTTATCAAATTAGATTTATTTAAGGATCCTAACAGTTTCTAATATTCCATCAATTGTATTTGGGATTCATGTTAGGCACCATCCACCACTCTAGACCATCCATCATTGTGGTTTGAGAAAACTATTTTTGTTATATTTTATGTCATTTTGTTTATCATTTCGACATTTTTGTTTTCAATTTTACAATTTTATTTATCATTCTGAAATTGTTTTGAAATAACTTGTCAGAATGTTACTTACATGGAATGGTTTTAAGAGATCAAATAATGGCTTGAATCCCAATAGAATAAAATTTTACAATTGAATTGTTTTCCTCTGCTATGGTATTATTACTTTTAGATCTGGAATTCAGAATGATTGGTGTTTATTAATTTAGTAGAGAGGGGGTGAGTGAAGGTCAATTCAACGAAGTTTTTCAATATAATATGGATTCCATTCAAAAGGTAGTGAAACATGAATGTAATATTTCAATCTTTTTCATTTCTATGTTTAATAAAAGAGTTTACAATAGAAAACAACCGATTTGTTTTCTCAGAAAATCAATCAAAAGAAAACATTGTTCTAAAAAAGTAATCAAATCAATTGGTCAAAGAAAAAATGATTTTTTTTCATATATATGTTGTTTGTATTGTGTGAAACTACTTCTATTTTATAGGCCCACCACATATTAGGCAAGAAATAGTAAAACTGTTCTTGAACTAAAAATGTCCATTCCATACCTATAATTATGTATCAATGATATAAATAGATCCAATATGGCATTCTAACCACCATGAATTAGGTCACACAATCATAAGAAGAGTGTAATCCCAAAATCACCCAGAAATGTGCCTTCAAGGGTAAAGTTCAAGCCAATGGCTCTAACAGACTCTCTAGGTTTGGAACAAAGGGTGAAGAAAAATGGAATTTATCAGAACTATGTATATCAATAATGTGGCTAGATTTAACATGACATGGACAATTATTCTAATAATCACTAATACTTCTTGGACATAATACTCTAAAAACTATAACTTCCCTCATCCCGGATGACCAAATCCATGAGGATATCATGAAACACTTGTGGTTGGGGGTGGTAACTAGTCATACTATCAGCCACCTTATACATCTCTTTTAGCACATTGTATATGGATTCTTCTATGGTGAACTCCCTTATCTAGTGGATGTGTCAACAAAGGTTGTACATTACCCATCCTACCACCATTTAGATATCATCTTATAAAATATTGCATGGAATTTCCCTGACCATCATTAGATTAACACCACCTCTATCTCAGCTGACTAGATCCATCCATGTAGAGTTGAAATGTAGACTCTATAGCGTATGAATATCTTTGAACTATTCAAGATCACCTGAATCCATATTTTTGAAATTGGATAGATGTCGCCGATGCCACAACCCTAGTGTGCCAACACCCAGTGCCATCTATGGGGTACTACTATACATAAAATCCCTCTGACACCAAATAATACTTGATAACTCAGACATAATTTGGAATGTAATTAGATATCATACCATCCAATATATATCTATAAATATTTTTCAAAAAATACACTATCAAATGAACACATATAAAACCATGTATATGGAGAATCGTGAATAGTTAGTGGAAAAAATGATTTGTTTTCAATTTTTTCTAGTCTATATTGAGTGATAATACTTATATTTTGTGGTCTGAATAATTGAAAATGACAATATGTTAGAGGAAAGGTATCAGAAAGAATCCAGAAGAAGGAAAAAGGCTGGTAGCTGCTCCTAACTTGGGGAATCACTTATACACAAAGTCCATTGGACAGTTAGAAAAGATCTAGTTCGGTAAAAATTTATACCAACAGTTTAAGGAAACTATGGGTATTATGAAATTCCCAAACTCACCTATACCAAAGGTTCATTAAAATGTAGGTATGTTATCTTTCTATAAAAATATTTCCCATGGATTTCACAAGCACGAGAATAGATATATACCCACGGTTTATGCAAACCATTGGTATAATGAAATTTCCAGTAGGTGATACCCACAGTTTCAAGAAAACTATGGGTACACGGAAATCCCAACACCTTAGGAGCCCACAGTTCATGAAACTGTGGGTATAGTCTATTACCACAATTTCATGGGATATAACAATTGTTTTAAGAGATGGGTATAGGGAAATTTTTTAGTAGTTAATGTTTCATGGAATGTATTATTCCATCACTACTAATAATGCAGTTTAATAAAGTGAAGTCATACACGGAATACATTCTATTTAATTAATAATGAAAAATATATTTATTTTATTCTGGTTATAATAATTCCTTTGCATCATGCTTGATTTATAGAACAATTTAATAGAAGCCTAAAAACCATGAAGTAGAGATATTTGTAAAAAAAAAATTCAATCATGGTAACGATAGTGTTGGACTCTTATCCTCCAGGAATTTTTTGGATGATTCTTCTAGTGGATCCAATGATACTCCCATTGGTGGAATTTTATTCTATAATGGGAATGTATTGTAACTCATTAAATATATCACATATAAATTATATCTAAAATGAAACATGTTTTCATATTCAGAACCATCCCATGATACTCTACAATGTCAAGGAAGATCATGAATCTACATTGAAAAAACCTTCAATGGTGTGGTTGTTGATTCCTTGTGACGAATCATACCTCGGTCAAATGTTTTGTAATGACCAGTCAATTCTCATTTGCATGAGAGCACAACGAGTCATTACTAGGCCATAAGCAACATCACCAAGATGCCAAAGGTAGGAAATAAATGCTGAAGGGTTTCAAATACATGTGGGGGACGATTTACCCTTTAAGGAATAAGTCAATGAACCATCCAACCATAAAAAATCATTTCTATATGATGCATGAACAATTGAAATACAGCTAAGCAAATTCATTTAAGTCAAACACATTAAATTACACAACTGTGGATAAACAACTCAATAATCTCAAAAGACACCAAGAAACCCTCCTTGGATCCACTCCAAGATCCTTGCTCCAAGCACCACCACATCACCCAAGGGTCACCAAGAACCACTACCAGTGAGAAACCTTACCTATACTTGTGTCTCAGAATATAACATCTATAAAATCACCAAAGTTCAAAAGTAGAGGTGAGTATAAAACTCAGTAGGTTTTCCCCAATGACATCCCTAATCGTGCCCCTAGGATAGAAGAGTTACCAATAATTATATAAAATATATATATAAAACAATTTCTCAAAAGGCGTTTATAAATAAATATAAACAAGTATCTAAAACCATTCATGACCAAAACCATACAAGTGCAATTGAATCCAATTTTCTAGCAAGATATTTTTCCAGATAAATAACCAAAAAATCTTTACAACAATTTCCCAATATCCATATATCAGTATACCAAAAAATTTCTCAAACCCATGTAACCAGCCATTCATTCTACATTATGATAGTTCCATACTCATGAGTGGTTTCTCGTCGATCTACCATGTCTTCACAAGGTAATTGTTTCCCATGCTCCATTAATCCTATGACACTGAGCACGGAGGTCATATTTCAACGAAGCCATGTATATGTAATTCCCATGTACCATTAAACCTTTGGAACGAAACACAAGGTCATATTTGAACCAATCACTATATATGAAATATGAACACACAACACATATTCCCAACGATCAAGCCAAAATAAAACATTCAATAAAAACACATCTTTATGGAAAACTATTACTGCCAAAACCATTTTAATGAAAAACCATTTTAACTACAAACCATTTCAATAAAATTAATTTTTTATTTAATAAAATTTCTATTGAAATTCATTTTTTCATCAACCATTTAGAAATTCCGGAAAATCCATAATTTGAAATCATCATTTTAAATAAAACCCCCTTTTGCACAACTATTCACCAAGATCACATAATTTCCCAAAAATCATTAATCATCACAAATGAATATTTTTCCATGAAATTCAAAATAAATAAAAAATTTTGAATCTAAGATAATAAATTCTATCAAGAGGAGTTGAGAGAGAATCCGCCTACCTCGAAGGTCTTGACAAAACTTTAACAACAAACGAAGAACGCACAAGAAAGCAGCTCGATTCTCCAAGAGCATCCTTAAGTCTCTTATACTAGCAAGATAACTACCCAAAATTGAAATATTTGGCATCCAAATATGTAGATCTATCCACTATAGGTTCAGATCGGAGAAATAATTGAGGTCAATGAAATATATCTAAGCAGAACTAAGAAATCATGGAAAATCCGTAAAGAATAGTGACATACCATAAGAATTGGACTCAAAATCACCAAGGGAAGGCTCCGAAATGACTTAAACATGTGTGGGAAGGGTTCTACAGCCTTCCAGGGAGAGTAATATATATTTAGGTGCCTTTTAAAGAAATAAAATAAATAGAGAAATAACAAGCAATCTCCTAGAAAATGGGATCTATATTTGACCACTATGCAAGATTTGACCACACGGTTTGTGCGAACCATGTATGGATCGTGCAACCTTAATTATTATCTAAAATATCCTTTTAAAATCCCATAAATCACCCATCCATCAGCTTTACCCTTTTTATGGAAACACATTTTTATGGAAATATTACACTTTATGGAAACACCACAATTTATGGAAACATGCAACATTTGGGAAATATCCAAATTTATGGAAAAAAACAAAATTATGGAAATATCCTAATTTATTGAAACAGCCAAGATAAGGGAAGATTACAAATTAATGGAAACAATCAATATTATGGAAGCTCTATTTTTTATAGAAACTCTTTATTTTAATACACACAAAATTAAAAAAATTATAATGAAAGGGGTTATGTACCTGAAACTAGGGGTACTACATTCTCCCCACCATTGATCTTTCTGTCCTCAGAAAGTAGAAAACCCCTACTAGCCATAAAGAGTTTCGTCTACTTATTTTTAATTTCCTTTTCACATTCCCATGTCTCATTCTGAATCTAACCATGTTTCCATAAAACCCGCACTAGGACAATTCTTTTCCTACTTAATGCTTTCTCTTGACAATCCACGATCCGAACTAGAATATGTACCAGTGATGCATTTGGTTATAACTTAATGTGATCCCATCTGATCACATGGTCAAGATCAAGGTGATACTTTTTTAACTGGGATACGTGGAACTCATTCTGCAATGGACTAAACCGTGGTGGTAATGCCAACCGATATGACACCTCTCCAACCAATTATAGTATATCAAAATGTCCATTTTATCTAGGATATAACTTTCCCTACATCCCAAAATGATAATTTCAATGCCTTGAAGAGATTCTCAAGAAGACATGACCACCCACATAAAATGAAAATGGTCTTTGACGGTGATCTTCATTGAATTTCAAACAACTCTGATCTGTCTACATCCTCTTTCTATTCAAATTGGATCTTCTCTATTATTTAATGGACATGGATTGACCCAACTATTTAAGTTTCACCCGTTTCCCCCCAAATATAGTGGAGAACAACATGGACTCCCATAAAATGATTCAAACCGATCCATGCCTATTGAGGATTAATAACTGTTATTGTATGAGAACTCCACTGAAGGTATATGCTCCTCCCATGAGCCAAAAAAATTCACTACACGAGAATGAAACATGTATTCAAATGTTTGTATTGCCCGCTCAGATTTTCCCTCCATTTGAAGATGATACGCGGTGCTCATAGTCAACATAGTTCCAAGGGCGTACTTTAATGATTTCCAGAAATGTGATTTTAACCTCGGATATCTATCTGAGACTATTAAAACTACTACACCATGCCTCTTTACCACTTCTTGGATAAAGATTTCTGAAATATCCTCCAAAGTAGGAGTTTCAATAATTAGGATGAAATTGGAAGACTTGGTTAGACAATCCACTATCACCCAAATGGAATCATGTTTCTACACAGCTCTTGGAAGACCTATAACAAAATCCACTTCTATTTTATCCCATTTACACACTGGGGTGGGAAAATATTGTAACATACCAGCGGGTCATTGACGCTCTGCTTTTACTTGCTGACAAGTTAAGCACTGTGAGATGAAATCGGCCACCTTCCTTTTCATGTTGTTACACCAAAACTGCACCTTCAATACCTTACACCTCTTTTGTGTACCTGGATGTTCAACCCAACATGAATGGTGGTAATCATTAAGTAGTTTTTCATGAAAAACCATAGGTACTACCATCCAATCTCTGAAACACAAAATTTAACGTCCATCAAGTTTCGAGTCATCAATGGTCTCCCCACCATTGAGTTTTTAACATGCAACTAGACATTATACATTAGATGTCTATTCCTCTTTGATCATTTTTACTAAATATGGAATAAGCATAGCTGAAATGAAAATGGATAAATCACCTTGGTCTTCACATTCCATATCCATGTCAGCTAAAACCGACATCAACTGCCATTCATATGAAGCTTATACTGCCAACAGAGCATATGAATTTCTACTGAATGCATACGATACTAAATTTTCTTTACCCGATGTGTAGGTCAAGGAAAATTCAATCATTTGGAGATACTTCAACCAACTCCTTTCCCTCAGATTCAAATATCACTGTGAGAAAATGTGTTTCAAGCTTTTGTGATCCCTAAATAGAGTAAATTTCTCACCAAAGAGATAACGTATCCATGTTTTCAAATAATAGAAGAATGCAACTAACTCCAAATATAGTGTTTGGTAATTCATCTCATGAACCATAAACAACCTTGACCCATAAGAAACAACATGATCTCTTTGCATGAGAACACATCCAAACCCTGATTCTGAAGCATCAAAATACACCTCATACACCTGTCCTGATTCTGGAATGATCAAGATAGGTTCCAATGTAAGCCAAACTTTTAGTTACTGGAAAGACTTATGACATTCTTTCATCCATTTTAATAGAGAATTCTTCTTTGTTAGAGATGTCATTGGTGAAACTATACTTGAGAAATCACGCAAAATGTGTCGGTAGTAACCAGGTAGGCCAATAAAACTTCGTATCTCGAACACATTCTTCTGTGGTTTCCAAGAGATAACAACTTCTATCTTTTCAAGATCAATAGAAATGTCTTTCTCGGAAATTACATGGCCAAGGAAATGTACTTCCTGTATCCAAAATTCACACTTCGATAAATTGGCATACAAACTATGATCAATCATGATTTGAAACATTGTTTCCAGGTGAACCTCATGACCAGCCCTTTTCATTGAATAGAACAAAATGTCTCCCACAACACCACAACAAAATAATCCATATATTGTTGAATTATACGATTCACCAATTACATGAAGACTACTGGTGTATTCATTAGACCGAAAGTAATGACTATATATGCATAGTGTCCGTATCTACTTATTGAAAGAAGCCTTTGGAATATCCTCTTTCTGAACTCTCAGTTGGTGATATCTGGATCACAAGTCAATCTTGGAGAACCACTGAGCTCCCCTAAATAGATTTAATAGATCATCAATGCATGGAAGTGGGTATCTATTCACTATCCTAACTTGGTTATGTTTACGATAATCAACACACATCCGAAGAGTTATATCTTCCTTCTTTACGAACCAAAACAGTGCTACCCATGGAGATGTACTTGGTCGAATGAAACCCTTTATTTCTAGATCCTATACCTAAAATTTGAATTCCCATAACTATATTGGTTCCATTCTATAAGTTGGAAAGAAAATAGGACTTGTCCCCGGATGGAGATCGATCGTAAAATCCACTTCCTTTAGAGGTGGTATCCGTGAGAAGTTATTGAGAAAGACATCTGAAAATTTATTCACAACAGCTGGAAAAATATTTTCATCAATCTCTTCCATTGATTCCAAATTCAACAAATCAAATTGGTAAGATATAGTTCCCACCACTGGTTCCAACAAGCTCTTTTGACCATTCTTTACAATCCCCTCTCTTCAAAAGAGATGCTCGATACCATCCTCAGTCATGAAACTAACTGTTCTCCTATAATAGTGGATTTGATCCGTGAACGTTGTCAGCCAATCCATACCCAGGGTTACATCATAGACATACATATCCAACATATAGAAGTCCTAATTTAACTCACCTCCATCAGCAGTTATAGAACATTATTTACACACAATGGATTGACATTCTCTTTCACCAAGAGGAGTCTGCAGTTTCAGAACAGAAGGAATAATTTCCCATTTTAAACATAGCAAGTCAATAGTACCAGAGGAAATGAAGGAATGTGATTCACCAGTATCAAACAACACTTGAACAAAGGTAGAATTCAAAAGAATTGTACCTATCACTGTAGATGGTCCATCCTGATCATCAAAAATCATCTTCTCAACTCCATACATTTCCTTCTTTACTATATTGTTTAGATTATTTCCTTGCTGAGATTTACCTACTTCAAGAGTCCTAGTGTTTCTAGAATCACCATGGCTAGATTTTCTCTGCAGACAAGATTGATTCTCTTTTCCTCGTCCAGTCGAAGCATACGATGATTATGATAATTGAGAAGTGTCTCGAGCACCTGACCATGGAGCACTGCGACAATAGTGCTTAAGATTTCCCATCTCGTTAAAATTATGACATGCTCTAGGTGGTTCCCTACAATCCCACTTTATGTGGTCAAGTAAACCACATTGTAAATAACCTTCTTTACTCTCAGGTCATGGAGGAAGGCTTACTGATCCAGCTGTTGGGTTCTGATTTCCACTTGCACCATGAAAATAGGTGTCCCTTTTCCTCTTGTTCCCAGTGGTTGAGTTTCCACTGTTTTATGTAGGTATTATCATGCCTCCTCCAATAGATCCTAAGATTCCACGTTCTTCCACTATCTCTCTTTTCACGATCTATGTATAGTCTATAATACAAATCACTGCAATCTTTGATCGAGTATCATGTCATAGTCCTTATTCGAAGAAGCATGCCTTCAAATAGGCCCTTGCCGCATCTTATAGTGCAAAGGGTACTAAGTTCATGAACATAGTTGCATACTCTGTGACAGAGAGACTCTCTTGTTTAAGGCAGAAGAAGTTCATCATTTTCTAGATCTTGAACGTGTGAGGATAGAATTGTTTGTTGAACATTTCTTCATAATCCTCCCATGTATTTCTTTCATCCAATTTACCCTGCATCGCTAAATCCCACCACTGATGTTAAAGATCCTTGAGCATATTAGTTTCCAGTTTGACCTTTCGCTCTACTAGTGTTGTGATGAAGTCAAAGATTTGATTCATCCTACATAACCACACCTCCACCTTATCATGTTTAGAGTCAACCTGGAATTAGGTGGATTCTGTTTCATGAACTAGATGGTATGATCCACATGTCATGGAATATTCCTCCAGTTCCCTGTATCCACAGCTTGAAAATATTGGACAATACCCTGAACCAGCTCTTGGTTCACAAGTGATTCTGCTGAAACCACATTCTCTGTAGCTTCTTTAGGCTGGTTTCGATGATGCCTACCAGGTGCTATTTTCTAGACAAACAAAAAAACTCTGTTAATCTCACTCTCTAGCTACTGTTGTCTTAGAATTTCAAATTCTATCACAAAAGGTATCACAACATTGTTTTTCAAAAAATCCTTTTTCCCAGGTTCAAATATTTTTCAAACCACTTCACATGCTTTTGAAAATTAATCCATTTTCAAAATACGATAATCATTCGCATTTTCAAAATTGTTCATTTGAAAAACAATTCCATACTTTTCAAAAATGATCATTTCTCAAAATGATGTAAGCAATTCTAGTAGGAATCCATTCCTTTATAATTCATTTCATTCTCGTCTCATTGGTTAAACCCATGAAAATAAGAATTCAAAATCCTAGAAATGTCTCATAACACTTATTTACCCAGCTCCCTGGTAACGTGAAGTTCAGCATAAAGGGTTATCTATGTCCTTTTATACTACACAATTCAGGTTTCAACAAACCTACTCCTTTCTGAGATTCCTACCCATGGAATATAAAGGAAGAGAATTTATCTCCATAACATGAAACATCAATGACTACTTTTTATTCAAGGACTGAACATGAAGATACCATTTGTAATGAACCACCAATTCTCATTGTCTTGAGAGCACAACGAGTCATTACTAATCCTTATGCGACATCCCCATCCTGCCAAAGGCTGGAAATAAATGCTGAAGGGTTTCAAATACTAGTGGGGGATGATTTACCCTTTAAGGAATAACCCAATGAACTAACCAACCATAACCCAACATTTACTATATGATGCATGAAAAATTGAAAGACATATAAGAAACTTCATTTAAGTCAGACACATAAAAGTACAAAACAGCAGTTAAACAACTCTAGACTCTCAATATTCACCAACACACCCTCCATGGCTCGACAACAAGATCCATGCTCCAAGCACCACCACATCACCCAAGCACAACCACGAACCACTAGCAATGAGATGCCTTAACTTTACCTACATTTTGGAATAAAAAATCTGCAAATGAACCAAAGTGACAAAGTAGGGGTGAGTATAAAACTCAATAGGTTTTCTCCAATGACTTCCCTACTCACGCCACTAGGATATATGATATTTCAAAAATTATATAAAACAATCTATATTAAACAATTTTTTCAAATCAGTTTATAAAGAAATATAAACAATTTTCCAAAACCGGTCATTACCAAAACCATACAAGTGAAATTGAAACCAATTTTTCAGCAAGATATTTTTCTAGAAAAGTAAATAAACAATATTTACAACTATTTCCCAATATACCCATATAAGCATACCCAACCATTTATCAAACCCATTTAACCAACCATGAATTCTACTTTATGAAAGTTCCATACTCATGAGTGGTTTCTCTTCGATCTACCAAGTCGTCATAAGGTAATTGTATCCCATGTGCCATTAATCCTTTGGCACTGAGCACAAGGTAATATTTCAACCAAGACATGTATATGTAATTATAATGTGCCATTAAAACTTTGGCACCGAACAGAAGTTCAGATTTCAACCAAGCCTTGTATATGCAATATGAACACACAACACATATGCCAAACGATCAAGCCAAAATAAACCTTTCAATAAAAACACATTTTTATTGATAATTATTTTCGTCAAAACCATTTCAATTCCAAACCATTTAAACTACAAACCATTTCACTAAAACATCATTTTTATTGAAAACCATTTCTTTTGAAAACCACTTTTCCATCAACCATTTATCAATTCCAAAAAATCTATTATTTAAAAACATCATTTTAAATTAAACCCTCTTTTGAACAACTATTCACCAAGATCACACAATTTCATAGAAACCATAACTCATAAAAAAATTCTTATTATTACATAAATTACACAATAAATAAATCAATTTGAATCTAATCCAATCAATTCTATCAAGAGGTGTTGAGATAGAAGCCTCCTAACTTGAAGGTCATGATGAATCTTTAACAATAGACAAAGAACACACAAGAAAGTGGGTCGATTCTCCAAGATCGGATGTAGATCTCTTATCCTAGAAAGATCATGACTAAACATTGAAATATTTGGCATCCAAAAACATATATCTCCCCACTATAGGTTCTATTATAAAAAATAATGAAGATCGGAGAAGTAGATCTAAGCAGATCTATGAAATCATGATAAATCCATAAAGAATGTTTACATACCTCAAGAATCGGACTCGAAATCACTAAGGTAAGGATCTGTAATGGCTTAAACTCATGTGGGAATGGGTTACAAAGACTTATAGGGAGAGTAATATATAATTAGGGGCGTTTTGAATCCAAAAAGAAATAAATAGATCCAAAACGATCAAGTTCCTAGAAAATAGGATCTAGATTTTACCTCTGCGCAAGATTTGACCACACGGTTTGCAACAACTATGTATAGATCATGTGACCGTAATTATTTTCCCAACACTCCTTATAGAACCCCCAAAATATTCCATCCATCACATTTACCCTTTTAGGGAGAGCAACGTATTTAAAGAAACATCACACTTTATGGAAACACGCCAATTTATGGAAACAACCAACATTATGGAAATATCCCAATTTATGGAAACAGCCACCATTATGGAAATATCCTAATTTATGGAAACATCCAAATAAATGAAAAAACTATATATTATGGAAGCTTTCTATTTTATGAAAAATCTCAATTTTAATACACACCAAATTAAAAAAACGCAAGGAAAGGGTTTATATACCCGAAACCGCGGGTACTACATGTTTGTTTCAAAGGAAGGTATCAAACTATTGGATATTACAATATGAGGGAAATACATTGATGTATTTCTTTAATAGTTTCCCATACATGCCCTGGATCATGATGTAGAATACTAAATAGATCCAAAACATGATGGTACTCCTATCCTAATGTGTCCCTATAAGATAAATCAAATCGAACTCGAGTAGATAATGATGTAGTATATATAAAACATAGACAAAGGTATTATATGCCCTTATGAATCACCTTGAGGTGCACCAGTGATATGTTTCAAGGGGAATGAGGGATTAATGCAGCTGTGTAATATTTTGAGGAACTCAAAACAATAACCATAACAAAAAAATATCACCTTAAATGGATTGATGACATATTAAATCATGTACAATAATATTGAAACTTCTTAAAGGTGGGACTATGTTATGGAAATAATCATCCAAATATGGAGAATGAATATATTTATAATACTACCTCATATGTATGGAATGAGAACTATGTGTTTATGTTGATACCATTCATACATACTAATTCCCCTACTATTATCATGGATTTGATAATTATACTATATAGATATTAGCTTAAAAAATAGTTGGTAGTGTTTATCAATGATATTATCTTATACACCTAAAGTAAGGAGGAACATAAATAACTTATATGTCTTTATTTGGAGACATTTATGAAATAGAATTTATATACAAAGCTCAAAAAATTTCAATTTTGGTTACAACGAGTCACACATTCGTTAATTTCATTGGAACCATCAAAAAAGGAAATCGAGCAATGCACTAGGCAATATAATGTGACAGAAATCCACAATATTCATTGATTATCACAGGACTACCGAATTTTTGTGAGATATTTTTCATTATAATTAACCACACGAAATATGTTAACATGGAAAGAGGAAAGTTTGTCATGATGAAAGAAGTTGAGGAAATATTCATGGATCTAAATAAGATGTTGATCATAGAACATATACTCACATTACAAAAATGTGGATAATGTTTATTGATAAAATTTTATTATTCAATTAATGTATTGGTTTTCGTACTCATAAATAAAAATATTCTGATATCCAATTCCACAAAATAGTTGAATATCCATCAGTAGAACTAGAAAATTCATGATCTGGAGTCAAAAGCTGTGATTTTTTCCTTAAAAATCATGTGGCACTACTTTTATGTTGTGAACTGTGAAATATATACTGAACAAAATATCCTAATGTATATATTCACACAAAAGGATATCAATATGTGATAATGGAAACAGTTGTAGAAAATAGAGGAATACGATTGATGTATTCACTATCATCCTAGAAAGGAAAACAAGGTAGGTGATTCTCTTAGAATAAACTAACATACTACTATATATGCATTACAGACTGAGAAAGACCGTATCTACATGTATATGCCAGAAATTACATTTTAAACCATATCAGTGTGTAAGAAATTGTACCTTTCCCATATTATTTTTCGACTGTCTATCCAGGAGAAGATTAAGGAGGTAAAAGGGATTATAAGTAGTTACAAAAGAATATGAATGCAGTTATGGAAAGAAAGATTTAAAAGTTCCATACTAGGGATGGTGTTATGATTTGACCTAGAATAAGGTTTACTGTGCCTTCATCAAATGGGATAAAAAAGGAGAAATTGGATAATTCACATAGCTCAACATTCTATATCCATATGGGTAGAACAAAGATATATCATGATCTCCAAGAAAACTTCCAGTGAGACAAAATGAATAATGTGATTGCTATGTATATCTCAAGGTTCTTGATATGTCATCATGATAATGTTAAGAAACATAATTCCTAATGGATGATGAAACCATTTTCTATACCCATGTGTAAATGGGAGAATGTCACTATGGACATTTTCAGGGTTCTCTTGAATTCATCCTAAGGAACTAATGGGATATGGGTAGTAGTTGACTGACTGACCACAATTTCCATATTTCTTTCTATTCAAGGAGATCTAATTTTTGAAACAGAAATTCAAAGATATATGTGAAGGAAGTGGTGAGACTACATGGAGTTATACTCTTGATTATCTGTAATCATGATCATAGGTTCACATGAAAATTAATTATGAGTCTTCAACATGCTTTGAGTACTTAATTAAATTTCTTCAAAAATCTATAAGCCACAAACAGATGACCAATTTGAAAGGGATATTCAGGTTTATTGATATATTCTATGAGATTTATCATTATAATTCAATGGTGGATGGTATAAAAATATCCCACTTGTTGAGTTGTCATACAATAATAGCTTCCACTTCAGTATTTAGTTGGATCAATAAAAATCTCTATATGGAAATATATGTAGAACTCTATCATGTTGGGATGATTTTAGTGACTGAAATAATCATGGAACTTATTTCGAGGAAGATATGATAGATAATGTTCAAAACATCTAAAAAAACAAAGAAGCTTAGTGTCTAAAAAAGAACTATGATAACAATCATCGAATGTAATTTTTTTGCAATGTTGGAGATAAATAATATCTTCAAATATTACCATGTAAATAATTCATGTTGTTTGAAAAAAATAGAAGCTTATCCCAAGGTACATTGGCCCTTTGTATATCATTGATAACATATTGTAACTGGAATACATGATTTCAATTATAATAATTATGTATCAAGTTCTTGATGGGTTTCATGATCAGTCCTAAGGATATACATACCATATCCATCATATATATAGATTTCATAGGTGGTACCTTCAGAAGATGATATCGCTTATGAGGAGTATCTAGTAAATATTATATAAAAGGGATATAAGTCTATACTTAACAATACATACGATCTAGTCAAAGTGATTTTTAGGAAGCATAATAATAAAGAATAATCTTGGTAATAAGATGATACGATGAAGGAGAAGTACCCTCACCTGTTAATGTAAACGGAAAATTTTGAAGGAGAAATTTCAAAAGGGTGGAAGAATGTATTGACTGAAACTTTTATAATTAAAATTTCACTCTTCTTATAGTAATTTCATATATTATAACTCTAATATTATCATTTATAGACCATAATATAAAATTTATAAATGTATTATTCATGAAAAATAACTATTTCTAGATGTTAATGAACCAATATCGATAAAATCGTAACATGACCTTAGGAATTGTAATATGACCATTATGAATAGTAAACTGGCTATATGAATAGTTACCTCCCCCATTAAAGTATAAATAAAATTTATGAATCTTATAAATGAATTTATAGTATAATTACATCATATTCTATGTAAATATATGTATTAAAAATTATTAATTTAGTGTTTCAATTTTGTTATTCATAAATATTTAATTAATATTATAGGATTAATTTTAAAATTAAAAAAAAAATTATCAAATAATGGTTTCATAAATTAAATTTTTTTTTGTTATGATATTATGAAAATTTTATGATATGTTAAGTAATTTAAATTTTTTTATAAAATTAGTGATAATTTTTACATCAATATCTTCGGGATAAATGATAATATTAATTATAAATTGAATCACTATTTTTTTATTATTTTATAAAAGTTGAGTAAATTTTTTATTTCTATGTGTTACATATTGGATAGGTTATAATTGGGGAATTTTTATAAAATCATTTAATTTTTAAGAATATTGAAATATACTAATTTACAATAAAACCTAAATACCTGAAAAATGGAGTCATAGATGATATTGGGATGATATAGGACCAAATTATAAAACTATTCTTCATAATTATAATATATTTAATGATAAATCTAAAAATATTTCTAGTCATGAGACAAAATAATAAAATAATAAATTTAATAATGGGAAAAAACTCCTCTCTCCACTATAAATACAACCCCTCATCACCTAATTTCATCGCACTTTTAAAGAATGGCCCTTTCCCAAATTCTACCCAATACTCAAACATATTACCTTCCTCATTTATTGGAACACTTGTTACCATAAAAATTCCTAAACATTTTCCATTTTTAGGTTCTCAAGGAGGGGAAATTGAATAGATAAATTCCTCTTTCTTTTCCTTTTAATTTATTTTCAAGTTATTTTATATTTTATATCTTCTCATATACTATAATCCAAAAGGAATGAGATATAAATTATCTTAACTATACTATAATTTCAAACATTTAATGAAAAATACACCATTGAACTCCTCTCCCTCTATTTCTTATTCAAAAAAATAAAATTATCACCTATGAGGATTCAATTTAAAAACATCATGTGTGATGCACTTTTATTTTACATTATTGATTTCTATAATGTTAATATATCATTTTAATGGCTTATAAATAATTTGAATTATATGTTACAATCCCCTTTATGTTCTGGAACCCAAATATTTATAATATTAAATCAAAAAATGAAATGAGCTCATTGTGATTGACAAACAACCCTATTTAACCTAAAAATATTATTATTACCTAGTATCTAATGATTCGTCCTTATAAAATATTACCAAATTATTTACCAGATCATTGAAACTTTCGATAATCCATTAATAAAATGTAATAAAAACTATTGATATTTATCCTTATTTTACAAAAATATTTGTTCATTTTTACATGTGAACTAATTATGAAAAATAAGAAAATAGACACTCCTGAATGATGAAATTAATATTTATTAATCATAAAAAATCCAAAAAATAAAAATATTAAAACTATAATTAATATAATTAATTTTTAAAAGGTTTTATATTTTTTTAATTTATTAATATAATGGTATTATAGTGCATATTATTGTGAATAAATCCGTTAGAAATATGGTTAGGGGAATTCTCGAACCCAAGTCTCATTATTGGGGGTTTCCCTCTATTAGACCATTTCCATTATGGATATCCCATTAATGTTCCATATATATAATTTAACCATAATTATCTTATAATTCTTGGATATACATGTTTTGAGTATAGATTTATGAGAAATGTGAGTATTTTTCTCAAAGAGCACTTAATTCGAAAAACACTTCGATTACATCCTGTGAGATTGTTTCTTATTTATTCCAACATGATGGTTCTTATACAAAGTATGTTATTATATAATTAATTTGGGAATGCCAATTTTCATAAATAAATTTACTATTTCAGAAATGAAACCCTTGTTTCTGCATGAGGTATTTTAAATCCAAGATTTACATACCTTCTATGTAGAATGCATGATAAGGTAAATGTTATTATGTTACAGGTGCACCCAAAATTATATATCACTCTCATTCATTGGGTTATTTGATTTATCTCATTATAAAAAGTGAAATATGTGGGAAAATTCATCTACTTGTGTTCATATCTATGTGTTTTATTTGACCACTGAGACACTATGATTCATTTTTATGCATTGCCACATTCCTAAAATTCCTTAATTCTTCCTCTCATGATTATGATCGTATAAAATTGTTAATATTATAATTATTATTCTAAAAAAATGTTATATTGAATCATGTTCTTATTACTTTTATAATTGGGCTTATATCTCACCCCTTTCATTGATGTACATCCTTAGGTGATTACTTATACTATAGAGAACATGAGGTCTAATAAGAATCTAGAGAATAATGAATTAAATAATTTTTTTGTTTTATATTGTCATTTTTATGTATGTTACCAGTATTAGAAAAACACTAAACCTTTGGATACATTGTTTTTAATTCCTTTATGTTGTTTTTCTATAAAATTATTTAATATGTTATGTATGAAAAAGTAGGATCGCTATATAAAATTTAAAATTATAATACAATTTTGCTTCATGTTTTCTATTTTTATATTTCAAGTAATTTTCTGGAAAATGTGAGAGTTTTATTAATCATTATTCATGTAAAAATGATAGTCCTCTAACTAGAACTACTAAAAAGGTCATATTTTAGTTATTTATGAATTAATTTAATGTTAATTATTTTTTTAGTTAACATAAACTATGATCTTCTAAAAAAATTAACTATAATGTGATACTTTTTTATAAAAATATTTTTCAATAGTATATAAATAATAAATGTTCGATTACATTCCAATATGGCGCATGTTGTTATTTCAAGGAGGATTAAAAAATTATCAATTTGTTAAATTCTATCTATCATCAAAATTGAACATGTTACTACATTATTATAGAAAAAGAAATTCAAAAATAAAGTATTGAAAATTTTGGTATGGAAATATAACATGATGATATATATAACATATCATTAGAATATCTTATAACATTACCTATTCTTATATAATGGAAACCTAACAAATAAATCTATTTTTTAATGAGATATTATATTTCGGAAATTTAGAGTTATATGAATTAGATGGAAAATATTAAATATTATTATATCTAATAATGATGTACTATATCATATGATTTTATAGAAAAAAGAATCATTTTATAAGAATCATGTGAATTATTGAATGATTGGGAACTTCTTAATTTAAATTGGGCTTTAGTGATAGCTAACAATTTTGGAATTATGGTAGATATTTTTCATGGAATCATTTCACCGTGATTGGGAGTTTTCCATCATGGGTGACTGGTTCTCCTCACAAAGTCATGGAAATGATATAGATAAATTGAATGATTATCACTCAAGTAATAAAAGTGTTTCCTTCATGGAATATTTATCCGATTGTTTTTTTATTAAAGAGGATATATCTTAGTCATCCAATATTCTCAAACTAGATGATGGTGGGTACTTAGTCATGGTAGACTATGAATCACATTAGAAAAAGATTAACCTATGAATGTTTTTTATTCATTGAAATTTAACTTACATTAATGGATAGAATCATTCTTCTTATTTTGATATGAATAATATAAAACATTTTTTCTAGCACAATTATGATAGGATGATCATAACTTTTGGAATTTTATTATTTAATTCATTTTCAATAATTTGTGGATATTAGTGATGCCTACTATCTCAAAAATATGCACCTCTAGCATGTTATTCTATTAATTATTAAATAGGAATTTAATTATAATTGTTACAAGAAAATTATATCAAATGATAAATTATGAGAATGCTTAATGTCTTGAATTGGGTGTATTTCTATCATAGACACTTCAATGATCTTTCCTCCAGATTTGGAACTTCTATCCGGTTGGATCAGAAAAATATCAAAGGGAGTATGGTTTTTTTTCTAATATATTGGTTGATATTAATATGAAAGATAAGTATCCGGATAAAATTATTCATATTGTAATTGATAAAATTATTTATGTCATTTTTGAAACAGAAAATGTTACTTTGTTTGTGTTGTTTTCAAGGTGGTGGTGTTTTTTTACAAATTAATGTGTTCTTCAAAGGAAGGTGAAGGAACCCCCAAAATCTAGGGACTGGGTAAAGGAAAATAGGAACTAAAAATAATAACATTTTATCATCTCGTACCTAGGTGACAATATATTAGTGGACCAAGTCAGGTTGTCACATGGCCTCAAGGGCACCTCCCTGTACGCCGGAGGTTTCCGACTAGAAGTGTGGGTCAAGATTAGTCATATTGGGTGACTATACCATATTAATAGAAGAATATGTAGTATTATACATAGAGAAAAATGTAGATAACATGTGTTATTCAGAAAATAAGGACAAATAACCATTTACCAACTTGGTACAAACCAGATCCATTAGTAAAAATATTATGTCATCCTATAATGCCAAGGGCATAGAACCCAAAAGAAATAAAAATAGTGGGATCCTCGTATCATTCTTGGATCAATTTACGGATCCTCTTACATACATTTCCCATGTAAAATTTAACTCCTCATGACAAAGATTTTTCTCTTGTCCTGACTTATCAAAATAAAATCTACTCAGGTACCAAATTGTGGTTCGAGCATGGAGTGAGTACAACTCAGTAGGCCACCACCAACAGTGTATAAAAATATCATATCCAACTAATAGTTCATTAAAGTATAAATAGTAAAAAATAAAATTATATATAATTTTGGGGATACTAGTAAAAAATATCTACAGAAATATATTACCCAATGTGAAAAATCATTATGTCTATTTTATTATTAGTTCATCATCAAACATGATGTTCATATGTTGGGAATTCACATCATTCAAGCAAGGTTCCCAAATATTTTAATTTTTCAGATGGTAATTAGTAATTCCCTAACTCAGATAGGATAATATATCACAACCTCACAATATCCTCACCTTAAAGCATCAGTCTAGGTGGAATGGAATCGTTAGGGGAATAATGCTCTATACACATCTCTAACATGTGGATTATGGGTGGATTTAGAACATATGTCAAAATCGACCTGTGGGAGGAGTCTCAGTCTATTATCCCACACCACAAGACATGTGCACTTTATTATCCATCCATTCACAATGAAAAAATCATATCACAACCAAACTCATCCAATAAAAATAATAATAATAATTGATAATACTCAACATGAAAAATCATATTGTGTCTTACCCATTAAAAAAATTTCATTAACATCACATAGCCCATATAACCTAAATCCCATTATTATGAATAGACATCATATAATATTCAATAATTTCCTTTTTTCAACCCATTTTACATATTCATAAATAACCTTATAAAATTCTATTCAACATATTTTCCCATTTCCTATACCATTATCAATCATTTATATTCACTCATTCATTAATACTAACTAACATAGTCATATCTAAAATATTTTTTAAGGCACATATCCAAATATTAATTAACCAATATTACATTTGGAATTCCATTTAGCATATAAACCTATTAAAAAACAGATATAGATGTTTACACAATAACCTAGAGCATACACATCTAGTTTCTAGGCCCGAAAAATATTAGTGCACCATATATGTGGCTTTTATTGGGTCAAATAATCTTAAATGCATGCCTTGGGGACCATGATTGATCAATACAACATTTCAAAAACAAAACTACCAAATCATACTAAGAGGTTAAAAATCATGAAAAGAAATGACATTGAACAAAGTTGGAAATGAACAAAAATACAACAAAACTATGTGATATAATTTGTACACCACGCACCTTTAATATATAAGAGAATGAAATCTCAAACGTCACCTTAGATCTATATTCAACTACCTATTAAATAATTAACCTATATTTCGCTAAAATATAATTTTTTTATATATTTATATGGATAGTATAAAATGATACAAACCTTAATCGAAAACAGATGTAAGGATTAGATTATACACACATGAGGATTAGATTAGAAAATAATGACGCTTCAAAAGTCCTCGAATTGAAGGAGATTTACCTTAGAGAAGTATAAATTTTCCCTAGGGTAGCAAGAGGAAGAGAGGACAAGAATCACGATTTGGGTTTAGAAATATTGCAATGACATATTTAATTTTTTTTAACTTTACTAGGTTTCACTATTTACCTGCACGATTTTCCAAACAGTGGAAAAATCATGAGAGATCCACTATCTGAAAAATCACACCCTTTTCATGGTTTCCTATGATGATCTTCATAGTTTTAAATAACCATGCGCAAACTAGGAAACAAACCCAAAAATCATTTTTCTACCTTTTTGATGTCTCAACCCCCTGAAACACACCAGAGTCTTCTCATGAACATGGGGGAATTATTATTTAACAAAAATAATAGGATTAATCATAATAATAAAAAATTATATACCTTAAGAAAAATCATGGATCATAAAACCTCCCCACCATAGGGTGGATAATCCTCAAGACACTCTTCACAATCATCATTGGGATTCTAATGTCGAGAGATCAGGACACTAGGTCCGTATATCTGATTCTCACTCCCATGGTTCTTCTTTAATATTTCCATGATTCCAAATAACATGTTTCAAAAGCACAACCTTTCCCCACATGACCTTATCACTATGATCCACAATAAAAATCAGATGATCATAAAAATAATCATCTGGATCAAGCTCAACATCATCATTATTTATTTCATGAGATAAATCAGGTTGATACTACCAGAATTGTGTACCCTAAAAACATCATGTGTCCCATTGTACCATTGTGGATGATTAAATATGTATTCCAATGATATGATCTTATCCACAATCTAAAATGGCCTTATATACCTGGGATGAAAATATTCTTGTTACTGGATTTGAAGGGGACCCAATATAGGAAACACATGAAGAAACACACTATCGCCTACCATGAACTCAAGAGGTCTACGATGCTGATCAACATATGACATTTGCCTAATTTATGTTGATTACATCCACTTATTAATCAAAATAAATGTCATAGACATCTTCTTCCTAATACTCAGTGCTAATAGCTTAAACAAATGAGATTCTAACGAAAACAACAATGATTACCATGGCCACCCATAGAGTTCCTCTAAATTCTCCATCTGAACAGCATCTTGAAAACTAGTTTTGTAAGAAAAATAAATAATCCATATATTCTTTTCCCCTGAACCTCCAAAATCCTCAACACATGTTGTCATAATTTCCCCTAATACAAAAATTGTATGCTCTAACATCCCCCATTTGTGCTTGATTAGTTCTAATAAAAAACATGCGTGTACCAAGTTCCTTATGTAGCCCATGATAGAAGTTTGATATGAAACGCATATCATGATTTAAATCTATATTTCTCAGCAGATCGTGCAATAACACTCTCTATCAAACTTATAACTCACCCAACAAATCAACATTTTATGTTGCACGGATCAGAAATAAATGATCCACTTTTGTCAACTAATATACAACCACATAGATTTTTCCGTTCTTTTGAGGCTTCTTTGGAATACTCGCAACAAAGTGCTTCATAACGTCCTTCCACATCCACTCGAGAATATGTAATGACTATAACAACCCTATTTGTTTTCATTGTTCAGCCTTAACCTATTGACAGAAATGCCGCCGCACTAGAAAACCTACAACCTCATTCATCATTCCCAGTCACCAATACTACAGATTAAGATCATGATTAATTCTAGTCAAGCCATGATGCACTTCAAAAGTTGAGGCATGAAACAAATGTATCAATTATTCTCACACATCTGTCGGCAAAACAACATGGCCAAGAACATTGACATCTCCATCAACACCAAAAGACCCCCTAGAAAGTGACTACCCTCCATTAATACTTTTCATCATAGACAAAAACTCTAGATCCTTTAGATGACATTCCTTGAAGAGGTTCAAATGTGTAGAATCAATCACTATAGATGCAAGGGTCATTTTTCACACCCATCATGCACCTCTAGTTGAATCTCATCAAACAAGGTGATCATTTTCCACTCAGATCTAGATATATGATGTACATGATTATGGGACATCTGGTTTAGATCATCCACAGTACTATTCCCTTTCTCTGGCATGTAAAATGAATAAAATTCAAATTATTGGAGATACTTGACCCACATTCTCTATAAAAGATTCAAATACTATAGAGTGATGATGAAATTAAAACTTTTAGGATAAATAATCACCTTGAATATCTTCCCCAACAAGTATTGAATCCAAAAAAATTAAGGAATAAACCATAAAATCTATCTCAGGATCATGGGTAGTGTAATTTATTTTAGGATCCATCATCTCTATTGACTCATAAGCTACTATCTGATCATCAGATATTGACACATCACTGAGCCCCACATCAGACACATCACCAAACAAGGTGTACTTATTAATACGTTAAGGTAGGAATAGAATCGGTGTGATAGTAGAAGGCTTATTCAATTCTAGAAAATATAATTACCATGCCACTTACCACTCAAACATAACACCCTACATTGTTAATCTTGAGATTGGTCCAGCCAAAAGTGTAAAATTATTAATGAACCCTCTGTAATAACCAACATTACCCAATAATCAATGAACATCGAAAACATTCTTGGGATACTCCCAAGACACAACAACCTGAACATTATCTACATTAACCGACACATATAACTATGAAATTATGTTCCCTAATAAATTCACCTTACCAATCCTGAACTGACATTTTGATAGTTTAGAGTAATTACTATGGTCTATTTGTGTACTCTAGATAATCTAAAGATGTTTGGAATGATCATCAAGAGATAATGAGTACAAAAATATATCATCAACTAAGAAAACCATGAACTAATACAGAGATATATTTTATACTTGATTCATTAATAACATAAACATAACCAGTGAAATGGTCAACCCGAATGACACCACCGAAAATTCATACAACCTCATCCTACTATAAAAAACATTATGTTTTATGTCAGATGCTATCACCCTCAAATATTGGTATATCGATCTCAAATTGATCAGAGATAACAGTTAGGAACCCCTTAGTTAGCAAAATTAGACATCAATTCTCGGATTTGGGTACCAGTTCTTAACCATCGTCTGATTAAACATCCTATAATTGACACCTAATCTAAACATCCCATCATCCTTATTAGAAAATAACATTGGTGATCCCCATTGTGACATATTAGTTCGAATAAATCTCTTTTCCTATAACAATAATAGCGGAAACATCAGTTCTATGTTTTCCCCTAGCTCTATTCTATATAGTGGAATAGAAACAGGTTCTACCCCTATCAATAATTGGATAATGAACTCCACATCCCTCTCGAGTGGCAGTCCCATGAAGTCCTCAGGAAAAAAAATACTGAAACGTATTCACCATAGGAGGAAATAAATTCTTGTCCACTTTTCCATCATCAATAATAAGGCATCCCACATGTGATTTGAGTTACCCTAAATGATGGTAAATTTACCATGTGTGGCGTGCTCGAACATCCATCCCACCACAAAAGTCATAAGAATCACTATCAGGTGATGTGAACGTTTCCATACGACTGTAAAAATCTACGTAATATTGATATAGCTCTCTCTATTCCATACCGAAGATCACTTCAAAATATAAACTCTGGAGGAAAAACAAGTTCGAAAAAAAAACATAACCACTAACCTCTACGTCACAACTTCTACATTGTTCGACATCCTCATATTGCATACCAATTGGATTATCAATTGACATTATGTCACGACCCGCCCTCGGGGTCCGTGCCGTGACTACCCCAAGCCCGCCTTCCATAGGCCAGGGGCTGGCGACTAGCACCAAGGCGTAAATCCCGGTAAAAAGGGAAGGCATTGCCTTTGTAAAGTAAACAAACACCACAGAGTAAGCAAGCGGAAAGTAACACTAAGCAAAAACAGAGTACAACTAAAAGTGCGGAAAGTAAAAAGGGGCCGAAAATACAAGCCCAACTGTAAAGTACAACTCAAAAGGAAAAACAGCAACTGAAAAGTAAAGCTGCTACGCCGAGCTGTCCACTGGAAATCCCACCTGAAGGGTGGGTACAGATAGCTCCTCTGCTCCTCGGGTCCCGCCGTCTGCTCCGAGTATGTCCCGCCCAGTGGTCTGCCTCTGGGTACCGCCTCGTCGTATAGTCCACCTCCAGGTACCGTCCAGTCCTCGAACACTCGGCCTCTGCCAGTACTGGCCGTCGTCTGCAACCAACACAACGAGGTGCGGGCATAGCCCGTGCAGGGGTGAGTATAACGATACTCAGTAGGGACCCCGAGACCCTCAAGGTCTCACTAAAACCAACAAGGATAATCACAAGAAGATCTCAACAGTTAAACTCTACTTAGGTATATGCCCATACATATACCTAAGTTATCAAGTAACCCATCTCAGTCATGAGGAAACACAAGGATCATGAGATCAACGGATAACCACTACCCAGGTATATGCCCATACATATACCTAAGTTATCAAGTAACTCATCTCAATCATGAGGAAACACAATGGTCAAAAGTCTCAGCTCAAACGAGGATTTTCATTATCGAAACCGTAACTGCTGAAGAGCTCCGTCTCTAGAGTGTACATTGGTCCTGTCACGACTCCGAGGCCGCCGCTCACTAACCTAAGACTGCTGAAGTACTCCTCCTGTCGAGTACTGCGGGTCTGCTGCCAACTACCGGGCGCTCCGTCCGCTGAGGGTCTGCTGCCAAATACCGGGCGCTACCCAGATAGCCTACTGAGGTACTCCTCCTGTCGAGTACCGCGGGTCTGCTGCCAACTACCAAGCGCTCCGTCCGCCGTGGGTCTGCCGCCAAATACCGGGCGCTCCGTCCACTGGGCTAGTCGACTCACTCCAAGTCGAGTCGGTCAAGCAGTCGTCAGGTCTCAGCCGGCTACACGGTCTCCGTACTCTGCACGCTCGTCTCCGGGAGGGTCCGCTCCACGAGCTACTGGTCGATACTCCAAGTATCACAAGGTTCCGCGAAGAAGTGTCTCAATGGACCGACTCGTCACAGGGGTCTCAACGCAACAGACGGCGCGTCGATCGGACGCCCGGTCTGTGAGTTATTGGCATTTTCGTCTCCGGGACCCGGTTGGTTTTTAAGGCAAAACCAACCCGACCGTACTCCACCTGCGTCCAAACCTCGGGCGGAGTATGCCAAAAGATCCGTCTCACTAAAAGGAACACAACGCGACTGACGGGGCGTCAATCGGACGTTCGTGGCTCTAGATATGAGCGTTTCCGCTCCGAAGGCCCGGTTGGTTTCGTGAACGAACCAACCCGACCGAACTCAAAGTAACCCGAAACCTTGAGTGCGATATACCGAAACGACCGTCTCGATCCAAGGATCGCGTTGCCGCAGACGGTTCGTCGTTCGGAGGTCCGAGGCTCATGTTATGAGCCAAAAACCGAATCTGGTTCGAAACGGGGGGGGGGGGGGGGGTCCGGGTCCGGGCCGACCCGGCCCGACCCCCCCGGGGGCGGCGGCGCGGCGGCGCGGCGGACGGCGGCGGCGGGCGGCGGCGGCCAGGCGCCGCGAGGGGGTTGCGCACGCGGGAGGCTTGATTGCCCCCGTTTCTTCACGGACGGCGCGGCCTTTGTGCCGCGCCTGGGTAACAAATCGGCCCCCACGTGGGGGCCGGTTTTGGAGAGTCAACCGGGGGGCTGCTGCCCCCCCCCCCCCCCTTTTATTGAACCCCCCCCCCCCCCCCCCCTCTTAAAGAGGGGGGTTATATAGAACCGGACGGGGGATTTAATTCCCCCGGTTTTATGTCATCCGGCCGGCCAGCTGGCCGGCCGGTTTTCTCAAATGGGACCGGAATTTCCGGTCCCCTTCTTCGGCTTCCGACGCCGGCGGCCCGGCCGCCGGTCTTTTCTTCCGCCGCGGCCCGGAACCGGCCGCGGTCTCCTCGTCCCGCCGCGGCCCGGAACCGGCTGCGGCGTTCGTCATCCGGCGCGGTGCGACGGCACCGCGCCCCTTTCGCCGTGCCATGATTCCTTCCAACGCGGCGCGACGGCGTCGCGTTCTTGAAGATTCTCCTCGGCGTAGCGCGACGGCGTTGCGTAAAATATAAGCACGATCATCCGCGTGGTGCGACGGCACCACGCCACTTCCTTCCACCCACATGAATAAACATGAACGATGGAGGGGAAATTCGGCCGTGTTCGTGCGGTCCGGCCCCCCTCACGTTAAAATAATAACGCAACTTAAATAAATTAAGTCACACGTTATACTTGCTATTCACGATCAAAATAAGGAATAAGGAAACCAAAATGAAATCAATAACCCCTACCTCGGGTATAAGTTTCGAAGATTTGACTATGTCCGCGGAAGTCGACGTCGCGGAGATCGGGCGTCGCGGTAGTCGTTCGTCAATTCCGTTGACGAAGAGACGCGTCCGAAGAGGCACGTCGTTGGCGAATCCTTGTACGCCGACGAAGGTTGTCCGAAGAAGAGATGGCGTCCCCTTCGTTGTCACGGTGAACGAAGAAAGGAGGTGTGGCGTTCTCGATAGTCGCACGTTGACGGAGTCGTGGAATATCGGTGTCGATTCCTTTGACGTCGGAGGAAGAGTCGTTGTCGAAGGCGTTCGTCACGGAAGACCGTCGCAGAAGAGATGACGCGGAGGAAGTACGTCGCGTCGCGGATGGATCGTGTTCTTCGGCGGAGAAGTTCTTCGTTGAAGAACGACGTTCTTCGCGTTCTTCGTTGAGTTTGAAGAAGTAGAAGAGGAGCTCTCCACCTCTCAAGAAGACAAACGATCAACCCAAAATAAAATAAGATAACATCTTATTTTATTATTACAAAACATAAAAGAATTTCAAAAGTTTGAAATTCAAAAGAGTTTAACCCCCAAAATTAATTAAGTAACTTAAGTCAATTAAGAGGGGGTTAAGGGAATTTGAAAAGTCTAGGGGTTCGTGTGGGCCCCACCACACTTAATCCTCCCAAGGGAGGTTAAGTGGGTGTGGGTCCCACTTCCAACCCCCTTAGGTAGGTTTTTAACAAACTATAAATAAAATTTGTCTTACACAAATTTTATTTAACTCAACTGAAAACCCCAAAACTTAACTTTCAACCCGCAACAAACGCAACTCCCGAAAAGGTCTCTTTAAGCGAATATCAGCGTTGCGAGTTCATCGGTGCCCTCGGATTTCAATTCCGGGCACTGGATCAAAAGTTAGGAATTCCCGCTCGTTCGTTCACTGAACGTACCCGAGCCAAACTTTGGAAATTAATTCCGGGCACTCCGGGCCTCGGAATCAGGTGCCGTCTGAAACCGCGCTCTTGTAAAATTCTAAAGAAAATTAAGAAAAAATTTTCCTTAAATTTTACGGGTCTTTACATTACTCCCACCTCAGGGCTTTACGTCCCCGTAAAGCTACATCAAAAACTAGGGAAACAAAAGAGGTTACTGAGCACGCATCTGAGCCTCCCGCTCGCATGTGCTCTCCTGGAGATTCCCGTGCCGCCAACTGTTGCGCACAAGAGGAATCAATCGCCCATGTAGGACCCGCTCCTGTCGATCCTCTATCTCCACCGGGACCTCCGTAAAATTCGCCCCATCATCAAGGATGTGCGTCGGGTCGTGCACGTATCTCCTCAGCTGAGACACGTGGAAGACGTCGTGCACCCGGTGCAACTGAGGTGGTAGAGCCAGGCGATAAGCCACCTCACCAACCCTGCTGAGGACCTGGAAGGGTCCGATGAAGCGCGGAGATAACTTGTTGCCTCGGCCAAATCTCCGAATACCACGTCGAGGTGAGACCCGCAGGAAGACGTGGTCACCATCCTCGAACTCTAGTGGCCTCCGCCTCCTGTCAGCGTATGACTTCTGCCGGCTCTGTGCTGTCCTCATCCGCTCCTGGATGACATGGACCTCCTCTGACGTGGCCCGGACCATCTCTGGTCCCACAAGAGCTACAAGATTTCTTCTTTGCCGATAAGAGAAACCTGGTCTCATCCCCTGGATGAACCACATTCTTTGCCTAAAACAGTCAATCCTAACATGGATGACGTCGTAAGGCCTCGACGCTACTACTAAGAGATCCAACCGTTACTCTCGCCTCCAAGGGTTGAGTCATACTATCGGCATCAGTGTGTGGTAACTGGGTCTCCTCCAGTAGATGTCTCACAAGTGAGGGTCAAGTCAACAGTCAACTGGAACCTCTTAGTAACATCACAAAAGAGGACAGGAAAGAAAACATCACAAAGGTATGCGTCTTTTATTATTGCAGCTCATATTACAAGACGCTACACTAAAGCAACATAAACATGGAACTAGAAGTACAAAAGACGTATCCACTAGTTCCTCCCCTGTCCACCTGCTCCCAAAGCTCCAGCATTTGTTGCTGCCTCAACCTCGGTGGCTCCCTCCAAGCCTGCGGATCGAGGAGTCAGACAGTCACGTGCCAGGTGACCCTTTCCGCGGCATGAGTAACACAACCTGCTCCTTGCACGGCTAGCTCTGTTCCCACTCCGGGTGCCCTGCACCACTGGTCCTAAAACCCGAGATCGCCCAACTGCTGGTCTGGTCCTCCTGGACCTCTGCATCATCTGTCTACTGCCCACAGATGACTCGGCTTCTGATCGAAAAACACGCGGTAAAGGAAGAATCTCCTGTACACGCTCGGGGTGTAGAGATACTGGCACAAACTCCACCCTGAAAAAGGTCTCGAAGTCTTCCCATGCGAAGTTCATCTCATCGCAAAACTGAAACAAGTGGCTCCACCACCTACCTGCTGCTGCGTGTAGTAGGCTCGCAGCGAGGATCACCATGAGGTCTGCTGGTGTCCTCACTAGCCTAAACACTCGTACCACTGCCTCCAGCCAGTCCTCTGCAGCCTGGGGATCCGTCTCCCCGCGAAACCTGGGCGGTCGCTAGCGCTGAAACTCATGCAGTGCGCTGAGGCGACGTGCATCGTCAGCGGCTGCTGCTGGAAGCATCGGGGGCTCGGTGGGTAGAGCTACCGCCGGTGCCACTGCTGACAAAGGGCCTTGCACCGAGGCCTCGTCGCTCGGTGGGCTGTCGTCACATTCGATTCTCGGAACCCTAGCTGGCTGCCGTCGTGGGGCCATCCTGAAAGAAACAACGTAACACGATCAAACGATTATACCTGGTGAGCTGACCTGGTTTGAGCTGTTTTAAGGGGAAAAACCTTTGAAAACACACACGCAATCAGTGTTTTCGTGCACAAAGTCGGAAATCAGTTGTCAGGGTCCTGGTGTATGGATACGTCGGCCGCCCGCACCAACACTGGACTCCCTGAACTGAAAACCACACTCGGTACTCTCAACACTATTGCTTCACAGAAAGAAACATCAGAGTTATAGGTTTTGCGGTAGAACCGAACTCCTCTGATACTAATTTGTCACGACCCGCCCTCGGGGTCCGTGCCGTGACTACCCCAAGCCCGCCTTCCATAGGCCAGGGGCTGGCGACTAGCACCAAGGCGTAAATCCCGGTAAAAAGGGAAGGCATTGCCTTTGTAAAGTAAACAAACACCACAGAGTAAGCAAGCGGAAAGTAACACTAAGCAAAAACAGAGTACAACTAAAGGTGCGGAAAGTAAAAAGGGGCCGGAAATACAAGCCCAACTGTAAAGTACAACTCAAAAGGAAAAACAACAACTGAAATGTAAAGCTGCTACGCCGAGCTGTCCACTGGAAATCCCACCTGAAGGGTGGGTACGGATAGCTCCTCTGCTCCTCGGGTCCCGCCGTCTGCTCCGAGTATGTCCCGCCCAGTGGTCTGCCTCTGGGTACCGCCTCGTCGTATAGTCCACCTCCAGGTACCGTCCAGTCCTCGAACACTCGGCCTCTGCCAGTACTGGCCGTCGTCTGCAACCAACACAACGAGGTGCGGGCATAGCCCGTGCAGGGGTGATTATAACGATAGTCAGTAGGGACCCCGAGACCCTCAAGGTCTCACTAAAACCAACAAGGATAATCACAAGAAGATCTCAACAGTTAAACTCTACTTAGGTATATGCCCATACATATACCTAAGTTATCAAGTAACCCATCTCAGTCATGAGGAAACACAAGGATCATGAGATCAACGGATAACCACTACCCAGGTATATGCCCATACATATACCTAAGTTATCAAGTAACCCATCTCAATCATGAGGAAACACAATGGTCAAAAGTCTCAGCTCAAACCAGGATTTTCATTATCGAAATCGTAACTGCTAAAGAGCTCCGTCTCTAGAGTGTACAGTGGTCCTGTCACGACTCTGAGGCCGCCGCTCACTAACCTAAGACTGCTGAAGTACTCCTCCTGTCGAGTACTGCGGGTCTGCTGCCAACTACCGGGCGCTCCGTCCGCTGAGGGTCTACTGCCAAATACCGGGCGCTACCCAGATAGCCTACTGAGGTACTCCTCCTGTCAAGTACTGCGGGTCTGCTGCCAACTACCAAGCTCTCCGTCCGCCGTGGGTCTGCCGCCAAATACCGGGCGCTCCGTCCACTGGGCTAGTCGACTCACTCCAAGTCGAGTCGGTCAAGCAGTCGTCAGGTCTCAGCCGGCTACACGGTCTCCGTACTCTGCACGCTCGTCTCCGGGAGGGTCCGCTCCACGAGCTACTGGTCGATACTCCAAGTATCACAAGGTTCCGCGAAGAAGTGTCTCAAAGGACCGACTCGTCACAGGGGTCCCAACGCAACAGACGGCGCGTCGATCGGACGCCCGGTCTGTGAGTTATTGGCATTTTCGTCTCCGGGGCCCGGTTGGTTTTTAAGGCAAAACCAACCCGACCGTACTCCACCTGCGTCCAAACCTCGGGCGGAGTATGCCAAAAGATCCGTCTCACTAAAAGGAACACAACGCGACTGACGGCGCGTCAATCGGACGTTCGTGGCTCTAGATATGAGCGTTTCCGCTCCGAATGCCCGGTTGGTTTCGTGAACGAACCAACCCGGCCGAACTCAAAGTAACCCGAAACCTTGAGTGCGATATACCGAAACGACCGTCTCGATCCAAGGATCGCGTTTCCGCAGACGGTTCGTCGTTCGGAGGTCCGAGGCTCAAGTTATGAGCCAAAAACCGAATCTGGTTCGAAACGGGGGGGGGGGGGGTCCTGGTCCGGGCCGACCCGGCCCGACCCCCCCCCCCCCCCCCCGGGGGCGGCGCGGCGGGCCGCGGCGGCCAGGCGCCGCGAGGGGGCTGCGCACGCGGGGGGCTTGATTGCCCCCGCTTCTTCACGGACGGCGCGGCCTTTGTGCCGCGCCTGGGTAACAAATCGGCCCCCACATGGGGGCCGGTTTTGGAGAGTCAACTGGGGGGCTGCTGCCCCCCCCCCCCCCTTTTATTGAACCCCCCCCCCCCCTCTTAAAGAGGGGGGTTATATAGAACCGGCCGGGGGATTTAATTCCCCCGGTTTTATGTCATCTGGACGGCCAGCTGGCCGGCCGGTTTTCTCAAATGAGACCGGAATTTCTGGTCCCCTTCTTCGGCTTCCGACGCCGGCGGCCCGGCCGCCGGTCTTTTCTTCTGCCGCGGCCCGGAACCGGCCGCGGTCTCCTCGTCCCGCCGCGGCCCGGAACCGGCCGCGGCGTTCGTCATCCGGCGCGGTGCGACGGCACCGCGCCCCTTTCGCCGTGCCATGATTCCTTCCAACGCGGCGCGACGGCGTCGCGTTCTTGAAGATTCTCCTCGGCGTAGCGCGACGGCGTTGCGTAAAATATAAGCACGATCATCCGCGTGGTGCGACGTCACCACGCCACTTGCTTCCACCCGCATGAATAAACATGAACGATGGAGGGGAAATTCGGCCGTGTTCGTGCGGTCCGGCCCCCCTCACGTTAAAATAATAACGCAACTTAAATAAATTAAGTCACACGTTATACTTTCTATTCACGATCAAAATAAGGAATAAGGAAACCAAAATGAAATCAATAACCCCTACCTCGGGTATAAGTTTCGAAGATTTGACTATGTCCGCGGAAGTCGACGTCGCGGAGATCGGGCGTCGCGGTAGTCGTTCGTCAATTCCGTTGACGAAGAGACGCGTCCGAAGAGGCACGTCGTTGGCGAATCCTTGTACGCCGACGAAGGTTGTCCGAAGAAGAGATGGCGTCCCCTTCGTTGTCACGGTGAACGAAGAAAGGAGGTGCGGCGTTCTCGATAGTCGCACGTTGACGGAGTCGTGGAATATCGGTGTCGATTCCTTTGACGTCGGAGGAAGAGTCGTTGTCGAAGGCATTCGTCACGGAAGACCGTCGCAGAAGAGATGACGCGGAGGAAGTACGTCGCGTCGCGGATGGATCGTGTTCTTCGGCGGAGAAGTTCTTCGTTGAAGAACGACGTTCTTCGCGTTCTTCGTTGAGTTTGAAGAAGTAGAATAGGAGCTCTCCACCTCTCAAGAAGACAAACGATCAACCCAAAATAAAATAAGATAACATCTTATTTTATTATTCCAAAACATAAAAGAATTTCAAAAGTTTGAAATTCAAAAGAGTTTAACCCCCAAAATTAATTAAGTAACTTAAGTCAATTAAGAGGGGGTTAAGGGAATTTGAAAAGTCTAGGGGTTCGTGTGGGCCCCACCACACTTAATCCTCCCAAGAGAGGTTAAGTGGGTGTGGGTCCCACTTCCAACCCCCTTAGGTAGGTTTTTAACAAACTAAAAATAAAATTTGTCTTACACAAATTTTATTTAACTCAACTGAAAACCCCAAAACTTAACTTTCAACCCGCAACAAACGCAACTCCCGAAAAGGTCTCTTTAAGCGAATATCGGCGCTGCGAGTTCATCGGTGCCCTCGGATTTCAATTCCGGGCACTGGATCAAAAGTTAGGAATTCCCGCTCGTTCGTTCACTGAACGTACCCGATCCAAACTTCGGAAATTAATTCCGGGCACTCCGGGCCTCGGAATCAGGTGCCGTCTGAAACCGCGCTCTTGTAAATTCTAAAGAAAATTAAGAAAAAAATTTCCTTGAATTTTACGGGTCTTTACACATTACCTGACATAGAAGTTCTATGTCTATGACTAACACAACCACAAATTGTGCAGAAATAAAATAGTGGGTTGAAACTATGTCAAATAAATCATTATATAGTGTGGAGGATAAAATAAGCATACCTCTAATGGTTGATTGTCCGGCCTTGGCACCTCCAAGTGTAGACTAGAATTTGGGTAGATGGACTGTACATCTATGCTGAGATCCAGCCCGAGTACCCTACTCAACACTTCCCTTATTGTACATACAACATTTTTCGGTGTTCTACATCTGCCGCACCTAATTTTATGTCCAGAAGTGATCTAACCACCTGCCTAATTTGGTTTGATCAACCCCTAACTACATTCATTATAGGACTCTGACTCCCATATATACTCAGTTGTCAATGGTTCTTATAGAATATTTTAATATGTCCTAAACTACTATATGAACATCATTGGAAATGGGGTTATTGATATTTCCCTCGTATGTTCCCCATACTACTTCACAATTACCAGGACACCATATCACCACCACTTGAAGTTGAACCAGCATTATGAACATTATACACAATTTTCCATTTTTGGAAATATCTAAAATGATGCTTTCTTCCCCCAGAGGCTGCACCATTTGTCAACCTAGCTGGTTCCACATGTCCAACTCATGAAACTATCATTAGTTTCCCATATGAGATAAAGTCATGGTCCATTACCTCTGCAGACTGCTTCATATAGAAGATGCTCACATATGACATAATATCAAGCTTAATCCGATCCAGGATTCATATATCTATAGCCTCCACATTTACAGCAATCATCAAGAAGAATCAATACAAGCCAGTGAAATAACCAGTATAATCCATCACAGACACAACCCACTGAGCAAATTTCTTAAAATATACATCCTCCTCCAACCTCAAAGTTTCAGGGGTAGTAATATTGTAGAAAAGTTTACTAGAAATCCTTTCACACCATTCCATCAACATGATCCATATGAGATATAATATCCCACCAACTCTTGGCATTCCTTTTTATCATGTAGGCCACTATCATGACTCACTTCTTAGGATGAGCCTCTAGGTGATCATGTATATTCTTGAGAGACTCTATCTAAATATTTACTACCTCTATCCAACCCTCCCTAGTAATGGTTGGAGGGCTTTCCAGCTGAAACTCTCTGGTTAGGTGAAACATACATAGCACAATCACACCAAGGTCTCATTCCATTATCTTCATAAATTGTGGAAGAATATAATGGAAATTCTCTTCCTTATTATATTTTACCACTGAATCCCCATAAAATACTACTTTGGGAGAATTATAAGTAACGCCCTCTTATCACCTAGTCAATATGCGTCTTCTTGGAGGTGTTTCTCTAAAATTAAAAACACAAGCCTTAGAATCAAAATATATATAATTCAGAAATATAAAGCAATTTCATTCATTATAAACTAAAAAACCATTTCAAATACACCACCCAAATTGGTTTGATCATAACTACCACACAACTCAAGTCCAACTCTTCCAATGACTATGGAAATGTAGGATAACTAACTCAAACGGTTACAATCCTCACATTATACACAATAAATAACAATTCACAAATCATAACTTACATAGATAATATTTCAATTTCCTTACCACCCTTGTCAAGAATGACCCCCTTAGTAATTGTGTAACACTTTGAGAAAAAAGATTTTTTCACCATTTTTATGAAAATCAAAACAATTCTACCCCTTTTGATCCACAATGTATTCCTATGTTTGTGTTCCTACAATGATTCATGTCACTTGTATACATACGAGACTAGAAATGATGCATTAATGCAAAAAAATCTTCCAATCCATCCACAAGATAAATATCATAAAACTATCACATCATGGAACATGTGTGTCTCATAATGGTGAAATATGATATAATTTACCAACAAAATACAAGAAAAACAATTCCCACCCAGGGTGACTTGGGGTTTACCTAGTATTTGGGTTAGCTACTCCCAAGAACAAGCTCATTTACAAGTCTCAACAATATCCTTAATGCCTTTATACCATTACTAAATTGTAATTCAAATAAAAATAACTCCTTTAATACTAATTTGTAACTTCCATAACCCGTGTGACACTAAACTTATGTCCCAAACTCGGTCATCACATGGACTCAAGCATGTAACCCTATACACTAGAGGATTACAACTAGTAGTGAGGGTATAGATTATTCACATGGGGAGACTATAACCTCTTACTAGAGTAATAAATAGTATAAAACATATAAAATAGTTTCGATTACATGACCTAATAAATGAACAACCAAATATAACCATTTCCAAACTTGGTACAAACCAAAATCAATAGAAAATATGTCATTTCATGATGCAATTCCAACTGAATCAATCTAATATAAATATAATTAGTGGAATCCCAAAAATAGTCTTCACTATAATTCTGGAACCTCATCCATACAATTCCCATGTCCAACAATACTATATTATATAGGACCCTTGCCCTTGTCCTAACATGAAATCATTAAATCTACTCTTTTATATAACGACAGCCTGAGCAGGGTGTGAGTACAACTTATTAGGCCACCAGTAATAGTTTCTTCAAATATCACACCTAACTGATAGTTCATTCTTGTATAAAAAACAAAAATAAAATTAAATAAAAATTGTGTGATACTAGTTAAATATCTCTACTTATATATTCTAAACGAGGTTCCATATCATTATTTCTATTTTATTACTAGTTCATCATCAATTAAAATGTTTATATGATGGAAATTCACATCCTTCACACAAGGTTCTTGTCTTTTTTATTTATTCACATGGGAATAAGTATGCCCCTAACTCAATCAGAATAACATATAACAAAATCACAATATACTCACCTAGAATTAATAATTGGGGTGAAATACAACCATTATGGGAATAGAACTTTTTCCCCTTCCCAAAGCCATGCACTGTGGTGTAGTTAGATAATGAGTCTGACTCAACCCATGGAAGGAGCCTATGTCCTTTAAACAACACATCAATACATGTTCACATTATTATCCATCTATTAACCACACATAAACAACATTATAAACAAAAATAGAATATATGGTCAAAAATCATAATCCACAAAACTTAACATGGGAAATCATATTGGGTTATAACCCATTAAATATTTTTATATTTACATCACATTTCCTATTCAGAAAAAATCCAATTCTAAATCCTATATCATTAATCATATTCAATAATTCCATGTTGTCTACCCAATATACATTTCTCATAAATCACCATATAAAATTGACTTTAACATATTTTCTCATTTTCCTTACCATTATCAATTTAGCATATTCACCATTTCATAAGAACTAACCCACATCAGCATATATAACGTATTTCATAAGCCACATATCTCAATATCAATTAACCAATATTCCATTTGGTCTTTCATTTAAAATATCTACCTATTCAATAATATCGTTATAAGTTTAGACAATATCATAGAACATAGTTAGAATGTTTCTGGGCCCAAAAAATATCGACGCACCCCATTAGTGGACTTTAAGGGGTCAAATCATCCTTGATGCATCCCAAAGTATCATAATGGTTTCAATTAAACAATTACACACCCAAAATACAAAACCATACAAGGAGGTTCAAAATCACAATAATAAGTGACAATGAACAAAGATTGACATGAAAAAATCTTCAATGAAACTATTGGATATTACCTATTGAATTGGTACCTCAAATATATTTGTGAATGAACTCCCAAACATGGAATTCGTTCTTGATTAAACTACCTATTAAATCATTATCCATTATATCCCTAGAAAATATGTTTTTTAGAGATTCAGATGGAGATGAGAGAAGGATACAAATCCTAATATAAAAAAGAATCAAGGAGTATATTAGAATCCCATGGGTCTTATATCTGCAACAGAAAACACTCTAAACGTCCTTGTATAGAAGGGGAATCACCTCTTAGAATCTTGGGTTGCCCAGGTTTATCCCTAGGGTTTCATTAGTAATAGAGTTGGAAAAATACTGAGTTGGGGTTAAAAATTCCCAAGTGTAATTTTTCTAAATATTTTCATCATTATTAGGCTATATGGGTTACCTACATGACATTAACAAAACCATAAGAACTATTTGATATCAACAATAAAAAATCTCCCCCAACACAGTTTCTTGGGATTATCTACACAATTTTAACTAACAAATCACAACCCATTAAACATGCCCAAAACTCCTATTTCATCCTTTTTGATGTCCTCAATCCCCAGAACACCCCTAGGTCTTCTCATGAACAAGGAGAACCCATATTTAACCAAGGTAAAATACTTAAACATAATTATAAAGTAATACATACCTTAAAAAATTCCATAGTCATTCAAACATGGTTATTGTTAAGGTGCACATCAAATAAATATGTTCTCTCTTTATCAGCGGTTCATTTGAAGAATTTGTGGAATAATATTTATGAGGATGAGAAAAAGGTAGTTCAATACACTTTTATATATTTCTAACGCAATACGGTGGTGTACAAGAATGATTATAGAAGAATAGAATACTTGGATGAACATTATCTATGTGTGGATATCTGAAATAACCGATATGATTTGGGTTTTCCTCCATAGAAGAATATTTATAATACTTATATTTTAGAAATTTCTTAGGATTTAAATTAAATGGTTCTCATGATTCCTGAAAATAGGTGTCTTTATATTCCATCAAGTATGGGAATTGCTTCCCTGAAACTAAGTGGGTGTTTCATGCATCATTATTTGATTATTCTACACATGAAGGAATATAGACATGATCTATAACAGATTTGAAAATTTAGTATCAGAGATGAACTACACATGTAGTTGAGGATACTCATTAATTTTGATCAAAAAAACAAAGCTAGTAGAGTTATCATGTCACCAGAAGAATGAAAATACAAATAATCTCATTGGGGGATCTTCAAATTTATTGATAAATGTTAATGGAATTAGTATCCTTGTTAAATTCACATCATCCCCTAAATGGAATGATGTAAAACCTCACACATCCTATAAAAAGAGTTAACACCCAAATATTAATGGGTGATACAATACATTTTATAGATAGAAATTAGTGTTTAATTTTGGAATTTACATTGGATATATAAATAAGATAATTCTAGGTCCCCCAGGCTACATATTTAGAAGAACAAACATATCCTTGTTTGGTGGGTTAATCCCAAAGGTATTTTTTTCTATATTTTTAAATTTGGATAATGTTGGTTTAATTTACATGATACCAAATATTTATTGATAGGGGTGAAATTTATTTGGGTTATGGCTCATTACTCTTTGCTTGATCTATACATGGTCACATCTTGTGATCAACATTTCACCTATACATCAATTTCATAGGAACTCATCGTTTTTTTCTTTTATTTATCATAATAATTGGTATCAAAATCATTGGAGTCTTTGGATAGAAATTTCATGTCTCCAACCAGTTATTACCATTTCTTGGATCATACTTGGTGATTTTAATTAAATCCTAAACATGGAGAAAAAATTCATGTGTGGATTAATTAAATTTTATCTATATAATTCCAAACCTACATTGAACATAATGAAATGATTGAGGCCAACAATATAGGTACTATATATACTTAGTCTCAAATATTTCAATATATATTTCTAGGAAGTAAATATGACATAGATATTTTTAATGAGACAATCTTTAAATGTAGCACCCATATCCTACAAAAACGTATCAAAACACTGCACTAAAAATCATAAAATTTTGGAGGATTTAATGGAGAAATACTCCAAGAAACCATTTCCCTTTATATTGAATATGTCTTTTGATACACATCCATAATGAGGGAAACTCATTAATGATGTTTACAGATATATGGATTACAAAAATGATGATAATTCTTATATTCTCAAAAATAAATTTCATAGAAGGAATCTGAAAAAAAAGAGTAAGGATCATTTTAAATATCTTGATATTGAAATAACTTCTATAGATTCCCCACTTCAGCATACTAAATAACACAATAAATGTAGTGATTTACCTAATAGAAGTTTAATGTAGACTATGATAGTGTTCAAACATAATAGTCTTATGAATCAGAATTATTCCATATAAAGGGATGACTTTAACGATAAATGAATAAACTATGATGATAGTAATTCAAAATTATTAATATATTATGAAAAATATATCATGGTATACATGAATATATCATTATTAAAAATAATGACAAGATCATGGATAATAGGAATGCCTTTTATAGAATGTTTTATATAATTTGAAATATCTTTTCTGTTGATTGTCCTTCCACAATAATCTCGTGGATGGTGATACTCTTCATTTATATAGACATGAGGAAAATTTTGATCCCACTTATCATCCAATGGAATATGATATTATAGAGGTAGTATTTGGCCTCAAATGTGATATTTCAGAGGAAATAAATGGTTTTTGTAACCTCTTCTGTAAAACCTATTAAGAGATAGCTCAAGATGATGTCTGTAGGCTTGTTCTTAATTTTGTTAAAGGATGATATATTCCTCATAATTTGAATACATATTTCCTTGAACTCATTCATAATGTAGACTATTCTATTTAGATTCATTTCTTTAGTATTGTTTCTCTGAATAATAACATCTAAAAAATTATAAGAAATTTGTTTCCTATTATATTTCTCTACCCCACAAGAAGGATTTTATCTTCGAACCAATTAGCTTTCTACATGGGAATGCACATTTAGGATTTCTTTATTATATAATCATAATGTGGTATCCTTCTTATAAAACACACCATGGTTGGTATTATTTCTCTCAGAATTGATGATATGAAATAACTGAAAATAATGTATTGGACTTTCATTTTCTATGGTCATTCAAAATTTGGTTTTGATGGTGTTTTAATTGGTTAGGTTAAAATCATTTTGTGTAATGTAAATATATTTTCTCTTATAAAGAGATCCACTGAATGTTACATAGATTTCTCAAGTTATTTTAGGCAGGTTTATCCTATCTATGTTGTAATTTTTTTTCTATTATAGTGAAGTATATGATCAGGCTTCCCTCCATCATAGATTGTAAAAGAAAATTGAAATGTATTTTTGTTGGAATCATATTATCTTTTCCTACTCATATTCTATTTGATATTAAAATCATCATCTCCACCCAGGAGGATATAAAATATATCAGTACAAAAAATGAGGCTCTCTTACATTATGAGGATGTCTCTTACAAGAATATTAAATGGAATGAATGGTTTATCTACATTTTAAGGGATTTTTACACTTCAAAAAAATGTTTATTATAAAAGAAATGGGAATTTTAAATTGGGTTTTTTATTTTATTTATATTGGTGTTTTTATGTTCTGCGTAATAAATAAATATTTCTATTATTCTGCTATTATTTTTTAAATCTAATGGAAATTTCTTCCTAGAAAAGAAAATATTTATCCTTGGTCGGTTGTGTCTACTTGGTGAAATGGTTCATCAATCCCAAAAACAAATTGTTACATCATTATGTAAAAATGGAATTCTATACTCATCCTGAATATTAATAGATCAATTAAGAACACAATTTATGAGTGGAAACATTCTAGAGGGGGAGTTAGCCACTAATTAATGGTTGAACAATTGCAAGCCTTATGATTCTAGAGATTTTGGAATTTAAAATATTAGATATTTAAATGAATCCATGAATTCCATTCTTACGTGGCATTGTATCAACGGTAAGTTATTGGCATTGGGTTTTCTTCAAGATGGATTCATGAATAAACATAAAAGTGGAAAACTCATTTACATTGATTCTAATATTTGGCCTTCATCTCAGATAATATCATCCATAATTGATGTTCGATCTAGATTTTTGTCCTTTAGATACTAATATATGAAATTTGTATTTGTAAATTTTAAATGTTTTCTTTTACATAAAAATATCATTAATGGTGAAACAAATCTAGAATTGAAAATATTAATTGAGGATCAAACTAATAATATGAATGATTTTAATAATATCCTTAAAAATCATGTAGTTATTACTTCACTTTAAGATATGACTACATGGCATAAGAACCTACAACAAAGGGTGTTATAAATGTTAATCTATTTTATATACATGCAACCTATAATATTTTTGTTATTTAGTTCCTTGGTGAAATAAATATTTTTTTATGAGACCCTCCAGGACATATCTTGTATATATGTTCGAACATGGAATAATTCCAACATATGACCATCTGTAGAGTTTTCAAGTCTATATTTGTTCTTTTTATGTTCTTCTTAATCAACATGGATAATATTATGATCAGTTTTTAAAGATGTTACACTATTTCCTCAATTTGGAAATACCTTTTTGAATTCGTTGAATTTAAATTTCCTTGTATTTATTATATCTGAGACTTCGACAGTGGTTTGAATGATCTTCTACTTTCTCAACATATATTGAATATTTTTAGGTTGTTGCGATAGAGCTGTTTCATTTTATCTAGAATTCATGACATAAGTGGATCCTTTATGGTGTCATTTTTTTGCCTCCTACTACTTTGGCTAGTATTATTATTCTCATTAGTATATTTTTCCATCTAAAAGGTATTATTAAATTAATTCAGTTCATGATATATTTTCTCTTAAATGTATTGAAGTTGTTGATAATTTTTATTCTCCCTCTATCACAATTATGGTCTTATAAAAGCTTCATTTTTAAATATGTATAAGTAACATTAATGTGGGATTGTTGAGAAGAAATAAATGTCTATCAGTATCTAGAGATATCTTCAAATATCATTATGGAATTGTATTTATCTATTTATGTAGTTTGTGTGGAGTTATATATTCTCTTGAAAAATATATTATTTGGTCCAACATTGTGATTGGGAAATCCGGATAATGAGTCTCAAAAAACAATTTAGTTCATATATGGCACTACAATTATTTTTTTAGCCATTATAGTAGCTCAAATAATCCCCCATCGATGCTTACAATCCAGAGATATATATTTTTTATTTTCATTCAAACATTTATCATAGTGTCGGTCATTTCTATATTGAGTCTAATTCGGTCATAGATGGTCATTCCAATAATGTTGGTAATAGAATTGATCTTTATTTACCTCGTGAGATTCCTAGTGATGTAATTTAATTACATAAATGGGATCACTATTAATATACAATCCATCATATTTTGGTATTACATATTCTTTTGATAATAAATAACACTTTCTCTTCTAGTGAAGGTCACAAATTTCTACATAAAATAGTTTTTTATTGAAATCTGAATAAATATGTGCACATTTTATTAATGATATTATAGTATTAATTAAATAAATCTATAATCAAGACTTCATTTTATGATTCCAATTTTTTTTGAAAGTTTTTAATCATTTAATCAATGATTCATTCATATCCCAGTAAATACATATAATATTCTTGGTATGATTCATATAAGGAGGGTAGTAAAATATTTCATAATCTAAAAAAATTAATGAAATATAAAATTTTGAATGAATTCAATAATGTAAATAAGATAAGAATCAAAAAATATTTTCATATGATTACATTAAGATACATTAATACCATGAAATTATATATTAGTCACATAGTCTAAAGATACATTTTACATGAATGTGAATAGTGTGGAATACAAAAATGATGGGTTTATCTAGTATCCAATATATAAATTTGTGTGTAAATGTATGAATTACATATTTCAAAATTTCATTTTTCGACATAATAATAGGTCTTTAGTATTTTATATTTATCGATTTATCCAATAAAATGAATAAATTTCAACCTATAACATGTGAATAGTTATTTTTATCCTTTATAATGTACATATTTTGATGCATATCAATCCAAATTTTTTCATTAGTTAAATTTTTATTCAAGGAAAATTATCTTCAAAAAAGAATATTTATTTATTGTGTAATCCTCCTATGGAAGGATATCTAATGTAATAGGATAAATTAGTTGATAAATGTGATTCATAAATGTATAAAATGTCCAAAATGAATGATTCTAATATAAATTCAATTATTCACATTCCCTAACAAGGAAGGATATCAATTCGAATAGTCAAACATGTCAATAATTTTATTTTTACACTATTTATTTTATGTATTGGATACTAATAGTAAGGGACATAGCATAATAATTATACATTTAATGGTTATTTTACTATAATTCACATTAGAAAATCTTTTCAGTTTAGAGTTTCATATAATTAGGAACAATGTTATAATGTAAACTTGTACATTACAAGTAGAATCTTATACCCACTATCCATTTTTTCTTTCAACGGACACCCATTTAAATTAAAAATATTGATTTATTTTAATTAAAAATCATCATTAAATTCATCATGATATAATAGTTTTCTTTTCCAATATTAACACATGTGAAAAAATTTTAATACATGGGATGAGCACAAAAACATTATAAGGTAATTACAGGAAGTAAATAGTTATTCTATTGATAACATGTAAACCCATTAAAAAGATCTTATTAATACTTCATAAAATACATAAAAAATCACTTAGTTAAATTGAGAAATCATTACCATATAACTCCTAAAATAACCCATTCAAATGGAATAACCATATGATTGACTTCAATCTATGGAGTACCGAAGGATTTGTAGATCTGCAATGGGGCTCACACATCGTATAAGTTATATCAGGCTCACTAATTTTTCATTTTCTATAACCGGTATTAAACCTTTTTATAATATATTTGAGTCACATCAGTGAGATATAATGGGTCTCAACCCTAAGTTCTAATTTCAAAGGATCAAATAATTAATTAAACTATTTAAAACACTTTTAAAAATATATATAAAACACTTCAAAATTTAAAATACAACTATCCATGTAAAATAAATTTTAAAAATTTTATTTAACTGATCATAATAAATAAACCTCTTTATATGAAATTATAGAGAAAAACATATACATGAAAAATTTCATAAATTAAGCATCATGAAAGAAGGAAATTTACTTCTTGCTGTATTTGATAAAAAATTTCCGTGTTTTTGGAATAATCAGTCAATTTTCACAACCCATTTAAAAAATTGAACAAAAGATAATTTTTAATAAACATGTCCAATACCACATTGAATAATTTGAGATAAATTATAAATATAAAAGTTTAAAATACTAAAGTATATTTAAATAATTTCATAAAAACAAAATGAAGACAATGAAATGAAATAGAATGATTTAAAGAATAAATCATTAAAATAGTTAAGATGATGTTTTTAATAGAAGAGTCATTTATCATGAGAATGACTCATCACATAAATTATGTATATTTGTGAATAATAAAAACATGTTATTAACTAGATTTATAGTATTTTTAATGGTTATTATTGCATTATATATCTTATTATCATGTTGTAAAACATTACATTATTATTTATGTTAATGTCAAATGTTTTGATGATATTTGGTGCATTTGTCCAAAATCACACTCAAATGACGTATATAGTAAAAGGGTTCATAATTAAATCATCTAAAAACAATATTTATGATATTATTACCAATTTATACGTAATTTATTCTTTTATATTAATCCATTATGTATAATTATGAAAAATGAACTTTGTTATAATCTTCAAGACGGTAGATCATACGTATACATGAGTAACATTTGCATTTTTGAATGATCGGTATGTAAAAAGGGTAAGTATTATATTATATTTACATAATGATCATAAAATAGATAAGTTAATATTAATAATTTATATATACAGATATATATCATCCATTTTATGTGCTGATAAAAAGGAATCACATCACTTCTTGGAGGTGATAGTCCACACATTTTCGAAAATGATGTTATATTTTCATTGTTCGTTAAAATGTTAGAATTTTTTAAAATATTATTATATTAAAATTATAAATTTTTCATTAATATCATATTTAAACATGAATTATGTCATAATCAATAGTCTTTATATACTGCAATGGAAAACAAGTTATATCATTTTGTAGAGGTGATAGTTCACATGTACGGATGGACAAATAATTCATATATCATTAGATGGAAAAGGATATGGATATATGTGATTATATAACAATAATAAAATCATATTATTTTGGGGTTTTTTATTTATTATTTCATCATGGTAAAATAAGACTTTTAAAAAGTGGAATAATAAACAACACAAAAACACATAATTAAAGGATGCCTCTTATTCGAATGATATCCCTTGATTAACACCTTAACGCATGTTGGGATGGTGTTATACAAAAACAAATACCAATAATATGTTTACAAGTATTATATGATATTATTTTTTCAGATCATGGGTCATCAAAATTAGTTTATATGTATGATGAAATGAGAAGAATGAGTGACTTTTTATAGAATATGGGAGGGGAACTCTTGGAATTATTCAAAATAATAAATTAATGTAAATTAGTTTTTTATATAAAATGGAACCAAATTATTTTATATAGACTAAAGTATCCATTTGGTTATAATTATATTCGTTGAGTATAAATTAAACAATGTTTACAATTATTTAATCATTCTCTTTTGGATTATGTCATTATTGAACCTCTATAACTAATGCTGTGAAAATTTGTATTTTTTTCTATTTAAGGGATAATATTGTCACTATAAAATATCCAAATAACCATAAATAAGTTATTTTTTAACATTTTCTGAATTATCCAAATCATTTTTCCAAAATTTTGTTTTTGAAAAATTTTATATCGTTCAATAGAATAATATTAATTTTAAAATATCATAGATTTCCATTTTCACACATTCAATAGTTGACTTTTTAAAAGTATAATAACTACATTATATCATCAAAAAACTATTATCAATCATAAATATTACTTAAAATTCATTCATAAAATTTGTGTATGACATTAATTATATCAAATTATATCTATTTTGACATTTAAATATAATTTATTTCATTCTTCTATTAATTAAACAATTATTACATCATCATTGTGACAATATTTATGGTAATTATTTTATCCCCAATGATTTTAAATTAATTAACATGATGTAGATGAATATATAATATTTAAATTTAATATTTATATATAAAAATATCACATATATTACCCCATATTGAAAACAATACACATGTTAAAAATAAATGTGGCAGAAAATTTACTTCTCTTTGAAAATAATATTATAATAATTATATTATTATAAAAAAGTACAAAAATGGTACTATAAACTTTCATCTAATACTTAGGGAAGTAAAATACTTTTCCAATAAAATTAGAAAAAGTGTAATGGTAATTTTATAATACATATAATAATATTTTTACCCATATATACCAGATTTTTTTTAAATGCATTAAAATGAAAAATTTCTGAAGATAATATTCATATATGTCCAAAATAAATTATATTTAATTATATAATCTTTAATATTGATTTCAAAATAATTAATCCATTTTTTCAAATTCAAATGAAACAATTGAAATAAATTAATTCAAAATTAATATTGTTGACGGAATGGGAAAACTTGTTTTTTATTGTAAAACCATTCAAAATATGGAAATGTTCTTATATTCATATTCTATGTGTAATTGATCAAAATAAAATAAATTGTACAATATCATAAAACAAAGTCCTATTTATACTATAAATCATTTGAATACACAAATTAAAACTATAAATGAAATTTAGGAAAAATAATTTTTCAATTAAAACGTTATATTTTTCATTATTCATTCAAAAAATTAACGAAACAAAATAATACCAAAAAATCAACCAATGTAAACTATTATATTCCTCAAATAAATTATAATTTTATTTTCTCAAATAGCTTTGATAAAAGTTGGAAGATGTTGATTAAAACATGTGCACAATCATAGTGTAATGGCACCGACCTCTCCGGTCCATTACATTGTGAAAATGTGGTGTTGGAGGTGTTTCGGGAGGTCAAGGTGACTTATCCCCAACACTTTTCCAAATTTCCAGTTCTGTGAATAGTGTTTCCAGTTTTACGAACAGTATCAGTAGGTGAACAGCATTTCTATCGGTGAGGTTCAATGAACAGTGATTCAATCGGCGAGGTTCTATCAGTGGACTTCTATCGATAGGCTTGAATAGTGTTTCCAGAATGGTAACCTTATAATGGTGGCCTTCTATCAGTAGGCTTGAACAGTGTTTCCAGAACGGTAACCTTATAACGGTGCCCTTCTATCGGTAGGCTTGAACTGTGTTTCCAAAACAGTAACCTTCTAACAATGACATTCTTTCAGAAGGATTGAACAGTGTTTCCAGAACGGTAACCTTCTAACGGTGGCCTTCTATCGACAGGCTTGAACAGTGTTTCCAGAACGGTAAACTTCTACCGTTGACCTTCTATCGGTATGCTTGAACAGTGTTTCCATAACGGTAACCTTCTAACGGTGACCTTCTATCGGTAGGATTGAACAGTTTTTCCAGAATGGTAACCTTCTATCGGTGACCTTCTATTGGTAGTCTTGAACAGTGTTTCCCGAATGGTAACCTTCTAACAGTGACAATCTATCTATAGGCTTGAACAATGTTTTCAGAACGGTAACCTTCTAATGGTTACCTTCTATCGGTAGGCTTGAACAGTGTTTCCAAAACGGTAACCTTCTAATGGTGACCTTCTATCGGTAGGCTTGAACAGAGTTTCCAGAATGGTAACCTTCTAACGGTGACCTTTTCTTTCCTTTGACAAATTTTGAGTATGTGAACATTGTTTCTAGCTTCCTACAGTTTTCCCCATTTGACGTTTCATTTGATGTAAAATATATTTAAAGCATTGTTTTAAGGACTCTTAAGGCCGATTCAAATTCCATAAAACCTATATTAATTATTCCAAAGGTCGGGATGTTTTTACTTGGTCAAACCACGTGGGTTAATGCGATCCGTTTTTAATGGAGAATTAACTGGATCTAAACACGTTGCCCCATTAAATATTCAAAAAGGGATGAGATATCATTCTCCCTTGTTCTTTCCCTTTGTTCTCAGCTAAGAGATGCTAGAACCTTTCAATCATTCCCGTAGGAGTTGCACAATCAATCTTTACTCCTAGGATTGGTTCTGCTCTGTTTTGGATGCAACCAAGCTGTGTCGGTCAATCATCCCAATAAGGTATGTTTTATCTTCGTTCTTTTGGGGATCATCATCTCTTGTTTCTCCCTCCCATATTATACAATGAAATTTCCAAGATCTTAATGGGTTTTTCTTGGGGTTGGTTGGTACTATCGTACCGTGGCATCCTCTGGTGGATGTAGTTGTCGTGAGAGGAGGATTTTAACCCGCTGTGTTGATAAAGGATGTCAAGATCTCTTCCAGGTAGGGAATTCATGGCTTCTCAAATTGTATATGCGCAATCGTAGAATTAGCATGATTTAGCCCTTTGGATCAGAATGAAATTGACCTAATCAAATACTTGAACCAGATTAAAAGTATTGGTTGATCGCATGTTGATGCTTTATACAATGATAATGGTTTGCCTCATGTTTTTCTAGATAGAGTGATATCTATGATTTCATTGTTTTGTTGTTCGTTCAAGATGGAAATTGATAATGAATGTAAAGACGGAATTAATTGTTAATTAATTGGAGAATGATAAAGAGGCATGTAAATGATTCTAGTTGATGTTTTAGTTGATCTAAATTGATGTTAATCATGTTAGGGAAGAAAGAATAGTTGTTTAATTGTGATAGATTTCTGATTAGGTCTCCCATAATTGGAACATATGAATAACAAATCCACTAATTCAATATGGATTAAAGAACAGATTGTGTGAGGATTACTTAAAGGGTTCTGAGTTACCCTTTTTTTTGTTAAAGGGTCAAGAACCCATGGTTGTGATTGTTGTTTTCCTACTGCTTGTGCTGTGATGTGAGCCTTGATGGCTGTTGTGTTATATGGAGGCATGGAGGCCTTGTGGTTGTGGAAGCGGATGACACCTAGAGTGGCGAGATGCATTAGTTTATTCATGTGGGTGTCGGGGAGGACACCAGTGGTGATGGAATGGGATGGATGTGGTTGTTGGATTCTTGTGGATTCATTGAATGTTTATCTTCTTTTATTTACCCCGCTTCTCTGGGCAGCTGGTCTTGCTTACCCATCTTCTAAAGGAGGCAAATACGTGTGGGGTATGCCACGTGATTTCTGTGTTTAGCCTCTCGAGGGAGAATGGGTCTATGCTCTTTCTATAGGCAGAAAAGACTCGATGGATAGTATATCTACTCACCGTGTTGAGCCTCCTTTTTGTTTAGTAGCATAAGATGCTTTTCTAGAATGCCTGGGAATATGGGAATGTAATTCTGTAATTAATGATTGATTAAATGGTGAAAATCCACAGGGATGGAGATACTGGAATTTAAAGGTGATTTGAATCTTAAAGGGAGCAGTTTTTTTGAATGTGATTCCATTTCAGTTTAATGTGGAATTGTTCATGGTTAATTAATGTTTAAAAAATTAATTAGTGTACAGTGGAACTGATAAAATGTGAATGGAGTAATCTAATAAAGCTCTTCAAATGTTTGTGTGCTTAGATGATACATAGTCTTAGAAGTAGCAGCCCGGAGTCTGAGAGACGTTAGCTGTAGTTGTATCTAAGACTAGGTAATGCCCATAGTGTTCATGTGAGTTATATATATATTCTGTAATTTTTGTGTTTCTAGACGCTACTCCACCTTGTCGGTAAGTGCAACTGACACCCCAGGGATTCTGAGCCCTGTGGGGTGTTTTCCCAAACATTTTGATGGGAGGTCGAATGGCTGACTACCCCCTTTTGGCCCCGCTCTCTTCTCTTGGTAGATACATGTGCCAATAGGCACAACTGTTAGTTTCCCCAAATATGTGTGTAGAGGGCTGTAATGACTTGTGGTTATTTCACACACATATATTCTAGATATAGTATCCTATGGACTACTATAGGTGTAATGTGTATTGGATGTCATGGCTTGAGGATCCCTACTCGGTGTATGGGCTATAATGGGTTGAGGTATAATACTCGATGTATGATACACGTTATATGAGTTGTGGTGGATCCTGGAACTTACCTGGTTACTGTTGGTTGTGAGGATGGTGTGGTGCTTCGCCTAGGTGTTTGCGGGAAAGCCTTTGTAGTGCACGAGGTGCAGATTGTGGAGCTTAGCCTAGGTGTATGCGGGCAAGCCATTGGAGAGAGAAGCACAAGACGTATGTCATTGGGGAAAAGTGTCAAACCAGTGGGGAATTAGTATCGGGGTACCATTGATATTCTTTACAATATTCTATATTCTTGTATGCATTACTTGGTGAGAGTACCCATGGTGAGGTTGGAATCTTAATATACCTTTTTAGGTGGCGAATCAGTTTCACTTTTTGTTCACTGGGATTTAGCATGATTTCGTTACTTTTGCACGAGAGGTTTGGGGAGGATCCTACTGAGTATACTATTATACTCACCCTATGTATATATAAACTGTTTTTCAGGTCACTTGGAGGAGGTTGGAGATCATGTTGGTTACTACGAGCTTGTGGTTGGAGGAGGAGATGTTCGTGCTTATGGTTGCTGCCATTTTACTTTCTTTTGGGTACTTTTCGTTTCCCATTTTAGTTATAGTACTTTTTCATGACATTTCATATATGTACTTGGATTTCTTTTATATTTCAGTTTTGAGTTGCAGTTGATTGGAGTCTATTCTATCTCTCTCTTCTGCATATGTTCTCTTAGAGGGTAGTGCCTCCCATTTGTATGTTTATTATACCCTCGGTGCTAGTCGCCAACCCAGGGCCTACTGGATGCGGGACTCGGGGGGTCATTATCTCTCTTCTCACATTGTCGTCCCAGGAGGGGTACACTTTGTGGGGAGGGGGTCACGACAGAGTGGTATCAGAGGTATGGTTGAGGGATAGGATGGAGTTTGGAGTTAGGAACAGGTTAGGATACATGGGATGGTAGGGAAATGGTGCCATTCATGTTTATCAAGTGGGGTAAACAATAGAGACTGGCAGATACATAGGCGTTTATGGCCCCCTATGATCTATTGCACAAACGTTTAAGTTTAAGATGGCTACTAAACAAAGTGAAACTGGTTGTAGGGTAGAGACCTATTAAAGGATCATGCATCATTATTCTTTGTGCTTGTGTTTGAATGGGTATACCTTAGGATAGATTAACCATAAATTTATAAAATAAAACAATTAATTTATTAATATTGAGTCTTCCAAATTCCAGGCTTAGGAGCTCTAACAATTTTTATTTTACAGCTATGGATCCAGGTCAACGTCCTTGTCATGTTTGTGCAGATGATGTTCAGCAGGTTGTTCTAGCAGATTGTCTCCGGGTAGGGGTTGACGACGATGACACTTGGAGGAAGACACTCCGAGAGTTTCAGTGCCAGAGTCTACAGAAGTACAAGGGCTCAGTTTCAGATGCAGTCACAGAAGATTGGTTTGAGGAGGTCCAGATAGGCTTCTGTGTGATTCATGCTCGGAAGGAACACTGGGTGTACTTGGTTGTGATGATGCTGTGTGGATCAGCAAGGCAGTGGTGGTTCTTGTTCCTCGGGGATTTTTTGGAGTCCGCGATCTCATGGGAGGAGTTTCGAGGCAGGTTTAGAGTCGAGTTTCTTTCTTCAACTACAAAGGCGTCAAGTCTCCAAGAGGTTATTACCCTTTGATAGGGGAGCTCCAGTGTTCGAGTGTTTGGAATACCTTTCAGGAACCTTCTACGATATGCTTTAAACCTGTTACCAGATGAGGAGGCCAAAGCGAGGCATTTTGAGGAGGCTTTGCGTCCAGAGATCCAGTGCCAAGTCACCTAATTTTTGCTGAAGAAATATCGTGAGGTGCTGGCGAGGACAGAGGTTGTTGATAGGACTATGGTCACAACCGGATAATCCCGAGAGGGGAATCATCATGATTCTTCATGAAGCAGAGCTGTGGTTCGGGGATCCCGGTTTTCAGGTCAGAAGAGTTTCCGTTCACCTGAGGGTAGGTCCCATCCCTTCCCATATAGTTTCTCTGGAGCCAGAAACTCTCAGGCCTATGCCAAGGGAACAAGCACTGGTTTTTCTTGTCGTGTTCGTGGTCATCAGCAGCGGGAGTGACTGACTTTTCAGAGTAGTCATCGTGCACTGGGTGCACCACTCCAGGTTCCTCCATTGAGGCAGTTCCAGCCGAGGCAACAGCAATAGGTTTCACCAGCTTTGGATCACCAGAGGGTAGATGGAGCAGGAAGAGGATAACCCCATGACGCTCCTCGTACTTAGAGAGCAGAGCGTGGCCGTGGTGGTGGTCTTCATCAGGGTCAGAGAGTTCATGGAGGAGGTCATGGTCAGCTTCATGCTCTAGCGTTGCCAGCCCCAGGCGATCCAGATGTCGTTCGAGGTACCCTTTTCTTGTTTTCTACCTCGGTGTATGCCTTGTTTGATTTAGGAGAAACACGCTCCTTCATATCACCTACCATTGTCCATGCTTTGGGACATGAGTTAGAGTGTCTTCCAGTGCCCTTGGCATTGACTACACTAGTTGGAGGTAAAGTCGACTTATTTGAAGTATGTAGATATTATGAGCTAGTGTTGGGGAAACACCGTCATTGGGGAGATTTACTATATTTACGAATACAACCATATGATGTCATACTCCGCATGGAATGGTTGTATTCGGTGTAAGCTAATGTGGATTTCTACAGGAAGAAGGTCGTTTTCATTTATGTAGATGGAGAGAAAGTGGTGTTTGTTGGTGAGTGAGATCCTCATATGAGTCATAGATGAGTTCCATCCTTATCAACGATGATATCTGGGATGATGCTGAGTTCTTTAGAGATTCAGCAGTTGGTGTTTCCTAGGGTCGTGGCAGAGTACCATGACGTCTTTCCAGAAGAGGATGTATCCTTACCCCCTCGATGAGAGATCGAGTTTGGGATCAAGCTATATCTAGGAGCATCTCTTATCTCTATGTCTCCATATAGGATGGCCCCTTCTAAGTTATGAGAGCTATGTATCTGGCTTGATGGTATGTTGTAGTGCGGTTTTGTTTGGCCAAGTGTGTCATCGTGGGGAGCGCCAGTTTTGTTTGTGAAAACGGCTAACGGTAGTTTGCAGTTGTGTGTCGATTATCGTCGATTAAACAAAGTGACAATAAAGAACCGCTATCCCCTTCCGCGGATTGATGACCTATTCGATCAACTAAAGGTTGAAAATTGGTTCTCAAAATTGACTTGTGGTCAGGATATCATCAGATGCGTATAAAGGATGAGGATATCCCGAAGACTTCTTTCCGATGTCATCATGGGCCTTATGAGATTGATGTAATGCCATTCAGCATGACGAATGCTCCAGCTGTTTTCAGGGGGTTGATGAATGATGTGTTCCGCGAATTCCTGGACAAGTTTGTTGTGGTTATCATCGACGACATCCTTATATACTCAACATCTGAGGAGGAGCATGCAGAGCATCTATGAGCCATTTTGGGAGTTCTTCGCCAACATCAGTTGTTTGGGAAGTTTTCCAAGTGTGAGTTTTGGGCTCGAGAAGTTCGTTTCATGGGGTATGTTGTGTCCCAATAGGGAGTAGCTGTGGATCCGTCTAAGATAGAAGCAGTGGTGTCTTTGGAAGCCCCCAAGAATGTGTCAGAGGTGCAAAGTTTCCTTGGCCTCGCAGGCTATTATAGGAAGTTTGTATCCAATTTCTCCCGAGTTGCGACTCCTCATACAGCTTTGACTAGGAGGGATCAAGTGTTCATATAGACTGATCAATGTCAGGCAGCTTTAGAGTATCTATAGGAGAAGTTGGTAAGTGTTACAGTCCTTTGTCTTCCAGCAGAGGGAGTCTAGTTTGATGTTTTCTGTGATGCATCACATCTAGGGCCTGGTTGTGTTCTCATGTAGTAGAGGTCATTTCTTTCTTATTGGATTCAGCAGTTGCATCCCCATGAATGCAACTATGCCACCCATGATCTTGAGTTGGCAGTCGTGGTGTTTTCTCTGAAGTTGTGGAGACATTACCACATTAGTGAATACTTTTTGGTTTTCACCGATCATAAGAGTTTGAGGTATGTTTTCTCTCAACGTGACTTGAACATAAGGCAGTGTCGATGGATGGAGTTCTAGAAGGAATACAACTTTTAAATGTCATATACACCTAGAAAAGGGAATGTTGAAGCTGATGTACAAAGCTGAAAGTCACGTAATGATGTTGTGCATGAATCTGGTGATTCCTTTAGAGTGATGGATGAGCTATCAGCTTTTCATCTTGATATTTGGGTGAAGTTGGGGGTAGAGGTTGTCTTTTCCAGATGATAGTGTAGTCATCCCTGATGTAGAAGGTGGAAGAGTCTCAGTTGGGTGATCTAGAGGTGGAAGGTTGGAGAGACAGAGTTGTTTGTGGTGAGGCCCCTGATGGTTGGTCGGAGGATGAACAACACCGAGTGTTGTATCATGGAAGGCTTTTTTTTACCTTGGCGATGCCAGAGAAGGATCTCCGAGAGTTCCACAGTTCACCCTTGGCAGTACATCCTGGTGTGACAAAGATATACCTATCCTTGAAGAGTCGGTTTTGGTGGCCTGGGCTGAAGCGCTCGGTTTTAGGGTGTGTGTCTCGATGTTTAGTTTTCTAGAAGGTGAAGGCGGAACACCGTGTTCCTGGTGGTCTTCTCCAGCAGTTAGAGATTACTCAGCGGAAGTGGGAGGAAATCTCAATGGACTCTATTATATTTTTACCTCGAGCTCCGGGAGGACATGATGCTATATGGGTGGTATTGGATCGTTTAACAAAATGGGCCCACTTCATAGTGATCAAGGAGTCCAGCTCAGTGGAAGTTTTGTCGAGGCAGTATCTAGAGGAGGTTGTCAGACTTCATGGAGTACCTAGGACGATCATTTCTGATCGAGATCCTCGTTTTACCTCCAGGGTTTGGAGAGGTCTCCAGAATGATTTTGTCTCTCAACTGTGCCCTAGAACTTCTTTTCTTCCTCAAATGGATGGCCAGACATAGTGAACCATCCAGAATCTTGAAGACATGTTGCGCTCTAGGGTTCTTGATTTTGGAGGTGCATGGATGAAGCACTTACCCTTGATAGAGTTCACTTACAATAATAGTTTTCATTCTACCATCAGTATGGTTCCATTTGAAGCCTTGTCTGGCCGGCCATGCCATTCTCCGTTGTGCTGGACTGGGGTCGGAGAGTCAGCAATTCTCGAACATGAACTAGTGCAGAATACAACAGAGATGGATCAGGTGATTTGTGAGAGGATGAAGATATTGAAAGATCTTCAAAAATCATATGCTGATCAAATAAGGAGACCTTTAGATTTTAATGTTGGGGATCATGTGTTTATGACGGTGACTCCCTGTCGTGGGCGGCAAAGGTTTGGTTGTTGAAGTAAGCTTTCTCCACGGTTTGTTGGCCCTTTTGAGTTGTTAGCTCGTGTTGGAGCTGTGGCGTATCGAGTAGCACATCCTCATCAGATGAGTCGGATACATGATGTTTTCCATGTATCACAGTTCTGTCATTATCTTAATGATTAATCTCATGTTATCGATTGGGTAGAGATCGATATTGATGATGATGCATCCTTCGAGGAGCATCCTATGGAGATCTATGACCGCAAGGAGAAGGTGTTGCGTGGGCGTTCTATCACCTTAGTTCATGTTTTGTGGCGACATGGTGGCATGGAGGAGAGTACATGGGAACGTGAGTCACAGATATGTGCTCAGTACCCAGAGTTGTTTAATGTTTAACTCCTTTCATATAATGATGTTTTCTTTGTGGTAAGACCTTTCATGTTTTATTTATGTACTTTTCATGTGATGTTATGTTTGAATTGTTTGGATATGAATTGTTTGTCCCCATACTCTCGGATGTCGTAGTTTTGTTCCAGCTTTTGAACAACTCATGGTGGTTTTCCCCTGAGAGGTATCTTATGGGGTAGTTGTTCGACCCCTCTTTACTTATGAGTTGGGTTTTAATTCTCAAGGAAAAGAATGTTTTGAGAGGTATCTAATGTAATGGCCCGGACCACTTCGGTCCATAAATTTGTGAAAATGTGGTGTTGGAGGTGTTCCGGGAGGTCAAAGTGACTTATCCCCAACACTTTTCCAAATTTCTAGTTATGTGAATAGTGTTTCCAGTTTTATGAATAGTATCGTTAGTTGAATAGTGTTTCTATCAGTGAGGTTCAGTGAAAAGTGTTTCTATTGGTTAGGTTCTATCGGTGGACTTCTATCAGTAGGCTTGAACATTGTTTCCAGAATGGTAACCTTCTAATGGATACCTTCTATCGGTAGGCTTGAACGGTGTTTCCATAACAGTAACCTTCTAACGGTGACTTTCTATTGGTAGTTTTCAATAGTGTTTCTAGAACGGTAACCTTCTGACGGTGACCTTCTGTCGGTTGGCTTGAACTATGTTTCCAGAACGGTAACCTTCTAATGGTGACCTTCTATCGGTAGTCTTGAACTATGTTTCCAGAACGGTAACCTTCTAATGGTGACCTTCTATCGGTAGGCTTGAACAGTGTTTCCAGAATGGTAACCTTCTAACGGTGACCTACTATCGGTAGGATTGAACAGTGTTTCCAGAATGGTAACCTTCTAACGGTGACATTCTATCGGTAGGCTTGAACAATATTTCTAGAACGGTAACCTTCTAACGGTGACCTTCTATCGGTAGGCTTGAACAGTGTTTTCATAACGGTAACCTTCTAACGGTGACCTTCTATCGGTAGGATTGAACAGTGTTTCCAGAACGGTAACCTTCTAACAGTGACCTTATATCGGTAGGCTTTAACAGTGTTTCCAGAATGGTAACCTTCTAACGGTGACCTTTTCATTTCTTTGCCAAATTTTGAGTATGTGAATAGTGTCTCTAGCTTCCTACAGTTTTGCCCCATTTGACTTTTCCTTTAACATAAAATACATTTAACGCCTTGTTTTAAGGACTCTTAAGGCCGATTCAAATTCCATAAATCCTATATTAATTATTCCTAAGTTCGGGATGTTTTTACTTAGACAAATTTCATGGGTCAATGAGATCTGTTTTTAATGGATAATTAACCGGATCTTAAACCGTCGCCCCATTAAATCTTCAAAAAGGGAAAAGATATCATTCTACCCTGTTCTTTCCCTTTGTTCTCAGCTAAGAGACGCTAGAACCTTTCAATCATTCCCGTTGGAGTTGCACTATCAATCATTACACCTAGGATTGGTTTTGCTCTATTTTGGATGCAATCGTGCTATGTCGGTCAATCATCCAAAAAAGGTATGTTTTATCGTTTTTCTTTTGGGGATCATCTTATTTTGTTTCACTCTTCCATATTATACCATGTAATTTCCAAGATTCTAATGGGTTTTTCTTAAGGTGGGTTGGTACTGTCGTATCGTGGCATCCTCTGGTGGATTCAGTTGTCGTGAGAGGAGTATTTTGACTTGTTGTGTGGATAAAGGACGTCAAGAACTCTTCCAGGTAGGGGATTCATGGCTTCTCTAATTGTATATGTGCAATCGTAGAATTAGCATGATTTAGCCCTTTGGAACACAATGAAATTGCCCTAATTATATACTTGAACCAGATTAAAATTATTGTTTGATCGCATGTTGATGCTTTGTACCGCGATAATGGTTTGCCTCATGTTTTTCTAGATAGAGTGATATCTATGATTTCTTTGTTTTCTTATTCGTTCTTGATATAAATTGATAATGAACATAAAGCATGAATAAATTGTTAATTAATTGGATAAGGATAAAGAGTCATGTAAATGATTCTGGTTGATTTCCTAGTTGTTTTAATTGATGTTAATCTAGTTAGGGAAGTAATCATGGTTGTTTAATTGTGATAAATTTCTGATTAGGTCTCAAATAAAATGGAACTTACGAATAAAAAATTTGCTAATTAAATACTGATTAAAGAACAGATTGTGTGAGAATTTCATAAAGTCTTCTGAGTTACCCTTTTGTTTGTTAAAGGGTCGACAGCCCATGGTTGTGATTGTTGTTTTCTTGCTACTTGTGCTGTGATGTGAGCCTGGATGGCTATTGTGATATGTTGAGGCATCAAGGCCTTGTGGTTGTGGCAGCGGATGACACCTAGAGTGGCGAGATGTATTAGTTTATGCATGTGGGTGTCGGGGAGGACACTAGGGGTGATTGAATGGGATGGATGTGGTTATTGGATGCTTGTGGATTCTTTGAATGTCTATCTGCTTTTCTTTACCCCACTGCTCAAGGCAGCTGGTCTTTCTTACCCTTCTTCCGAAGGAGGTGAAGACATGCGGGGTATACCACGTGATTTCCGTGTTTATCCTCATGAGGAAGAATGGTTCTATGCTCTTTCAATAGGTAGAAAAGACTCGATGGGTATTATATCTACTCACCGTGTTGAGCCTCCTTTGTGTTTAGTAGCATATAACACTTTTCTAGAATGACTGGGAATATGGGAAAGTAATTATGTAATGAATGTTCGATTAAATGGGGAAAATCTAAAAGGATGGAGATACTGGAATTTAAAGGTGATGTGAATCTTAAAGGGAGCATTTAATTTTGAATGTGATGCCATTTCAGTTTAATGTAGAATTGTTAACGGTTAAATAATGGTTAAATAAATAATTAATGTATAGTGGAACTGATAAAATGATAATTTAGCAATCTAATAAATCTCTTCAAATGTTTGTGTACATAAAAGATACCTAGTTTTAGAAGTAGTATCCTGGAGTCTGAGAGACGTTAGATGTAGTTGTATCTAAGACTAGGTAATTCCCATAGTGTGGATGTGAGTTATATATATATTCTGCACTTTTTGTGTTTCCATACACTACTCCACCCTGTCGGTAAGGGCAACTGACACCCCAGGGATTCTGAGCCCTGGGGGGTGTTTTCCCCAACATTTTGATGGGAGGCCGAATGGCTGACTACCCCATTTTGGACCTGCTCACTTCTCTTGGTAGATACATGTGCCAACATGAACAATTGTTAGTTTTCTCATATATGTGTGTAGAGGGCTGTAATGGCTTGTGGTTATTTCACACACATATATTCTGGATATAGAATCCTATGGACTACTATAGGTGTAATGTGTATAGGCTGTCATGGTGTGAGGATCCCTACTCGGTGTATGGTCTATAATGTCTTTAGGTATAATACCCGATGTATGATACATGTTATATGGGATGTGGTGGCTCCCAGCACTTACCTATTTACTATTGGTTGTGAGGATGGTGTGGTGCTTCGCCCAGGTGTCTGCGGGCAAGACTTTTTGGTGCACGAGGTGCAGATTGTGGAGCTTAGCCCAGGTGTCTACGGGCATGACTTTGGATAGAGAAGCACAGGATGTACGTCGTTGGGGAAAAGCGGAAAACCAGTGTGGAAGTAGTAGCGGGGTACCCTTGATATTATTTACTATATTCTTTATTCTTGTATGTGTTACTTGGTGAGAGTAGCCATGTTGTTATTGGGAACATAGTATACTTGTTTAGGGGACGAGTCAGTTTCACTTGTTGTTCACTAGGATTTAGCATGATTTCTTTACTTTTGCACGAGAGGCTTGGGGAGGATCCTACTGAGTATACTGTTATACTCATCCTATGTATATATATACATTTTTCAAGGTCACATGGAGCAGGTTGGAGATCAACCTGGATACTACTAGCTTGTGGTTGGAGGAGGAGCTGTTCGGGCTTGTGGTCGCTGCCATTTTACTTTCTTTTGGGTACTTTTAGTTTCCTCTTTCAACTGTAGTACTTTTTCATGACATTTCATATATGTACTTGGATTTATTTTATATTTCAGTTCTGAGTTGGATTTGATTGGAGTCTATTCTATCTCTATCTTTAGCATGTGTTCTCTTTGAGTGTAATGCCTCCCATTTGTATATTTATTATACCCTCGGTGCTACTTGCCAACCCGGGGCCTACTAGATGCGGGACTCGGGGGTCATTATCTCTCTTCTCATATTGCCGGCCCAGGAGGGGTACACATTGTGGGGAGGGGGTCGTGACACATAGTGTTATAAATTATCCATTTTTAAGAATTAATTATTTTATTTGTAAAATTTGATTTGTTCTTAAACCATGAATAGAATAAAAACAAGACAACTGCCAAAAGTGGAAAGGAATATATTTCTATTTATATTTCATTAATATAATTTAGAATGTATGATTTATTAATTTTTCGATATAAAACACACTTGTTCACATATAAATTATTTTTGAGAAACAAATTTTCTTTTAATAATAAATCAATTTTACATTCATGTATAATTATTTAGTCACCCAATAATTAATTATATAAACATGTTTAAACCATATGTTTTTAATTCAGTTTATACAATTCATTACCTCTATTCTAATGACTATGTTAAAATATTATCATTTAAATAATATTATTTAGTCTTTTGATTAAGATTGATGTGGTATATCATGTACTATATAGAACAAAGTGATTAATTTCAAAAACTAATGATTTAAAATTACCCCCATCCCTTATAAATTTTTTGGTCACAATTTTCAATTCGATCTTGGAAAATAATGTTTGACTTTTAAAAATACATTTATTGAAATATGACATTATAAAAAGGATTAATAAAACATTCACTTCAACTAAATGTAAAGGAATATTGATGGCCAACTAGAAAGAAACTTATTATGTTTAAAAAATTTAAAACATAGAAATTGAAGTGAAAGAATACTCTCATAAACTAATTTTGAGTGACAGAAAACATGATCATTGGAAATTTAACCATTACAAAGCCATATATATTTGATGGGTCAAAAGATAATTAATAATAATAAATAGATAAAATGTTTTTTCATAATCCTTTTTGTTGATTTGAGGATTTAGTATACTATATGGGATAATAACATAGGTAAATATTCTAACATGGCAGTTAAATTTTAATCTGTCAATCAAATTCCACAAAAAACACAACTTTTACTCTATATGATTAGTATTCTTGATGAGTTTTTAATGAAAAATGAACCATAATCATCTTCCAGAGAATCGCATAATCAATGAAACAATATTTATAAATATGTTTTTTCGTAAGACATTAACAAAAAAATGGTTTGGATTTGATATAACAATTACCCAAAAAACCTCTATTTGATAAAAAATAAAATTAATTACCAAATTTTGACAGAATTACCCAATGTTCGACTAATAGAATTAGTCAAAGAACTATTCTAGAATTATTGAAAAATTCATTCCATAATTTAAATAAAAAATTCATAAGGAAGTTTTCACAGATACTTTAATGTTAAATTATAATGTTTATCCTCAAATAATAAATACCTACTATAGTGTCTCATACTAGATTTATAATTAACTAATTCATATAATATTGTAGACATAACAACCATTTGGTGAAAAACCATATGGCGATTATAAAATAATATTTTATTATAAAATATAACTCAAAAAATAATTCATGAAATAAAATCACAAGTATTCTATTGTTGTTAAACATATAAAAATCACAAATTAGAAAAAATATATTATATAATAACATTAACCACACAATCACCATATCATTTTACAATCACAATGTTATAAATTTGATAACAAATATGTGCAAAATATTAATTTATACATCATAAATAAAATTGTTTAACTAAAGAGAAAAATTATTACTAGCTGGGACATCATGTTGTTCAATTGTTTTTCATGCACCCTAGTCACCATTCGGTTGTGGGTTTGATTCCCATGTCCTTTCCTAACGCTATGGATTAATAGCCGTATAGTGGGTTGTCATTTTAATAAAAAAAATTAATTCTCATAACAATAATATAATATGATAAAGTCTTAAAAATTACCCATAAAATGTGTTTTATCTCTTTTTATCTCATATCGTTCATTTTTAATCCACAAAAGTAATAATTCTTTTTTACCTGAATAATAAATGTCACCAAAAATACAGTAGGTAAATTTAAAATTTTATAACATAAATCATGAAAAAGGGTTTTTTGGAAAAGAAAAATATGATAATTTAGGTAATTTTAAGCTCATAATCGTACCCCTAACTATTAAGATTAACTCACATGATTCTATCCTTGTCTTTAATGTTTTATAAACCATACATGGATACCAATTGTAATGAAATGGTCTTAAACATTAAATGTTTAGTTTATTTGTATTATATTTCACATTTAATGATATTTTTAGTTTACATTTTTATATAATTATGAATATATCTTACAATTTAAACTCATACAATACAAGTGGAAAATTATACTAATTATGAATTTTTCCACAAAATGAAGTCCTATTAATAAAAAAATATGATTTATTTTCATGATACATCATCAATAAAATAATAATTACATATTTTTTTCCATTCCATTTTTTCTGACCTATGAAAAACATTTTGAAACATAGAATGATCACAAAAAGGTGAACAAGATAAATAATGTAAATCGACAGTCTTGTTAAAACATAAAACCCATTAAAATGTATTGTTAATAATAATTAGAAAACATACAAAATAACACACGTTCCTTGGGAAATAATTAACATAACACACATATATTCACCCATAGAAACATCATAATCATATGACCGTGTTCTATCTCCGGTGTACCCAATGCAATGGAGAGCTATAATAGAGCACCCCTTTCGTACAAGATATGTTAAGATCACCCATTTTATTGAGATATATTAGTGATAAAACATTAATGTAATATTTATCATGATCAAATATGAGATATAATTGGGATCAACCCTTCATATATAATTTAGAAGGATCAAATCATTAATAAACCCCTTCAAATCATTTTTAAACCATGTTCAATATACTTTCAGAAATATAATACCTTTTTCATGTAAAATCTCGTTTTAAAAAATAAAAACCATGAACTCAATAAATAAATCCATTAATTTTATTAGAAATTTTAAAACTCATATATGAAACATAAATTAATTAAAGCATTAGGAATCCAAGAAATTCAATTCATGTCGTATATGTTAATATCATTTATTGTTATTGAAATAATCATTCCATTTTTAACAACCATTTAAAAAATGTAAGAAAATATATTTTTGAATTAAAGTGTCCATAATAAATTTAAAATTTTTAGAGGAATTATAAAATTAAAATTTAAAAAAAATGTTAATATAAATAATTCCAATAAAATCATTTTGAAAACATGGAGATGAATGAAAAATATTTAGAGAAATAAACTGTTAAATGTTATGAAATGATAATTTTACTTAATGTGTCCCTTGTAGATGTCTCCAACCTTAAATGTTACATAATATTGAGTTTAGTAAAGAATTTACCTTGAGGATATTTTCAGTTTTAGATTTTTATAGAATTATCCCTCAATGTTACAAAACATGTCCAATATTAAAAAGTATAAACATTTGGTCACTATCAATTTTTTACAAGATTAAACTCTTTAAACCCAAATTTAATTATTTCTCCATAAAAACAAAATAACATTCGTCATTAATTATTAATTTCTATTAACCATACATATACCATAGGTAAAATATTTAAAAAACATGGGATGATTGCCCAAATATCTATAAGTGATATAAAATAAGGAATTAAACCATTATTCTATGAATATTTTGAACTCAGGAAAACATTTTCTGAAAATCATAATATTGAATCATAAAACATAAGTGCATTAAACCACCTCATGAAATAATATTAATCTTAAAATAACAAAAAAGTAACAAATCATAAAGGTAACATGTGGAATTCATATCATACAAACATTGTAGATTTTACATCTACGTAGTGTGTCACATTCAGGGTTATGTTTTGAATAATGATCGGAGTATATTCCATAAATCTATAAATTGACACCCCAAAATTTAACTTTCTCTCACAACCAAATGTATTGTAGAGCTATCACATAATCACTATTACACGATTAATCATGGTACCACCCATATACAAAATCAATCGCAATAATAAAACCTGATTAAAGAAAAATATAACATTTCCAAAGTGAAATAACATTTAATCATTCCAGGTCACATGCTAATAAATGAATGAAATTTATTTTAAATTAAAATTGTTAACATGTAATGCAAACATAAATATATAATTGTGATGTGAAATTCATAAATTAAATTCATGGCATAAATGTTAAAAACATTTCTAGTTATTGATATAATAAATCCATTTTAAACCCAATTAAATCATTTAAAAATAATTTTTTTGAAATCAAAGTGCCACATACCACATTGAATCATTTGGAAGTATTTAACATTTTAAAACATTAATTTTCATATAAATAAATAAAGAAAACAATTTTGAAAACATGATCCCTAATGATAATTATTTTGATAAATAAATCCTTGAATAATTTAAAACGATGTTTTAGTTAAAGATTCACAGACCTCGAGAATAACATGTCTCACACATTCATAATATTAATGAATAATAAACATTGGTTAATTTCTAATTTCTTTATAACGTTTTTAAAAATTATTAGTCCTTTTATATCACTTATTTAAAATATTATAAAAATTACTTAATTATTTAAATTTAGGTCGGACATTTATTGAATATTCATACTTAGTTCGAAAACAAACATAAGAAGATATAAATTTAACCCTGTGTCATAAGTCCATCATCTATAAAATAAAATTCATTAAATAATAGTCACATTTATATATCAATTGTACACTAACATCTATTCATTAAATATGTACATGGAAAATGAACAATGCTGAAATCATGGAGTTTGTAAGTTATAAGTATGCATGAGTGCCATTTACACTTCTCATTGACCATTACAGAAATAACGTAATTATTACTTAATTATTAAAAAGTTATCATTAAATTATTATCATCAAAATAATGAGTTATATATTCATATATATTTCATTTAAGTGATGTTTTCAATTTAAAAGATTCACATTTCTTTGTGGAGATGATATATTACACATAAACATGAACGAAGTTATCATTTTTATATGCATGGAGTGAGTGTTGAACTAATGGTTTATCAATGTAAATTCTATTCTAATAATTATTTCATATAAATTATTATAAGGAATCACAATGACATATCATTATTAAATAAACTACTTAATAATGTGTGACTTATATAGCCAACTTGTTAAACATTATTTTTCCACTTCTGAGATTTGAATTTTGATAATATGATATAAATAGTTTTTATTAGTAATAAATTTATAGTTTTTTATGAGAAAAATAATTTTTTAAATAGCATCATAACCTTACTAATAGTATTCTTTCCCTTAATAATATCATTATGGATTTTATGAATATTAATTTTTCTAAGTGATTAATAATTGTACCAATTATAGTATAAATTAAAAAATTTCATCTTATAATCGAAAATATGATATAATTTTAACATTGCACAAGTAAAAAAATATTTTAAATATTATTAATTATGTGATGGTATTTTTATAAGTCATTAATATTTAAATATAATTTTATGATAAATTTTAAAATTTTAAAAGAAAATGTATAATCATTAAATGAATTAATAAATTAATATTTTGGTGTCTTATGAATGATGTAAGTGACCATTGGTTCAGAATCACGTAGACCATTTTCTATACTTATTTACAATAATTCACACTATTTAATGTCTTTGGAAAATTATAATGAAATGATTTAAATAATAAGAAAACACCCATTTAATTCACTATATATACGACCCCTCAGACGCTCTTCTCCCCACACCTCCCAAGATTTGAGTCTTGCCTATATTGTATCCAATTATCTTCCATATTTCCTCCCCCACATCCACGAGTCATGGTGTCATCAAAAGGCCAAGCCTATGTGCCTTTAGAAGGAACCTAAGAGAAGAATTAAAAATGTAAATCCTCTCTCACTTCCTTCAATTTCCTTTCAATTTAAAGTTAATTTATTATTCTCTACTCACCTCCCTTCATCAAAATAGCATGATTACTCTAGTCCCTTAAATATAATATAATTATATCATGTTAATTAATGTTCTATAATTATACTCCTCCCTCTCTCTCATCTATCATCAGAATGAATTTGGAACTCTTTATTTTTCAATTTGCCAACATTGTGGATGATGCACATTCTTTTTCTGTAAACACATACAAGGATTTTAATAAGACAATTAAATAATTTATAACATAGTGTATAGTGTATGTTATAACACTTTTTAAGGTCATGAAATGTCACACCTGCCATCTTAAATTAATTTTTATTTTTTTAATGTATGTGGTTATGGGTTTTTATTTATTTTGCATTTGTTTCATTGCATGTGGGTGACGAAAACCCGCCATATTGCGGTATTCAATAGGTTGCACGTACTTGTGCACAAGTGTGAGATGTGCCTCATCGTCGTTGTAATTGTGCTGTGAGTTGAGGTAGGTATCCCTCTGCACTCACCTTTATATTTAGAATTTATTAATTTCTTGATGTTTTATTAAATTTAATAAAAGAGAAATAATATATGATAAATAATTTTTAATTGATTATTTGGTGTGAAAAAAGCTATTCATTTTATACAAATCACTTCAATTATTTTCTTGACGAGCGGACACCCAATATTAAAAGAATGTCCATTTGGCCTTTAAACATAAATCACTAAATTTCGAATGTACTTTTAGTTTTAATGATGAATGATTTCTTCTTAACAGGTCCTTTGGGCTTTCATGAGAAATGAGGTTTTGCGTTAAAATTGGTGAAGGCCTGTTTGGCACTTTAATAAAATAAATTATTTTGTAAACCCCGCTCAGGGGTGATCATTAGTGTGTGTTTATTGTGTGGGTAGTGTGTGATATTTGTGCATCGTGACTAATTGATTTACATTGTGGACACACCCCTTTTTATTGTATGTGTTGACATGGGAGCCTGGCATATTGAGTGTGTAATTTCTCAGACCTCTCCAGTCCATTACTTTTTGAAAATGTGGTGATAAAGGTGTTCCGGGAGGTCAAGGTGACATTTCCCCAACACTTTTCCAAATTTCCATTTCTGTAAACAGTGATTCCAGTTTTATGAATAGTATCGGTAGGTAAACAGTGTTTCTATCGGTGAGGTTCAGTGAACGATGATTCTATCATTTTGGTTCAATGCACAGTGTTTCTATCAGTGAGGTTCAGTGAACAGTGTTTCTATCGGTGAGCATTAGTGCACAGTGTTACTATCGGTGAGGTTATATCGCTGGACTTCTATCGGTAGGCTTGAACAATGTTTCTAGAATGGTAACCTTCTAACGGTGACCTTCTATCGGTAGGCTTGAATAGTGTTTCCATAAAGGTAACCTTCTAATGGTGACCTTCTATCGGTAGGCTTGAACAGTGTTTCGAGAATGGTAACCTTCTAACAGTGACCTTCTATCGGTAGGCTTGAATAGTGTTTCCCAAACGGTAACCTTCTAACATTGAGCTTCTATCGGTAGGCTTGAAAAGTGTTTCCAGAACGGTATCCTTCTAATGATGACCTTCTGTCGGTAGGCCTGAACAGTGTTTCCAGAATGGTATCCTTCTAACGGTGACCTTCTATCGGTAGGCTTGAACAGTGTTTCAAGAACGGTAACACTCTAATGGTGACCTTCTATCGGTAGGCTTGAACATTGTTTCCAGAACGGTAACCTTCTAACGGTGACCTTCTATCGGTAGGCTTGAACAGTGTTTCTAGACCGGTGAGGTCTAACGATGACCTTTTCTTTCCTATTCCAAATATAGATTATGTCAATAGTGTTTCCAGATTCCTACTGTTTTTCCCCATTTGACATTTCCTTTGATGTAAAATACATTTAAAGCCTTGTTTTAAGGACTCTTATGGCTGATTCACATTCCATAAATCCTATATTAATTATTCCTAAGGCCGATATGTTTTTACTTGGCCAAACCGCGTGGGTTAATACGATCCGTTTTTAATGGAGAATTAACCGGATCTTAAACCGTTGCCCCATTAAATCTTCAAAAAGGGACAAGATATCATTATCCCTTGTTCTTTCCCTTTTTTCTTAGCTAAGAGATGCTAGAACATTTCAATCATTCTCATAGGAGTTGCACAATCAATCTTTACTACTAGGATTGGTTCTGCTCTATTTTGGATGCAACCGAGCTGTGTCCGTCAATCTTCCCCATAAGGTATGTCTTACCGTCATTCTTTTGGGGATTATCTTCTCTTGTTTCTCCCTTCTATATTATACCATGTAATTTCCAAGATTCTAATGGGTTTTTCATGGGGTTGGTTGGTACTGTCGTACCGTGGCATCCTCTGGTGGATGCAGTTGTCGTGAGAGGAGGATTTTAACCTACTGTGTGGATAAAGGACATCAAGAACTCTTCTAGGTAGGGGATTCACGGCTTCTCTAATTGTATATGTGCAATCATAGAATTAGCATGATTTATCCCTTTGGATAACAATGAAATTGACCTAATTAAATACATGAACCAGATTAAAAGAATTGGTTTATCGCATGTTGATGCTTTATACCGTGATAATGGTTTGCCTCATGTTTTTCTAGATAGAGAGATATCTATGATTTATTTGTTTTGTTGTTTATTTTTGATGGAAATTGATAATGAACGTAAAGCTGGAATTAATTGTAAATTAATTGGCGAAAGATAAAGAGGCATGTAAATGATTCTGGTTGATGTCATAGATGATCTAATTTGATGTTAATCAAGTTAGGGAAGTATGAACGGTTATTTAATTGTGATAGATTACTGATTAGGTCTCCATAATTGGAACCTACAAATAACAAATATGCTAATTCAATATTGATTAAAGAACAGATTGTGTGGGAATTTCTAAAGGGGTTCTGAGTTACCCTCTTGTTTGTTAAAGGGTAAAGAGCCCATGGTTGTGATTGTTGTTTTCATGCCACTTGTGCTGTGATGTGACCCTGGAGGGGTTTTTTAATACTTGGAGTCATGGAGGCCTTATGGTTGTGGCAACAAATGATGCCTAGAGTGGTGAGATGCATCAGTTTATGCATATGGGTGTCGGGGAGGACACCAAGGGTGATGGAATGTGATCGATGTGGTTGTTGGATGCATGTGGATTCTTTGAATGTTTATCTTATTTGATTTACCCCACTGCTCAAGCCAGCTAGTCTTGCTTTCCCTTCTTCCGAAGGAGGCGAAGACGCGTGAGGTATGCCACATGATTTCCGTGTTTAACCTCTCGAGGGAGAATGGGTCTATGCTCATTCTATATGCGGCAAAGACTCGACAGATAGTATATCTACTCACTGTGTTGAGCATCCTTTATGCTTAGAAGCATAGGATGCTTTTCTAGAATGCCTGGAAATATGGGAAAGTAATTATTTAATGAATGTTTGGTTAGATGGTGACAATCCACAGGGATGGAGATGCTAGAATTTAAAGGTGATGTGAATCTTAAAAGGAGTAGTTGATTTTCAATGTAATGCCAATTCAGTTTAATGTGAAATTGTTCATGGTTAATTAATGTTAAAAGAATTAATTAATGTATATTGGAACTGATAAAATGAGAATGTAGTAATCTAAAAAAGCTCTTCAAATGTTTGTGTGCTTATAGGATACATAGTCTTAGAAGTAGCAACATGGAGTCTGAGAGACGTTAGCTGCAGTTTTATCTAAGACTAGGTAATTCCCATAGTGTGGATGTGAGTTATATATATATTCTGTACTTTTTTTATTTCTATATGCTACTCCACACTGTCGGTAAGGGAAACTGACACCCTGGGGACTCTGAGCCCTGGGGGGAATTTTCCCCGATATTCTGATCGGAGGTCGAATGGCTAACTACCCCCTTTTGTCCCCACTCTCTTATCTTGGTAGATACATGTGCCAACAGGCACAAATATTAGTTTCCCCATATATGTGTATAGAGGGTTGTAATGGATGGTGGTTATTTCACAAACATATATTCTGGATATAGTATCCTATGAACTACTATAGGTGTAATGTGTATAGGCTGTCATGGCTTGAGGATCCCTACTCGGTGTATGGGCTATAATGGCTTGAAGTATAATACAAGGTGTATGATACATGTTATGCGGGATGTGGTGTCTCACGGAACATACCTGGTTACTCTTGGTTGTGATGTTGGTGTGGTGCTTTGCCCAGGTGTCTCCGGGAAAGCCATTGTGGTGTAGGAGGTGCAGATTGTGGAGCTTAGCCCAGGTGTCTGCGGGCTAGCCTTTGGAGAGAGAAGCACTTGACTTATGTCGTTGGGGGAAAAGCAGAAAACCAGTGGGGAAGTAGTATCGGGGTACCCTTGATATTCTTTAATATATTCTATAATCTTGTATGCGTTACTTGGTGAGAGTAGCCATGGTGAGGCTGGGAACTTAGTATACCTGTTTAGGTGACGAGTCAGTTCTACTTTTTGTTCACTGGGCTTTAGCATGATTTATTTACTTTTGCACGAGAGGCTTGGGGGGGATCCTACTGAGTATTCTGTTATACTCACCCTATGTATATATAAACTATTTTTCAGGTCACATGGAGCAGGTTTGTGATCAAGCTGGTTACTACTAGCTTGTGGTTGGTGGAAGAGCTGTTCGGGCTTATGGTCGCTGACGTTTTACTTTCTTTTGGGTACTTTTAGTTTCCCCTTTCATTTGTAGTAATTTTTCATGACATTTCATATATGTACTTAGATTTCTTTTATATTACAGTTTTGAGTTGGATTTAATTCTAGTCTATTCTATCTCTCTATTCTGCATGTGTTCTCTTAGAGTGTAATGCCTCCCATTTGTACGTTTATTATACCCTCGGTGCTAGTCGCCAACCCGGGGCCTACTGGAGGCTGGACTCAGGGGTAATTATCTCTCTTCTCACATTATCGGCCCAATAGGGGTACACATTGTGGGGATGGGTCGTGATAGAGTGGTATCAAAGCACTGATTGAGGGATGGGATGGAGATTGGAGTTAGGCATAGGTGAGGATGCATGGGTTGGTAGGGCAACAATGTCATTCATGTTTAGCATGTGGGGTAAACACAGGAGACCGGCAGAGACATAGGTGTTTAGGGGCCCCTATGATCTGTTGTACGGACCTTTAAGTTTATGATGGCTACTAAACAAAGTGATACTTGTTTCATGGTAGAGACCTAGGAAAGGATCATGCATCATTATTCTTTGCGCCTGTGATTGAATGGGTAGACCATGGGATATGTAACCTAAAATTAGTAAAACAAAACAATTAATTAATTAATGTTGAGTCTTCAATATTCCAGGCTTAGGAGCTCTAACATTTGCAATTTTACAGGTATGGCTCCAGTTCAACGTCCTCGTCAGGTTTGCGCAGAAGATGCCCAGCATGATATTCCAGCAGATCACTGCCGGGTAGAAGTTGACGACGATAACACTTGGAGGAAGACACTCCGAGATTTTAAGTGCCAGAGTCTACAAAAGTAAGAGGGATCAGTTTCAGATGTAGTCACAGAAGACTGGTTGGAGGAGGTCGAGATAGGCTTCAGTTCGATTCATGCATGGAAGAAACATTGGGTGTCCTTAGTTGTGACGGTGCTTCAAGGAGCAGCGAGGCAGAGGTGGTTATTTTTCCTTGGGGATCGTTAGGAGTCAGCGATCTCATGGGAGGAGTTTAAAGACAGGTATAGAGTCGAGTTTCTTTCTTTGACTGCGAAGACGTCCAGTCGCCATGTGCTTCTTACCCTTCGATAGGGGAGCTCCAGTGTTCGAGATTTTGGAATCCGTTTCAGGACCCTTCTACGATATGCTTCAGACCTGTTACCATATGAGGAGGCCAGGGGGAGGCATTTCGAGGAGGCTTTGCGTCCAGAGATCCAGCGCCAGGTCACCCCATTTAGGCTAAAGATAAATCTTGAGGTGCTGGTGAGGGTAGAGGTTATTGATAGGACATTGTCTAGGACCAGATCGTCATGAGAGGTGAATCGTCATGATTCCTCACCAAGAAAATTTGTGGCATGGGGATCCCATTTTTCAGGGGAGAAGAGTTTCCATTCACCTGGGGGTAGGTCCCAGCCCTTCCCATCTCATTTCTTCGGAGGTAGAAACTCTCAGGTCTATTCCAAGGTATACGGAGCTTGTTTTTCTTATGGTGGTCATGGTCATCAGCAGCGGGAGTGCCCGACTTTTTAGATCATTCATCGTGCACTGGGCGCTCTGATCCAGGTTCCACTGTTGAGGCAGTTCCATCCGAGGCAGTAGCAGCAGGTTGCACCATCTTTAGATCACCAGAGGGTAGTTGGTGTAGGCAGAGGACAACCCCATGACTCTCCCCGTCCTCAGAGATTAGAGCGTGGCCGTAGTGGTGGTCGTCATCAGGGTCAGAGAGGTCGTGGAGGAGGTCGTGTTCAGCTTCATGCTCTAGCGTTTCTAGCCCTAGGTGAGCCATATGTCATTCGATATACCCTTTCTTGTTTTCTACCTTGGTTTGTGCCTTGTTTGATTCAGGAGCAACACACTCCTTCATATCACCTACCCTTGTCCATACTTTGGGTCTTGAGGTAGAGAGGCTTCCAGTGCCCTTGGTGTTGACTACGACAGTTGGAGGTCGAGCCGACTTGTTTGAAGTATGTAGAGACTGTGAGCTAGTGTTGGGGCAACAACGCTCTTGGGGAGATTTCATATGTTTACGAATACAACCATATGATGTCATCCTCATCATGGATTGGTTGTATTCAGTGTAGGATATTGTGGATTGCTACAGGAAGAAGGTTGAATTCTTTGATGCTGATGGAGAGAATGTGGTGTTTGCTGGTGAGCGAGATCCTTGGATGATTCATAGATGAGTTCCATCCTTATCATACATGATGGCTGGGATGATGCTGAGTTATAAAGAGGTTCAACAGTTGGTGTTTCCTAGGGTCGTGGAGAAGTACCCTGATGTCTTTCCAGAAGAGGTTGTATCCTTACCCCCCCCCCCGATGAGATATCGTGTTTGGGATCGAGCTACAGCCATGAGCATCTCCTATCTCTATGTCTCTGTATAGGATGGCACCTTTTGAGTTACGAGAGCTACGTATTCAGCTTGATGGTCTATTGCAGTGTGGTTTTGTTTGCCCAAGTGTGTCACTGTGGGGAGCGCCAGTTTTGTTTGTGAAAAAGGGTGACAACATTTTGCGGTTGTGTGTCGATTATCGTCAATTAAACAAAGTGACAATAATGAACTGATATCATCTTCCGCAGATTGATGACCTATTTGATCAACTGAAAGGTGCAAGTTGGTTCTCAAAGATCGACTTGTGATCAAGATATCATCAGATGCGTGTAAATGATGAGGATATCCAGAAGACTGCTTTCTGTTGTCATCATGGGCATTATGAGTTTGTTGTAATGCCAGTCGGCAGAACGAATGTTCCAGCTGTTTTCATGGGGTTGGTGAATGGTGTGTTCCATGAATTCCTGGACAATTTATTTTTGGTTTTCATCGATGACATCCTTGTGTACTCCACATTTGAAGAAGAGCATGTAGAGCATCTACGAGCCGTTCTGGGAGTTATTCGCCAACATCAGTTTTTTGGGAAGTTGTCTGAATGTCAGTTTTGGGCTCAATAAGGTCATTTCATGGGGAATGTTGTGTCCCAACAGGGAGTAGCTGTGGATCCGTTGAATATTGAAGAAGTGGTGTCTTGGGCAACCCCCAAGACCGTGTCAGAGGTGAGAAGTTTCCTTGGTCTCACAGGATATTATAGGAGGTTTGTAGCCAATTTCTCCCGAGTTGTGACTCCTCTGATAGCTTTGACCAGGAAGGATCAAGCGTTCATATGGACTGATCAGTGTTAGGCAGCTTTCGAGTATCTAATAGAGAAGTTGGTAAGTGCTCCAGTCCTTTGTCTTCCAGTAGAGCGAGTCTAGTTTGATGTTTTCTGTGATGCTTCACATCTGGGGCTAGATCGTGTTCTCATACAGTAGAGGCCTGTTGTTTCTTTTGGGTCTTGGCAGTTGCATCCCCATGAACGCAACTATTCCACCCATGATCTTGAGTTGGCATCCATGGTGTTTGCTATGAATTCATGGAGACATTACCTCATTGGTGTGTACTTTGTGGTTTTCCCTGATCATAAGAGTTTGAGGTATGTTTAATCCCAATGTGGCTTGAACATGAGGCAACATCGGTGGATGGATTTCATGAAGGAGTACAACTTTGAAATATCATATACACCTGGAAAACGGAATGTTGTAGCTGATGCACTTGCCGAAAGTCACGTAATGATGTTGTGTGTGAATCTGGTGATTTCTGGAGATTGATGGAAGAGCTATCAGCTTTGCATCGTGATATGGGAGAAGTTGGCGGTAGAGGTTGTCTTTTCCAGATGACGGTGCAATCATCCCTGATGCAGAAGGTGGAAGAGTCTTAGTTGGGTGACCTTGAGGTGGAAGTATGGAGAGATAGAGTTTTTTTTTGTGGTGAGGACCTTGATGTTTGGTCGTAGGATGAACAACACCGAGTGTTGTATCATGGAATTCTTTTTGTTCCCTTGGAAATGCGCGAGACAGTTCTCTGAGAGTTCCATAGTTCACCTTTGGAAGTACATCTTGGTGTGACAAAGATGTATCGATCCATGAAGAGTCAGTTTTTGCACCCTAGGCTGAAGTGTGCAGTTGTAGGTTGTGTGTCTTGATGTTTAGTCTTCCAGAAGGTGAAGGCCGAACACCGTGTTCCGGGTGGTCTTCTCCAGAAATTAGAGATTCCTCAGTGGAAGTGGGAGGACATCTCAATGGTCTTTGTTACTAGTTTACCTTGAGCTCCGGGAGGAAATTATGCTATATGGGTGGTAGTGGATCGTTTAACAAAATCATCCCACTTCATAGAAATCAAAAAGTCGAGCTCAGTGGAATTTTTGTCGAGGCAGTATCTAGAGGAGGTTGTGAGACTTCATAGAGTACCTAGGACGATCATTTCTGAACGAGATCCTCATTTTACCTCCAGGGTGCGGAGAGGTCTCCAACATGTTTTTGGCTCTCAACTGTTCCTTAGCACTACTTTTCATCCTCAAATGGATGGTCAGACAGAGCGAACCATCTAGACTCTTAAAGACATGTTGCGCTCTTGTGTTCTTGATTTTTGAGGTTCAGGGTTGAAGCACTTACCCTTGGTAGAGTTCGCTTACAATAATAGCTTTCACTCTACCATCGGTATGGCGCCGATTGATGCCTTGTATGGCTGGCTATGCCGTTCTCCATTGTGATGGACTGGGGTCGGAGAGTCAGCAATTCTCGGACAAAAACTAGTGCAGAATACAACAGAGATGGTTCAACTGATTTGTGAGAGGATGAAGACAGTGAAATATTGTCATAAATCATATGCTGATCAAATAAGGAGACCCTTAGAGTTTAATGTTGGGGATCATGTGTTTCTAAAGGTGACTCCCCGTCGTGGGCAGTGATGGTTTGGTCGTGGAAGTAATTTTTCTCCCCGGTTTGTTGGTCCTTTGGAGGTGTTAGCTCGTGTTGGAGCTGTGGCATATCGAGTAGCACTTCCCCCATAGATTGGGGAGAGATCGATATTGATGATGATGCAACCTTCAAGTAGCGACCTATGGAGATCCAAGACCACAAGGAGAAGGTGTTTCATGGGCGTTCTATCCCCTTAGTTCATGTCCTGTGGTGACACAGTGGCATGGAGGAGAGTACATGGGAGTGTGAGTCACAGATACGTGTTCAGTACCAAGAGTTGTTTAATGTTTAACTCCTTTCATGATATGATGTTCCCTTTGTGGTTAGAACTTTCATGTTTTATTTATGTACCTCTGATGTGATGTTATGATTGAATTGTTTGGATAAGGATTTTTTGTTCCCATTATCTCGGATGTCGTAGTTGTGTTCCATCTTTCGAACAACTCATGGTGGTTTTCCTCTAAGAGGTATCTTATGGGGTGGTTGTTCAGACCCATCTTTTCTTTTGAGTTGGGTTTTAATTATCGTGGATGAGAATGTTTTGAGAGGTATCTAATGTAATGGCCCGGACCTCTCCGGTCCATTACATTGTGAAAATGTGGTGTTGTAGGTGTTCCGGGAAGACAACGTGACTTATCCCCAACACTTTTCCAAATTTCCAGTTCTGTGAACTGTGTTTCCAGTTGTATGAATAGTATCAGTTGGTGAACGGTGTTTCTATCAGTGAGGTTCAGTGAACAGTGTTTCTATCAGTGAAGTTCAGTGAATAGTGTTTCTATCGATGAGGTTCAGTGAACAATGTTTCTATTAGTGATGATCAGTGAACAGTGTTTATATCGGTGAGGTTCTATCGGGGGACTTCTATTGGTAGGCTTGAACATTGTTTCCAGAATGGTAACCTTCTAACGGTGACCTTTTATCGGTAGGCCTGAATAGTGTTTCAAGAATGATAACCTTCTAACGGTGACCTTCTATCAGTAGGCTTGAACAGTGTTTCTAAAACGGTAACCTTCTAACGGTGACCTTCTATCGGTAGGCTTGAACAGTGTTTTAAGAATGGTAACCTTCTAACGGTGAGCTTCTATCGGTAGGCTTGAATAGTGTTTCCAGAATGGTAACATTCTAACGGTGTCCTTCTATCGGTAGGATTGAACAGTCTTTGCAGAATGGTTACCTTGTAACAGTGACCTTCTATCGGTAGGCTTGAATAGTGTTTCCAGAACGACGAGGTCTAACAGTGACATTTTCGTTCCATTGCCAAATTTTGAGTATGTGAACAGTGTTTCCAGATTCCTAAAGTTTTTCCCCATTTGACGTTTCCATTGACATAAAATACATTTAAATCCTTGTTTTAAGGACTCCTATGGCCAATTCAAATTCCATAAATCCTATATTAATTATTCCTAAGTCCGGGATGTTTTTACTTGGTCAAACCACATGGGTTAATCCGATCCGTTTTTAATGGAGAATTAACCAGATCTTAAACCGTCGTCCCATTAAATCTTCAAAATGGGACAAGATATCATTCTCACTTGTTCTTTCCCTTTGTTCTTAGCTGAGAGATGCTAGAACCTTTCAATCATTTTCGTAGTAGTTGCACAATAAATCGTTAATCCTAGGATTGGTTATGCTCTGTTTTGGATGCAACCGAGCTGTGTCGGTCAATCTTACCAATAAGGTATGTTTTATATTCATTCATTTGGGGATCATATTCTCTTATTTATCCCTTCCATATTATACCTTGTAATTTCCATGATTCTAATGGGTTTTTTGGGGGTTGGTTGGTACTATCGTACTATGGCATCCTCTGGTGGATGCAGTTGTCGTGAGAGGAGGATTTTGACCCGCTGTGTGGATAAACGACGTCAAGAACTCTTCCAGGTAGGGGATTCATGGCTTCTCTAATTATATATGTGCAATCATAGAATTAGCATGATTTAGCCCTTTGGATAACAATGAAATTGACTTAATTAAATACTTGAACCAGATTAAATGAATTTTTTGATCGCATGTTGATGCTTTATACCGCGATAATGGTTTGCCTCATGTTTTGCTAGATAGAGTGATATCTTTGATTTATTTGTTTTTTTGTTCGTTCATGATGGAAATTGATAATGAACGTAAAGCCGGAATTTATTGTTAATTAATTGGAGAAAGATAAAGAGGCATGTACATGATTCTGGATGATGTCGTAGTTGTTATAATTTGATGTTAATCAAGTTAGGGAAGTAAGTACGATTGTTTAATTACGATAGCTTATTGATTAGGTCTCTTGTAATTGGAACCTATGAAGAAAAAATCTGCTAATTCAATATGGATTAAAGAACAGATTGTGTGGGAATTCCTAAAAGGATTCTGAGTTACCCTCAAGTTTGTTATAGGGTCAGGAGACCATGGTTGTGATTTTTTTTCTTGCCGCTTGTGTTGTGATGTGACCCTGGAGGGGTGTTCATATATGTGGAGTCATGGAGGCCTTGTGGTTGTGGAAACAGATAATTCCTAGAGTGGCGAGATGCATCAGTTTATGCATATGGGTGTCGGGGAGGACACCAGGGGTGATGGAATGGGATGGATGTGGTTGCTGGATGCTTGTGGATTCTTTGAATGTTTATCTGCTTTTCATTACCCCACTGCTCATGGAAGCTGTTCTTACTTACCCTTATTCCGAATGAGGCGAAGACGCGCGGGGTATGCCACATGCTTTCCGGGTTTAGCCTATCGAGGGAGAATGGGTCTATGCTCATTCTATAGGCAGCAAAGACTCGACAGGTAGTATATATACTCACCGTGTTGAGCCTCCTTTGTGTTTAGAAGCATAGGATTCTTTTCTAGAATGCCTGGGAATATCGGAAAGTAATTATGTAATGAATGATTGATTAGATGGTGGGAATCCACGGGGATAGAAATGCTGGAATTTAAAGGTGATGTGAATCTTAAAATGAGTTGTTGATTTTGAATGTGATGCCAACTCAGTTTAATGTGGAATTGTTCATGGTTAATTGATGTTTAAAGAATTAATTAATGTATAGTGGAACTGATAAAATAAGAATGGAGTAATCTAATAAATCTCTTCAAATGTTTGTCTACTTATAGGATACCTAGTGGTAGAAGTAGCAGCCTGAAGTCTGAGAGATGTTAGCTGTAGTTGAATCTAAGACTAGGTAATGCCCATATTGTGGATGTGAGTTATATATATATTCTGTAATTTTTGTGTTTCAATACACTACTCCACCCTGTCGGTAAGGGAAACTGACACCCCGGGGATTCTAAGCCCTGGGGGGAGTTTTCCCCAACATTCTGATGGGAGGTTGAATGGCTGACTACCCCCTTTTGGCCCCGCTCACTTCTCTTGGTAGATACATGTGCCAACAGAAAAAACTGTTCGTTTCCCATATATGTGTGTAGAGGGTTGTAATGTCTTGTTTTTATTTCACACACATGTATTCTGGATATAGTATCCTATGGACTACTATAGGTGTAATGTGTATAGGTTGTCGTGGCTTGAGGATCCCTACTCGGTGTATGGGATATAATGTCTTGAGGTATAATACCCAATGTATGATACACGTTATGCGGGCTGTGGTGGCTCCCAAAACATACCTGGTTACTGTTGGTTGTGAGGATGGTGTGGTTCATCGCCCAGGTGTTTATGGGCAAGCCTTTGTGGTGCACATGGTGCGGATTGTGGAGTGTAGCCCAGGTGTATGCGGGCAAGCCTTTGGAGAGAGAAGCACATGACCTATGTTGTTGGGGAAAAGCGGAAAACTAGTGGGGAAGTAGTAGCAGGGTGCCCTTGATATTCTTTACTATATTCTATATTCTTGTATGAGTTACTTGGTGAGAGTAGCCATGGTGAGGTTGGGAACTTAGTATGTCTGTTTAGGTGACGATTTAGTTTCACTTGTTGTTCACTGGGCTTTAGCATGCTTTTCTTTAATTTTGCAAGAGAGGCTTGGGGAGGATCCTACTGAGTATACTATTATACTAAACCTATGTATATATAAACTATATTTTAGGTCACATGGAGCAGGTTGGAGATCAAGCTGGTTACTACTAGCTTGTGGTTGGCGGAGGAGCAGTTCGGGCTTGTGGTCGCTGTTGTTTTACTTTCTTTTGGGTACTTTTAGTTTCCCCTTTCAGTTATAGTACTTTTTCATGAAATTTCATATATGTACTTGGATTTCTTTTATATTTCTGTTTTGAGTTGGAGTTGATTGGAGTTTATTCTATCTCACTCTTCTACATGTGTTCTCATAGAGGGTAATGCCTCCCATTTGTATGTTTATTATACCCTCGGTGCAAGTCGCCAACCTAGGGCCTACTGGAGGCGGGACTCAGGGGTCATTATCTCTCTTCTCACAATGTTGACCCAGGAGGGGTACACTTTGTGGGGAGGGGGTCGTGATAGAGTGTGTCTTCTGAAAATTATTGCTGCACTAGTTTAGAATGTGCATTAGTTAGTGGCCCCATAGCAGGGGAATACTAAGTTATTTCTGCTCTGGGGATTGGGCCTCTCGGTTACGCCGTGTAGGGTTATGCTGAGCGTTAGGTCATTATGACTTCATCGAGTTAGGGGATTCCTTCAGGATGAGTCACATGTATAGTATGTTCTAGATTGTTCATGATCTATTAGGTTCAACCCATGTTTCTTTTAGTGTTTATTTTTATTTGGAAGATGATTGAGAGGTATAGTTCGGTTTCTGGCCCATATGATCCACTTTTCCTTTCTATTTCCCTGTGTGTGTGTTTTGTGTTGTGTGTGGTTTTCCCCTTTGACTAAAAATTGAAATTTGAATTTCAAACTTGCTCTCCCAAATTTCTTAAAATGCAACACACCTGTTTCGTTCAATCATCAAACTTGTTTTTTTAAGTTAAAAGGGAAATGGCATGTTATTTGTTTTTGAAATGGAAGAGTGGGTGTGTGAAGACCAATATTTTATATAATTTAGTTAAAACTTGGAATTGATAAATTTTTTATTTAGTGGTAGTGCATTGGGAATAGGTTTATTGGGATAGCCTACTGAGTTTTAATACTCACGCTGATAGTGTTTTCTTGTTTTCAGTTCTGTTGTAGGTTCCACCTTCAGTTGTTCTCCTTGAGTAACGTTGGTTGTGGTATTTGAGAGTGACCCACATGGTCACATGGACTTTTGGTCATAGTCAGGTTAGTAGCATCTTTGGTTGTTCTTTATTTATTTTCTTTTGTTCTATTTATTTTATGATGCTTAGTTTTTTTTCTTTTGGGCCAAATCATTCCCACCTGTTTTATTTTGATGCTCGACACCAGTTTTCAGCCCATGGGGATCGGGAACGCCCCTCGGGCCATGTCGCAGGCCGGCTCTGGTGACCGGATAAGGGTCGACCAGGTTTGGTTCATAAAAAAATGGTATCAGAGGGGGCCCTTGTTATTTTGGATGTCTGGTAGATAGAGATTAGGATTTTCGTGACTTGGGAGGTAGGTATGGGAAGGATGTCATGACCCGTCGCCCGTTCCGCACCTCGGGTCGCCAGGGATAGTCCGGGGATTGAGTTGTTTTTTTGTTCTGGTTTGTTTTGGATTGAGGGATGAAAACAGAGATAAATCGATGTTACATCGTGATCTCACATGGAGTAGTGACCCATGTGGAGTCTGGGTACATGGTTTGAATTCCTCTTAGTTGATGATTCTTACTTGGGGAATGTCCCACTACAATGTCGATAGGTTAATCATGACTACTAGTCCCTCTCTTCAGTGAATTTATGCAAGTTGTGTGCTGTCTTGGTTCTTGTCGGTGTAAGTGCACTTTTGAAAATGAAAAATGGTTTGTTAATTGAGAAAGATTTATTTTAAATGTCGTTAAATTTATGAAATGTGTTTTAAAACTGAAATCCTTTGGTTCGAAAAACTGGTGTTTGCTTGGAAATTGGCTAAGAATGGTTTTGGGTGAAACCTCCGGCACTTATATGAACGTTTTCACATATGATAGGACGTGTGGAAAGTTCATGTTTATGCGTATGAATGAATGTGGATGAAGACATGTGCAACAGTTCATAGGATTACCTGGGCGTGTTTGAAATTTAAGGCTTAACCTTGTTTTTTTAAATTGGCTTATAAAGAGAGAAAATGACTTTTGTAAAATTGAATTTGGTTTGAAAATTGTGTTTAGTATTTGGGAAGTGGACTTGAAAGAAGGCAGTTTTGAATGTTAAAATAAATATAATGATGGGTTTTTGAAAAATGAATTTTGACGTTTGTTTTATTTTGCTTGATTCTTTTGAGCTGGCTATTTTGGATGAAGGAACTTTCTTTGATGTTGCTTTGAATGATATCAGTTTCAGATTGGTGTTTTATATGTTGTTTAGAAATGTGGCCCAAAAAGGTCCCCATAGTTTTTGATGAGTCATGAATAGTTTTTGGTCCTTCATGGAAATTGTCTGTGCTTCATGGTGATTCGAGTCTGTTAGAGACAATGCAGTGGCTTGAAGAGGTCGAGCACGTCTTCAGGGTATTGGGAACTCCCGAAGATATTAGAGTGCATGCTATTTTGGGTCTATTCAAAGGTTTAGCTCTGGATGAGTTGGAGGTTTTCTCCCCACCTTCACTGCAAGTTGGTATAACGTGGGATTTCTTTAAAGTCATCTTTGTCTGATGGTTTATACTTGAAGAGGGGAAGATGAACAAAGTGGATGAGATCATGCATAATCAACAGGGCCAATGGATGGTGAAAGCATGTGTTGACAGTTTCAAGCAACTTGTGTCTTTATCTAGAGGTAACATCATAGGATTTGTTGAAGACTACTCCCTTTATCAGGGGTATTTGTCAAGAGATCATAGAGCAGGTCCTCCATTTTTTGGGCCCATCATTTTGATTAGTAGGTACATGAGGTGTTTTTAGCGGAGTTGGTCTCCAGAGCGCATACGGTTGACAATCCACCATATCCAGTTGCTCGTAAAGGTCCCCCATCTGGCCGGTAGAGTGGGTTAGATGGATATGTTTCTAATGAGTCCTCTGTAGTGACTCTGGTTTTCAGTTTGACGGAATTTCCAATGGTGTGTCATCAGTGTGGACGTTTAGGGCATGAAAATCCATCATGTCACACCCCACCGAGGACGTACCATCATTGCATGTGTTTAGGTCATCTAGAGAAGTTTTATAGGAAGAGTCGTCTAAGGAAGACACTATGACCAAATGATTCTAGTGTCTGACTCTGAGGTAGGACATGCTTCGACCATCAGAGCCCCAACTATAGGTCTAGGAGTGAAGCTCGCATGCCGTCAGTAGTTTTTGGGGGTGTGACGCCTCAGATTGGGTTTTTGGGTTCTGTGTTAGAAACGAAACATTTATAGTCCTTCCATTCTCATCCTTACACTATTAAAGTTTTGGAATTGTTGTAGGTACATTTTTTAGTCGTGAGGTTGGGATGGATGTGTTCATTTGTAATCTAAATAGTCTGGTTTGTCTGAATTAGGAATCACTAAATCGAACGTTTTTCATTAAAAGTGTGTTTGAACCTTGTATGGGTTAGTCTCAATTTGGCTGTTTCCGTTTGGAGATGTAGGTGCCTATAGAAGGATCAAATTTTGTGGTAATGCTTGAGTTTACTTCACAGGTTATGTTCTTCTTGGAGGTCTGTCCCTAGTGTTCAGGGTTTTTTCTCTATGTCTATTCTTTATTGAATGTGTTGTTTCGCTCATGAAATAAAGGTTCGTTTGGGTTATTTGGGAGTTCTCACACCCCCCCCCCACTCTCGGGGTGGTGTGTTTGAGTGATAAATTTCCACACTGTTTGAGATCTTGTGGTGGGGAGAACCCTTTCATGTTCTCCCGTTCTCTTGTACTATGGTTCCCTTCATTATTAGTCAAACATGGATTCTTGCCTTGTACATCGTTCAACTGGGTGACATTCTAGCGGTATAAAGTGTCTGTGGTGTGGAGAATTTTCACACCCTCCATATTAAATTAATTTTTTAAGTTAGTGGATATGGGTTTTTGGTTGTAGTGCATTTTTTTCAGTGCGTGTTGGTGAGGAAAAACCACGATATTGCGGTCTTTAATAGGTTTCACTAACTTGTGTGCAAGTGTGCGACGTGCTGCATCGTCATCGTAACTAAGATGTGAGTTGAGGTAGGTTCCCTTCTGCACTCACCTTTAAATTTAGAATTTATTAATTTCTTGATGTTTTATTAATATTAATTAATGACAAATAATATAATATATATAATTTTTAAATGATTATTTTGTGTGAAAATAGAATCTTATTTTATAACAATCATATGAAACATTTTCTTGAGGAGCAGACATCCAGTATTGAAATAATGCACGTTTGGCATTAAAACATAATTTACGTAATTCTAAATGTACTTTTAGTTTTAAAGATGAATGATTTCTTCTAAAGAAGCCTTTTGGGTTTTCTCAAGAAATAAGGTTTTTCTTTAAAATTGGTGAAGCACCGTTTGGCACTTTAACAAAATAAATTATTTTGGAAAACCCACATAGGGTTGATCTTTGGTGTGCGTTGATTGTGGGAGTTGGGTGTGGATTTGTGCATCGTGACTGATTGATTTTTGTTGTGGACGCACCCCTTTTTATTGTATGTGTTGACATGGGAAATTGGCATATTGAGTGAATCTTCTGAGAACGATTGTTGCACTAGTTTAGAATACACACTGGATAGTGGCCCCATAGCAGGGGAATACTAAGTTATTACTGCTTTGGTGATTTGGCCCCTCGGTTAGGCCATGTAGTTCTATGCCGATTGTTAGGGAGTTATAACGTTATCAAGTTAGGTCATGCCTTCAGGATGAGTCACATGTATAGTATGTTCTAGATTTTTCATGATCTCTAAGGTTCTACCCATGTTTCTTTTAGTGTTTATTTTTATGTGGAAGACGATTGAGAGGTCTAGTTCGAATATTGGCCCATGTGTGTCACCTTTATTTTCCATTTCCCATTGTGTGTGTTTTGCGTTGTGTGTGGTTTTCCCCTATGACTAACTTCACTATCTCCTATGTTCGGCCCATGTTTATTTTTATGTGGCGGATGATTGAGAGGTCTAGTTCGGTTGTTGGCCCATGTGTGCCACTTTTCTTTTCCAATGAACTTAGTGTGTGTTGTGTGTTGTGTGTGGTTTTCCCCTTTGACTAACAATTGAAATTTGAATTTCAAACTTGCTCACCGAAATGTCTTAAAATGAAATGTACCTGTTTCTTTAAATCATTAATCTTGATTTTTTTATGTTAAAAAGGGCAATGGACTATTACTTGTTTTAGAAATGGAAGAGCGTGTGTGTGAAAACCAATATTTTATATAATTTAGTTCAAACTGGGAATTGAAAAATTCTTTATTTAGTGCTAGTGCATTGGGAATAGATTTATAGGGCTAGCCTACTGAGTTTTAATACTCACGCCCTTAGTGTTTTCTTGTTTTTAGTTCTGTTGTAGGTTCTAGCTTTTGTTTTTTTCCTTGAGCGACGTTGGTTGTGGTATTGGAGAGTTACCCACGGGGTCACATGGTGGTTTGGTCGTAGTCATGTTAGTAGCTTTGTTGGTTGTTCTTTATTTATTTTCATTTGTTCTATTTATTTTCCACTGCATAGTTTTTTTTTCTTTTGGGCCAAATCATTCCCACCAATTTAATTTTGATGCCCGACACCAGTTACCATCCTCTGGGAATCGAGAATGCCCCTCATGCCATGTCGCGGGTCGAATCGTGTTGGTTCTTGGCATGAAACAACTTATACTCATAATAGAAAATTTTAAAACAAGACGAGTCTATTGTGTTCAAAAAACATCCAAAATTTACCTAAAACAATCATCATTAACTTCTATATAGTGAATAATCTTTATGTTATATAACCAAATACTTTGTAAGATAATTTAGTATTATTTAGAATCATTAATAAAATATGAAAACAATTATGGTTGTTCATCCATGTTATAAATGAACTTTAATTCATGTATACAAACATACTTATCCTGAAAACCATGAAAATTAATTCTACCGAACAATCAAATTAAACTCTACAATTTATCCAAGAAACATAAGAAAATAATAATGACAAATATTCATGAATAAAACGTTATGTAATTTTTATTTATTTGATCTAATGCGATTATATATGATATTAATATGAAGGAAGATATTGGAATGTATGTTATGGGATTTCTTGAAACCAACCCTCTTTCATTGATTTTTCCCTCTTTCAAAACATATTTAGTATGGTTATTCCATGAAAATCATTAATTCTTCATTATATTACTTTTTCATGGAGATACATAATTTCTAATTGAGTTATGACAAACGTAATATTTTATATAATTACTCTTCTTTGAAAATAATAACACACCTTTAACATCTAAGGATTGTTTCTTTCACCCACGGTTAATCATTCTTAAATAAAGTATGATATTCAATATTTAATTTTTGTTCTCAATGTTTTTGAAGGTATTCTTTTGAAATGAAATGCATTCCTTTTCCTGGGTTATTATATGTTCAATATTTATTTATTTTTAAAGTGGAATGAATGATAATGTAATATTTTTGATGTCACAGGTGCACAGATAATTATATATAGAAACATAAATTTTATGATTTGATGGGTGAGACTATAATTATATAGCACTTCAATTCATTAGGTATTTTTAATAACATAATGAGTAATGTGCAATATGCATGAACATGATTCTATCTTTGTTCACAATGATTTGTCGTAGTTGACCACTAAGACACAATGTATCATTTTTATGCATTTCCACACTCTAATGACATTGTTAATGATTACTCTCAATATTATGATCCTCTACATATTTTATGATGATAAATATTATACTATCCCTATTTTATTTTGAATCATGTATTTATGTATCCTTTTACTGGGCTTTTATCTCGTTCCTTTTTAATGTATATCCTTATGTGACTATATGTACTAAAATGAATTCATTGGCTAATAAGAAACATGAGAAGAAGGAATTAAATAAATGTTTATGTTTTATCTTGTAAAAGATCTGTATTGTTATAGTTCTCACAAGACTCTAACCCCTTCGATCCACATTGTTTAATTTGTTTGTATTCTTTATCATTAAAATAATGTAATTGTAATATATGAATAAGAAATTTTGCCGTAATTTTTATCAATGGACGTTTTTGTTAATTTTGGAATTATGTATAGATATCATTAGTGAAAACCTTTAGTATGAGACTATTTATAATTGATCATCAAAGAATCTTTTTTTTGGAAATTATTTAACCTAAGGATTCCATATGATATGTATTTACGGTTAATTTTAGAAAATTATAGATTATTGATAAGTTGTGGGCTTATGTTTTTTCTATTATTTTGTATTTTAAAAAATGGTTGGAATTTGGAGTATCCAGGACAAAAACCCATGCGAGGTACAATTCATTTATTTATTGAAGGACGTCCTCAATTCTTTGGGAGGTGGACCTCAAAATTTCATAGTGATGAATACCAAATTGTCTCATGTTATGAAAAATAAACTAAATATTTTGGAACATACACCTTCAACTAATAGGGATAAACTTGTTGTTGAGTTTTTTAAGAAAAAAGAAAAATGATTTTGAAATTTTTTTTGATTCACATGTCACAAAAAAAGAGGGTCGACTCAAAGTAAAAGATAAACTTTATGCTTTACTATTTTGAGATATACTAGTTGACCCAATTTCTTTATCATCTAGATGGATAGGCTAATTAGTGGTAGACATTTATTAAGATACCCAAAAATATGGGTGAAATTGTAGAGAAATGGTGGGAATAATTTAATATAATGATTATTAGTAAGTATTTTCATCGAACAATTCAAACTAGGATAAATACAGAATTCATAGAGTTGATGAAAAATAAAGGATTATCTATCATAGCCTATGAAGAAAATTTCACAAGGATTTCAATGAAATCATAAGGGTTTGTTATAAAAAAATGATCGAAAAATTCATAGATTAATTAGTAGTATAAATCATCCCATTCTAAAGGCTCTTGAAATTTTTGCCTTTGGGAGTTATGAAGAATTCGTTTGATGTTCTCTCAATGTGGAGATGGTGTTTGGAGAATTGTCTGATCATTACGGTGATAAGGATAGAAATATAGAGGATCTAATGACAAAGGTGGAAACAAAACAAAACCACCCACATGAAAAAATATTGGATGAAACATCATGGGAACTATTTCAAAGTGACATAAAATTTTATAAAGTGTGGGAGAGAAGGCCACAAAGCTCATGGATTCTGAAAAGACCTAAGGATGATAGAAATTGTTGTGGGGGAAAGGAGAGAACCACCCATGATGTGATGTTCAAAATATAGGGAGAAAGGTAACTATATAACCTAGTAAACTAATCCTCATTTCATATTGGGTAATCAGCGTCATCAAACACCAAAACCAAAGGAGCATGGGAAGGCTTAAAAAATCACTACTCCAGAAGTGGAGCAATATTATATAGTCATATAAATTACAATTATTATTCACATAAGAATTGGATAATCACATTTGATTCTAGTTATATGAATTACATTATTTCATAGAATTTTTTGATAAATATTGAATAGAATATATGATACCATGATGTAGATATATATGTTAAAATAGGTAGTGGTTCAATTATTTCAACCTATGTGTTGGAATCCTTTCATGTTGGCGTATGTGGGAATATTCTCCAAGTTACTCTCATGATACATCCCTTGGTGTAATTTGATTATATAATGGAGATTGATTGGATCTCATTTTATTGAGAACATAACATATTACTGGAAAAGGATGTATCTTTTCATATTCCAAAACATACCATGCTCCTCTATAAATGAATGCAACATAATGAATCTTCTTTGAAAATCCTTCAACGGTGTCAGTGTTGATTCCATATGAATAAGAATACCACACACAAATGGTTTAGTCAAAGTAAGGTTTCAACATTGTTAATGTGACCATCATGAGGGAATATAAAGATGTATTTCCTAAAGAGTTACATTGACTACCCCCACCTGATTGTGACTTATATTTCAAAATAGAATTCATACCTTGAGCAACTCATATCTCAAATTGTCTAAATAAGATGGCTCTTATCGAGATGGGGGAGGTAAAGAAGTAGCTACATGATTATTTGGACATAGCGTTCATATACCCTGGTGCATGACCTTGGGGTGCGCCTATTCTATATTTTAAGAAGATGGATATATAAATGTAGTTGTGAATGAATTATCACAAACTCAATAAGATCAAAATATAGAACAAGTATAATATTCCATGGATTGATGACTTGTTTGATCAGTTGAGAGGAGCGTTGTGCATCTCAATGGAGGATCTACGTTATAGAAATAATTACCTAAAGGAGAAGAAGGAAGATATTTTGAGTACTTGATTTCATAATAGGATTAGGAACTATGTGTTTTATGTGATGCCATTTATTCTTACTTGTGCACCTAAAATATTCATGGATTTGATGAATATATTATTTAGACATTACATCAAAAATATTTTGTAGTGATTTTCTATTATATTCTCATATACACAAAGAATAAGGATGATCGAGAATTATACCTAAGACTTAGGTTGGAGAAATATAATAAGGATATGTTGAATTCCAATTTTAGCAATAGTTACTTTTGGAGGAAGCAAGCCACATTATTGGGACATGTGACCACATTTTATAGAATTTCTATAGCCTTATCAAAAAATGTTCTTGATTAGTTTCCAAAGCTATATAGTGTTAAATAAATTCACTATTTTATTACCTTTGTAGGGTATTGTTGACATTTTTTGAGATATTTCTAACAATTGTCAAGCTTGCTATCTATGTTAACAAGGAAATGGGTAAATTATGTCTAGATGGTAATATGTGAGGAAAGCTTCAAGGATCTATAGTGATGGCTTATCACTACAATTGTACTCTTATTAATGAAAAGTGGATAATGTTTTGTGATATACAGTGATTATTCTAATAATGTATTGGGTTGTGTAATCATGAAAAATAAAAATGTTCTAGCATATACCTCATGTAAGTTTAATATTAATGATAAGAACTACTCGATGCATGATCTGAAGCAAGCATCAATTATTAATTGCCTTGGAAATATTGATATAATACCTCTATGGTGAGAAGTGTGATATATATATCGATAACAGGATCGTAAAGTATACATTCACAGAAAAATAGATCAACATGCATTAATAAATATGGGCCGAGCTAATCAAAGTCAATGATTTCTCTATTCGCTATCAACCAAGAAAGCCAATGAAAGTAGATGATGCTCTTAGAAGAAATAAACATGTCCCTCTATCCATGTTGCAAACTTTGAATGACCAAATCTTCATGGATGTTAAAATGATGGTATTAGAAATCATAACATTAAGGAATACATAATACCGTTCCAAAATGTTTTCCCAACAATCTATCCAAGCGATGATTATAGAGGCCCAATGGGATGATCTAGAGTTGTAAATGAGGGAAAATGTAGTAATGAAAGGGAAGAAACAAGTGTTACATATCAATTATTATGGTGTAGTTTGGTCTGGAATAAGGATTTGTGTGCCTTCATCACCTATGATAAAGAATAATCTATTAGACTACGCATATAAATCAACTTTATATATCCACCCTGGGTGAATTATGAATTATTGTGACCTCGTAGAACATTTTTGGTGGCATAACATGAAGATGGAGATTGTGGAATATATCTCATGGTGATTGATATTTCATCAAGGTAGTGAAAAGAGAAAAATGTTCTATATGATAATAAAATCATTCCCTCTACACATATTGAAATGAGAGAATATCCCCATAAACATAGTCACTAGTCTCCTGAAGAAATCCAAAGGAAATAATGTGGGATGGGTTGTAGTAACTGACTCACCAAGACAACCCACTTAATTGATATTCAGCTAGATATACTACTTGAGAATCTTTCTATGAAATATGTGAAGGATGTGGTAAGAATTAAATGGGTTACACTCTAAATAATCTAGGATCACTATCCCTGGTTCACATCTAAATTTTGGGCGAGTCTACAACATTACATGAATATTAAATTTGATTTTCCGTACTACCAATCACCCTGACACTAATAGTCAATCTAAAAAAACTATTCAGAAACTCAAATACAGTCTTCCTTTGAATATCTCCATGGAAGAGAGTAATGTGGTTTGGAATTAAAGGGACTCTAATCCCAATATACATTTTCTTATTTTAAATCCTTGATATCATAGTAGTTGTGGCCTATAAAATTGCATGTCCACTATATATAAATCAATTTCATGATGTGTTATATGTATCCCTTCTGAGGATGTACATACTAGATCCATCACATGTTATGAACATATATGGTGTATATCAGGAAAAAAATCTCTCTCATAAGGAGCATCATGTAATGATTCATGATAGGATAGATAAGGTTCAATGAAATAAGACAACACGCATTGTCAAAGTGTTATGGAGGAACCATAAGTATGATGAAGTACTATGGGATCTAGAGAAGGTGATTAAGGAGATGTTCCCTCACATGTTTTTGTAAAAAAAAATAAAGGGATAAGTTTTGAAAGAGGGGAAGATTGTAACTATTTTTCACCACGCTCTGTCATCATCCGAATAGGCACCCAACCCAGTTCATGGAATGGAACATAGGATATTCTCGATCCCCATGAGAAGGAAAAAGTGATTGGGTTTCATAAAAAAATATTGGGACTTATTTAACAAAATTTATAAGAATAATAAATAATAAAAATATACAAAACTGAATATTAAAATATAATCCAAAAAAACAACAAATAATTTTTTGAATTGAGTAACAATGTTCTAAACCAGCATCCAAAAAGCACACGAAAAATGTTGTTTAAATTATAACTCAAAATCCACCACATGTCATGGTGTAATCTCCCACATCCAACCTCAACAACACCATACAATGAATACAACTATCAACTCAAACCAACATCTCCAATGGCCTTTACCTTACCTATGTCAAACGTTACCAAGTCTACCTACACCCAATGTGGTAAGTTGTGTTTGAGACTTAGACCAGCAGGATTTCACCAAGAAATAAATACCAGTCACTAAATATTATGAGGTAAATAACTTGAATTCTTTTAAATAAATGAAACTATAGTAACAATTTTAATATAATATCTTTAAATGAAATACAATTGTAATGAAAAACATTTTAAATAGAACACTCATGCTTTTGAATAATAACAACAAAACACAACTGTATCTTGATGGAATGTTTATCATAAATAATGAGAATTAGTCATGGGAACTACCCAATGGGACTAGCTAGTAGTGGGACCCTAGGTACCTTGTATCTTAGTGAAATGTGGTATAAGATTTATGACTGACAATAAGATATTACATGATATACTATAGTGGAGGAATATCATAATTTATAATGGTCTCAAATAATTTTCCATATATATTTAGTGTTTCCATCATCAATCCAGCAAAATAAAACCCAATAATATCAACTTCTGAATCACTAGAATAATAGACCTAGTCCACCCACAAAGATATTCAGTTTCCCATTTGTACTAAAACAAGTTTCACACATAATAGATGTCCTCCTTCACATTAGAATTACAAATAAAAATAATATTCCTAACCAAAAAAATTCCCAAACATTAATCTAATAGCTTATAAAAACCAATAAACCATTTTGACATTTTATTGAAAAAAATCATGAACTCCATAATGCCTTTCCACAAAAAAATGAACCAGATATCCTATTTGAAAATAAACCACACATGAACGTCATAAAAAATATTATTTCAAAAATTATATAATGTAATTAAACAATTCCATATTTTATAGAATCATGCCAAGTGAAAAAATAATAGTTTTTAATGGAATCTCCCAATTTTGTGTAAAAGTGCTACCATAAAATCATTCACAGACTTAATACTTTTGAAAACCAATTTCCACCACAAATAATGACCATGAAACATTCTAAATTAAACATACAAGAAAAATAAATTCCCTAAATATTGATTACATGGGGAACCACGTAAGTTCTATGTCAAAAATCTAGAAACAATTTGTCAAACATCAATCACATCTAAACGAACAACTTGTAATATAGATCAAACCATACTACAATTGTTTAAGACTAATAAAAAATAATAATACCTATGGAATAATACTTATTTTCTGTAAAATTGGATCCCCAAAAAAGAGAGGGGCAACCTTAAAAAGGATGGATCATTGGAGAAATCCACACACTTTCTGATTCGTGATGTTTCCCAAACCAAACTCCATTAAAAATGGGTGATTAGGGAGATTGAGGGATATTAGAGATATCCTCTAGCTGAAAATCTTGATTGGGGAAGATTAGGGGAAGATTTGAATTAATTTCTGGAGTGAAAAAAATGCAATATTCCTTTTTTAAATACCTAGACATTTCATAAGTTTAGTCTACATGATTTAACAAACTATACAACAACAGTTCTTATGCTTTGTCCAGATCATATAATTTCACGGGCCATGTTACATGGTTGTGCAGTTACATGCAGTATGTTCTTCCTTCTATATCATGGTTACCTGGGTTATGCGCTTGATATACACTAAATATATTCCAACTGTGCGGTTGGGGATGCCCACACCAAAACCTCCATTTCCTAAAAAAGTTATAAGGGAGCCCTAGGAAAAGATTGAAAAAGGTAAATATACATGAAAAGGAATACACATATGTTATAATTCACCCCTGCATAAGAATTTTTACCCCTTATAAAGTCAACTCGATGCCTAATTAAAAATTAAGAATGTATACACTTGGCGAACCCATGACTTCTGCTCCCAAGACTCATGCTCGTCATTATCACACTTCCAAAGTATATAAACCATTGTAATTGAAATCCCATATAGCACATCCTATTATAAATCCACTGTCAACATAGACCATTCAAACACTGATAAATCAATCTCTATCTCCGACTCCTCCAAATTTAGAAGTTGGGATGGGTTCAGGTTCTATTTATTTATTTTGTTGATAAGAAACATTCCATGAATATGTTTCAAACAAAAATGAAATGCTAACATATATGATTAATTTAAATTACTCATTGTGATTATAAAAAGACCCACATTCCTTGAAATCATTTTTTTTTCTTCCCCAGATAACGATGGCCAAAGCAAGGGGCCACATTCAAGGGCACCCGATCACCCAATGAAAACTCAAGATATCTACATCTATATTCAGCATAAGATTCTTTGTTACTCTATGATGTAAATATCCTATCCTTGATAAACATGACTTTCTCAAATGACTCCTACATAAGACTCTGTCCATAATTATAGTTGTTGCATACATCAACCCTACATAATGAATACCAACACGACGAACCATAGAGAGCCTCAAAAGGGTCCATTCGAATTGAGGGTTGGTAAATGTTATTATAATAATACTCAGCCAATCCCATATAGATATCCTATGATATTTGAAAATAAAAAACACCTACATGAAAAATATTATCCAGAATTTTATTTTCCCACTCCGTCTGAACATTCGTTTTAAGATGGTATACCATACTTAACAGAATCTGTGACCCCAATTACTTATGAAGCTATCCCTATTAATGAGATTTAAAATTAGGGTATCTATCTAAAACAACTACTAATAGAACCCCATTAATCCTTTCCACCTCTTGAATATGTAACCATCCTAGATCTTCCGCATTACCTATATATCTAATCAGAATAATGTGGGCTGATTTGGAGATACGATCAATCACCACCCAAATGATGTTTTGTCCTCAAAGAGTACATGGAATGTCAATAATGAAATCCATGGTGACCTCATCCTACTTCTAGGTATAAATGGGTAATGACTGACTAAAACCTAAGGGTATTTATTGCTATTCTTTTACATGTTCACATGATTAACACCTTGATACAATGTCATTTATGTCCCACCTCATTAATTTCCACCAAAATTACTGATGACCCCCACAAAACATCTTGATAGATGGGTCATGAATGATTCACTTATATTTGTGGTTATCCTTCATCACTCCTTATCTCGATGACAATGGAACCACCAAACGAACCATAAATCACAAGACTCTATCAGGAATTGAGGACCAATCATAAGATGTCTCCCCAATATAAAGAAACTACATATACCAATAAAAAACTCATCACTATGTTGTTCCCACAAAATCAACTACCTAAGGGAAGGATTCAACTAAACACTCACAAAAAAACCACCACTATTAATCCACTTCTATGTTTGGAATTTCGAAAATTTGACACCAACTTTTACAATAAGTAAGTTTTTTAAAGACCATTAAGAAAAAGCTATTTTTTGTGAATAGTAACATACCCTTCTCAATAGTTACATACCCTTATGAATAGTGAAATATTTAATGACTAGTAACCTTACACATGATAAATTATAAATAATATTCATGTTGAAATTATGATATAACTATATTTCAGAATAAGTAAATGACTATTTTTAAATAGGTTTTTTTGATACTAAATTATAATTTAAATTAAATATTTAATAATAATATTTAGATAATTAATTTGGAAAAATGGAAATAATTTTTGGAATCTACACATCGAAAAATGGTTGTGTTGAGTTTGTGTGATTTTTCTGAAGTACTTGAATTTTTGAAGAATAGTGAAATATCATAATTTACAAAATAAGTTAAATAAGACAATTATAGTGTCATGCCTGATGTTCTATTGATGTAAGCCCAATTAGTTTAGGATCACATGAAAAAATTAGTATTTCTGGTCTTAGAGGACTCAATATTCCTTGTCTTGTGGGGAAATAATAAACTAATGATTTTTATATTGAGAAAACGCATCTCCCCTCTGTTATAAAAACCACCCTTCACATCTTGATTTCCTCGCATATCTCAAGTTTCATGCCTTGACTAAACTCTACAAAATAATCTTCTCTATCCCTTTCCCACATCCAATAGCTACTAATGACATCAAATTAACAAACCTAGGTCCCCAAAAGATGATCTAAATAGGAGGAATCAAAATGTAATTTCCCTTCCTATTTCCTTTAATTTCCTTTCAATTTCATGTTATTTTCTAATTCTCTCCCCACCTATTTCCATCCATATGGTTTGATACTCCAGTATCATATATATAATATAATTATATGATAGTAATGGGATATTATACCATCCAATCCCCTTCCCCACATCCTTTTAAATGAAAACGTTGATTAAGAGGTGATAATTTATCACGTTCAAGAATGCCATGTTTTCTTTAATCCATTTCTACATTCATATCTCATAATGAAATAATTTTTATTGTTGAAACAGAATATCTTATATGTATATTTCCTATTTAATGATATGTAACTAACTTATGTACATATTTCTAAATGATTTATCAAAACAAGTTCGTTGTGGTCGAAAAAACCGCCCAAATTAACTCAATCAATTATCATTTAATTCTTATCTAATAATCCATTGACATGGTATATAATATAATCAATTAAAAGATAATTTAAAATCCTATAAGATAATTAATAATATGATATATAAGATCTTTATGTTTACCCATGTTCTACCCGAACTTCAATTTAGGAATACAAGTGAATCACTCATAAAACCATAAAAGCAAACATTCCCGAACATATTATAAAACTCTATAACTAATCCTAAGGGACATAAAATATCTTAATAAAACTGTAATAAAACATATTTACGTAAATTGTGTTCTTTTATTTTTAATTAATGTATCTAATGTGGTTATAAAAGACATTATAGTGAAGGAAGTATTCAGAAATAAGGTAAGGGGAAAATCATGAACCTAATTTTCTTTCTTCAGGTTCTCCGTATTTCACTCCATATTTGGTATGGTCACTACTTAAAAATAATTTTTTAATTTATATATTACCTATACAGGGATATACATGTTTTCTACTGATGTTTATTTCAATCAAAATTTTTCCCAAAAGAACTCGTCTTTTATGAACACACCTTTTACTTCTCATTCAAGGTTGATAGTCCTTTTAACATGTATGTTATTTCATCTCTCTATAGGGAACCCAATGTTTATGAATGTTTTATTATGATATGAAAAGTATACCTCTTAATGTGTTATTTATGTTCATTTTTTATATATGATTATTGTGTAATTCATGATAAATGATAATGTTATGATGTGACAAGTGTGCCAAAATTATATAGCGCAATATGAATATTTAAATGTGACGGGTGCCCCTAGAATTATACAGTGCTCCAATGAATTGGTTAATGTGATGAATCTTATTAGTTATTATAACATGACTTTTGAACAAGATGTTGTATTTGTTCATAGGTATGTGCGGTTGTTAACCACTAAGACATGACCTTTCATTTTTATGCATTTACACATTTCAAGTTTCTTATTAATGCTTCTTCTCATTTTCATGATCCTTTTCCTATTGTTTGGTTATGCTCACCCATTATTATATTATTCTTATATATCCACTAACTGGGATTCTATTTCACCCATTTTTATGTGTATCCTAAGGTGACTACATGTACAAAAGAGGGTTCAAGTGCCAATAAGATTCTAGAGAAGAAGGAATTAAATAAAATATTATGATTGATGATGTAATTGTTATGTGTGGTCATAGTTTTCAAAAGAAAGTAAACCTTTAAATAATATATGTGTAATAATATTATTTTTTATCATTAAAATGATGTAATAGTAATATAAGAAATTTTGGGTCGCTATAGTTGTTATCAAAGGTAGGGTTTAGTTAATTTGGGAATTATGATTAGTGAGCCCTAGAGAAAACATCTAGTTTGAGACTAATTACAAATATGCAGATAAGAATCATTACATGGGGATCCCGAAAGTAATGTTTTTAGTGGAAATTTATCAAATGAATATGTTCTTCATGGATTTTATAAATATTTTTTGTTCTATCTTTTTTATTTTAGAGAATTATGGGAACCTGGAGAAATCAGGCCAACAACTCATGTGAGGGACAATGAAACAATTGCCCGAACAACATCCCTAATGATTTTGGAGGAGTTTATAACATCATGGTGATACTTACTAAACTATGTTAGGTTATGAACAATAAAAATAATAATTGGGAACTTCAACCTTCACCAAAGAGGGAGCAACTGGATATCAGATGTTTTGTGAGGCAATGACCACCGAAGTTTAGTGGATCTTCTTAATCCACTAGTTTAGGAGTAGTGGGTCAACTCCATGGAGAATATCCTTTGTGTTTCCCACTATTTTGAGTTAGAGAAGGTGAATCTAGCCATTTATCATCTATATTGAGAGGGTAATAAATGGTGGAATTTGATTAAGAACATGATTCCAATGGAGGATATTGAAGATATGGAATGGGAAGACTTTAAGATAATGTTTATTAACAAGTATTTCTCAAGAACTCTTCACTCAAAGATTGATATTGAATTCATAGAGCTTAAGAAAAATGAAGGAGAATCTATCGCAACCGATGAAGTGAATTTCACAAGGCTTTCAAGGAATGATACTTTTTTTATTATCAATAATGATAGAAAAATTGATAGATTCTTTAGTGGATTAATACCACCCCTTCAAAATGCTCATGAAATTGGTGAATTTGGTAGTTATAAAAAAGTTGTTCACTATGATAAAAAATTAGAGATAATGTTTTGATAATGGTCCCATGACTATGGTGATATGAAATGAAATATGGAGTTTCGAGATAGATGATCTAATGAAAAATGTGGAAAGAAAACTCAGCGACCCACATGCAAAATATTTGAGAAGTTGCTCCATGGAAACTGCCTCAAAGGGATGAGGAAGTGCTTCAAGTGTGCGAAAGAAGACAACTATGAAAAAGTGTGTCGAAATGTCATGATAAGGAAGGAGAGTGTAGATAAATAATAGAGAGAACCACCCATGGATCAATGATACAACTGTAGGGAGTGAGGGCACTATGCAAGAAAATGCACTAAACCCAGAGATCTCATGGGTAATCAGTGTCATCGCCCACCAAAGCCGATGGAATAAGGGAAGGATTATGTCATCACTACTACCGAAGTAGAACAAGGTAATGATGTTTTATAAGGTACACTTCATATTAATTCAAAAATGGAAAATGCTTTATTTGATTATTGTTATACACATTCCTTTATATCAGTCATGTTTTCATGAACTATAGAATCGAATCCCCAAAAGTATGAAATAGCGATATCTGAAAAATAACAATGTGGTAAAATTATTTCAACCCATGTGTTTGAATCTTCTCATGTTGGCATATGTGGGATGATTTTCTACAGAATCTTGTAGTACATTCCTTGGTTGAATTTGATGCTATAAAGGGAATGGATTGTCTCTCGTTGTATAGAGCAGGTATCAACTGTCTGGAAAATGAAATAGATTTTCATATTTTGAACCATCCCATACTCCTCTACCAATGAATGGGAGATCATGAATCTGCTTTGAAAAATCCTTCAATTGTGTTGGTATTGAGTTCCTATGAAGAATCATACCTCTCCCAACTCGTTTGGTCAATGGAAAGTTCCAACCTTGTGGTAATGGAAATATTTAGGGAATACAGTGATGTATTTCTAGAATCATTTCTCAGACATCCCCCAGATTGTTAGTTAGAGTTCTCAATAGAACTCATACCTAGAGATACTCTTATCTCAAGGTGTCCCTATAGGATGGATCCTATAGAATTGGAGGAGTTAAAGAAGCAGCTACAGAAGTATCTGGACAAAGGGTTCATACGCTCTAGTGCATCACCTTGGGGTGTGCCAGTCTTCTTTGTGAAGAAGAATTATAAAAAATGTGGATGTCTATCGATTATTAAGAACCTAATAGGATCACCATAATGAACAAGAGTCATCTTCCAAGGATTGACGAATTGTTTGATCAATTAAGAGATGCTCAATATTTCTTAGAGGTGGATATTAGTTCTAGTTATCATCAGTTAAACGTGAAGAAGTAGGATATTCAGAAGGAATCCTTCTGTACAAGGTATGGGCCCTATGATTTTATGGTGATTTCATTTAGAATAACTAATTCCCCTGAAATCTTCATGGATTTTTTGAATGTTGTATTTTGACATTACCTAGAAAAATTTGTGCTAGTGTTTATTGATGATATTCTCATTTACTCCAAGTGTAAGGAGGAACGTGAATAGAATCTAAGACATTTGTTGGTGACAGTATGAAAGTAGATTCTGAACTCCAAGTTCAGAAAGTGTTTTTTTGAATGATGAAAGTCACATTATTGGGAAATGTGATCACAAGTGACAGAATATTTATCGACCCTTCAAATAGGCGATTGAGCAATGGCCCAGGCCCTCTGGTGTCGTATAAATTCATAGTTTTCTTGGATTAGCTAGGTATTACAGATGTTTTGTGAGAAATTTCTCAGGATTTTGAAGCCCGCTAACATAGTGAACAATGAAAGGGGTTAATTATGTCTGGATGGAAGAATGTGAGGGAATCTTCATGGATCTAAAGAGAAGTCGTATCAAAAACATGTACTCACACTACCAAAAAGTAGAGAATGTTTTTTGATATATATTGATTCTTCAAATAAAGGCATGGGTGGTATACTCATGAAAAATGGTAATGTAAGAACCTACGCCTCATGGTAGTTGATGATACATGAGCATAACTACTCGAAAGATCATCTAGATCTACCAGCAGTGATTTTTGTATCGCAAATCTGATGGCACTACCTTTGAGGTGAGATGGGTGACATATACACAGACTATAAATACTTAATGTATATATTCACACAAAAAGAGATTAACATGCGTCAAAGGAGTTGGTTTGAGCTAGTTGAGGATTATGATTTCTCTATTCAGTATTATCCTAGAAAGGTGAACTAGATAGCTAATACTCTAAGAAGAAAATAACAAGCTACATTATCCATGTTATGGATTGAGAAATACTCTATCGTCATAGATATACAAATGATGGAGTTAGAAATCTAAAGGGTAGGGGATACATCCTACATTACCAAAATGATTGCCCAATAATTCATCAAAAAGAATATTAATGAAGCCCAAAGGGTTGATGTTGAGATAAAAAAAGGGTGAATGCAGTAAAGGAAGGGGTGTTTCAAGAGTTCCAAATCGACGATGATGGTGTGATTCGGTTTGGAATAGGGATTTGTGTGCATTTATCACCTAGGGTAAAGAAGGTACTATTGGAAAATTAACATATCTCAACATTCTCTATCCATCATGGGAGTTCCAAGATGTATAGTGGTCTCCGAGAACACTTGTGGTAGGATAACATGAAAATCACGATCACAAAATATATCTCAAGGTGCATGGAATGTTAGCATGTTAAAATAGAGTAACAATAGTTCAAAGGGTTTTTCAAGCCTTTGCCTATACCCATGTGGAAATGGGAGAATGTTAATAAGGACATTGTCATGGGTCTCTCAAAGACATCGAAGGGAAATAATGAAATATAGGTTGTTGTTGACTGACTAACCATGACTACCCATTTTATCTCAATTATGGAAGACATATCACTTGAAAAACATTCATAGATAAATGTGAAGGAAGCGGTGAGCCTGCATGGAATTCCACTGTTGATTGTTTTTAATTTTGATCCAAGGTTCACATCAAAATTAAAGAGGAGCCTTTAACATGCATTTAGTAATAAATTAAGTTTATAGAGACCTATCACCCCAAATAGATGTAAAATCTGAAAGGACTATTTAGAAGCTTGAAGATATGATAAGAGCATAATATATAGAATTAAAATGTGGATGTGATCAGCATCATATATTGGTCAACTTATCATACAAAAATAGCTTCCACTAAAGTATTCAGATTGTTCAAAAGGAAGCTCTATACGGAAAGCATTGTAGAACTCCAACTTGTTGTGATGAAGATGGAGAAAAAATCTACTTGGACCCAATCTAGTGAAAGAGATGATAGAGAAGGTTTAGGTAATCCATAAACACATCAATGCTACTCATAGTCTGCCAAAGAGCTACTCTAACAACCATCGAAGGGACTTGGAGTTTGAAGTTGGAGGTAAAGTATTCCTTCAAATATCACCATGGTAGAGAGTCAAGTGTTATTGAAAGAAAAGGAAGTTAAACCTACCTTACATTTTCTCATTTGAGATCCTTGACCGCATATGAGTTGTGGCATATCAGCTTGAACTTCCATCGAATATGGATCAAATTCATGATGTGTTTCACGTATCACTCATGAGGAAGTACATACCTGATCCTTCACTTGAACCGAACTCATAGGCGGTAAAACAGGAAGAAGATCTCTCATATGAGGAGTATCCAGTAGAGATTCTATACTAGAGAAATAAGGTTCTACACAACCAGAGAACCTACCATGTCACTGTTTTGTGGAGTAACCATAATTTTGAAGAAGCTACATGGGAACCGGAGGAGGCGATGAAGGATAAGTACTGTCACTTGTTTTTGTAAAGTGAAATTTCGTGGGTGAAATTTCCTAAGGGGGGATGAATTTAACCACCCAATGTTTTTCAATGGAAATTTATTTCTTATAAATATGTCATAAAAACACATGAAAACCCAAAATAAAGACCTACTATGTGTTAAGTGACCATTAAACCTAATTTTGTCACTTTTGTGTTTAGAATATTGAAAATTTGTCATGCACGGTTGCAACAGTAAGTTATTTGGAGTCCAATATGAAAAAATTAATTTCTAGTGAATAGTAACCTACCCTTAGGAATAGTAACATACCCGTACGAATAGTGATATACCCTAGTGGACATTAACCTTACCCATGATAATATATAAATAATATTTATGTTGAAAGTATGATATACCTATATTTTAGAATATGTAAATCACTATTTTAAAACTGTTTTTTGATTCTAAATTATGATTTTAAGTAAATATTAAAATAATAATATTTAGAAAGTTATTTTTGAAAAATAGAATCCATTTTTCCATTCTACACATTGATAAAAGTTTGGGGTTAATTTTTGGATTTTTTTTTTAAAAACATGAATTTTTATGAATGTTGAAATACCATAATTTACAAAATACGCTAAATAAGATAATTATAGAGTCATACATGATGTTCTGCTGATGTAAGCCCAATTGGGTTGGGATCACATGATACAATAAAAATTATTGGTAATTGAAGACTCACTATTCCTTATCTTGTCAGGAAATAATAATCAAATGAATTTTATATTGACAAAACAACTCTCTCTCCACTATAAAAACCACCCTTCAAACACTCATTTCCTCACACCTCTCATGCTTCGAGCCTTGTATATACTCTGCACAAGAATCATTTCTAGCCCTTCCCCACATCCAATAACTTCTGGTCTCATCAAACGACCATGCCTAGGTCCACTCTGGGGGTTCTCAAGAGCAGGATTCAAGAGGTAATTTTCTTTTCCCTTTCCTTTACTTTTCATCATTTCAAGTTTTTTTCTTGTTCTCTACCCACCTATCTTCATCGAAATTTTAGGGTATCTCGTGTATCATACATATAGTGGAATTTTATGACACTAATGGGATATTATACCATCCAAACCCCTTCCCAACATTCTTTTATTTTATAAAAGAAAATGTTGTTCGTGAGCTGTTAATATATCACCTTCAAGAACGAATTGGATTCTTTTTCCATTTATACATTGATATCTGGTCATGAAACCATTTTTATAGTCCAACCAGAATATTTTATATGTATTATTTCCTATAAAATGTCCTGTAACTAACTTATGTACATAATTCTAAAATATTCTTCAAAAAATATCTATTGTGTCGAATGAAGGCCCAAAATAACTCAAACAATCATCATTTAATTCTTATCTAATGATTCATCCACATTGTATATAATGTAATAAATTATAAGATAATTTAAACTCATGGAATATAATTAATAATATGTAATATGTGTTCTGTATAATTACCCATGTTTTACTCAAACATCAATTTATTAATACAAGTGAACCACCCAAGAAAAAAACCATAAAAATAAACATTCACGAACAATGTTTTTAAACTTTATAACTCATCCAAAGGCACATACAAAACATAATGAAACAATATTAAACCATATTCATGTACAACAATTTGGGTAATTTTTAATTAATTAATCAAATGTGGTTATATAGGACATTAATGTGATGGAAACATTCAGATATAAGGTAAGGGGAAAATCTTGAACCCAATTTTCATTTTTTGGGTTCTCCCTCTTTCACTCTATATTTGGTATTGTCACTCCTTAAAAATAATTTTTACATTATTATATTACCTTTTCAAGGATATTCATTATTTATACTGAATTTTATGACAAATAAAATTTTTTCCAAAAGAAAACTACTTTTAAAAATACACCTTTTACTTCTCATTAAAGGTTGAGGGTTCTTGTAACATGTATGTTATTCCTTATTTATTTTGGGAACCCAATGTTTATGAATGTGTTATTAGGAGACAAACCCCATCTATTTTCATTGGTTAGTTATTTTCATTTTTTATATATGTTCATTGTCGCATGCATGATAAATGATAATGTTTTGATGTGACAGGTGTGCCTGGAAATATATTGTGAAATATGAATATGTCAATGTGATGGGTGGGTACTGAATTATACAGCGCTCCAATGCATTGGGTAAAGTGATTAATCTCAAGAGTTAATGTGAAATGATATGTGAACATTATTCGAGATTTGTTCAAAAGTATGTGTGGTATTTATCCACTAAGACATGATGTTTCATTTTTATGCATTGCAACATTTCATGTCTGTTATTAATGCTTCATCTCTTGTTCATTATCATTTTCCTATGTTATGGTTATGCTCACCCATTGTTATATTATTCTTATATATCCTTATACTGGGATTTTATCTCACCCCTTTTTATGTATATCCTATGGTGACTACATGTACTAAAGAGAGGTCAATTTATAATAAGAAGGTATAGAAGAAGGAATTAACTAAATTTTTATGCTTGATGTTGTAATTATTATGAATGGACCTAGTTTTCCAATGAAATTTATACTTTCTATCCCCTATGTGTAATACTATTATGTTTTTTATTTTTAAAATGATTTAATAGTAATATAAGAAAAGGTTGTGTCAATATATGATCACCCTATATAAGCATCCACCCAATACCTATACATGAAGGATCTTAATAAACCATGTTTCCCTTCCTAGACTCAAGAATTGTCAATACAAGTGAAGTAGTAAAATTTATATTCATCTCCTCATAGGATTAATGAAACTCTAGTCTTAACTGAAGCTCCTCCTATTCCACGTGAGTGCGGTCAAGGACAAGGCATGTTGTGGGAAATCATAGACAAACTATCTATAATAACCTTCCATAGTGAGAAAACTCTTAATATCGAACAAATGCATCAGCTACCACCATGACATAACTGTATTGATCATATTGGGTTCCACTAAAACAAACTTCTTTGAAAACACATGACCTTGAAACATCACCTCCCTGGTTCATATGTTTCACTTGGAGAACATTTCATAAAATGGTGATCCCACAATTATAACGACCCAAACTTTACATCCAATGTTATTACTTCAAAATTGAACCATACTTATTACAACACATAACAAAATCATGAAAGAAACATATAGGAATAGTGTCTTTAGAAACATGGAAACATAAAAAAATGGTTCATAAATCATCTATATTGTCCCCCGTTTATTTCATCATATCTAGAGTCCCTTTTGGAATATTCTACTTAATACCCTTCATTCAGACCTGGGGAAAAGAAAACATACAAAAAGGGTGAGCTAAAATGCTCAGTAAAGGTAAACAAAATTAATATCAATCATATCATAATAATATAACATTTTGAATATATTAACCTGCAAAAGATATTATAATATCATAACATGGGATAAATCATTGTGGTGAACTGTAATCCCAAATAATCATAAATTAAAATATGAAACTTTGTGAAATACACACATAATCATAGAAAATCATTTCATATTAGTCAAGGTGTGTTTCCAAGACCATCATAGAGGACAAAGTCTATTACTGAATCGCGTTCACTCCTCATTCCGGTCTTGTATCACTGAACCTGTTTAACATTCCATTCCAGCTGTGTCTATCTCATGAGATATAAGTCTTTACCCAATGCATTGGAGGGAGATATAGGTCCCACCCAACTCATAATGAATCCATTCTTATGTGTGCCAAAAAATCATAAATAATACATCATTGCATAATCCATGAAATAAAAATGGGATTCATAAACATCATGCCATCATAACATAATCCATATAAGATAAAAGGACATCATAAAATTAATTCCATCATAAAATAGTCAAATAAATTTAAAAAAATAGGGATATAAATAGAACCCTGTTTTATCTTAGATGGAAAATAATTTTCATAAAACACATGAACTCCATTCTTGAGGAAAATATCATTTCTACTTCAGAAACAGTTTTTCCTTTCATAACATGTCCTAAAATTTTTAAACTAAAACATGTTGATTAAAAATAAACATAAATACTTGTAAAAGAATCTTCTTGGAAATAATGTTCTAAAAATCCATTCATGCTGTATAAGTTAAAAAAACATTGTTCTCGCACTTTGGCCAGAAAAGTCAAAAAGGACCTCGTACCAAAAACGTCAAAATATTCCTTTCCTATCATTTACTAAAAATTCACCGAAGGGTAAAATTTGATTTAAAAATTTTAGGAGGATATAAATAATATTAAATATTGAGGAAACATGGAAATGTATGATAAATATTCCCCAATAATTTCTAAAGTATAAACAATCTTAGATAAAAATGAAATTGCGAGATTTTCACATACTTTAGGACTGATATGCTTTGTACGTATCCAAACCAACTTTATAATGATTTAAATAATGTCATTGACTTATTCTTGAATCATACTCATTTCTATGATATCATATATGGTCATATTCTTAGCTTTTTATTAGTAATATTTCACTACTACTTGTTATTCGGGTGTTTATTGTTGTATGTTCTTATGTGTGTTTTGTCGAATAAATTCTTATTCTTATTTTAAGTTTATAGATACCTAATTTATAGAATTGTATTAATATAATATATATCATATTTATTCATTCAATTCATTTATAAAATCATTATGCATCGAAGACCATGTAGAAAGAGGCACATCACATCGTATAGATGGTAGGCAGTACGTATGCACGAGCGATTATATCATTACCATGATCGTGGAATTGTATTTAAGTGTATGTATACTATTTAAGAATCAATATCACTTTACAATATTCATATATAGTTATTATTTTCAGCATTATACCCATCCAAGTACGGTGGTGGTGGAGAACATATTACACCACAGCGTGGAAACGGTATTTCGTATGTACGCCCGTGCGGTGATTTTGTTTTCCATAGGAGGATAGAAGGTGAAATAGGGTTTTTTCATATTTATAATAGCATATAAGTATATGAGTGATATTTATTTTATTACTTCATAATGAAACAACTAAATAAGAATAAGTAGAAGAAGAAATAATTACTAAATAATTGGCAACATATATTACATCTTCTTCGATACGCCTCTTTGAATCCTCCTCTTAGAGAACTAATATTGGTATTTTCAGTAGACCAAGACCTCTAGGGTGCTTATAGGGAAGTGGAGAAGATAAATTGGATGGTTTTGGCCGATCTTGAAATCTCAATGTGGTGTGATTAGCAGAGGGAGGAGGTGTCCTTTTAAATAGGAGGAGAGGGGCACCTTTGGAATGTGTGAAAATATTATTTTATTATAAACATATATTCCATTTGAAAAAGTAAAAAAAACATTATAGATGAATATAATATGACTCATGACCGAAATATAATCATCCAATCTTAATTGGACATGTTTTGGAAAATATTTTAATAATTATAATCTTATTTATTTAAATCATTTATTAATGAGGTAAATATTGCATCATTATTGTGTCATAAATAATTTAATTTATTTGATGTCTGAAAACTAATAAAAAAATATCATCATGTAGGAAATCTTTTTAGATTTACAATGAATATTTATAGTCAAAAATATAATTTATTTAACTCCATATAATAATTATTTAATATAAGATTGTTGATAATGTCGATTTTGTCTTTTCATAAAAATAATTAATCCAAATTGTCATTATCACTACCAGGTGGCTCAATGGGGCCCCAAAATCGACCCAAGGATGCCCATGGTCGGCCACTACTCATCCAATATGTTTAGTGCAAGTGTCACGGTAATTTTGAATTATTATAATATTATTTTAACCTTGAATTACTCTATTTACCTTTAACCGTAGTTAATATAAATTACCATAGTTACTATTCATAATATCACAAAAACGTTACCCATTAACATAATTTGGACCCACTGATTCAAAATTTGGAATCCAATTTTCATAATTCAAAACACCGAAGTTGCAGTAATTAATTTAAAATTAATCCCGATGTTAAGCAAATGGGTTTTAATAACATTACCAAATATTGAAATGTTTTTACCTATGAATTCAATGTAAAACTAATGTTAATGAAATAAATTATATTAAATGTAAAAAATAAAGAATATTTATATTTTAAAACCATTCAATAATATAATTTAACCATATAAATTATTGCGATGAAAAAAGATGTTTTATTTTAAATATAGCGGGTTTTTACTATTCATCAAAATATGAAAGTTACCAGAATAATATGAAACTTTTATCGAAAGAATTTTTTTTTACTTATTCCAAGGAAGAATTTTATTTTTTCAAATTGAACTTATAAACAAGTCAAATACTATATTTAAAATGGGTGCGCCATCAAAAGGTGGTAAAACTGCATTTTTTTTAAAATACTTGTTTTATCCGAAAAACTGATTTTGTTTACATAACTCATTATAGAAAATGTGTAAGATGAATTATAATGTTATAAAATTCAAAATTCAGTAAATACTATTCATAACATCTAGTTTATAATATTATAATAATATATCGTTATTTAGTGAAGCTCGGTATTGCGTACTATACACGCTATCGAGGAAGGTCATGATTGCGTGTAACACAAGACAAGCTAGTATTGTGTGCAGTGAAAGATTCCTTTGCGTATAACATAAGAAATAAATAAAAATATTTCTCATAAAATCTCTAGGTGTTACAACAATATTCTTAACATGATCCGCAAACAATTAAAATGCACTTCCTTAGTTCCTAAATAAACGAGGATATAAACCACAAAAATAACATTGAATGCTTCAAGATACTTTTGGGACACCGTATTCATGATTTCAATTAAAACTTATCAATAATTCCTCATTCCAATTTGAATTAGAATATACTCAAAGTGGTTGTAATTTTTTTAGAAAGTTGTTTTTGGGAGTGAGTCCTCCTTCACCGAAACATGGTTGTAAACCGAATGCAATAATATCATTGAAAAATTCTTTTCCCACTTTATATTGTCAAAAAATTCATCAATCATTGGAAATAAATATTAATTATTAATGGTTACCTTTTTTATTTTGGTAGTAGATTCACAAATGGAGGGAACTATCATCCTTCTTCATGAATATAACTGGAGTAGCCCAAGGAAAGATGCTCGGGCTAATGAACCAATTTTATTTCAAATTATCCAGATTTATATTTAATTCCCCTATCAGAGTGGGTTATATTGATATGGGTGGATAGTTATCAGTTTTGTTCCCTTTATCAAATCAATTGAGAACTCCATGTCCCGCTCTGGGGGTAAACCTGAAAAATAATCTGAAAATAACTATGGGAACTCATCCACTATGTGAGGTAATACACGATCATGAGGACTAATCCAACATCTGGTGAGACCGATGACAAATTAAAACTGAAATTTCCTAACATTGGGATAGGAGGTCTTGTATGACATGACTGAGGATCCCATTCCCCAAGAAATACATGAGAAATACCATTAGTTTATATGAATGTCACCCACCACTTATATCTATCAGTATATGATTGTAAGTGCGCCATATATTCTGTTACATGGATAACATCAAAATTTTATATATCTGAGAATAATAAATTACACTTCATCTCATCCCCTCACATAGATATCACCCTTGATAGACGTTTGAGCCCTCACTCATTTATCCTATGCAAAAAATGTTACTAACTCCATTATAAAATAATAAATATCAGATGGGAAGTTGAAAAGATCCACAATATGAGCACAGATAAAAGAAATAGATGCAATATTATCTAGTAAAATGAACAATATATTATATTAAATCAAAATATTGCCTCAAACTGTTCGGGGACCTCCATATTTTCTCATTGGTTCCTGATCGATGACATAAAGATATCTGGTCTCTAACTGAGAATGACTTCTCTCCTATGGATCTTCCCTAAACATTCTATAACCCAAAGACAATTTGGGTCTACCTCCATGACCAAAAAATCGATACCCCACTATCTGGGTCATCTTTGATTGAATAAAAACACCCCTAAAAGCAATAGATACCTCCTCATTCTGGTATGGGCACAACACCATACAAAAATGATGAAAGTTCCCCATAATTTCAATGTGATGACAAGACATTGAAAGAGATCTTTATGTACTTCGAGATTGTCATTCAACACTATAAAGATGGCACACAACAGATATCACATTAGAAGATATTGAAGAAAATATACAAGAAGGATGGACTTAACTACCACCTCCCTTCTTCCCTTGGTCATCCCTCTTCCTCTTTTTCTCTTAGGGGATTTCACTTCCCATAGTTAACACCACATCAACAAATCCATATATTCATTTATGATCTATTTTGACCATGGAAGCCTGATTAACTACCTCAATATAAGTTACCACCTTGAAAAAGTGGAACAAAGAGTAAATTTATGGTCGCAACCCCTTCTCAAACATTTGTGATTTCATATATTCATTTGAAACAATCTCAGGTACATATCACACTATCACTACAAATGGTTTTTGAGTTCTATCACAAACTTATCTCCCTAGTCAATATCAATGATCTATTGAAATATGACATAGGCTGGGGCCTCATGATAATACTTCTTGTTGAATATGTTCATTAAATCCTTCCATATCATCTTCTCATATTTCCCAGCCTAATGCATTGATTCCCACAAACTTTGGCTGGAAGCCTCTAGAAATTATGAATCACATTCCACCTTGAATTCCTCATTGGTTTTAAGAAACTCAAACATACATTCATTCTTCATGACCCACTCCTTGGCTTCCTACACCTCATCTTTTCCCACAAATTTAGGAATCTTGTTCTTGGAAAACTCACATGATTTTTCCTTTATAGTACTATAATCATCATCAATAATAGGAGCAGGAGAAAGGTCAAAACCGTATCCCAAATCCTGAATAGCATTGACCATAGATTCCACCACCCTTTGAGTGAGTGGTTTATGATAACTCTCTCTGGATTCCTCCCTTGGTTTCAAGGCATCTCTATGGGGATTCACGTTGGTAAAAAAAGTAACATTTACAATAGAAAATATTTGTACAATAGTTCTGAAAAATTCATCAATATAATCAAATGTATATAAATAAAACATACCGTGATAATAAAATGAAAAAATGACTGCACCCCCAATAATTTTTCAAGTGAAGTCTATAGCCTACACATACAACGTTGAAGATAAGTCAAAATAAAGCCCTTACATTCCATAGAGACTCGAGTTATGTCACGAGGTGTGATGGCCAGGAACCGAACTCACAACTAAAACTCATAGCCTTAGAAGTCTTAACTATATTACAACCCGACTCATCCCATGTAAAATGACCCAATGAATATACATGATTTGATACAATTTTTTTCAGGAACCAATGTGGTCCATCATTCAAATTGAGGCCTGACCCAATCGTTGGCATGGCGCAAATGGTGTTCCCGATCCCCATGGGATTTCAAAATTTTCAGGTATCATATATAAATATTAGAAATTATTTTCTCGAATTTACAAGAAAAATACAACCAAAAAAATATACTAAATTGAATCTGAAAATTTTATCCAAAAACTCCATAAAATCTTTTCCGAATTATATTAAAATTTTTTAAACCAAATTTAAAAAAAGGACCCAAAAAAGGTTCAGAAATTCTAGCTCAAAATTCACCACAAGGAAATGGGGCATCACCCTTAAGACACATCCATGAAACCTCACCAAGAAGAAAACTAGAAACCCAAACCGTTGTCCACTACATCCTTGACGTAGCCTATGTCAAATATTAACAAGTCTACTTACAACCAGTGGTGTTTGTTGGGTGTGAGAATAAGACCAGTAGGATTCCACCAAATAAAATATTACATTCTCTAAACATTATAAGGAATATATTGTGCAAGATTTTATAAAAAGGAAAATTTAGTAACGATTTTAAAAAAAACAACTATAAATGGAAGAGAATTTTAAAGAAAACATTTTTAATGAGAACTCACATTCTTATAAAAATTTAAACACAAAACGAACCATATTCTGATGGAATTGGTAATATAGAAAATGATAACTGATCTAGGGAACTACCCATCAACACTAGCTAGCAGTAGGTCCCTCTTTACCATGTATCATAGTTAAATGTTGTACAGAAAACATGATCAGTAGCTTTCTCGTGCACACAACACTAGAGAGGATAAATATCTAATTTTATATTGGTATAATATCATTTTCCATATATATTTAGTGTTTTACACATCAATCCATCTATGTGAAATTGGTCAATAGACACTTCTTAATCACTAAAATACTAGTTTTTGTCTACCCACCAAGATGCCTGAGTATCCATTTTGTGCTCAAACAAGTCACATACATCACATAAAACCACCTGCGCATCCAAATTCCATTATAAAATAATATTTACCCCAAAACATTTTTGTATCATGATTAAAACCATGTATAAAACTCAATAATCCATTTACACAGATTATAAATAATTTTCAAGAACTCCAAATTGAATTTTCCACCAATAAAATGCACCCAATGTCCACTATTAAAATAAACCATTCATGAAAGACACACCGAAATATGATTTTCAGTGAATAAATAATTTAATAAACCAATTTCATAATTTATAATATAATTTTATGTGAAAGATTAATATTTTTCACATGAAAACACCCAATTTCATGTAAATGTGAAACTTCAAAATCAAATGCACAATTCATCATATATATAACCACTTTCACACCACACAAAATGATCATGGATCAATCTAAATTAAACATGAATGAAACATAAAATCTATAAATTATTTTTATTCATGTAACCACCAACCTATGATGGAAACAATCACAAAACAGGGGTTCAAAACATCAACTGCACCTCAACGCACCATAAGAAATCAATATCAAAATATAATCTAAGTTATTGATCCCAAAAACTCAATATTAAAAAATAGGGAAGAAACCCTAGATAATAGAAAATTTGAATCTATATAAGGAGAGGATAACCCCTAAAATAAGGTACAAACAAAGGATAAATCTACTTACATAATGATTCTTGAAGTTTATCCCACCAAAATCCATTAATATATGGTTACTAGGGGGTCTTGAGAGAGATTGGGGGCATGCAACTCATAAATTTCATGATTAGAGAATAATAGATATGATTTTGTTTAATTCCATAAGGACATGATGTTAAATAACCAATTTTTAATTACCTTGACATTTTTTGACTTTAGTTTACACGGTTTTGTAAACTGTGTGGCAACCGTGTGCACACTCTCTCCAGATTTCATGATTACATAGGATGAGGCACACAATTGTGTAGTAGTCATGCAATAGGTTTTTCCTTCTCCATCATGGTTAATGTTTTTGGGCACATAGTTTACAATAATTTTGCTCTGACCGTGCATTTAGGTATTCCCACTCAAAAACCACTATATTATCTAAAATTTAGATGGGATCCTAGGAATAAATATTGGCCAAAAATAAAATAGAAAAATACCAAATAATCAATACATAAATGTAACAGTAATGACCCAATGTTTTATCAATGCAAATAACCTTCTTATAATTATGTCACAAAAAATAAAATTACTTAAAATAATTCCAAATAATTCTTAAATGAATTATTAAATACTATATGTATTTTATAACGTAGTGGTTAAATATAGTTTTTCAACATATGTGATATGAATTTATAAAATTTGACATGCAAAGTTTGAATTTATAAGATGTTTGGAATGTGATAGGGAAAAAATAATTTTTGGTGAATAGTAACCTACCCTTACTTTTTTTAGCATGAAGACACGTTTTATTTAGAGATCAAAAAATGAAAACATGCATGTTCCAAGTTTGAGTGGAGGCATAAAGAAGAGGAATTGAAATATTACCCTCAAGAATAGTATTATGACCCTTTTGTATAGTAAATAGGGAAACTGGATGCTAATCATTTCAATAATAGTATAAATAAAATATATTAATCATCTAATATACAATATGATATTATTATATCATAGTTTAAGTAAAAAATAAATTTTAAAAGTTACTCTTTAAGTGTTGGTATTTTTATATGTCATAAATATTTAATTACAATTTTATAATAAATTTAATAATTTAAGATCAATTTTATTTTTTTATTATATAATCATAAATTAATATTTTGGTTTTTTATAGTTTTAAGATAATTTTATAATACCTTAATACATTTTTGAAAGTGTTACATAATAAATTATAATTTGAAAATAAATTTTCCCTTATAAAAGTTTATTTTATTTCAAAATATAATAAAAGATTTTTATAAAAATATTTTCATAAAATGGAGTTAATATTTGAATTCTACACCACATAATAATATGAGAGCGACTTTTTGAGATTTTTTTGAAATACATGAATTTTTTATAAATGGTAAAAAATTATAATTTATGATAAATAAAAGAAAACATATTTTTGGGGTCATGAATTAGTCATGGATGATGTAAGTGACCATTTTTCATGCTCATATGTAATAATTAATGTATTTAGTAAAAAAAATATTCACAATTTTCTATCCTGAGAATACTAAAATAAACTAATGATTAAAATAATAAAAAAAGGACCCTACCCTCCACTATAAATACCACCCCTTAGACCCTCTTCTCATCGTACATCTCAATATTTGAGACTATCCCGTATTCTACCCAATAATCATTTCTATTATCTCCCCCACGTCTAAGATCTCATGGTATCATCAAAATTCCAATAATAGGTTCCTTGAGGAGGATCACCTCTCTATCTTTTTTTAATTTCCATTCAAATTCAATTTCTTTTCTTATTCACTCCTGACATCCTTTCAAACAAATTGAATGATAACTCTTGTAACATATATATATATATATATATATGGAATTATATTTTTTTTTGGAAGATAAAATGTCAAAATTATACCTTAATCAATCTCTTTCTTCTTAGAAATGAAATCATCACATGTGATGTGTCAATATACAGACATCAAGGTAGATGCACTTTTATTTTCCTCAAACTGCTTCATGGATGTTAATAATACAATTAAATGGTTTAAATAGGATGTAAATTTTCTCTTATAACACATCTTATGTTCCTGAAATAAAATATACTCGTATTACTCAATGAAAAAACAAAACAAGTTCATTGAGTCTGAAAAACCACCAAAATTAACCTAAAACGATCATCATTAACTTCTATATAATGAATCATTGCCCTGGTATATAACCAAATACATTATTAGATCATTTAATATTATGGAGTATCATTAATAATATATAATAAAAAAAAATTATGATCATCTACATTTTATATGAACTTTCATTCATGTACAAAAACAAATCGATCATGAAATATTGAAAATTAATTCAACCGGACAATGAAATTAATGTATATAACTAAAAAAACATAATAAAACCATAATGAATCATATTCCCAAAAAATGGTTATATAATTTCAAATTAATCATTATAATATTATTATATAAGATATTATCATGAATGAATCATTAATACAAGAGCAAAACAGATTTCTCTAACACAAATCTCTTTCTTGGGGTTTTCCCCAATTCACCACATATTGAGTATGGATATTCTTTTAAAAATAATATATTAATCGTTATCATACCTTTATTGGGATTGCATGTTTTCTAATTGATTATATGAAAATAAAAATTGTTTTCCAAATTAATTGTTCATTCAAAGAAAACATTTACTTCTAAAGATTGTTTCATTCACTCATGGTTCATAATTTTTATGTCAAGTATATCATTACCTATTTCATTTTGGGACTCATATTTTTATGTACTTATTATAAAAAGAATATCATTCCTTTCCATGGGTTATTATATGTTCACAATTGATATATTTTCTATTTGGAATTCTTGATAATGTAAATGAAGTGATGTGATGGGTGCACCAATAATTATATAGAGAATTGTTATTTTTATGATGTGACAGGTGTGAATAGAATTTTATAGAGAGCTACTACATTCTGTAATATGATGATCCTCATGAGTGATGATAGATATGCATAATAAAGATTCTATCATTGTTCCCAACTATGTGTGGTAGTATACCACTAAGACACAATGTTTCATTTTTATGTATTTCAACATTCATGATTTTTATCCTACAACTATGTTATGATGATAAAGTTTATTTTCAACCCATGTTGTTTTGTTTAGTGATATTATCTATCTTCTTAATGGGCTTTTAGATCACCCTTTTTTGATGTATATACTCAGGTGAAAACATGTACTTAAGAAAATTTAACGGCTAATAAGAATATAGAGAATAATTAATTAAGTAAATTTTTATGTTTTATCTTATAAGAGTTATATATGGTCCTATTTTTTCCTAAACACAAAACCTTTGGATCTACAATGTGTAGTGTTTTTATTTTGTTTATCCTTAAAATAATGTAATACCAGTTTATGAAAAAGAAGGGTCTCTATATAAATTAAGAACATAATTGATATATTATTCTCTTATAATAATAATGATGTCATTAATACCATATATAAATATTAATTCCATTATTATGAGTAGTCTTGATAGATGAAAAGGAAAAAATAACTGAATCGGTTTGCATGGCGGTAGTCCTCATTACACAAGAAAGAAAAACTACATTTACCATTTGATGAAATTTGATAATTATTTATGTGATGATATTAATAAAATAAAATATAATTATATTTAGGATATCCTTGTTATTATATCATAATGGTTGGAAGGTATTTTAAGAACATAGATGAACAAATAAAAAACACTTAATTAAATACTTTAAGTTTTTTTAAGATGGTCACATTTATTAAACACTTAACACCATTAAGAAGGGTGTTCAAAAAAACTGAAGCTTATATGAAAGGGTTTTGGTCGGTGATTGGATGATCCAAATGGGTTTTGAATTGGTTGGAATAGAGAAGAAGAGTTCCATTTTTTAGGATAGGGGTGGCGTACTAATAAAATTTAAAAAAATTATGTAGTTAATATAAATTCATTATCTCTTACAAATTGGGGTAATATGATTTATTTCATAGATATATGGGGATGACTCAAAATAAATTAATAAAAAAATGTAGACAAGGGTTTGATATTTTTTCCCTTGTATTTATGTTTTATCACATTAGACACATACTATTATATTATGTAATATGCACATTGAATTTTAAAATAATTAAAATAACATGTCAGACGACCAATGAATGGGCCATTTAAGGCATATGGATACTTTTAAAAAAGGATGAATTTTGGATTTTTATATATTTTATTTCATTTAATTAGATAGTAAATTTTGAAAATATGTATTATGTTAAGGTTGACTCTATTCATTACATGTCTTCTTATAAAATAAAAAAAACGATTCCTTATGAAACACTAGTTTAACTCATCAATAACATGTATACGACATCTATATAATTCATTTATGGATTTATTTATTTCAATTTATATATATTTTATTATTATTAATATCATTTATTTGATTCTTCCTTTACTATTCATATTACTGCATCATCATTGTGTCATAATTATGTTTTACTATTTAAAGTATAATAAGTATATATATATATATTAATTATGTATTAAATATTATTATCATACTTTTTATTATTTATAGTAGCTGATATAACTTATATAATCACATTTTAAAGTTGTTTTAGTATTAAGAGCATGTTTATGACATATTTGTTTTTACAGTAAACCAAAATTTATTAATGTCATAACCACAAACAAGTGGGTTCCATAGGCCACAAGTTAGGCCAATGTATTTCATTATTCAAATATATCTCATCCAAGAATATTATGACAAGTTTTAGGATGGTTTAATGGTATTCGAATTACTTTTTTACATTAAAGTGTCTGATTTATCTTTAATTATGGTAAATAAAATTCTAAATTTATTATTCAACCAAAAAAATTGATCATATTAGATAATATTTTCCAAGTTGAGTAAAACCATAAATTTCCATGTTTGATAATTATATTTTCATAAGTGACTAAAATTAACATAAAAATAAATATTGTTGATGGATTTAGTAAACAAGTTTTTAATGTAAAAACCTTCAATAGTTCACAGTGTTTTAATATCCAATTTCATTTTAAAATTGCTTCTATTGACCAACATTGGATTAATTGATAAAAAATTATTTAATTATATGTTATAAATTGTTAAAAAAATTATCTAAAAATACATATATATTATAAAAAATGAATGTTTTTAATTAAAACACATTATTATTCAATATTCATTAAAATGATAATTTTATGAGAAAAAAACCCAAAATTTAACCAATGTAAAATTTGATGTCCCACTTCCAAAGAAGAAGTTAAAATTTACATATAAACGTAATAATACATTTAAAATTTATAAATAATAATGGTTCCCCATTAATAGGTAGTAAAAATACATTTTAAAATTATTAGAATTATATATACTTAAAATTTAATTTTTTTTATCATTTTAAGCCTATTAAATTTATACGATTATTGGTAAAACATCCATAAAAATGTATGAACATAATATAATTAGTTCTAGTAATTATTTATAAGAAAATTTCTAGCTAATAACTACCAGTCAAAATGATAATATATTATTATTATTTCTTGTTATAATTCAGTCCTGTGTGTAATGTTGTATTTCAGAAAAACCCATTATTGTGTGTCAGGTAAACTATGGAAAATATATACTCATTAAGGTAATATTATTATCTAATTCATAAATATTAACAAATAATAAAAAGTCATAATCTATAATTACCTGGGATGTGACAACATTCCCCTCTTTTGGAAATTGTATCATTTCTATTTCAAATTTGGACATGGTAATAATGGATTAACTTTTCCAAATTACATAATTGAAATACAACATTTCAAAAAAATTCAATAAAACCATGACTTTAAAAGAATGAAAGTGAAGTACATCGGTCACCTGATATAGCAAATATTAGGGTTACATATAGGAATAAAGTATATGTTATAGGAAATAAACCATTATGTTATGATGGATTATGATAAAAAAACATGGTTAGTTTAATGTTAAAAATCAAAAAAATTAATTTTTGTGGTAAATGGTAATTGATTTGATATAAAGAAAATTATGCAGATTTTTTTTGTTTTGATATCCCTTTCATGGAGTTGAGGAATTTTTTTACAACTTCTAATTAGAACATAAATAAATATAATTACATGAATAAAGTAAAATCATCCTTTAATCAGATTCCAATACAAACTCATCTTTTTATCTATTGAAGATTATTCAATAGCGATTTCATTACACATGGAGAACTAGAATCAACTTCTAGAGAATTAGATAATAGAAAAATATTAACTATATATTTATCATATCTTGAATCATAAACCAAAAACAATACAGTTAGGATAAATGAAAACAATTCTCTAAAAATTAAACTATTGGATGAAGAAAACTATTATTAATATCTAAAATTCAACAAAAATATCAAATGTTCAACATAGACAATTAAAAAAATAATTGTCCTAAAAATCCTTCAGAATAATCCAAACCATCTTTCAAGCCTAGAACACATACAAATTTGGATACATAGTCTTCCATGAAAATTTTTAACATTTTTCTCCCAAAAACATCAACGACTAGTAATGTATCATACCAAAAACTAACAATCCAAATCACATTTTTCCATAATAGTTTAATCATTTCCATATATAACATAATTCCCCATATGCTCGAAATTAAAATCATTCACTCTTCCAAAATATTATTAAACCATTATTCCTCATTTAAAATACCATAGTGTTCTATTTACCATAATCATATAATATTCCCAAAAAAGTGAACATATTCCAAAATAATAGTTATCACTTAATCCCAAAAAAAAATTTCCAATAGCATGGATATCTATTTGATAAGACATAAATTATTAAAATCAAATTGTTATTATTCCATAAAATTTCTTTGATAAATAAAATAAAATGACATACTTACATGGGACTTCATGTATTCCAGTGGTGGGTTGTGTAACCTTATATCCCTTTAGTTATGGGTTTGATCCCCATGTCCTTTCCCGAAAGAACTGGTCATCACCCATCTTGCAGGTTGTCCATTTTTTTAAAACAAAAAAATAACAATAACATGTAATAACCTAAAACGTTATCATATTCCTCTAATTTTTACCCTGTCACATAATAAAATAAAAATCATAATTTATGATGTCAAATATATATATATTGATATTTTTTATTAAACCACCATATGATTTTATAAAACTCTACCCAAAAGAATGAACATCTTATTGTTTTCATGATTTGTATTGTGTTTAATCTTGACATTCTTGAGGTAGATATCACTTCCCTGATTACAACAATGAATTTGAGATTATTTAACATCGCTTGATTTCATTATATAAATACACCTTGTACAAATTGGGTTGTATGGGTGTTTTCTAAGAAAGAATATTGGAAAATAATCTTGTATGATATATAATTTCAAAAAATTAGAGCAGACATTATTTTTCTAAAACATTCACACCATGATTGTTTTGAAACATTTAATCAAGGTTCCTTTTAATATACCATATTGATGTGATAAAATAATATATGTGAAAACAAAATATAAATGGGTTGTTCAAGGGTCTCCTTCTTTAGTATATTTTTCAAAATTAAAAAATGCAACATAATCATGAGATAAGGTCAATTATCATAATATGTCTTCATAATATTTATTTCAATAAAATATGGGATTAATAAGAAAATTTTATTTGATTAAAATCAACCCATGATCAAAAAAAGTTATTGAGGTATATATGATTTTTTGGATATCTTGAACAATTTTTTTCAATTGTGTTCTATGTTCACAAATGATTTAAAATTATCTATATATGACATTACAATAATTATTACAAGAAAGTCATTGGAAGGAGATAAGAATTTTTTGAGGCCATCCTCCGTCAATTTTTTCTGAGTTATCCTTAATATGAAATATTTATCGAATAAAGACATAACTAAATGAATATACAAAGAAACTTACCATATGTTTAACCAAAACATCTAATCCATAATGTTTCCTAAACCATTCAACTGATACTAACTATAAATACCCTACCATAAATGTTGCATATTCATGACTTAGTTAAATATTTTTCATTAAGGGTATTTATATGTTTATAGTTTTATAGAATTAGACCATAACTATTATATAACTACACAATTATTATAATTTAGACAGTTATACTCACTTTCCTTTTTCATAAAACATAAAAATCAATAAAAAATGATTTATTTTTTCCATGATATAAAAATGAATAACATTCGTAACTACTTCTTACATTCCCTAACCCATTCTTATAACCTGTGAAAAAATTTTAAAATTATTGGACTGAGCACAAAAATCACAGTATGTGGTATAAAAAATAATGAAATCACATGTCTGTGAATATTTTAAACATGTGATTTATTTTTCACAAAATATTATTTTTCAACCATAAAATATAATTTCATTGACATACCCCATGAAATATTATTATTAATAAAAATAGTATAGAAATAATAAATTATAAAGTTGAATTATTTCATCCATATCATGATTACCTTTTATCTTTCACTGCAGCATATGGTGTATCCTTCATAGTTACGTTTGGAATACACGTCGTAGTATATTCCCTAAATCTCTTAAGATAAAACCAACTTTTTAACTCTATCTCATTAAACGTGGAATTGGAGTGCTATCATGGGATCAACCTCCCATAGTTTACGAAGGAACCACCTATATTGATAAGCAATTTAAAATATTAATACCATACATCATAATATAAAACATAATTAAAGGAAAAATAACAATTCCAATTTGAAATAACATTTTATCATTACATGCCACACAATAAAAAATGAAAATATAGTATAAAAATGTAGAAATATAAATCATGCATAAATACATAATAAATACCTGAAGGACATAAATTGAATTAATGTTTTATATGATAAAATCTCATCCCTGTTATTGGAATAATAAATCCATCTATAAAACAATATTAAAACATTTAAAAATATGCTTTTTCAATAAAAGTGTCTCATACCACTATGAAAACTTTTAATTTAATTAACATTTTAAAACATTCATGTCATTATAAATAAATCCATAAAAACATTTCGCATAAATATACATTAATGAAATGATTTATAAGTATAAATCTTTAAAAAATTTAAAATTATTATTTCATGAAATAGTCCCCTACTTCGAGATGACATTTATCAAACATTATATATATTCATTAAATACATACATAGGTTAAATTTTACTTTTTATAACCTTTTCCAATATTATTATTCTGTGCATATAACTTGTGGATAATTTTATAATAATTAAATAATTTAATATGTTCACATTATTCATTTTTTCAATATTCTGTATATGAGTTCAAAAACAAACTTCCTATGTCATAAATTTATCCATGTGGTCGCAATACAATCATATAAAATATAAAATTAATAAAATAATAATCACATTTATATATCAATTATACCTTTAAATCATTCACTAAATATGGACATGAAAAACAAACAATGTTACAATATAGAGACAGTAAGTTGGGCACACACATGAAAAACGTTTCCATTTTTTACTGATCATTATGAAGAAATGAATTTCTTATATAATATTTTTGAAATAAAAGTAATATTATTAAAATCATAATTATCATAGAAATTTAAAAAAATTTGTCATTCATGTGATTTGGAAAATAAAAACAATTCACATTTCTTTGTAGAGGTGATAGCTTAAATGTATGCATGAAGATGTTATGATTTTTATGTGTATGGAATATAAAAATTTAATTGATATATTATTCTCTTATAATTATTAATATGTAAATAAAATAATTTGTTAAAATCAATTCCATCATTATGATGATTTTTTAGAGGTGACAATGAAATGAAAACTATATCGATTCGTGAGGTGGTAGTACGCTGTAAAAATAAATGAAAAGATCATTTCCTATTTGATTAAATAAGAGATGTATTAAGGTGATTATATAATCAAAATTAAATCTAAATATATATTTAAGAAACATGAGTTATTATATAATCATTTTTGGAAGATATTTTTATGATGTGGAAGATGAAATAAAATAAATAACATGTAAATAAAAACATTACTTTTCCTTCGGATGATCACCTTTCATAACACCTTTACAACACTAAAAGGGTCTTCATCCTAAACTAAGGCATTTAAAATTTGTGGAGGGAATATATGAAGGGTTTGATTGTATATTTTCCAAAACAAAATGTTTTTTTGTATAAAATAGTGATGAATATTTCCTTTTTATAGGAGGGGTAGTCTTTGAATTATAAATAGTATTATGTTAATAAAAATTTATTTTCAACTTTATATTGTCTATCCTCATTTAGATCAATGTTATATTGGGGAAGAGTATATATCTATTCATCAAATAAAACAAATAAATGATTTGGATAGTTTTTAATCCTTATAATTATATTGTTACCCTTTTAACCCTAACTGTTATATTAATTAATTTACAATTTTATGGATAAAATAATTATCATGATATATGAAACGAAAAATTAGTGATTCATTAATAATATTTAGATACTTATGAAAACAATTTAGCAGAATCTTGATTTTTTTTGAAAAATTAAAAATTAAAAATTTCTTATTTTTTAATTTATTAATACGAATAATGATAATTTAGACACATTTCATTATATGGTTAAAAAAATAAACATAAAAAAATGATTCCTTCAAAAAAAGTTTAAATCATCAATAAAAGGTCTAAGTGATCCCTAAAATTCATGTTTGGTATCTAATATTCCAATTTTTATTCATTTCCATATTCTTAATGTCATTTATTATATTTTTCCCTTAATAAATATATTACTACATTATCACTATGTCATAATTAAATATTATTATTTAATTTATAAAACATTGAATTTTATTATGATTATGTTACTAATAATTTAATATTATTAAGGACTATTTAGAGTCGAATATATCATTTATATTACACCATATTAAAATTTTCTTAGTAGTAAAAGGCATGTTTAAATCATCATTGTTTTTTTCTTTATATATAATGTTATTAATTTCATAACCACACCCAACTGCCTTCAAAAGACAAAAATTTCAGCCCAATAATTGGATGGATCTACAATAACTCATCAAACAAGAATAGGACAAGTGTTATAATATTTTTATTTTATTATAATATTATCTTTAACAATAATTACACGAATGAAATTTGACTGTGGTAAATAAAATAATAAAGTTATTATTCACCAAAAATTATTTGGATCCTAATAGATCATATTTTTCATACTGATTACAAACATGTATATATAATTTTGATAATTCTATTCATAGAGGTGAATGAAATTAATTTAAAAATTAATTCTATCTAAATATTGAGGAAACATGTTATTATATGAATAATATTAAAAAGTTCACATTTTTTATTTCCAATATTAAATTTAAATTGATTACAATGACATAAATTTTATTAATTTGTTAAAAAAATTAACTAAATTATAAAAAAAATAAATTAGACAATCTTCCAATAAAAATAAATTAGATGAAAAAACATTTTTGAATTAAAACTCATTATTTTTCCTTATTCCATAAATAATGAATTTCATCTGAAAATTTATTAAAAACAATTAATCTATGTAAATATTTATATATTGATTCCAAATAAGATTTTTATATTTATATATAAATTTTTTAAAACTATCAAAATTTTATTAATAATAAAAAGGGGTTTCATGTCAACATGTGGTGAAACTACTTTTAAAAAATACCAGAATATATATGCATAAATTTGGATTTATTCTCATTTTAAGCCTGTAATTTATTTTATGAAATTAAAAATATTTCATAATCATTCTTAAACATAATACAGTTAGGTCTATTCATTCCCGTTGAGATAATGACTTGGACGTAACTACAACATAAAATATAACTATTAAAAATTTATTATATGTCTGTATAACTTAGTCTTGTGTGCAATGTAAGATTTCAGTGAAACCTATTGTTATGTGTAAGGTATGCTATTATACATAAAATCTGTTTAATATAACATTAGTATCTAATTCATAACTATTAATATATATGAAAAATAATTCTTCTATAATTACTTGGTATGTTTCATCTTGCTCGGTGTATGACTACTTTTGTACGTTATTTATCATCCCTAATAAAAAAATAGGTTCTTATCATGATTTATAACCTTACTATATTTATATTACATATTATAATGTTATTAAAATTACTTAATTATTTATGTTCATGTTTGGAATATTGATGATATTCGAAACGTGGGTCAAAATAAAATTTATAAGATGTGTATAGTCAAACTGGTAATAATTAAAGAACCTCTAATCTAATATTAATGAAATTATATTAATATGGAAACAATATTATTCTTTTAAATAAAATAATTATGTATCATTATGAGAAATCAACTATGATATAATCATGGATATGGCTGGACGTATGTACACATGTGTAATGTTTCCATTTTTAAATTATTGTTATAAAAAGATGGTAAGTATTATATTATAATAAAATAATTTCAATAATATAAATAATATCACATAAATAATTTAAATATACCTTTTTAAATCATTTATAGGATGTGGTGATAAAAAACATATCACATCGCTTCATGGAGGTGATTGTAATGACCAAATGTTTTATCAATGGAAATTTTCTTCTTATAATTATGTGTTTTAAAATAACATTATAAAAAAGGCAACATCATGCATAAATAAACTATTATATACTATGTGACCATTATAGACTAGTCATTAATGAATTTTTTCCTCTTCTGTAATTTTAATTTCAAAAAATCTAACATACATGATTTCAATCAGTATGATGTTTGTAGTCTAATAAGGCAACTATAATTTTTGGTGAATAGTAACATACCATAATAATTATTAATGCTGACCAAATGAATAGAAATATGACCCTTATGAATAGACAGTCATCCAAGTGAATGGTAATCAAAAAAATTATGGTATTAATAAAATTTATTCATTTTATGAATGTATAAGTAAAAAATTATTTTAACACTTATTAATTTATTGTAGGTATTTTTATAAGTGATATAGAGTTAATTATAATTTTATGGTCAATCTAATAATTTAAAAAAATATATTTTTTATAAAATTTATTCATAAATAAATTTTTTGGTGTCGTCTAGTTTTATGATAAATTATTGATACCTTATTTAGCTTTTCAATATTTTACAAAATAAGTTATTATTTTAAAATCTGTATTTTCCATGTAAATGATTATTTTAATAAAAAATTTAAAAACCCATATTTTGATATGTATTTTTATATAATGGATCAAATTTTTTAATTATATATGTCAATAACTAGTTAAGGATTATTTTAGGATTTTTCTAAAATACATGAATTTTTTTGAATAGTAAAATAAGATAATTTAGGATAAATACTAAAAACCCGAATTTTTGTGTCTTCATGGGTCATGGATTATATATGTGACTATTTTTAAAAACAAAAATGCATCAACGACTGTATTTAGTCATGTAACTCCTCATTGTATATTGTACTGGTAAAAATAATAAACTAATGGTAAATAAAATAATACAACACTCTCCTCCACTATAAATACCACCCCTCACACCCTATTCTCCTCACACCACAAAAGATTTAAGTCCTGTATATATTATACCCAATAATATTTCCTAATCCCTTCTCCATGTCCAGGATCTCTTGGTCTCATCGAAAGACCATGCCTAGGTTACATGATGAGGATGTCAAGGTAAGAATGCAAGAGGTAAATCCTCTCTCTTTTCTTTTAATTTACTTTCAACTTCAATTTATTTTCATTATATCTCCTCACATACCTTATCTCAAATGGAATGATAACAATAGTAACATAAATATTTAATAATTATGTCATTTTAATGGATGATCCAACATTGAAATCTTCACTATCACTCTTTTATCATAAAAATGAAATTGTTTCCCGAGATGTGTAAATTTACCAACATCATGGGAAATGAACTTTCATATTCCATACACTTACAATGATGTTAATAATATTATAAATTGATTTAAATAGAATTTAATGTTTATTTTATAATTATTTTTATGTTTTTGAAATTACTTATAATTATAAAACAAATTTATAAATTTAAATGAGGTCATTGTTTTTGAAAAGCCGCCTAAATTATGATTCATCCTCATGGTATATAAAATATGGTTTTTAATATCATTGAATCTTATAATGTATCATAAATGGCATATTATATTAATTATGGGTGTTCATTCTCATTATAAATGAACTCACATTCATTTATAAAAATGAACCGAAAATGAAAACCCTAAAAAGGAATACTACCAAATGATGAAAATAATCTACATTACTCAAAGAAGTAGCAGTATAAAATAATAATTATTAATATTCATGTATAAAAGGTTATGTAATTTTTAATTAATAATTATAATTTTATTATAAATGATTTTAACGTGAAGGATGCTTTCAGGAAAAAGTTATTTGTATTTATTGAACCCAACTCTCTTTTTTCGTGTTTTCCCTCTTTCAAAACATATTACGTATAGATATTGTATAAAAAATTACATCATTATTATCATTTTTTTGGGATATACTTGTTTTATACATTAGTTTATTAAAAACACAAATTTTTCAAGAATAACTCTTCTATAAATAGAAGAAAAAACAATATACTTCTCAAGATTGTTTCCTTCACACAAGGTTGATGATTATTATATCAATTTTTTCATTCCATATTTCATTTGGGAACCTAAATTTTAGGAATTTATTATTATTAAATATAACTCATTAATTTTTAATGGTTATTATATGTTTACGATTGATATATCATTTATGTGTCATTCATGATATTGTAAATGGTGTGTTGTGGTGGGTGTACAAAAAATTATTTAGATCAATATATTTGGTATGATTTTATGGGTGTGCCCAAAATTATATAGAACTCCAATGAATTGGGTAATGTGAGTAACCTCATTAGTAATGCGAAATATTTGTGAATGTGATGCTATATTTTTTCAAAACTATGTGATGTAGTTTTCCACTAGGACATGGTGTTTCATTTTTATTCATTTACACATTCCAAGTATTTTATTAATTTTTTCAATCCTGATTATAATACTATTCCCATGTTTTCATGATAATTATTATGTCCACCCCATTTTATTTTATTTCTTGTTCTTGTCTATCCTCTTATAGGGATTTTTGCTCACCCATTTTTGATCTATAATCACAGGTGACTACTTGTACTACGGAGAATTCAATGTCCAATAAGAAGCTAGAGAAGATGTAATTTTGTTATTTATTATGAATTATCATATAAATGTGATGTATGGTCCTAGTTTTTCCATTAAAATTATCCTTTTGTTCCTCATTGTGAAAATATTTTAAGTTATTTAACATTAAAAATATCCAATATTAATGTATGAAAAAGAAGGGTCGTTATAGTTTATATCAGAGGAAAGTTTATTTTTTAGGGGAATTAGTATTAGAGGACCTTAGTGAAACCCCATAGTATAAGAATATGTATAAGTGGGAACCAATGAAGCATTGTTTTAGAAAATGTTAAACATAGGGATCCCAAATGATATGGACTTATGGTTAATTTTACAAAGGGATATATTAGCATTGACTTGTTGAAATATTTTTTGTTAAAATATTTTCTATTTCTCAAAATGGTTAGAATAAGGAGAAACAAGGCCAAAAAATGGTTCAAGTTACAATGCATTGTTTTCCCACAAGAAATCCCCTATGCAGTATGATATGAATTTTAAAATTTTATGGTCATTCTTACATATTTTTCTCAAGGTATGAATAATATCAGGAATAATTTGGAGCATATAATATCAATTAAGAGGTAGATACTAGATATTGTCTGTTTTATTTCATAGTTACCACTGAGGATTGGTAGATATTATAACCCACTAGTCATTGAATAGTGGGTCAACTCAATAAGGAATATATTGACTAGGCTTAACTATTCATAGATAGATAATGTGACCTTAGTTGTTTATCTTCTAGATAGAGAGGCCAACCAAAGATGGATGTTGATTAAAAACACCATGTTGATTGAATAAATTTAGGAGATGTAGTGGGAATACATTAAGGTAATGTTTCTTCATAATTATTTCCCTCAATTACTTAAAACTAATATAGAGGGAGAATTAATTGATTGGATGACAATGGAAAGAGAATCCATCACAATCTATGAATAAAATTTCACAATTATTTCTAGGAATCATTCGTGTTATTTTATCTACAATGATATGAAAAATTATATATTCTTTAGTGGTTTAAAAAAACACATTCAAAAGGCTCTTGCAATTCAGGACATTGGAAATTATGAAGTGTTTTTTTTATGTTCAGTCAATGTGGATATATAGTTCGTAGAATGGTTCCATGTCTATGGTGTTTTGAAATGAAAGATAGAGTTTCAATTTATATGATCTAATGAAAAATGTGGTATTAGAACTCATAAAACCACATCTCAAAGATGTTAGAAGAACCATGATATAAAATATCTCAAATTGATAAGGAAATTCATCATGTTTGGGAGAGAAGTCCACCATTCTTCAGAATTTTGAAAGGACACGAGTAAGCAAAAAAATATGTTGTAGGGTAGGATAGAAAAACACATGGTCCAATGTTGTAATTTTAGGGAGAAAGGGAAATATTAAATCCAATTCACTAAACCTCGATACCTCAAATTTAATCAGTTTCATCACCAAACATACCCAAATGAGTAAAGGAATGCTTATTCCATCACTTTTTCAGATGTTGAACATGATAATTAAGTTTTATAAGGTAGACTTCATATTCAGAAAAGAATGGAAAATTTATTATTTTATTCAAATTCTAATCATTCTTTTATTTCTTGAAAGTTTGTTATTACTATTTAATCAATTCCCCCAAACCATAATGTAGATATATCTATAAAATCACCTTGTGGTGAAATCATTAAAATTCAAGTGTTTGAATCTTCTCATGTTGTCATATGGGGAATTATTCTACCATCTAATCTCATGATGAATACCACAGTGCAATTGGATACTATAATGGGGATTGATTGGCTCTCATTATATAGTGCACATATAAACAATTAGAAAAAATAAATATATTTTGATATTAGAAACCATCCCATACAAATCTAAAAATGAATGAATGGCCCATATTCAACTTTGAAAAATCCTTCAACGGTGTGGGTGTTGATTCCCTGTGAAAAATCATCCCTCTATTTAATGGATGAGTTAAAAGGTATGAATCAATATAATGGAAAAACCCATATTTACGAAATATAGTGATGTATTTCCTAAAGTATGACCCTGATTACCCCCAGATCATGAGGAATAGTTCTCAATATGACTCATACCTAGAGGCACTCATATATCAATGTTTCTATAAATGATGGCTCCTATCGAACTAGAGGTGTCAAAAAAGAAACTACAATGGAATTTATAAAAGGGGCACATACAACCTAGTGCATCACCTTGTGGTGAGACCTTGAATGTTGTCATGAAAAATGCTGGATCATTGAGGCTTTGTATCGATTATCAGGAACTAAAAATGATTATCACAAAAACATGTATTATATTTCGATGATTGACATCTTGTTTGATCAAATGAGAGGATCGTGGTACTACTCAAAGGTGGATCTTCATTCTGAATATCATCTGCTAATGTTAATGAAATAACATATTCAGAAGAGTTATATTCATACAAGGTATGGGAACTATGTTTTTTGTATCAATCCATTCTGAATTACTAATACCCATCAATCATAATGTATTTTATTAATATATTCTTTATACATTACATAAAAAAATTGACAGTGTTTAAAAATGATACTATCATCTACTCCAAAAGAAAAGAGGAAAATAGTGAACAACTAACACTTATGTCGGCAACATTGAGGAAGAATAAGTTGTATTAAAAGTTCATCAAGTGTGATGTTTAGATGCAACAAGTGACATTCTAGGGACATGTGATAACAAGTGAGGGAATTTCTGTGTACCCTTAAAAATATATCAAAGAATGGACCAGACCCTATAGCGTCACAGAAATCATCATTTTTCACGGATTAGAAGGGTATTATCAATGTTATGTGAATCATTTAATATTATTTTCAAGCACAATATCTATTTTTACTACGAAGGGTTAATTTAATTTTGGATGGAAGGATGTGAGGAAAGATTCAAGGATCTAAGGAGAAGTAATATCATTGAACATGTACTCACACTAAAGAAAATAATATAATGTTTTCTAATATACAGTGATTCTTCCACGAACTGATTGGGTTTTTTAATCATAAAAATTATTATGTTATACTATACACCTCATGAAAGGTGAAGATATTTGTGTAGAACTACCTGAAACATTATTTGGAGCTAAAATCTATGATTTTATCCTTGAACATATGAAAACACTACCTATATGGTCAGAAGGGTGACACATATACCAATCAAAAATTCATAAAGTAAATATTAACAAAAAATATCTCAACATATGTGATGTTACATGGATAGAGCTAATAAATTACAATAGTTTCCCAATTCATTATTATCATGGGAAAGAGAACAAGGTAGCTGATGCACTTAGAATAAACGAACATGCTTCTTTATCCATGATTCAGATTGAAATAGACCATATCTTAATGGATATGTAAAGTATGTGTTTTTAAATCATAATTCTGTGGAATACATATTACCTTTCCTAAATTATTTCCCAACCATAAATCTAATAGATGATTAAGGAGGAATAAAGGGATAATCCAAAGCTGCAATAGAGGGTCACTTTAGTAGAAGAACAGAAGATTCAAGAGTTCCATAATGATGATGATGGTGTAATTCTATTTTGAACAACACTGTGGGAGGATTCATCACACACGATAATGAATGTTCTATTGTACAATGCACATGACTCTACTTTATATATCCATCCTATGTGTACAAAGATGTACCAAGATCTCCAAGAACAGTTCTAGTGGGAAAAAATAATGATAGATATTCTGAAATATATATTCTGGTTCGTGATATGTCCACTATTTAATGTAGAGTAATAATTGTCCAAAGGGATGATGCATCCTTTTCCTATACACATATGGAATTGGGATAATGTCACCATGGAATATTTCCTGCGTCTCCTGAAGGCATCCAAATAAAATAATGTGATATGCATTGTGGTGGACCTACTCACTAATACTACCCACATTATCTCTATTTCAAAAGATATCCTGAATGAGAAATTTTCCAAAATATATGTGAATTCGATGGTGGGACTGCATGGAGTTCCACTCTCAATTATCCTTGATCATGATCCATGGTTCACATATATATTTTGGAGGAGTCATCAAAATTCCTTGAGTAATAAACTGAATTATAGCATGACCTGTCACCAACAAATTGATGGTCAATATGAATGGCCTATTTAGACTCTCAATGATATCCTATGATCATGATAATTAGACTTCAAAGGATGATGGGATTAGCATCTCCAATTTGGTTGAGTTAATATAAAATAATATCTTCCACTCATGTATTTAGATTTCTCTATATAATGATATATATGTATAATGATGTTTAAATCCGTCCTATTAGGATGAAGTTGTTGAATGATTGATACTTATATATGATCATGTATAAGAGATGACCTAAAATGGCCAAGCCATCCAGCAACCAATCAATACAGCTCAGAGCCGAAAAAAGAGCTATGCTAAAAAATGTCTATGAGAGTTGGAATTTTAAGTTGGATATAAAGTCATCCAACGAATATATATATATTAGAGATTAATGTGGTTTGGAACTAATGGTAGTCCAACCAATGATACTTTGTCCCCATTAATATCTTTGATGATGAAGGAGTTGTGGCCTATCATCGTTCACTTGCACTAAAGATGGATCAAGTTCATGATGTGTTTGACATGTTAATCCTAATTATGTACATACAAGATCCCTCAATTGTATTGAACTCATGGGTGGTAAAACTCTTAGTTGATCTTTCTTATAAGAAGTGGCCACTAAATATTTTAGACTAGTGATATAAGGTTCTATGAAAATGGACTATACACCTTATCATTGTTTTTTTGCGGAACCACTAGTATGAAGAATAAATATGGGAACTAGAGGAGGCGACAAATAGAAATAGCAAAACATGTTTTTGTGAAACAAAATTTTGAGTTAAAATTTTGAAAAGGGGGAAGAATCAGATGTCTTAATCTTTTAACAATTGAAATACTCTTCTTATAATTACATATCATTAAATCAATACAAGAAAAATATGTCACATCATGCATAAATGAACTAAAAAATATTATATGACCATCATATCCTTGCATTTAAGAAATGTTTTTCACTGATGTTATTTGAATTTATAAAATATGACATACACGGTTGCGATCAGTAATTTGTTTTTAGTCTTATATGAAAAGCATAATTTTTTTTGAATTATATCATATATTTATGAATAGTATTTTTACTATTATGAATAGTAATGAGAGCCCTAAAAATAGTAAATCACCCATGTGAATAGTAATTTAAAAATGATAGTATAAATTGAATTTATCCTTCTTATAATAGTATAAGTAAATAAATATTTTATAAATTATTAATTAAATGTTTTTTATGTTATAAATATTTAATTACAAGTTTTTGATCTATTTAATAATTTAAAAGTAAATTTATTTCCATAAAATGTATTCATAAATTAATATTTTAGTTTCATATAGGTTTAAGATAGTTTTATCCGACCTTATGTAATATTTGAAAGAGCTACAAAAAATAGTAATAATTTTAAAATATTTATTTTCCATATAAATGAAGATTTTAATTAAAAAATAAATTACTCATATTTATAAAATTATTCTCATAAGATTGAGATTGTATTTTTGAAAAATACATTTCAAAAATTGGTCAGGGTTATTTTTTTGTTTGTTTGAAATACATGTTTTTTTGGTAAATAGTAAAATATTATAATGTACGATAAATGCTAGAAACATGAATTTTTTATTCATGCATGAGTCATTGATGGTGTAAGTGACCGTTAAATAGAAATCACATGCACCAATTGCTTTATTAATTCATAAAATATTCACGATTTCTTGTCTTAAGAAAATAAACCATTGATTAAAATAATAAGAAAACACCCCTCTTCTCCACTATAATTTCCAGGCCTAACACCCTCTTTTCCAAAAACCTCTAAAACATATGAAAATAACACTATTCTACCAAAATTCCTAGTCTAGTCCCTCCCCCACATCAAGGACCTCTTGGTATCTTTAAATGTCCCTTTCTAGTTTCCTGGATGAGGATCTCAAGAGAATAATTCAACAGGTAAATCCTCTCTATTTTCTTTTAATTTCCTTTCAATTTCAATTTCATCACTAATTCAATCCTCACCTCCACTAATACAAATGTAATGAAAAATCCAGTACCAAATAGATATTGTAATTATATCATTTTAATGGATGATTCATCATAAAAATCATCAGCCTATATATTTTATCATAAAAATGAAATCATCACTGGTGATATGCCAATTTATCTACTTCATGGGTGATGCAAATTAATTTTCCCTAAACACAATAAAAGTTGTTAATAATACCACTAAATGGTTTAAAAAAATAAATGTGTATTTTAGTACCCATTTTATTTTATGGAAATAATTAATACTCATAATAGTAAATTATAATGAAAAAGGGGTTTGTTTTCTTTGAAAACCCGCCAAAATTATCCTAAAACAAAATTCATTAACTTCTATATAATGAGTCATTATCATGGGATATAACAAAAACATTATAATATAATTTAATCATCAAGAGTATTATTAATAACACATTTTAAAAATTATGGATGGTCATCATCATTGTAAAAAAACATCCAGTCAGGTATAAAAATGAACCGATCATGAAAATCATGAAAATGAATTCTATCGAATGATAAAATTAAACTCTATAACTCATCTGAACAACATAATAAAACCATAATGAATCATATTGATATATTAAAGAATTTTGAATTGTTAATTAATTAATCTAATGTGATTATATCATATATTAATGATATTGGAGCTTTTAAATAAACAGTAAGGGGATATCTTGAACCTAACTCCCTTTATTTTGGATTTCCCTCTTTCACCACTTATTCAAAATGGTTAATCCTGAAAAAAAAACATCATCATAATATTATGTTTTCTATGATATACATGTTTTTTACTTTAGTTTATTACAAACACAATCATTTCAAAAATTACTCTTCTTTCATAAAAAATAACACACCTTTTGCTTCTGAGGATTGTTTCCTTCACTCATGGTTGATGTTTTTTGTATCAAGTAAATTATTCTGCCATTGATTTAAGAACCCATATTATATTAAGGTATTATTATTATGTTAGACCTGATACATTCCATGGGTTATTATATTATCAATATTGATATATGTTCTATGTGGAATGCATGATAATATAAATGTTGTGATGTGATGGATGTGCCCAGAGTTATATAGTGAAATGTAAATGTTAAAATGTGACAGCTGTGCCTGAAGTTAGAGATTTATCTAATCGGTTGGGATGTGTTAATAACCACAAAAATAAATTGAAATATTCATGGACATGATCCTATATTTGTTCATAATTATATTTGGTTGTTTATTACTAATACATGATGTTTATTTTTTATGAATTTCCACATTCTAAGTCCTTTCCTAAATATTCTTAGCATGATTATGATCATATTCATATCTTATGAAAAATTATTATTATTATCACACATTTTAATTTTGTTTCATTTTCTAATATTTCTTATTAATAGGATTTTTTGTCACCCATTTTTGATGTATATCATCAAGTGACTACTTGTACTGAAGAGAATTCAAGGGCCAATAAGATATTAGAGAAGAAGGAATTAATTAAATTTTTATGCTTTTTATTTCCTAATTTATGTATGATAATAGTTTTCCCAAGAAACATAACCCATATATCCTCATTTTGTGATGTTTTTATATTGATTATCCATAAAATTACATAATAGTAATGTAAGAAAAAGCAGGTTCGCTATAGTGATAGTTCACACGTACGCACAAACAACAATATCATTATCATGTGCATATATAGGTTAGAATTTAAATGATATATTATAATTAAATAATGAAAAAAGTCAATAATATAATTTTTTTTTTTTTATAAATATTTTTGAGAGATAGTAGAATAAAACAAATTATATTTGTTCATGGAGGAGATAGTTCAAATATATCCATGAATGCATAATTCTTTTCTCATTTTATAGTAAATGAGATTGATATAGGTGTTGATATTATCATATTATCATATTATAATATTCAGGATACTGAAGATATTTTTTCATCATGGATGAATAATACTTGAATGATGTGGAATATTAAACCAAAAGAGAACACTTTATTAAAAACAATACCTCTTCATAAAAAAATATCCCTTGATTAACACATTAAAACATGTGATGTGCGATTAATATATACAAAAAGTACTCTATAATGTGTGTAGGGATTAATGGAAGTTATTAGGGATAATATTGGAAATAATAAATAGTTTTTAGGTCTCATGAAACGAGAATAATGGGATCCCTTTTATAGGAGAGGGGAGGATCACTCATTGAATTCATTAAAATATTAAATTAATATAAATTAATTTTCCATTGAATGTAACCCCAGAATAGTTAATTTATAATATATAATTATTTTGGGTAATATAACATTATTCAATTTTAATTTTGATAACTTTTACTATTTTTAATCCCATTCTTTTGGATTTAACAATTATTTAACCTCTTTACTTTTATTCTTACAATTTTACTTTCAATATTTAATGGATAATATAGTTACTATAAAATTTCAATAAAACCATAAATGATCCTTTTATAAAAGTTTATTACTTATCAAAATTAGTTCATCTAAATTCATAGATTTATATATTTCGTATCATATAATAAAATTTATTAAATTTTAAAATATAATTAATATCAATTTTAACAATATTCAATACATGACTTTCTAAAAATATCATAACTACTTGATATTTTCAGACGTAATCTTTTTAATCATTAATATCTTGTCAATAAAAAAAGTTAAATTATTTTATTAAATTATTTATATCTAATTATACTTATTTTTATATTTTTATATTATAAATTTTAATCTTTCATTAATTACACAATTACTACATCATTGTTTTGTCTGCATTTTAGGGAAATATTTTACTTATATATGTTATTAATTAGTTTACAATATGTATATAAGTATTTTATATTCTAAATAAGGTTTATAGTAGAAAATATGACCTATATCACCCTATATTAAAGATATTTCTATTGTTAAAAACAAAAGTTTGGGAGTATTTAAATTCCTTTGAATATAATATTATAATGTCTGTATTCTAATCCAAAACACCATAAATGACCTCATTTAAGATCATATATTACATGGGGATAGAAATAAATCATTGAAAAAAATTATTAAAACTGTTATAGAATTTTATAAAACTTATAATATTATTTTCACCATTAAATACCTGATTTACCTTTAAGAGTGTTAATAATAAAAAATACAAATGTTACAATTTGAATTACCCAAAAATAAAATTTATTTATTTTCAATAAAAAAATTTTTTTAATTAAAATATTTAATCTATTTTTTGAAATAGAAAACACATAAAATAATCAATGTAATTAGAAAAAAATTCAATTGACGAAATGAGAACAAATGTTTTAAATGTAAAAACATTCATATGATTTAAATTCTATTACTTGTAAATTCATTTTAAAATTGATCCGAATGACCTAAATTGAATTAAATAATAAACAATGATATAATTATACTATAAAACCATTCAAATTTATAATTTAAAAATATATATTAATTTTATGAAAAATATTTTTCATTTAAGATGCATTATTTTTTATTTATTACTCAAAACATGATACTTATCATAATAATAACAAATATTTAACCAAATTAAATTTTTATATTTATATTATAAATAAAATTTTTATTTTTATAAATATAATTTATAAAATTGAAAATAACTAGATTCAAAAAAAATTCCATCAAACAATGGTAGAACTCCATGTTTAAAAAAAATAATTCTTTTATACGTAAAATTGGATTTGTTTCTATATTATGTCTCCAAAAAAGATGATTAATTTTAAAAATAAAATTTTAATATTATATATATAGTTCATTAATATAATAAATAAATATTTATCTCTTAAATTATTGGTATATAACACAATTGTGAATATTTAAATTGGTTTTAATAAAAAAATCTTTTTTGTTAAAAAGGGATTTACATTCATTTATAATTAATTTACCATAAAATAATTAATTATATTTTCAAAAAACATATTAATCCAGTTTATAATATTCATTATGTCCATTCAAATGAATATATTATAATGCTTACATTTAAATAATAATATTTATTAGTTCACCTAATCACTATGTGTCATATCATGTACGCTATCAGTTATAGTTTCTCCTCTTAAAAACTCAAGATGTGACACCATATAATATAAAATAATATTCTTATATGTGATTATTAATTATAGTAATCAATTGATTGATTTCATTTATACATATTCCAATATTAATGGAACATTAATCTCATTCCATAACCAAATTGTTTTATATTTATTAAATAAAACACATATATAAACTATAATGGAATGATTTTTTAAAAAACCATTAGATTAGTTGAAATGGAAATGATTTCATAAGTTATGTTATATAATCAAAACAAAACAATATATAAAATGTAATATATTATTGAAACATTCTTATCCTAAATTTTAGTAAAGGCACAATAATAATAATTTTTTTTTCTTATTGAAAATAATGTGTATTAGAATATACCTTATACACAAGTGAATTCCCATAAAAATTGAATGATTATATTATTTATCATAACTACATAAAAAAATTTGTTATGTTGCATCAATGGGGAATTTTAATTGCGAAAAATCGTATGATTTATTTTTCATTGATTTTTTTGAAAAATAGTTCCTCCACTAAATAATAAAAAAATGATATATAATATAGGGTCTACTATAGAAACATTATAAGATACACTAAATTAATAAATTCAATTTAAAAGGTTGTAGAAATATTTCCACACACATGATGAGAATTATCACTTATCAAATTAACTATAGTTTTAATTGGATTTTTAATAATATATTGATATCATTGTGATAACACATTAAACAATATTGTGCTTGAAAAAGATTAAAGAATAATTTATTGGATAATTTTACATTATTTGTTGACATATAAACAATTTATTTAACTATTATAATTTTTCATATAGTATATTTTAATAGGATTCCACTACGAGTAGACCAACTCCTTTTGGGGGGATGTCTCCAATATATTGGAATTATTATCAATTATTATTTCAATAATAAATCATATTTATTTTTAAAAAATAATTATTTTTTAAGAATTTTATCTCTTTTTTTGGATTTCATGGTTATTTGATATATTATTTTAAAATAATATTAAACTAAAATAATGATAACTTGATAGGATAATGGTTTATATTTTTTCAATTGTAACATGTAGTAAATCTATACAAGATACAGATAGGTTGGTAAAGCTATAAATTAAAAAATAATTTATTATCCTCTTTTAACATATTGAACATTGAAACATTAAGTCATTATGATAAAAAAAATCATCATAAGTAACAAAAATGATTTTATACACATATCTAAATGTATAGATTTCATTAGTGATATTTTGGATCAATTATTTTAATAATTGAACATAAATACAATGATAATTCATAAGATTCCCACTACATGGGAAATTAATACAATTAGATAACAAGGATTTTAAAAATTACTTTTCATGTACCATAATTTTATAATAACTCTAAAATTTATAATATTTTTAAAATTTTAACATATTAGTGATAATAGATTTTATCAATATATTACGTATTATAATATAATAACAGAACATATCAGTTAGATTATCTAAATTATTTTTCATTATGATAATTGAATTAATATGAAATACTTGATTCTAATAACATTAAAATTTATAATTTTTAAAAATAATTTTATTTATAAATTTTTAAATATGAAATAAGTGGAATCTTCACAAAATACATATAGTTGGGATTTAATGGAATGTTGTTTTAGTTTTCATATTCAAATTTATATGAGATGATATTTATTTAAATATAAAAATATTCATAAATTTTTATATTTGTTTTTCATTTCAAATATTATAAATAATTGTGTTCGTGAAGAAAAAAGATCTATGTATTTTATATTTGAAATAAAAATGTAATAATAAATTGATTATAAAATATTTGAATTAAAATATTATAGTCCTTGTGAAAATAAGAAACTATTTAAAATTAGTTTTGATTAATATTTATATTTTAGAGATATTTAATCCAATCAATAATATTCCATCGATTTATTTTCCTATAATTATATTAAATTTACTAATCTTTTGAGGGATGAAAAACATATGGGCCTTAACAATGTTATATAATATTAAAACTATAGAACAATATTGAATGGATTTATTGTGCATTGTATATTTAATTAATCTATATAGAAAATTATAATACTATTTGGGTTGTGTGGATTTAATATTCTAGTTTTATTATAAAACATGAAGTGAAATAAGATTATTAGAAATGTAAAATTTTATTATTTATTATATTATATCTATCATCCTTAAACCATTCATACATTTTAATATTTTTTTAGGAATAAAATTTTTGTATATCACATTATATATAAATCCTTATTTATATAATATGATGGGTTAAAAACTATATTAGTGTACCATTAAACCAATATAGCTATTATATTTACTCATACATGCATATTTCTTCTTTATTTTGGGACACACATGGATAATGGAGTAAATATTTGAAGGAATCCCACTAAATTAAAAGTTTCAATATACAATATTATATCACCAATACAATCTCAATGGTATTATGTGGAGAACCTTAATAGAACATATGTTATTATGTAGAAATTATTTTCTATATTATTTTTGTAAAGATTATTTTCTAGAAGATATAATTAAAATTGAAATTACTTGAACTAGTAAACAATGGATGATTAGATGTTGAAAATATTAAAGGTAGATGATTTATATTAAATCTATAGAATATTCTACAATTTTATGAATATTAGAAATAATTATAAAAATAAAAAATCTTAAAAAAATAATGCCATAAAATTGATCATTCCAGTGAAGAATATTTTATTTTATTTTACTTCCATTAATATCGGTTTTTCAATTTCAAAATCTATTTTTTGTAGTTTTTTTCATTCATATTTTAATTATAAATTTAAAAATAATTTGGAATATATTATTTTTGAACAATAAAAAATAATATATTAATTGGTAACAACAAGTATAAATAGGTATCTATTAAATAATTTGAGTTATGTCTGATGATGTACTGATTCAAATATAGTGAGAGTGTTATAAGCTGTTTATTGATAGGACAAATTCTATTTCATATAAATTATATTATTATTTGATAATAATTTTCAAATATTTATATATATAGTAATTATATTTTTTAGAAATTATATTTTTTGAACAGTTCATGTAGAGGGTCATAGGTAATTCTTCACACAATTTTTTTTCAATGTGAAGTATATAAATGTTACTGAATTAAATTTTATAATATATATTTATTATATAATATAAAAAGTAATTCAATTGAACTATATAATTTATACTAGGATGATATTGTCGAAGGATGATGGATATCATGTTCACTAAATGATGATTTGGTTTTATATGAACCACATGTGTCCTGGTAATTATATAAAAGATTATATGTAAAACAAGTGGTAAATATTTTAAAAAATATTTAATTTATTAAGTGACATTATTATAAAAGGGTACATAGTTTTTTGTTTAATATGAAGAGGAATTCAATAGAAATCCATTATAATAAAAATATAGTTTCTTAATAAGATATTTCTTTGTATGATTGGAAATAATCATCAGATCAATTCCTAGATGGTATCTTCATTTCTAACTATGTATTGAATCCTTATGAATACATATCAAAACACATGTTATAATTTCTCTCATTTGACATGATCAAGTTACAGAATTATTATATTCTAGATTAGAGTGCAATAAATGGTTTCCTAATCAGAATCATTGGATGAGTACATTATAGTATAAGGAATATATTTTATTACATTTTATTACATTACAAAAGTGAATATTAAATAAAATATTAAATAAATAAAATAAAAATCTGTATAGTTATATTCTAGACATATAATTTTCATGTTTTGGATTGATTGGATGTTTAAAATAATTTTTATGGTGTTTATTAGCATTATAATTTTGTCTAAATTATATTCAATACTATAACATTATAAAGGTAATTGTCATGAAGTGATGATTGTCTATCATCTATTGATAAATAATGGGACCTACTGGACTTTGATTGTGGATGCCTTCCCCTTATATATATAAAATTATTTTATTATATTGAGATGATGAATAAATAGTATATCAATTAATGTTTATAAATATAATATTATTTTTTATTTAGAATTTAATTATATTTTCTTATTAAAAATGAAATATTATTATATGGTACTATTAATGTTTTTTTATGTATTATTGATTTTTTTGTGGAATCGTTGATGTTATCATAAATCTAGTTTTAAATTTCTTCATTGAAAAATATATAACTGGATTATGTATACATAATAAATATATAATAAATTATCCTACCTATATAGTGTCAAAAACTATTTCTAACTAATTTAAATCATCTACCAAGACCACAAAAAAGGAATAAAATATTAATATATAGTTAACATTTTTATTAATATTCTAATTGAAAATAAAACTTCTAATTCACATTATATTAATTTAATTTATCGAAAATATAGAATATTATATTTTCTTTTCATGGTGGCCAAAACCTCTAATAATATATAATAAAACAACATGTTACATTATAGGTAATTTAAATTGGTTTAACAATATATAAAATAGAAAATTTTTATAAGAGTTTCAAATAGTCATAATTATAAATTTTTATTAGTGTCAAAAATCATAATAAATTCCATTAAACTATCTCACATTTCTATACAAAAATAGTAAATTTGAAAAATTCATGATATAAATGGTGGTGGTTTAAACCATTTCTAGCATCCTTAATGAAAATTATGTAATGGTTTTATTTCATATAATAATAGTCACATGAGGATGTTTTAATTCATGATATATGGTGTTCATAACTATATATAAGTTTATATTATAAATAAGAATACTTAATTAAACATAACTATGTTGATTACATTAGGTTTTTAAGAATTAATGTAAAAATATTTGATCTGTTAACATGAATAATGATATCATTTTTCAAAATGTATTTATTCATTAATCCCAAGTTCCTTATGAAATATCATGCCAATCATTAATGTGAGTACACATTTATCAATTTAGTAAAATGTGTCTTTTAGAATTTATATTTGATAGTAATACATGGAAATAAATATATTTAAACATCTATAATAATAATAACTAATTCTAGGGATAATGATAATGGAAACATATTGATCATAAAATGTTTTATAGATTTATTTCTTGTTTTCAATATATTATTTTGAAATAACTGAAAGTTAATTTTTGGATATTTTTAAATTATTTATTTCAATATAATACAATATAATATTACTTCATTTTATGTAATTAAAATAATATAATGAGGTTTATTGGATTATCATAAATATATCATGGGTATAAATAAAGAAATCATTGGATATTAGTGGATTATAATTGTGTTTATTGTTTGTAAGAAAATATGTAATCAAAAATAAAACATGTATATTGGAATTAAAATATATTTTATAAAAAATATATTTTGATGATTAATGAAGAATAAAGATATTAGTTTATATTGAATAATGGACTCCTAGTTTTTTTACCAATGAAAGGAAATGTTAAATTAACTTGTATAATGAAATGCACTGCAAATAATAATGAATCTATGATGATAAACGAGGTTATTTATTCTGAATTCATAAAAATATGACATAATATAAATAAAAAGGAGAAGCAATCATGTTCATAACATATTGTGATTTGATATCATTTAAATAAACATGATGTGAATAAAATTTATTATTGTTGAATTCATTGATACATATGATCAAGTGGATAATATTTCATCAAATACACATGATACATTAGATTATGAGAATAATAATATAAATCAAAGATAATTGAAATGTTTTTTTATTAAAGTAGATTTAAAAAATCCATTGTATTTATATGAGTTTTATCTGAATATATCATTATTGGTGTTTTTTAGTTTAAAGGTTATGAATATAGTTTTTATATTAGACGGTTAAATTTGTTAATGAATTTAACTATCCAATAAAAGATTTAAGATATATGGTTAGATAAGTTATATTAGGATTTTATAATTTAATATGATGAAAAAATTCATATTTTAAATTATTTATACTACGATATCACAGACAAATGATATAGATATTAAATACGGTGAAATAATATGAGTTATTGACATTAAGATGAGTTAAATATATTAAAAAATGAGTAGTATGATTTTTTTATTATTTTGAGGTAATAAAATGTATTCATGTATAATAATTTTACTCAAAATATTTTCCTCATATACCATTAATAAAATATTATATAAGATATATGAAAATATATCATCAGTTAATTTCAATTATTTTGTAAAGAATGATTCTTTTGGTGAAATAATTATTAAAAAGTATAAATTATATTATTAAGAAAGAATGAAAATTTTAGAACCCTATGAAGAATAATAAGGAATGACAGTGGTGTTGTATTTCTAAAATGTTCTTAATGTTTAAAGATTTTCATTTTAAAATACATGAAAAGTATAAATTGTTTACATGAATAAATTTTATTTAACATGAAATAAATTTATTTTGGAACGATATTGATATTCAAATAAGATGTTTTGTATTGACATAAATTCTATATTAATAACATTGATATATATAATGTATTAGTTAAATTTTTATAACACTATATTGACATGAAAGATAAATTCAAAAGTGAATAGTGTATCCATATCATTGTAAATGAAATATGATCATAAGGGTGTGAAACATGTAATGAAAATTAGAGTTTAAATAAAAAAACTAATGAACTTGATGAAATGAAATTAATCATTAATCAATGTTGTGGAGAAAACACGACAGAAGAGACACATGGTGAGCTGCAATACATAATGGGATGTTTTGAAAATTGAATTATAGTGAAAAAAAATTAAACAAGGATAGTTATCAATCTCCATTGTGATAATATGTTTACTATGTCATGGTCATTTGGATTTTTAGAGTAGAATTTTATTTAATCCAATGAATGTTTATCAATAACCATATTCATTTTAGATTAAAATTGATCTATAAAAGCACATCATTATCCCTTGAACTACCCCTTGATGGAGATAATCGATAGAATATTTATAATTTGAAATGAATTCTAATTCATGATAGGGCGATATCACTATTATTGATTTCGGTGAAAATTAGTTTTTTAGAAAAGTCATGCTTATGAGTGTTTAGAATAATTTCCGGGTTTTGATGTTATTAATTATATTTGAATCTCTTGGAATAATTTATTACCATACACATAACATAATACCTAGAACTCATCAATTAAATTATAATCCTAATTATTATTGAATATATATATCTTATTTGAATAAGAAATGTAATATTTTCGTGATCTAATATAATATTAGAGATTCATAAAGAATAAAAAATATTAAAACACATAGTAGGTATAGATGATAATATAGGATATATACATATAAATAATAAATTAATTATTCATAAAACGTTATCTACAATATATTTATATAAGTATATAAATAAAACCGAAATAAATACTTAATTATTATTTTATAAATGAGTTAATGAGTAAAATAGTTTTTCTTTTGATGAATTTGTAATAATTGTGGTATATACTATAATTTTGTATCAATAAATCCTCATTCATCACTTTTATAAAGGGATTGTGTATGGATAGATCCAAAAATATATAAATTCTCTATAAATTAATAGTACACCCTTTATTTATCCAATAAAGAGTAATGAGTTTAGTGATATATATAATATAACAACCTAGAGTTATCATACATATATATTTATTCATTAATGATTAATATTCATTACATTACACAAAAACACTACTCATGCCCATAATATTATAGTTCCATTGGAAACATTGAAACATATATAATGCTCCATAAGTGATCTACACCATCTTCTTATATGTTATACACAATTTCTACCCTTATTTGGTATATCATACATAATAAAAATAATCATAACATGGGGAATGGAAACATAGTGAAGGGTGATTGAAAATGATTATTAATGGTAAAATGAAGATAGATAAAAAATATCATTATCAAAACTATTTGAGAACACAAGCTCATCATTTGAAAAAAGTACCCTATATCTCAAAGATCATAATCGCGATTCATGAAAAAATGATTTAAAATTAATAATTCATTTATTGTAAGGGATTTAATTAACATGATAAATGATATAATAATGTCTTAACAATCCATGGAATTTTTTTTCATACACATAATATTAGAAAACCATTTCAATATTTATAAATTTGGTTCACTCTCTAATGCATCATTGTCTTATTGAAAATTTTTACTCACTATTTGAGCCCTATCTAAAAGAACCGTCATTACTCCCAGTTCTAGACTTATCTTACTAATCTTAGTTAACTACCCAATACAGTGTTATCTTTCTCATGACATATAAGTAATTACCCAAGGCATTATAGGGAGACATATGTCCCACCCATCACATAATAAAATAGATATATGTATCTTCCACAATTTATTTATAATTCACCATATCATTACCCATTAAATAAAATGGGTAGCATAAAAATTTCATTATAAAATAAGATATTGTAAATTTATACAATTAATAATCTTTTCTCTATTGAATCACTTGTTAAAAATAGTTTTTTTTCTTCAGAATTTCCACAACGTATAACCCAGGGAAGGGAATACAGTTTGATTAGTATAATACTATCAAAACAAAAACAAATTAGTGAAATTAAATAAATAGTCCCCATTTATTATATTCACATTAAGAAATATGTATCATCATAAGTTGTTATTGTGAATAAAATATAAATTTTAAATCTCTTTTAAATCATTTACTACAAAAAATATTCATTCCACGTAGATTTCTTTTTAAATAAAAATTTTGGAAAACAAAATCATTAAAAATAACTTAGAAAATGTATAAAAGAATATTTACAAATCATTTAAATGAAATTTAATTAATATTATTTAATGATTAAACCAAGAAATCATGAAATTGAAACATGTAATATTTGAATGTTCCTCAGAGAGAGAACTATTGTTTATCTCATGAATGTTGAAAAACATTCAGTCTGCATTTGAAGTAAAATTCAGGAATATATTTTTTAAATGAAAAATAAAATTTGACCAAATTTTGTAAAAAACCCATTAATGTGTATAAATTTCTATAAAAAATACTAATAGAGTAATACAACATTTTAGAAAACATTTTTAGAAAACAAGATTTTTCTAGAAAATAGAATTTTGATTAAAAGAGGAAAATTTGTTCAAATTTTCTTAATTTTTTTCTAAATATCATGAGAATTATTCAAAAACATATTTTGATATTTCATTCTTTTATAATTAATCATAATCACTAAAGATAAATGATGATATTTAAAGAAACAATATTTACCAATTTTGTAACATTGAATAATATGCGACATAAAAGTATAAAATAAATTTAAAAAAATCATGAGGGTGGATTAGATCATCAAAATTAATGTAAAAGGTTTCAAATATATGCATTATGAATGAAAATGCATATATATAATAACTTACTTTTTAAAGAAGATGAAATTAGAAAAATTATCTTTTTCCAAAATGTTAACTTCTGAAACATAAACATAATTAAATATGGATCCTCAAGTGGATATTTAAACACAAAAAGATTTTAGTAGAATCATAATCATATAAATTAATTGGAATTATATGCATTACAAAAAAGAAACTCTTGCAGAATATGATATGTGTCTCAAGGATGTAAAATATTGATATGAAATCCTTTACCATATTTACTAATATCCATCATGATCATTAAAACATCAGATAAAATGAATATAAGCTTATTATACATATATTAGAAAATTATATTCATATATATCATACCATATATGATTTTTTTGACCATGTATTTCCTGTATATTAAAAAATCCATGTTAAAGTCACATTTGTCTTAATAACCCCTTTGGTTTTTGTATATGTTATAAATTGTTATAATTTTTTTCATATTTCATTAATAATGTTGTAAAAATCACTATAATTTAATCCATGCCATAAAAATAATTTCTATTCATTTTATATGTATTTAGAGTAATTTTTTATGATTATTAATATAAATTTTATACATCGTCCATAAAGATGGAATGTCTGATGTATTCATGAATGTTGCATCCATTTTCATTGTCATATTGGATGAAGGAAAGGTAAATTTTATATAAAATATAATTTAATATTATTATTATGTCATATATATAACATATTTTCTTTAAACATACCCTTAACACATTATATGTAAAGCATGAAGGATTCAGATTGCTTCACAAAGAAGTAGCCCACTGTACATATGAACTATGTTATCGTATTCCAAAAAATAGAAAATATGAATTTATGTACAATATAATAACAGAAAAATAAAAATATAATCACAAATATTATATTTATATATATATATATATATATAATATAAACATTTTATCCATCATTAATTTCTTCATTGATTGGTGGTAATGGAAAAAATAAATGACGTCGGTTAATGCGGATGTAGTTTATCATACACTAGAACAATGATTTAAACAAAAAATTTATGGAACTTGATTGGTTGTTGGTCATGTTGTTAACAATACAAAATATCCTTTTTTTAATACACAAATTCAATTATGTAATAATTATATAAACAAATCAATGGGTGGAGGAAGAAATAAAAAACACTCATGGATGAATGTTACATATTATTCGGGTATCCTCCGTAGGTTCTCACCTAAAAAAAATTAGGATTTATTTATTCCAAAAATAAGGCTTTAATTATAAGGGGAGGGATGATTTATGGTTATTTTGGTATGTATTTTATGATCCAAATGGATGTGAATTTGTGGTGGATAAAGGATAATTGGTGATCTTTATAAGTTGGGTGAGTGGAAAACATGTATTGTTATTAAATGTATTGAGTTCTCCCTTATTTTTATGATTTAGAAACTGATAAAATGGTAACAATAAAAACCAAATTCATGAAATGTTATAATTATTTACAAAAAAATTCAGAATTATATTGTATATTCTATCCTTATCTATTAAACTTATCCGGAGGAAAAAAATGTTTTTACCTTAACCAGTGTAAATAATTTTTTTAATTTTTTTAATATTAATTTTCATAAGAAAATAAGTTTACATTATTAAAAATTATAAATTTTTATTATCATGAGTATAAGCTACAAATATACTAATTCCATTAACATAATTGAAAAAAATGATATATTAATCTTTAAGTCGTGATGGGAAAGAGGGTTTTTAAAGTAAAAATAATTTAATGTTTATATTGTTTATATATAAATTTCAGTGTAAAATTGATTATAATGAACACAATTTGATTAATTGATAATTTATATAAATCTTATAATTTAAAATAAATTTAAATTAGTAATTATCATCATTAAAAATTTTAAAAACAAGTCAGTTTTCAATTAAAATATTTTTTTACAATTATGGAAAAATTAAAAAATTCTAGATTAATCCCAAGAAATTCTACTTAATAAAATTTTATACATTATAGATTGTATAATTGATTTTATTTTACAAAAGTATCTTTCTCATAATTTCAATGATAAGATTCATTATTTATGACAAAATGAAATAGAACAAATTTTTTTGGGACAAGTGTATTTATAAAACATATAAAGATATTATAAAAAATTCTGTATTTTATTTTCAATTGGATTTCATTGTAAAATAAAATTATAGATAATAATTAAAAGTTAGTTAATATTATTCTTAAAACTATCTGTTAAGAATTTGTTATAATGGTTACATTTAAATTAAAAAATTAATAGTATATATTTTTTTTGGAAGAATCTCAATGTTGCATATAAAACAAGCTATGTTACTGTTATGTGTAGAAGAATCATAAAATTGTGTTTTATATAACAAAATATTAAAATAGTTTTGTGTATAACACATGATTTTTGTCAATGTAACAAATTTCATAAATAAAATTTAATTTATTCAGAAAAAATAATTCATTTAAAATCATTATGTTAATTTATAACCCATATAAAATGAATTCCATCATTAAAAAATAATTTTAATAAACAAAAATGATGATAAATCATCTTCATTATATCCCAATGTACCCATGTAAAATCCTCATTTATTTGTTTCACAAAAAAAACCATTATCATGGTAGGTTTTCTTTTTTTCTTGAATATCTTATTTTAATAATCTATAATATACATCATTCTTCCCTCATAGGAATGATATTACACAAGTGGTATGACTTATGATTTTAGAAAATCATATGGTTTATGTATGTAATTCCTTGGGAGAGTTACATAGAACAAATTTTATACATGAGAGTGGTTTTGTGGAAGCCACATGAAGTAAGATCCTTTATCGATATGATAAATAATTTAATAGGGACTAATATAACTAGGGCTTAGTTTATCATTCATACCCAATCCCATAACCTTTTTCCACATAGAAATTCATAGGAAAAACTTATCACAAAATTCAAATTCTATATAAAATGAAGAATTTTTATCATATAATTTATTCCTACAATGATGTTTATTGTTTTGTAATTGAAGGGTTCTAACAATTTATTCAATTTTTTTAGTTATTTAATGTTTCAATAACATTATTTAACCATATTAATTACTATATATTAGTAAAAAATAATTCATTTTATAGAGGTCTTTATAAGGATCAATTAAAATTATGTTTTGAAATATTTTGTTATAATAAAATTATCCTATAAGAAGTCATTGTTACCAACAATATTTTAAATTTAAATAACAATCTACCTGGGTTTGATTTGTTCTTTTTGAAAGACCATAATTTTAGGATGACTCATAATGATGAATATACATTATATATTAATATCATATGGAATACTTTTACAATACTTTATTGTAATCCTCAAATCATGATCTGATGCAATAGAATTAAGTAATCCCAGAATCTATAAAACTTCTATAATTTATATCGTGAAAAGAGGATCCAAATCAAAATCTTCTCTCTTAATGATGAATAGTTCTTACATAATTAGAAAGTTGACTACAGACCATATATAATTAGTTATTTCTATGTTTTGGGGAGTCCAATGAAAAAATAAATAGTTATGTTCTCCGATTTACATTATGGTATTGGAAATTTATGCAACATTACAATATAATTTTACCTTTTATCATTATGTTATGAACGTACCAAGCACCATGATACATACTATGTGATATCTTTCTTCATGACATCCAAAAGTAATATTTTAAATATATATATATCATTTAACATCCATGATGAATAGATAGTGATGAAATGTGATATTCCTCTAACAAATCCATCTTAAAGCATGGCATAAAGGGAATACATACAGGATTAATAACCCTTTTTATTATATCATAATCATGTTTAATATTTGGAACATTGATAACCATATTTTTTAACTCTATGACTTTTTTATATGACTATTTATTATTCAATTGGATAGATGGTTCAACTTTCAATTAATTAAGATATTATTTTTACCCATTAGTAAATTTTAATAGATCAAACCCCTTAAAATCATGAAACAATATATATTTTTTGATCTGAATCATATATAATCTAGCATGTCTATTCTACTCAATGAATTGAACACATTGTTCAAATTAACATGGTTGTAATTTATTGAGTGTTCATAATCATTAATAACATCTAACAATATTATTTTCAGAATATTCAACAACTCATATGTGAATATATACATTAATCCTTTTCAATAAATAGATATATAACAATATTATTAATATAGGCAACTCATACAAATAGTTATTGCAAAAATTGTCACAGCTAACACAATATCTTGAGATGAGTTATTTTTCACATGAAAATTCCATTTTCATGAGTCATGAGTTACAAACATAAATCTTGCATATTAAAACATCCTAATAAATTCTTCGATGCATAAATATAGATTAATCACCATTGTCATCTATGAGGTAATGTAATAAGTGTTACACTAAGTAATATTCTCATTAGTATATTGTAGTTTCCCTCACTGTATTATGATTTCATAAACATGCCTCCCTTTCATGTTAATATGGTCATAAGATCATATTTTCATGATAAATTCTCTAGAAACCATAAATAATTTTCTCTTAATCAACAAAAAACTATGGATATCTGTCATTATTTTTGAAGTGTGCAAGCATTCAATAGCCTCCATCATTAATGGGTCTACTGATATAAATCCACCTCAAATTATTTAACCAAAAAATGAAACATTTTTCCATCCATAATTCTCTGATATTGAATTTTTCATAATTTTCATCCTTACTAATGTTCTTCAGTACCATTACCATGTGATCATAATGATATTCCTTTTTTATGAGAAGATAATAATCACATCGATAAATACCACCATAAACTGCTTACAATGTCCTCTAACAAATCCATTCATTAAATTAATTAATATTATTGTAGAATTTGATATAGTGAATGGAATTATTATATTTTCATAGTGACCATAAAATTTTTTTAATTACATCTTATGTATATCATATTTCATGACCACTAGATGATGATTTCCAAAACGAAGTTCAATAAGGAAAATGTAATGAGTTTTGTAGTGTTGATCAAAAATGTCGTCACTACATGGAAGGGTATATAATTTCAAGATTATGTTATTTTTTAACTCCTAATAATCAATACATAGTAACATTAATCATTATTTAATTTTATTAAAAATAATGTGAACCCCAATAAGTCACACGTTCTTAAATCATACCTTATTATATATTTCAAGGATTTCAATCATCAATTCCTACATTTAAATTATGCCCATTCTATTGGGATTTATAAAAATTATTTTGGATCTATGAATTAGTCAATCTACGAGTATACAACATTTTTGGTTAATGTATAATAAAATCTTATTTAAATTCAAAAATAAATCCCCTCGCTATAAGAATATAGTCATTGGTGAGTTTCTACCTACCAATTTGAGAGAAACAGTGAATCTAAAAGGGAATTAATACCCATGGAAACGATTTCATATCCATTAGAAGATTATAATTATTGACACATTGATAAAAATTTATTTTTCGGTTTGGAATATAAAATGTGACATTCGTTACTTGAAATGTTTTGTATGATTTTTTTAGGGAAATCTAATCCATCCATAACATGGCATCGAATTCAGCCAGAATAAGAATAATAATATTTACAATAAGCTAATTTCGAAAAAAAAATTAAACAAAGAGGAATCAATAAAATGATAAGCAACCATCATACTATTATGTTTTTTCCCAAATAATTACATATCAAATCATTGATGTGGAATCTTTATACCATTATAAAATAATAAATATATAAAAAATGGGTACATCTAGAGATAAATATGGCATTATTCTTTTTTATTGGATATCAATTGTACCTTTCACCATGTTGGTATCACATCCTTATAATGTAATAATGATTGAATGAGATTTTACCTTTTCCCTTGGATTTATAGGTTGTTGACATCTATCATCATCATTAACACTCAGTTATGGGAACAATTATGCATAATTAACATTATAATTAATCAAGAAGCACTGACATGTGGAAGTGAATTCTATGAAAGTCATCTCACTATTCACATCATTAGAAAAGTACTTTTTATCCCATCTAAAATTAATTTCTCGATGAACATCAGTTATATAGTGTAAAAATTTACTCTTATGCCAATGTAAAATTATTACAAGCAATATTTTACACATTGAGAATATAGGAAATATTGTATTATTCTCTCTGTGGATATTTGATTTTCCTTTGTACTCCATATTCTATTCCTTCTTTATACCATGAGATAAATATATAAATAAATCACCCATTTACTTCTTAATTAAAAATCTACCAATCTATTCCTAGCTACTAAAGTCTCTTATGGATAATTCCCATCAAAGAACTAGATTTAGGCCACTGAAAAGTCGATCAACCTTATATTCAGGTTTTGATGGTAAATTCTAAAGCATACTACCAAATTATTGTAAAATTTACGTTATAAAAACAATGAATTCATCATCCTTTTTCATAATCTAAAAAAACTGCAACCCCATGTTCATATAGAGAATAATATGAATGTAAATATTGAAAATTATTTTCCTGAATTCATCAAAACACATTTATTAAATTTCATATTGTTTTCTTGTATTCAGAATAATATTCAACCATTGATCTGCTTCACATTAAAAAAATGGACAAAAATAATAATTTTTTTTCTTCCGAACAATGGAGGATAGAAACTATATTTTTATTGATACTAATCACTTGATCAAGAACTAGTGGAACAAAAATCACATTGAAAATGATTAAATTTTCTTGAATATGGAATCAACATAATGTTCCCCTATTATTTTTTTCATTTCAATTTTTAGAAATATCTATAATTAAAGATAATTTAAAAATCATAGAAAACCCATTTTTAATTCCATATCTCATAACATTGGATGCTCCATATGATTATCCATGCATTTTCTATTGATCTTGACACTAACTTGGCTTTTTTGGGTTCCAACCACAAACTAAAAAAATAAATTACAGTGTTAGAAACATTAATCAATGTAGGAAAGCATATAATCAAGAAAAATAACTTATAATATGTCTAAATCAGCAGACATTATTTTTAATCTAAGATGCATTAGGTTGATATCTATCTATTCAATGCCATTCTCAATTTATATCCTTCTTAATGGTTCATACATATTTTCTTAGTTTTTGAATTATATCCCAAAGGAGTGTCAAACCAGTTCTCCTACAAGCCCCAATGTCATGTACAAGTTCCCAATTGAGTCTAGCTCAATATAGTGTTCATGGTTCTATTAACCCAAAGTAAAACTATTCTAGATACATATGGACTTGTACTATTATTACATCAATGTGTTTTTAAGAATCCTATCATCAAATGCTTTATCAAAATTACATGACATATTTTTATAGATTTAATCATCTTTTGACTTATCCATAGTCATTTACTTTTGGATATCATTATATTTTTCACTTCCAATTTCCCAAAGGATAATTACACGTATAATATGTTACCATATATAGTGATAGCTGAATTTAAACAAAGATATTCCAACATTATCAATGAATATATAATATATTACTTCAGAAAATTCATGTGGAATATAATATTTTAGTAAATTTGGAATAATCTAAACAAAAATATTGGTCCATAAGTTTTCTATATTATCTCCAACTATAATAAAAAAAATCACACCCTTTATAATCCTATAATACATAATACATATCTTCATATCCTAGTGAAATAAAACATAAGAATGGGTTAGATAAAATTCTCAGTATCAGTATATAAGAGCGATACAATATCATATCATTGACATATGGGTGTGAGAACCAGATAATAACATTTTATAACAATAGCCTACATATCAATGATTATAGTAGTGATTTATGGTATAATGATTTATAGTTTATAATACATGAAGAATACGATAATCAAAGAACATGATCCATGATAGCTTAAAATTAGAATTGGAAGAAAACATATTATCTTGTAGACAATAATAAAAAATCAAGTCTATACTACTAATCATGGGTCACTAACTATTACAGGTCTATCTTACAGAATCAGGTTTGCTACCTATTTGAGCCCCATCTAACCAAACTAGCTTCACTCACTATTCTACCAATTCTATACCGAATAGAGTTCCCTCCCCATTAAATTGATGTATTTCTCAAGTGAAATAAATATTTTCCTATTGCATTAGAGATTGATATATGCCCCACTCATCAGATAATTCATATCATCATTATTTGTGACATAATTTCATAAAACTTTATCACTTCATAACCAATGAAATGAAAATGGTATCATAAAAATTTCACAATGTCATAACCTATAGTAAAGTAAAAGGTTTCATAATCATTTCTTCATTGAATAAATGAAAAAAACAACTAAGTTACATAATTATTTCAATATTTTAAGACCAATTAATGATAATTGGGGTTCATTAACATCATGGAATCCAAATAGAAACCATTTATACAATGAATATGAATGGTATCATCTCATGATATCCTCAATAAGAAATATGAAACATAAAAGATGTAAAAATGTCTAGAAAATAATTTTGAACTAATATTTACTACATTTAAGGTGTAAAATATGATTTAGAAATTCAAGAAAAACTTCAATCCTAATGAATTTTAAAAACCATTTTCTTTGAAACTATTATTGAAAACACCATAAATAAGAGTTAAAATAATTTAATAAAATTTCAAAACCAAAAAAAAGTTTTAAAAACAATTTAATACTAATATAGGAAACATTAAATCATTGAGTGGTCTTAATAGTTAGAAATACATTTGATTCCTTGAATATTAAATAAATATTCTTTTTAAATTTTTGTTAAAAGGAAAATTGTATTTTCATAGAAAAAGATCTAAATATTCTAAAATAAATTGTAAAAGATATAAACATGGGTATAAGTGTTTTTAGATAAGAATATTTATCCATTGAAATTTATTTAATATCATTTATAGAAAACCTGATTTTGGATGAAAACATATGTTCGACATAAAAGAGAAATAAATTAATATTTTCATGAAAAAATTAATTATTATTATTAATTACCTTATAGTGAATAAATGGACCCATAAATTAGAGATACCCTAAATAACATGATTCGATGACAATTATTGATTTTACATTAGATAAACATGATTATATTTCATCAATGGATACTTTTTCATAAATATTCATGAAAATAGATGAGTTTGTAACATAAAATCCTTACTACATTGTTATCGTTGATTCACAAGCTACATGAAGGAATACCATAAAATGAATCCTGAAATATCATGAGGATGGATAAATTAATGATATTACCTGAAAAATTAGTTTTATATACAACTCATGAAGTATTATAGTATCCTAACATTAAATATATATGAAAGAATGAAATTTGAGAAATTTACCCTACCTAATTTGTTAACTTTTGAACTATTTGTCACATCAATGACATGTCCTAAAATTATTATATAAAAATAATTTTCCATTATAGGAATTATAAAATACATTAATGTATATAATATAAATTACATTATTGAAATTGGTTTTGAATATGATGTGTGTCTTAGGGAAGTAAAAAGTATGGTAGAAATCCTTATCCTTATATAATGACATTTGTCAAACTCATTTGAACCTCCTTATAAAAAATATAATTTCTTTTATAAATAAATTAAAGAACCATATTCAAAAATATAAAACCATATATTATATTCTTAGGACTTCTTTTACTGTTTTTTGAACTATTCAATGTAAATTTTAAAATATGGATAATAACCACATTGATTTTCATAAATACTTCAAAGTGTTATCATTTTTGTTATCATACATTGATCATGGTTTCATCATATGAAGGATATTAAAAAATTTATTAATATTATATATATTTATCATATATATATATTTATTGTGACTTTTATATTTTATAACATAAATGAAATACACTATTCATGGATATAGAAGACCATACATAAATGTGGACACTATTTAATTTTTATTTCTCTGATTCAATGAAATAATGGTAAAGGATATATATATATTATATTATCAATACAGAATCATCTTTATTTTATATATATCACATATATTTATGATAATAATCCTTAATACTTTGATCTTAAATAATTAACAAATTACATCGCTTTGTGATGTGGTATGTTTCCATATAGATGATATTTGTTACCAAATTCCAAAAAAATAATATATGATGGTTTTTGTGATATAACAATTACACAATTATAATAAAATAAAAATTATGATAAAAAATTATATATATAATATATCCATAATTATTAGCAACTTTTATATGTGTTTATGGGTAAAACATCAATGTTTTTGGAGATGGATACTCACCGTACACAAGAATAACTATTTTTCAACTCCTTTGAGGAATATGGAGATTGTTGTAGGTAGTTCCATAAAATCAATGATTTTAATGAACTAAATTTGATCATTTTTTATATAATTGAACTTATATTATTTCCAAAAAATTTAAATATATTTTATTTTTACTAATAAATTAAACAAGAAGTCATTTTTTGATTAAAATTTAGTATTTTAAATTATTCTAAAAGAAAATTTATTATATTAAAAAAAATCCCTTAAAATTACTCCATTTTAATTATTAAAATTTATCTTAAAAATTTATGTTTATTTTATCAAATTAATTCATTAAAATAGTCAAAACTAAATTTAAATATTGTTTTCAAAGTGCAATAAATTATAATTGTTGAAAAAATATAATTTTCAAAACATATAAAGGCATTATCGAAATTTGTTAATTTTATTATTAATAGGTTTTATTTATATTAAAATTCATTCATAATTATTTAACTATAGTTCATAATATTAATAATATTTTCTTAGTAGCTTCATTAGAGTGACCATGTTTAAATAAATAAATCATTAATATCTCATGGTTTTGTAAAAACTCTATGTTATTTATAACATATGATAATATAGTGTTATGTGTAGCAAACAATTTTCATGGTGTTTCTTATAACTCATGATTTACTAGGTGTTTATTATATCTAATTATCATCATGATATTTTGTTTAACACCAACCTTCAAAAAAACAAAATTTTTAGAAAAATATAAATTCATAAAAACTCAGGGTGATACATGGTACAATATAAGAGTTATCTTTACATTCTACATTGGTGTATCTCATAGTTAGAAAAAGTTAAAAATACACATCTCTATTTAAACTCTATTACATTAGATATATTTCATGATTATTTTCGCTAATAGTTGATGAAATATCCCTATAGTGTGTTAAAAGATTCTTATTTAGGGTTGTACTAAAAATTAATTATCTTTCAAATTTGACCACAACATAGGCTTTTCATTGAATTTAGTTACAAAATTTATATTATTTTTACAATATTAATTTTTTGTCTATAAAAATATACAACAATATTTTTAATTACACATCAATCAAAAATTAATGATTATTTTATTCTCATTGAAGGGTTATTTATAAAATAAAACAACTACTATATATATTTATAAAGGATGTATATTATAAAATAAGGTAACTATTTGATAATTCATTATTTTAAATAAATAATATTTTGTGGTGAAATCCTTACCATGAGAATCACTTCATTTAATTAGAAATAAAAACGCCATAAGATCATGAATGATACATGAAGATATATTCTTTAAATTAAAAAAGGCCATTATTTTTCAAAACATCCACTAGATACGATAAATGTGGTGGGGAGGTGTTTAATTATATATATGTTTTTAATTTTTTATAATTTTTTTGTTAAACCCATTTGATAACATGTTTATGAAAAAAATTATTTAGTTTTTTTTCAAAATGTTTTTCCATGTTTTATTTTATTCTTAAAAACATTGTTTGATTAATTTTTTAAACAAAAAAATTTATCATTAAATTTTTTTGATCATATATAATATATTTACCCATTTTATGGTAGTTTTTAACATATGAAAAAACATGTAATCAATAGAATTTTTTTTAAAACACTATTGTTTTAATTATTATTTTGAAATAAATAATTTAACTACTTAAGAATATTTTTAGTCATTTAATTTGATATAAAACAGAATTATTTCTTTTTATATGTAAATAAAAAAATATTAGAAACAATTTGTTAATTTATACATCAAAATTCAATATTTTTAAGCAATCCAAAAAATTTACCCTTTTAAAACTATACAGTATAGTTTTAAATTTTTATTCCCATTTTATAGAAATACATATTTTAATTGGATAAATTGTTTTATAAAATGAAAACTGAATTACATAAAATATAAAACTCTAATTATTTGGGTAATTATTTAAAACATTTGATAATATAATTGTCTTCTAATTTTTAGATTAATAATTTGTATTCTACTAAAAAAAATATATAGTATTTAAATACAAAAAAATATTTTTATGGTTATAATTTACTTATGGTTGGAAAATGTGAAGGTCTTTTTCTAATAATGGTATAATTCACTTTTAATCATATTTCAAAAAAAACATTTATCTTCTTACCTTCATATAAAATAGTATTATTAAATATTCCAAAATGATACATATAATAATATATTTTTTGTAAATTTATTTCGTTCCTTGTACATTAGTAATATTTCCAATATTTTTACATCTTTTTATCATTTAATTTTTTTCAAAAATTTAATACATATGAGCTTTATATGATAGTAATTTTATTCAATAAATTTTTTTAAAAAATTGAAAATTTATCAATTTTTTTGAAAATAAATCTATTATTTATTTTTTATTAATTTGAATTGACATAATAATATAATTTATGATCTATTTTATTATATAGAGATATAATATATATTTATTTTCATATATAATTTCTTGGTCAATGACTACTATAACCCTGTATAATTTATTACGCTACATTTATTTTGCATATCAATCATTGAAAAATGTCAATAAATCAATATCATTTTCTACTCAGTCTTGAAAATACCATTTATGATTTGTTGATTCCACTAGAGTATTAACACTTTTTTAGTTATCATGTTTCACTACACAAACACTATTTCCTTTAGAATCCATTTTTTCATAATAATATTTTTTAGTATCTATCGAGACATGTATTTATAAGTACTTTTTTTGTTCTATATATATCTCCTAAGTAGATAATCACGGAATATATCATGAAAAATTTATAGAATAATTTTCATAACAATATAATATGAATGAACTCTAATTCACTCTGATATTAAAAAATTCCAAATATATTCCCAACATCCATTTCATGTTGAACTATATCAATTATTTAATTTGTTTTACCTTTTTAAATAAATTATCCCCAACTAGAAATTCAGTGGCCCTTTGTTCATTATTATCTAAAATATTGAATTTATTATATACTATAATGATTTTTGGGATTTCTCATAATCCTCACTTTATCTCATAAAAATTTTCTATAAAAAACATTTTTTCTATTAATGCAAGAATTCTAAATCGGATGTAATATGATACATGTTTCATATAAAAAATATAAAATATTTCAATTTATATTCTAGTAAGAATATTTTTCATCGAAAAAATTACACATATGGTTAATATTGGTCCCAAATTCCATGATTGTTAAATGATATTGATCAGAAAAAATTCAATAAAATATATATGACCATAAATTTCTTTGTTACTTATGGGATTGAAATCTAGATCAATTTTCAAATTTTAATTCTCTTAAATTTTGAGATCGACCATAGATATGTATCAGAACCTACTAATAATATTTTACCATGAATTCCAAAAACATTATTAATATATTGTATTTTATTATTCTGAATGGAATATTATTTTATAATTTATTTGAAACAATATAAAATTAGATTAATGTATAATTGAAACTATATTGCATAATTTCTTTATAATGACTTTTGTTTAGAACTGAAATATTAATATATGACACTATCACACAACCACATAGTTATGGATAGAGGGTTCTTAAATAATTGAATAATTTTTATATAAAAATTAGTTTTATTTCAAATAATAAATCTCAAAATATGATAAGAAATATCATATCCCTTGTTCTTTCAGTAAAATGTATCTCAAATATCCCTATATTATCAATTCATAAGGGGATGTATTGATAAATTTGTTCTATATTATTCAACTAGAAATATATTATTGTCACTAATATTAATATAAAACAATGTATCTTACAAACCAAATGGTTTATGACATAAATATTATAGGGTATTGGTTTCCTATAATCTATTTATTTATCCCATATTAAATTTTTTTTGGTGGTAAAAGGGAAATTTATTTTATCCTTACGTGAGATGGAGTGAAACCATGTTGCGTAAAAAATATGGAATGATAGACATTAAAATAAATACCCCAAAACTACTCGTAATCATGACTATAATATATTATATTTTAATTTAAAATATCAAAAATATTTTTTGATGGATTTTGAGTAACTTGATTTTATTAATTTTTTTATTAGAAATTCCATAACTAAAATGTACTTTTATTATGAGAAATTAACTTATTCCGTCCATGAATAAATTTATAAAAAATTTATTTCAATTATAATATCATTGTTCAATAATGAAACACTATGTTTTTTTTCTGATAATATTATTTTTATTTTTATTCATCCACATTCAATTTTACGAAACATTTGTTTCCACAATTTAATTTTAACCATCAATTATATGCCTAAAAAATCATATAGTTCATACATACATTGATTCATAAAAATGGATTGTCATTACTTTTACTTATTATGGTTATCAATATTGGAATGACAAAGGAAGGTATGCAATCTCTTTAGATTGATAAAACATCTTACCATGACAATTTGTAGATCATTCATCATTAATAATACGCCATTTTTAACTGATAATGGAACTTTAGGGTTGTCTTCACTAGAATAATTTTACCTCTCTTATTTTATTGATCCAAGATCAATTTTTATTACATATTATATTTTCTCATGTTTTTTATAGTCGGTTAAATTTATTCTAATATAATTTTTCCCACTCATTGATAATCCCTAAATCCAACCTTTGAAAATCATTGAGTATCATAACATTACATAATATTATCTTTAACATCACTCAAGGATCCATTATTCATAATTCATATATTTTTTTATTTTAATTATATCATAAAATATTATTACACTTATATAATACATGATGTATTGAATCTAAAAATATTAACCACGTGAAACTCTATTTGGAGAACCAAAATACCTCATATGTTCCTCTAAATATACCCAAGGTTTTTTCCTATATGATAGAGACATTAAAGATTATGGTGACATCATTTATGGATATAATCACAAAAAATAATATAAAATTCTCAAAATAAGAATACTACATTAGTGTAATTTAAAAAAATAATAGTTAATTAATGATCAATAATAATTGATATAATATAAAATTCTATAAAAATAACTATACATGTATAAAACAAACATATATAAATCATGGGTATCCTTAAACATGAAGCAGTATAAAATAAATAATATACAATTAAAGGGAAACTAAACCAAAAAATCATTGCCCCCTCTGTCTATAGGACTCACAATATCCAACTCGATATTCTAGTTGGATTCTTTATTCCACATATCACATAAAAAATATTAAAAAAATATCATCATGTGCACATGGGCTTCAATACAACAAGTGAAAATAAATTTATGTTGGTTATAACCATGTTCATTATATATAGTCCATAAAATATATTGACAGTGAATATGTGAACATAAATTACACAGCATTTACAAAAGAATCATTTACAGTTCATTAAGTACTAACCAGGCCTCCCCAAAAAATAATGCCAACAAATTAATTAAAAATCTAAAAAAGATGTTTTCTCATGTTAAAAATATTGATCCATTCCATTATTGTTTTTGGCATAATAAATTATTTTTTATTGGAGGGTGATATATTAATATTTCATATAATAATCGTTTCCTCAAACCAAAATCAATGGTACTGGTCATCAAATTAATAATTATCTTATATAGTGTTTTATTAAATAAATACCTTGGCTTTGGAAATTTATTCTTTGAGGATTTTTGATCTTCAGAAAACCCCCTACCATATTGCATTAATTTCATTTTTGAGGATCCAAGGGTAGCATTCCTCTAGCGATTATCCACATGTACTCTAATAGTCTCCTAGAAATTCCATTCGTTCTCTGAGTGCATGTGTAGTGAATCAAATGTCTTATATTGTTAATTATTGATTTTTTAATCTATGTTTTTAATGAAATTAAATCTTTTTTTTTCAAGAGATTAGATAGGATGAGGAGTCTAGAGAAATGTTTTAGTGTGATATAATTCTCTATTCACAAACAATGAATTTGATTCCAATTCATCAAACACGATACATAGCCATATATTAATAGAGTTGGGATTCCAATTAAAATTTTAATTTCACAACATCTATTAAATATAGTTATAACCATTAAAGAAATATCATTCCAAATAATAATAACAGTAATTTTATTATTATTATTTTGTGTTTAAAAAAACTAAGGAAAATGGATAAATAATATTCATTGGATGATAAATAATTATTTTACTTATAGATATGGTCTCAGTATGTTCAAACTCCTCTTGAATTTTTTTAAGAATAGAGTAAATATTTTATAAAATTAAATAAATATTTTAATCAAAAAATTGTTAATAAATATTTATTAGATATTCCTTAAAATAAATAAATATATTTCATTCACAATCTGCAACGTGTCAAGGAACCCAAGTGAAAGAACATAATTTTAAAATGATTAAAACCACATATGAAAACTCACTATGTAGTGGAATCCATTTTTCACAATATCTCATGAATAAGGATCCATGAAGGTTTCATCGACCTATATGTTTGATAAATCATTCTTTAACAATTGGAAACAAACTGTGGTTACACCATGGACATTGAATTTAGGGAAATGGATATATTTAAATCCAATTGTCGAAATATCATCATCTATTAAAATGTGAGGGAAAAATACTTCCTTGGATGACTCACCCAACATACCCTACATCTGACCAACATATTTTGTGATGTTTATCATAAGAAAATCATTGTGCGAGAGGCATGACATGCATTTCTGATAAACATAATGTCTAAGGATCATTAAAAGCACTCACATATAAGAATAGTCAATGACGCCAAAAAATGTGGAATTCCTACTAGGGGTTATATTCTCATAATCTCCCATTATGTATATTATGATGTGAAACATTAGGTGAAGAAGTCTAATCTTATTAAAAGTAAATAACACATTATGGTCTATATACAATGTGTCCAATCATATTATGTCATCCAACCAAAGATATATATTACAAAAACATTCATATCACTTCAAGGTTCTCATCATAGTGGGTAACTACTGTGACTTTATTAATGTGAAATACACTATAGTAATTTATTACATCAAACTCATAGAGAACAATGATCTAAATGTAAAAAGTTGTTTAATTTATTATTTAATACATCAAATATTTAGGTAATCGGAGTAAAAATATTTGGTTCTTAGGACACCAACTTTATCAATTTCTCACTTAGATTAGAGATAATGGATTAAGACATTAAATTCACTAGTTATCACATGATAATCATGATTCATCTAAGTCAATTATTTTTAAAAGGGGTCCACCATGTTGTATTTGTTTGAAATATTTCTCACCACAACTTCAACTTCGTGATAAAAGTCCCTCATGAGATGATAAATCCTATATATTTTCATCATCTGATGATGTGAACATGGAACTTTTATGAGCTGAACTCCTACAATATTATCATAATAGAGTGTGATGATATCTTTACTACTAGGTGTCACATTAGGATAAGGGAAAATATTTTTCATCCAAACTCATTCATTAGTTTCCCCAAAAGTTTCAATATATGAAATCTCTAATATAGAATATGCGAACATAGCCTACATTGAGATCTTCCATCTCACAAAACCTCCATTAAATGTGAAGATGTATCTTGTTTGTGACATAATGTCCTATTCATCAGTTTGGAAACTAACTCGTTCATATCTTCTGATGACGAGATATATATATCATCTACAAAACCTGAACATATAATTATTAAATCTAATATTCATAAGGATAGTTTTGAATACCACCCAATGGAGGTCACCCGGACCATCATGATATCTTCCTACCATACATATTGAGTATGAGTCATCTTGTGTAGTATATAGAATAACATACATGAATGACCAAATCACTAATGTGTAAGTCATATTTCCTTTTAATTTTATTCCTCATGATTTTGAGGACACATTTTCATTGATTGATGAATGCCATGTGATGTTGGAAAAGATCCCTGTTGAAATTTTCCATAATGAATCTATTACGTATCACGTCAATGTTTGTACATTGACATAGGCAGAGAAAACACAAGGGTATATAATGATTGATTTTGATACCTATAATATATGTTACATAACAAAAGAAATTCATAGAAAATCATATATTCTTCCATGCATTAATAGACTTTATGACTTGTATTACATTTACAATAAGTAATATTTCATTAACATATACTATTTGGAAAACAATTTCACTACCTCTAATCTATTTGTAGACACAAAGAAAAAATTTATTATTTATATAAAAATTATTATTATGTCACTATCTGAACAAATGTTCCATGACCTTGATTATTTCCTTAATATATAAATATTTTTTTGAAACATTCATATCTTTTTGGAATTCTTTGGAGTCACAAATAATTTAAGTTGTTTCATGTAAAAATATTCTTGAAGGATATCTTTAAGGAATTCTATTTTGATATCCATTTTCCAAATATCACATTCATGGCAAGCCTTATTTTGAGGTATAATTCTGATGAAATTATGAATTTCCACTAGTTATTATATTTCTTCATAGTCAATTCCTTGATGTTTTTTAAAACCTTTTGCATATAATCACACATTAAAGGTACATAAATTTCCATCCATTTTATGTTTATTATTCAATACCCATTTTTAACCAATGGTATTTACATAAACCAGAGGACCTACTAATATCTAGACTTGGTTTTAGTACATGGAATCCATTTTATAAATCAAGGATTTCTGCTACATGGAACCCTCTGTTCTAATTAATGTTTCCTTGTAGGTTATAAGATCATTATAATCAACTAATAGTGAATCACAGTCCTCGATAACTAGAAATTCATACCATTCAGGTTCTAGAATCTATGTTGTAATCCTACATAGAACATGTGTTCTTGGATCATGTTATTCTTCAACAGGGCATTGTGTAATCGGATCTAGTACTAACTCTTTTAGGCCTTAATACTCAACATCATAAAAATTTATCTTTCTCCCACTATCAATTTGGAGATTTGATCCCTCTCTTAGAATATTGAATGTCCTTCCACTCTAAATATTTCATCCAATGTTTGGTATTTTCTAAATAACCCTATTTCATTAGGGAATCTTATAAAGGTATCTTTGTTCCACATGGTGAAATTTTTTACCTGAAGATTTGTTAACAAACTTTTTCTTCCCCACACATTTAAATTTGATAACATCATTTTTCAACCACTCCAAAATTTTTATATTATAATGTTTATCAATTTTTATGGTACTTGGGTTATTATGTGTGCTTTTATTTGTAACATGTATCCCCAAAAGGATAATGAATGATTCATATGAATCATCATTGATATCACCATGTTCAACAAGGTTTGTTTCTTCCTATTTAATACACAATTATACAAAGGTATGATAGGTGGGGTGAGTTGGTATATTATCCCAAACTCTCTTAAGTAATCAATGAAGTATTAATTTATATATTACCCCCACAGTATTAGAATAGATTCTTAATAATCCTAAAAAATGGTTCTATCCATCATTCATGTAATCCTTGAATAAAAAAAGGTCATAATTAACCCTTATTATGTAAATATATCCATATCTACTAAAATAATTGATAAATGTTATTAATAATGAGTACCAACACTTTTTTCAATAGGAAATGGTTTACAGACAACGGTATTAACTAATTAAAGAAACTCCTCATTGATTTAACCTTTCCCACTAAGTGGGGATTTGGTTATTTTTTCATGTATACATGTGTGACATACACCAATTTGTTTCAGTTTGAAAGAATTATTATATCCCTAGAGATATAATTTTTTTATTCATTTCTCATTTACATGATCTAAACAAGGATTCCAATGCTGGGTGTGGTATGATTCATGGGATGTAACCTAATTATTTATTGAAATTACTTGGTTCATGTATTAAGACATTTAAATAACCATATTTAAATATGATATACCATAAAAAATTATATCTTTATAATAGAGGAAACATTTATTTCAAAATAAGAAATGAATACATCATTATATAGTCTATATTTATAAATAACGTCATTGGTAACTAAATCAACATAATAGCAGCTCCTTACAACCATGACCATTCTAGTGGGTAATGTGAGGGGGGATTCCCCAATAGATATAACATCATTTTTAGCACTGTTGGCTTCTCATAGATCTACATCCACTTTGTCAAAAAAAATTCAATGTACATAGTTCTTAGGTTTCAATACATATGTTAGCATTGAAAATTGTATCTAATACCAAATTGGTAGAAATTAATAAATTTCACTCAATAAAAACAAACATGAAGCTTCCCGTGTATTATTTAGATTGGTGAAGTTTTTCTTCAAGTGCCCCTTATATCCAAAAGCGAAACAAAAATCATATTATTCCGCTATATCCCCTTTGATCATCTTATTCATAGAAAGGTGTGAAGAATAATTGGTTATAAATAACTTTTCATACCCCTTACATTTGTTCAAAATATATACACATGTATTTTTGTGCTTAAAATCATTATATACATTAAGAAGGATGATAAAAAGATATGGCAAAGACTTCTCAATGCTGTTCATATTAAAATAAAAAAAAAACTACAGTAACACTGAAGGAGTGATTCTTGAATGATATCGGTTCCATGTTCATCAAGTAGTTAAAATCCTATAGCATTTAGGCACTCAACGTAGAAAATGAGCGTGACTATTTGAGGTCAAATTGGGGTAATCTCTCAAAAATACTCTGAATGTGAACCTTTTAAACCTCCAACCATTACAATATATCTATATCCTACTAAAGACCATAGATTTTACTCATGTATTCTAAATGAATCCATATTTTCATGAGACATCATGAGTTCACTAAACATAGAGGAAAGCATAAAACCTTGAAAATCAACTATGTCGTTCATATGATTTTCAGGGAATATGAACACTTCATCCCTCACCTTTTGAGAAAGATGATAATGAATTTAGCATTCTAGCACATAAGACTTTCATTTATTGGATATAACTACATGAAGGCGTCTAAACCACCCTAGAATGCTTCTTCCAGTGAAGAGACATTATTTTTACAATAATCATCATAGTGATAGTGTGGATGGTGGTCTTGTAATTTTATTATTTAATTTTAAAATTAAATTATTATAAAATTTCCTAATTTAAAAATTTTGTGAGAAGTAATAATTTATTAATTCTCCCACTATTTTCTCAATTCCCAATAGCCCTCAACATTGAACAAGGAATGCAATGTTTCTAGTATGTTCTAATGTCAAGGATCTACATTCCAATCTATATAATCCCAATAGTATGGGTCAAGATATTTTGATGGTATTTTTGTAGGCAAGGCTTTCCCAACTATTGGCTTGTAGATCCATGATTCGTTGAGTGGACTCCCTATTCTAGAAATCCCGACATATATATTTCAACACTTGCCTCAGAATTACACCGAGTCTATAAATGGATACTCCACTTTATCTAAAACATATATGTTGATAACAATGCATCATAATAACTCTCATTATAAATGTATGTATCCCATTAATGGTTGGTCACACACAAAGTTCTATTGATTTTGGTTCATAATCAAGTAAAAAATGATTTGTATAACAAAATATTATATCTGGGTATTTTATTTTATTATTTATAAATTATTTTATTCATTTATCCTTTACTTGACTTATTAACATTTTAGTTCATTTTTACTTTATTTGTTAAAAATATTTTTATAAAACATTTACGCATAATCAATTTTATTTAAATTACATATTTGAATATTATTTCATATATTTTATCACGGTCTTGATTTAATAATTTTAATTTTAATTCTTTATAAAAAAATATTAAATGACCCACAATGATCTTATCTTATGGTTGATTTATTGATTGGAAGTTAAATCTACCTATTTCATAGGAAAAGTAACTCATTTTTCCTAAAATTTCATGTGGTACAACATTCCACATGTCTACCTATGTATCACCAAGATGGAGCCATTATATTTCTGTCGTTATCCATCTCTATGCACCTTGGGTTTCTCAATTAATTAAAAATATTTTTTTCTATCACACGGGTGAGGGGAACCAAATGATTTGTTAAATGGTATTACATTAATATCATCGGACATGGTGGTCCAATATAATAATGGAGGGATGGATTATTTGCTTTCCATATATTAATTTAATATTAAATAATTGTAAAACCATTCAATAAAAACTATGAAATATATTCCAGCCTCATAAATATTTCTTTTCCCAGCTCATGATCAGTAGAACATTCAAAAAATCCAAAAAACACTACGTATAATTCCTTTCATTATTCATTCATTATTATTTATTTGAAATTTTTGGTAATAATTTATTATTAAATAAATTCATTCCATCTCATCTTAATGGTCATATGTACTTAATTAGAGATACTCATCAATTTTAAAATCATGGAAATTATATAGTATAAACATTAATGACATATATATTACAGTAAATAAAAAGAAAATTAAAATTTAATTAAAACCATTATTAAATTTTCAAAAACACAATGTTTTTCCAATCAATAAAATAATATTTTAGTGCTACAATTTTAAAAATTTAATTTAATTTTAAATTTTTTTACATGAATACGAGAATACATGGAATATATATCCAACTAGTTTCCTGTACCTAAATTTTATATATCCTTGTCACATGGCTAGGGCTTTGAAGTGTTAACTTCGCTAGACTACATGGTGTCTACATGCCAGCTACACTCCATGTATCCTCTTTCAACGTGCTATGTTATCCCAATCAACACATGGTGTGAAATAATGTAACCAAATTTTTTTAATTATTTGGTGTGTCTAGATTAAATTCAAATGGGTATTATACATGTGATATATACACACACCTTGAAACCAAGATTTAAAATTGAAGTATTTGGAACGTGCTAATGGAATCTCTAGTTGTTCCTCAACTATTTTTAAATATCTAATAAAATTAATCACTAAACGAACAATACTTATATATTGATAACATGTTAAATCAAATCATATTAATAAACAAATAATATGAAATGAAAATATAACAACGTTTTCACAAAGATTAAAAATAAAATAAATAATTATAAATTTATATGTATATGGATCTGATACCACTTCTTGTCTTTCAGAGCATCAAAAGTGTTCTCTTAGAGGGATATATATTAAATTTCATTTAATATCATTTCCTAAAACCAAAATTGTGGATTTGTCATGTCATGAACCCATCCCTAAATAAATTATTCTCTTGATATTGCAGTGAGGGAAGAGATATAATTACCCCCAGGGTCTCGCCTCTAGTAGGTCCTGGGGTGGCCACCTACAGTTAGGGTATAGAATCTCACGATATTGGAGGAATTACACTTTTTATAATAAAATGATATCGAGATATAAGATAATCAATCTCTAAAAAACTCCTAGTAGTTTAAAAAATAAATTCCAAAATCCATCTAATATGCATTATTTAATGTTTGACTACTATAAATAAAATGAAAATATCCAATGTAAAGCAGAAAATAACAAGAAAAGAATTGAAATAGAATCAATCCCCAATGTTGGAGATAGTAACTTCATGTCTGGTCCATATAGTCCTCCTACAATCTTTATATTAGTTTTATATATATTGGGAGAACATAAAATTTTAATTAGTAGTGAACAAAACCAATGTCACTCATGCCCATGTGTAGAAGAAAACTATTGTCCCCAGGAAAAAATAGTCAAAACCAAGAGTACCTAATAAAAAATACTATCCACCAGAACTTCAAAAAATGAATTCTTACTAAATAACATAAGTCAAGTAATGTTATATAAATGAAATATATATTTGGTACCCCACAACACTTTCCCACTTATTAGATACTCTAACACCTTAACAAGAAATGTCCTGGCACTTCCACCTCTTCTGATAGCACCACGTCACAGCCTTCTCACACCCACATGTGACACACACATCAAAACATCCTAACCATAGACACCTGGGCCACACACCACTCCATATCATTCCCACAATCACCTAGCCCACATACCACACCAAATATCATCCGAAATACACCTAGGAAACTACATCTCACCTACTCAAAATTGGGCCCCACAAACCCCAACCTGTCCGAAGGATCTTGGGATAACATCGCATGGAAGAGGGAATAAATGGGAGAGGGAGTTCGTCCATCCATCCTCCCATTGATATGTTTTGGAATGTCACCCTCTCATGTAATAATGGGGGTGTTTAGAACATGGTTCTGAAATAGGGTGTGGTGGATATAGAAATCAAAAGTATGTACAAGTATATATATACACACACCAAACAGTCATCCAATCTTATGGGACATCTATCAAATAATCAACCACCCTCTGGAACTTCCAATTCTAATACTAAGTCTAAATGATTTTTTCAGACCCTCAATAGTCACTTCGTATGTTAATAAATTAAGTCCATTCACAACTAGAAACAACTCAAAACATACCCCCATCCAATTCATTTAATATGTTCACTTTATTACTTAAATAATTTATTTATTCATTCCATCCCTACCCAGAAACTACCAATCATGACACAAGAAATAATTCTCATAATAAAAAGATTCAAAATCACACGACATGAAAAACCAAACAACTAAACAACCTAATTCACATTTCACCTCCATTTAACAATGAAATCAATCACTTCCATCATCATTCTTCAAAGTCATTCTTCGATGTCCTTCCTCTTAATAAGAAAACCTCCCACTAACAGCCAAACCACACAACACAGCACATCACAACTATCTGGAAGACCCTTCTAAATAACAACACCACACCCATCACAACAGCAAAATAAACATAGCTCAAATCGATCCTACAACCCCACTTCTCAATGGCTTCCCATCCGCTGCACAACCAAATAGTATCTCAACTTGACATTCCAATAAACCACCTATACCACCATAGTAACAGTTTTTCTCTCAACCCCGACACCACAATACCAAAAAAAAATCACATTACAATACATATACCCACACATCACACAACAACCCCATAAATGAATGGTGTATTCAGATTTAAAAATTACTGGTTATTTTATTCAACTTTGACAATTTATGGGATATCACAAAGAAACTTCAATCATGAGGCATCCATTAATTCAAAAAAATATATGTGGTAATCCAATTTCATATTCATATTATCATTCATGAAGGATCAACAGTAAACATCAATAAGATATCATGGTTGTTAAAAAAAGACCACCAATAGTCATGATTTTTAGTAAACATATTTCCTAAGACATATCACATTATTATTAACCAATAAAACATAACAATGCATAACAGTTCCCCATCCAATGTATATCAATTTTAAACATATTAGATTATCATTATTTTTTCTTAATTCTATTATCTTCGCAAGAGAACATTCATTCACCCACCCCACATGACAGACAACTGTAAAGAGATGACTGTATCCCTACTGGAAAAACATATGATCAGCAACTCATTATAGAATCTATATAGGGGGTGAACAAGTAGTAAGAGGAACATCCAGGGGGACCTGATATAATTGGATCACCAAAAATATATTATCACATTGGGGAAGAAAGTGTTTGGTAGCCTCAGTAAAATTGGAAGGGAATCATATATGAATGGAAGGTCCGCACATTTAGAAAGGATTGATAAAAAATCTACAGGGAAAATGGTATCAATGTACATTGAATTCAAGTCATGATCAATACTATGTGGTTTTACTACTAAGGGTATCATACGAATTATAATATTAATAAAATAATTTATATCCCTTGAAATGGATTAAAAAACAATTATACATTGTTTTAATATCATTTTCCATAAAATAAAACGTTGAAGGGATAAAAATGAAATAATAGGTAAAACTAGATTTTTTAAAAACTATTAGATGTGTCCCAACATTGGATGATTAACTGAAGTGAGATTCCAATGGTGAGTCACTGATGGTAGATCCATTATTGGGTGACTCACATAGAAATTTTCACAAAGATGAGCTACCATTAGCGACCAACTGTCATAACATATGATTAATATGTCACCGACGTGTCTCACTGATGTCACAAATCAACGCCGCATATAGACACCACCTACCAACTCCACATACCGATTCCACCTTTCAATGAAACCTACTTATGCCACCTATCGATGCCACCTACCAACACTACCTAACTACACCATCTAACAATGGAAATACTTGATTTATGGAAAACACTTTAAATGTGTTCACATAGACTCTTGATTACCACAAACACTGGATTTTGAAAAAGTAATGGACATTGGAGGTCCAAACAATTAAATTAGAAAAATATCTAACAATTCTCGACCATAGAAATTCTAAAAACCCCAGAAAAAATATAGGGGTTCGAATAACCATGCCATAAGATACCCCCAAAGGATCATGCTATATTTGAAACACCTATATTACTATGCACACCATAGTTATATAATAAACTATCCTACATTCCTTGAAATATGTAGTGTAACATCAGTATCCAATGAAACTTACTCTAACAATTACTACCATATCTAACCACATTACAAACCATACAATCACAACAACCACACCATCCAAAACACGCGAATTAGTGAATTCCACCATCCATGTCATGATAGTATCCTCTTTGGACATAACTAACTCACCCTCCAAGTTTTAATTGCATATACATTAATTTTTATAGATTATTAATCAATTACTACCCTTTCCACAAGTTAGGACTTCATCAAACATTATGGTGTTGGGAAGTAGTTCATCTCATTAGAAACACGGTTCATGAATCAGAGTACAAAGTAAAATAAAAAACGGAAAAACTCAGAACAACTCTGAGTACTGGGAATGAATTTTCATCTCCATTTCCAATGTTCTCTCTTATAGGATACCATGCCTCTACAAAAAAAAGAACCAAACTAATGGTATTTCCACACAACACCTTCTCTTGACAATCATGGAACTCTACTTCTCATTCCATGAACATCATGCCATCATCGACATCAAACTGTACCCGGTCTTTGATATGTGATTCATCATGAAGAAATGGCAATGGTAATATATATATATATATGAAATATTCCATGGTATTTATCTAAATATGTTGACAATTCCAACTAGTATGACACCTTTCCGACTCTTCCCAACACCTCAAATGCTTCAATGATCCTTGGAGAATGCTTTCTCCCCTTCCAATCCTAAATTTCCCACAATGAGGGGAACCCATTCATGACATGTGGTCCCAAACCATGAAATCCGACGGCCACCTCGTACGATCATCGTATGACTTCTTTCAGTCATGTGATGACTTTATCCACTCACAAAAAATCTCTACCTTCTCTATTGTACTATGCACCATGTTCTCACCAAGATGATTTAACTCCCCAACTTATGTCCATCACAGGTGTGAATGACATGGTCTTCCATACAAAACATAAAATGGAGCCATGCTAAGGAATGATTAATATAATATATTGTATGAAAACTCTATCCTGGGAAATTTTCATAACCAAGTCCCACCACAGTCCAAGATGCATGCTCGGAAAATGTCCTCCAATGTCTAGATGGTCCACTCTATCTATCCGTCTTTCAGAAGTTGAAATATAGTGTTGAGGTGAAACTGAGTTTCGAAATCATGATGAAATCCTCTCCTGACATGCATGGTAAACTGAACATCGTGATTGGAAATTATAGATCATAAAACTACATGTAGATGCACCACCATATCCACATACCTCTTGGCCATGGAATCTGGTATTCCCGACTCCCTAATCACTAGTAAGTGTGATGATTTTGTCAACAAATCCTCTACTAACCATATTTTATCATAGCCTCCCAGAGCCCTAATAATCTTATGACAAAATCCAAATATATTTCATCCCACATATTTTCCTCAACATTTAATGGTTGGAAAAAAACCACTGAGTACATGGTCTTCACCCATCACCTACTAGAATTCTAAGAACATCTCTGTAAACTCCTCTAACAACAGTTTCATCTCAGGGCACAAAAAACATTCTTTCATGCTATGGTACATCTCAAGGATACCTATGTGTATTGATATGGGTGTGATTCAAAACTCACGATGTAATCCCTCACACATCACCACTGAAAAAATAGCCTCTCATGGAATATCATTTGATTCTTACCATCCAATGACCATCCACCTTGAGCATCACCCTAGTCAACTCGATCATGCATCAACTCTAACTTTGTGTCTTCCAACTAAGACTCTTCCACCTAGTGAATTGGAGTAGACTACACTCTCATTTGAAATAGACAACTTATGCCACCATTCATTGCTACATCTATGTAAAAGGTGTCAAACTCCACCATCACCTTCCAAGAATCTATAGATTCCCAAACAACCACTTTAGGTGACTTCCTACTCAATGTATCTGCCACAATATTTCTATTTAGTGATTTGTAAGAAATATAAAAAACAAAATCTTGTAGAAACACTGTCCAACTGTTCTGTTAAAGGTTTATATCTCACTGATAAAATATATACATCATGTTCTTATGATACATGGAGACCAAAAGTACTCCCTAATGAGGTGATGTCCTAAAATGTCTACACAAACATAACTAATTCTTTCTCAAGATCATGGGATGTATATTTATATTCATGGGGATGTAACTACCTAGAACCATAAGATATCACTACTGACTATTCCATTAGAATGCATCCCAAACATAGATGAAAAGTATCATAAAACACTTCAATCATCACCCCTTCCTCCAAAAACATGAGCACTTGAGCACTGATGTGCTTCCCATTTAGATATCTAAATGCAATCCAGCAATGTTCCCTCCTCAAAAAATCATGTTTATATCTATTCAAAGTCATCAACAGAGCTTCCGGTCGAGCGAAATTGCATAAAAATATCCTATAATAACCTTGTAGGATGAGAAAACATCATTTCCCTAAAAAATTCATGGGTTATTCCCAAGAAACAATCACTTAAACCATTAATGGGTCAATTGCCACACCTTTCTACGACACTATATGTCCTATGAAAATCACTTCTCACAACCAAAAAATGCATTTGGATAGCTTTCTATAGAGATTGAGGTGTCAATGAACCAACAAGATTGTCTTGAGATACTCATAATTTCCTTACACTAAATTTGATTAGGAAAAGTTGTCATCGATGAATAGGATGATTCAATAGTCTAGGTACTCATGGAATATGGAGTTCATAAATACCATGAAAACAGCAAGATAATTCATAACACAAAACAAAATAACCTCCAACTCGAAGTGCACAAACATGCCCCTAAAAGTAGCCTTTGGGATGTCAACTTTCATCACCCTTAGTTAGTGATACCCAAACTGTATATCGATCATAGTGAATCAAAATGCTCCCCAAAACTTGTTGAAGTGATATTCTCTCTGTGATGGAGGGAATCTGTTCATGAACATAACCTAATTCAACCTTTGTAAGTACATACACAATCTCAAACCATTTTCCTCCTTTTTTGAAAATAGTAATGGATCACACACTTGACTGGATTGATACCGTCTTAATCAGATCATCTATCTAAATTTCAAAATATCTCAAATCTAATGGTTCTATCTAATAAGGATCCATTGAAATGATATCGCCACTGAGATATAGGTTTATCCCAAACTCAACATCAAATCGATGGGTTAGTTCCACAACCTCCTTGGGGAAGACATCCATGAACACCACAACTGTAATTGGAACATACTCCATGACATCAACCACTGATTCCACCAATATCTCATCCAACAATGAATGAAAATTCTCTACATGCCAACTTCCCACCAAATAGTTATGCTCTCTCATGAAAGCCACACACTGGCCACCGAAATGTGAGAACACAACTTTCTTATGGAAGAAGTTAATTACGATGTGTACGTAAATAAGAAATTAAATGCTAATAATGACATCATATGACTATATCTATAGAATAAAAATATCTACTAAGGATGAATGTGTTCCTATCAGTAGTCTATAACCCTAGAATGCATCAGAAAGGATGGTATGGACTCTATATAGTGTACTCAACACCAGGGGAATGATACGTTTCTCTATATCAATCCCCAAAGAATGGAAAAGAGTGGGTGAAATAAAGGAGTGTGAAGATCCTAAATCAAAAAAATCATAAGAATGTGTACAAAACAAACTAATAGTACTTCTAATGATCTATAGACCTACAAGAACTGATTTCCCTAAAGTGTGTAACTTACCAATCCCAGATTCACTAACCCTATGATGATGACCAGAACCTCAACCACACCCAGTCCAAGAACCCTAATGAACACTCTATGGTCAGCCTCTACCCACACTATCTTCTCTCAGCGGATCAAGAGCCTGATGTCCCTTCTGCTAAAACGGACTAGCTTGAAACTTATTCTGAAGGAAGCACAGAACTAACCCACCTCTACCATAATGAGCAAAAATATCCACTGGTAAATGAATCTAAATATTCCCATGGACTCCATAGATAAAAACACTGACACAAGGCCAATAGGATAGGCCCAAGAACCAAAAGGAGAAAATAGAAACTATTTTGGTTGTCTCTCCACTAGTATAAATAATGAAGTCCTTGACAGATGAGACCTATTGTTAATAACATTTCTCATTGATGAACTAGGTTGACTCTCATCTCACGGTAGACTCCCCATGTGTTAATTCTGTCAACTACCATCGCTTTCTTATAAACAATCATGTATGATGACATGGTAAAGGTAGTAACTACATAGTGGATACAAGGATGAAGAGTGTCTTATAAGAGTCTCGCATGAGAATCCTCATCTGAAAATTGATTCAAAGAAATACTACTGAGAACCTTGAACTTGATCCCCAACTCACATATAAACATACTCCCCTACTGGAGAGATAATAACTCCGGCCTCTTATCAACCTTAATGGTTGATTAATGTAATTCCTACTGATACTCTGCAAAATTGACCCAAAAATGATAGAATCCTTATTCATCCCCAGGTAAGGCTTCCACCACAGACATTTATCCTCCACCCACACCTCACATCTAAATCACTGTATAGGGAACCTTGAATTCGTTTAGATCCCTGATAATGCTGAAATTGATCAAAAGATACTCAACGCATCATTATGTCTCCATGTATGAAACACTGGAATCATACATACCTATAGTATGTCTCTGGATTGCATGTAATGATATCTTACATTGGTCATCATTCTCAACTATATAAACCCTTCATCATCAACTGGGTTTTCTAGTTGATCATCCACTTCAAGTACTTCACAAGAATAATGAACATGTTCCAGATCTAAATGCTAAACAATGAAATTTTAAGTCTAAGTTGTATGGAATATTATTTAGAATTAAACTTAACTCATTTGACACATATATTATTTATCCGTCTAAAATTCCCAGAAACACCAAAATTCATATGACGACACGTTTTATTATGATACATGTAACATTACTAGGGTCTCTACCATGAAAATGGTATAGCCTCACTAGGTTGTTCCATAGCCTCAAGGTCCTAGTGTAAGATCACGGGGGGGGGGGGGGTGGTGGTAATAAGTTCATATGTCCTATCTTGTCATCAACGTCCTATGTTGTGCACTATGATCACCCAACACTATTACCCTACCATCCCATTCAATCATCTATATGCCTAACTCCATAATCCATACGATCTATGAACCATCACATATGATATAATTTTCGTATGAACCCCTCCATCTAAAGATGCTCCTCATGAGTTAGAAATGACGGAATATTGATAATGACCCACTGAGGCCCGCCTCCAGTAGGCCTCAGGGCAGCAAATAACACCATGGGTATAGAATCTAATGAAATGGGATGAATTACCTTCTATCAAATAATACGTGTTTGGAAAATATGATAGTATATCTGAAAAAAAATCCATGCACTATATAATAGAAAATCCAAAATACATCCCATATGCATGTTATAACTTACAAATATTATATATACAATGAAAAGCTCCAATGAAAATTTTAAAAGAAAAGCTAACCAGTGACACACCAACTGTCCCCACTATCTGAGCTAGTATTTCGTTACACCATACATGTAGTCCTCCTGGAAACCTGAATGAAGTTTTATATACGTAGTTTGAGCAAACAAGTATACTCATTAAGGATAAAACCAATTTCTATCGTGCACAAGTGGTGAAGCATAATAATGTGTCTATGAGGAAATAGTAGAAACCAAGTGTACCGAATACGGTATACTACTCACCCCACATACACGAAAGGAACACAATCCAATTATTCCATGTCATGTAATGAAATATAAATCACATCAATATTTGGGTTCCTCACACCACATTACTACAGATTATTCGCTCCCACATCCAAATTAATAACATCCTTGTCCTTCCACCTTTTCATAAATTACCACATCACAACCTGTCTGAACCCACCTAGGCCATAAACTAAACCACAACCTTACCACACCACATCTCATCCCAAATATACCTAGGAAACCAGATCTCGGTCATACACACATGGTCCCCACAAACCAGAATTTGTCAGAAGGATCATGGGATGAAACCACCTAGAGGCGGGATCCGGGAAGATAGGGTGTCCAACCATCCATCCTACAACCTAGATGACAGGGAAGGATTCCCTCCCAAAATAACAACAAGGGTGTTGATAAAATTTTAATCAGATTGATTGGGTTGTGTATAGAAATCATAAGGGCGTACAAGTATATATATGTTGGCATCAAACACTCATCCCAACCTATGGGTTCTCAATCAAATAATAAACCACCCCATGATACTAAAAACTCTTCTAATACCTCAATATGAATTTGATACCACCACCAATATTCACATCAAATTTTGATAAATGATGTCTATTCCAAAATATCGACAACTCAAAACACATCATTAATGAATTCATTTAACCAGTTCTCATTCTTTATTAAACAATTCATTTATTCATTCCATCCCTTCCTAGGGAAATACCATGAACAATACACAAAATAGAAATATGACGGTAAAAGAGTCACCAATCAAATCACATGACAAACCACACATCTAGAAAACATACTTCATATTTCATATACGTTTAACACCAATACTGTCCAATTCCATCATCATTCATCAAATTCATTCTATCATGTCCTTCCTATCAATATGAAAACAACCAACTTATAGGAAAACCCAATTACACACCTCATCACAACCTTCCAAATATCCCCAATGTATAAGAACACCACTCCCATCACACTAGCAACATAAACATATCCCAACTCAAACCTACAACCCAACTTCTCTACATCTTCCCATCCATTCCACATGTAACACTGTGAGATTTTATGAGATATATTATATTAATTTCATTGATATATTCTATTTTACACTACACCATGATTAGCTTGTACTATACACAACATCGTATTATCTTGTAGTACACACAACACTATTCTTGGTTCATGTTACACTCAATTTCAAGTTTGTTTTGTAGAAATTATTCTATGTAACATTTAGTATAGATTTTGTTTAACATATAAATGAAATAGTTTTTTATTATGTTATTTGCAACACTAAAGAGAGCTTTCACTTCATGTCGCCCTTACTTTGCTTGCATTACATGCAATCACGACCTTCCGTGATAGCGTGCGTAGTACGCAATATCATGTTTCACTAAACAACGACATATTGTTCTAATATTATTATGAACTAGGCATTATGAAGATTATTAAATACATTTTTGAATTTTATAACACTATCAGTCATCTTATACATTATCTATAAAATGGTATGATAATAAAATAATTTTTTTGGGTAAAATAAGTATTTTTCAAAAAAATCAATTTTTCCCTCTTTTGATGGTGCACCCAAATTAATTCTACTTTTTGACATGTTTAGAAGGTAAATTTGACAAATAAAACTTCTTAATTGGAATCAGCATATAAAATCTTTCTTTGGATAAAATTTTGACATTATTCTAATAAGATTCATATTGTGGTGAATAGTAAAAATACTGTAAATTTTAATTAAAAAGAAATTCTTCAAGATAATTTATATAGTTAAATTATAATATTGAATGGTTTTAAAGTATAAATAGAATATATTTTTACCATTTAATATAATTTATGTCATTAGTAATGATTTTACATTGAATTCATAGGTAAAATCATTTCAATCTTTTGAAATGTTTTAACTTTTAAAACACATTTTCTTAATAAAGGGATTAATTTTAAATTAGTTTCTACGACTTCTATGATTTGAATTTGTAAAAATGGATTCAAAAGTTGGAAAATGTAGGTCCAAATTATGTTAATTGGCTACTTTTTATTTTTGGGCACTATGAATAGTAATTGCGGTAAATTTTATTTACTATAGTTAAAGGTAAATCGGGTAATTAATGGTAAATATAATGTTATAAAATTACCCAAAAACTTGTCTAAATATAATAAGATGAATATATTTCTTCCTAAAATACACTTGGGTTGAAATGGAATCTATTTGAACCTACTTGTAGGTGATTAAGACCATTAATTAATTTTATTTAAAGGAAAGTGAAATATGTCTCACTCAAACTTTAAAAATTAAATTATTTTTAATATAAGGTTATACAGACTATAAATTCTATTATAAATACACATTTTAAAGATAAATTTTTTTCTTTGTTATGGTAATTTATTTTTTATTTTTAATAAATATTTAATTATTGTAATAGCATATACATTAATGATGCTGAAATTATTTACTTAGTAAAAAATAAATAATATAGTTTTTATTAAAGTAATAATACCCATAAAAAGGCACAAATAGTTGACAAAAACTTTTTGGTCGAGTATATATATATACCATAATTATCCAAGGGTCAACTTGGGGACCATTTGGAGCCGTATGAAAGAAATTAAGACATTTATATTATTTTGTTTTAAATGATGTCAAAGTTGTCACTTTCATAATTTAATAAATATAACAATTTATATGTTGTTTTTTTCATATGTTAAATTTTAGAAAAATTATTATTATGAAATATATTATATTTATCTTCAATATATTATTTTACTTATAATTTTCATGCAACAAATAATTATATTAAATAATTTTACAAATATTTTGTAGTAATTATTTTATTAAGAGAAATATCAAACAAATGGTATTAAAAATATTAAAATAAATATTATATGAACTATTTAATGTTCTAAAAAAAATTATTAGATGAATATGACATGTTAGATATCTATTAAACATTTATTTTGAACATATCCTTTGTGTGGATTTTATTTAAATTCAAATAAATAAATAGTCTCAAAATTTACACTATTATTATTTTTTAAAAATAATATATTGTTAAATTGTTTTCAAATTACAGAAATAATAAAAAATTAAAAATTTAAATTTATATGGTCTAAAATGTCATGCAGTATCCAATTATAGTCAATTCACAAAACATAAGTAATTATTTATAACAATTTGAAATTTAGAAAATTATTACCATGAATAAAATTAAATAGATTAAATAAGGATAAATCATCTGATAAGGTTTAAAATAAATTCACAACATGTATAAATTTTATTGGTTGATTATATTACAACCCTATATTATCTCATATTCAAATTGTATCATTTTTGGAGGTTTTTTATCGTTGTTTGAATTTATTAGAAATTAATATTTCATATATTCCCAAAGGTGCCCCTCTCATCCCTTATAAAAGGGAACATCCTCCCTCTCCTCCTCACACAATTTTGAGCCTTAATGATCGGCCAAACCTTGCCCATTACTCTTCTAAAATTCCTTAGTAACATTCTGGAGGTTTTGGTCTTCTCAAAAGTCCAACTCTAGTCCCTTAAGAGGAAGTCTAAAGAAGGTGCTTCGAAGAAGTGGTAATCTCTTATACCTATTATTTCAAGTTTCTTATTTCTCAAACATCTTCCTATTTAGTTTTTCCAACAAAAAGTAATAAAATCGATAAAAATTATATACTGATATGATATTATAAATTTTAAACAACCTCATTTCACCTTCTATCCATCCTACAGAAAACGAAATCACAGTGTGGGCGTACGTATGGAATACCATCTCCATGACATGCTGTAATATGTTTTCCACCACCACCTTACTTGGATGGGTATAATGGTGTAAATAATAACTATATATTATTATTATAAAATTATACTAATTTTTATTTATTCTATAATCCACTCCAATACCATTAATAAATTATGGGAACGGTATCATCGCTCGTGCGTACGTACAGATTACCGTCTCCACGAGGCGATGAGATTCATTCTTCATGTTAACCATTAAAAATGATTATAAAGTATATATATAATAAATAATAATGAAATTTATGTCATAATAATGATACTAGATTTATATATATATATATATATATCACTTACTTACTTTCATTCGATTCACTCATGAAATGAAAGCAGCGTTCATGTGTACGTACGGTCTACAGTCTCTATGGACGATGTATTTCATTAGATTTATATATCTATAATATAAATATATGTAATAAATATATGTAATATATAAATAATTTATTACATTCTTGAATTAAGTAAATCAAGATATAAGTATTAATAAAATCATGAATAACAATTCCAAACATGTACGATAAATGAAACGATTTATCCCAAAACGCTAATTTAACATGGAATTATCAAATAAACTGGTAATATAATGTCGTAAGAGAATAATATATGATATCATAAATATAATTATGGTTCTATTAAAAGTTAATAATATGTTTAAACCCACTATACAAGAGTCTCAGAAGCATATGGATGAAATTAGACATAAGTTAAGGGATAATTTTTCAATCTCATTTTTATCTGGGATTGCTTATACTTTAGTATTTAATAGGGTCATATTTATCATCTCTATCCATAAAAAATGTTTTCATAAAGTGTTTAATATTTTTCCATGTTTATTTAAAGTCATTTTTACCCTCTTTGATTTTTAATTTTTGTAATGTAAGGAATCATTCTTTTGTTTACCATGTGTAGTACATTTTGACTTTTCCGTTAAAAGTATGAGGAGAATGTTATTTAAACATATATGGCTTGAATGGATTTTTACGATATCATGACTCCTTATTTTCATGGAGCTTCATGTATGAGACTTCATGAATATTTTCAACAAACTTCTTTTCATTTAAAATTGCATGGTATTTTTTGAAAAAAAAAATGATTTTGAAAAAGAATGGATATTTTCCTTAAGAATTCATTTCAATTGTTTTTTCAAAACTGTTTTCCATCTAAGATGAAATTATTTAGTATGTTTATGTTTAATGTATAATGTCTATATTATTTACATGGATTTATTCTTCTTATGATGAAATGATATCCATTTGTATTATATGGATTATGTTATGATGGGATGATGTTTTTGAAACCCATTTTATTCTTTTGGTTGTGATGAATGATTTATATTTATTTTGTGGCACAAGTAAGAATGATTTCATTATGAGATGGGTGAGACCTATATCACCCTACAATGAATTGGGTAATTATTTATATCTCATGAGATAGACTTGGATGGAATGGCATGCGAATCTGGTTTAGTAATACAGGGTTGGAACGGCAGGTAAACCCTATTCAGTAATGGAGTTTGTCCACTATGATGGTCTTGGAAACATTTCCTTGGAAACTATAGAAATCATAACATGTACTTAATGGTTTTCCTCAATTAAATTTTTTATTCCCATTCTATGTTATCATGATTAATGTTACTCTATGATCTGTGCCTTATGTACTGCCCATATTTATGTCATTACTCATGAGTATGATGTTTTATGTTCATGGTTTTATGTTCAAATGTTTATGGGTTGTTTTATGTTCTTCATGTTTTCCTTTACTGAGAATTTGAGCTCACCTTTTATATGGTTTCATTCCCCAGGATTTAAATAATGGTTTTTGATTGGAAAAAATGGGGAAGATAGTTACGAGAGATGTTGCAGATCTTTCACCATGATTAGAAGATTATGTTCTGAGTTTCCAAAGACACTAAACTAATACGGCCTTTGGGTGTATGTTTTTTTATGTATTATGTAACACCCCGAGATTTTATGAGATATATTATTTTTAATTTCTCTGTTTTCTTCTATTGTACACAACACCAATATTAGACTGTACTATACATGACATCGTATTAGCTTGCAGTATACGCAATACTATTCATGGCTCGTGTTACACACAATTCCAGGTTTGTTTTGTAGAAATTTTTCTACGCAACATTAAGTATAGATTTTGTTTAATATATAAATGAAATATGTTTTTATTATGTTATACACAACAACAAAGGGAGCTTGCACTACACGCAACCCTAACTTGGCTTGCATTACACGCAATAATGACCTTCCTCGATAGTGTGTGTAGTACGAAATATCGGTTTTCAATAAAAAAAGATATATTATTATAATATTATTATGAAATATACATTATGAAAATTATTAACTACATTTTTAATTTATAACATTATCAATCATCTTACATATTATCTAGAACATGGTATGAGAAAAAAATAAAATTTTCAGGTAAAATAATTATTTGACCAAAAATGCAGTTTTGCAGCCTTTTGATGGCCCACCCACATTAAATCTAGTATGTGAAAAGTTCATAAGTTAAATTGTAAAATAAAACATCTTCCATGGAATCAGTATATAAAATTTCACTATAGATAAAATTTTGACATTATTTTGATAACCTTCATATTTCGGTGAATAGTAAAAATATTCTAAATTATAATTAATAACAACTTCTTTTATCAAGATAAATTATTTAGTTAAAATATAATATATAATTGTTTTAAAGTATAAATATAATATATTTTTATGATTTAATATAATATATTTCATTATCATTGATATTACATTGAATTCAATGGTAAAATCATTTCAATTTTTTCCAATGTTTAAACTTTTAAAACACATTTTCTTAACTACGAGATTAATTTTAAATTAATTTCTACAACATAAGTGATTTTATTTTGGAAAAATGGATTCAAAATTTGGAATAAGTAAGTATAAATTAAGTAAATAGGCTACTTTCTATTTAGGGTACAATGAATAGTAATTAAGGTAAATTTATTTACCATAGTTAAAGGTAAATCGGTTAATTAAGGGTACATATAATATTATAAAATCACCATACAATGCGTCTAAATATAATTGGATGAATATATTTCGTCCTAAAACATACTTGGGTCGAAATGGAATATTATTGAACCAACATGTAGGTGATTAAGACCTTTAATTTTTTTGTGGAAAGTGAAATATGTTTCACTCAAACATTAATAGGTGATGTATTTTTAATATAAGGTTATATAGATTATAAATCAATTTATAAATACTCATTTGAAAGATAATTTTTTTTTCTTTCTAATGGTAATTTATTTATAATTATTAAGAAATATTTAACTACCTTATTATCTTATACATTAATGATGCAGAAATTATTTACTTAGTGAAAAATCAATAATATAGTTTTTATTAAAGTAATAATACCCATAAAAGGCCCAAACACAAGACAAAAACATATTTTTCGAGTATATATATACCATAAGAATCCAATGGTAGACTTGGGGAAGATTTGGAGCCACATAAAAGATATTAGGACATTTATATTATTTTGTATTAATTGATGTTAAGGTTGTCACCTTCAGAAGTTAATAAATATAAGAATTTATATGTTGTTAGTTTAAGATGATAAATTCGAGTAAAAGTATTATTCTAAAAGATATTAAATTTATCTTCATCATAGTAATTTGTTTATAATTTATATTCTACAAATATGTATATTAAAAAATTATACAAAAATGTTGTATTAATTATTTCATTAAGAGAAATATCAATCAAATGGTTTTAAAAATAATCAAATAAATATTCTATGAACTAATTAATGTTATCCAAAAAATTTCTATATGAATAGGACAAGTTATATATCTATTAAAATAAATTAAGAATATATCCTCTTTTTGGATTTTATTTATATTCAAATAAATAAATATTATCAAAATTAACACTATTTTTATTTTACAAAAATAACATATTATTAAATTGTTTAAAAATCCCAAAAATATTTAAAAATTATAAATTTAAATTCATAAGGTCCAAAATGTCATAAAGTATATAATTATGGAAAATTCACAACATATAAGTAATTATTTATAACAATTTAAAATTTACAATATTATTACCCCGAATAAAATTAAATAGATTAAATAAGGATAAATCAATTTCAAAAGGATTAAAATAAATCAAAATCATGTATAAATTTTTTTTGATGATATTACAACCCTATATCATCACATATTATAATTTTGTCATTTTTGGAGGTTTTTATGTAGGGTTGGAATTTATTATAAATTAATATATCTTATGTTTCCAAAGGTGCCCCTCTCCTCCCTAATAAAAGGGCACCACCTCCCACTCCTCATAACACGATTTTGAGCCTTAAATCACATCCAACCCCTGCCCATTACTCTTCTAAACTTCATTGGTAATATTATGGAGGTTCTGGTATTCTCAAAAGACCAACTCTTGTCCCTTAAGTGGATGTTTAAAGCAGGTGCCTCGAAGAAGAGGTAATCTTTCCTACCGATTCATTCAAGTTTCTTTCTTCTTCAACTTCCTCCTATTTAGTTGTTTAATTATAAAGTAATACAATAAGTATCAATAATATACTAATATGATAATATAAATATGAAACAAACTCATTTCACCTTATATCTATCCTATGAAAAATTAAATCACAGTGCGTGCGTATGTAAGGAATACTGTCTCCACGCTGTGGTGTATACTCTTTTCCTCCACCACCGTACTTGGATTAGTATAATGGTGTAAAGAATAACTATATATGATTAATATAATATGATATTAACTCTGATTTATTCTATCATCCACTTTAATACTATTTAATAATTATGGGAACGATATCATCGTTCATGCGTACATAGGGATTACCGTCTCCACAACGCGATGGGATTCATTTTTCATGTTAACCATTAAAAAATGATTATAAAGTATATATGTAATAAATAATAATTAAATTTATGACATAATAATTCTACAGAATATATATATATATATATAAATATATATTTCATCTACTTCCATTCAATTCAATAAGGAAGTGAAAACAGCGTTCATGCGTACATACAGTCTACTGTCTCCATGAACGGTGTATTTCATTTCATTTATAATTCTATTATATACATATATGTAATGAATATATATGATATATATATCATTTTTTACATTATTTAAGTAAGTAAATCAGGATATGAGTAATAATAAAATCAATAATATCAATTTCAAACACGTACAATAAATGAAACGCTTTTATACAAAATTGTGATTTAACATGGAATTTTTAAATGAATGGGTAATATAAAGTTGTGAGAGAATAATATATGATATCATAAATATTAATATGGTTCTGTTACAAGTAAATAACATGATTAAACCCAATATATATGAGTCTCAGAATCATAACGATGAAATTTGACATAAGTTAGGGGATAATTTTACAATCTAATTTTTATCTGGGATTGCTTATATGTAAGTATTTAATGGGGTTATATTTTTTATCCCTGTCAATAATTTTTTTTCATAATGTGTTTAATATTATTCCATGTTTGTTTAAAGTCATTTTTACCCCTATTTTACTTTTATGTTTTTTTATGGAAGGAATCCTTCTTTTGTTTACCATGCGTGGAACTGTTTGGCTTTTCTGTTAATAGTATGAGGAGAATGTTTTTTTAACTTATACGGTGTGAATGGAATTTTATGATTTCATAAATCCTTATTTTCATGGAGCATACTATAAAATATTTCATTATTATTTTCAACAAAATCCTTTTCTTTTAAAATTTCATTGCATTTTGAGAAAAGAAAATTATTTTGAAGAAAAAAGGATATTTTCCTCAAGAATACATTTCAGGTGTTTTATCAAAACTATTTTCCATCTATTATTAAATTATTTAAATTTTTTTTGTTACAAGTATAATGACTTTATTATTTAAATTGTATTATTCTTCTTTATGATGAAATTATATCCATTTGTTTTATTTGGATTATGTTATGATGGGATGATGTTTATGAAACCCATTTTATTCTTTCGGTTGCGATGAATGACTTATGTTTATTTTGTGGCACAAGTAAGGATGATTTCCTTATGATATGGGTGGTACCTATATATCCCTCCAATTCATTCAGTAATGATTTATATCTCATGAGATAGACATGGTTGGAATGGCATGTGAATCCAGTTCAGTAATATAGGGATGGAACAACATGAAAACCTTGTTCAGTAATGGAGTTTTTCCACTATGATGGTCTTGTAAACCATGCTATGGCTACTATGGAAATCATGACATGTGATTAATGGTTTTACACAGTTACATGTTTTATTCCCATTCTATTTTATCATGATTAATGTTCCATTAAGATCTATGCCTTATGTACTACCCTGCATTATGTCATTACTCATAATTTTGATGTTTTATGTTCATGGTTTTATGGTCAAATGTTTATAGATTATTTTATGTTCTCCATTATTTCCCTTAATGAGCATTTGATCTCACCTTCTATATGTTTTCTTTCCCCCAGATTTAAATAATGGGTTTTTGTAGGAAAACAAAAGGGGAAGATATTTATGGGAGACGTTGAAGATCTCACACCATGATTAGAAGATTATGTTCTGAGTTTCAAAAGAAACTAAACTAATATGGTCCCTTGGTGTCTGTTGTTGTTATGTATTATGTATTCCAAAAAATTAATATAATGTCTATGTACATCTAGTTTTAGACTCTACAGTTCGTATCAGAGCGATGGTTTGCTCATCCTTTGGAAATAAGAATGTGGAATCTTTAGTGAGATCCCTAGAGATATTTCTAAGGTATGACTGGAGATTTCATTATGGTTAACTATAAGTATAGTTTATAGTCCTAGTAATATGGTAAATATCATTGAATTTAACCTAAGATGTTAGATATTGAAAGAACCCCCCCTTATTATATTGTTCTTCTAGCATATTTTTGCCCCTTACACTATTATTTTTGTGTTTTAGACAATGGCTAGAACCTGAAGGAACCATGCTGATCAATGTAATGGGAAATGCAATTATTTTCCCCCTCAAAAAACCAATGATATGGGAGATAGAGTGAAAAATATTATTGCTATACTTATACAAGATGTTAATCATTCTGGACTTCCTAATGAGCAAAGAAGGGAACAATATTTTATTGAGTCCTTCATGAGTAAACCTCCACCTTCATTTAGTGGGTCTTCTTGTAGAGACCCGAAGCTTAACGTACATAGACATTACATTACCTTTGCGTAATACTTAGTACATAACAAAAACACACACACAAGGACCATAATAGTTTAGTGTCTTTGGAAACTTGGAATATAATCTTCTAATCGTGGTGAAAGACCTTCAACATCTCCCAAAAAGATCTTATTTTTTTATAACCTAAATCCTTTATTTATGTCCTGGGGAAATGAAAACATAAAATGGTGAGCTCAAATGCTATTTAAGGGTAAAAAAAAGAAATATCAATCACGTCATATTCATAAGAACATATCTTTTGGAAATTTTAACCTGCAAAAGAGATCATAATTTCATAACATGGGATAAATCATAGCAGTGAAATGTAATCCCAATAATCATAACTTAAAACATGAAACATTGTGTTATACACACATAATCATATAGAATCATTTCTTATTAGTCAAGACTCATTTCCAAGACTATCTTAGTGGAAAAATCCCCTTTCTGAACCGAGTTCACTCCTCGTTTCAGTCCTGTTTCACTGAACCGGTATAACCTACCATTCCAGCCATGCCTATCTCATGAGATATAAAATCATTACCCAATGCGTTGGAGGGAGATATAGGTCCCACTCATCTCATAATGATACCATTCATATGTGTGCCAGAAAATCTTAATTCATACATCATTGCATAACCCATGTAATAAAAATGGGAATCATAAACATCATGCCATCATAAAACAATTCATATAAGATAAAAGAATTCATAAAAATATTTCCTTCACAACATAATCAAATCAATGTAATAATAGGGATAGAAACAGAACCCTATTTTATCTTATAAGGAAAATAATTTTGATAAAACACATGAACTCCATTTTTGAGGAAAATATCCTTTCTGCTTCAAAAACATTTTTCCTTTCTTAACATTTTGTACAATTCTAAACTAAAAGATGTTGATTAAAAATAAACATGAAAACTTGTAAAGAAAGATTCTTGGAAATAATGTTTTATAAATTCATTCATTCCGTATAAGTTAAAAAAACATTCTTCGTACATTTGTCGGAAAAGTCAAAAAAGTACCTCGTACGAAAAACGACAAAAGATTCATTTCATATCTTTTACTAAAAACTCACCAAAGGGTAAAATAGGATTTAAACAATTTTAGGTGAATGTAAATAATATTACATATTGAGGAAACATGTATGTGGATGGTAAAATACACCCCAGTAAATGCCAAAGTATAAACAATCTCGGATAAAATGAGATTGTGATATTTCCCTTACCTTAGGTCCGATTTGCTTCGTAAGTGTCTGAAACTACTGTATAATGATTTAAATAACGTTATTGACTTATTCCACAATCATATGCATTATTATGATATCATATATGGTTCACTTATGACTTTATATTACCCGTTCTTTTTTAAATTCCATGTGAAAGAGTGTTTTTTGTAAAATCGTTTCATTTTTCGTCCATGTTTTGGCTTGTAATTATTCATATGATTACATAGATCATGACTACTTAATTCCAGAATATTAAACATGATTTATATAAAATATATATTCAGAATATACATATATATAATAGATTAGTAAATGGAAAGAAATACACAGTTCATGGAGACGGTAGGTCATACGTACGCATGAACGTTGTTTTCGTTTCCTTATTGTGTTGAAAGGAATTAAGTAGATGACATACATATATATACACATAAATAAAGTATCATTATTATGTCATATATTTCATTATTACTTATTATATATACTTTATAATCATTCATTAATGGTAAACGTGGAGAATGAATCTCATCGCGTCGTGGAGACGGTAGTCCGTACATACGCACGAGCGATGATATCGTTCTCATGGTCGTGGAATTGTATTGGAGTGTATGTATATTATTTCAGAATCAATATAACTTTACAATAATCATATATAGTTATTATTTACACCATTATACACATCCATGTAAGGTGGTGGTGGAAAATAGTTTACACCACGGCGTGGGGACGGTATTCCGTACGTACGCACGCGCGGTGATTTCGTTTTCCGTAGGATGGATAGATGGTGAAATAGGTTTGTTTCATACTTATAATAACATATCAGTATATGAGTGATACTGATGTTATAACTTCATAATGAAACAACCTAATAATAAGAAGTGGAAGAAGAAATAAATTTGAAAGAATCAGTAACGGACATTACCTCTTCTTTGAAGCGTCTCTTTCAGATCTCCTTTTAGGGCACTAAAATTGTTCTTTGATGAAGACCAGAACCTCTAGGATGTTTCTAGGGAAGTGTAGAAGGGAATTATTCATGGTTTGGCCGAGCATGAACGCTCAAAGTGGTGTGAGGAAGAGAGGGAGGAGGTTCCCTTTTATAAGGGAGGAGAGGGGTACCTTTGGAAAAAATAAAAAAAATATTTTATTATAAAGTCAAGTTCGGTTCTAAATAACTCCAAATTGATTTATTTAGAATATAAGGTGGGTATGTGTCGAAATAATCTCATCCAATAGAATTTAGACATGTTTTGGTTCCTATTTTAACCTTATCATTTAGATTTGACATTAAGTTAAATAATTTTACTTTTACCGTGTCTTCTTGTGTTCTTATACTATAAGGTTAATAAGCTTACTATAAGAAGCCAAAAGAACCCCAAGTTGTTCATTATTAATATATATATCCTTATCTATGTCATTTGGCTAAACCTTAGATTTTTAGGAATAAAATAACAATGAATAATATAATATTGTTTTTAAAAAACTATTTTACGTCAATTTTGACACTATTTTGTAATTGATTTTTGTGAAAATCATAACAGAATGATTAGTTCGAAAACAGTTAATTTAATCAATAAAAACATGTCATATTAACCTCAAAAATTAGTTTAATTCATAAAAAGTCCAAATTACATTTATTTTGGTATTTATAACATCAATTATGTAAATATTTCATTAATAAGATAATTATTTCATCATCTTTGTGTCATAAATAAAATAATTTATTTAAGGTCTAAAAATTACAAATAAAATACCATTATGTAGTAAATCATTTTATCTTTCTAATTAATATTTATAGTCGAATTTATCTTATGTATAACCCTATATTAAAAATGATATACTTATTAAACATTGATTTTAACTATTTTATCCCTTCTTTAAATAAATTAATAATAAATGTCCTAATCTAATCCAAGTGGGCATAAATGGTCATATATTAATCCTAAGGTTTTTTGGTCGAATTACACTTATCCAATAGAATTAGTACATGTTTTAGGATAATAATAATAACATTTTTACCCTTAATTACACTATTTACTTTTAACCGTGGTAAAAAAAAGTAAAAAGACACTATTCACCAAAAATTATTTTCATCTCATTGAACCACATTTTACTTACTGACATCAATCGCGTCTCTCGGATTTTTTAAATTCCATTCACAGAAGCGGTAAAATTATGTTTTATTAAAAATTCATTTTTTTAACTACCACTTAGTGGTTTTACTATTCATCAAAAAAATGAAAGCTTCCAGAAAAATACCAAAAATTAGGCCTAAGCTATATTTGATATTATGAACTCAAAAATGATGTCTATTTTAACAAATTCAAAATATATCAGTTACATTAATTAATTTTAAAATTAATTCTCTTCATCAAAACAAATTGCGTGTTCTTAGAAGATAATAACTATCAAAAGATTGACACTTGTTTATGTCTGGTTTAAATGTGAAATTAAATCCAATGACCTACATTGTATTAAATTGTAAAAATTTATTCTAAATATACTTTAAAAACACTCAAATTAATAATTTATCAATATTAATTATTTCTATTTAAAAAGGTTGTTTTTCATTAAAATTTAGTAATTTTCACTATTCATCAGAAATTGAAAGTTAGCCGAAAAGTAAAAAAATTCATCCTAAGCTAATTTTGATATTACGAATCCAAAAATGAAGACCATTTTGAATAATTAAATTTACAAAATTTCAAAAAGTAGTTATTACCATTCATAACGGCTAGTTTTAATAATATTTTAATAGCATATTGTTGTTTAGTGAAACTCGTTATTGCGTACTACACGCGCTATCGAGGAAGGTCGCGATTGCGTGTAATTCATGGCAAGTCAAGGATGCGTGTTGTGCAAGATCCTTTTGGTGTAGCGTACAACACAAGACATTAATGAAATTAAAAAGAATATTGTTCATAAAATCTTGGGGTGTTACATTATACCCCCCTTAAAATGAATTTCGCCCTCAAAATTCGTCGGGGTTATAAATGGTTTACGACTCAATAGTTTCTTTAATAGAAAACCACATCGTAAAAAGGAATACCAAAACCAATATTTTAAAAAAAAGTATGAAACTTAACGGTTACCCAAATAAACTAATCACTGGGTTTCCACATAGATGAAAATATGGATATGGAAGAGAAATCTAACCATCATGTTCTGACGGAGAGTGGTAGAGAACATGGCTATGGAAAAGCCAGAACTCACAAAGCCATAAATTTTTTACGATCTAAGGTACCATCTGATTCATCAGATATAAGAGCACTAGGACATCATTTTTGGTTTTCAATATCATTTCCCTAAAGTTGATCAAATTGGAATTAGAATAAATACTTTCGTGATTTTGGTATACTCTCACCTTTGGTCATTATTTTGACAATTTCAACTTCATCTCTTAATGAAATGAAGTTGATTTTGTCATTCTTGATGTGTTAGTAGATCATGTGATAGAATGAGGGGTCATTCCATCTGTCTCAAACAAAAGGATTTAAAAGTTATCAAAAAATACGTAAGTCCATCTATAGTGAGATTAAACATAAATATTTCCTAAAATGGACTTATACTTATTATATTATACTGCTTAATATAATAAAACTAGTTTCTACTAAACAGCGACTTCCTGTAGGCCAGTGGTAGGCTATAAAGGCCAATCGCACTTCGGTTGTGGGTTCGATTCCCAAAGCCTTGTCCGATGCGATGGGCTGTCGCCCGTCCTGCAGGTTGTCCTTTTTCTAAAGCTATATTACTATAACATCCCATAAACAATATCGAAAAAAGTTATATCCTTAATCAATACTAACTTATGTCCAACATAATCTATTCCAATCATTAGGCTTATCTATAATACTTCGGTCCAAGCTCATAGTATAAAGAAAATGATTACATGAAATGTCATCAACCAAGCATGTGAATACCATAATTTATCCCCTATATATCTTGTTGGTCACATTCCAAACATGTGAATACCTTAATCATGTATTCTCTTAAAAAAATGAACTCCCATTAAACCTTAGTGAAAAAATTAATGCTGTCAAAAGATAACTCTTTCCACATACCAAAATCCAAAAATTATATATACTCAAACAAGATATAACCTTCTCCTTATATCAGTCATGAGCTCATGAATACTATAAAACATTTAATTTTCTCTTTATCCCTTCATTATGCGCATATCATCTACATTCCAAAAATATCTGAATAACCTTTCATGGATATTGGTACCATTAATCATACACTTTCAAAACTCAAGGAAACACAACAGTGTAACAATCCTTAGATGTCTCTTTATTCCATAGTACCATGAGATTACTTATACAACATTACACATGATAAACATGTAATCATTCTACTACATTCTTAAACCATTGACCGAGCTTCAACAATTCTTTCATCTCACATATCATTTGTAGTCTGTTCATCATCATCAACATAAATACTACCTATACGACCATACTGATTCACTTCAAGAGACTTTCACTTAGGGCATTGGTTTGCATAATGCTCGTACATTCCACATATAAAACATTTAACCATTGTTGATGTGGTAGCAATACCATTATCCTCATCCCTGGTGTTAACTGAACCTTTTCCTTTGCACTTACTGGCTTTGTGTCCTTCTTTTCCACACCCAAAGCATCTTCCAGTTCCTTTGAAACATTCTCCTTGATGCCTCTTCCCACATGATTTACATAGGGGAAATTGAACTTTCTTTCCTCTATGATCATTATGAAACTCCATCTTTCTCTTATTAGCCGAGCCTGGAAACTTACCAAATTTTACTTTATTGATCATATTATGAGATTGCTGATTTGGCATAATAATGATGTTTGGACTTCCAAATCCCATTTCATTTGGTTGCTTATGAAGAATATCATTCCATTGTCTATCATATCCTCCATTATCGCGAATCATCTTGTTTCCAGCCATTTTCTAAAACCCAAAAAGAATAGTGTGAGAGGAAAAAATCATAATAAAGGGGGAGTAACATCAATATCTATGATCTTTGGTTTAATCTAATATCGTTAACATAGTTCGAGGACTATATCCTATACGTATTCATATCCTTAGGGACATCACTAGACGTACTTTAGAAATATCTCTAGAGATCTCACTAATGTTTTTGCATCCTAGTTTCCAAAGGTTGACTAAACTTTTCCTCTGATACCAATGGTAGAGATCTGAAGCTTAAGATACATAGACATTACATTACCTTTGCGTAATACTTAGTACATAACAAAAACACACACACAAGGACCGTAATAGTTTAGTGTCTTTTGAAACTCGAAATATAATCTTCTAATTGTGGTGAAAGATCTTCAATATCTCCCATAAAGAACTTCTTTTTTTAAACCTAAATCCTTTCATTATGTCATGGGGAAAAGAAAACATAAAAGGGTGAGCTCAAATGCACAGTAAGGGTAAACAAAAGAAATATCACTCATGTCATATTCATAAGAACATATCTTTTGGAAATCTTAACCTGCAAAAGATATCATAATTTCATAACATGGGATAAATCATAGTAGTGAAATGTAATCCCAATAATCATAACATAAAACATGAAACTTTGTGTAATACACAAATAATCATAGAGAATCATTTCTTATTAGTCAAGACTCATTTCCAAGACCATCTTAGTGGACAAAGTCCCTTTCTGAACCGAGATCACTCCTCATTTCAGTCCTGTTTCACTGAACCAGTATAACCTACCGTTCCAGCCATTTCTGTCTCATGAGATATAAAATATTTACCCAATGCATTAGAGGTAGATATAGTTCCCACCCATCTCATAATGATACCATTCTTATTTGTGCCACAAAATCTTAAATCATACATCATTGCATAACCCATGTAATAAAAATGGGAATCTTAAACATCATGCCATCATAAAACAATTCATATAAGATAAAATAATTTATAAAAATATTTCCATCACAACATAATAAAATCAATGTAATAATAGGGATAGAAACAGAACCCTATTTTATCATAGATGGAAAATAATTTTGATAAAACACTTGAACTCCATTCTTGTGGAAAATATCATTTCTGCTTCAAAAACACTTTTCCATTCTTAACATGTTGTACAATTCTAAACTAAAAGAATTTGATTAAAAATAAACTTTAAATCTTGTAAATGATGATTCTTGGAAATAATGTTTTAAAAATTCATTCATGCCGTATATAACGACCCATACTTTACATACATTGTTAATACTTCAAAATTGAAGCACACTTATTACAACATATGACAAAACCACAAAGGACCATATAGGTATAGTGTCTTTAGAAACTGGGAAACATAAACAACTGGTTCATATATCTTCTACAGTGTATCCCATTTATTTCATCATATCTAGGGTCCCTTTTAGGATATTCTACTTAATATCCATCTTCCTGACCTGGGGAAAAGAAAACATAAAAGGGTGAGCTCAAATGCTCAGCAAGGGAAAATAAAGGAAATAAAAATCATATCATATCTTTTTGAAAATCATAACCTGCAAAAGCGATCATAAAATCTTAACATGGAATAAATCATAGAAGTGAAAATGAGATCCCCATAATCATAACATGAAACTTGAAACTTTGTGGCATGCACACATAATCATGGAAAATCATTTCTTGTTAGTCATGACTCATTTCCAAGACTATCTTAGTGGACAAAGTCCCTTTCCGAACCGAGTTCACTCCTCGTTTCAGTCCTGTATCACTGAACCGAAATAACCTTCCGTTCCAGCCATGTCTATCTCATGAGATATAAAATCTTTACCCAATGCATTGGAGGGAGATATAGGTCCCACCCATATTATAATGAATCCTTTCTTATGTGTGCCACATAATCATAAATCATACATTATCGCATAACCCATGTAATAAAAATGGGATTCTTAAACAACATGACATCATAAAACAATTCATATAAGATAAAGGAATTCATAAAAATGTTTCCATCACAACATAATCAAATCAATGTAATAATAGGGATAAAAACAGAACCCTTTTATTATCTTAGATGGAAAATAATTTTGATAAAATACTTGAACTTCATTCTTGAGGGAAATATCCTTTCTACTTCAAAAACACTTTTCCTTTCTTAACATGTCATACAATTTTAAACTAAAAGAAGTTGATTAAAAATAAACTTGAATACTTGTAAGGGAATCTTTTTGGAAATAATTTTTTAGAAATCCATTCATGCCGTATAAGTTAAAAAAACATTCTTCGTACTTTTGTCGGAAAAGTCAAAAAGTACCTCGTACGAAAAATGACAAAAGATTCCTTTCATACATATTACTAAAAACTCACCGAAGGGTAAAAATGGATTTAAATAATTGTAGGTGGATGGAAATAATATTAAATATTGATGAAACATGGGTGTGGATGATAAAATACACCCCAGTAAATACTTACGAATAAACAATCTCGGATAAAAATGAGATTGTGATATTTCCCTTACCTTAGGTCCGATTTGCTTTGTACGTGTCCGAAGCTCATGTATAATGGTTTAAATAATGTTATTGACTTATTCCAGAATCATACATATTGATATGATATCATATATGGTCATATTATTAGCTTCTTGTTAGTAATATTTCATTGTTACTTGTTACTCGGGTCTTTATTGCCTTTTGTTCTTATGCGTGTTTTGCCGAATACATTCTTATTCTTCTTTTAAGGTTATAGATACCTTATATCCAGAATGTTATTAGTGTAACATATATCATATTTATTCATTCAATTCATTTATATAATTACTATGTATTGATGATCATGTAGAACGAGTCACATCACATCGTGGAGACGGTATTCCGTACGTAAGCACGAGTGATGATATCGTTCCTATGATCGTGGAACTATATTGGAGTATATATATATTATTTCAGTATCAATATTACTTTATAATAATCATAAATAGTTACTCATTACACCATTATACCCATCCTTGTAAAGTGATGGTGGAAAAATAGATTACACCACGGCGTGGAGACGGTATTCCGTACGTACGCACACGCAGTGATTTCATTTTTCCGTAGGATGGATAGAAGGTGAATTAGGGTTGTTTCATATTTATAATAACATATCAGTATGTAAGTAATAATTATGTTATTACTTTATCATGAAACAACTAAAGAAGAAGAAGTTGAAGAAGAAAGAAATTGAAAAGATCGGTAATGGATATTACCTCTTCTTTGGAACGCCTCTTTGAATCCTCCACATAGGGAACTAAGATTGGTCTTTGAAGAAGACCAGGACCTCTAGGATTATTCTAGGGAAGTGGAGAGGAGAAAATGGCAGGGGTTGGCCGAGCTTGAGTGCTCAAATTGGTGTGAGGAGGAGGGGGAGGAGGTGCCCTTTTATAAGGGAGCAGAGGGTCACCTTAGGAATATATCAAAATATTATTTTATATTAAAGTCCAAATCGGTTTATAATGGTTCCAAAGGGTCTTATTTCGAAGCTAAAGTGGGTATGGGTCTAAATCCTATCAACCAATAGTATTTAGACAAGTTTAGGATATTATTTTAACCTTATCAATTAGATTTAACTCTAAGATAAATAATTTAACTTTTAACATGTCTTTTATTTTCTTTCACTATATGGTTAATACACTTACTATAACATGCCAAACGAACCCCAAATTGTTTATTATTAATATATATATCCTTAACTAAGACATTTGGCCGAACCTTAGATTTTTAGGAATAAAATAACAATTAATAATATAATATTTGATTTAAAAACTTTTTTGTGTCAATTTTGACACTATTTGATTTATGATTTTTGTGAAAGTCATAACAGAATTATATGTTCGAACCAAGTTGATTATATCAATACTAATATATCATAGTAACCTGTAAAATTAGTGGAATTCATAAAAAGTCTTAAATTACATTTATTTTGGTATTTATATTATCAATTATGTCAATATTTCATTAATAAGATAATTACTGCATCATCTTTGTGTCATAAATAAATTAAATTATTTGATGTCTAAAAATTACAAATAAAATACCATCATGTAGGAAATCTTTTTATATTTCTAATGAATATTTACAATCGAATTTATCTTATGTATAACCCCATATTAAAAATGATTTACTTATTAAACTTTGATTTTAACTATTTTAACCCTTCTTTACATAAATTAATAATAAATGTCCTAATCTAATCCAAGTGGGCCTAAATGGTCATATTTTATTCCTAAGTTTGTTTTTGGTCGAATTACACTTGTCCAATAGAATTAGGACATGTGTTAGGGTAATATTAATATCATATTTACCCTTAGTTACCCTATTTACTATTAACCGCGGTAAAAATAGTAAAAAGTTACTATTCACCAAAAAATTATTTTTATCTCATTGAACCACATTTTACTTACTGATATCAACCGTGTCTATCGGATTTTTGAAATTCCATTCACAGAAGCGGTAAAATTATGTTTTATGCAAAATTCAGTTTTTCACCTACCACTTAGTGGTTTCACTATTCATCAAAAATTGAAAGTTTTCAGAAATATACCAAAATTTCACCCTAGGATAATTTCGGTATTCCGAATCCAAAAATGAAGTCCATTTTGAAAAATAAAATTTATAAAATTTCAAAAAGTGGTTATTACTATTCATAACGGCTAGTTTTAATAATATTTTAATAGCATATCGTTGTTTTTTGAAACTCGGTATTGCGTACGACGCAAGATATCGAGGAAGGTCGCGATTGCGTGTAAAGCAAGTCAAGAAAGTGTTGTGTAGAAAAAGATTCCTTTGATGATTTATATAACATAAAAGTCTCGGGTGTTACATTCTACCCCCCTTAAAAAGAATTTCGCCCTCGAAATTTGTCACTTTGTAACAAATAGATGAGGATACTTCTCCCTCATCATATCCTCAAGCTCCCATGTAGCTTCTTCAAGTTGGTGGTTCCTCCATAAAACTTTCACCAATCGAGTGGTCTTGTTTTGTAGGACTTTTTCGCTTCGATCCAGAATCTCTATCGGCTGTTCTTCATAAGAAAGATCTTGCTCCAGTGGTACAACTTCTGAGCTGAGTACATGTGAAAGATCTGGTATGTACTTTCTCAGGAGAGATACATGGAACACATCGTGAACTTGAGAGAGATTCGGTGGAAGCGCCAATCGGTAAGCTACCTTCCCAACACGATCCAGTATTTTGAAAGGACCGATATATCTAGGGCTCAACTTCCCCTTCTTTCCAAATCTCATAACCCTCTTCCAGGGAGATATCCGTAAGAACGCTTTATCACCCACTTCAAACTCTAGGTCTTTTCTTTGGTTGTCGGCATAACTTTTCTGTCGACTCTGATCTACGCTTATGTGTTGTTGAATAGATCTGACCTTTTCTGCCATTTCATCAACGAGATCAGGTCCTAATAGCTTTCTTTCCCCAACTTCATCCCAGAAAGTTGGAGTCCTGCATTTCTTTCCATAGAGAGCTTCATAAGGAGCCATCTGAATACTGGAGTGAAAGCTATTATTATAAGAAAATTCCACCAAAGGTAGGTGTTGATCCCAACCTTCTTTGAAATCCATAGAGTAAGCTCTCAACATATCTTCTAGTGTTTGAATTGTTCTCTCAGAATGACCGTCTGTCTGGGGATGATAAGCAGTGCTGAAACTCAACTCTGTATCCAGAGTATGCTGAAGAATTCGCCAGAACTTCGAGGTAAATCTCGGATCCCGATCAGATATAATAGAAAGTGGTACTCCATGCAATCTTACCACTTCCTTTACATATATCTTAGCAAGATGATCTAGAGAGAAATCCTCTCTAATAGGAATGATGTGTGCAAACTTTGTAAGACGATCAACTATGACCCAGATAGCATTATTGCCTTTGGATGTTTTAGGAAGTCTTGTGACAAAGTCCATAGTGATGTTTTCCCATTTCCATTCGAGTATGGGTAATGGTTGTAACATCCCCTTACACTTTTGTCTCTCAGCATTAACTTTTTGACAAACCAAGCATCGAGAGACATATTCAGCAACATCTCTTTTCATTCCATCCCACCAGAAGTACTCTTTCAGGTCTCTATACATCTTCGTGCTTCCAGGATGAATAGAGAATGAAGAACTATGAGCCTCATCCAGTAGCTCCTTATTTAATTCGGGGATGGAAGGAACACAAACCCGATTCCTGAACTTTATTATCCCATCACAATCAAGGTTGAATTCAGGAACATTTCTCACCTTCTTTTGTAACTCGACATCTTCTTTCTGTGCCTCTTTAATCTTCACATGTACAGATGGTTGAACATTCATTTGAGAAAGATAATATTTTCCCCCTTCCATTATAATTCCAAGATCCATCCTTTGTAAATCCATAAATATTGGATCTTTTGTGATCCTCATCATGGATAAACTAGCATGGTCTTGTCGACTTAATGCATCTGCCACCTTGTTTGCTTTCCCAGGGTGGTAATGGATTGAGCAGTCATAATCCTTAATCAGCTCCAACCATCTTCTTTGACGCATATTCAACTCCTTTTGTGTGAAAATATACTTTAAACTTTTATGATCAGTATAAATATCAAACCTTTCACCGTAAAGGTAATGCCTCCAAATCTTTAATGCAAATATTACCGCAGCCAACTCCAAATCATGTGTTGGGTAATTTTGCCCATGGATTTTCAACTGTCGTGAGGCATAAGATATCACCATATCATTTTTCATAAGAACACACCCCAATCCCTTCTTGGATGCATCACTGTAGATCACAAACCTTTCTCCACTACAAGGCAGTGTGAGCACAGGTGCACTGGATAACCTTCTTTTCAACTCCTTGAAATTCTCTTCACATTCCTCTGTCCAGACAAACTTAACTCCTTTCCGAGTCAACTTGGTGAGTGGATTAGATAATCGTGAAAAATCTTTTACAAAACATCGATAATATCCAGCCAAACCAAGAAAACTTCGAATCTCAGTTACTGTTGTTGGTCTCGACCATCTTTCGATAACCTCTGTTTTTGCTGGATCCACAGATATCCCCTCTTTTGAGATTATGTGACCCAAAAATGCAACTTTTTGAAGCCAAAATTCACACTTGGTAAATTTTGCATAAAGCTTATCCTTTCTCAGGGTCTTCAATATAATTCTCAAGTGATCTTCATGCTCTTCCTTGCTCTTTGAATAGACAAGAATATCGTCTATAAAGACAACCACAAATTGATCAAGATAGTCTCTAAAGACTCTATTCATTAGATCCATGAAGATAGCAGGGGCATTAGTAAGACCAAATGGCATCACTATAAATTCATAGTGTCCATACCTTGTACGGAAAGCCTTCTTTGGTATATCCCCCCTTTTGACCCTTAATTAATGATACCCTGAATGAAGATCAATCTTGGAAAAGTATTGAGCTCCGCATAGTTGGTCAAATAAGTCATCAATGCGTGGGAGAGGATATTTTTTCTTGATAGTGATCTTGTAAAGTTCTCGATAATCAATGCAGAGTCTCATTGATCCATCTTTCTTCTTAACAAATAGAACAGGTGCTCCCCAAGGTGACGCACTAGGGCGTATGAATCCCTTATCAAGATTCTCTTGGAGTTGCTTCTTCAATTCCTGCAACTCAATTTGGGCCATTCTATAAGGTGTCTTTGAAATAGGCAAAGCACCCGGTACGAGTTCTATTGAAAACTCAACTTCAGGATTTGGTGGAAGACCCGGTAATTCCTCCGGAAAGACATCATCAAACACCCGTACAATGGGCATATTCTTAATCGTGAGTTTCTCACCAACCATTTGAGATAAATAACCTTCATTTAGTGGAATCAATACCCATAAGATGGAAGAAATTTCCACTGGAAGGTTATGTTCATCCTTGCATTGATAGACGATCGTAGATTGATCTGGAATATGAAATGTGACTTCCCTTCTTTGGCAATTGATATGAGATCCATGTAGAGAAAGCCAATCCATGCCAAGAATCACATCAAATTCCACTAAAGGAAGGATCACAAGATTTGCAGGAAGTACATTCCCACAAACTTCGATCGGAGAAGAATTATAAACTTTTTATGCGACTGTTGTGCCATTAGGTGTTGTCACAGCTAACTCAACGTCTAATTGTTGAGGTAATACGGTGATACCCTTAGAAAATTCTTTAGAAATAAAAGAGTGGGTGGATCCAGAATCAAATAAAACATTTGCTACTTTAGAGTGGACGGTAAGTGTACCTTTCACCACTTTGTTATCGTACTCCACATCGCTGATAGAAATTGCATGTGACTTTCCTTTGTCTTTAGCCTTAAGATTTTGTTGACGTAGACCATCATCATCAACCCTTGGATTTGGGCATTGATTGGCATAATTCCCCATCTCCTTGCACTTGAAACATTGAAGTGTAATAGGTTCATTCTGTGTATCCCTTCCTTTGTTTGCATCATTAGACATCTTCTTCCCATTATCGGGCATTCAAATGCCCGATGACCTTCCTTTCCACATTTGAAACATTTACTTGTCCCTTTAAGACAACTCCCTCCATGTTTTTTTCCACACTTTGAGCATAAGGGAAAGCTCATCTTCTTTTCAGTGTGCTCTTTAGATTTTCCTTTGAATTCCATCTTCCTCTTCTTATCAAACCCATGTGACTGATGGGTTACTCCAATCTCCATATCGACTTTGAGAGCACATCGAACTATTTCCTCGTAGCTATTGAAGTCCCTTATGGATAACGCCCTTCGAAGACTTGGTTTTAAGCCACTAAAGAATCGATCGATCTTACTCTCAGGTTGGATAATAATACCAGAAGCGTACCTTGCAAGTCTTGTAAAATTTGCTTTATAGGTACCAACAGATTCATCATCCCTTTGATTCAGTTCAAGAAACTCTTTCTCTATCTTTGTTCAGAGAATACGAGGGAAGTACTTATTGAAAAATAAGTTCTTGAACTCGTCCCATTCCATAGACTCAATTTCATCCCTTTGCCTTGTATTCTTAATAAGATTCCACCATTGATCAGCATCTCCTTCCAAATGATACACTACTAGGATGACTTTATCATGTTCATAACATTGAAGAACTGAAAATATCTTTTCAGTAGTACTAATCCATTGTTCAGCAACTAATGGATCAGTAGACCCACTGAAAGAAGGTGGACGCTGCCTCATGAAGGATTCAACAGAATGTTGCTCCTTCCTTTGCTCGTTTGGAAGTCCTGCATGATTCATAGCTTGAGAAAGTTGTGTGAGCATGGCTATAAGATTTTTCATTCCAGCTCCCATATTGTTTTGTTGCTAAGGGGGACAATTATTGCATTTCCCATCGCATTCCGCATTAACACGGTTCCTTCGGGTTCCAGCCATTGACTAAAACCAAGAAGAATAGTGTGAGCAACACTAATTATAATAGGAAAACCACATAATTCAAGAATAAAATTTTCATGCTTAAGGTCTTATCCTAGGTTATTCAAGGCCATTTCTAAAACAATAAGATTGTGTTCTATTCTTAGACTTATCCTTAGGGTTCTTACTAAGGCTTTCACATCCTAGTTTCCAAAGGTTGACTATACCTTTCCTCTGATACCAACTATAACGACCCATACTTTACATACATTGTTAATACTTCAAAATTGAAGTACACTTATAACAACATATGACAAAACCACAAAGGACCGTATAGGTATAGTGTCTTTAGAAACTGGGAATCATAAACAACTGGTTCATAAATCTTCTACAGTGTATCCCATTTATTTCATCATATCTAGGGTCCCTTTTAGCATATTCTACTTAATATCCATCTTCCTGACCTGGGGAAATGAAAACATAAAAGGGTGAGCTCAAATGCTCAGCAAGGGCAAATAAAGGAAATAAAAATCATATCATATCTTTTTGAAAATCATAACCTGCAAAAGAGATCATAAAATCTTAACATGGAATAAATCATAGAAGTGAAAATGAGATCCCCATAATCATAACATGAAACTTGAAACTTTGTGGCATGCACACATAATCATGGAAAATCATTTCTTGTTAGTCATGACTCATTGCCAAGACTATCTTAGTGGACAAAGTCCCTTTCCGAACCGAGTTCACTCCTCGTTTCAGTCCTGTATCACTGAACCGAAATAACCTTCCGTTCCAGCCATGTCTATCTCATGAGATATAAAATCTTTACCCAATGCATTGGAGGGAGATATAGGTCCCACCCATATTATAATGAATCCTTTCTTATGTGTGCCACATAATCATAAATCATACATTATCGCATAACCCATGTAATAAAAATGGGATTCTTAAACAACATGACATCATAAAACAATTCATATAAGATAAAGGAATTCATAAAAATGTTTCCATCACAACATAATCAAATCAATGTAATAATAGGGATAAAAACAGAACCCTTTTATTATCTTAGATGGAAAATAATTTTGATAAAATACTTGAACTTCATTCTTGAGGAAAATATCCTTTCTACTTCAAAAACACTTTTCCTTTCTTAACATGTCATACAATTTTAAACTAAAAGAAGTTGATTAAAAATAAACTTGAATACATGTAAGGGAATCTTTTTGGAAATAATTTTTTAGAAATCCATTCATTCCGTATAAGTTCAAAAAACATTCTTCGTACTTTTGTCGGAAAAGTCAAAAAGTACCTCGTACGAAAAATGACAAAAGATTCCTTTCATACATATTACTAAAAACTCACCGAAGGGTAAAAATGGATTTAAACAATTGTAGGTGGATGGAAATAATATTAAATATTGATGAAACATGGGTGTGGATGATAAAATACACCCCAGTAAATACTTACGAATAAACAATCTCGGATAAAAATGAGATTGTGATATTTCCCTTACCTTAGGTCCGATTTGCATTGTACGTGTCCGAAGCTCCTGTATAATGGTTTAAATAATGTTATTGACTTATTCCAGAATCATACATATTGATATGATATCATATATGGTCATATTTTTAGCTTCTTGTTAGTAATATTTCATTGTTACTTGTTACTCGGGTCTTTATTGCCTTTTGTTCTTATGCGTGTTTTGCCGAATACATTATTATTCTTCTTTTAAGGTTATAGATACCTTATATCCATAATGGTAATAGTGTAACATATATCATATTTATTCATTCAATTCATTTATATAATTACTATGTAATGATGATCATGTAGAACGAGTCACATCACATCGTGGAGACGGTATTCCGTACGTACGCACGAGTGATGATATCGTTCCTATGATCGTGGAACTGTATTGGAGTATATATATATTATTTCAGTATCAATATTACTTTATAATAATCATAAATAGTTACTCATTACACCATTATACCCATCCTTGTAAAGTGATGGTGGAAAAATAGATTACACCACGGCGTCGAGACGGTATTACGTACGTACGCACGCACGGTGATTTCATTTTTCTGTAGGATGGATAGAAGGAGAATTAGGGTTGTTTCATATTTATAATAACATATCAGTATGTAAGTAATACTGATGTTATTAATTTATCATGAAACAACTAAAGAAGAAGATGTTGAAGAAGAAAGAAATTGAAAAGATCGGTAATGGATATTACCTCTTCTTTGGAACGCCTCTTTGAATCCTCCACTTAGGGAACTAAGATTGGTCTTTGAAGAAGACCAGGACCTCTAGGATTATTCTAGGGAAGTGGAGAGGAGAAAATGGCAGGGGTTGGCCGAGCTTGAGTGCTCAAATTGGTGTGAGGAGGAGGGGGAGGAGGTGCCCTTTTATAAGGGAGGAGAGGGGCACCTTAGGAATATCTCAAAATATTATTTTATATTAAAGTCAAAATCGGTTTATAATGGTTCCAAAGGGTCTTATTTCGAAGCTAAAGTGGGGATGGGTCGAAATCCTATCAACCAATAGAATTTATACAAGTTTAGGGTATTATTTTAACCTTATCAATTAGATTTAACTCTAAGTTAAATAATTTAACTTTTACCATGTCTTTTTGTTTTCTTTCACTATATGGTTAATAAAATTACTATAACATGCCAAACGAACCCCAAATTGTTTATTATTAATATATATATCCTTATCTAAGTCATTTGGCCGAACCTTAGATTTTTAGGAATAAAATAACAATTAATAATATAATATTAGATTTAAAAACTATTTTGTGTCAATTTTGACACTATTTGATTTATGATTTTTGTGAAAGTCATAACAGAATTATATGTTCGAACCAAGTTGATTAAATAAATACTAATATATCATAGTAACCTATAAAATTAGTGGAATTCATAAAAAGTCTTAAATTACATTTATTTTGGTATTTATATTATCAATTATGTCAATATTTCATTAATAAGATAATTACTGCATCATCTTTGTGTCATAAATAAATTAAATTATTTGATGTATAAAAACCATCATGTAGGACATATTTTTAGATTTCTAATGAATATTTACAATCGAATTTATCTTATGTATAACCCCATATTAAAAATGATTTACTTATTAAACTTTGATTATAACTATTTTAACCCTTCTTTAAATAAATTAATAATAAATGTCCTAATATAATCCAAGTGGGCCTAAATGGTCATATTTTATTCCTATGTTTGTTTTTGGTTGAATTACACTTGTCCAATAGAATTAGGACATGTGTTAGGGTAATATTAATATCATATTTACCCTTAGTTGCCCTATTTACTATTAACCACGGTAAAAATAGTAAAAAGTTACTATTCACCAAAAAATTATTTTTATCTCATTGAACCACATTTTACTTACTGATATCAACCGTGTCTGTCGGATTTTTGAAATTCCATTCACAGAAGCGGTAAAATTATGTTTTATGCAAAATTCAGTTTTTAACCTACCACTTAGTGGTTTCACTATTCATCAAAAATTGAAAGTTTTCAGAAAAATACCAAAATTTCACCCTAGGATAATTTCGGTATTCCAAATCCAAAAATGAAGTCCATTTTGAAATATAAAATTTATAAAATTTCAAAAAGTGGTTATTACTATTCATAACGGCTAGTTTTAATAATATTTTAATAGCATATCGTTGTTTAGTGAAACTTGGTATTGCGTACGACGCAAGCTATCGAGGAAGGTCGCGATTGCATGTAAAGCAAGTCAAGCAAGTGTTGTGTAGAAAAATATTCCTTTGATGATTTATATAACATAAAAGTCTCGGGTGTTACACCGTATAAGTTAAAAAAACATTGTTCGTACTTTTGTCTGAAAAGTCAAAAAAGTACCTCGTACGAAAAAACGACAAAAGATTCTTTTCATATCTTTTACTAAAAACTCACCAAAGGGTAAAATAGGATTTAAAAAATTGTAGGTGAATGGAAATAGTATTACATATTGAGAAAACATGGATGTGGATGACAAAATACACCCCAGTAAATGCCAAAGTAGAAATAATCTCAGAAAAAAAAATGAGATTGTGATATTTCCCTTACCTTAGGTCTGATTTGCTTCGTAAGTGTCCGATACTCCTGTATAATGATTTAAATAATGTCATTGACTTATTCCATAATCATACTCATTTTTATTATATCATATATGGTTCACTTAATACTTTATATTACCCAATCTTTTGAAAATTCCATTTTAAAGAGTGTTTTGGGTAAAATCGTTTCATTTTTCATCCGTGTTTTGACTTCTAATTATTCATATGATTACATAGATCATGATTAATTATTTCTAGAATATAAAACATGATTTATATATAATATATATTCAGAATATACATATATATAATAGATCAGTAAATGGAAAGAAATACACCGTTCATGGAAACGGTAGGCCGTACGTACGCATGAACGCTGTTTTCGTTTCCTTATTGAGTTGAATGGAATTAAGTAGATGACATACATATATATAAAAATAAATCCAGTATCATTATTATTTCATATATTTCATGATTACTTATTATATATACTTTATAATCATTCATGAATGGTTAACGTGGAGAATGAATCTCATCGCGTCGTGGAGATGGTAGTCCGTACGTACGCACGAACGATGATACCATTTTCATGATCGTGGAATTGAATTGGAGTTTATGTATACTATTTCAGAATCAATATCACTTTACAATAATCATATATAGTTATTATTTACACCATTATATCCATCCAAGTTAGGTGGTGGTGGAAAATAGATTACACCACGGCGTGGAGACGGTATTATGTACGTACGCACGCGCGGTGATTTCGTTTTCTATAGGATGGATAGATGGTGAAATAGGGTTGTTTCATACTTATAATAACATATCAGTATATGAGTGATACTTATGTTACTACTTCATAATGAAACAACCTAAGAAATATAAGTGGAAAAAGAATAAAGTTGAAAGAATCGGTAACGGACATTACCTCTTCTTTGAAGCACCTCTTTGAGATCTTCTTTTAGGACACTAAAATTGGTCTTTGATGAAGAACAGAACCTCTAAGATGTTTCTAGGGAAGTGGAGAAGGTAATTTTATAGGGGTTGTCCGAGCATGAAGTCTCAAAGTGGTGTGAGGAAAAGAGGGAGGAGGTGCCCTTTTATAAGGGAGGAGAGGTGTACCTTTGGAAAAACTAAAAATATTATTTTATTATAAAGTCAAGATCGGTTTTAAATAGCTCCAAATTGATTTATTTTGAATATAAGGTGGGGATGGGTCGAACTACTCTCATAAAATAGAATTTAGACATGTTTTGGTTCCTATTTTAACCTTTTCATTTAGATTTGACAATAAGTTAAATAATTTTACTTTTACTGTGTCTTCTTGTGTTCTTATACTATAAGGTTAATAAACATACTATAAGAAGCCAAACGAACCCCAAGTTGTAAATTATTAATATATATAACCTTATCTAAGTCATTTTGCCTATCCTTAGATTTTTATGAATAAAATAACAATTAATAATATAATATTTGTTTTAAACACAATTTTATGTCATTTTTGACACTATTTAGTAATTGATTTTTGTGAAAATCATAACAGAATGATTAGTTCGAAAACAATTAATTAAATCAATAATAACATGTCATATTAACATAGAAAATTAGTGTAATTCCTATAAAGTCTAAAATTACATTTATTTTGGTATTTATACATCAATTATATCAATATTTCATTAATAAGATAATTACTACATCATCATTGTGTCATAAATAAATTAAATTATATAATGTCTAAAAATTACAAATAAAATACCATTATTTAGTAAATATTTTTATCTTTCTAATGAATATTTATAGTCGAATTTATCTTATGTATAACCCTATATTAAAAATGATATATTTATTAAACGTTGATTTTAACAATTTTAACCCTTCTTTAAATAAATTAATAATAAATGTCCCAATCTAATCCAAGTGGGCCAAAATGTCAAATTATAATCCTATGGTTGTTTTTGGTCGAATTAAACTTATCGAATAGAATTATCACATGTGTTAGGATATTAATAATAACATTTTTACCCTTGATTACCCTATTTAGTTTTAACCGTGGTAAAAAAAGTAAAAAGTTACTATTCACCAAAAATTATTTTCATCTCATTGAACATCATTTTACTTACTGAAATCAACCGTGTCTCTCGGATTTTTGAAATTCGATTTACAGAAGCGGTAAAATTATGTTTTATGAAAAATTCATTTTTTTTAACTACCACTTAGTGGTTTCACTATTAATCAAAAAATGAAAGTTTCCAGAAAAATATAAAAAATTAGGCCTAAGCTATATTTGATATTATGAACTCAAAAATTATGTCTATTTTAACATATTCAAAACATATCAGTTGCATTAATTAATTTAAAAATTATTTCACGTCGTCAAAAAAAATTGCGTGTTCTTAAGAGATAATAACTATCAAAAGATTGACACTTGTTTATGTCTTGTTTAAATGTGAAATTACATCCAATGACCAACACTGTATTAAATTGTAAAAATATATTCTAAATATAATTTAAAATCACTCAAATTAATAATTTATCACTATTAATTATTTCGATTTAAAAAGTTTGTTTTTAATTAAAATTTAGTAATTTTCACTATTCATCAGAAAATGAAAGTGAGCCGAAAAGTACCAAAATATCCCCCTAAGCTAATTTCGATATTCCGAATCCAAAAATGAATACCATTTTGAAAAATAAAATTTACAAAATTTCAAAAAGTGGTTATTACTATTCATAACGGCTAGTTTTAATAATATTTTAATAGCATATTGTTGTTTAGTGAAACTCGTTGTTGCGTACTACACACGCTATCGAGGAAGGTCGCTATTGTGTGTAATGCAAGGCAAGTCAAGGATGAATGTTGTGAAAGCTCCTTTTGGTGTAGCATACAACACAAGACATTAATCAAATTAAAAAGAATATTTTTCATAAAATCTCGGGGTGTTACACTTCTGATCCACTTGTTGCTGAACAATGAATCAATACCATTAAAAATATATTTTCCATACATAGATGTTTGAAACTCAAATAATTCATTCTGATTGTTTACCATTTAGAAGGTGAAGCAAACATGTGGAAGACTCTAATAATAAATACAAGTCCCCAAGAATAAATTGATTCAACGGAATCGGATAAGTTCAAGAACTTGTTTTCAATAAGTACTTTTCACGAATTCTTAGAACGAAGATGGGGAAGGATTTCCTTGACATTATGCAAAATAATGATGAATCAATTAGTATATACGAGGCAATTTTTACACGTCTAGAAAGGTATGCATCTGGATTTATCATCCAACCAGAATGTAAGATTGATCAATTATCCAGTGGCCTAAAACCAAGCCATTGAAGGGTATTAGCTATAAGAGACATCAGTAGCTATGAATAAATTGTGAATTTTTCTATCAATGTTGAACTAGATGTTGGTGTTACATATCTATCTCATGGTTTTAACAAGAAACGACAAATGGAGTTAAAGGATAAATCCCAAAACAATGGTGAAAATAATACAAATGTTTATTTATGATCAATGTTTGGAAAGAAGCATGGTGGAGATTGTCTTAAAGGGACTAGAAAATGTTTTAGTTGTGGAAAATAAGGTCATAGAGTAGGTGAGTGACGATGTATTGGAAAAAGGGTAGCTAATGATGTGAATAGATAAACGACTACAGAGAACACACAACCAACACTTCAATTCTACAAGTTTAAGGAAATGAGTCATTATGCTAATCAATGCCCTAATACAAGGGTTATTGATGTTCGAAATCAACAACCTCTTAAGGAAATGGACAAAGGGAAGCCACATGTGATCATTATTTGCGATGTTGAGTATGACAACGATGTGTTGGAACGATTAAGTGTTTATATAATGGGATTCCAAAATAATGTTGTAGTATCGTAGAATATTAAAATATTTATGTATTATTCTATTGGGGTTTTCAATAATTTTATTGTACCGGTAACCATGAAAAGGGGTTCATAGGTAGAAGCCTTGTGATGTTATACTGCTCCATGGAGTGGAAAGACATCATGATGGGATGTGCTTAACGATGTGAAGTCATCTGGCCTTGGGATATGGAAAAAGTTCATATGGAAGGTTCTTCGCGAAGTGGAATAGAATTAGCCGAGAAATGCCTCATGAAGCAAGGGTGCCCTACAAAACATAACATTATAAAGCAATGTGCTCTGTGAAGCACAGTTATCATGCCATAACATGTAGATCACAAGGGTATGAAGGGTGTTTCATGAAGCATAGACACTCTATGATTACATGAGTCTCCTTGGGGATCTCTAGCCTTCACGTAGACCCGTGGGCTCCACAAATAGCATCTATCTTTGAAGAGGGGTGGTATTCACCCAAAGGGGAAGGAACATCGTGATGAAAAAGTACCTTGAAAAGATCATGGTTCATAGAGTATAAATTGCTTCATGATGTTGGAGCTCAGAAGGTAAATGTCAAAGGATTTGTCCTTTGGGCTCAAGGGGAGCTGGGTATTTATAGGCAAGAGGCTCTATAAAGCATAGCTCGCTCAGCGTGATGAAGGATCTTGCTCTACCATAGGTTCGCGAACATCAAAGGGGTTCTTGGATCATCAAGACTCCTTGCTCCACGATAGTATCACAAATTTCAAATTTGTTCGTGATGATTCCTACCTCTTTTCGATGTGGCGGGTTCCCAAATGCCAAATTTCTTCGTGGAGCATCCTGCCTCTTTTCTCCCTGGTGGGTTCACAAAACTCAAATCGGTTTTCGGAGCATCCCACCTTCTTTCATCGCATTGTTTTCACGAAGGGAGAGCATTATGGTAGTTGCATGGATACATGGCTCTATGACTAGTCTTCACGTGGTATCCACTTTTCTCTCCTTTTTTATTTGTTTTCCATAAATTTGGAATCAAAAAATTCCTCCCCTCGGACATGGACCCGAAGAGAAAATTAGGGTCTTTGTCGGAGGTTCAATGGCCAAAATTCATCGTTCAATCATGAAGCTGACTCGTGAGGGGGATCATGAGGTGGAGTAGAAATCATGGGCTGGTGCGCCACGAAACTCAACACAGATTAGATGCACTGTGAATCTCCTTGGGTCCTCGCCTATAAATAGATTAGCTAACCTCTCTTTTTATCTTTCTGTTATCTATGTTTTTGACTTGTAGCAATCATGATTCGTGAAGATCCGTGTAAACTATGATTTTTCTCCATGAATTGGGTCTTCTACTTCGCAGCACACAATGAATCTTTGGCTTTGCATTAGTGTGGTCTATGAACTTGCTTCTGATGGTTGGTGCAGGCCTCCACGAACAGCCTTCACAAGCATTCTCTGTGAAATATCATTACGAAATAGCTTCATGGGAGAATGCAAAAGAACACACAAACTTCAAGACAGAATGACTCACCAAGAGGCTGCTAGGTGTTCCTTGCAGACACTTCATGAAGGGAGGAGATTGTGAATTAATTAGCCTTAGGAGAGTTGATACAGAGCCACTCTGACCATGGGTCATTGGTGGATCTTCTGTCATAAATCCAAAGGATCTATCTATTGGGAAATAGGCTTCCTTTGTATGGAATTGGGTTGTGGGATGATGTATTTATACATAAATCTAGTAGGGACGAGCCAACTTTCTAGTTTCTAAGCACACCGTGTATGTGCCAGTTGTTTAGGGAAGCTGAAGGCCATGTGTGGGAGGACTTCACACCTATCATTGCTGATTATTTGTATGATCATCTGAACAATGTTAATGGGAAGGTATTGAAGATAGAGAAATCCCACCGTCTATACCATACGATCTTGAAGGAATCTTTGAGGAACCTAAGGAAGGGGTGGTATGAATGGTGGGACCAGTACCAGGGCGGCAACATCATGGATGATTGAGTCGGGGCCTACTGGGTAGGTGCCTCATGTGAAGTGTTTGGGTTTGAGATAAGGGGATTGGGCCTATATAAGCTTGATTGGGCCTCCCAGTTTCACATCTACTAACCAAAGTAGTTGATGTCAGAGTTGTTGATAAGATTGTCATTGAGGACCAATATATTCCACTTGCACCACGAGGATGTCAGCATTAGTATATGGGACGTGCACTAGATCGCCGGGGACCCAATACTGGGGGTGATGTATGGGGAATTCTTCCCGATTATGGGTGTGTGGGAGGATCCAGAGAAAATTCTACCACTTTCAATGGCACTGATGGGGCTAAGATCGGGAGAGGACAAGGAAGTAGTGACAGGCGTCCACATCAGGTGGTGGTTCAAACAGTTTCTGAACATCCCAGAAAATAGACAGTTTCCCATGAAGCCACAAATATTCCCAATGGGGGATCAAAGGGGAAAGGATAACTCGTATCAGCGGTTCCGGGATGAGATCCAATAGAAAAACAGGGGGTTTAGTGTCAGCACTAAGTAAACACTGGTAGTCAGGATGGTGACATTCATCATTGCTCTCATCTGCGGTTGGATCCATCCAGTGATGAATACGAACATGCATGTGCTACTAGGAACATTCATCATGGCATCCATGTTGGTGATAGGATAACAAGTGAACCTCAGAATCCCAATTCTCTCCATGATGTACAAGATAATATAGAATATCAGCATGGGGAAGAAGACATAGAGGATATGAGCATTGTTTCACCTCTTGTATGGGTGGATAACGGTGCATATCAGGAAGCTCCAAGAGGCTGAAGACATGATTCAGCGGCTGCATGTCTGGGTGGGTGATCACTCAGACTCCCTCTATGAGCGATCAGAGCTAATATAGTGATTGAAGGCCCAGAAAGTAGAGGCTGAGGAACACATGAAGTAGGACTCCGAAAAGATGATCGTCATCGATACCTACATAGAGCGGGCCCAGATTGTGGCTGATGAATTGTGCCCCATCACTACTGAGGAGGAGTGGGAGATGAACATGCTATAGAAAATCCTAGATTCCACAAGCCAAAGGGTGGTGGATATGAAACATACTTTTGATGAGATAAATTCATCCATGGGAGGGATCGACCCTCGGGCGCTGTAAAAATTACAAACCCTCGAACACACTTTCATGATTTGATTGTTTTATAGTAGATGCATACATGAGAGCTATTATTTGTATTCATTTTACATGCATCTGCTATTTTCATGGAATCCCCAATGATCTATCCCTATGCTCCTGCGGTTCGATCCCAATGTGAGAAACAAGGGTTGGTCACTATGCTATTCTATCTGAACATATGTCTTCCAACCATGCATTAGGAATCCGGGGTTTGAACAACTAATCTGGATTTCTAGGATGAAATGGGAGAGACTAGATTAGAGGACGAGAACCTCAGGATAATCAACATGCCATCCTTCTAAATGTTCTCTAGTGAACGAGCAGGGTAATTCTAGGGAAGCCTGACATAATCCGAAGATAGGGAAATAGAAAGTGTGAATCATGATACCAAATGTTCAGACCATTGTAAGGGTGGCCTGACAATAATGGATTACTATTGAATGTGTTCGAAACATAGTATCCAAATTGTGTTAGCCTGGAATGGGAATATTAAACGAGGACCGACCTCTGACCATATTCGAAACACGGGGCCTGACTCAAAATTTCATCTATTGGACTTCAGGAATGTTAGCCTATGATAGTAGGAAAGCCATAGGAATTTCATCCAAACTGTTAGGGGGTTCTTTCAGATGTGAAAGACGAAGAGGGTCTAAATAGGGGGAACACAAATCATGGAGTGTGGAGTGATGGGTTGTTCAAATAGAGTCCATAACTCATGAAATTACACCATAGTGGTGATGACACATTAGATGGATGCATCAGTCTGACACGGGATCATAACTACTCTTGAACAGGTCCTCTCATGCAAGGGATCTGGTGAATTCTATGATTAATATGGGGCATCCTAAAACTTGTTTTGGGTAGAATCACATTTTATTGTCATGCATCAAATACATGTAGGCTCTTTAGTTTAATGTCAAATGATAGGATGGAAGGTGAAAGGAGATATTCAAGGAAGGGAGTATGTGGTGTAGTAGTTGTACACCTGGTGTGAATAGGAACATAAGCCCACACACGTATCCTTGGAGAAAGTTCTTTTAGGTCTAGGGAACAAAAGTGAAAGTTAGGCTGGGCCCAAAGCAATGCGACTAGTAGTTCCTACATAGCCCATTGGGATGGGAATCATGCAATACATATTTCTCAATTCACAGTTTAACGTCATGTGGGATGATGAAAGGAATGTGTGTCTTGGCTGCACTAGTACACTCCCAACTAGAACTACTAAGACCACATGAGTCATGGTCAATGTGGGAAATAGGGATTTGTGATGGGACTTTCCTAACATAGGAAGGTCCATGTTAGAGGTGTTGGAATGCTAGGTGAATGATGTCACAATGATGTTGACCCACCTATATAATGCACCTAGATATACAATGGAGTAAATATGATTATGATGGAATTCCACTTGAACATAAGAAAGTGGAAATATGTGAATCATGATGCTCGATATCTAGACCACAATGGTGGTGGCATGATGATAGGGGATAACTATTGAACTTGTTCGAAACAAACTATCCATTTCGTGTTTGCATGGAATTGGGACATACAAATGATGGTAAACTGATGACCATGTTTGAGACATGGGACCCGTTGAAAATGTCATCTGAGGTCCTTGGGGACGTTATCCCAAGACGGTAGGGAAGCCAGTGTGGCAAAAGACCAGGCTGTAAATGGGGTCCCTTCGGACATGGAAGAGTATGAGGATCTAAATGACGGGATCACAAAGCTTGGACATGGAATGAGGGGAATGTTCCTATAAGAATACCACCAATTGGACATTTCCACAACACATCTAAGTACTATAGAAAGACGTATCATATTGACGGGGTCAATTCCCCCTCCATGGACAATGGCCTTTAGGTAGCATGCTTCCATCATAATTGACATAAGATGGGCCATTAAGGGGGATTAATTTTAATGAACTATGTGCAAGGAAACAAAGTGGCCAAAAATGACGCATATTTACCATTTGGAGGCCTTTTTTTAGGGTCATTGAACTCGAAATAGGTAGGGAAAAGATGCCGGAGGCACATGGTATAGCCTTTCCCAAACCAGATGTAAATGAGAACCCTTAAGGTACTCGCCAGACCACACATTCCCAAAAGAGTTTGGGCTGAGAAACCAAAATTGAAGGGACGAGATTTTGGATTCCTGTGGTTGGACCAGAGACAATCTGTTTGGGTGTTCCTACATATCCCATAATGATGGGAATCAAGAAATACATAGTTCGATAAGAGATATTATTGTAAGGTCTTAGTTCTCGGGCCATAGATGCCAGGGAATATAGGAGACCCATGGTGAGGTAATTAAAAAACCTGACGTGAATAAAGACTTGGATTCCAGATCACCATGTTTTACTTGGGGAGGTTTTAGGTCGAGGGACCGAAAACGAAAGTTAGGCCGGTCCTGAGGCAATGTGCATGGGCGTTCCTATGTATCACATTAGGATGGGATCAATCCAAACATAGTTCTAAATGAGACACAGTAGGATACCAATAATGTAGTGCGGGTCTGGCCCTTGCACCGAAGGAAGCGGTATTTGATAGATCTTGTTTTTCCTTTAGGGTGAATGTTGGGGTTTTTAAGCGATGTTCCTAGGATAGAAATTCCAAAACTTGGCACAAGAATCAAGACATATGAAGGCATTGGAAAATGGTATGGTGTGTGACCGATACCAAACATGATGGCCGCTTGAGTGAGGATATCATGGTGCAGTGCCCTTTTTCGTCGTGCGGCCAGGATGATAATTTCACAGTTTAGGGTCATGATATGGGACCAACCATTCATTTTAACATCGTGCAGTATAGACGCAACAGTTTAAAGTCATGTGGGGCTAGGAATCATAGTTTAAAATCATATGGCTCAAACATATACAGGAGAGATGATATTCTAGAGGGAATGTGTATGGCATGATGAAGCATACCCAATGTGAATGAGGAATAGGTCCACATCAAACCTTGCACAATTATAAGGTGGAAACCTCAGGCCGAGGGGTCTGGAATGGTTAGAGGATAAGGGGTAGGCTACACTAGCTCCCAGTTGAGCTGGACCTGAAGATGAGATGTTCGGGTGTTCCTACGTATCCCATGAGGAGGGAAATCACTCCAAACGTAGTTCTTGAAGGTTCCATTTAACGTCGTTCGTGACATCATATAGTTTAATGTCATGTGGGATATGAAGTATGGGGGATAACTCCTAAAAAGGGGTGTATATGGAATGTTTGATGCAACGCTGATTGGAATGAGGAAACAATCTCATACTACACCATGTGGTCCCATAAGAGTCAAGGCCCAGAAGGTACAATAGAAGTGCTAAATTAGTTGAACATGAACTGGACCAAAATATTAGACGTCTAGGCAGTCCAACTTATCCCAAGGGAATGGGAATCATGTCATACACAGTTTTAAAAGAGATTGTAGTGTAATGTCATAGAGCTCAGACTAAGGAGAAGCACAATCCATACAAGTAAGTGAATTCCTCAAACCAATCCCTATGCCAACATGAGTCAAACTCGGTCTGGGAAACAAGGGTAGTAGAGGTTTTTGCAATACATGGAACACACACCAAAGGGATGTTGTGCGGATCCCCGAATGATGCCTTTACCACAACCTTTTTCCTCAAAACATGAAAATTCACACTATGGGATAATGCAAGGAGTGTTACAATTCTATTTGGACTTGATGGGTGGAAAATAATGAGAATCATGTAAACATCATTCAAGGATTGAAGGGCCTGACATGACGATGGAGGATAACTGTTTACATTGTTCAAAGCATAGCATCCATATTTTTTGGCCTGAAATGGGAACAAAAAATGAGCGTCGACCAGAGACCATATTCTCAATTCAGGACATTTGTCGATTTGTAGTCTGAAACACTCGAGGACATTGGCCCGTAATGGTAGGAGATCTCTTAGGCATAGCATCCCTGCCTCTTGGGGGTCCATTTGTGTGTGAAAGGTAATGGAATCCCAAATGAAGAGGAACACAAATCCTGAAAAGTGAGTGAATGGATGTCCACATATAATATGACACTCCATGTTATAGGCCAGTGTACTCAAAGGCCCATTGGTGAATCCCCAAATATTGTAGTGGGACCCGACTAAAGGGAAGCTTACTCAAAAAGATGACTGGATGGAAAGGGACTGAAAGCCACATAGTTGAGAGTGGTATGTGGCGTGGTTATTAGATACCCGACATGAATGGGGACATATTCCCATACCACACTATATACCACTATTTTGGAAAAAATGAGCCATGTCTCCAAAATTATTGGGAGGCTTCTAAGAGATGGGGTTGGACCTGAAGACTAGATGTTGAAGTTATCTTATGTATCCCATGAGGGTGGGAATCAAGACACATGTAGTTCTGGGTAAGGGAAGAACCAAATATGGTCCAGGTACCCCCAATGAGGGGTGTGTACAATAAGAATAGTTACCAGATGTGTATGAGGACACAATCATGCACCACACCATAAAAACATAAGTGAGAACTTGGGCCAGAGGCCCAAAAATCCAAGCGGCCTTAGGCTGGGCCATGGGCAGAATGTCATGTCCATCATACAGTTTAATATCTTGCAATGGGGATGAAGGTATTGGTAATGTATCTCATCTGGTGATGTGTAGGGAACAATGAGTAACCCGACGTGAATGAGGACATAATCATGCACCACACCATACAAGCCAAAGTGAGAACTTGGGCCAGGGGATCGAAAATTCCAGGGGGCCTGAGTATGGGCCTCAGACGGAAAGTCCCATCCAGTTTTCAGTTTAACATCTTGCAATGAGGATGTGGGTGATCTTAGTTTATGGTCATAGAGCTCGGACCGTAGATTCCTAGTTTAATGACATATGCGTGAGACAAAGAGGTATAATCATCATGCTTATGGAAGACCACAAGGTAGAAATGATGATATAGGAAAACTATTGACCTAGTTCACAACACAGAATGAACCCTTGTGTGACTAGTCGGCAAACAATTGAGTGTCGATCGTGGACCATATTCACAACACGAGACATGCATCAATTTGTTGCTCAAAATTCTCAAGGCCATAACCCCATAATGGTAGGAGAGCCCTTGGTCCTAGAATCCATGCCATTCGAGGGGCCCTTTTGAATATAAAAGGTTTTGGAATCCTATATGATGTGACTCATGAAGTATGGTTGGTATTATGCTCATAGGAAGGATGATAAACGAAGGGAGGGATGTTTCAAGGGGATATGTGTGGCGTGAAAAAATAGCCTGGTGGGAATGAGGACATGAGTCCATACTGTACCACACAATCCTACATGATAACTTGGGGAAGGGGCCCGAAACCATCGAAGGAACTATGGTTGAGCATCCCGACCAATTGTATCAAGATTACCTCTCATGCAGGCATTCCCTTCACAACTCTTAAGCCCACATGAGAAATGATCAGTGTGGGAAGCAAGGAGTATAATTAGGCACTCCCAATCACGTAAGGATATAATAGCTATAATCACCCTCCTGCTCGAAGTAGATTGAGATTTGGAGAGATGGTGAGGTAGAATGAACCACTAACTCCATGTTTGGGACATATGGGGGTGGTGACAATGAAAAATGATATTTTTTGGCGAAATTTAAAACACATCATCAACATCGTGTGACCTGAAATTGGAACAACAAATGAGCATCAACCACTGACCATATTCGCAACGCGGTAATCATATCTATTTGTTGTCTAAATCCCATGAGGGAGTCGGCCCAAAATGATAAGAGTTCCCTAATTCTATGTATCTGTATTCATCAGGTGGCCATCGAATGTGAAAGATAATGGGATCCCAAATGATGGGTTGTGTGGAGCATAAATGCTCTTGTGCAGTTTCTAATCAAGTTAGACAATATATAGATATTCAAGAGAGATAGATACATGGTACGAACATGATGAGCTCAACCTGAATGAGGGAAAATGACTACACCACACCATGTGTTTCGTCCCAGTTGGAGGTCCCAAAGTTTGGGGTTGGGCCTATGGAGGATGTGTCTGGGTTGTGCAACCTATCCCATTAGTATGGGAATCAATCCACACATAGTTCTGAAAAGGAAATGATTTTTTGTGTCATGTAGAAAGATGTGTGAGGATAAGAAGAACTGAGGAGGGAACATAGTGCAATCATTGTGACCCTGAAATGGGTGGGGAAAAAGAAGCCTACACGACGCCATGTAAGTTTGTCAAAAAGAACCATACCCAGTATGGGTTAGTCAAAGAGGAAACTGGGGCTGGAATCAATACATGGTGTCCGAGCATTCCTATGTTTCCCATGGGGATGGGAATCAAGACATATGCAGTTCTATTGATGTAGTTGAATATCATGCAGGATGATGCAATGTTTATGGTCATGTAGGACCATACAGTTTAAGGTCATAGAGGATTGTTATACAGTTTTTGGTCATGCAGGACCGTATATTTTAAGGTCATGCAGGACTATTCATTTTATGGACATGTGGGACCCTCAGACTATTTATGGTCATGTGGGACCATTCATTTTATGTTCGTGCAGGACCATACAGTTTATGGTCATGTGGGGCCATATGGATCAAGCATTGTTTCACGTGAGGAACATGGTATTGGTGGGAGGAGTTATATGATCACCAACCATTGTAAAGTGTGAGTACACACCATTGGACTACATCTTGTGAATGATGTAAGTTCCTTCCCATTTGGGTTCCAAATTTGGGTCGTTTCCTTCCTGGTATCATTGGTTCCCTCAGGGCCAATACAAAGTCTCCTTGCAAGAAGGATTGAAGGTGAACTTTCTTATTGAATGATCTGGCTATCTTATTATGATGACTTTCAATATTTTGCAGCACCGGAAGCCAGTTCTCATCAAGTGCTTCCAACTCGACCTGACAAATTTCAGCTACATTATCTGGAACTTACTGATCATTGATAGCTGTGTGCAGTGAGGTAAATTGAATCTCAATGCACTGGATGACCTCTATTCCATACACCAAGGAATATGGGGTCACTTGGGTGGAATTATGAGTTGTTGTCCTATAATACTAGAGGGCATTGGGGATTTTTTCCAACCAAATGTTCTTATTCTGACCAACCATTTTCTGTATAATTATAGAGAGGGTCTTGTTGAATGCCTCGATCTATCCATTTTCTTGTTCATGATAGAAGGAGGTGTGGTTTTAATAAAAGTTTTACATATCACACAATTTATTCATCTCAGCTGCTCGGAAGTTCGTAACATTATCGGTGAGGACAACATGAGGGACTGCAAATCGGTAGATGATGTTGGAGCTCACAAAGTCAACGATGGAAAGGGACTTGACCAATTTGTGGGGAACTGCCTCTACCCACTTGGAGAAGAAATTTGTGGCAGTCAGGATGAACCTACACTGGAAATCTGTCATTGGTATAAGTGGTCCCACGATATCGAGTCCCCATACCACAAATAGAGAAGTGTACATGGTAGAGTGTAGAGGCTATGGCAGACGATTCATGATGTTATCAAAAATTTCTCATGCATGGAATCTCTTGGTGAACTCGATTAAATCTTGGATCATGTAGGGGAAAAAGCAACCTAGTCTCTGGATCTGGTGAGATAGTTTCAGCACAGACTGATGAGCCCCGCAAGAACTGAAATGAACCTCTTGCATGACAAGAAAAATATCAACTCCTTGAATGAAACAGAAGAGAACGCCATAAAAACCATGCTTGTAGATTATTTTCTCAGGGCAAGGGCCATCCTTGAGGGTGAAATGAAAAGAACGACGTTGGATTTTCTCACGCTTGGCCCATATAGCTGTGAGGTATCCATTTTGGAGAAACTCATCAGAGGGGGATCTCTAGTTAAATGTAACATCGATCACCACATTCAAGGGACTCGAGGGTCCCGACGTGGAGGCTCCAGTGGTCTGGTGGCTTACGCGGGGGTCATCATCCTCATCCAGGGTGACAAGATAAATGAATCTACAATGTTTTGTGTGGATAATCATATCATATTTCATGGGCTCTGTGAGTGATGTTGCAAGGCCGGCCAGGGCATCCGCTCGACTATTCTGAGATCGAGGAACATGAAAAATTTTTGGTTGATATGGGAACTGGGCCATTATCTAGAAAGTTTGTTCCAACAATAGTACAAGCTCTAGCTTTCTAATGATGTAGTCATTGTTCATATGATTGATGAATAGTCCAGAGTCCCCTTTTAAATGAGAATGGGGCACATCAATATCGATAGATAGATCAAGGCCCATGATGAGAGTCTCATACTCTTCCTTGTTGTTGGTGCAGCCTTATAACAATATGAATGAGTATTGCTGGATGGATTGTGATGGGGTAATGAAGATGATACCCAGGCCTACTTTGTTGATCCTTAGGTCATTGAGCCTTCTGCTAGTGGGGCTCCGGGAAGCACCATCGAAGTGCATCTTTCGACACGTCATAGCTTGGTCAATCGAGAGGATTTCCTTATTTGGGAAATCGAGATCCAATGACTGGTCAGTAAGAACTAGATGGAACACAAGTAATTCTGCCAATGCATTCCCTTTAATAGCATTATATGTGAATAACATGATATCGAACTGCTGGAGAATCACTACCCATCGAGCTAGATGACCTATCAACATGGGGTGGTTCAGGATGTACTTCAGTGTGTCTAATCGTGAAACCAGCTATGCCTCATCGTGATACATGTAATGTCACAACTTTTGTACTATGAATACCAGTTCAAGACAAATCTTTTCGATGGGGGAGTATCTAGTCTCCATATCAAGGAGCATGCGGCTGAGGTATTAAATATTGATCTCTATCCCCTTGTTCTTTTGGGTGAGAAAGGCACTAAGAGATCATTCCAGGGTTGTCACATAATGGACCAGTGGATTTCTAGAGATGGGTGGCATTATGATCTGAGGTTGGAGAAGATACTTCTTGATCTCCTCAAAATTAGTCCAATATTCTTTTTCCCACTCATAGACGACACCTTTCTTCATGAGCCGGGAAAAGGGCTTACACTTGCCATTCAGATTTGAAATGAATCAACCTATGAAGGATAAGTGGCCTTGGAAGCCATGAATCTCCCTAATAATGTTCAGAAGAGACATATTTCTAGTGGCCTTGATCTTCTCTAGGTCAATATCAACACCCCTATACCAAACAATTAAGCTAAGAAAATTTCCAGAGGTGACCCCGAAGGCACACTTTAATGGATTCATCATCAGGTGATGGAAACGGAAGAAGACCAACACTTTCTCAAGGTCTTTGAGATGGTCCTAACAATGGTGAAAGTTGACCACCATATCATCTACATATGATTCCACCGATATTCCAAGGATCGGCTTAAATATGCGATGTACAGCCTGCTGATAAGTTAAACCCACATTATTTAAACTAAAGGGAATAAATTGGTAACTGAATGTTCCTTGTGGTACCCTAAAGGCCATGAAATCATCATCCTTTGGGGCCATTCAGATCTGGTTGTACCTGAAGTACCCATATATGAAAATGAGGAATTCTAATCCAACTGTATCATCAATAATCAACTTCATCACAAGAAGGGGAAAATAAACCTTCAAACTGTGACGGTTGAGATACCGGATGTCGATGTTGAATTTCATTTGTTTGTTCTTCTTCTTGACTGGAAATATTTTGGAAATCCATTTGGGGTACTGGACCTCCATAACTAAATTGGCTATGATGATCTTATCAACTTTTTCCTCTACCATAGCACAATGTGAATGGTCCATCATTCATGGTGGCTGCTTAAACCCACGATAATTTGTCATGCGACAGAGCCAGTAGACTGCTACCAGAGGATCTAGTCCTGGAATCTCATCATAACTCCAGGAGAATACATGATGGTGTTCTTACAAGATTTCTATGTATTGATATTGCTCCTCGAGGGGCATAGCGAAACAAATCAATGTGGGTTTCGGGTCTTCCCCACTACTGAGGTTCACCTTTACCAACTCGTCCACTACTGCAGAGACACCATCTTCAAAGGTGGTAGGATCATACTCCAAATCCTCTTCTCCACTCATAATAGAGGGATCCACAGTGAGAGGAACTTTTTCTGACTTGGAAGATCCCGATGGGAGGCTGGTACTAACCTGAGTGGTAGTGGTCACCGCATCAGAAGACTCTTGTGCGGCCGCAACCATAGTGATGATGGTTGTTGATTTCATCCCATGTAGCCTTTGTCCCACGAGTCCAAGCATGATTATATCGAATACATAGTGGAACATTGGATTCATCAGGATAATTACATCCCTGAAAAAGAAGCATGGATTATGTATTTTTTGATCCCATGGGGTGGACATCCCGATACCTTATGGGGGTAGGAGGCTTCGAGATCACCTGAGCCTGATTTTTATAGTAGTATGAGGTGATCTTCTAGCGTAACATATTAATGGGAATGTGTTCCCGCCTCATCCTAGAAACAAAGAAGCATTGTCCCATTTCTAAGGTTGTATCCTCCAATCGGTGGATTGGAAAAACATAGGCATCATCTAGATCTTTCCACGGGTCAGTCGCAGTAGTGATATGCTTGAACTCATTAGATTCAATCCTCTTGCCCTTTCTCTTGAAGTAGTTGGCATTCAGGTAGAGGGCTTCACAAGAGGAAAATTGAGAGGCTTCACATTAAATCTTGCCCACTCGGCCATTAAGAGAGTACTTACGGTAATGGTGATATGATGAGGGAACTGCCACATGCAGGTGGAGCCATGTCATTACCATAAACACATTTTATTTTGTGTCCTGGGAGACTACAACAAATTAGGTACTGAAACCTAGGCCACTAATCTGGGTCATCAAGAGGATCTTACCGACCGGTATATGTTTTTTCTATCATAACCTTGGATTCATAGGTCAGAGGGACTCATATCATCTTCATACAATCCCAGCTTGCATATTGTCCGAGTCAGGATTAGGATAATTCTAGAGCCCGTGTCGATAAGGCAGCGATGAACCTCAATGTCAATTAATTGGTTGGTGATGTACAATGGGTGAATGTTCCCCTATATGTGAGAGCCTTCATCTTCACTTGATAATGAGATAATATCCTGGCATTTCATCATTCTCGACCGCTTCAACATGAAAGGATTCTGCAACAACTACTTCCGTCTCAAATTAAGGGGGGGGGCTTCGTAAAGCCTTAGCGAGGGCCCCACACATATCTTACAATAGGCAAACGGCCTAAAAGATTTAGAGCCTTGCATGAATAATTGAAAGATTATTAGGAACATCTTACTTCCTTTCCAGGTGTGAGCTTCTTTTTTCTAGAGGTCTCTCTATGACAAGAGGTATGGTTGGCCCTACCGACTGGACTGCTGGCTGACTAGTACTAGGAACATCTCTCTACCAACTGGTCGAGGCCTACAGAGTGCCTATCGGATAAGGGCCAGATAACTGAGATAGGCCTATAGAAGGGCTGGTAGGTCACAAAATGGTCAAGGTGGCTCTTCCTGATCCAGCAACACGAACATGGGGGATGGTGGGCCTGAAAACACCAGATGAGAATGTTGTGAATGCTTAGCTCTGCGCTGATCATGTGGCCTCGTTTCAGTAGCATGCACATCCTAGATGGAAGTGATGATCCTGTAAATCTGATGGATCATATATCCACGAATCTTTAAACGCTGGAGACCATTGGGGAAATTGGGAGGATCCGCCTAGTACTCCTCATCATCAGGAATCATGTAGGAATTTACCATCTCTACAATGTTTACAGTGGCGTACCATTGACCATCACTCAATGATTTCTCCACCACTGGATGGATTATGGGTGGATTCCCATCTCTAGTTCATGAATACATAGAATTTATGAGATGGTGATGGAAACTATAGGGGACTATGTTTTTTCTTATGCTGTCGGTGTTTACTCTTCTAGGAAGAGGTCGACTGAGATGGCGATGTAGATGTGGTGGCTTCAACATCTAATGGTTGTGGTTGATTTAGACACACCAAGATGACACCATGGGCATGGGTGACTACATTCTGAGCCATCCATTTTTCAAAATTCTGGGATCTGAGACTAGAAACGTGATGTCACTCGTCCTCACCGTCACTGCTGATGTCCGGAATCATGAAGACGCATGCAACCTATACCGGAGCTGGGCCTAAACGGACTATGATTTTACCTACCTGTTCATGAAGCCAGTATTTGAACCCATAGAAAATTATAAGAGTGTCCCCCTGGATTAGGTGGTAGGGGCAGTAATTATGGTGATAGGTGAGGTTTTCCTCTTCCAGCCTTCTACACTCATGAAAACATAGAATCCCATGCTTCAAGGAACTACGTAAGCAACTAGGGACCTATTCCTCATTGAATGAGTAGGCCTAGATTCTCTTGTTCGGAAAGGCTTCCCTTGGAGATTGACCTTGACAAGGGGCAAGAGGAGCCTTCCAAGGAGGTGGAGCTTGGTTATCTCGCCTGGGTGGGGGATACACATTGTTCAGGCACCTACCCATTTTTTGGTGGGTGCTGCCGGTCCAGTGGCTGCGCCTGAGGTAGAGGTCCTCTGCGTGGCTATGGAGGAGGCTCTACTGGAAACAACTATAGTTTCATGGGGGCCTCTTTTGGGGCCCCTGTGGTTGGCTCATCATTGGTATCCCTTCTTTCTGGGATCCCATGACACAACAACGTGCCTGCATGGCCTGCTATAAGGCTTCCTCTAGGAACTAGGCCTTATCAGAGAAGTCTAAAAATACCTTGGGATTGTTCTGGGTGATCAGAGAGGGGACCAATTCTATCTTAACATTCTCTATGATCATTTTCAGAAATTTCTCTTGAGTCATCGACATGTGAAGGGAATACATGATTACATTCCACCTGGAGTCAAAGTCAGCGACGCGCTCATTAGGCCTCTTCTTATACTTCAAGAGGTCTTAGATACATGTATTCTGCTTGGTGGAACTGAGCTGGTATTGGAATTGACTATAGAGGTCCTCCCAAATAGCTACTGATCCTTTGGGGATCTTGCTATACTAGAAAAACGCAGTCCCTTCCAATGTCTTCACAAAACATCAGGTCTTGGTGGACTCCCTTTACACTAGAATTCCCAACATGGGTCCATTCCATGTGCTAATGTGGGAAAGGTGTTGTGGCAGGTCCCATGTCCCATTGAAGGGGGAAAATATGGGATTACCAAAACCTAGGGGAGCTGGCATATCATCTATCCACACCAGATAAGGCTTTCCATCAGGCGTGAGTGCTACCTGTCACGTCTCTAAAGCCTCGAGACAGACAATGAGTGCTGCTATTGGATCATCAGGGCCGAGCATCATCTCTGGATATGGATACCTGACTATCAATGTGTTGGTGGGTTCTTCAACATGATAAGGAATTCCAACGGCTCGTGGAGCAGTTGGTGGAACAACAAGCATTGATGTTGGGGGTATCTGAGATGGTACCAAGGTTTTTCCCACCGTTCAGGTGGTTTGGCAAGACATACCACTCCCTCTTGCTGAAGCATCCAGCCTCAACCCTATCAGCATGGGAAAGATAGTCATGGTTAACTAGAGGCAATTATTCATTGGGAAGTTGTGCCTACCCATCCTTCCACGACCTAAGATCACAATAATCTGATCGTCGCTCTGCAGCGTGTTCGGCAAGGAGGTCGTCGACCACCTTCTTCTATTATTTCAGTTTCTGATGCAACATGGCTTTATTGGGGTCATAATCCACCGTCTTCACTGAGACAGACATATCGAAGGGCATGATAGCTTCAATGAGTTCCTTTACCTTAAAGGTATTTCGACTATCGACTAGTTCATCAGTGGGAACAGGAAGACCCAACTAATTATTTTGCTGACGAGTAATCCTTCCTAACATGTCGAAGAAGTGTGAAGCTCCACTAGGGGGATGTTACACTCAATGAAGATATATCTCGTTGTCACCCTTTAGTAGGTCTTCCTTGTTAACCGAATATCTGCCTGGAGTCATATCCTCTATTTCTCTTAAAAAATATGGTCATCACTGAAAAGAACTAAAGATGAGGGAATGGTACTATCCCAAGCCGTAGATCTACACATGGAAATAATCCTCCTTGATAATCCTACAGAGTATCATGATTCTCTGAATGCACCATTGCTGGAGGACCCTACGATGACTTGCTATCTTAGGGATCTGGGTCATAGGGTGTACGGATAAATCAACTAAATGGAATTATTCTCTAATGGTTTTGAAATGTTATTGGCTCTTAGGATAAGACACTCATTGATAGTGAATATATAAATGAGACGCCCAGAGGGTCTGGCGGAAACACTCAACTCCTTCTTGGGTGACAGATTCCGGCACAAAAAATTCAGCGCTGTAATCATCCAAAACATCTCTGAGAAGTGGTCTCCCGTGAAGATATTCTAAAATCTTCTTTGGTGGGATTCAGGGTCTAGCCCTTCATTTCCCCAGTCATCAACCGGAGGTGGCTGGGGAATGATTAGAGGTACTGAAGCAGACTGCTGGGACAACATACTGGCTAGTGGAGAATACAACGAGCGAGCAGATAAACCGCTGAATCTCAGGCTACCCTCTAAAAAGTGAAGTGACATAGCCACAACATTGTATTAAGATAGGCTGAATACTATGGTTTCTAGCATAGGTACCACGACTGTTGGTAGAGGACCACATTGCTTCTCGTCTACCACTAGTCCCGGGAATAGCTCTTTGTGCTTTCTAGTGGAGGTAAAGAGTGATTTTGGCGATGATGGTGGTGATCGCACGTCTGTAACCTATGGAGTTTCAAAATATTCTTCCTCCTAGATATACCAGGGGAGGGAGCTGTGAATATTATGGACCTCGCATTCTGGGAGTACATGGTTGATGTTCCTTGTTACTGTGCCAGCCTTGGACATGGGGGTTGTGGTGAGGGATCCATCACTGAGTCATATTCAGCATCAGAATTTGAGAAGAAATTCAGTTTGATCTATGTATAAATCTTCTCATTTTTCTATTTATGGTGGTGATGACCCACCCTCCTGGACAGGGAGAGTTCTTCAAAATATGGTAGATTTCTGGAACGAGGAGTTTCTTCGGCCTTAATGGTGCTGGGGTAGGAGAGAACTTATGTCTGAGTAAGCTGAGGTGCGAGGCGCACCATGACAGATTTCATAGGGGATATGGGGATGAATTCATTGGGTGGTGTTATAGTAGGTAGTACCTCCGCTCAAGCCCATAAAAGCACAGGTAGGACCCCTCATCCTTGTTTCTCTTGGCGACCTCTGTTTGAGGAAGGTCCTCGTACTGGTTGAGCCAAACACAGGTAGGACATTCGTGCTGGGTTCTGGTGAAGTGAAGCTAACCCTAACCCCTCTGATTTTTGTGGTGAGGAGGACCATCTCCAACTATTGTGAGGACAAGGGGAGGAACCTCATACTATATATTGACTAGATTTTCAATGTTCCCACACTAACGGTCTATGGCTTTAGGGATGACTCCATACCATATTTAATGAGCACAAGAGAGAATTTCATGATGATTTTCACCATCGTGGGGAGTTCCCTCATTCAGATTAAGGGTAGCATGAGGTGGACATAAATGTCGAGAATATAAGATGGGAAGACACTCATTCTCCATGGTTGTAGTACGGGTAGGGCCTCTATACTGGCGGCGGCCAATACATACACCGGAAACAGAGATAGTTGACAAATTATGCCCGTGGGGTAGTTGGATCCTCGATCTGGGATTGGTATACATGTTCCCATGCTCATCATATGCAAGGGTTTGATGATTACATTGGCAGTGTCTCGAGACATAGTTGTTGCTCATGTGGATGTCCCAAAGCATACGTTATCCACGACATGTGCCCGACGCTGACGTCGGGTCAAACAGACTGGGGAAAATGGGGCAGGCACATGTCTTTCTTGCTCCCTAGCTCATAGGACTGGATGGTGGCTCTAGTACAACATAGTGGGATCCCAATTTGGGGCCCCTGAAATGGGATGCCAACCAGGCTTCCCCGAACATCCCTTACAACTTCAGTGTAGGGGGGAGAATCATCGAGGTGTTCTAGGGAGAGGCTCATGAAAATATTTTATAATGGAGTGGGGAGTAGTGGTTCCATGCGTGGCCCTTGGGGCGGTGGTGGTGATGAGGTGTAGACACCTCCAGATGTTGGTGGACCATATCTCATGTTGGGATAACCCCCACCTCCTCATACCGGCATATGAGTTCATTGATCACAATCCGCTGAATAAGTTCAGATAGGGGATGTGTCATGGGCTCCCAACATTCCTAGGTGTGGGGATTGTCGCCAAAGTAGTGGAACCACCCAGGATAGCCCCTTTGTCTTTGTACAAGCCCCTGTGTCAGTGGGTGGGCAGTGATTGAATTCCAATAGTATCATGGTTCCTAAAAAGCAGGGAGATTAACCCATTAGTGGTGAAAGAAAAGGAATCGATGACCAGTGCCCCAACTCCATTCTGTCTTCAATGGATTTTAAGATATATCTGTGCTAATAACTTTACAGACCGGTATGTAAAATGTTTTTATTGCCCTAAATTTTTCTGAGTTTCATGCCAGGCCAGCTATTTGCTTGGCGTGACCTGGCACCGGATAGCTGGATCTATTAACACACTTGTCCCCTAATGTATTGAATGTTACTAATCTATATATTAATGAGAATAAATTCACATCCGGTTAACCATTTCTATATCTAACTCTTTCACTGGGCCGTGTGTGTCCATATGTTCAATGACGACGATGCGGTTTGTTTCCCCACATTCTGACTTTCCAAAGGCAGGGAGCATCCATTCCTTGTTCATGGATGTTTGCTCCATGATCAAAACAGTTTGATGGGATGTAAGTTCTTCCTTCTGTGGATTCCTCCTCAGAACTTGGAAATATTTACAAAATCTGGGTATCCCTTATTGACTTAATACGTTGTTCATGAAACTCTTCCCAGTGCCATATCTTCATGGAAAACATTTAATTACACTTCATTTGTCGGTACATTTCAAGGGGTCCAGTCAGGGAAGAAACCATCGGATGAAGGAGTAATCACGTTGGACATCACTGGCGTGTCTGGATGGTGGAACACTGTTGCATATAGGTTTCATCCCCTTATTATTGGGCTTCTAAAGGGAGAATATTCCCAAGGCATCCCACATTTAATGCGGGAAATTATAGTCCATAGGCATGCATTCGAGGTTTTTTATAGCTTACTATCATTAATACAGGGTATTCTGTTGGTTTAAAGTCTACAAGAGATAGATCAGACTGATCAGAACACTGAAAAGTGTGAATCAGGTGAGTGCAACCCCTGGAGGGAACATCGATTTTGGGTCAAATGCATGGTTAGCTACCCGATTGTTGTTAAAGAGAATGGGGAATGAGGTGTCATGATCTGACCGGGATGTGGTAGCCTGGGTGAGAACCACAATGTATGATGGGTGGTTATGTGTAGTGGGTGGAAGATGAAATGGAGTCCGCTCGAGGATAAAAGCAATGTTGGGCTTGAGTCTTGAAGAGACCTCCTATGCTTCCATATAGGAGGTAATTAAAGTCAATATAGTTCACATAACAACAACTTACTGCTAGATGGGGTCATAACAGCTTACCGATGGATGGGGTCACAATGACTTTCCGCTCAATGGGTTTACAACAGCTTACCATTGGTTGGGGTCACAACGGATTACCGCTGTATGGGGTCACAAAGGCTTACGGATAGATGGGGTCACAATAGATTGCCATTGGATGGGGTCATATTAGCTAACTACTGGATGGGGTCACACTGGCTTACCGATGGATGGGGTCACAATGTGTTACCTCTGGATGGGGTCACAGGGGCTTAATTTCGAATGGTGTCACACCAGCTTACTGATGGATGTGGTCACACCGCTTTACCGCTACATGAGGTTATAATTTCTTACCGCTGGATGGGGTAAAAATTGCTTACTATTGGATGGGGTCACAACAGCTTACTGCTAGATGGGGTCACAGCAGCTTACCGCTGGTTGGGGTCACAATGGATTACCACTGGATGGGGTCACAACAACTTACCATTGTATGGGGTTGAACCTCAGGGAGGATTCCTACATACCTTATCCAGGATACAATGATCAAACACCATGTCGTTCGGGATGATGTATACAGTTTAATGTCATGAGATATGAAAAGGGGGCATGCATTTTAACGTCATGAGGGACAAATTTGTTCTGACGTGAAGGGGGGGGGGAACCAATGGTTGTTGGGATTGAAACTTATGAAGGCTTCCTACGTGCCATACATTAGATGGGATACAATTCCATGTATTTTAGAAGGAGTTGGAACTGACGTTATGATTTTCGGGACCTATGGGTGTTGGGAATGAACCTCAGGGAGGCTTCCTACATACCTCTACATAGCAAGGATCAATGTCCACGTAGTTCGGAAGGGTATCTGGGGCATACACTCTAGGCTTCCCAGATTGGATTTCACGGTTGATACATACTTTAATCCCACATGAGTAATGATTGGTGTGAGAAACAAGAGCTAGCAAAGGCCTGGCGATCACATCGTGGAAGGTGCCTCTGTGGGAAGTGGAGTGAGGCTTACACTTGGTTAGTAGCCCAAATAGAAAACATGGGATTATGCGTGATTAGTAGCACAAGGGTGATGGATATTGGGACTTAATCCAGGATGGAGGACTGGGTGGTGACCAAACCCAACGGGAGATGGATTTGGAACCCAATAAGAGAGAAGTGTCAGGGATGTTTCCTTTTACAAGAAAAGATAGGGGCTTATGCCAGGGTGGTTTCCCTTTCCCCATGAACAGACGCCAATCCAATAAAGGTAATTTAATTCCATGTGAGGAATGATATCACTCTTGTGGAGTCTAGTTGGAATAAATAATGTCCAAGATGGGGAACCCCATGTGCAAGGCACAGAGCAAGGTCGCATTTTAACGTCATGTGCGGAGGACGAGGTGCATTTCAGTTTAAAAACATGAATCTCAGACGAGGTGGGTTCTTTCCACACCCCTAGGACATACATAACTGATACCTTCCCACCCTTGAGGGAAGGGAATCATCGACAATGTAGAGACCCGAAGCTTGACGTACATGGACATTACATTACATTTGCGGAATACTTAGTACATAACAAAAACACACACTAAAGGATCGTAATAGATTAGTGTCGTTGGAAACTCGGAACGTAATCTTCTAATCGTGGTGAAAGTTCTTCAATATCTCCCATAAAGGTCATCCCTTTTTTCTACCTAAGACCTTTCTTTATATCCTGGGGAAAAGAAAACATAAAAGGGTGAGCTCAAATGCTCAGTAAGGGTAAACAAAAGAAAAATCAATCACATCATATACATAGCTTTTGGAAATCTTAACCTGCAAAGGAGCTCATAATATCATAACATGGGATATATCATAGAAGTGAAATGTAATCCCAATAATCATAACTTAAAACATGAAACTTTGTGGCATACACACATAATCATAGAAAATCATTTCTTGTTAGTCAAGACTCAATGCCAAGACTATCTTAGTGGACAAAGTCCCTTTCTGAATCGAGTAACCCTCGTTTCAGTCCTGTTTCACTGAACCGGTATAACCTACCATTTCAGCCATGTCTATCTCATGAGATATAAAATCTTTACCCAATGCATTGGAGGGAGATATAGGTCCCACCCATCTCATAATGATACCATTCTTATGTGTGCCACAAAATCATAAATCATACATCATTTCATAACCCATGTAATAAAAATGGGATTCTTAAACAACATGACATCATAAAACCATTCATATAAGATAAAGGAATTCATAAACATAATTCCATCACAGCATAGTCAAATCAATGTAAAAATATGGATAGAAACAGAACCCTTTATTATCTTAGATGGAAAATAATTTTGATAAAACACTTGAAATGAATTATTGAAGAAAATATCCATTCTTATTCAAAATCAATTTCTTTTCACAAAACATCATGAAATTTTAAAAGAAAGAGATTTTATTAAAAATAGTCATGAAATCTTTTGTAGGAAGATTCATGAAAATAAGGCTTTATAAAACCGTAAAAATCCGTTCGTGCCGTTTATGTTTAAAAAACATTCTTCGTACTTTTGTCGGAAAAGTCAAAAAGTACCTTGTACGAAAAACGACAAAAGATTCCTTTCATATCTTTTACTAAAAACTCACCGAAGGGTAAAATTGGATTTAAACAATTGTAGGTTGATGTAAATAACATTACATATTGAGGAAACATGGATGTGGATGATAAAATATACCCCGGTAAATTTCAAAGTACAAACAATCTCGGATAAAAATGAGATTGCGATATTTCCCTTACCTTAGGTCCAATTTGCTTCGTATGTGTCCGAACCTCCTGTATAATGATTTAAATAATGTCATTGACTTATTACAGAATCATATTCATTGTTATGATATCATATATGGTTCACTAATGACATTATATTACCCGTTCTTTTGTAAATTCCATGTTAAAGAAGCGTTTTGGGTAAAATCGTTTCATTTATCGTAGGTGTTTTGACTTGTTGTTCTTGACATCATTATTACTTATATCATGATTTACTTACTTCCAGAATATAAAATATGATTTATATATCATATATATTCAGTATATATATATATATAATAGATAGATAAATAAAATGAAAAACACCATTCATGGAGACGGTAGTCCGTACGTACGCATGAACGCTGTTTTTCTTTCCTTATTGTCTTGAAATGGAAGTAAGTAGATGACATACATATGTATATATATACATAAATCCAGTAGCTTTATAATGTCATATATTTCATTATTATTTCTTATATATACATTATAATCATTCTTAAATGGTTAACATGGAGAATGAATCTCATCACGTCGTGGAGACGGTAGTCCGTACGTACGCACGAGCGATGATATCATTTCTATAAATATTGAATTGAATTGGAGTGGATTATACAATATATCAGAATAAATATGATGTTGTAATAACTATGTATAGTTATTCTTTACACCATTATACCCATCCATGTAAGGTGGTGGTGGAAAATAGATTACACCACGGCGTGGAGACGGTATTCCGTACGTACGCACGCGCGGTGATTTCTTTTTCCGTAGGATGGATACACTAGTAGAAAAACGGTTTTTAACGTCGGTTTTTTTATATTTTGGACGTCGGTTTTTAACCGACGTCGAAGTCACCGACGTTAAAAATATGAATTTTTACGTTGGTTTTTGTAAACCGACGCGAAAAATGAATAACATTCGTTTTTTGGCGTCGGTTTTGTAAAAAACCGAAGCCAAAAAAAATAATTCATATAATTTTTCGCGTCGGTTTTCATAAAAACCGACGCGAAAAATTTAAAAAAGTAGTTTTGGCGTCGGTTATTTAAAAAAACCGACGCCATAAATGAAAAAAAAAAATTATTTTTCGCGTCGGTTTTTATAAAAACCGACGCCAAAAAAAATAATTCATATAATTTTTCGCGTCGGTTTTCATAAAAACCGACGCGAAAAATTTAAAAAAGTAGTTTTGGCGTCGGCTATTTAAAAAAACCGACGCCATAAATGAAAACAAAATATTTTTCACGTCGGTTTTTATAAAAACCGACGCCAAAAAAAATAATTCATATAATTTTTCGCGTCGGTTTTCATAAAAACCGACGCGAAAAATTTAAAAAAGTAGTTTTTGCGTCGGTTATTTAAAAAAACCGACGCCATAAATGAAAAAAAATTTTTTTTTCGCGTCGGTTTTTATAAAAACCGATGCCAAAAATCAATTTTTTTTTCTAGGTTTTAGATCATTTCCTAAGCTTCGATTTGACAGGCTTTGGACCTAAAACGGAGTTACGGTTCAAAAGTTATCGCCGTTACAAGTTGAACCTATCAAAGTTTTGATTGATACAACTCGTTTCAAAGAAAACATGATAAACATAAATTAAAATCATATACACCAAATGTAATAAAATAATCATATTACATCAAACATATTTCAATGGTTTTAGGGGCTTCCATCGAAATGATATGTTTTTTATTATCATATAACTTGTATTTAGAAATGAGAATGAATCATCATTATAAGAAATCCAATCGAGTTGTTTAGAAATGAAGGATAATAATAATAAAGAAAACGAATGAATATAATATGTACCAATTAATGATTGAAGTCGCATTGAAATCGTGATTGAATCGAAGATGTTGAAAATGATGAAAGAAGGAGAAACTGGATATATATATAGTAAACGAAAATATTTTCAATTGTGTTTTACGAAAATGTTGGCGGGATTTTAAAAAGTTAAACGTGCGTTGTGAAAAAAATTGAAATTTTGATCCCGCGTTACTCTTTGGCGTCGGTTTTGTTTGAAACCGACGCAAAATAGTATTTACATTGGTCATTTGGCGTCGGTTTTTTAGAAAATCGATGCAAAAAATGTCAATCAATATCCTTTTTGGCGTCGGTTCATAAAAAAACCGACGCAAAAAATGAAAAAAAAAATTGGCGTCGGTGTTTATGAAAACCGACGCCAAAAATGACAAACAAAAATTACATTGTTTTAGATAATTCTCTAAGATTTGATTTGACTGGTCGTGGAGCAAAAACGGAGTTACGGATTAAAAGTTATGGATGTCGGAAGTTGACCTTCTCTAAAAGAAGTCTTAAGGAAGTTCAACTTTCAAAGGCCATAACTTTTAATCCGTAACTCCGTTTTTGCTCCACGACCAGTCAAATCAAAGATTAGAGAATTATCTAAAACAATTTAATTTTTTTTTTAAAATTTTTGGCGTCGGTTTTTATGAAAACCGACGCCAAAAATGACAAAAAAAAATTACATTGTTTTAGATAATTATCTAAGCTTTGATTTGACTGGTCGTGGAGCAAAAACAGAGTTACGGATTAAAAGTTATGGATGTCGAAATTTGACCTTCTCTAAAAGAAGTCTTAAGGAAGTTCAACTTTCAAAGGCCATAACTTTTAATCTGTAACTCCGTTTTTGCTCCACGACCAGTCAAATAAAAGATTAGAGAATTATCTAAAACAATATAATTTTTTTTAAAAATTTTTGGCGTCGGTTTTTAGAAAAACCGACGTGAAAAATATTTTTTTTTCATTTATGGCGTCGGTTTTTTTAAAAACCGACGCCAAAAACAAAAAATATATTTTTTGGCATCGGTTTTTATGAAAACCGACGCAAAAAATGACAAAAAAAAATTACATTGTTTTAGATAATTTTCTAAGCTTTGATTTGACTGGTCGTGGAGCAAAAACGGAGTTACGGATTAAAAGTTATGGATGTCGGAAGTTGACCTTCTCTAAAAGAAGTCTTAAGGAAGTTCAACTTTCAAAGGCCATAACTTTTAATCCGTAACTCCGTTTTTGCTCCACGACCAGTCAAATCAAAGATTAGAGAATTATCTAAAACAATATAATTTTTTTTTACAAATTTTTGGCGTCGGTTTTCATAAAAACCGACGCCAAAAATATATTTTAACTTTTCGCGTCGGTTTGTAAAAAAACCGACGCGAAAAGTAGTTTTTTTTTAAATTTTTAGCGTCGGTTTGTTAAAAAACCGACGCCAAAGAATTTTATTTAAAACATTTATGGCGTCGGTTTTCATAAAAACCGACGCCAAAATATATATTTTTTAGTTTTTTGCGTCGGTTTTTTTAAGAACCGACGCCAAAACAATTTTTTTTCCTTTTTGGCGTCGGTTTTTAAAAAACCCGACGCCAAAAAATCACCGTAAAAATTATTGACGTCGGTTTATAAGAAACCGACGTCAAACTGGCGACGTTAAAAATCATTTTTCTACTAGTGATAGATTGTGAAATAGGGTTGTTTCATACTTATAATAACATATCAGTATATGAGTGATACTGATGTTATTACTTCATAATGAAAAAACCTAAGAAGAAGAAGTGGAAGAAGAAATAAAGATGAAAGAATTGGTAACGGTAATTACCTCTTCTTTGAAGTGCCTCTTTGAGACCTCCTCTTAGGGCACTAGAATTGGTCTTTGAGGAAGACCAGAACCTCTAGGATGTTTCTAGGGAAGTGGAGAAGGTATTTTGGCAGGGTTTGGCCGAGCTTTAGTGCTCAAATTGGTGTGAGGAGGATGGGGAGGAGGTGTCCTTTTATAAGGGAGGAGAGGGGCACCTTAGGAATATCTCAAAATATTATTTTATATTAAAGTCAAAATCGGTTTATAATGGTTCCAAAGGGTCTTATTTCGAAGATAAGGTGGGGAGGGGTCGAAATCCTATCAACCAATAGAATTTAGACAATTTTAGGATATTATTTTAACCTTATCAATTAAATTTAACTCTAAGTTAAATAATTTAACTTTTACCATGTCTTTTTGTTTTCTTTCACTATATGGTTAATAAACTTACTATAACATGCCAAAAGAACCCCAAATTGTTTATTATTAATATATATATCCTTATCTAAGTCATTTGGCCGAACCTTAGATTTTTAGGAATACAATAAAAATTAATAATATAATATTTGATTTAAAAACTATTTTGTGTCAATTTTGACACTATTTGATATATGATTTTTGTGAAAGTCATAACAGAATTATATGTTCTAACCAAGTTGATTAAATCAACACTAATATATCATAGTAACCTATAAAATTAGTGGAATTCATAAAAAGTCTCAAATTACATTTATTTTGGTGTTTATAACATCAATTATGTCAATATTTCATTAACAAGATAATTACTGCATCATCTTTGTGTCATAAATAAATTAAATTATTTGATGTCTAAAAATTACAAATAAAATACCATCATGTAGTAAATCTTTTTAGCTTTCTAATAAATATTTACAATCGAATTTATCTTATGTATAACCCCATATTAGAAATGATTTACTTAATAAACTTTGATTTTAACTATTTTAACCCTTCTTTAAATAAATTAATAATAATTGTCCTAATCTAATCCAAGTGGGCCTAAATGGTCATATTTTATTCCTAAGTTTGTTTTTGGTCGAATTACATTTGTCCAATAGAATTAGGACATGTGTTAGGGTAATATTAATATCATATTTACCCTTAGTTACCCTATTTACTATTAACCGTGGTAAAAAAAGTAAAAAGTTACTATTCACCAAAAATTTATTTTCATCTCATTGAACCACATTTTAGTCCTTGAAATTAACCGTGTCTCTAGGATTTTCGAAATTCCATTCACAGAAGTGGTAAAATTAAGTTTTATGCAAAATTCAGTTTTTAACCTACCACTTAGTGGTTTCACTATTCATCAAAAATTGAAGTTTTTCAGAAAAATGACAAAATTTCACCCTAAGCTATAATTGATATTCCGATTTCAAAAATGATTTCTATTTTACAAAATTCCCAACATATAAGTTGCATTAATTAATTTTATAATTAAATCCCGCTGTTAAAACAAATAGCGTGTTTTTAAGAAACTATATCTATCAAAAGATTGACATTTGATTATGTCTGGTTTAAATGTGAAATTACAACCAATGACCAACATTGTATTAAATTGTAAAAATATATTCTAAATATACTTTAAAACCACTCAAATTAATGATTTATCACTATTAATTATTTCGATTAAAAAAGTTGTTTTTAATTATAATTTAGTAATTTTCACTATTCATCAGAATATGAAAGTTATCCGAAAAGTACCAAAATTTCACCTTAGGCTAAATTCGATACTCCGAATCCAAGAATTAAGTTCATTTTGAAAAATAAGATTTACAGAATTTTAAAAAGTGGTTATTACTATTCATAACAGCTATTTTTAATAATATTTTAATAGCACATCGTTGTTTAGTGAAACTCGGTATTGCGTATTACACACGCTATTGAGGAAGGTCGCGATTGCGTGTAATGCAAGGAAAGACAAGGATGCGTGTTGTGCAAGCTCCTTTTGGTGTAGCGTACAATACAAGACATTAGTGAAATAAAAAGAATATTTTTCATAAAATCTCGGGCTGTTACAGACAATGTCATGGATGGGGGGTTTCATAGAGAGACCCATTGGGGGTCCACGTTAGCCTGGCTATGTTGAGAAGAAATAGTTGTGGGTAGGCCTATTCGACGAAGCATGAGGTGAAGCAACATAATTGGTAGAACTACCCAGGGGGCCTTGAAATTGCTTCATGCATACCAAAAGGGACACACAAGAAAAGGATTTTCTGAGAAAAGAGGTTCATAGGTAGAATCCTTGTGATGCTCTGGTGCTCCTTGGAGTGGAAAGGCTTCATGAAGGGATGTGCTTCATGAATTCAAGTCTCTAGACATAGGGATAGGGAATAGGTGAATATGGAAGGTGCTTCACAATGTGGGAAGGCATTATCACATCAATTCCTCGCGAATCAAGGGTTCCTTGTGAAACATAACATTGTGAAGCTATGTGCATTGCAAAGCATAGTGATCATGCCTTAGCATGCAGATCACATATGTATGGTGGGTGTTCTGTGAAGCATAAACGCTCCACGATGACTCGAGTCCCCTTGAAGAACTCCTTCCTTTGCAGAGACCCATGGGATCTATGAAGAGAATTCGACTTTGAAGAGGGGCGGAATTCACACAATGGGGAAGGTATTTTGTGATGCAAAAGTACCTTGAAAATCCCTGGGTTCACAGAGCAGGAATTTCATTTTGACGTGGGAGCTCTGAAGATGAATAGTCATAGGATCCATCCTTTGGTCTCAAGGGGAGCTGGTTATCTATAGGCAAGAGGCGCCACGAAGCATAGCCTATTCAGCACGAATATAGAGTTGGCTCTGTAGTGGGTTCATGAATGTCAAGGGGTTCCTAGAGTATCCTACCTCTTTACGCTATGGCAGGATCACAAACATCAAAGGGGTTCGCGGAGCATCCCTCCTCCTTGCTCTGCAGAAGGTTTGTGAACTTTAAATTGGTTCGCGGAGCATCCCGCCTCCTTGCTCTGCTGTGGGTTCGTGAATGTCAAATCGGTTTACAGAGAATATGGCCTCCTAGATCTGTGGTGGGTACGTGAAGGGACATCTCTACGCCAGCCGTAGGGCTACAAGGCTCCGCGAACAGGCTTCACAAGGAAGCCCCTTCTGATCTTCTTTTGTTCTTGTGCTTCCTTTATTTTTGCATCAACACATATGATGAAATATTAAAATCACAAGTTAGTGAAAATTCCAATATCCAAAAAATATATTAGTCAAAACTACATCAATGATTGTATGGTATTGATTATAATATATATATATATATATATATCTATGTATGTATGTGTCACGAATCATCAAAATATGTTGGTTGAGGTTATCTATATATTCAACCTTCGACATGTTCTAATCCACCATAACATTGTGTAATCCCCATATGTAATCGCAAATTACCATCCCAGTAAAATTTAGGAACCAGGATGGGGTAACACTATACATAGATTCCGAGGTCAAGGACCATAGCCTCAACCATAATAATTACTGTACATTATGTTGTTATAATAATTAAAATTTAAAAATAAAAAATATATCAAATTGTATATCACGTATCCAACAAAAAACTCATCATTAACTCAGTTAAAGGGAAACATCTAGCACTAAATATAACCATCAAATGATATTCTCGCCATCAAAATACAATAACAGAAACTATAGGTATGAAAAAATCATTATGATTTTAATACAGACATATATGACAAATCATTAAGATGTATCATTACTTCCTACCTAGAAACAATAGATATTATCCATATCCCACTAGATAGACACCACCTATAGGTCTCAAAGATGAAGTAATAAAACATTACTCTTCCAATATCACATGGATAGAATATTATAATACACATCAAATTCAAACAATAAAGCCAGCCAATGAACACCTATAGCCCACTGAATCTACCCATATGAATAAAAAATTAAATACAATATAATCCCCCAACAACATCATTTATGTTTCAACAATCAGGACACATTTCCATCTCACTCACCTAAGGTCACCATGCTCTAGTAAGCCCTAGATCCCATTTTGAAAGCACTGTGTTATATTATTAAAATCCCAAGAGAGTGAATACACTCTTCCTTAATCTTCCAACATGGATACCCCAAGACCAATGGCTAGGAAAGGGAAACTAGGAAACATCCTTTGATTTTAAAATATAATTTCTTGTAAACAAATACAGTTTTTTATTTCTCATTTCACACACAACACTGCTCTAAACAGAGCCTAAAAAAATTGATTAAATTTATTATGAAATATATTATTAATTATAAAACCTCTGTAAAATTAAAAATGTAATATCCAATCAAGAATGAGTAAATTTTGATGATGTATGATTAAAATGACATTGATTTTTAAGGGCCATTCATTCTCAAATAACTATTGTATGTAATAAAAAATTTAATCAATAACTGCTAAATTATTATTATGATAATATATAATATTATTATGTAAGAGAAAAAATATATTTATATCAATTAAATTAGAATTAATTTGAACTATTTTTTTGGAAAAAATCATGATAAAAAATATAATGTCTTAATAAAGTAGCATTTATTTTTTTAAAATTTTCAATTAGAAGGTAAAATTATGGAAATCAGAATTTATTTTCTAAAAAAACACAATTTTTATTATAAGGAATAATAAATATACATTAGGATAAAATATTCTATTCTTAGAAATAATTAAATTTTTGTTAAATATTAAAATATACTATTTTTATAAAAATCATAACATTTCTATCAATAGAAATAATTAATTGTTACTAATAAAATTAGAAACTGATTATTTGGAATCTATTTATATATTTAATATAAGAATTACTAAATAATCATTATAATTTAGAAAGCATGTGTTTAAAATTTAAATAACTCTGTGGAACTTTTCAAATAAAAAACTATTGTATGAAATTCACTTTTAAATAAGAATTTTTCAGAGGAAATTTTATTATGGATTTATTATGAAGACATATAAAACTATATTGTTTAATAATAAAATAGTTAATTTTCATAAAATCTAAAACATTTGTAATAGTTTCATCAAACAAATATTCATTCTTAAAAATAATCTTTTGTCCAAAATATTTTTTTTAACACCTTACATGTGAAAATGTAAAAACTATTTTCTAAAATATATATAATATGTTTTTAGAAAAATTGATTTCATATATCAAATTATTTCCTAAAAATTATTTAATAATTCCCTCCAGTGAAACAAATATTTAACAAATTAATTTCACATCTTATTAGATTAGTATTCAATACATAATATTGTAGTCAACACTAGAATCATCTATGTTGAGTGTCTTTAGAGATTTTGATTCCTAAAAATCTTGTTTATAACATATTTAACCTATATCCCACTAATTTCATCATAACTATCAACCTTTATAGACATATCATACATAAAAACATTCTTCTCAATATGGTGAGATGATACATAAAAAGGATGATATCTAATTCCATGTAATGGTAAATAAGGTTAGTATCAATGATCACATAATAACATTATCCTACATGTATGAGAAATCGAAATTATCATTTTTAGAACCATATATTACATATAATAGAACATAATCTTGATTCATGGCATAAATTATGGTAATTCGTAATACAGGAATCATAAAGTTTTCAAAAAACATAATCCATGACAGCATAATATTGGTATAAGAAATACAATTAGGGAATAATTGTAATAATATAAAATCATTTAATTAGACAAGTATTATATAAAATATTGTCCTAGTGGATTGGGTACAATCTCACCTAGTCAAGAGGTAGTATAAAGTATATCATTTTGTATAGAGTCCCTTACTAAACTATGTTATCACCTCATGCATGTCATTATTATCTTATGATATATTCATTTTTAACCAATGCATTAAATGTATATATAACTATTGGACCATACCTAAAAACTAAAATAATAAATAAGTGTTATAAAATATAGTTAATAATTCATCATATAATAAATTATTGATAAGAATAGGGTTTCGTTTATATATTATCATATCAGAATACATGAAAAACAAATAGGTTTCATAATGGTTTTATCATAACTTAATTGGCCCATGGTAATGCAATGTGATTCATCGGATCATTGTAAAATTTCCATCATCATCAATGCAATAAATTAATGTGCATGGTTTCATTGGATCATATATTCTATAAGAACAAGTAACATAACAAGATGTCATAATAGATGGACATTACATTTAAAATATCACTGGATCATTTCATAAGAAAAATAGACTATTCAATTTGAAATAAATTATTTAAATCATCAAAATATCCAAAGTAATAAGGGAAAAAATTCATTAAAACATACTAAGAAAACATGGAATGTAAGCTTCAAATTATTTAGAGGTTATAATGGTGGGAAATTGTTTTCATTCCATGTACATTGAAATAAATATTCCTATCTAATTTTTTTAACAAAATCAAATGAAACATGTTCATAAACTGATATGATGATTTTTTTGGAATTTTTTTTGAAAACCCAATCGTTAGTAAAAATTAGAAATATAATTATGTAATTTGAGAAACATTCTTTAAATTCATTTTTATAGAACATGAACATGGATGAAAGATTATTTTTGACCAAAAATAAATACAAATTCATTTTTCATTATAAATTTTATTTTAGTCTCCTTATTAAATAATTTGAGTAAAATTAAAAAAATTCACTCAATACCCAGAAAATACTAAACAAGGGGAAAAATAATGATATTTTTCTAGATAGGTTATAAAAATTCCTTGTTTGAATCATAGTCATTAATAATATGAACAAATAATGACATTGTTACATAAATCCCTTACACCAATTCCCATTTTCATAGAAATCCCTCTATGATCATATATAATAAATTTAAAATTATTAAAAATATATAACATAGACATTTATAACACAAAAAGTCATATATTATCAATTTATAACATTTTAATTATAATCTATTAATCATTCATTATTGAAATAGTAAATGTTTTGTGATAATTGTGTCAATTTTCATGTGTATTTGTGTTTGTTGGTTATAGTCATTGTTATTAAATCATTATTACATTATCTATTGATTTTTAATTATGAAATAAATATCATATATATTATTATATATTTTATTATATACATCTATAAGATATAGATATAAAAAAATATATTCCACTGTTCATGGAGATGGTGGGCGTTAGATACGCATATATGATGCTTTTACGTTATGTAATACTGAAAGGAAGAATAGATATTAAACATAATGTTTAAATAATTTTTATAATGTCATATATATCAAATATATTCATTTCTTATATAATTATTAAAATCTTTATTAATCGGAATAGCTAAATGAATCATATAACCTCATGGAGTTGTTTTCCATACATACGCACGAGCAACAATATCATTTTACCTTATATTTGAATGTGAGTAGGATTATAGGATTTTATAAATTTATAAATTTATAAGAAAAATTATTTCATAAATATTAATGTTAATCATTATAGAAAATATAATTATCTTCTATTGATGATGGTGATGGGAAATGAATTATGTCAGAACATTGAGAAAATAGTTCAGATGTATGCATGAGCAATACCTTCACATTCCCATTTACAAAATTACACTTGGATATTGGTGGTAACATAATCATAATATAATATCAGCATATTGAGGATATTGCAAATATTTTCTATGATCAATACAATAAATTTATAGAAGGAATAAGAATGTAATTTCATGTGTTCAGGTAATATTGTTACCTCTTCTTCAATATGCTCACATTTGATATATTTATAATGACCAATGAAATTGACATATGAAAAAAATACTAAAAAAAGTATATATAAGATAATAATATAATTATTCATGGTTTTTTGAATCTCAATTTCCAATTTTTTCTATAAATAATAGAAAGGATGGTTTCTATTTTATAAAATGGTTTAGGGATATAATTTTATTTTTATAGAAAATAATAATATAATATTATCATTCTCATGCCAAATGTATCCAAATAGACTAATTTTAAGTTGTGGGATCGAATTGGTTCTTAATATGGCCATATAACAATATTAATATATGTTTAATTAAGAAACATACAATTATCTATATATTTAACCCCATGTTAAATGAATTTTGACCATAACCATGGAAAATGATTTCATTATTTTTACTATTCATTATGGAATAAAACAAAAGTAGAATCATTAAAAAATTGGATAAACTTTATTAAAAAATTATACATCAATTTATCAAATAAAATTCCAAGAATTAGTTGATTTTAATTCAATATGAAACTAGAAAATGTGACGAAAAGTTGTATTTCATGAAAAAAATATTTTTAAGAAATTAATGCTTTTATACCAAATAAAATATTATAATAATTATAATGAAAACACATTTATTATTGATTATAAAAATGAACATTTATTTATTTTCAAATAAGTTTTATAAAATATTAAAAATTTTAAATTCATGCTATAAAAGTTATTTTTCAATAAAAATAATTATTTTTGCTTATTAATAATAAATTAAAATTTTAATAGAAATCAAAAAATATTACTATATAAAAAAAATTAAATTTACATTTCAAAAAGTAATTTATTTTATAAAATTTAAATTCATAAAATTGGAAGAAATTAGTTCATTTTGTTTACCAAAATAAGATATTATTTTTTAAAGAAAATGTATTCTTAAGTCATATAATTATTTTAATAAAAATTGAGGAGATATTTTTACACATTATTAAAATATATAAAATAGTTATACCTAATTCTAAAATTTTTGTTATTAATATTCATTGTTTCATTTTAATGGTAATTTTATATTGGTATAATTTATTAACATTCACTTGGTGAAGGGGTTATGACGGTCCCATGATATTATGAAAATTATATTTATTTAAATTGAAATGTATTACAAAATATCTAAATTTTATATAATATCACCCCCAAAATTGATTTTTTTAATTGAAAATATATAAAATTTATAAGAAACATGTGGATATTTTTTCCATCACATACTAAGGATCTTGTATTGATTCGTCTTAATTCTCATTCATCTATAGAACAACAACAAGGTGTGTATTTGTATTTCATAGAGATTTAGCTCATTGTTCCACGATGTATATATGTTTTTCTTCATATACTTTTTCATTCCCCATTGCTACCACCTCCGAGTTAAACAAATTAAAAGGATCTAAAATGACCTTCCTTAAGAGAGATATGTGGAAGTCAACATCATCTTGAGATAGAGTAGGTAGTAGTTCCCAGAAATAATCCACTATTCATACAACATGAATAATCATTAAGGGGATAAAATTTCTAGGGCTCTAAATTCTATTCATTCTAAATATAATAAGCTTAGATCATGAGAAAAATCAAATGATAAAATTCTCAAAAACATCAAATCAAAAATTTATTTTCAATTGTAAAATATATTTATTATCGACAATGAGATAACATGATGTGTTGCATAGTAAATGAACATTATCTCACATTTTCCAAACTACCACAGGGCCTAATAGTTTTCATTCTCGAACATAATCTCATCACTATGGATTTATAAAATTCATTCCACAGTTAGATTCATAATGATGCATATGAATTATTGATTGAATAATAATATTTTAAGAAGACACTACAAGATTAATGTATTGATACCAACCATGTTCAAAATCCTAATAACTCGACCACATTCTATGCCCCAATGAGTGAATTCTTCACTTATATTTCCATCTGTCAGATTATGATAAGATGTTCTAATATACAACTATGAATAAAATGTTATGTGGTGACATTTAACGAAGATAAAGATAATCTTTAGATTTAGATAATGTAATATTGAAGGTGGTACATCATGTTGTATTACCATTAATATTATCAATATTCAAGAAATATTATTAGTATAGAATTTTTTTCTTATTGAAATTATGTGTGAGGAATTTGTAAGGAGTTAAACTACAAAAAAATAATTAAAGACATTATATGTTTTTGAAAGTCCAATGAAAATATCCATGGCGTTATTTTATAATTCTATTTTTGTATGGGTAGTATTTATAACATAGCATTGGAATTTTTTATGACATAATTATCTTAATGATATAATATAGTCATGAAGATAAAAAAACATCAACATATATATGTTTTCCAATAAGAAAAATTCATTTAGTTCTTTATATATTTTCATTTTTATATGATTAATCGGGATTATAAGATTATTGGATTCATAATATTTTTAATTATTCATATCTGGTACAGATGATACACAAATTTTGTTGTTAAACTATTTAATTCCTCTACAATAAAGGTAGAACTCAAGAATATTTATCACATTGTTTTTTATGTAAAAGTTTTTCTTTCCTCACAAAAGTAATATATATATATGGATATATGATTGAACACTCATTTTATAAAGATAATATTTCAACCATTTTATAGTTATTCCATGATCAATCCAATCAAAATCCATAAATATTTGTTCTTTTGTAATCCTCTTTATAGGTAAGATGACAAGAACCTTTATACGATGAGCATGATAAACATTTTCTCTTTTATGAGGTGGTAATTATTTAGAAATCCATGTATTTAATAAACTCTGAAAAGATTATTTAGAACATATTCAGATATTTATTTGTTCATTAATAAATTAATCTACTATAATTAGACGACATATACTAAACATTTTCTGTAATTGAAATTCCTCTATAAAATTTTTTAGAAAATTAATACAGTAATAATAAATAAATAGATGGATAATTTATCCAATTGTCCACTAATGTTTTCAAGGAATAAATATATCATTTTTTTCAATATATATGAGGATATAACATTTTCGCTTAATTGAAGCATCACTATTTGTCTTAGAACCTTATCGTCTATAGTGTAGTGTGTTCATAAGTTCACTAACTAACCATCACATCATTTCCATGAAATTTTCTTCACATTCATATATACATAATATCATGGATCCCATTAATTTAAAAATATAAATTTAAATATATATCCATCATAAATTCTCTACTATGTTCTTCTAATATCAATCTAAACCAATAAAATTATGGACATTGGTCATAGTATTTGTTCATGGATAACGTTCAATAATAATTTGACATTTTATATTTATCATAAAACATCTCAATACTTAGTTTCTTCTGCCAAATCCATCAATAATATTAATGATATTCCATATACATATAACATTTTTTCAATTCATATATAATGACTATGAGAATTTGATTTGGTGATATCTAAAGACTGTATTCATTAAACCCATGATGATAATTGGGGGTATTATCGCAACCAGTTGGCAAAACAAAAACTTTATAGAGTCTATAACTATAATGAATGGTTTTCATGGACATGTAATTTCATTCTACCATATATTTATAGTATCTAGATAGAATATAAATCTTGTAAAATATTAATCTCTTTCTAATTGATCAAAAAATCATTATTTAGGGGAAGATCAAATAAAATTTTGACAATGATATTTTTTTATTCATGATAGTAATGCACTATTTAATTTTTTATTCACCTTAATAAAAACATTATTTTCACTAAAATGTTACACACATTGATGTATGAATCCCATTTCACTATTAAATGGGAATTTTTCATAAAAACCAACTAATAAAAAAGGTATATTATATTTTTAGTCATTGAAATTGTTGTGACACTAGGTATGACTTCTATTGAATTCTTAAATCAGTGATTCAATGATTTTTATGGAAAATAATATATAACGACTCAAAATTTCTCCCATATAATAGGAATATATTCGATGTTGATTTTCTCCCCAACCATGTGAGATAAATAACTATTTTTCATAGGAATCGCGATCCATACAATGGATTCATTTTCAATTAGATATTTAAATTTGACATTGAAGTAATAGAATATTATAGTTTGGTATAGTATTTTAAATACGATATATTGTACTTTGAAATAGATGTGTAAATTTTGTAAATAAATAAAATAAATTCCTAAAATACAATTGAATTCAACTAGAGTAATAATGATGTTATTTTTAGGAATAACATTATAAAAACATCAATCAGAGAATAATCATATATCTCATATTAGATCATTGTAACATTGGGGGTATCAATATAAATTAAAAATATAATCATTGATGATTTATTTTGATATACTTATAAAGAAATCGGATCTAAAAGACATTTTAGATCCTATATCAAATAACATAGAAATACATCAAGAGTGGATTATTGGTGTACCATTCACCAATTCATTATATAACACATATAAACATTATTGACCACAATATAATTCAAATTTTATCTTTGATTAAGATTATCCCTACATCAATCCTTATACATAATAATAATAATTGTCTACTAGTTATCTTAATGACCCTAATATTTGAATATTAAAAACTATAGTGTGGGTAGTTCATTCTTTTGTGATTTTTACCGGTAATTAGAAAACTTATAAAACAAATCACATAAACCATAGATTTATTTATGACCATTAAATTGACACAAAAAATTATAATTCAACCGAAGGAAATGTACTCCATACATCATTCCACAAATTAGAGATAGTGGAAGGCTCATTTTCCTCTCTTTATCTTTTTTATGAATTTATGTTTATTAAATAATTATTTTCTTATTAGGATGTTTTCTTTGATAGATAACAAAAAAATTTGATCCAATATTATAGCACAAATAATTACCTCTCCATATTTATCTAATTTATTTATAGCTAACACCATTAATTTAATATCCCTTAATGAACTTATGAATGGATAAATAATACTTTTTTGGTCGAAGATATTATGAAATGTGTACCATGCCTGGTTTGTAAAAATTTTATTCATTGGTACTAAGGGATTCATCACTATTTTATTTTAAGAAATGAATTCCATCATGATTTATATACAACTAATACCTAAAAAGTTCTTAATAAAAGGAAATATCATAGTCTCATCCCACATCATGGTAGAAACACTATACTTTTCCGCATTTTCTTGATAATACACCACCAATAATCTAATTTTCCATCCAAATAATAAAAATCTAAAATATAATTTTCTTTTTTTGAACACTATAGTATTGTAAATAACTTTTTAGTGGTGTTGATTATCGACATTCCTACTAGAAAATTAGCAAATCATTTAAATGTATGAGGATAATTAATAAAGAAGGAATCAATAGAACTATGTTCACTATTTTACTCTCTTATAAGGATATCATTGTTAATAAATTGAGAATGTATCATAAGAATATAATTCTATTTTTCTATTCCTTCAGATATAAATTTTTTTTTGTTCTAGAGAATAGAAATTTAATTTTCCATAACATTTAGCATTTAATGTTTTCTTTAGGGATCCTTACATTTATTATAACCAGAAAAGAACATGATATAAATATTAATCACTGTGGGAAACCACATATTCATGAAATATATTTTATTATATTTATAAATTATAAATCATTTTTCATCTATTATACTATAGGTATAACCTTGGTCATTTATGATCATCATCAATTCAAATCCTCCATACGAGTTCATACATAATTTTTAATTAACCTAAGAATATCCCCCCAAGAGATTCATCCCATGTTCATATTAAGTACAAACTCACAATTCAACAAAATGGTAGATATGATATAACAAGACTACACATTTCAGGTTATGAACCTTATATGTATTATTACTAAAACCACATCCTTTTTTATTTTCTAGACATAGTTTTTTATATTGGAAAAACGAAATCTTATCATAACCATAATTTAGGATGATATCCCATAAATAGGATTATACTATGGTTTCTCACTATTTTGTTCATCCTAATTGTTAATAGTATCTAAAAATTGATCTTATACTATATATAGTAACCAATACATTTCAGATATAAATATAACTTCTTATTAGTTTAAAAGTCAACAGATAACATTAATATATTCACTAGAATAATATAGTTTTAGTACTATTTGGAACATATAAATAGCTATTTAATAAGAGATAAACAATATCTATCATAATGTTCAACATGTCTATCAGCCTTATTTCAAATATCAGAGGAAAAACCCTCCATCAAAATCATGATAAATGAATCTAGGGAAAGGGAGAGATCAGATACAAAAAAGGAAGAATGCGAGGGATATAAATACCCACTTGAAAAAGAAATATTAAAAAAGTTGTGAGAACATGATGTTATCTTTTTAAAACCATACCTTATATATCATATATCACAATCCCATGTCATGGTATAAATCACAGATGTTTATATAACATAGACCATAATGGATTAAAAGAACATGGTCCTTAAGAGAATATAATTTTCATAATTCTTATATATATGGAATAAACCTGACAATATAAAATCATTTCATTACACAATGATGACTTAAAATACTCTCGTAGTGGATTAGGATAACTTTTATTTTATAATATCTTTAGTTAAGGTTAACTCCTAGTAATTTTATAGTGTTAAATTTCTCTTACTGATCTATATTCAATACCAATTCCAGTCATTATTATCTCATGAGAAATCCATCTTTATCGAACAAATTTTAGGGATATATAATTATTGTTCCACCAATAACAAAAATAAAATCAAACATATGTGATCCAATTGATCACGAAACCATAATCATAGCATAACTAGTGGAGAAGAAATGATTCTACTAGACATTTAATAATTATATAACCTATAGAAAAGAATCACATTTCATAAAGGATTAATCATGTATTTATTTACTAGTGGGATGTAAATAGTTTTCATATATTCATGTATATATCATCATTATCATACATCCAATTATTAATATGTGGATGTATCATTGGATCATATCCCCAAAAAAGTAAATGTTACATAAATTGATTTTATCATATATTAAAATTATATTAAAACATCCCCATATTATTTAAGGATGAAAATTTATATGTGGAAGATTAGAAAAAATTATATCATCATATTTACATGTATTTTGACCTCCAAGAAGATTAATCCATCAAACAAGAGATGTAGAAAAATTTTCCATGGCTTCGGTAACATCTTTTTTTCTACTGGTAAACATAAAAAAATGGAATGGGGAATTGATTTGGGATATCCTAAAAATGAATTATATTTATTTAATAGGATTTTTCTATGTATTAAAATCAATAAATAATTTTATTGATATTTGGTAAAAATATATATATTGAATTGAATATTTTGCCACCATGAAATCATATATGACATAGTTCTCAAATTAGTGTCCCTTTGAAAACGATAAGGGGGAATAAATTAGAAGGATATGTATATTTTTATCCATTGTATGTATAAGTTCAATTTAGTTCAATTCTTACTAGAGTAAGTTTTTTTAACTACACATGATGAAGAATTATTTTAAGGATTGTTTATGAATAGCTAATGTAATTTTTTCACTATGTATGATCATTGGACCCTCCAAAAGTAACTATTGTTAATAAAATTAGATCTTCATTTTGTAACTATTCATGGAATGATGAGGCTCACTTCATGATATAATGATAAAAAAAAATAGGATTAAAAAATAGGAAAATAATATAGGACTCTGTGATGGTCATAAAAAATGGATATTAGGTTATATTTCTTTTAATATTGGATAAGTGGATGCCCATTTGATCTGGTCCCGTGAAGTTGAATATATTGGAGACGATTCAAAAGATAAAATTGATTACTTGGATATATATATGTTTCATCTTGGGGAATTATATCAATCATTTCAAAATTTATGTAATGTTTGTATTCTGTGTGTTTAATCCATTTAGAAGCATGTGATGAATTTGTTAATTGTGTATGTTATGCTTAGGATTCTAGTCTGGTAACACATGGGAGAATTTTTAGCATAAATTCAGTTTAGTTACTATATGGATTTAATTATCTCACAACATGATTATAATGTTTGGTGTTATGAACAATGCCATGAATATCACAGAAAATATAACAGTTAACTAAAAAATAATATTTTGGGGGGATCCATGACATTAGGGTGGAGTTATCTATTAAATGAACTCATATGTTCGTGAATTATTCCATTTTAATGATGGAATGTTTAAAATATCATATATTCTATGGTATTAACCCTAATAATTAAATAAAAATCACCATTATACAACTAAACATATTGATTTTGTATAGGTGGAAGACTCTATTTTTTCTATGATTTTATGGAATTCATTACCGCCACATAGACTGGAGGATATCCACAATGAGTATGTAGAAATTATTTAATAATCTATTTTAGGTTATCAATTCATATAATACTATAATAAGAAATTGAAATTAAAAAATATTTATGTAAAATATTAAGATATAGAGGATTATGATCCACAAAAGAGATTCTTTTGGGACATTACTTTTAAAAGAAAAAAAATAAAAAGGCTAGGTATGTTTCATTAGTTCCAATGGAGATGTCTGGATCATTGATGGATTAATCCCATATGAATCCCACCATGGGTATTAGATTGATACATTTGTTATATGGGTGGAGGCCTCATGGTAGTTATTTAAATTAATTTTATGAGGATTATAACAAGCATGGGGACCCTGAGGAACTTTTTCATTTGAACTATGTTATTTGATGCATTATATTTTTGTTATTTTTTAATTGGGTTTTATTGTAATGTATTACCCCATATTCATTCTCTATGTGACCATCTTTTTTCATTTAAATAAAATAGGGTTTTTACCTTATATATTTTTAAAGAATTTTGAATATTATTTGTATTGTTTATCGAAAACATGTAATGGAAGTATAAAATAATTTCATTTTTATGATGGTAAAAAATTATGTTAATCTCACGTAAATTAAAAAAATATTAAATTCATATTTTAATTAACAAGTAAAAATTAATTCATATGAAAAAATTATGATTCTTTTTTTTAATTTTATAAAAATAAATCAAGGGTATGAATGAATTTAAACCATCAAAAGTTAATAATTATAAAATCATCAATATTTTAGAAAAACCCAGACAAGGAAAGAATTTAATCATCAAATAATGATATAAATAATTTAGTATTTTTTTTAAAATATTCATTCATTCTAGAGAGAATATAATTATATAAAAATGAAAGAAACTCGTGTAATCTAAAAAATAACCAATGGATAATAAAATTAATTAGATTATTGGAAGATAATTTATAAAATTAAATCATAAATTTATCATAATGAATTCTAATAAATAGCATGATTGTAATAAAATCCCTTACCGTAAGTTCCATTGGTATAAAATTCATCAAATTTTATGTATATTCAATTTAAAACTATTAAAACTATATAAATGGTTCATTTAAATATTTTGATTATCAAATATTAACAATAAAAAACATTTCAAATCCCATTTATTTATAATTATTTTTTGAACTCAATATTTCAGGGTTTTTCGTATTTCTGATTTGAAAACATTTTCGGTTCAGTAGCTATATTTTTTATATGGTAATCACTATTCTATAATATCCATAATATTACACATATTAAAAATATCACAAATATTCATTACATATATAAATTTTGATTAATCCATAAAAGTTAGACATAAAATAAATTAAAATTATAAATATATTAAAAAACCAATAAAGAAAAAATTATAATTATAATTTTACATATTAATTGAAAAATAAATATTTTCATAAAATTATAAAATATTTTATATATGATAATTTATAAATCAACATTTTATTTATGATTTTCATTTTTTCATGAAAATATTAATAACGTTGGAAAAAATTAGTTGTATTATTTTCTCATAAGACCATATAAAATCTATTCTGAGTAATTTTTTAAGGAATATAAAAAGTTCAAAAGAATAGTAGTCCTTATTTATCAGCATATTTTTTTTATCTAAAACTATAATTTTTAATTATTAAAATATAGTAAATATGATATATTCCATGAATTTAGCAATTCAGTTATAATGGTATAATATATTATTGTTCATTTAGTGTTATGGATTTATGTGTCAAAGTATATTAAGTAAATTAAATTTAGTTTTATAGTAATATATTATAAATCTATGGTTTTTAAAGACCAGTTTTATATTATTGAACTAAAATGAAAATGCTTATGTAAAATTTTGTTACTGTTGTAAAAAACATGAAAACAATCTAAGAGAAATTGACCAAAAAATTGTCACCAAATTAAATATTGAGAAATTTGTAACATTATATTTTCTCAAAATCTATTACAGTCCGCTTTGGCTCAACATGATACATGAAACATGTACACGAATTAAGTTATAATGATGTATTTCAAAAAAATAGCATTCTCTTCCCCTATAAAAATTTATCACATCCACCCCACTACTATTGAAATTATATTTAATTATCCCAACCAAAAGTACTCCTTACTAGTTTCAAAAAATCCCACAGATCTACAATCATTCATTGGTCATTCAAAAAGAGAATTAAATGTAGCATTATGGTGTTACCAATGGGAGAACTACAAAGGGGGAGAAATTTTCCTTAACTGGCCTCTCGTAACAATTTTACATCTCTACAATATACATTAACTTCCTTCCATAATTGTATGATTAAAATATTTTTAAATTAATCATCAGTTTCATTATATTAGTGTATTATCCTTCTTCTTACATGAACAAAACCTTTCAATAATTAATATTTTCTAATGTGTACATTCACACTACCACTTGATTAAATGTTGTGCCAGATTCCTCATTACTTCCATTATTTTATTTTACTAAATGTACATTAAATAAATTTATATGAAACTTGTGACAATATTAATATTCTAAAATTATAAAACATAGATTATTTTTTAATTTATCCGTGGAAAATTAATACATCACCTATGTGTGTGAACAAACTACTTTATCCAAAAATGTTTCCTACTTCATTTTAAACTCTAGTTTTTCTTATATATCAAAAACTATTTTTAAATGATTTATTTAGTCAAATAAATTTTCTTTTTTATTCATTTAGGAAGACCCGTAAATAGTAAACAAATTCATGGTGGTCCAAAATGATGAATACCTAAGGAATCTCCTATAGAAAAACCAATAAAATCCTAAGTTAATGATACTACTCTAGAGAAAACCAACATGGGGTCATCATGAATACTCCCCCGAGAAAGACAATATGTGGAGAAGTTGGCCTCCCATGGAATATATAGAACCACACATCCACTAGTAATCATCATGGTATAGAGACGAATGAGGTATTCCAAACACCAAGGCACCTCACCTTTCCCTTGAAGAGCCTGAATCAACACCGCGGTGTCCAATTACACTTCTAAAACACCAATGATAACTGTTTGTATAGCATAAACCCCATGTTTAATGCTCATACCTCTGCTCCCAATGAACTACTCAGTCCATGAATGCTTCTAAATGATACTAAAACTGAATCAATTCTGTCTTGTACCATTCTCATCCCATGCATTATCTGATTAATAAACGATCCATCAACATTATATTTAAGGAAATTATCTGATGGTTCCTTCTAACCCACCATTCATATACCCTAGATCAAGCCTCTAGTCTGTTAAAATAGTTTCATAATACAATAGAGTTTGCCCCCCTTCAACAGATAACCTAAATCATGCAGTTCCCCTTCATTATCATATAAAGAAGAGAACCCAAAAATTGACACTCCAGTCATTATTTAATCTGCGCATCCCTAAGATTTCATAAAATTGAAGTAACAGTGGTGTTGGGAACCTTTTTTCCCATCCTATTCTGATTCGCTCCCAAAAACCAACCTTCAAAAAACTCCTATAAGGAATTTCATGAAGCATTGTACTTACCCCATCTATCCATATTAGTCATGTGGAAAGAAACCCATTCACGCCTGTTAAAAAAGTGAACTATTGAAAAAACCTGAGGATTAGCATAAAAGTAACACCTATACACCATAGGAATTCTCTTATTCTAAATATTTTCCTCCATAGGTAGGGCATGTTTGAGTGCTCTCCATACGACAAAACTCATCTTCGAGGGAACATCCATACACCATAGATTAGCACCCCATTCACCATGGCTCCCTTCCTCTGGGATAAGGCCAAGATAGTTGTGCATATTAACGATCCCTGAACAATATTTAATAAAGAAATAGCGTTCATCTTCTTGAGAGAAAAAATTTCTTTGAATAAATCCCTCTGCTCCATGATGAGAAAGGCTTCCATCTATATGGGATTTTGGCATCCATCTCTCACTGACGTATCTAGGCCTAGAAATCCAAGAAAAAATAGCTTCTCTCTGAGCCAGTTATCTCTCCGTAGATTCATATCCCCGCGTCCAACAATCTAACCAGATAAATCCAGATGGATACCCATGTATGACACAGTTGTTTTCCCTAATCTGGATAGTTACCTTCTATCCCATTCCTCCGAATGCTTTTCATATTTTATTCTTAGTTCATTGGCCCAAAAAAATTTCCCCATAATAAAATACCAAGCCATCCAAGACTATATTGATTTCATAACTACATTTAAATCTATGAGGCCAACACCTCCTATATCTACTGGTTTTGTATTCAATGCTACGACTCCCAATGAACCCTTATAGAGACTGGCCACCACGATGACCTTGAGTGGTACGTTGCATGGGAGGTGATGACCATAATTCAAAGATAGTGTGAGATGGGATACCTATGGATCATATTGTTTTTCAATATCTGGAACCTATGGGGGTTATGGACATAGGTTCTTAAACACAATTCCATGATGGTTTTTTTAGTATATGAAGACGTTGAATGGCATACTGCATCTACCCTTGACTATGGATAATATGGTATGAGGGTTCTAGTAGCATTATCCTCCCTCAATTTAATGGGATGTCAGACCATAGGTATTGGAGTTGTTTCTTGAGACCACATTATTAATTTTTAAGCATCTGGAGATCCCTATGGAATAGAGGGTCTTGCTCCTGACTTACATGTTACATGGATTGGCATATCTCTGGTGTGAAATTTTGAATTGGTATAACGGGATGTGGAATATGGGTTATGAAGAATTCCAAACTTTCATCCTTGAATACATTTAACATGTGTATTTGCGGGAAGAGTGGGCAAGTGAGTATAGAAATTTGGAGAAGCGTGTGATGCCAATTATTTAATACACATCATGCTTTATAGAGATTTATTAATTTGCATCTATGTATATTACAAATGATCTATCGAGGGATAAACTATTTGTGGAAGGTCTCATATAAGCAATCAAATATCAGGTCAATGTATTTAGTTTTCCTTCTTTCAATGAGACTGTGAATCAGGCGTTGATTACTGAGTAGAACATGAAGAAATTTTGGCATACATAAATGTGAAATGTTGTTTCTCTTACAAATGGATTTACAAATTCCATGAGGAATCACTATTTAGAGGATTCCCCCAACAAGATTTATTTTTAGGGTGTGGATGATGTCATCTTGTTGTATTTCTTTCAGTTTAATAGGTTAGGACAAGATAAAAATCAGTGGGACTGTGACAGTTTGAGTGCCTAGCATGCAGAAGGATGGGGTATATGCACTGAATTTGTAGGACCTTCTCTCCAGCTATGAGTGGTAGGTGGTTAGTTCTGATTCTAGGTTCTGGAGCAGGTTCATATAGTCCTCATCATGTAGGATATGAAGTAGTGTAGGACAGTCAGGCCAGCCTAGTTGTAGTCATGGTCGTCATAGCCAGAAACTTGGTTCTTAGAGAAAATATGGTAGACCGGCTCACGGTATCCATGGAGGTTCATAGGGCTGTGGAACAATCCATACATATGCTGTACAATAGGCCCAATAGGAGGAAGATCAACGACCATCTATAGTGAGAGTTATGCTCTGACTATCTTTTAATATTGCATATTCTCTTTTGGATAGAGGTGAATCACACAGTTTTATATCATCAAGGGTGTTCATAATTCATGGGCTTGTTATTTTACATTAAGAGGGTGTATTGATGCTAGATACATCATTGGAAATCAGAACTGGTGATGTGAGAGAGTGTATGGATTGTACCCATGATTTTGTAGGGTTTCACATCATTGGGGATCTATATTTCATTAAGGTGATTGGGTTTTACTTCATTCTCATGATGAAAGGGCATATAGATTATCAAAAATATATTGAAAAATATCATCGAAGGGTGAATTTCAGATCACAATGGGTGCATTGTTTGTTCATATGGGTGAATAGGATTTTCAAGAAATCAAAGAAGGATCAATAATCGTGGGCTGGGTGGGATGACATCCCATTTTACAATATTGATTCCGGATTACATTGGAGTGGTTTAGGTGGACTTACCTCTAGTGGTTGAGCTCTTTAGAGATGTGTTTCCTGATTACTTTTCTGGGTTACCTCCTGAGAGAGAGGTGGTGTTCTCCATCTCGCTAGTTCTAGGAGCTACACTAGTATCCATTCCTCCTTATATGATGGATATGATAGAGTTCATGAGCTTAAGAGGAAGCTAGATGTTTTAGAGTGAAAGGGTTTTATCATAACCAATACTTCTCCATGTGGTTCACTGGACCTTTTTTCGAAAATATTCTATGGAAATCTTAGACTATGAATGGACTATCAGAATCTGAACCAGCTGATGATTAAAAACTGATATAACTTTCCACGAATAGATTATCTGTTTGATCATATTCAATGAACCTGTGTAATTTTGAAAATTTTCATGAGGTCAGGATATTACTATGTTAATGTTTGAACTGCACACATACCTCATATATCATTTCATAGATGTTATGGTTTATGTGAGTATCTGGTAATGACATTCGGTATCACAAATGCCATAATAATTTTTATGTTGTTTATGATTCGAGGGTTCCTTCATTACCTAGAATGTTTTTCTTGTGGTTCTCATAGATGATAACTTTGGGTATTCTCACAATAGATATGACCATTCCAATCATCTTGCTATTGTTTTTAATACAATAAGATGGAATCAGTTATATGTTAATCTCACAAAGTGCCACATTTTTATGGACCATATTTGCATTCTTTGTCACCTCATCTTAGGGACCTGAGTGTAGTGGACCCATAAAAGGTGATATAAATAGTATCATAGGGACATCCCAAGAATGTATTTGATAAATGGAGTTTCTTAGGTCTTGATACATAAAAGAATCATTTTACACAGGACTTATCACTCATATCAGCACCATTAATAGCCATAACTAAGAAGGTTGTGGAGTTTGTGTGGTCAGAATCCTATGAGACATCATTTCAAGAGATGATAGGTTGGTTGACATCTGATTCAGTCCTAATACTTCTAGATAAGGACATGAGTTACACTATTTAATATGACACCGTTGGTATTATGATGGGGGTAGTTCTGATGTAGGGAGATTTTTTCATGGCGTATGGGTCTCGGTAGCTGAGGGTTCACAAGAGGAATTACACTATGCACAATCTGGAGTTAGCTGCATTTGTTCACATGTTGTTCTTTTAGAGAAACTATTTACTTGGATATAATTTTGTGGTGTACACAGACCACAAAATACTCATGTATACCTTTTCACAACATGATTTAAATTAGAAGTAGTGAAGGGAGGTACAGTATCTATAGTCTTTAAAATTCAAGCATGCCTACACTCCAAAAAATGGAAAAGTAGTGTCTACAACATTGAGTAAGATGACATAGATAGAGGAAATTTGGTAGAACTATAGTGAGTGAAATGTTATGGTGTAGTTCTCTTAGATCCATATTGAGGTGCAAAATAGACATGGACAAACTTTTATATCATCCTTAGCAATGACCTCTACTATACTAGACATAGATATGATTAGATAGCTATCAGATTCATAAGGCCCAATTATACATAATGGTGTGGCATGTAAGGTCCCTCCTTCTAGTTGGATGGTAGGAGATGATGATATCCTATATATCCATGGATGTGTTTGGGTTCCAGTGGATATACATGAGGAGCTAATGTAGTAGTTTCCTACATCATCTTGGGAATTTCATCCTGGGGTGACGATGATATACCATGGCTTTGGGATGTCAATGCTATTGGTTGGGAATGATGTGTTGGGTGGCTGGTTTTGTTACTAGGTGTTTCTCCTTTCAGCAAGAGAAGGTGAAACATCAAGGACCAGCTGGGATTTTTGAGTAGTTAGCTACCCCCAATTTGAAATGGGATAATGTCATGATTGATTCAATGAATGGTTCAATGAGGTCCACTCAAGGTATCGACTCCATGTAGGTTGATGATGAAAGGCTTACAAAATTCTATCATTTCATACTAATTGAAGAAACCTCCAGTGTTGATGATCATAGAATCTAGTACATCTGAGAGGTGGTTTGACTACATGTGGTACCATGAACTATCATTTCGTATTTGGATGCCCACTTAACATCTGATTTCTATTAGTGTTTTTAGAGGGTGCTGGGTACACAGGTTCTTCTGAGAACAACTTACCACCCTACGAATGATGGCTTGTCAGGGAATATGATTCATGTTCTAGAGGACATGTTGCGAGAATATGTTTTGGATTTTGTGGGATATCAGGAGAGGCATATTCCCCTATTTACATTTTCCTATAAAAATAGTTATCATGCGACTATATTGATGGAACCTTATGAGGCTTTATATGGTAAGACATGCGGTTCTCCCCTCTATTGGAAAGAGGTAGGAGAGGCAGCATTATTGGGACTGCATCTCATGAAAGATACTTCTAAATAGGTCCAGTTGATTAAAAATTGGACAGCTACATTACAGTCTCATTAGAAGTCATTCGCCGATCACATAAAATGAACTCTAGAGTTCATGGTCAGGGAACATTTTTTCGGTGTGTTTCACCATGGATTGGACACAATCAATTCATGAGAAGAAGCCATATTTTACAGAGTTATGTCAGGCCATTCAAAATTCATGAAAGAGTTAGGTCAGTTTCCTATCAGTTTTAGTTACAATAGAGGTACAAATCCTTGCACAAATTTATCAATGTATCTTAGCTACACCACTATCACTCAGACTTGTGTCAGGTTTTTCAGGCTGAATATGTTGAGATTCTGTTTGATGTGTACTTTGAGGATAATCCAATTCATATTGTCAAAAGAGAAACAATGGTTCTTTTTGTCCTATTAGTTCCTCTTGTATGGGTTCTATGGAAGATTGAATGTTTACAGGAAAATACTTGGGAGAAGGTGGCATGCATACATGGATAGTGGCCGGAGATGTTCTATGGTGAATCTTGGACAACCATAAAAGGGAAATTTGGGGAAGACTTTCTTAATGGTGGAAGATTATCAGATCCAATGTTTTCCTTATGGTACAAATCATTCCTTTATTGTTAAATGAATTTTTTTCCTTTGGGGATTAGACCATAAGATGGGTTGTGGGCCAGTAGGGTTGTATTTTGATAATGAAGGGGAAAATGGGTTGATGAAAAGCTACATTCTAGTTACATTCACTACCACAAAACTGGGCAAGGCCAGTTCCAGCATTTATCAGTGCTAACTAAAAGGAGCTGTTAAAGGGTTCCCCTTTATCAGTGCTTTTTATTAGCACTAATAAAGGGGGGTCTTTGTCAGCGCTTTTTTTAATCACTGATAAAAGGGTCTACTTCCAAAAAAATATTTAAAAATAGATATTAATATTTAAATATATAGATATATTTATATTGATATAAATATAATATAAATATTTTAAATATATTTTTAAATATATTTTTGATAAGTGTAAATATACAGTTACACTTAATATATAAGATAATTTGTGAAAATGGATTATAAAAAAATAAAAAAAAATTAATTAATAATTTACTAATTATTATAAATTAATATTCATTTAATAACAATTTGACGACTAAAAAAATAAAACAAAAAAAGATCCAAAATATGTTGAAAACGCAACTCGAACATCAAACAACCATAACTTTTGATCCGGCTGCCTGAGCTCTACCTCATTTCAAATCGAAGCCTGTGACGAGCTATACATCATTTTAACTTGGGGGACTCTGATCAAGGTTTTTTCGAGGACAAAAAAGGCCCAGAAGGCCTCCAAAACTAAGCTTTTATCAGGGTACCCCAATTTTTTAACATTTTGTGGATTTTCAGCCTCGTTTAAGGGGGTATTGTTGTCTTTTTTGGGGTACTGAATTTATTCCAAGGTATTACATTCATATTGATATTATGGATTTTTAATTTTTATCATTTTTTATAATTCACTGCTATTTATAATCAAATATATAACAATATATACATATTTTTTTGTATTCACACATAAAAATAAATTTTTTAAATAAATAATTAAACATATTTACATATAACATATATTAGAATTATAAAAATAATAACTAATATATATTTTATTTAAATTACCAATATGTCAATATTTATATACCAATATATTAATATAACTATATTTGTACCTATGAAATGTGTGTGTATTTATTTGTGTGTCTCTATGTATTAACAAACTGATATATATATATATATATATATATATATATTCTAAGATATGTATATGCATATATATATATGTATAATTATACTTATAGAGACACACACACATATATATTTATATGTGTGCGTGTGTGTTGTATATATGTTTTTATTTACACACACACAAAACAAAACATATTTTATAATTGTATTGAAAACTAATCATACAAATATATATTAATATACGACTAAATATATGGGTAAAAAAATATAACTAAATATATATATTTAAGTATATACAACTTAATATTAATATACGAATAAATATATACAGATATACATATAATAATATAACTATATATGTATATATATATATATATATATTAATACAACTATATAAATTCATATTAATACATGAATAAATAAAACTATATATATATATATATATCACTATTTGGAGAGAAAATCAAATTTGAGAAGTGGTAAAGTCTTAGCATGCATGGGGGAGGTCTTGAGTTCAAAACCTAGTATTCGCAAGTAGGGGCATGTGCATGGGTGAATTTGGGGGGGATATAGCGCTGTTAAAGTGGACTAAAAGCGCTGATAAATCAAGGGGCATCATGGCTGGGGATTTCGGGGGAGTGGGTGGGGCAGGGCGCTGATAAATGTGGTGGAAAGCGCTGTTAAAAGCCCCCTATGATTTACAGATTTTATAAAAAAATTATTTTTAAATTTTCTGTTAAATTATTAAAGATTTAACAGCGCAAAAAAACACTTATAAAAGGGGACTTTATCAGCGCTTTTTGGAGAACTGATAAAGGGGACCCCCCTAACTTCTCCGACATAAACAACGTTTTTTAGCGCTGTTAAAGGCCTTTTTTAGCGATGTTAAAAGCCATATTTTTAGATGTTTTTTCATTTACTTAGACAAGACATCATGAACATGGCCTATAAATTGTGTTTTGAAACCTCACGACGTGTAACCTTTCACGATCAGTATAATAAAATCGGAAATTTTACATCTTGTAGTTGAGGAACATATTGTATACATTCCCATAATGTTTTTTAAAAAATAGAGGTATTATCCTCTTATTTTTTATGGATATATGGTTTCTCTCATTTTTGACAACCTAAACCATATAAATTTGGGTTTTCATCATTAGAGGCCATCCAGACTATTATTCAAGCATGGTTTGTATTCTTGGAATTGCATCTGTATGTACTCTATCCCTTTTTATTTTTTCATGATTCATTGAAACAATGATTGTCCTATTCAGATTTTGGATAAAATACACTAATATCCCATTCGTCTTGTGTTCTTCAAACTTTATCCAAACATGGATAAATCAGGACATGATACTAGACGACCTGTCTATTTCTGAGGTGATGTAGGTTTCATATACCTTATTTTTGATTTTATTGCTATTTTTTGGGAATTCATATGGTATGAGATCCATGAGACATTCCAGTATGGCCCAATTTTTTGGCATTAATTTTTTAGTAATTTTCAGACCTTGTGATTGTGCATGTAGGTTCTATATTGGTGTGTTAGCACCTGTTTCATGAATCAAGATCTCCCAAGGGGTGTAACATAATGAAATACCATGATTATTACTATACAAACCAACCAAAGGGGTGTATGCTTGTGAATTGATTATTATTGGAAGCTTGTTAATACTTTGAAAGCATGAATAGCATGTTTAAGAGATTTAGACCCTCTCTTCCAAGTGATATCGTGTCATTACACACATACAATGATAGTTTTTATTAAATTAAAATTAGTGAACAAGTGGACATACATAATGGTAATTGAATAACTTTCAAAGGGTTGAGGTGGGAAATGGTGATATGTGAGACGGTAGGCTCACATGAAATTTTTAATGTATAATATTGGGTGGGTATACCTATATGATATTCCATTGGAACGATAAAAGGTTAATATAGAATGGTAGTCCAATATTATATGAATTTTAAAAATGTTTTTCCCGAGTGATTATACTCATGGATTATAAATGTTGATGTGAGTGGGAATACTCAAATGAAATAAATTGTTTAAATTGTGTGAATTTAATGCTTTGATTGAATAGTTTGATAGATTCCATGGATTTCTCTACAAGGATTTGGAATGCAGTACTGGACACCTGGGGTTGGCTCTACCCCTTGGGTCTTGATTCTATGGGATGCCTTGAGACCTAATATCCCATGAATCTGGAATACTTGGGCTCACATAAAACATGTCATTATTGTACTCTTATGACCACAACTAGTGTCTAAATGAGTTTCCACTACAAAATCCCATGGGACTAGTTTGGATTCCTTAGACAATATTCCTATATCATACCCATAATGGTCTAGATATATTAGATGGTTGCCTTGGTATGTGAAACCATTGATCCGGTCCTTGGGGTCTACGTTTCAGATATTGTGTGGTTGTGGGATTCTTCTTTCACTATAATAAGTTGCAATGACATTCCACATTTTACTATACGGGGAGGCCCTAGGATTCTACATTCACTATACGTCATGGTTGTGGGATTCAACTTTTCAGTATATGACATAGTCATGAGATTCTTTTTTTTACTATACAACATGGCTATGAGATTATACTATTCACTATACAGCGTGGCTATGGAATTTATTACTTCTTTATACATTTTCGAGGTGGTTTTCTTGATATGAATAGTCGTATGGCATGATTATGTTACATGATTATTTTTTTTATCACTGCATTGTTAGGAGCGGACATTTTTTCAAGAATCCTTGAAGGGTTTTTCAGAATTCCTTATTGTAGTAGACTCATGCCTTACTCATTCTAGATTGTTTGAATAATTATTGATATAACTATATTTTCCAGGGAGGTCTCCTACTAGGATGTTTATCTCACACCTTATTTGGGCCCCCTCAGGGACCCAAACAGAATAAATGGTTATCGGTGATGATATGGGAAAAAAACCTAGTATCAGTTGTTGAGTGTGGATTTAGAGTATGGGATAATATGACCAAGGGGAGGTTTGCGATGATGGGATACATTTTTGGGATTTAGGGCTTTTTTGGGCTAGTACTATATTACATTACCTTATATTGTTCTTTATTCTTTAATGGTATTTATACCTCTGCATCATTTTGTATATGAGAAATTTATGGTTTTTACTATTTATTATTGTTTTTTCAGACTTTTCGTTGAATTATTTTTCTTTATCTTCTGGTATTTATTATTTGTTTTAATTCTACTGGGACACTCTGGTAATGCAGTCATAGTCTCTATAATGGCTCACAAAGGCCCTCGATACTAGTCGACTGCATCTGGCATTTTAAGAGATATGCATGAGCCCATGTGGCCAATTAGGTTTGGGGCACCATATGGTGGCATTCGAGTTCGGGAAATTACAGAGTATGTAAAGGGGTCCTCTATGGATGTTTTGAAAATTCCATTATTATATTAAATAACTTATTATTTTTATATCTCTTAATTTAGTTTTCTTATCACACTGCTAATCCGTTTTTACAATTTCATAGTTTAATTTCTATATAAAAAGTGTATTTTTTTCTTAATTAGCTAGAATTTGCTTGTTTAAGGTTGAGATTTTTATAATTGTTAACAAATCTTTTGAAAATGGGATAGTGGTGTGTGTGTTGTGATTAAAAAGAAATGGTAAATTTTATCTACCAACATGTGATAAGCTTATTTTCATACATGTATTTTCAAACTATTGTTAATGGAATGTTTTTAAAAAAAATAGAATGCATGGAATATGTGGTTTTTTTGGGATTCCTATAGATAATTTAGTTTATAAAAACTTCATTACCTTTTCAGTTTTATATTCCTCTTATATTGGGTTACTCATGGAGAAAACTTGGTTCTAGGTTTGGGGTGACCTATAAGGTCTCATGGAGGTATGTGTAGAATAGTTTCTTTCCAATGGTTGTTTTTATTTTTTTGTTACCATTATTTATTAATTTTTTGTATTTAAATTATTAGGAATATCATTCCCACTTTTATTTTTCTGATGTCAGTGATTAGCTTCATGCCCATTGGGATTGAGAATTCCCTTCGGGCCATAGTGCGGACTTGAACGAGTAACCGATTCATGGTTGACCTAGGTTAGTTAATAAAAAAAGGTATCATAGGAGGCCCATGATATTTTTGGTTACTATTAGTTGGAAATTAGAACTATCAGGACTCGTATGGTAGGTACAGTAAGGGAGGGATGAACCATTTTCTCATACATATCCTATTGTTACCAGGGGTTGTCTGATAATTGAGTCTTCTACTATTGGTTTGGATTTAAGGATGTTAATGGAGGTGATCCTATTTTTATTTTGTGATTTATCATGGATTAATGACCCATGTTATATTCAAGTGCCTCTTTCAAGTTCCTTTTAGTGTTATTAGCTACTTGGGGAATGGATCACTGTCCTTTCACCGAGATGGGCATAGACACTAGTCCCTCTCTCTCTGACAGTTTGGTGTAAGTAGTGCATTGTCGTAATTTTGATGGATGTGAGTGTGTTTTTGGAAATGAAAATGGGTTTTGAAATAAAAATTAGTTATTATAAGTTAATTTAAATTCATAAAATTTGTTTTAAAAATTGAAAGCTCTTGGTATGAAAATCTGTTTTTTTAATTAGTAAATAAGTGGTTTGGGTGAAACCATAGGTAATCCTTACGAACTTTTACATTATAGTGGGTTTGTATGGAATGTGTGTGTCGGCACATATTAATGATAGAGAATAAACACATGTGAAATAGTTTAGGGGATTCCATGGGTATGCATTTGAAATTAAAGGCTTATCCTTGTTTTTCTTAAATGGATTTTTATTGGGGAAATGATGTTATAAATTTAAATTGGTTTAGAAAGTGGGTTTTGTTATTTGTAAAGTGTCTATGAATGAAGGTGGTTTTTAAAAATGAAAAATTGAAATATGGTTTTTAAAAGATATATTTTTTTGGTTATGTTTTTATTTGTTTGGATATTAGCCTTTGTTTTGTCTTGTGATATTCATTCCAATTATGTATTGGATTGATGTTGGATTTTATAATATGTTTCAATTTTGGTTCAAAAAATGCCACCCAAAATGGTTTCCATGTATTTCATTGATTCATTCCAAATTTCATGATTCTTCTCAAATGTTGCATATCCTTCATTGTAGTCGCGGTTAGCTAAAGGTGGTGGAGTTCCATGAAGTGGTCGAGCATGTCTTCAGGGTATTGGGAACTCCAGAATCATTTAGTGTGTGTGACATTTTGGGTTTATCTAAAGGTATAACTAAGGATTAATGGAAGATGTTTTCTTTAAAAACACCACTGGTCTAGATTACATAAGATGCTTTCAAGTAAGTCTTAATCTGATGTTTCATACATAGAGAGGCTACGATAAATAAAAGAAAACAAGTCATGTGTGTTCGAAAAGGAAAGTTGATGGTGAATGAATATGTTTCAAATTTCATGGAACTGGTTTCATTTTCTCTAAATGTTGGATTTCAGGATATAATGAAGACTTGTTTTTTCATTGGGGGTCTTGATGGATAGATCATTGAGTGGGTCCTCTCTTATAAGTACCATCATTTATTTAAGTTGTTAGAAGAATCTTTCCTAGAAAAATTGGTTTCCAGAGGTTGTGGAATTGGTTATCTTGTGCCTCCTATGCCTCATGAAGATTCCCAATGTGGAATGAAGTATATAATTGAGGATCATGGTTATAAAGAGCCTCTTTCAATGGATATATCTTTCAGATCATTGAGACATCCTTGTGTGTGCGACTAGTGTGGCCCTTTCAGTCACTCAAAGTCATCATTTCAATTCCCTCTGAATTCATTCCATTTCTGTGGCTATCTGGGTCATTTAGAAATTTTTTTTAGAATGTTTTTCCTGAAGAATATGTTATGAACATGGGATAACATAATATTCATTAGCCATTAGTTCTCTTTCTATTAGTTTTAGGGTGATGCTCACAAACAGTCAAGAGATTTTAGGGGTGTGAAGCCTCTTTCTGGGTTTTTTGTTTCATGTTGGGTTTGAAACATTTCATGTCTGTTCATTCTTGTTTTTATAATGTTGACGTTTTTTATTCATTCTATGATAAATGTTTCATTGTGATGTTATTATGGGAATGTTCTATTGTAATCCAAAATGTCTTATTTTTCTAAATATAGTTTTAGGAAAAGTTTCTTTTTTCAAAATGTGGGTTTCACCATTATATAGGTTGATATCAGTTTAGACGTGTTTTTATGGAGGTGTATGTTCAGGTGGATGAATCTATGTGTGTAGTTGTTCTTTGGTTTTCAATATTCATTGAATTCTTATGATTGTTTTTGTCTCTAGTGTTAGGGGTTTTTGTTCTGGTTCAATAGTTCTGTGCTGCAGAAAATGTTTTTTTAAAATCATATGGTAGAAGACTGTTAGTACTTATAAGGAATTATTACATTTTCCCCCCACCCTGGGGTGGTGTGATTGAGTTTTAACTTATATTCTAGTAGTATACTTATGGTTTAGAGAACCATTTCATGTTATCCCATTGTTTTGGGATGTGGTTTCCTATAGATCAGTTTAGTGTGACTTGCGGAAGAAATAGACAACCTAGAATTCATTGTTTCATCTAGTTGTATTTGGCGATGGACATGAGTTTTTTGTTACCCATAGACTGGGTAATAATGGGTGGTTAGAATGTGTCTATAGTGGGGGGAATTGTATGACACCCACCATGAGTTTCTATTTTTTAATTATTATTTATTTCATTGTTGATCCTTTGGTTAAAGTTCATGTTCAGAACCAAATTTAATATTTTTTCTTGTTTTTTAACCATTGATGGTTTTGGGCTAGTTCACAAGCAGCACTTTGTTGGTGGTTATAGTGTGGTTGTCCTGGATGATCGTGCAACTACTTTATTCAATAAATAAATAAATAATAAAAAATTTTATACCTTAATATTATTATTATTATTATTGTAGATAATACTAATATTATTATTAAATTGGTAATATTAATATTATTTTTAATATGTTATGAATATGATTATTTATAAATTATTATTAATATTATATTATGAAAATTGCAAATAATATTATAATAAATCAAATTAATTGAATATTATTAATATTTTTTTTATTTTATTATTATTATTGTTATTTATGTTGTGTTTTATAAACTAGATTCCCCCTCCCCATTCACCTTCATAGTTCCACACACCCCCTCATGTTTTCCCAGCATGACACCAACCTGCATCCCCCTGGCATCGACATCCTCCTCTAGCTGGTACACCCTTCCCAGAGTGACCTCTATCTAGCGGTCAACTTCCCAGTGCACCCTCCTCCATCCAGAGGCCTCCTTCGTGGTTCTCCATCCTCCTTCAGATGTCTTCCCATTTTGAAACGCCCTCCTACTCTGGTCAACCCCTATGGTTTGCGACACTAATTCGGTGAACCTCCCTAGTTCCTTTCTCCAATGGGAGCAACCTCTAGTAATTACCACCCATTTTCCCATAGATTCTATGATTTTAATGGGAGTTTCTTGCTTGATCAAACCCTATTGGGTAGTATTAGTATGAGGATTGTCTTTCCCCTGAATCTAGGGTGTGAGAATAGTATATATGGCATGATCCTCCATTATCGTAATGTTTTATAAAATTGAAAAACCAAATAGAATGAATATTCCATTTTATTTTCATTTATGATGAAATATTTTAATTTTGTAATAGTTTAAATAATTTTTAACCCTGATTCTCATACCCCTAAAAATCATGGTTATAATTTTATAGTTCTTTAAAATTAAATGAATTTAATATAATTGGATTCTGAAGAGATTCTTGATTGATGAATATATTTTTATATTATAAAAGTTCATATACAATTCCAAATTTTTTTAATCAAATTTTAAATTATTAAGATCTTGGTCGTACCTTTTTAAACTCAATTTATGTTGGCATGATAATTGAATTTATTTTTTGGAATGCTTATTTTGATAAATCCAATGTGTGGGTGCTCATAAACTGAATGATCAAATACATATTATTTTCATAATATCGAATCAATCATTATGGTTTTGATTGACCCATTTAACCATTTTGTAAATGTTGTTTTAATTTAGGAATTTGTTTTTGTTGATGGACTTCATAATTATTGTTGAAATGTTTGGGTGGTGGTTAAAAAAATTAATTGTTGGTTTTATAAATCGTTTGGCGATAGATTCTATGTATATGTGGTATTCACATTGAACTACATCTTATGAAATGGTTCATTGATTATTAAATAATATTTTTCCTTTATACAGTTTCCAAGAGATGGTTTTATAATGGTATGTTTGGAATTAGGTTCAGTTGGTATAGTGTAGAAGGTGTTTGGTTTTTATATGATAGGGTAGAATGTTGGGCATCATTTAATAACTTTTGAATATCTACCTTCATTGTGGAACTATTTATGAGGTTACAAGGGCCCATTTTGAAGATGTTTAATAAAATTGGGATTTTATATATTTAAAAATAAATTTTGAAGTGTCTTTTTTAAAAATGACTTTGAATGTGTAAATTTAATGATCAATTTTAAAATTTTAATGATTTCAATGGAATGGTTGAATGTTCCTTATGGTTTTAATAATAATTTGTAATTTTTTTGGAAATTATTTTTGGGATTTGAAATGATTAAGGTCGAATTTCAGACTGTGTAATTAAAAATATGTTTTCTATTGAATTTGGAAAAGAATTTGGTTTGAAAAATTCTACATGAACCATTTGGGAAATTTGAGGATATTACTAAGTGTTCCATCATTCGTCTACACTAGAATATTTTGAGATATGATGATATTTGGGTTACTATATATTGAATGAAAAAAATAGAACAACTTCTTTCCATCAAATGTTAACAAAGGTAAAGGATATGAGAATGAAATATATAATGTATGTGGTTATGTTTCTGAGTGGACATAAATTTTGTTCTCAATTTTTTTCAAAATTTTCTGTTGTCTTTTGGAACCCAAATGAAAATGAGAATAGAATATCATTATCAAATGTATTGATATTTTGAACATATGGTTCATATATTGGATGTTATTCCAAGAGATTACGTTATGGGCAATATGGGATGATGGAAGGATTATAATATTCTAATGGAGTTATTGTATAAGAATAGTTATCAAGACTAAATACTCCATTAAGGGTAACATTTCATTTCATGAACTAAGAAGAATATAATAGTCTCAATGTGGGAAGGAATGTTTTTTGAAAAAAACATCACCCATTAAAAATAGATTGAAGTTCCTCTATAATGATCCATTTTATTTATAAATAATGAACTGATTACAAACACTCTCTTTTCTAGATAATATGTATGTTGTAGTTTTACCTTCCATCTAGGAATTAGTCACATCAATCCCCAAATAAAAAATCGCTCATATATTACTGATAAAATATTTCATGTATCATGATCTTCTAGAATCATCAAGGAGTAGTTCTAGCAGAATCATGTAGTCATATTCCACAATAGAATAAAAATGCTGATTTCTCTACAAATGAGTGGCCAAATAAGATCACCCAGTACTCTATCCCAGTATTGTTACCTAACCCATTGAAATCACTAAATCCAATAACCAAGGAGCCTATGTTATTCCTAACCAGACCACTTTCTGATTTGTCATATGAAACACCAGAACTATCAACAATGTCCATTATAACACTAATGGGAGGGTTGAAACAAACAAAAATCTCTTAGTACCTAACAAATGTAGCCCTGAAATGACACATGATTTGTGTAATAATACCCCTAACAGACATGGAAAACAATCTCTCTCATATATGGAGTGCAAGATCAACCCCATGTTCTTTCAATTGATCCTAAATAAAAAATAGTGAGTGATGACTGACTTCTCTAACTCTATTCCATGACACCAATAACACCCAATCCACAATAGAAAAGAACCTACAAGGAAAATATTCATCAATTTTAATTTTTTACATCTACAGGGATTCAATATTCTAGGAATTCTAAAAACAAAACTCTACTAAATGATGATCCCATCCACAAATTAATACATGTAAAAAGTCACTTGGACCACTTCACTTTGAAGAAGAGGTTGCACATTTATTTAACATAGGGTTTCTCATAATACATGTAGTGCGATACCAATATATTCATTATAATACAAAAAATATCCAATGAATTAAAAAAGACGTTGTTTATAAAAATTTTAAAATCAATAATATGAATAAATGATTCATTCATTCTAAATTATTTAATAATATATATTTTATTATATAAATAAATTAATTTAAAATATGAAATTAATAATTTAATTAGTCTTAAAAAATATCATGAAAATTATGCTACTACAACATATTGTTCATAATATTTCCAAAATTGATATATTGATATAAAAAATTACTTAGAAGAAGTAATTCTTTTCATTTACATAAATTTTTTAGTAAGATTTATTTTGTTTTTATATTAACAAAATAATTAATGTGTAGAAATATATTATGCATTATATCAAACGTTTAGATCCTTAAAAATTAATGGTAAATTTTTTGGATAAAAATCATTTATATTTTATAATAATATATATTAATTAAACTAGGTAGTTTTCCCGTATCCAAAGCCATTATAGATATTAAAATATGGATAATTTAAAATGTGTTTAATTAGGGATGTGAAATTAATTTTCAGAATAATTTTTATGGAATTAACCATTTATCATATTTGTTTTAGCACATGATAAATTAATTTTAACATTAACCCTGATAAATAATTTTTAATATTTTCACAATTAATTTTTATCAAAAACATTTAATTGGCCATAATTGAAAATATATATTATAAGGATTTAAAATATTATATCCAACTTTTACAATTTCATTCAAATATTATTCAAAAAAATTATTTCTCTTAATCTCAAAGTTGTGAAATGGTAGTGTGTTTTAAAAGAGAATTCTTGCAAAACTGTAAAATGTTTTTATAGTAAATTTAAACATTTAATTTATTGAAATGAATTATATTTTATTTATATATTTATATATGAAAAAATATACATTATATATTATATAAATATAACTCAACTTTGTAAAAAATATGCCCAAAATATAGTTGTAATCATTATTTCTATAATTTTTGTATTCATCCAAAAAAGGAATATTTTTAAAACAAATATCACAATAACTCAGTATAAACTAATTTTGACATGAATATTTGAAAACATATGTTTATTTGATCAAATTCATTTTCTAGAAGTTTCAATAATTATTTTTATTATTTTTCACATAAATAAATAAAAATTACGAAGATATTACCGAAAATTATATATTTTATTATCGATAGATTTTATTTATTTAAAAACATTATAAATAAGATTTAAAAATTAGTTATTTATATTCATATCACTATGATTCGAGACTAGTTTATGACATCTGTATTTAAATAACAATATTATTAATTTATGGTGGTTGTGTTACAACTCTATGCTGTTATTACCAAAATCAAATCTAATATCCCACACCGCGTGACAAAAAATTAGGTTTCCATGTAATTAACCCAATCAAAGAAATTTAATTTTTTTAAAAAAATTATTCCATAAAAACATGAGGTTTTACATTATAACACCATTAATTTTAATTTTTTTCCTTAAATTTCCTAACATTGGTTAAATAATGGATACGTATTACCCTTTTCTTTCTCAAGTTCCCAAATGGATTTTTTAAGATGGTGGGTTCACTATAAAAATTTACATTAGTGGTCTTGATTCATTTATGTTTAATTATTTTACCTTAAAGAAATACTAGTAATTACTAATTATAAATCTCATGATTCAATGCTACAACCTCTAATATTTGTACATGTGATGTATTTTATGTTTACATCATAAGGGTGATACATGAACCCGATGTAAAACTAAAAATGGTTCAGTGGAAGCTGGAAATGACGATTTAATTTCTCAATTAATCCATTTATTCTAATGGGATATATAAATATATAATATTTTCCCTTCTTTTTGCCATGGAGAAATTCCTAAAAAGCCATTCTCACTAACTTCAGCATCTAGATTTTATTAATGATTTGAAAAACAACATATCATTTAACTCTTCATTGTACATAAATGTTTTTAATGACTCTAAACTCAAATTCCATATCATTATCATGCTCAAGTCTTAGTTGATATCTTTTTTCATCTACATTCTAGTACATATAAATATTTTCTTAAAAATCTATATGAAATCTTGGGTGAATGCTATGGTTATAAGAAAACCATATAAATGTAAGGATTTATCTGAAGTACCTTTGATATACATTAAAACTAATTATATAGTATCCTATAGGGTTTGAATTATTATCATTGTACTGACATTGATCTCTATATCTAGAGTGTGATAAGGACTTAAATGAAACAATGAGGCAAACAAAAAGATCATGATTAGATACATATGTATGTTGAAATCCATGTATCTATAAAACAAACTTAATGTTTATTCTAGAACATATAGTTGAGGAGAAAAACTATCTAACAATGAAGATGTGTCTTGAATTATATGGTGAAAAAATAAATCCTATAACTACCTAAACATTAACCGAATATTGAACAAAAATATATTACCATACCATTAATCCTAATTCCATGACGTGTATTTTCATTCCTCATTAAATAAATTTATCATTGAAATATATGCAAACAAAAATTTTCATATTACCTTACCAAAATCTTCAAATAATCATAATCTTGATAAAAACTGATCACATGAGACCTCAAAAGGGGTTTAAATTTTATTGAACTTATAATAAATCAATGATGTAATCCTTAACTCTAATTTTTAATCTAATAAAGATGCATACACACTTACAAGAGTTGATTTTCCATTTATTCCATATAAAATATCTAATATCATAAAAAATTTCCATATGAATCTTATGATCATCATTAAACTAATATAATATCAATTATGATTTTTTAATAAAAAATTCACGTTCATAAGATAATTACATGAATTTCACTAAAGGTTGAATAAAATAACTTTCATGGGGGTCATTCATACATGATCAGACATTAAAATCAATTCCATAGAGGGGAGGATAATTGTGGCCTATATATCATGATTAAATCCATCCATTGGGAGTGTATAAGATTTCTAATTTTATTTTTTTACATTAGAGATTTTTTTCGTTTAACATCTAAAATATCCCCTGGATTGGCACATTGATCCTCATATTTTCCAAAATCATTTAACATGAAACATTGGACAATAAGTGATGAATTAATTAGAGTCCCCTAATACTAAATTTTATTATCCATCCCATTAATCATATTTTAAAATTAATTTACTTTAGGAACTTACATTACAAATTTTACCCTCCTTCATATTTCATTCATGAAATTCCCTTGATTTTTATTGCCGATTGATTTTACTCAGATTCATGGAATTTATTTCCATAAGTTTATTTATCACAAGACCCAATCATTCATTTCTTATTAAATCCATTGGAATGGTGTGAATATCTAATTTTCATTTATACAATCAATTCAAAATTTATAACATATTTTTATCTATTAATGTTCTTATATCCAAGTCCTTTTGAATTTTTTTTATTTCACTAGAAAATTGATCAATTTTTAATCATTGGATGATCATTAATTTATAACCCTGCCTTTCATGTTTATAAATATTATCTTCATTGGAACCAATAATTTAAAACTCATTTTTCTTAATCTCAATGATTCCATTGTTTGTATTTATTTGTATAATATAAGAAAATTACTTTCTGAAATATATAAACATAAAATCTTACAATTCCAATGATTCAATTTCATCATATTCCATTATATTCTTAATATGTTTTAACCACTTATATGATTTATATATAAAAAGATAAATGAAAAATATGATTTATCAATTCTTAAATGAATGAATTATGTAAAATAATTATCAATGTGGTACTCATCAATTTCATAGAACAAGTGAATCATTAGAACCTCTTAAAAAGATTCATATTTTTTATTAAGGGTTGAAAAAAATGTTGTTGACTTCTTTTCTAATTTCAAGGATTATCATGATTAATATATTCATACTATTTTTGATCATATCTATAATATTTTATATCCCATATACAATAACTTTTGGTTTCTCATGATAACAGTCACTACATTTTTTATTACATCCAACCTTATCTTGGCCTTTTAGGTTCCATCCGTTGACTTAAACCATAAGGTAGTGTGTGAGAAATACTATTCATGGTAAAAAACCACATAATTAGGAAAAATAATTTATTGGATTTCGAACTCATAACACCATAATTTTGATCTATAACACCATTGGTTTATCCGAGGACATTAATATTCACAACATATTTAAATCCAACATTATTGTTCATAATGATTTCATAAAATTACAAATCATATCCCATTGGATTATAAAACCATGTGTGAATCAAGGAACATATTTGTAAACATGTTATATCAAATCTATAGCTCAGTATAGTGTTTATAGGGTTGTTACCCCTTGGTACATCCTTTCCAGAGAAACTTCCACTTGTATTATCCAGACATGAATATTTTTCTAGGAACCCACTGACTCTATCCTCTAACAAAATTTTGGGAATATTTTATTATTTGAATCATTAATATAATTATCCTTAAACATGTTCTGAGTAATATCATAAGGGTTTTCAAATTCTAATTTCTAATGGATATTTAACACATTTTTTTATATAGACTATAGAGACCCATTATTTTCCTAAATTGATATTTCATAATTTTAGATTAATATTCATTATATTACCCAATAACATTCATAAGAACCATAATAGATTAGTTACCTTGAAATCATGTTTAAAAATATTTGAATTCGATAAATATATTCAAGGTATCCCAAAAAAAATATAATCCCATTTAGTTATCTTTATAGAAAAACACGACATTGAACCGATTCTTAATAACCTATGTAATGAAAACACCAGAAAGGGTGAAATGAGATGATCACTAAGGGTACACATAAGAAATAGCATTCTATATTCAAATCAAATATTAAGATAATGTTACTTGATCAAGATAATAACATACATTGTTCATACTCATCCTGTCATATATCATAAATTTGAGTCATTACAATAAAAAATATCATTTCTAAAAGCATGAACAATATGGTTGATAAAACATAATAAATATTCCATGAAAACTAAATGGTGTCATAAAAGAGTGGGACCATCAAATATATGGAAACCAATTTCCAACAAAATGGATAACTACCAAAGAAATCGATTATATTGGGCCAATAATTATGGTAATTTTCCGACAGTGGATCTGGACACACCTATTTGCTATAGAGAATTTTGAAACACATGTTTCCCATAGTAGATACAAAGACACCAATTTCTCATAGATAACTATTACACACCATTTTTCCCATATTGGATCATGAAAAATATTTTATCCATATAGGATCAATTCAATATACTTTTTTTCTAATTTTTATCGCATGAGATATAAATCATTACCCAATACATTTTATGATGATATAAATCTAGACCATAACATATAGAACACCATATTTATGTGTTCCACGTGACCATAAACATTAATCCTTTCATAACCCACATTACAAAATTAGTGTCATAAAAAGTTTTAAAAAAAATTACATCTACAAAATAGAAATGGTTCATGAACATTTCAGCACAAAAAATCCCTTGAATAGAATCTTGTTTCATAATCATTTCTTTATGGTATAACAAATATAATAGAGGCAATTTTCATAAACATCATGCAATCAAAACATAAACCATTCATTCAAAGAATATACATGGAATACTTGAATAATATATCTAAAATTTAATTGGTAACAAAAAAAATTGACATCATATATGTTAAATAACATTGAAATATCATTTATCACATTTTTTGAGGAAAATAATATTTTCTATTTGAAACAAAAACTTTTAAAAAAAAATACATATTGAAAATACTTTTACTTCTTATTAGCATTAGAATTTTATAAAGAAGTAATTAAAAATATTATGAAACATTTAATTTTTAAAATAACAATTCATCTTTGAAAAAAAGTAATTCTAATATTTTTTAATTAATATTAGAAAAAATGGGTTTCAATAAAAAGGGTTTTCTCACAGAAAAGATGATTTTTCATCAAAAATATATTTTGAACTATTTAGTACATAATGAGAGGAAAATAAATCAAAAAACTTATTATCAAATGATGACTAGATAAGAATAAACAACAATATAATTCATGAGATTTAGATCAAGATATTTCAATATTTCAGACATAATCATAAATAATCCTCATAAATGATGAGTTTATAACAGAAGACCATTATGACATTAATAACCATAAAATATAACCCAATAAATGTATAAAATAAAATAATACATAAAATAACTCCAAAATATTTATTTTCAAGAAATAAAATATAAATAGGATTAATTTGAATCACATAAAAGAAATATATGTTGAATAAGAGATGTGAATGACATGAGTAAAATATTAGACAGAAATAGTATAACATTTGTCTGAAATTCCAACGTACTCATTCTTGCATCCATTATTATAAATATAACATTATTATAATAATATGAAAGAATAATGTTAATATATTTATATACTACCTTATATTATTTACATATTATCCTTTATTACTATTTTATTAAAAATTATATGTTAATGTCACGTTTTAGGTAGTAAATACTTTGATTCTCAAGGATGTTTTGAATATTTATTTAAGGATCCATTAATTAGTTCATAGTTTCATCATATTTATAATCTTAAATATTATAAAAATAAAATATATAATAATTGTATATTTATTTTTATCATTCCTCAAAATCTAGTTATATGAAATAAAATACAATGTTCATGGAGACAGTACGTCATACTTACACAGGAACACTATTTTGTTTTTCTTGTCAGATTTAAAGAATCAAAAATAAATGATATATAAAATATTATTATATAATAATTATTAATTAATATACATCACATATGATTATTAAACTCATCCATTATACCTCCCATGTAAAGCGTAAATTAATGTTATCACTTTGTGAGGAAATAGTCTACCTTACACATGAGCAACATTAAATTCATCCCAAAAATTGATATCATTATATTATGTGGGATATATTAATTATATAATCATAATAACATCATTATTATAATATATTACAATTAAATATGTCAATTTTTCTATAATATATAGGTGTTAATATAAAAAACGTATATCATTCGTTAGAGAATATGATCTCTATCACACGCATGAATGATGATTTTGTAAATAATTTTATTGAAATGGTTATGGTTGCAAGTCATTTATTTAGAATTATATGAAACATTGTCATATTAAAGAAACAAAGGGTATTATATAAATCTGTTATAACAAAAATATATGGGGGTGGAGGAAAACATTAAACAAAATGTAGTGTTTATGAAAATTACCTCTTCTTAGGGAATAATATTTAGGTTTGAATAAAAATAATTCATTGTATTGATTTAATCTAATGACATATATTTTCTATAATTTTTTGTAGATTTGTTTTGGAAAATTCTGAGACTGCATGATGAGGCGGCGTGTGATTAAGTGGCCTGATGTGCATAGAATAAATCATTGAATAATGGTCAGTTTTTAATTAAAAGTTATAATGTAGTGAACATTGGACGTATATATATTTCAAAAGGATTCATAGATCAAAAATATGAGGGCATCATAATGTTCTGAATGGGGCCTTTGACCTAGGTGGGGCCTAACCTCGACTGGCATGGGTTGGGGGTGAATATTATTTTTTGGACGTAATCATCAAAGAAATATTTAATAAAAATATTTTTGTCTATGAAATTTTATATGTAGTTTAATATGATTTTTTTGAAAATTAGAGGGTAATTTCCATAACCCTGGAAGCAGTCTGAAGCATATAGAAGGAGCCACCTCTAACGGATGTTGACGGATTGGTGAACCAAGATCGTGACATGGATCGAAAGAGCAGTGGATCGATGAACACCATTGAAATAATCTCTCCCCACGAATAATAGAACTTGATCTAGGTATGGTGTGTTATTTCAATTCCTACTTTTACCCCTTCATAGAATTGATGATGAACACGGATCAACCCACGAAGGGGCTGACCCATGGATCAGTCATTCTTGCGAGAGGGTTCCTTTTCCAGGAATTGTTTTTGGGTTGTTCTAACTAATTATGTCCTCCTTAGTTGTTGGATTTTTATTTCCCTAATAATATAAATGAACCACAATTAATATAGACATTGATTGTGGCCTATTTCTATTTGTTGATTCATTCTTTTATTTCCCCAGTTCTTCATACATTAGAGACATTCCTCATTTGGCCCGAGACTCGACACATTGTGATCGATCGATTATTCCACACTAAGTCATTAGTGATGAGACCTGATTTTACAAAACTAGATTCGATAAGGAATGAAGTTGGAATGATGAAGACAATGTAAAATTGAGTGAAGTGATGTGGGAGATTTTTTCACTCAAACAACTTTGCACTAGGATGGACCATGGTATGGATAGAAACCCATGGTAGTGATGATGGATACCTTATGATTGAGTACAAAATTTCATATGAAAAATTGGACTACAGAAGTGAGTCCATCGGCAGGAGGAAGATTCCATCGGCACACTAGCGGTGGCTGCGTACCGGTACGGCATAGATTGGCCACCCGTAGTAGTGGCTATGCGAACCCATGAAATGTTTCTTGTGACTGGACACACATGGTCGGGTTGCATGTGAGATACCCAGTCTGCGTGAGTAGACAAGATGTAGGGTAGAAGAACACCAATATTCAATGGGTGATACAACACACATTTGAGCTATATGATGGAGGAGTTCTACCTACTCGACGTAGGCCAGACCGGGTGAACCGGGTCATGGGTGGCTTAGTGGGATGAACCATCCAGGTCCACCCTAGGTGGGTTGGGCACCAACTTTGGATGGGCTCATCATGTTGGGTCAAACTAGATAGTGAGGTCAGGTAAGAGGAACCCTGGATAGGCCGGGTCAGGTTTTCCAAACCGGGTCAGACCGTGTTCAGAGCCCACCAAATCCTTACCACTAAAACATGGATAACATCCAGATGAAGTGTATGTTTGATGAGTCATCTGAAAAGTCAGCACCCTATTGATTAGAAGATCCTTTTTTGATATTCTATGAAATTTTTATAGAATTTGTAAGATTTTCTAATGGTTTTAAGTTAGAATATGTACTCCCCAAATGGTCAAGGTTGTGAGTGTTTCATAACTATCTACTTAGGTGGAAGGAGACTCCATAAGTCATGGGTGAAAGATTATTACCTTTGAGAAGTTTTCCCAATGATTTATATGATAGTTTAATAGTTACTCCTCTATCAAACCATGTCATGGGACTTTGATAATTGGTATACTAATAGAGTAGTTACTCTCCTACCGAGTATGGTGTGCATCTTCTATTATAAGAGTAAGTACACCCCTTTCATTCTAGGGTGTAGGTCCTACATATGCAATCTTACAATAGAGTTGATACTAACATGTCATACTAGGGAGTGGTTCCTCTCTCCCATGGTCGGTACTCACCTTACATACAATGGTGTGTCTCCCCTATACCAAAAATATTAACAGATTCAGTACTCCTTTTTCAAACAAAAGTGCAGTTCCACTAGTCATGGATTAGTAATTTTATATCGAGTAGGGTGTGGGTCCTCTTTATATGAATTTGTACTCCCATATGGGATTGAGGTGTAGCTTCTTCATGAGTCATACTCCTATGTAGAATCAAGTGTGGGTCCTCATATCAAGAGTTTCACCCCACCATCCCTAGTAGTTGTGGGGTTCGGTTCCTCCCTTGGATTTGGATCTCCCTCGGTTGATGGGAACAATTAGAAGGAGTGAGCACAAACACATGATGAGAACAATACCTAGTAAGATATAGTTCTCCATAGGTTAGAATAAGTGCGAGTACCATATTATAAGAGTGTAAGAGGTGTAAAAAAATGGTTAGGAATCAGGGTTCCCTCAATTGTGTACAGTAGTGAGGGTGGGCCTCTCCACTTCTGATTCCTTAGACTAGCATTTGGTGCAAGACATCGATGACATAACTTATAGTTTTGATAACTAGTTCTCGACCTGGTGGGATGTTCTCGATGGTTTATATCACTTGTACGAGTTCCATCTACTACAATTGAGCTCATGGATTGTGTTATCTTAGTTTTCGTGTTACATTGTGAACCTACAATGTGAATTATTTTATAGACATAAGGTTGGATCATTATGATTCTTAGTTCGTGAGATGTTTATATTTGGATATTATTTTAATATGTGTTGTTAAAATATTCACTTATTGAGACAAATATATATTTTTAGTGGTGTTTCCTTGGACGTCTTTTAATTTTCAATTCTTGTCCCCCTGACTGTGTATTATTTTAATCACCACTGCAGGGCCATTTTCTACACTTGTCGTGTCTTGTGTAGACGACTGATAATTTAGCAGAGTAATCTATAGATGATGTCCAGGAACCAGAAAAAACTGTGCATTCTGATATCAGACAAGATAAGAAGTGTCCAACATCTTCCTACTGCATATTCAATACACTTGTTTTCCAGTCGGGCTTTGCAATTGTTTTTTCGTAGTGGGCTTATATTCTCTCCTGATTTTTCATTTCTACATTACATTCTATCATACATTGTTTTGAGGATATATTTATTTGCATTCCTTTTAATTATATATTTTTTTACTCTCTAGCCTTTGTAGCTTGGAGTTGCATGTGTGTGTACATGTTCTTAAGAAAATGTATCTCATTTATGTGTTATGACTACTCGTCACTAGTCACCATCCCAAGGGATATTGGACGTGGATTGGAATTGTCACAACACGCGCCATGGTGGATAGGTCTCGACAGATTGGTATAATAGGGATCTTTATTTCCACATTGGGACAGAGAGCTTGTGATATTTTTTTGGCTACTTAGTAGTATTGTTTAGATGTTTTGAGTTTGGTTCGCTAACCTGAGGTTCTAGTATTAGTGTGATTGTTGAATTATCCATTCACTAGAACTATGATAACCTAATTTTAGACATAGTACCTTAGGATTGTGGTAAACGATAAAAAAATGGTACATGCATCTTATATGAATGGTTTTCTTCCATTCACTTCTTGAGTCATCTCCATATATATAATCTATTAATTATGGTTCATATTGATCCATTTCATGATTCCTCCTCGATGAAAATGATATAGGATTATACAGTGTGATCATGATGATGATCCACAACATTTGGGGAATTTAATACAATTACTGGTTCAGAGTCATTACTGACTGGTGGTCTCTCGATGGTACCACCACCCATATAGTAGCATGTCTTACCAACTGTTCAAGATGAGAATGAATGCCGGATGAGTGTTCTGAACGAGTTCCATAGGTAGTTGCCTATGAGATACTGGGGTGATACCTACCACCATGTTGTAGATGAATGGCTCAATGTGGTCTCTTGAGTTTTCAACTTAGCAAGGATAAATCTCAATCTAATGGTGGTTCTAGCTGGTACCCTCTTCAGGTCTCATTGGGATAATGGTAAAGCATGGTGATACAGTCACATGATGGGGTGAAATTTACAAGGGAGGAGTTTGAGAGAATCTCCATGCAAGTGTTTTAACCATCCAAATGGAGTAGAGGAAGAATCCATGAACTTATTTAGATTTTGTAGGGTGACATGATTGTGGAAGAGTTTTCAGTGAGGTTCACGGAATTTCCACGATTCTAACTGCACAACGTGGAAGAGCAGTTTTTCCGAGATATGACTTTTGAAATTGGATTATGCGAAGAGATTTTGGATTGAGTGATAATAATATGCATTACCAAATATGCTGGTGTATTGGAATGAGAAACAACAGTTGATACTTTCCTGGAACTGGAACATGAAGATGTGACCCGCAGTAGAGGTCATGAGTCAGAGGTGTATGCAGGAGGTAGAAGATGACTGGTGGTGGGATCACGTAATAGGTGGAATAACCATTAAAATACATAGTTGTTTGGGCCAATATTGTGGGATCCGCACTGGAGAATAGATTAGTCATAGGAGATGTTGTTTTATGCTTGTGATGGATGAGGGAACCTCACAAGAGATTGTATGACCCGTCATTTTACTAAGATGGATCCGGTTGAAGAGCCTCAATGGAAAAGGGATCAGTTGGGGAATGGGGTTCTGAAATATGGCATTCAATGAATAAAAGGTGGAATAGATGTATTAGGTAGTTCTCACTAGGATCCTGGAGCTGGAGGATGCAGGCAAGGACTGTATCATGTAGTCATGGTTTATGGCCCAAAGGCTCTATGGGATATTTGTGACATGAACTGGGTATTTTATTTACGGTGATGTGTTAATGGACACATGTTCAAGTTGTTCTACTTTTCCCATAAGTTTCATTTGATATATAGAGGTTTCAGTCAAACTGTGGAATTAACCCAAATGCTTAAAGACTCTTGTTGGAGAAGACCAGATGATCACACACTAGTAATAGTAGTGTGAACCAACTCTGGGAGGTTATTTCTTCGGTTGAGATATATTGGTATTGGTGTCTATTCCTTAGGATGTTAGTTTTAGAATAGACTATTAACATTCATTCTAAGATTTACTATTTTATGAAATGTGTGAGACATTTCCATAGTGATGGAATGAGGTTTCCTTTTTTAGAAACAAATAATCCCATGTATAATAGGATAGACTATCGCATAAGACTTGTAGAGAAAGGGATTTATGAAACCCGCTGTTGAGGTCTGATGGGTGAATATATTAGACATGGTTATTCTAGGAGTGGTTATGTGATGAGTCATCAGAGCAGATCATGGCCCCGCTGGTGGATTTAATCAACTTGGCGTCTTTTTCATAGTTGCCCATAGAGTTATAGATCCATTCCTGAATCATTTAGTGGAGGAAGTGTTAGACACCATGATGATTACATAGTACAGCAAGGTTTAACACCCTCCATACCCAGCTGGGATGCCACTAGTGGGTGTGGAAATGTTCTAATTTTAGAAATATGTGTGGCAACTAGAGTTTGTAGATATAGGACCTTGTATGACCTAGTTTTTACTCATGGGATGCCATATTTTGGTCATAAGTAACCCTTGCATGTTAAGCATCGACCATGAATGCAGGAGGTAGAGGATTTTGTATATTTCATTTAGGGGTGCATGTGAAATGTGGTGATCTATCAGTATCTGTGTTAGGTTACAATGATGGTAAGGAATTAGAACACATGAATACAAATGGTCTTTAATGTTTCATGCATTCCCACTTTTCACAGCTAAAGATTCATGTTCCAATTGAGGCACAATGTTATCCTAGAAAAATTTGTAATTGAGAGTGGTTATTCTCGGGGGTTCCTTGGAGTTCATTCATGTTAGTAGCCAAGGGAAACATTGTGAGATCGCTAGTGTGGAAGTCTAATAGGGAGATATGATTAGTCCCATTTTGGGTGGGCTTTAGTTTTTTGGGAAAACAATCACTATGGTGGGAAAAAATAAATGACATAGATTTTTCTAGAAATAAATTTTAGAAATTATTTGGGAAAATGGTGAGATTGTTGACTTAGATGGCTTGCAATTCTGAGGCCCGATGTACCTAAAATATATCTTTTAAAAAAGAAAAATTCTTAATTTAGTGAACTTGGGTAGTGAACTTTGAATGTTAATATCATTTGAATAGTATTCCAGATAAGATATCTAATAGAACTTTTTCATTCATAAAAGATACTTTAATCTAGGTGGGGAATATCCTTAACTGGTGTGGGTTGAGGTTGAATGTTATTTTTTCAATGTCAACACTGAGAAAATATTTAATAAAAAAATCAATAAAGAGGCATGATTTTTCTTTTAATATGATAGTTTTCAAAATTTTAGGGTTATTTCCATAACCATGTATGTTCTCTGAGGCAAGGAGGAGGATATATCTTTGGAAAACACTGACATATTTAAGATCATGATTGGCGTGTGGATCGAAAGAGCAGTAGATCGAGGAATGATGACAACACAATCACTCTCCAACAACAATCAAACTGGATATTGGTATTGTGTGTTATTTCAATAACATTTTTTCCCCATTCTTGAAATTGGTGACAAATGTAGATCAACCCATGAACAGGTTGACCCGCAGATCTCTCGTTCTTGTGATTTGGATTCTTTTACAAGAATTGTTTTAGGGGTTGTTAATCTAATTTTTTTATCCTTCATTGTTGGATTTTGATTTCTCTAATATCAGAAATTAACCAAGATCAACATGAACATCAATTGTGGAATATTCCAATTTTTTTAATCATTTTTTATTTCCCCCAAACATCGTTTGTCGAATGCATTCCTAATTTGTCCTGTGACTCGACACATTGTGATCAATCAATTTTTGTGTAGTCGATGATTGGATGAACGGTATGATATTGAAAATATGGAATCATCACGACGTGATGGTGGTGTGATGGAGATGGTGTTTGATGGATAGAAGAAATGTGGATGATATTTCTATTAGAATAGAATTGCACCTGGAATGATTTTGGTATAGATCAAATCCAATGGTAGTGAGGATGGAGACCTCAGGATTTTATAAATTCGTCTATATCCAATATTAGACTATTGAAGTGAGTTCAATGTGCCATGGATGTGTCCGCTGGTGGAACATTGCAGTGGTCCTATGCCGGTGTGGTGGAAATCAGTCGCCCATAGCGGCTGCCAAATGAAACTATGTCTAGTGCCATGGGTGGTCAGATAGGGCAGCATTGTGTGACCATACACATGTGGTGGGTCTCTATGCATGATTCCTAGTTTGCGTGAGTGGAGAGACTAGATGGGGGAAACCCACCCCTTTTTTATAGGTAATGTGGCGCACAACCCAGCCATGTGCTGGAGGAGGTGGTCATTGTGGAATAGGACGACCCAGCTGGTCGATTCAGGTAAGTGGATCTTAGGTTGGTTCGTGTCGGGTCAATCTGACTAGGTCAGCTTTGGACCAGACCCAATTGGCCCCATTCCACTAAAATGTCAACATGATCCAAACAGTGCATATGTTTGTCAATTTGTGTGTAGCGTTGGGACCCATGCGATGAGGCGATCACTATTAGATTCTCTGTGTGAGTTTTTGCGGATGATGGAAGATGACCTGATGGTTTTAAATTTTTATTGGGACTCTCCTAATGGTTTAGGTAATAGGTATTCCCTACCTCTATGAATAATTGTAGATAAGACTCCCCAAGTCATGGGCGGAAGATTATTACCTTTGGGTTGTATTCCACATGATGTATATGAATGTAAAATTGTTAATCACTTATCTTAATATGGTTCATTTCCTCCAAAATTGGTGTACCAATAGATTAGGTACTCCTCTACTGGGTAGGGTGTGTTTCCTCTATTATAGAATTTAGTAATCTTATTTAACTCCAGGGGGTCGTTTCTCCATATTCTATGTTCTTTTAGAGCTTATACTCCCCAATAATGCTAGGGAGTGGGTCCTCTAGCATGTTGTCTATAATCTCTTGACATACAAGTTTGTGGGTCTCCATACCAAAATAACTGATAGAGTCGATACTCCCTAGTCAAACTAGTGTGTGGTTCCTCTAGTTACTGATTAATACTCAATTATCACGTAGGGTGTGCGTTGTTATTATAAAAAGTCATACTCCCCCATGGGATTAGTGTGAAGGTCCTTCTTGAGTCATACTCCCCTATAGGATGAGGGGGCGGGTCCTCAGTTCTAGAGTTGTACTCCCCCCTCCCCAGTAGCAGTAGAGAGTGGGCCCTCCCTTATAGTTGGATCTCCCTAGGATGTATGACATAGTTATGAGGAGTGGACACATCAACTAGATTATAACGATAGCTAGATAGGATCTAGTGCTCCTTCAATGGATTGGGGTGTGGGTCAATCTGTATTGAAGTGGCAGAGGTATCACAAGAGCTGAGATCCCTCATTTTTGTACAGTGGAGAGGGGTGGACTCTCCACATGGGTTTCCATAGTAATTTCTTGGGTTTAAGGAAACAATGACAAAACCTCTGGTGTTGAGCACAAGAGCTAGACCTAGTAAGATGTTCTTAATGGATTGTACCACTTCGGTGGGTTCCATCGAGGATGGATTTTCTCATTGAATGCATTCTCTTGGGTATGTGTGTTACCTTTCAAACATGTGATGAGAATCTAGATGTTGGATTTGAGTTTAGAACCATATAATTAATTGTTCCTAAAAATAGTATATCAATATGTTCTTGTTATATTTGTTTTTGACATATATATGTTTTGAACTGACTGTATATTCTTAGTGATGTTTCCATTGTAGTATTTTACTTTCTATTTTCGGGTACCTTACTATGTATTGTTTTACCCACCACTACACATTCTTTTCCCACATGTGTCATGTCTTGTGAAGACAACAGATGCTTTAACGGAGTCCTATGTTGAGCAATACGAGGACCTGGACCCAATGATGCATTGTGTGATCAGACAACTAATGGTGTTATTGGAAGCCTCATACAGTATCTTTAGTACCACTATTTGTAGGTCAAAATTTGTAGTTATAAAGATCGTAGTTGACTTGTATTTTGGTCTGGTTGTGCCTTTTCTACTTTAACTTCTATCATACACTATTTTGGGGATATAGTGGTATGCCTAACTTTTCTTTACATATAGTTTTTAACATATATTATTTGTTACTTGAAGTTGAAAGCGTTTGTATATGATCTTATGAAATGGAATCCCATTTGTGGGATATTTCAACTTGGTGCTAGTCACCATCTCCTAGCCTATTAGAGGTAGGCTTGGGATAGTAATGACACGTGCCCCGAGGGATGGGTTGTGACATTTCTGTGAAAAATGTATCATCTATGATGAGTATATGGTAGTTGAAAATTGATTTTGTCTGCGAATGGTTATGAAAAATGACTTGGGTGGTGTGAATAAGTGAGGGGAGAGAGTTTTATATAATAAATTTAAATTAATTAAAAAAACATTAATATAAAAATGTTTTCTATATCAATGTATTATTATGTGTAAAATTACATTTATATAAAAATTTAATCATGAAATTTATTATTATAAAACAATTAGATTGATACTTTTACATGAAAACAATAATAAAATGTTACTTCGAAAATGGTTCAACCATGGATACATTTTTCAGTAAAAAATTATTTTCCACAATAAATAGGTAAATTAATATATTTAGAAAAATAAAAAATTTATCACTAATATTATTTAATATTATGATTACAAAAATGACATTACTTTTAAATAAACATTCAAAAAGTATTAAAAATAAATTTAATTTTTTTTTCTAAAGGAAAAATATAGAATAAATTTTTGCAGACAATATTTTACTGAATAATTATATAAATTCACTAAGAAATGAGGATTTATATCATAATAATATATTTGAATTTAGTTTTACATTAATGAATATTTCTTAATATTGTAATTAAAATTTATATCCTCTAATCTGACTTCTAGGTTATTATTTTTTAATTTTAAATTATAATATTTTATTGTTTTCTTAAACCCATTTTTGTGTGTTCTATAAACTATCAAACAAAGTATTATTTTTAAAAAATATTGAGAGATAATATTACACCACCCTAATAAATTCATCCATGAAATTTTGATGACTATTATATATAAATAGTAGAAAGTGGTTTTCTTCATAATATCCTTTATTCCCCTTCATCCATCAAATATATTATCATTTCTCTAATGCACATTCACTAGTACATTTGTCCACTTCCTCAACCGAAGATCACTAGTCACTACTGGAAAATGGACCTATCCCCACGGTTTTCCCTAAAACCTTGGGGATAGACCCCCCACCCCCTTTACCCACGGTTTTGGAAAACTGTTGGTATAGGTGTCTTTTCAAGACCTATACCCACCGTTTGCCAAAACCGTGGGTATATGAGGGTCTATCCCCACGGTTTTCGAAAACCATGGGGATAGGTCCTGAAAAGTCACATATAACCACGGTTTCCAAAACCATGGGTATAGGGGGGGGGGGGGGTCTATCCCCACGGTTTTGGGGAAACCCATGGGGATAGGTCTGGGATAAAATACCTATACCCATGGTTATGAAAAACCATGTGTATAGGTCACTTTTGTGTGCGCGGGAAAAAATGTTTCCGCGGAAAAGAATTTTTTTTGGTGGGAACCCTATACCGACGGCTCTTCCCTCTATACCCACAGTTTTTATTACTCTATTTAACTAAATATATATATATATATACATATAGGTGAAGTTAGGGTAGTGGTTAGATGCGATGTTTGTAGTGAAGAGGTTGTGGGATCGAAACTCGGCGCCTGCATTATTTTAGGACCTATACCCACAGTTTTGAAACTGTGGGTAAAAGCCGTTGACACTGTGGTAATTGGTTATGTTTCGATGACACGGTGGCAGGACACCTATACCCACGGTTTTGGAAAACCATGGGTATAGGCTGGGGACCTCTACCGATGCCATTCCATCCCACGATTCCCAAAACCATGGGTATATGCTATACCAACGGTTTTGGGGGCTATACCCATGGTTTTTAACTATGGGTATAAGATATTTTTTCAGTAGTGAGTGTTGATAATTGGGATAGGTTCTATACATCAACATATACCATGTTCTGATTATATTTCATTGGATATGTGAATATGTGTTTACTATGTAATGAAATTCCATAATAATTATATATTGAACACATCATATAATTTATAAAACATAGAAGCATTAATAAAATGTAATCCATATCCCCAATTCAGTCGAGTATTTTAAAGGTTCTGTTGTACCCTGGGTTTAGTTTCTATTTCATACTGATCATAACTACAACATTCCATGGATGTAATTTTAGAAAAATGTGATCTCCTACATGAAATTAAAAATATTTCCTCTGGTTATCATCATATGTATTTCTCACACATTGAACTACATTTTTAATAGTTTTAATAGTAATTACTTTTGACATTGTCTTCAATAAATATTCTTGACCAACAAGCTTTCATTAAACAACATCATCCAAATATGTTGCTATATGAAACCAATTTTTGTATAATGCTTCATAAAGAACCATATGAATACATAAATAAAAATTATTTATATAGGATAACTCACTAAAAGGTATAAAAAGGTCACATATATCATGAAAAGCATGTGATCATAATGAATACATGTCTTCCATTTTATGAAATGTTATTTTAGTGATTCAATTGGCATTAGGGTGATAAAAAGTACTCAAATTAATATCATCAATTAAATATTTCTGATTCTAATTCAATATTTTCTATGTAAATCAAGGATAATGATAAAAAAATTTAAAATAATCCCACCATGAATTCATAAAACGTTATTAATATATATCCATGATATGTTAGGAAGTGGTATAACTTATATTATATAAAGTAAAATTTCATATTTCGTAATTTTATCAACAGTATCCCATATTTCATCATTTTTTCGAGGAGTATTTCATAATAAAGTAAAAAAATACATAGAAATTTTATACCTCTACCACATAGATGTTAAATGTGGTTTAATTACTATTCTATGATGTTATCTCCAAAACACAACCTCTTGAAAAACCAATAATAATTATACACAAAAAGAAATTTCCCACTTCATTTTATCCATTGAAATTTGTTCCTACAAATCCATATATATATATTGGTTCTTCTAGGCTTTATATAGAAATTCATGTTATGGGAATCATCATACAATTAAATTTTCATTTCAGGTATAGATGAATAACATTGTGTCCTTACCATTTTCAAAACGACAATATTGTATAAAAATTAATAGTATTATATATCTTTTACAACATTAATTTCCATTTTAAAATGTTCATCTGTAGATTGATATTTTATCTTTTGTATTAATGATGGATAGTTTTTCATTTGAAAATAGAGGGATACATACCCTTCAATAACAATTCTAAAATCATTCTTCCCTAGGTATATAAAAATAGTAACTTTATCAATATTTATTTTGGTTTGGAAACCATGATCATTTCTAATGAAAACATCAATTACATTATTTTCCTTAATTTGAAGGTAGTCTATCAAACAATCATAATAATTTAGATTGTTGATCCATTGGTGTTTCCATAAATTTATCACCTGTTGTGAGAATATATTTTATAGGATTTTTGTATTAGTGTTTTCCTCATATCTTTCACCATAGAGATAATGATTATGTATCATTGAAGGAAAGATAGTGGCTTACATCTAAAGATAATATGTTAGATAGTTATTTTCATTCATATTTAACAGCCTGAATGGATATTTTTTTGACATTATCATTGTGATTAATGGCATGACCATGTACCTACATCAATGAATCACTATATATTACAAAACAACTATTTAATAATATTATAATATAAAATTGAGCCTCGACGATTTTATTAATCAATTATTCAAAAAAAATCATATTCCTTTTCTAATTTAATTAAAATACTTTTTATGTAATATTTTCTAAAGGGTTATAAATTTAGTATTTCTATTAAAAAAATCTTATATAGTAACATGTCAATACATTGAAAATATGTAATTCAATTATGTTCATTTGGGTAGGCCATTCATATAGTTATATAATATATTTAAGATCAACTATGATCCCATATATTTACAAAATATGGCCATAAAAATGAAATTTATGTATAAAAAATCACAGTAGGTAAATTTACCATATAATTTATTCTTTATAGAAGTCCTCAGAATAACCAATATGTTATTTTTTGTATCCAAATAGTTTCTAGAGTACAATAAGATATCATTAACAAGACACATAACTAAATTATCGTGATATTTATTGAGTACTATATTCATCATATTCATGAAAAAATATGGTGCATTAGTCAGTCCAATGGAAATATGGAGAACACATAATATTCGTACATTATATAGAATATTTTTATTTGAATTTCATATTTAATTATTCACAATTAATGATACCCAAAAATAAGTCAATATATAAAAATTAATGACCTACATGAATTATATTTAATAATTCATGAGTAAGTGGAACAATGTACTAGTTTATTATCATAATAGTATTGAAGACCATATAATCTATGAAGATCATTATAATCCTTATTTTTTAATGAAAATATTGATTATGGAACCCCAAGATAAACCACTTGCATATATAAACAACTTATTAAAAATATAGAATAGTTTTTTTTATTAAAATCCATTAATTCAATAATTTCCATTCTCTAGGGATTATTTTGAATAGAATTTTTTATTGATAATATTAACCAAGACTACCACCTAATGTCCTCTTGGGTATCCATTTAATATTTTTATTTCTCTTTATCCCCAATAATATCTTTCATAAGATCTACAAAGAAGGGTTTAAAGTTGAATGATTTCATGATGTATACTCCATAAGGATATGGGATTCTACATCATCATCACGACTAATAACATCATTCCCATTGCAAAAATAAATTAAATCATATTTCGAAATAATGTGGATACAAATGATTATATCAATTTCAACCACATGTATGCTAGTAATTTTAGAAAATAGATCACATTAATTTGTCATAATGGGATCCACCAAACACATCCTTAAGAGGGGGTATTTATACTATGAAATTTGACAAAAAATATATCTTTATGGTTCTATGATATTATCTAATTTATTTTAAAAACATATAATATATAAATGTGTCTGAGGATCCAAAATGATATAAAGCAATAGAAAAATTTTATTAAATGATTATTGTAATACCGTGAAATCATTATTAACTTCAACCTCAATAGTAGTGATTGTAAAATCATAGCCTCATCACTCAACAACTTCTATGGATATCTCCCATTATGCTAGGGGAATTTTTTGAATAATTGAAAACAAATATAAATAAAGTAATAAATAGATTTGTTTTATTATTTCCTTGTGAAATTATTATCTTCATGATCATTATCTGTAGGCTTATAATAATCTAACATCCCCATCATTCATTTGTATGATATATCATTCCATGATTATTTCAAGATGTTTATTTCTTGATAATCAAAATTTTCATTGATGTGTTCTGTTTTTCATGGGTTTCACCAAATCTATAACATTACTGATTTCCTATAACATTTAGTATTGACTGAATTCCATCTCCATTTTGAGGTCACATGTTTCTATGTCATTATAAATGTGAAATGTTTTCAAAGAAAATTCCCTTCAGTGTCTAAACATACATCCTTCAATGAAATGATCAATATTTACTTCTAATATATGTATTTAATTTTTATCATACATGTGTAGTCTTATAATGGATTCATCAAACACTAAAAACCACTCTTATTAAATTGTCTTAAAACTATAGAACGTTATCTTAATTTATGTTCACTTCCCATGTATGAAATGTTTTTCAAATATATTTTCAAAAAAAAATCCAAATCCATTTGGCCTATTTCATATTCCTCCATTGTATTATGTATCAGTAGCCACTATTGAAAAAAATTTCCCTTGAGTTAATATAATTTCAGCACAATATTTTAAATTTAATTACATCCTAATGGATGAAATATATTTTCATGGGACTTCCTCCATTGTTTTTCTAAAACAGGATTATAAGTCCCAATAAAATATATGGGCTTCATAAACATGAAACATTCCAACATTGGTGTATTATTCTCTAGATGATCATGTTGGTAAATTTTATAATGATTGTTCATCATAACATCGGTATGATAACCTAATATAGAGATGAGCTACTCATATACAACAAAAAAATTTATATTTCGTCAAAAGTAAATCCCTACATTAACCATAATATTGACTCCCATTATTCCGTTAGGGGACATTACTCAATAATACATACATAGTGTTAGTTCATAATCATCATGAATATTGAACTACAAAATAACGAATCATATACCATATAAATAGTTTTTAATAATATAAGGAATTATCATAATTATCATGTTAGCTATGTTTAATTTAAATTAAGTTCCCAAAGATTGTAAAAAATTTTCTAAAACAAACAATAAAACCCCGAACACCATAATTTTAAAATCTCTCTTTATTTTACTTAATTGAGGAATGAATCAGGGGATCACATCCCCATGGATCGATTTGATTTATTGTTTTGGTGAACCAGATATGTACATGGTCCCCATATTATATTGATAATTAATCATAGAACATATTATTGTTACGTAATATACATCGTTGAATTAATTTAAATATTTTATTGGTATATGATGATCGATGAAAAAAAATTATGGTGTCCTCAAATGCTCAGTATGGTTTATAAATAATATAATACATAATGTGTAAATAATGAATAATCAATGTGGTAATGTATATAACTAAATATCTAATCTATTTAATGAACATCTTGAAAATTAAATGCATTGATATATAATATCAATCTAAAATTATCATAGATAATAATTATAATTTAATTTTCATTGATTAAAATGATAATAATTAGATTTTATGATCATAGGAATAATGATACATCTATTTTCAAGAAATTTAACAAGATATTTTAAAACTATGGTTATTGATCCATTTAATTTGGACCAATGATTATTCTAAAGACACCTATTATATGATAATAAGGATATCTATAACTAGGATCCACCAATTATTTCATGTCTAAGGAATTCATCATATTCATAATGATCATTTAAATATTTAAACAATATTTTTTAAATAATGAAATCCAAATTGATTAAATGTTATATATTTTGTTAACATTTCTATAGTAAATCACATAATTTCCATATCAAAACACCCTATAACAAAAATTATATAGTTTAGGTAATAATTATATCATTAAAAAAATAATATAGAAAATTAATAATAATGTAAAATTCAATTATAAAAAGTATGTATATGTGTTAAATGTTGGTATCATTAGACCATATACTCAATGGTTAAAAATTAAAACATTGTTTCTTTCTCAACGGTGATTAGAAACTATATTTAAAAATCATTAATAAATTATTTTAGAAAATAACTATTCAATTTTTATGAAATCAAATCTTTTTTAAAAAAAATGAAAGAATTTAAATTAAAACATATTTGTTTAAAATATATTATTATATATGTAAAATAATCCTAAGTGAAAATCTTAGTAATGATTATAGTAAAATACAATTTTTCCTTATATGTTAGAGAAAACTATTTTTATAACATTTTGGGAAAAGACGCAATATATCACATTTAGAAGATGACAAAAATATTTCATTCAAGCCGTTCAGTAAATTGTTAAAATGGATCAAAAATATATTTGATAAATTAATGTAGATGAGAAAAAAATGAATCATTTTATAGAATATAAGGATATTAATAAAAGGTATTTCTATTAAAGGATAAATGAGATAGAGTTTAATTTAAAAATTTATTTTATTTCTTAATTTTCTAAAGAGTGTAAATGTTGGTAAAAAATATAGAAATTGTGTAACAGGGTAAACATTAATTGAACATTAATAATCATTAATATACAGGGAATGATGTTATCTAATTTTATAGGGATGTTTATAGGAACATATTACATCACATTATCGTATGATTAAAACATTATTTCATAATTACACATGATTGGGTTTTGATTCGTTAATATACTCATGGTTTATTCATCATTTAATATCATTGTTTATTAATTGGATGTAGTTTAATTATATAGAGAATTAATTTTTGTTTATTTATGTCATATTTATTGAGTAGATACATTTTGTTAATAAATATTAAATTAGTGGACATAAAACTGAGTCATATCACTACATGGAAATATTAAGCTTTATTTATGAATGAGAGATAGTATCACTACAAAATTCTTTCAAGGGCAAGGGATTTAATGAGATATTAATTTATGATAATAATTAAAATTTAATGTGTATCATATATAACCATTATTTCAATCTTTATAATCATCCATGTTATTTGTTTATATAAAAATTATACTATTGTGTGGAGACAATATGCCATACGTACCCATTCGTAGTACATTATATATATGTGTGATGGATAAAACTAGGAATATTTTTGTATCAATATCATTATATATCTATATATATATATATATTTATGAAAATTTACTTAATAATTTATGATGGAATGAACACATGAAGGCTAAGTATAATCATAAATAAATCGAAAACTATTGGTAAAAATGATTACCTTTTCTTAAGTGGACTTCTATTAGATATATTCTAAAGGGATCGATTGCATCCCCTTTGGATGGAAAAAATGATGGAATGTTGAAATGCATTTTTTGAAGATGAATGGACATGGTTTCTATCACGAACCTCCTTCACCAAAAATAGAGAAGGGACAACAGATTTCTATACCCTTATTTATTTAATTTAAGGGAGATATAATGACCCCCGAGACCCGCCTTCGATAGGCCATGGAGTAGTGACCAACACCAAGGGTATAGAATTACACACAATATTGGAGGAATTAACCTTTTTATTTTTATAGGATCAGGAGATAAGATAGAAACTCCAACAACACCAAAGCTGAAAGAAAAGGTAAAGCTGAAAGTAAACCATTACCATATTCATGTTCAAAAGTAAAATATACAATCTACAAGAACTCCAAAGGTAAAGTACCAAGAAAAGGGAAAAAGACAATAGAAACTGCCCCAAGGTCAAAGCTAGTACGGTCCTGAACAATCCCTGAAGTCCTCCTAGAAACCTAAAAGCAGTTTTATATATGTAGGGTGAGAAAATATGTATACTCAGTAGGGAATACCAAATATTCTTGTGCACAAGTGGGGAGGCATTATAATGCCCTATGAGAAAAGAGACAACCAAATCACCTAGCAAGGAAAACTACCCATCCAAGACTCACCAAGGAACACTCCCCAAATAATTAAAGTCAGGTAAAGTATACTAATAGCCCATCGATATTTGGGTACCCCGTGCCACTTTACCACTAGTTATTGAAGACATCATACACATCGAACCAATCCCACAATTCTCATCACAGTCCCACTGCCACACCCCACTCACACACACTTAGGCCACTACCACACATCTCACCCACAAAAACCTGGTCCACAACCACCACGCATAACCACGCCCACACACACCTGGTCTTGAACAACCAATGTCATGCCCGAAGACACATGGGCCTCCTCTCGACGATTCTTGGGAAACAACCTCCCACACACACCTGGGCTAACTACCACAACTACCATGCCTGAATAATCTTTGGCTATAATGGACCTCATTCCATCAAGGCTTACCTGAAGAGTATTGGGCTATTCAGGAAAGGGAGTAGAAAATTAGCTAATAACCATCCACTCATAAGAATGTTGGAAAAAAACCCTCCCCCATGAACTGGGGGTGTTCAGAACTAAGTGCTCAACTTGGGTGGGGCACGAAAAAGAATCATATGTACAACAATTATACGTATAGGTAACAAGAACTCATCCCAACCTAGGGTTTCCAAAGACAACCTAAGCACAAAAACCATGTTACTATTCATTCATAAAAGAAAAGTACATCATTCATGGACAAGACACAACTCATCCACAAACCAATTTCCCATTTAACTCATTCTTTTCATCATGTCAAAGTGATCCCATTTAGGTGAATTATACACTACTGGGAAACTAACAAGCATAACCACAAGCTAGAGAAAAGAAACAACCAAACAATAATTTAAGCATTCACACCCAATTCTCTTGTAAAGTCACTATAAAAAAGGGATCAGTGAGATCCCTCAAAGTACTGGAACCAAACCAAGCTTCGAGATATAGCATACAAAACTTTAAATTCACAACCAATAATCGTGCCACAATAGGGGATCCCTTCCCCGTTCACATTTTCCCATAGTCACCAAGCAAAAAAAACACACCTACTACCAAAACATTGTGGGAAACATCCAGGTTCAGACACATCATTCATTATATTCTTCATTTTGTTTGTTAACCGGGGTTGTCACATTAGAATTCTTGTTTTTCTAAACATCCATTTATAACCAACTAAGTTTAGGTGACTAACCAATTTCAATGTCATAGTCATTTAGTCATCACCAAATGAAAGGGTTCATTAGGACTCAAGGAAAGACCACCAACGTCCATGATTATCAGTGAGCACAAGTCCATACAGTTGAAAACACATATCAACATAAAGGATTACAACAGAACATCGATCACACCCCCTTCATTCATTAATTCTCTGTTCATTATCTTCATTAATTTTGGTTTCATCAAATCCCATAGAAAAAATAGAATACCCACCTCGCATGATACACAGTAAAAAGAGATGAAGGAAAAAACCCTACTTGGTTGATCAAGGATTGATGTTTTCCACGCACCAAGACCATCGGGGACTCCAAAGGTGAGCATAAAGGTTCTGGCATAGGCGCACCTCTTGTCTCGAGAAGGGAGACTCTAATGCACTGGATAGAAAAGGAGGTAGACCAAAAGGAAGAATAAGAAGAAGGAATTCCCAGGTGATATATAGATAAGATCACATTGTTAGGGGATATAGGGATTTGAATGACTTTAAAGTAGGATTGTGGTTCCTCACACGGTTGGGTGGTTACACACGACGAGATTAATTGTTATTTAATGATTCCCATTGAAATAAGGTGGTAACGCCTATGATTTCAAAGGATTTTATATAAATGAAGGGCATGATACACAGAAAAACAACTGGGTCCATTGAGGGTCGCCCCACCAATAGGAATTTAAACACTGATTAAGGGAGTAAAAATGGCCTTGAACCACTTCCAAATGGTTAAAAAGGCCTAAAAGTGGTGTTATGGGAGAAACTTCAGATGAAAAAACTAACAAGGCCAAGTGGCACCGATCGTGCTACACACCGATTGGTGACACACCGATCATGCCACACACTGATCAATCCCACCAATCGGTCGCACAGATCGGTGAGGCACCGATTGGTGACACACTGATAATTCCACACACTGATCGGTCACACCAATCCATGTGGCACTGATCGGTGACACTCCGATCACATCACACAGGTCGGTGGGGTACAGATAGGTCACACACCGATCAATCACACGCCGATCAGTTGCACACAAATCGGTCACACGCCGATCTGTCACACACCGGTCGGTCGCACGTCGAGCGGTCGCATGCCGATCGGTCACACGCCGATCGTTCACACCCACTGAGATTCCACCCATAGGAACCATATTTTGGAAAAGGGGTGGACCACGAGGGTCCGACCATCACATTAGATACCTCTCAAACTATTCTCACCCTGAAGAATAAAAACCAAACCAGAAAAAGAGAGGGGGGTCCGAACAACCACCCTGAAAGATACCTCTTAGGAGTGAACCTCATCAACATCTAGAAACACCAATCCCTCATGTAAATATTCAACACCCAAGGGTCAACTGTCTATTCATATAGATTAAGGAGTTCCCTCTTCCATGTCAAGATATTATCCGCTTTGGGCGGCAATGACTCACCCGCACGGGTTTAACCGCACCAACCTTAATGCGTCTTGATTAGGGATTAGGTCCTCCCTTCTCCACAGTCAGGACATTTCACAACACTCCCCAGGTAGGGAAACAAAACATCTCATAAACTAACATGGTCAGCACTACATCATAAAAAGCATAGAACAAAACAGAAAAAAAATCAAAACAGCTATGGGTATTGGGCGCCCATCTTTGTCTCCCATTCCCAAGTACTCTCCTCGAGCCCACCATGCCTCCATAACACATGAACCAAAGGGATGGTTCGTCCTTAGAGTACCTTATCCTCACAATCCTCGATCCTCACTAGTCATTCCACAAAGGTCATGTCACCCTCAATATCCAACTTTCCCCAGTCGAGGATGTGGGAATTGTCGTGCAGATATCACCTGAGTAGGGACACATGAAAGACGTCATGTATCCTCAGTAGCGATGATGGTAGAACTAGCCGAAAACCCACTTCTTGAACCCATTATAGAACTTCGAATGGTCCAATTAATCTGGGAGAATGCTTACTCGCCCAACCGAACCTCCGTTGTCCACGCTGAGGGGAGACCTTCAAGAACACGTGGTCCCCGACCCCGAACTCCAAGGGTCTCCTCCTATTATAGATATATGACTTTTGTCGGTCTTGTTCCACCTTCATCCTCTCCTGTATAATCTGAACCTTCTCCGTCATGCTCTACACCACTTTCGATCAAAGAGAACTTGTTTCCCCAACCTTATTTCATCATACGGGTGAGCGACACGACCTTCCGTATAGATCGTCAAATGGATCCATGCCAATGGTAGAGTGATAGCTATAATTGTAGGAAAAATATACTAGAGGAAAGTGTCTCACCCATGATCCCCCAAAATCCAGAATACATGCTTGTAGCATATCCTCCAACATCTTGATGGTGCGGTTTGCCTATCCATCTGTCTGGGGATGGAAAGCAGTGCTGAGACATAGTTGGGTGCCAAAAGCATGCTCAAATCCAATCCAGACTCATGATGTAAACCGTGCATCCCCATCCGAGATGATGGACCTCAGAACTCCATGCTACCGCATCACCTCATCTACATACCTCTGTGCTAAGGCTTCCACTGCACCCGACTCCTTGATCAACAGGAAGTGAGCCGATTTCATCAACTGGTCCACCAATACCCAGATAGCTTTGCAGCCTCCTTGAACCTTAGGTAGTTCTGTGACGAAATCCATTAAGATAACATCCCACTTCTACTAAGGGACATCAAAAGGATGCAGTAAACCGCCTGGAACACGGTGTTCAACCTTCGCTTACTGACACACTAGGAATCTGGCCACGAACTCTGCCAGTGTACACTTCACCCTGGGCTACCATAACTGACTACTCAAGCCCCGTTACATCGTGAAAAACTCTCTGGTGCACCACTAGGGGTGAGTTTTGGTACTCACCAAGAACCCTCTCGCGCATCGCCTCTGGAAGAAACAACTTTTCTCGGGAAAGCATCTGATTTTGACAGTCTTCCGTCCACCCTTCTAGACCATCACCTTGGTTAACCCGGTCATGCATCAATTCACTCTCTATGTCTCCCAAATGAGACTCCTCAACCATCCATAGTAGAGAATACTACACTTTCATATGATACAAGAAACCTATACCACCATCCATCCTCGCATCCAGGTGTTGGGAAGATAACTCCCCTATCGCCTTCCAAGCATATGCCGACTCTCGAACTGCATCCTTCTACGACTTCCTGCTCAAGGCATCAACTACCACATTCCCTTTTCTTGAGGTGTAGTAAATCTCTAAGTTGTAGTCCTAAAGTAACTCAATCCACCTTCACTTTCGTAAGTTCAAGTCCCGCTGGGAGAAGGTATACTTCATGCTTTTGTGATCCGTGAAGACATGAAGCGCTCCCCGATGAGTTAATGCCGCCACAACTTTAGGGAAAAATCGACCACCGTATGCTCCAGATCATGGGTGGCATAGGTACGCTCATGGGGATTTAATTTCCAAGACCCATAGGAGATCACCCCTTCCCGTTGCATCAACACACATCTGAGGCCTTTCCCTGAAGCATCACAAAACACCTCATACGCCTCCCCTTCTTATGAAAACTTTAGTACTAGGGAACTTACCAACTTCTCCTTCAGATAATTGAAGGCCGCCTCACACTACCCATTCCACATTTATGCCTGGCACTTCATGGTCAAGGCTGTAAAAGGTCCCGCAACTCGGGAAATGTTGGTCACGAACCTCCTATAGTAACCTTACAGACCTAGGAAACTATGAAATTCTGTCACGCTCTTGGGTGCTGCCCAAGAAACAACCACCTCAACCTTCGATGAGTCCACTTCTATCCCCTACCCAAACACTACGTTCCCAAGGAAATGCACTTCTCGGGTCTAGAACATGCACTTGGACAACTTCCCATAGAGCTGTTTCTTTCGGAGGACCTCTAGAACCATTATCAGGTGCTCTGTGTGATCCTCCTTTGATCTTGAGTAGATTAGAATTTCATCAATAAACACAAATACGAACAGATCCAGGTATTCCCAGAAGACAGAGTTCATGACCCCCATGAACACAGCTGGAGCATTCGTAACAACAAAAGACATGACCAAAAATTCAAAGTTCCCATATCTTTATATGAAGGTAGTCTTCATGATTTAACCTTCCTTTCTCTCTACTGGTGATATCCTGATCTCATGTCACTTTTGGAGAACCTCCCTTCTCCCCTCAGCGGATCAAAGAGATCGTCTATTATCAGGAGAGGGTCACGATTCTTGACCGTCACCTGATTAAGCTTCCTATAATATATGCAATGTCTTAGACCACAATCTGCCTTCTTTCCAAACAAGACAGTAGCACCCCATGGTGACGCACTTGGACAAACAAAACCCTTCTTCATCAGATCATCAATATAGATATGCAACTCCCGCAACTCAGAAGGTGACATCCTGTAGGGAGCCATCAATATCAGACGAGCACTAGGTTTTAAGTCTATGCCGAACTCAACATCGCATCGAGGGGGTAGAGTCACCACCTCTCTAGGGAATAAATCAATAAACTCACTGAACATCCCTGGGACTTCCACCATCTCTGCAACCACCGACTCCACAGATAGTTCAACCAATAGGGAAAGGCGGGGCTCCTATCGTCTGCTACTATTATTACAACCCCACTCATCGATGAAAGATACAGGTTGACCACAAAAATCTTAATACACGACCCTTCCACATATGTTGTCAATGACGACACATACAAATAACAGATAGTCAATGCCTAGGATGATGTCGTAAGTTTTTATCTATAATAGTAGAAGATCCCTGATAGACTGATGTCGCCCTATCATCAGTCTACACCCTCGGAAAACATAGAACAAGGTGGTCTGACCTCTGACTTCCGTTCTTAGCACCAGGGGCACTGAAATTATCGCGACGTCTTAACCAAGGGAACAAGACATACATGGTGTAATAAAGGAGTGTGAAGCTCATGTATCGAACATGGAATATGCAAGAGTGTTGGACAAGCTGATCGTACCTCGAACAACCTCTAGCCCTGCTGGAACTGCTGCCTCTGGGGCATGAAACTATCCATACCTAGCTCCCCTGACTCTCAGATATAGGCCGACTCCCTAACCATGCCATGGTTGAGGTCCTTGAGGGGCATCACGATGTCTTCCTCCTCCTACAACACCTGCCCTCGGATGATCGAGAGCTTGCTGCCCCTGCTGCTGCTACTGAAAGGGTCTAGCTAGAAACTGCTGCTGCTAAGGTTGGTGTTGAACCTGCCCACCCTCTCTGTATTGTACTATATCCGAGTATGGATTCTGAAGGTTTCCATGGCTCCCACATATGGAGCACCTTAGTCCTGGGCTTGAAAGAAAAAGGTGAGGAATGGGGGATCAGAACTGGAAGTGCTGAGACATGCTTCCTGCTGGTTGAAACCTAGAGGGTCCTAATGTTGTAGGCCTCATAATGACGACCTTCCCCTTCGACGAGCCCAAATGGATCCCCTCTCATGATACACCTCCTAGAGTGTACGTCCTTTCCACCACTTCAGCTTTCTTATAGACCTTTATGTAGGTCGGTAAGGTGAAGGGAATAACATCATACTGAAGAGAAGGTCGAAGTGCCTCCTCCAAATGTCTCGCCTTAGACAACTCATCCAGAAATCGGTTCGTAGTAAAGCGAAGGAGATCCTAGACCTTTATCCCCAACACACTTACTGACATGCATACCTGCTGGAGGGAGAGAAGATCCTGCCTCATTTCAACCTTCATCGTGGAAGAGAGGAATTCTGCCCGGAAGTCCTTCTCAAAGTCAGCCCCCGGAACCTCTGTCTCCATCTTCTCCCCAAGATAAAGTGTCCACCACTGACGTGCTGCTCCGCACATCTGGCTCACATCCAGAGGAACCCAGTACTCCTTCGGAGCCCATATAAAGCTAAAATATATCACCAGCTCTTCTAGCCAGCTCTCTATCTCCATGTCTGAGATGCTGCCCTCGTACTTCATGAGGGTCTACCACTGAAAGGAATAAAGCATCTGCTGCCACTAATCTCCTTCCTCTTCTCAGTCATCCCTCTGTCAACCAGCCATGTAAACCTCTTGGGTCTCAATCTCCCACACTAATGGTGGTCATCTCTAATGTGACATGGGTGCAAGGTAAACAATTAATTCCTATGCCCGATTAGTGTATAATATTGTTCTTAAATATTCATAGTATTATTATTCATTTTAAGGCCACAGAATTCCCATGAAACACAAGAACACAAGTCACTATGATGAATTTACCTCCCCTAGGGTCTCTACCCTACAATAATTTCATCCTTACATGGTCATTCGATAGGTCAAGATTCCTTACATCGGATCACAGGGGGGCCTAAAATCCATTGTCCTAGCCAGTCTTCCTGGGCCTATTTCAGACACCAATATCACCCAACACTGTTTCCCTACCATCTCATGCAATCATCATTGTGCTTAACCAAAGACTCCATTCTATCTCTCTAACCTTGCCTCTGATACCATTCTTCCACGACCCGCCTTCACCAAAACGAGAGAAGGGACATCAGATTGCCAGACCCTTCATTCTTTATGTTTGAGGAGAGATATTGACCCCAGAGACATGCCTTTGATAGGTTTCGGAGTGGCGAACATCACCAAAGGTATAGAGTCACACATAAGATGGATGGAATTACCCTTTTTATTTTAATATGATTGGGGGATAAGACTGTAACCCCAAAAACAACAAAGCTAAAAGTAATGTTAATGCCGAAAGCAAACCATTACTATATATATGTTCAAAATTAAATGATACAAGCTACAAGAACTCCAATGGTAAAGAACCAAGAAAATGGAAAAAGAAAACAAAAACTACCCCAAGGTTTGAGCTAGTATGGTCCCGAATGATCAATGATGTCCTCCTGGAATCCTAAAAGCAGTTTTATATACGTAGGGATAGCATATAAGTATACTTAGTAGGGAAAACCAATGACTCCCGTTCATAAGTGGGCAGGAATTCTAATTCCCTGTGACAAAAGATAAAATAAAAGCACCTAGCATGGAAAAATATCCACCCAAGCCTCACCAAGGTACACTCCCCAAATATCACAGTAAAGTAATGTATAGTAATAGAACATCGATGTTTGGGTACCCCGCGCCACTCTTCTACTGGTTATTGAATACATCCTATGCATCGAACCAATCCCACCATTCTCATCGTTGTCCCACAGCCACACCCCGCCCGCAAACACCTGGGATAGCACCACACATCCCGCTCTCAAAACCCTGGGCCACAACCACCACATATAACCATGACCGAAAAAACCTGGGCTAGAACAACCACTTCCACAGCCAAAGACACCTTGGCCATATCCCGAAGATTCCTGGGAAAAAACCTGCCCGCACACACCTGTTCCAACTACCACAACTACCATGCCTGAAGAATCATGGCCTATAATGGACCTCAGGCCATCACAACCTACCCGAAGAGTCTTGGGATATTCGATAAAGGGTGGATAAAAGGAGCTAATAACCAGCCACTCATAGGAGTGTTGGAAAAAATACCCCCCCCCCCGTGAAATGTGGGTGTTCGGCACTATGTTATCAACTTGAGTGTGGCACGAATAAGAAATATAAGAACTACAATTATATGTATAGGTAACAAGAACTCATCACAACCAAGGGTTTCTGAATCCAACCTAAGTACAAACACCATGTTACTATTCATTCATAAAAGAAAAGTACAACACTCACAGCAAGCCACAACTTACCCTCAAAACAATTTCCCATTTAACTCATTTTTATCTTAATTTTCATGTGATCCCATTTAGGTGAATTCTACACTACTGGGAAACTAACAGGCATAACTACAAGCTAGAGAAAAGAAACATCCAAACATCAATTTAATCATTCACACCTGGTTTTCTTATAATGTCACAACAACAAAGGGATCAGGGAGATCCCTCGAAGTACTAGAACCAAACCAAGCCTCGAAATATTGCCCACACAGCTTCAAATTCACAACCAAAAACCATGTCACAAGAGAGGATCCCATCCCCATTCACATATTCCCATTGGTACCTAGCAGAATAACACACCTACTACCAAAAAAAAGTGGGAAACATCCAGGTTCAAGCACATCATTCATTAGGTTCTTCATTCTATTTGTTAACCTAGGTGTTCACATGAGAATTCTTATTTTAATGAAGATCCATTTAAACCCAACTGAGTTTAGGTGACTAACCAGTTTACATGTTATGGATATTTAGTCATCACCAAAGACAAGGGTTCATTTGGACGCAAGGAAAGACCACCAACGACCATGATTATCAGTGAGCACAAGTCCATATAAGTCACAACACATATCAACATAAAAGAGTAAAGCAGAACATCGATCACACACCCTTCATTCATTAAAGGTCAGTTCATTATCTTCCTTATGTTTTGTTTCATCAATTCCCAGAGAAACAATAGCATACCCACCCCACATGATACATAGTAAGGAGAGAGGAAGGAGAAACCCTACTCGGTTGATCAAGGATTGAAGTTTTCCAAACGCCAAGAACATCGGGGACTCCAAGGGTGAGCAGAAAGGTTTTGGCACAGGCACACCTCTTGTCATGGGAAGGGAGACTCCAACGCACTGGGAAGAAAAGAAGGTCGGCCAAAATGAATAAGAAGAAGAATGAATTCCCGTGTGATATAAATATAAGATCTCGTTGTTACGGGATATGGGGATTTGAATAGATTTAATGTTGGATTGTGGTTCCTCACATGGTTGGGTGGTTACACATGATGGGATTAATTGTTATTCAACTATTCTCATCGGAAAAAGGTGGAATCACCTGTGATTTTAAAGGATTTTATATAAATGGAGGGGCACGATACGCGGACACACAATAGGGTTCAATGAGGTTCTCCCCACCCTTAGGAATATAAACATTGATCAAGGGATTAAAACGGCCTTGAACCACTTCCATAAGGTTAAAAAGTCCTAAAATTGGTGTTATAGGAGAAACTGCAGAAGAAAAACCCGACAAGGCCGAGTGGCACCGATCGTGCCACACACCGATCGGTCAGACAGATCGGTCTCACCGATCAGTCACAACGATCGGTGAGGCACTGATCAGTGATACACCGATCGTGCCACACAATGATCGGTAACACCAATCGGTCGCACCGATCATTCCACACACCGATCGGTGAGGAACTGAACGGTGACACACCGATCGCGTCACACATGTCGGTGGGGTACCAATCGGCCGCACGCCAATCGGTCCCACACTAATCGGTCTCATGCCGATCGGTCACACAGCAGTCGGTCACATGCCGATTGGTCATACACTGATCGGTCGCACACTGATTGGTCGCACCCACCGAGGCGCCACCGTTAGGATCCAGATTTTAGAAAAGGGGTGGACCATGAGGGTCTGGGCTATCACAGTTTCTCAATGATGGATAAATCAGTGTGATAGAAATATGCGACGAATGTGGTGACAATTTATAATTGAAGTGAGCACATTTTTGGATTTTCATAAATGATTAAAATACAATAAGACTATTCTAGAGAAATATTGTTCCAGAAAGAAAATAAATGAATAGGGTATGGAATATATGACCTCAATATATCCCCTTTTTTCCTTTATTTTATATTTTACGATACATAAATAATTTATTTAAATATTATTTTCATAAAATGTCATCATTATCAATTTTGACATATTCAATATTTTTAATTTTAAAATATTTAAAAAATAATTTAAATTAAAACCAAATATTTTAATACTTTTATAACATGCCATATTCATTTAATAGAATAATTTAACACAATTATTATTTAAAATTATTATCTTTTTAATGTTTTTAATATAATTTTATTAATTTATCTGTTAATTGAATAATTATTACTTCAACATTGTATAAGAATAAAATGGAATTATATCATCAATAAAATGGGAAAATAAATTAAAATGTTGTAGATAAATCTCTCATATTTTTATTTACTATTTATATTTGAATAGATCTTTTGGATAAGCCCATATTAAAAATAATATTTATAAAAAAAAAGATTGGGACATGTTTTACATTTGATGAAATACAATTTTATAAATTGTATAATCTAATAAAACATAGCCATTGTATATTATATAAAACAGTATTTAAAGGGTACGAAAAAAATGAATCATATAATATCATTAAGAAAATTGTGAGAGTTATTTTTAATTTCAAATCAATTAACTCATAACATTAATTATCTGATTATACCTTTAATGTGGAAAAAAACTATGGTTACTATTAATATTAACCACAAAGAAAAGTAACCAATTTACAATATTTTAAATTTATGAATCAAACAATAGAATCTATTTTTTTTAAATTCAAATAATAGAGGTAGAATAATTTAATTTAACATTAATTTGAAAAAACATAACAAAGTTGGTTTTCAGACTAATAGATCTTTATGAGTTTATTTTTCCCAAAAAATTAAGGACTAAAATTTAATCCAATAAACATATTTATATTAGAAATTTTATACTGAAAAAAATTTGAAAAATTGGGAGATTGAAAATGGTTGAAAAAAAACACATTTTTCATTAAACAACATTTTTCACTATTCAATTGAAAATTTATCTTTTCAAGTAAATACCCCAAATTCACCATAATATTATTTTAATATTTAGTTTACAAAAATTATTTTAAATTTATTAAATAAATAATTAAAAATTACCAATACTTTATTAAAAATATTTTCTCATCCAAACAAATTTTTTTATAAAACATACATTTGATGAATAGAATATCATTATTAAAAATTCATTGTTTATTTCATAAGAATTTTTTTTATTGAATATGAAATTAACATGTGTTTTTTAATATTGGAATTAGTATTCTTACAAACCAATTCAATTTCTAGTTTATAATGTCCATATTTAAATAAAAAAATTCATTGTCTTTTTGAAATTATTGTTGTGTGTTGTATATGCTATCTAACAATATCATTATTAAAAAAATCATGCGAATTTTAGGAGAGACTAACAGACATTGGGAAATGTTTTGGTGGGACCCAAATATTCTCTAGATTTAAAAAATGCTTCAGTGTCTCATAATTATGTGTTCGAAGTGGTGGTGTGATTTAAGGGACCAGTGTTGTATAAAATACCAACAGTTCTTGGTGATGATCAAAAAAGATTTCTTTCAAACACAACATGTGTACAATATTTATGGGGATGGGAGTTATGAACTTTGGAAAGATTTTTCATGATATATTTCAGGTTTATTAAATTGTATTTTATATCTATTTTACCCAACATTAATATATATTCTAATCATCACATCCACGACACTAAATATTTGTTTTCTTAAAAGAAAATTTCAATTGAAATTCCCCAATTCATGATCCATATTCATTAAAAATATATTATGTGTTTAGAAAAAAAATTACAATACATTATTTGTTGTTTCTAATTATAATTTAGGTAGACAGATGTTTCCTTTATTTCAAATTATATCAGAACAGAATGACTTATAATTTAAAATGGATTTTAATTATTGACATTGAATACTATTAATGCATTATTTATTGATAACCATATTTGTTCTCAAATTTTGAGATACTTGGATTTTATTTTAATGTTTTTTTCATAACCCTATATGTATATAAAAAGGATATTTTTTTCAAATGTTATTAAAATAACAGCTCTTTTATCATTGTACTAATTTTTAATATTTAATACATTTTGGATGTTTTATTTAATTTATATATAGATTGATAGATTTTATTAAATTAACGGTTGTGAGACGTTGGATTATTCATAGAATTACATGATTTCATTTTGAATTAGTTAATACCATGTTATTTTTATAGAAGGGGTTTTCACCATTTGGGTACCATGGATTCATGGATATGTGGTGAAATCTTTGGAAGGTCATGATTCTGTTAATGAGTTTGGAATTCTTCAAGTCATATATATGCAAGTGTGTGTGTTGTGGTATACAAATTCCATGGGTATAATCAATGTTAATCAATTCTATTTCTTATTTATTATTTATTTAAAATGAAATTGTACTTCATATTTACTATTTTTTTATTTTATTTATATTTTAAACAATGGGATATCATATTCATATCCTAGTGGTGGTAGTTGAGAACCCTATTTGTGATTTTTAATGGGTTATATACTCACACAATAAACTTAATTTTTTTAATATAATTATTTCTTCTCATAATTATATTACGGAGCATCATCAACAAAAATTACCTTTATGGTTGTTTAAGATTGAATATATCATGAGGATTTATTGTATTGATTCCACATATGTGATGTTACATCATAAAGTACCTTGTTTTTTATCCGTATCATATTTCACAGTCTTCTACATCGTTGATAATATTGTTTATTAGTATTTTTATTATTTTGATTCAATACATATCATGATTAGTATTGTTATGGGTTATTATTATTATCCTGAAATTTTTATATCTTTTTAATTGAAAATCATCTTAAAAAAATATATATTATAGAAATTGAACTTATTTCAAGTAATTGGTGTCCTAAGGATTTCACATATGTTTTTTGGCACAATATCTCTTTACAATGCCAACAATTAGAATTTGTTTAGTAAAAATGGTATCATTTTGGTCAGTTTATCAAATATAAATTGTAGTAAGGATTATTTTCAGGTCAAAAAATTAAATATATTGAATAATATAACAAATCTATCCTCTACAGACTGAATATCATGTATCCAGGGTGGTTAAGGTACCAAAATGTGTTTTATGTCACCTTTATTAGTATTGTAACCTCGCTATCATTGGTTTAGTTTATGAGTGTTATATATCAATAATTCATAATTATATATCCCACTAGGCTGATATTTTACATAAAATATATTGTTTTTATTGGAAACAAGATATAGGTATTTTATTTTTTTTGGATCTGGAATATCATAAAACATCAATTTTCATGTTTTTTAGTTAATAAGGGGTTATTCTATCATTACAATAGATAAAATCACTTGTTGGTTGACAATGAAACCTATACTAAAGATACAATCTAAAATTTTGTTTCACCAGAACCATATGTGAATAGATATATTATTCAAATAATATTCAATAATTTCATTTTATTTGTAATTGAAATCAAATTTAAAAAAAACCCTAAAACTAATAATAGTAAATTTAAGAATCAAAATAAAAAAATCGTTCATGGGGCTTCAGAGCCTAATATGGTGGAACATTAGCATTGTAGAATGAATTAGATCTTCTATTTCCTTTGAAAAAATCATATATAATGGTTTCATTTAGTTTATATATTTTTTGGATATCCCAAACATGGTTTTGATTTTGTAGTCTATTATTATTTATCCATGACTTTACATGGGAGAGATTCAAAGAGGTTTATAATAAATAATTTATCCCCCAAACCATATTGATAGATGGAATTTCGAATATTATCAGTGTAACTCTCCCAGATTTTATGAGAAGTATTATATTTAAATTATTTGATGTCGTGTGTTGTATGTTACCCCATGATTATCTTGCTCTATACGCAACACTGTATTAGCTTGCAGTATAGGCAACACTATTCTTGGATCGTGTTACACACAATTTCATGTTAGTTTGATAGAAGTTATTCTACGCAACATTGAGTATATATATATATATATATATATATATTCTTTGTATAAATGAAATATGATTGGATTTTATTATACTCAACAAAAAAGGAATCTTATACAGCACGCAACCCTAACTTGTCTTGCATTACATGCAATCACGACCTTCCTCGATACCATGTGTTGTACAAAATAATGAGTTTCACTAAACAATGATATGTTATTAAAATACTATATAAACTAGCCATTGTGAATAGTCATACCCACTTTTTGAAATTTAATAAATTTTATCTTTCAAAATGGAATTCATTTCTTGATTCAGAATATCGAAATTACACAAGGGTGAATTTTGTTAGTTTTGAAAACATTCAATTTTTGATGAATCGTGAAATTACTGAGTTATTGGTTTAAACCAACTTTTTATTTAAATAACAATTTATTTTATTTAAATTTATTTTATTTCAAAATAGATACATAATACTTATATAATTTCGATGTAATTAATTAGAGTCATTTTATAATAATATTGATATAAAAAAATTTTATTAAACTTTTTACCCTCTTTTACCCACCTCCTAGGAGTATTTTCAATTGTACATAAATCATAATTTTACCGCTTCTATGAGTTGAATTTATAAACTCCGAGAGACACGGTTAATATCATGGAGTGAAATGTGGTTTATTAAAATAAAAATATTTTTTGGTTAGTACTAACTTTTTACTTTTATTTACCACGGTTAAAAGTAAATAGGGTAATTAAGGGAAAAATGATATTATTATTAACCTATAACACGTCCTAATTCTATTAGATAATTATAATTTTACCAAAAACAACCTTAGGAATAAAATATTACCCTTTAGGTCCACTTGGATTAGATTAGGACGCTTATTATTATTTTATTTGAAGAAGAGATAAAAAAGATAAAATCAAAGATTAATAACTAAAACATATTTAATATAGGATTATAAATAAGATAAATTAGACTATAAATATTAAATAGAAAGTAAATACTATTTCCTATATAATGGTAGTTTATTTTTTCTTAAATCAAGTAATTTAATTTATTTTTGACACAATGTTGATGCAGTAATTACCTTATAAATGAAATATTAACATAATTGAATTATAAATACCCAAATAATTGTAATTCGAGACGTTTTATGTATTAAAATAATTTTTTAAGTTAATATAACATATTAGAGTTTGTTAGATGAGTTTGTTTCAAAGTAATAATGATATTATGAATTTAGATAAAACAAAATAAAAAATAGTTTCAAAATTAACTTAAAAGAGTTTTTAAAACAAATATTATATTATTAATTGATATAATGGTCCTAAAAATCTATGTCTCGACCAAAAGACTTATATAATAATATATATGAAATTAATTAACCAATTTAAGTTCTATTGGATGTTTATAGTATGTTTATTAACCATATAGTGTAATAATACAAGAAGACACGGTAAAAGGTATATTATTTAACTTCGTCTTAAATCTAAATGATAAGGTTAAAATGGAAACCAAAACATGTCTGAAACCTATTGGTTGAGATGATTTAGATCCATCCCAACCCTAGAATCCAAATAAGTCACTTTGGAGCCATTATAAACCGAATATGCATTTATTATAAAATAATATTTTAAGTTTTTCCTAAGGTGACCCTCACCCCACTTATAATAGGGAACCTCTTCCCTCTCCTCTATACGCAATTTTGAGCCGTCTAGCCCAGCCCACCCATGAAAATTTCACTTATCAACCTCTATAGTTATATCATAGAGATTCATTTCTTCTGAAAAGAACATCTCTTGTTCTCTAAGAGGAATTTTAAAAGAGGCACTTTGAAGAATAGGTAATCTATTCTACCGATTCTTTCAAGTTTCTTTTTCTTCTACTTCCTCTTCTTTAGTTGTTTCATTATAAAGTAATAACATAAGTATTAATTATATTCTTATATTTTATTATAAATTCGAAACAACCCTATTTCACCTTCTATCCATCCTACGAAAAATAAAATCACCGCCCGTACGTACATAAGGAATACCATCTCCACGTCGTGGTGTAACATGTTTTTCTACCACCACCTTACATGCATGGGTATAATGGTGTAAAGAATAAATACAAATGATTATTATAACATGATAAAAGTTTTTATATATTATATCATCCACTCCAATTCTATTCAATAATTATGGGAACGATATCATCGCTCGTGCCTACACACGGATTACCGTCTCCACAATGCGATGAGATTCATTTTCCATGTTAACCATTCAAGAATGATTATAAATTATATATAATGAATAATAATGAAATATATGACATAATAAAGCTACTTGATATATATATATATATATATATATATTTCATATAATTACTTCCATTCAAGACAATAAAGAAAGGAAAACATCGTCCATGCGTACGTACGACCTACCATCTCCATGAACAGTTTATTTCATTTAATTTAACTATATTATATATATATATAGAATATATATGATATATAAATCATGATTTAAATCCCTGAATTAAGTAAATCCTGATATAATTAATAACAATATCAAGAACAACAAGCCCAAAAACGTATGATAAATGAAACGATTTTACCCAAAATAGTGCTTTAAAATTCAATTGACAAATGAATGGTTAATATAAAGTTATAAGAGATTCATATATGATATCATAAATATTATTATGATTCTGTCACAAGATATAATATGTTTAAACCCACTATACAGGAGTATCAAACACAAATGGAAGAAAGTGGACATAAGGTAAGGGAAACTATTCAAATCCCATTCTTATCCGATATTGTTTATTGGTAAGTATTTTCCGGGGTTATTATTATCATCAATGTACATGTTTTATAAAATTATTTTCATGTATGTATAATGTGATTTTTACCATTTTTTACTTTTACCACATGTTATGGAAGGAATATTTATTTTTTTACCATATGGGGATCTTTTTGACTTTTCCAACAAAAGTATGAGGAGAATGTTTTTTAACTTATAAGACATGAACGGACATTTACTGTTTAAGAATGCCTAATTTTCCTTAAGATTACTCTACAAGTTTTCAGGGTTATTTTTAATAGAATACATTTATTTTAAAATTTTGTGTCATTTTTTGAAAGGAAAACTGATTTTGAAGAAGAAAGGATATTTTCCTCAACAATTCATTTCAAGTGTTTTATCAAAACTATTTTCAACCTAAGATGACATTATTTAGCATGTTTATGTATCAAATATAATTTCTCTATTATTTACATGGTTTTATTTTTTTATAATGAAATGTTATCCATTTGTTTTATAGAGATTATGTTATGATGAGATGATGATTCTGAAACCCATTTTATTCTTTTGGTTATGATGAATGATTTATTATTATTTTTTTGCACAAGTAAGAATGATTTCATTATGAGATGGGTTGGAACTATATATCCCTCAAATGAATTGGGTAATGATTTATGTCTCATGATATACACATGACTGGAATAGCAGGTTAATCCAGTTTCTATGATATAGGACTAGAATGAGGAGTGAACTCGATTTTGTAAGGGACTTTGTCCACTATGATGGTCTTGGAAGTAATGTTTTGTCTACAATGGAAATCATATCATGTTCATAATTGTTTTTCACAATTCCATGTTTTTTCCCATGTTATTTATCATGATTTATGTTACTTTATGATCTATGCCTTATGCATTGTCATGATTTATGTCATTGCTTATGATTTTCATGTTTTATGTTCATGTTCTTATGTTCAAATGTTTAGGGATTTTTTTATGTTTACTTTATTACCCTTACTGAGAATTTTAGCTCACTGTTTTTATGTTTTCTTATCCCCTAGGATATAAATGAAGGTTTTAGGTAGGAAAAAAGAATATGTTTATAGGAGATGTTGAAGATATTTAACCATGATTAGAAGATTATGTTCCGAGTTTCGAAAGTCGATATACTAATACGATCATTGGGTGTTTGTTTTGTGATGTATTAAGTATTCCGCAAAAGTAATGTAATGTACATGTACATCACGTTTGGGTATCTACAGTTGGTATCAGAGTAAAGCATTAGTCATTCTTTGGAAACTAGGATGTTCGAGCTTTAACGAGATCCCTAAAGATATTTCTAAGGTATGTCTAGGGATGTCAGTAAGGTTAAGTATAAATTATAGGTCACAATCTGAGAATTATAATAATGATCATGAATAACCTAGGAATAAAACTAATATGTTAGAGATTAAAAGTACTTCCCCTTGATTATTTTGTTTTTCTAGTATGATTTTTGTCTCTCTTACTATTATATATGTGTTTTAAGAAATGGTAGGAAACATGAGGATTCATTTTAATGGAGAATATGATGGAGAATGGAATGATATTCTTCTTGATCCACCAAATGAAATAAGATTAGGATGTCTAGACATTGTTATTATACCTAATTAGAAATCTCATAATATGATAAATAATATCAACTTTGGTAAGTTTCCTGACTCATCTAATAAGATAAAGATGGAGTTTCCTGAAGATCAAAGATGAAATAGTGTTCAATTTCTCTCATGTGAATCATGTTGGAAGCGGCATCAAGGAGAATGTTTCAAAGGAACTGGAAGATGCTTTGGGTGTGGAAATAGAGGACACAAAGCTAGTAATTGTGAAGGAAAAGGACTATTTAACCTAATGGAAAAGGACAAGGTTATTGCTACGACATCAACAACGGTTAAAAGTTTTAAATGTGGATTGTACTAGCATTATGAAAATAGATTCCCTAATGGAAAATCTCATGAAGAGAATAAGCATGGTCATATGGGTAGTATTTATGTTGATGACGATGAAGAGACTAAAAATGATATATGAGATGAAAGTAGTGATGAGGAATAAAATGACATATCTCGGTTAATGGTTTATGAAGGTAGTGGAATGATTGCATGTTTATTAAGAATAATGTATGGTAATATGGAATAAATAAACATCTAAGTATTTTTACACTATTTTTTTCCCTAAATTATTTGAAATTATATGATGAATGGTATCGGTAACCATGAAAAGTGTTTTTGGAAAGAAGATTATATGTGCATAATGAAGGGATAAGGAGAAAATGAAATGTTTGATAGTATTCATGAGATCCTGACTAATATAAGACAAAGTGATATCATGGTTTGAGTATATAGAAATTTTGGGATTTTGGTATCAGGAAAGAGTTAACTTTTTACATTATTCATGTTTTCACTAAGGTTCTATGGTATTTTATGTTTCTATAGAATATTTGACTAAGGTATTCACATGTTTGGAATGTGAGCAACAAGATATATCTTATGATATGTGGGGAAAAATTATGGTATTCATGTTTTTTGTTATGTGACCTTTCAAGTAATATTTTTTTTATACTATGAGATTTTACATATGTATTTTGGATAAGCTTAATGATGGGAATGAAATATGTTGGACATAAGATAGTATTTTTTAAGGACAAAAAAACTTTTCAATATTATTTTTGGAATGTTATAATAGTGTAGTTTTAGAGAAATGGAAAACCTATAGGATGGATGACAACCTGTCGCGTCGGACAAGGTTGCATGAATAGGACCCACAACCAAAATGTGACATGCCTTTATTGCCTACCTCTAGCCTATAGGAAGTCCCTGGTTAGTGGAAACTAGAATTATTTTATTATGTTGTATGATAGATGAAGTATAATTCCATTTTTTGAATAATATACTATTAACTTCACCATAGTTGGAATTATGTATATTTGGTAACAGTTTCTAACCTTTTGTTTGAGACTGATGGAATGACCCATAATTCTATGACATGATCTTCTAACACATCATGAATGACAAATTCATCTTCATTTATATAAAATATGAAGTGAAAATTGTTCATGGAATGACCAACGACGAGATTGTACAAAAATCAAGTAAGGATTTCTTCCAATTCAAAATGTTCAACTTTAGGGAAATGATATTGAAAACCAAAAAGTTATCCTAGTACCCTCATATCTGATGATTCAGATGGTACCTTAGATCATCACAAATTTATGGCTTTGTGATTGTTGGCTTTTTCATAGAAATGTTCTCTACCACTCTCTATCAGAACATGATGGTTAGATTTCTCTTCCATATCCAAATTTTCACCTATATTCTCCTATGAGGAAACCCATTGATGAGTTAGTTGGGTATTCATTATGTTTCTAAATTTCCTTTTTAAAATGATGATTTAGTATTCCTTTTTAAGATGTGGGTTTCTATGAAAGAAACATTCACATTTTAAATGATTTAGAACCCCGAAAAATTTAGAGGGCGGAATTCATATTAAGAGGGGTAGAATGTAACACCCTGAGATTTTATGAGAAGTAATATTTTTAATTTATTTGATGTCTTTTGTTTTATGCTACACCAATATTATCTTGTGTTATATGCAACACCATATTAGCTTTCAGTATATGTAACACTATTCTTGGATCGTGTTACATAGAATTTCAAGTTCATTTGATAGATGTTATTCTATGAAACATTGAGTGTATATATATATATTCAATGTATAAATGAAATATGTTTGGATTATATATATGTTACAAAAAAGGAATCATGCACTATACACAACCCTGACTTGGCTTTCATTACACACAATCGCGACCTTCCTCGATACCGTGTGTTGTATGCAATAACGAGATTTACTAAACAACGATATGTTAAAAAATATTATATAAACTAGCCGTTATGAATATTGATACCCACTTTTTTAAATTTCATAAATTTTATCATTCAAAATGGGCTTCAATTTTGGATTCAGAATATAAAAATTAGCCTAGGGTGAATTTTTTGTATTTTTCTGAAAACATTCAATTTTTGGTGAATAGTGAAAACACTATGTTATTGGTTAAAACTGACTTTTTATTGAAATAATATTTTATTTTATTTAAATTTATTTTAGGTAAGAAAAGATACATAATACTTATATAAGTTCAATTTAATTAATTGGAGTCAATTTATAATAATATTGATATATAAAAATTTTATTGAACTTTTTACCGTGTTTTACCAACCTCCTAGAAGCATTCACAATTTTACATAAAACATAATTTTACCACTTATGTGAGTTGAATCTCGAAAATCCAAGACACATGTTTAATATCAAGGAGTAAAATATGTTTCAATAAGATAAAAATAATTTTTTTGTGAATAGTAACTTTTAACTTTTATTTACCACAGTTAATAGTAAATAAGGTAATTAAGGGAAAAAATAATAATATTATTACACTAACACAAATTATAATTCTATTGGATAAGTATAATTCGACCAAAAACATCCTTATCCATAAAATATTACCCATTTAGGACCACTTGGATTAGATTAGGACACTTATTATTATTTTATTTAAAGAAAAGTTAAAAGAGTTAAAATCAATGTTTAATAAAAAAACATTTTTAATATTGGGTTATACATAAGATAAATTAGACTATAAATATTAATTAGAAAGATAATAATATTTCCTACATAATGGTATTTATTTATATATTTTAGACATTAAATAATTTTATTTATTTATGACACAATGATGATGGAGTAATTACCTTATTACTGAAATATTAACATAATTGATATTATAAATACCCAAATACATGTAATTTGAAACTTATTTTAAATTAAAATAGTTGTTTATGTTAATATAACATATTTTGGTTGGATAAATGAATTTTTTTCGAAGTAATAATGCTGTTATGAATTTAGAGAAAACAAAATACCAAATAGTGTCAAAATTAACATAAAAGAGTTTTTAAAACAAATATTATATTACTAATTGATATAATGGTCCTAAAAATCAAAGTTTCATCCAAAAGACTTATATAAGAATATATATGATATTAATGAAACCATTTTGGTCGATTGGTAGTTTATTGTACATTTAATAACCATATAGTGTACGAATACAAGAAGACACAACAAAAGTTATATTATTTAACTTATAGTTAAATATAAGTGATATGGTTAAAATGGTAACCTAAACTTTTCTAAAACCTACGGGTTAAAATGTTTTTTATCCATCCCCACCCTAAACTCTAAATAATTCACATTGGATCCATTATATACCGAATATTAATTTATTATAAAATAATATTTTATGATTTTTCTATGGTACCCCTTACCCCTCTTCTAAAAGGGCACCTCCTCCCTCTCCTCTTTACACAATTTTGAGCCTTAATGCTCAGACAAATCCTTCCAATTTATCTTCTCAACATTTTTTGTTATATCATATAGATTTTTGTCTTCTCAAAAGACCAACTCTAGTTCTCTAAGAAGAATTTTAAAACAGGCACGTCGAAGAAGAGGTAATCTCTTCTACCGATTCTATCAAATTTCCTTATTTCTTATAATTAATCATCATTAGTTTTTTCATTATAAATTAATATCATATGTATTACATATATAATTCAATGTTATTATAATTATTAAACATCCATATTTCAACATCTGGCCATCCTACGAAAAACAAAATCACAGCGCGTGCGTACGTACAGAATATTGTCTCCATGCCGTGGTGTAATATGTTTTTCTACCACCACCTTACTTGGATGGGTATAATGGTGTAAATAATAACTATATATTATTATTATAAATTTATACAAGTTATGAGGTATTATATCATCCACTCCAATTCCATTCAATAATTATGGGAATGATATCGTTGCTTGTACGTACGCACAGATTACCATCTCCATGACGCGATGAGATTCATTCTCCATGTTGACCATTAAAAATGATTTTAAAGTACATATAATGAATAATAATTATATATATGACATAATAAAGCTACTGTATTTATGTATATATATATATATATATATATTTCTTGTACTTACTTCCATTCCGGACAATAAGTAATGGAAAACAACGTCTATGCGTACGTACAGCCTACTGTCTCCATGAATGGTGTGTTTCATTTAATTTGTCTATATATTATATATATACTGAATATATATGATATATAAATCATGATTTAAATTCTGGAAGTGATTAAATAATGATATAAGAAATAATAATATCAAGAAAAACAATTCCAAACACGTACGATAAACGAAACGCTTTTACCAAAAACACTGCTTTAACATTGAATTGATAAATATATAATTAATATAAATTAATAAGTGAATCATATGTGATATCATAAATATTATTATGATTATGTTACAAGATAATAATATTTTTAAACTCATTATACAAGAGTCTCGGACACATACTGAAAAAATTGGACATAAGTTAAGGGATAACTATTTCAATCTCGTTCTTATCCGAGATTGTTTATTCATAAATATTTACTAGGGTTATTGTTATCATCCATGTCGATGTTTTATATATTTTTTCATGTATTTTTAATGCCCATTTTACCCATTTTTTACTTTTATCACATGTTATGGAAGTAATCTTTTTTTTGTCTACCATATGAGGAACTTTTTGACTTTTCTGACAAAAGTACGAGGAGAATGTTTTTTAAATTATACTGCATGAACAGATTTTTAAGGTTTCATAACATCTAATTTTCATGAAGATTACCCTACAAGATGTCATTTTTATTTTCAATAAATTTTATTTCATTTAAATTTGTGTCGAATTTTGTGAAAATGAAATGATTTTGCATAATAAATGATATTTTTCACAAGAATTCATTTCAAGTGTTTTATAAAAACTATTATCCATCTAAAATGGCATTTTTTAGCATGTTTATGTTTCATGTATAATGTCTTTATTATTTACAAGGTTTGGTTTTTATTAAGATGAAATTATATCCATTTTTTATATGGATTATGCAATGATGAGATGAAGTTTATGAAACCCATTTTATTCTTTGGGATATGATGAATGATTTATGTTTATTTTGGGGCACAAGTAAGAATGATTTCATTATGAGATGGGTGAGACCTATATCTCCCTCCAATACATTGGGTAACTATTTATACCTCATGAGATAGACATGGCTGTAATAGCAGGTTAATCTAGGTTAGTGATACAGGACTGGAACGAGGATAGAACTCGATTCAGTAAGGGACTTTGTCCACTATGATGGTCTTGGAATAAATGCCTTGGCTACCTTAGAAATCATATCACATTCTTAATGGTTTTCCGCAATTACATGTTTTTTTCCCATGTTATTTATCTTGATTAATGTTCCTTTATGATATATTCCTTATGCATTGTTATGATTTATGTCATTAATCATGATTTTTATGTTTTATATTCATGTTCTTACTTTCAAATGTTTAGGTATTGTTTTATGTTTTCATGTTTAACCTTACTGAGCATTTGATCTCCCACATTTTATGTTTTATTTTCCCCCAAGATATAAAGGAAGGTTTTATGTTGGAAAAAAAGAAGATCTTTATGGGAGATATTGAAGATCTTTCACCATGATTAGAAAATTATGTTCTGAGTTTCCAAATACACTAAACCAATACGGTCATTGGGAGTTTCTTTTGTGATATATTAATTATTCCACAAAAGTAGTGTAATGTCCATGTACATCAAGTATGGGTCTCTAAAATAATTCTAAAGAATAAAAATAAATTCATCCGATAATATGAAGCTAAAATTATAAAATTATTTCATTTTCCTCTTAAATTAGATGTTATATTTTCCATAAAGATATTTATATTTTAGTTAGAACTATGACTATAAAATCATTTAAGGATCATTGTGGTTTATATTACTAATATATAAATATATATACTTAATAGATATATAGTGGATGGAAAGGAGATTACTATAAATTATTCATGTGGTACATGTTTTTATTTTTAGGGATATTCAGGACGTCTACTCCTGGGAAAAATTGAATATAGTGAACTTATTTCAAGGTGGTAAATGATTATGAGACCAATAAAATGGAAATTTTAACATTCATAAAAATCCTAATTATATGAATTAATGATTTCAATATGTATTATTATCTTATAAAAATAAAAAATTGATCTAACCACCAAAATCATGTCATAATATTAATAAAATTATAATATCTTATATGTAATTTCCCATGTGGTGAATGTCAAATGCAGTGAATACAAAACATTTTACATATATTCCATATTCATTGAATAGGTGATGAAATTATAATAGTTCCTTCACATATAATTAATGAATCTTAATAGATTTTAGTAACACCTGAACTCAAAATGAAAGGTAGTTAAACTAGTGAAACAAGTAAGAAGGAGGAATGTGTACTAAATTATATGGTGTTCATTCGATTATCACGGAGGACCACTTAGTTACATTAACAGTATAAGGAACCATTCTTCTTAATAAAACAATTATTATTGTTTTGTTTTATACTTCTGTATCTCACTATTTTTTTACTCCTCATGTGATTAATGAATTGGGTTTCTTATCGAGACGAAGCCACATTGTCTATGTATCCAGACTCATATTAGGCTTTGAGAGTGCCAAGCATTTTAGTGTGGATCTTGTTCCATAAAAATATATTGTGTAATGTTTTTAGAACTTTTATATTATTTATATGGATATAATTGTATTAATTGAGAGAATTGATTGGACAATATATTTCATGTTTCATATCTGTTATTATGAATTTTTTGAATTTTTAAATCTATGGACATGAAAATGAATATCATTAAAGGAGACTAGGATGGGATTGCTTTAAGAGTTGGAATATTTGAATTGACAGTTGAAATAATATCATATATATTGAAAATAGTAACATATAGGAACTATTTACATATTTAATGATATAAATTTACCTACCATCATAGATCAGTTTTGCGACATTGTTACTGAATGTATATAACATTTACCACTAGAAAGGAATATGCAATAATATACTATTCATATTTTGGGGAAAATAATATATCACTTCGATTAAATATAATGGATCTAATTTAATTTTGGTAACTCATATTTATGTTTGAGGAAATATAATGTAGGGGTTTCATAAAATAATGTATATAAGCATGGGTTTCTCTAATTCAATTTATAAAGAAGATAGATGGCCCATTTCAAATCTACATTTATTATCACTAAAAATTAACATTACAATACAAAAAATATATATTCTATCTTTACATGATTATTTAATTCATTAATTTAAAAAATGCCAATAGTTCTCTATGCTTATCTGTAATAAATATATTATCAAATTTTTGTTAAAGATTATTTTCTAATGAATACATTCACGAGATTCTATATTTATTATAAATATCTATTCATGGCCTTGGGTATAACATGTTTAAGAATTTTATTCATGTAATTGATTAGTAATGTCATTCAAAAATACCTATTTACCTTTATTGTTGTATTTTTTATGACATTTTCTTGATTTCTCAATCTTAGAAAGTCCACAGAAATTAGTTTGAGACTGTTTCCAATGATTGTTGAGATGACCTAATTTGATAATTTCTCCTAATGTGACATCTTTATATAAAATTTAATTTAGTGGGGGTATTTCCCTTTTTATAAATGAATAAAATTTCACCCTATGATGAGAAATGTTTTTTTGGAATGTTCAGAGAAAAAGTTTTGAGACATGATTCTTTTTTGGTAATAGTTAGTCACTATCACTGCCTTGTTTATGACTTATCATGATTTCTATATATATTTTATTCCAATCAAAATAAATAAAACTATATTAAAATAGATTTATGATTTTCATAAATCATTTTTTATCATAATTCAATGCTAAAATCAGTTTGAATTTATGAAATTGTAAAAGTTAGAAAATGTTTTTTTCCTTTTATAGTATATTTGGGCCTAGAATATGATATATTCTCATGAATTTTTAACATGGTTACCATTGATATAGAATTATTGTTGTGAATATATAAAAATATGTATATGAAACATTACAATGAATTGGGTTCTTTAGATCATAATATGAAAAATAACATCATTATCTATTTATATAATATTTAATTTTATTAAAATAATAATAAAAACATGAATCTAATAGATTATGAGATATATTTTTACAAATGAAATTGATGATGGATACAATATATATATATATATATTATTCACTTTTTTAAACACATGGTATTTTAAATATGATAGTTTTTGTTTTCGTATGAAATTTTTTTATCTAACATTTAGAAGATACTTTTCATTACTGTAAGATGAATAGTGTCATTTTTGGTATATATATATATATATATATAATACTTCTATTGGAATGGAAATGGAGTTTTCTTCTTAACCACACATTATATATATTTAATGGATTTAGTCAAATTGGTTTAATAAATTCTTATTGAATTGATCCAAATTATGTGAATCCCATATGGTGGGGAAATCAATGATTGTTGGATAAGGGATAAATTTATTGTAATGAGTATGAATTAGATTCAAATTCCATAGTAATGCATTGATAATAATATTTTGTAATAACACCATTAAACATGATCTATTCAGCTAATTAATTATAATATTTTCAATGAAATGGAAACTCATTTTGGGTGGTCTTACATAAAAAAATATTGAAATTTATATCAAAAAATATCTCTCATTTCAACAGTTAAATGAATAGAATCCACAAACTTTTGGTATACTATAATATTTACCTATAAAATTTTTGAAATGGGATTATATTACCTAGGGTGACATAATTAGTCTACCATTTATAATTTGGATACATGATTCTTTTTGTGTTACAATATATATACTTAAAAAGGTTGGACCATTTTCCATCAATTTTATTTTCAATCATGGTAGAGGATATAAAAATGATATATATTCTGGAAGTGGTTATGATTCATTGTGGACAGAAATCCATTCTCTCTAAAAATAATCATATATTTACTTCTAATTTTTTTAATATTTTAATTTTCTTTTTTGAACCCACATGAACTTGAGAATGGAATATCATAATATAATGGATTGGTAGTTAGAAAATATGATTTAGATAGAAGATGTTATTCATAGAGATTATTTCATGGACATTAGTGGATCATGAGAAAACAATAATCCCCTAATGGAGTTATTTTATGATAACAATTATCAAGGCACAATAATGGATCAATAGTAACATTTTATACCATGTAATGAGAGGGGTACAAAATTATAAGAGTGGGAAAATGTGTTTTGAGACATGAGAATCACCCCATTAAAATAAATTAATGTTATACTGTAAAGATGCAGTATATTTATAAATTTTTAACTGTTTACTAACACTCCATTTTCTATAAAATATGTCTAGTAAAAATTTTAATTACTCCCATGTATGACTCATATAAATTCCCTTACATAAAATCATCCTTCAACACATGATAAAATATTTCAGCACCATGTTCCAAAACATGAGAGGCATGGATGATACCCCATATACAATAAGGAGTAAAAACATAGCACCATGTTCCATAACCCGATTCTAAATAAAAAGGTGTGATCTTGTATTGATATCTTGAGATTTGTTCCAATCCATTCATAATACCTAGTATATAGCACTAAAGAACTTGCAATTAAATTTTACATAATTTACATTCGGTACATCAACATATATATTGACATATACTTTGCATACATTGATATTACTTCAAAATTCAAGTATATTCATTTAAAAATATAATAAATCAACAATAAGACTATATTTATATAGTGTCATTAGAAACTGGGAAACATAAACAAATGGTTTATAAATCACCTATATTGTGTCTTGCTTATTTCTTCATAACTATACTCATTTTTTGAAATATCTTAATTTATACCCTTCTTCATGACAGGGGGAAGATAAATATAAAAAAAGGTGGTCTAAAATGATCAGTAAGGGTAAAAAAGGGAAATATCAATCATTTCATAATAATAAGACATAAGAACAAGACATTATTACTCTAGTAATGCATTTGAGTGATAGTAATACTAAAACTCTATAACATTCCAATAGTTACTATTTTATGAGGAGATGATAGTGGACACCTTATATGTAACGACCCAATGTTTTATCATTAGAATTTACATATTATAATTATTCCATATAGTATAATAACATTAGGAAGAATAATAACATATCATGTTACTAAATAATATGTGACCATTATATATAATTTTTCCTCGTATGTGTTTTGAATTTAAAAAACCAGACACACTTGTTTTTGTTGAGGGTGATTTTTGGGTTCTAATATAACAATCATATTTTTTTGAATAGTAACATACCCTTATGAATAGTAATATATGTCCCATATGAATAGTAAATAGTCAAAAATAATTGTATCATATCCCATTATAATGTTTAGTCATCTTGCAAGTGACTATTTAATCATATTATCAGTATCATCATTTTCATATGTCATAAATAATTAATTATAATTAATAAATTAGGTTAAAAGAAAATATATTTTCTAAATATTTGTACATAAATGAACAATTATATGTCTTCTAGTTTAAAGATGATTTTAAATGACCTATTTAATTTTTGACTGCAAGATAAAATCAATTTAAATTTTAAAATCTGTTTTTTCAAGTAAATCTTGATTTTAGTTTAAAATTAGATTAATTATATTTATAATTTTTTTTCAAAAAATGGATTTCATTATTGGAGTCCCCGTAATGAAAAATAGTTATGGTAATTTTATTATATATTTCTGAAATTGTCAGTTTTTTTTGTGATTAGTGAAATACGTTAATTTAGCATATAAATACATTGAATTTAAATCCACTATTCATGACAACATAAGTGATGTATGCAACTAATTTTTAAAATAACATAAATTAATTAATAATTTTGGTTATGTAATCATCATTATTTCTTCCCTTTTGGAGAAATAATAAATTAATGAATGTAATATTGAGAAAACCCCTCTCCCCTCTACTAAAACTGCCACCCTTCACACCCTCATTTCCCCACACCTCTCAAACATGAAGACATTTCTAAACGCTACCAAAACATTTTAAATATCCTTGTCCCCATGTTCAGGATCTATTTTCCGAAGGTAAATAACAATACATGGTGCCTTAAGAAATAATCAAGACGTAATTCCCTCTCGCTCATTTTCCTTTTATTTCATTTCAATTTCATGTTTTTTCATAATCTCTCTCGGCCTGTACTAATAAAAAGTGTAAGGTAAATATATTATCATGCATATACTATAATGGAATGATAATAATGTGATAATATATCACACACGCCCTTAAAAAATATTTTTTAGAATGGAAAACATTGTTCGTGAGGTGTTTATTTACCACCTTCAAGAATGACATGTTTTCATTTTCCACAGGCAAGTACAGATCTAGTCAAGAAACCATTTTTATGGTCATACTAGGTTATGTTATATGTATTAAATCTCATTTTATGTTCAAGAATTAATTTATTATCATATTACTATACTATTAAACAAAACAAGTTCGTTGTGGTCGTAAAACCGCCTGAATTAACCCAAACAATCATCATTAAATTCATATCTAAGCATTAATTATCTTTATATATAATAATATTATTTATAAGATCATTTAAAGTTATGTAACATCGTGAATAAAATATAATTATATTTATTTATTTATATCCACGTTTTAAATGAACTTTCATTCATGAATACAAGTAAAACATTCAAGAAAACTATATAAAAAACATTCATAAACAATATATTTAAACTCTATGACTCATTAAATAGCCCATTAATTAACCTAAAAAACATAATGAATATTATTAAAGTATTAATGGTTATTTAATTGTTATTTAATTATTCTAATGTTTTTATACATCACAATAAAGTGAAAAGGCTTTCAGATACAGGGTAAGGGTAAATTCATGAACCCAACTCTCATACTTTGTGAATTTCTTATTTCAACCCATTTTCTTTATGGATATGTCTTAAGAATAATTTCTTCTTTCAAATATTACCTATTATGGGATACACATGTTTCATAATATATTTTATGAGAAACCCATTGTCCTTTAAAAAAACTCTCCTTACTAAATAACAACATCTTTTGTACTTCTCAAAGATTCTTTCTTCTTCACTAATCGTTGTCTGTTAAATGTCATGAATATTATCCCATCATTATATTGGGATCCAATGTTTTATTAATGTATTAATTAGTATTTGAATCCATTTTAATTATGGGTTATTTTATGTTTATATTTGACTTATTTTCTATGAGGTATCCATGATAATGTAAATATTATGATGTGATGGGTACTCATGGAATTATATAGCATAATATGAATGTTATGATATGACAGTTGAACCTGGAATTATATAGCTACCCAATAATTTGTTAATATGATGAATCTCATGATTTAAATGGAAATTATGGGTGAGCATGTTTCTATATTTATTCACAACTTTGTGTGGTATTTGACCACTAATATATGATGTTTAATTTTTATACATTTCCACATTCTGAGTAATTTATTAATGATTCCCCTCATGATAACGATAATGTCCCTATGATATGATAATATTGATTATACTCATCCAAAGTTACATTGTTCCATCTTATTATCTATCCTCTTCAGGGGATCTTATCTCACCCATTTTAGATGTATATCCTCAGGTGACTATTTGCACTAAGGGGAAATCAAGATTCAATAAGAAGCAAGAGAAGAAGGAATTAAAAAAATGTTTTGTTTTGAAAATGTTATGTATACTCATAGTATTTCTAAGAAACTAAACCATTTTATCCATGATGAGTAATTGTTTTATGTTTTTTATCACTAAAATTATGTAAAAGTAAGATAAATAAAGTAGGGTCATTTTAGTTGGTATCATAGGAATGTTTTTGTTAATTTTGGAATTATGAGAAGTAAACACTAGAGATAACTCTTGTATTTGGTGAAATAAAAATATAATCACATGAATGATTTATAAAGATCGGGATCCCACAAGATATGATTTTAGTGTACATTACACAAATTAATATGTTTTTAATTTACGACTCTTTGACTTATGTTTTGTTGTAACCTTTCCTATTTTACAAAATGGTGGGAACCATGCGAAACCATGCGAAAAACCCTTGTGAGGGCCATGGAATGATTTCCTGAATGACATTAAAAATTATTTTGGGGTGGATTTTTAAACATTATGGTGATTTTTACTCAACTATATCATGTTATGAATAATAACATAAATAATGAGTAACATCCCCCTTCACCAAAGAGGGAGAAACTGTCTATCAAGGGTTTTATGTGGCAACAACCACAAACATTTACTAAATCATCTCATAAATTAGTTATGGAACAGTAAGTCAAATCCACAGAGAATATATTTTTCTTACTTCAATATTCTAATACAGAGAAGGTGACACAAGCCATTTATCATCTAGATGGATAAGACAATCAGTGGTGGGATTTGATTAAGAACACCAAACCAAAAGATGATGTTGATGAAACAGAATGTGAAGACTTTATGATCATGTTTCCTAACATGTATTTCAAAATAAAACTTCATACGAAGATGGATATATTATTCATAGTTCTCCTATAAAAGTAAAGAGAATCTATCAGGACCTATGAAGTGAATTTCACTAGGTTTTCATGGTACGCTTCAGGTTTTGTTATAAATAATGGTACTAAAATTAATACACTCTTTGGTTGATTAAAACCTCACCATCAAATGGATCTTTCGAATATAGACATTGAGATTTATGAAGAATTTGTTTAGTGTGACCTTAATGTAGTGATGGATTTTGGAGATTGGTACAATGGCTATGGTGGTACCAATCAAAAGATTGAGTTTCAATCTTGTCGAAGTAATGATAACGGTGGGAATAAAAGTCAATGACCCGCATGCCGAAAATGTGGGAAGATGCATCATGGGAACTGTCTCCAAGGGATGGGTAAATTATTTAAGTGTGGGAAATAAGGAGACCATGTTCAATATTGTCAAAAAACATGAAAAGGATTTATAATGTAGTGAATATAACAAGAGAACCACACATGGTATGATTTTACAACTACAATGTAACGTCCCGGATTTGGGTGTCACTCAACCGGTGCCCTGAACCCAGTTCGTCACATGATCTCAAGCACATTTATCCAATTGCCTGAGGCTGCTGACTAGCAGTGAGGGCCCTGGTCTGATAGTGTGGAAATCTATGCCCTCATTTGTAAAATTGTAGCATAGCAGAAAGAAATAATATAATATACAACAGTGGAAGCATTAAACAATATATAACTGAAATGGTTAACTGATGTAATAGAGAATCAGAAGTCATATATATGAGATGCAACATGTCACTATTCTATGAAAATAGCCAGAATAGGATATATTTCAATTCAATATAATAAAATACTTGTATAGTACACGGTATAAACAAATAAAACCAAAGCAGAGTACACAAAACGCAGCAGAAACGCATTCCTAGGCTCGGTCCCATGCTCTCCTACTCCTCTTCCACAGTCATGTACATGTATGGGGGCCCATGCCCCTATCTACACCTGAAACAAAATAGTCTATTTGGGCCAATGACATGACCCAAATAGTGTGTGAGAAATAATTCCTAGTAGGTACCCACCAAAGGCATGCACCCAACTGTCCGTGAAAATGTACAACAACAGTGTTCAATGGTAAATGCAATAAACTAAGAAGTACTTAAAAGTAACTAACTACCATATGTACTGCTATTTTAATATTAATTTGATCATTCATTTTAAGAAAATCACCATAGTGAATATTCAATGTAAATAGTCAGTGTCCTCAAATATGAAAACCCTTACCCTCAGGTAAAGATAATCCAAACCCATCAGAGTATGCCCACAAGGATATCGAATAATGACCACAAGAATATGAGGTGGCTCCCACAGGCACAGAATCTACTACCCACAGGAATGGAATGATTTTCCCTCAGGCTAAACAGAGTACTACCCAGAGGCTAATCACAACACTTCCCTCTAGATAAACATGTAACTGGGCCATGCCCAACATATATGCAAGAATTTTATATACAATTCTTCTCAAGGAAATTTAAAACATGCTAAAATTTTTGGTATACACTCGGGTAACCTGGAAAAATGGCTAAACAGAGGAACACACCCTAGGGGTGGTCTTGGATAGATGATGTGATCCCAAACAGAAGTTTAAACTTGTCATTTTATTAACTATACAATTCTACATATCTTTCAGCAAAGGCCTCATCCATACGAAACCCCAAACATGGGTCCATAGCACAATGGTACAGAAAAACGCACATCAGTTGGAATTTAAACCCCAGACCACCTACCTCGATCACCCCTGATCGGAATATGTGAACATCACCTCCCAAAATAAACAAGAATGTTGCAGATCTCAGGTGAACATAATCTCATTAAAACTCAAATAACATACCATAGAGAAAGAATTTGTAATAAATATTCCTTGAGAAGGAAGAGATTAGGCATACAGTCCCAATGTGATCGACGGATACAGAATCAGATTCCCAGTGCACGAGCAGGATATCTCCAAAGCTACAACCTCCTCTTGAGCTAAAAAATGAACCCAAATGCCTCCTCTACCAAAAGAGGAGCAGCTACCCATTTTAAGCAAAATAAACTACATGACGTGTACACTAATGTACATAGTTTCTACTTTAATCATTTAATTGACACTCTGGCGGCAACTTTTCACCACTGAACTGTTCACATGTCGACATGAGTACACGGCGTGTATTTCCAAATACAAGGCATGTATTGTCACTCAACTGGGGGCTGCCTTCACTACCTTACTATTCACCTTTCGACTGACTACACGACGTCTAAATACCCACTACACGGTGTGTAGTTGGTTTTTACACCTTTCATTGCCTGACAGGGCTACAAGCCCTGTGTACTCATCCCAGATGGCCAAAGTACATGATGCGTGGAAAATTACACGGCGTGTACCCACAAAATTTGCGATTTCCCCATTTTCATTATTTTCTCAAAAGAACTCATGGAAAAAGGAAAAGAAGAAACCCATTCCTCATGAATAATAACTCGGGTTCTTATAAACTTCCCCCCATAAAGTAATTCATCCCCGAATTTCCCTTCCAAGGGTGGCGAAGATAAAGATCAGAACAACTCTGTCCACACAGCATGTATGTCGGTCCCCCACTCCCAGGTTTGGTCCGACACTCAGACATACTTCCATAGCACACATACAAGAGGAACTAACCGACCTCGGAGAACCTTTGTGATTCTATCACCAATACAAATCGGACGCTCCTCAAAGGTCACATCGACCTGAAGCTCAACCTCCTCAGGCTGAAAGATGTGAGATGGGTCTGAATGATAACGACATTGCTGAGATACAAGGATGACGTTGTGCATCGCCTAGGACCTCTGTGGTAACTACAACAGATAGTCAACTGGACCGATTCTCCCTATTGTCTCAAATGGCCCCACATACCTCGATGAATGTTTACCCTATATCCGGATTTGTCTGTGTCCCAACCTCGTCGAAACACTCAAGAAAACCTGATCCCCGACCACGAACTCCAAGGGTCACCTACGGTGATCAACATAAGATTTCTGACAAGACTGCATAGTAGCCATCTTCTTACGTATCAACTGGACCTTCTTTGATGTCTCCTGCAAGAGAGGTCGTCCCAATAAAGCTGCCTCACCCGCCTCCATCCAGCACAAAGGTGATCGGTATTGCCTACCATATAAAGCCTCATATGGTGCCCTCTCAATAGTTTCTTGAAAACTGTGATTATAGGGAAACTTGACCAGGGGTATATGCTTCTCCCAAGAGCCCCCAAAATCTAGGACGCAGGCACGTAGCATGTCCTCAAGCACCTGTATTGTACGCTCTGACTGGCCATCATTCAGAGGGTGGTAAGCTGTGTTCCGAAGCACATGTGTACCCAGTGCCCTATGAAATATCTGCAAAAAATGAAACATAAAATTGGTTTCCCTATCAGAAACAATAGAAAGAGGGACCCCATGAAGGCATACTACCTCTCAGATATAAAACATTCTGAGATCATCAACAACGAAGGTCTCCTTTCTCCAGAAAAAAGTGAGTTAAATTCGTGAGTCTGTCCACAACGACCCACATGACATCATTGCCTCGAGATGAACTCGACAACTTAGCCATGAAATCCATCACAACATCATCCCATTTCCTCTTAGGAATGGGTAATTGTTGTAAAATTCCACCTGACCTCTGATGTTATGGATTCACCTTCTGACAGGTGAAACATCTCGTAACAAAACCAGCTACTTCTTTCATCATACCCAGCCACTAGTACTGACGTCTCAAGTCAAGGTACATCTTGGAAACTCCAGGATGCACTACCCAAGATGAAGCATAGAAATCCTACATCATCTCTTTAAGAATATCCCCTAGAAGCCATACTCATCCATAGAAATGCAAGACCTTATCATCGCCTATCGTCAACCCAAGAGGAGGGTCCTCACTTGACTCCAAATCCTAGAGAACTAGGATTTAAGAATCCGATAACTGTCTCATCCTCACTCTATCCAAGAGGGTGGAAGTCACAGCTAAGGAAGAAAGATAGGCTTTCCCCGGACAATCGTGCACCTATAAATGCATCTCAGAGAACAAAGAAATATTATTACACTCAACAGTAGCCTCATGAACTACCTATGTCTGAGTGTTCATGCTCGTGGCATCAGAAACTGCATTACCCTTACCATGTGTATAGGAAAGCTCAGAATCAAAGTACATAAGGTACTCAACCCACCTTCGTTGTCTCAGGTTCATGTCACACTGGGTAAAGATATATTTATGACTTTTTTGGACTATAAGCAACATAAAATTCTCTCCCAATAGATAATGTCTCTCACAGTGTAATGCATGAACAATTGCATCCAACTCGGGGTCATGTGTCGGGTAATTCCTCTCATGTGGCCTCAACTGCCGAGACATGTATGCAACAACTCGATCGACCTGCATCAACCCTACTCCTAGCCAAATACCAGATTCATCACAGTAGACTGTATAGATCTTCCCTTGATCAAGAAGTATCAGGAGTGGTGCTGATTTCAACCTTCCCTTCAGCTATTGAAAGGTTATCTTGCCAGATTCTATCCAATTGAACACCACACCCTTCTTAGTCAAACCCATCAACAGACCTACTATGTGGGAGAAGTCTTGCATAAAGAGACTTTAGTAACCATCCGACCCTAAGAAACATCATATATCAAGCACATTCTTAGAATGCTCCCTTCAAAATATAGCTCTCACATTCATTGGGTCTACTAAAACTCCTACCTCTGAGATAATATAGTCCAGTAAGTGTATCTGGTCCATCCAAAAATCATACTTTGAGAGCATAGAATATATTCTATCCTCTCTCAGTGTATTCAATACGATCTCAAGATGGGTAGCATGGTCATGTCAAGTGTGATAATACACAAAGATGTCATCCACTAAAACTACCACAAAAGTGTCCAAATAAGGGTGGAACACCGGATTCATCAGAGACATGAAAACTGCTGGCACATTCGTGAGTCCAAATGGCATGACCAAGTACTCTTATATACCATATATACTTTGAAAAGTTGTGAGAGGTATGTTAGATGGTCTAACACGTAACTGATGATACCTAGATCTCATGTCAATCTTCGAGAACACTCGTGCTCCATGAAGTTGATCAAAAAGATCATTAATTCTTGGTAAGGGATATCAGTTCTTAACCATCAGCTGGTTTAGCTTCTGATAATCCACACAGAGTATGAGGGTACCGTCTGCCTTCTTCTAAAAAAGCACCGGGGAACCCCAAGGAAAAGTACTGGGTCGGATGAAACCTTTTGACTATAACTCCTCCAACTGTCTCATGAGCTACTAAAACTAAGTTGTAGCCATCCTATAAAGAAGAATAGACACAAGTGCTGCTCGTTTCATAAGCTTGATAGAGAAATCCACCTCTTGCTCTGGAGGTAGATGTGAAAAGTCATCCGAGAAGACATCCCTGAATCGATCAAATACAGGAGGGAAATCCTTCTGAAAATTCCCCTGATCATCAATATATAAACTCGCATTATGGGCTATCACTCCACCTCACCCACAATGCTCGAGTCCAACTCAGCTCGCCTGGACATCCAATTTGCCCTTATATGGAAACTCTCAACCCTCTTGTGACGTAAAACTCACCGTGTGACGATACCAATCTGCAATGGTTCGGAAGGGTACCAACCAGTCCATCCTGATAATGACATCACAACTCGTCATCTCCAAGACATAGAGGTCCCATAGAAGTGAAATCCACCAACCTCTAGGGGGAACTCCTTTCACAGACGCACTCAAGCTGTTCTAGTTCTTAAAGGATTTTCTAGCGTCATAACATCAGAATAAAATAAAAACATAGCCCAAGACTCTCCACAAAGGGCACAGGTATAAAGCTATGTGTATCCCCATATCAAAAATTACTAATGATAAAATAGAAGCTACTATAATAGTACATCTAACAGTAGAAGGTCCGAGATCCTACTCAGGTTGGGTCTGTTGCACTACATAGGCTTTCCCAGTGCAGCAACCCTACGACAGAGTCGGGCTACCCTGAGTTATCCCGCCCCGCTGCCTATGAGATCTTGGTTTCTAGCTACCATAGCCATGACCACCATCTATTCATGCACACCCTGTCGTATTCTAGTTTCGCAACTGTTAAGAAGTTGAAAGTCCTGCTTCTGCACACGAAGTCTACACAGAACCCATTTCACTAGTCACTGATAGAAACTCCCTGAAAAAGCACTGCAAATGACCCATCTTGCCGTAATCTTGGCATTCCACTGGGTCACGTTGACATTTTGGTCTCTTATTACCCTCTTTACCACACTAGTAGCACATGACCTGGCTACCCGAAGCATTCCTATGGCTGGTACATCCAATGTTAGAGAAATCTATCTGTCTCATCCTCTTACTAGTAGAAATAGTACAAAAAATGGTGTCGAACTGCCCTGGCCCACACCACTAGCTTCCGACAAGTTCCTCTCGGTAATCAGGGCCTGGTTCACAATAACATGTATAGTAGGAAACCTGAAAAAATTCACCAGTGCTGGGATGTCATATCGAAGACCATCCTCAAAGCATCTAGCCCTCAACGTCTCATCCCCCACCAGAACGGGTGGAAAACCCTATATCTCGGTGAAGCAAGCAGATTAATCCATCACGAAAATAGCGCCATGCTGCAAATTCATGAACTATTGAGCTCGATCTACCCTTAGAATCTCTGGGAAAAAGATTTCATATAAGGATATCTGATAATCTTCCCACACCATGTCTCTATGATGCTCAGATTGGGTGGTAACATCCCCCGACCTTTTGGCAGAATCACACATCATGTATGTAGAGATCTTGAACATCCACCCTGGGGGCAACTCCAAATGCTCAAAAATTGTCTACATTGACCCCAGCCAAGACTCCTCAGTCTGTGGTCCACTATCCCCAGAAATTTTAGGTGGATGCTGCAGCTGAAATATACAAGTCAGCTCTGCCATAGATGTGGCATCCAGTAGTGCTCCCTGAAAGGTCTGCATGAACCACAAAAACACTTCACGGAACTGTGCATTTGTACATGTGTCCGATATAACGGCTAGCACAACATCTAGTTCTGTTGAAGGATCCATCGGTAGCACATGGACTACCGTTTCCGGAGTATAATTTTTGTCACTCTCTTGGCGAACAAATAGTGGTCGTCTTGGCGGCATGACTCTGCAAGGTCAAAAACAATCCTTATATCAAGATTATCAAAAACTAAAAACAATGAGCCCAATAAGGGAATAAGAGAAATAAAGAATTCAATATTTAAAAAACATGAATACACAGTATGTATAAAAGATAAACGGTGTGTTATTGAAATCCATTCACATGGGTGTGTACTGCAGCTAAAACTGGTCATGTAACACCCCAAACACACGTTGTTTCCTCAAACTACACGGTGTGCACTTGAATATTCCTTCCCTGCCCAGGTCCCTCTACATAGCTAGGCCACACAAATATCTTATAAACAATACTACATGGTATTTATAACATCTACACAGCGTGTTTGGTTTAATTTTCGTCTCCCCGTGTCGTTCCTGACACGACCAACTACTCGGCTAAAACTACACGGCGTGTTACAACTGCAAACAGTGTGTACACCACCCCGTTCTACCCAGCCACACGGCTAAGTCCACATGGTCTCCCAACGGTCAAGACTACATGGAATGTCCCACAGGTAAACGATGTGTTCATGAATAGGTAACACTGACATGTGTTGTCAGTGACATGGCCAGGTACCTAGGTAAAACTATACGACGTGTTCAAGGTGAACACAATATGTATGCCTTTAGGTTTCTCCGTCTGTGTTATTAGTTACATGGGCGGACACTGGGTCTAAACTAAACAGCATGTACAACTGGTACACAGTGTGTTTCGCCCATGTCATTCCCTACCCCGTGTCCCTTCCCACACGGTCTATGGCATGGGAAGATACTACACAGCGTGTACTGAGGGTACACGATGTTTACTCAAAAAGTTTTAATTTATTCCCGAACAGAAGAACACATGACGTGTGTCCATAGAACTAAACGGTTAGTATACAAGGTTTTTCCAGACAGTAAGCCTCAGAAACTGCCCTGGAACTCAGAAAAACACTAAAACAACACCTTTGTTCCAAATTCCGATCCGTGAGGGGCCATACTCCCCACAAATCAATGCTTGGAATCCTATGCATGTTATAACTAGGAAAAGACATTAATGATCCACCAAATTCCAGTTATTGAGGGCCCATACTCCCTAAAAATCAATGTTTGGAATTCATTCTAAAAACGACCTCACAGAATAATACCCTACCAAATAGCATGTATTTATCAAAGCAGCTATCACAACATCATGATTTCCTAGAAAAACATCGATCACAACAATATGAAATTTATAATGCAACTACATGGCATGGAATCTATGAATGTCATGTGATTCTAACATGTGCCTAAATGATTCATGTGATGGATACCCTCATCTTTTTGGGTTGAAACTAAATAGAACACAGTTTAACAATATAACAGCACACCATATGTTCATCACCCAACGATGAACATCTAATTTACTGTAAATTGAAAAATCAGTAAAATTGCAACATGAGGTAAATTGGATTTTCCCTTTACACGGGTTAGATACTCCTGGGAACAAATTATTACCAACTACCATTTTCTTCATGTCCCTAACTAGGGCTCCGAATAGTATGTCAAAGAAAATAACACCCTTTGATACCACTTTGTAACGTCCCAGATTCGGGTGTCACTCAATGGGTGCCCCGAACCCGGTTGGTCACATGACCTCATGTGCATTTTTCCAAAGGCCAGAGGCTACCGACTTGCAGCGAGGGTCCTGGTCTAATAGTGGGGAAACTATGCCCTCATTTTTCAATGTGTAGCGCAGCGGAAAAGAATTATATAACATATAACAGCTGAATTAGTAAACTATATATAAATGGAATGGATAACTAATGTAAAAGAGAACTAGCAATCATATATATGAGATGCAGAATGTCACTAATCTATGAAAACAACCAGAACCTGATATACTACAATATAATACAATACATGTCTAGTACAAGGTATAACCAAATAAAACCAAAGCCTACAATAGGAGATGCAACAGCATCGCATGCCTTGGCTCGGTGCCATGCTCTTCTACTCCTTTGAAACAATAATATACCAGTATGGGGACCCATAACCCTATCCACACCTGCAACAATATAGAATGTTTAGGCCGAAGGCATGACCAAAAGAGGTTGTGAGAAATAAATCCCAGTAGGCACCCACCAAAGGCATGTGCCCAACTATCCGTGAAAATGTGCAACAATAGTGTGCAAAGGTAAATGCAATAAACTAAGAAGTACACAAAAGTAAATAACTACCAAATATACTACCATTTTAATATTAATTTTATCATTCAATTTATTAAAATCACCAAAATGAATATTCTAAGTAAATGGTTAGTTTCCTCTAACATGAGTTAATAAGAATCAAAGCCCACAGGAGTCTTCCCACAGGCATATCGAATAATGCCCATAGGTGTATGAGGTGTTTCCCATAGGAAGAGAATTTACTTCCCACAGGCAAGAAAGTAGTTACACTTAGGCTAAAAAGAACACTTCCCACTGGCTAATCACAACACTTCACTTAGGAAAAACAAGTAACTGGGCCATGCCCAACATATAATAAACTAATTTATATACAATTCCTCTAAAGGCAATTTAAAACATGCTAAAATTTACGGTATAACCTGAGGTAACCTGGCCAAATGACTAAATAGAGGATCACACACCAGGGGTGGTCCTGGATCCATGCTACAATCCCAAACAGCAGTTTAAACTTGTCATTAGATTATCTATAAAACTCTAGATATCTTTCAGTAAAGGCCTCATTCATATGACACCCCAAACATGGGTTCGTAGCACAATGGTACAAAAAAATGCACAACAAATGGAATTTAAACACCAAACCAACTACCTCGATCACCCCAGATCACTATATGTGAATGTTGCCTCCCAAAACAAACGAGAATGGAACAGATCTGAGGTGTACATAATCTCGTTTAAACTCATATAACTTTCCTTAGAAGAAGAATTGGTAAGAACATCTCAAGGAGAAGGAAGGCCATACCCGTACGGTCCCAATGTGATCGATGAATACGGAATGAACATCCTAGTGCACGAGCGGGAGATCTCCAAAGCTACAACCTCCTCTTGAGCTCCAAAATGAACTCAAACACCTCCTATGGAAAAAGAGGAGATACTGCACGTTTTAAGAGAAAAAACAAACTACATGGTGTGTACTCTCAAGTACACAATGTGTACATTCATAATTTAACTATTCCATGGGCACCTACTTTTCACCGCTGAACTGTTCACATGTCGACAATAGTACATGCCGTGTACATTCGCTCAGTTGGTGGCTACCATCAACTCCTTACTATTCACCTGCTGACTGACTACACTGCGTGTAAATACCCACTACGCAGTGTGTAGTTAGTTTTTACATATTTCATTACCGACAGGGATACACGCCCTATTTACTAATCCCACACAAGCAAAGTACACGTCTTGTGGAAAAGTACACGTCGTTTACCTACAAAATTTTGGATTTCCCCATTTTCCTTATTTTCTAAAAAACTCTTAAGGAAAAAGGAAAATAATAAACCAGTACCTCAAGAATAAGAACTAGGTTTTTATATACAATGTGAAAGGGAACTGTGGAAGTGGGGAAATATAATGATGTTTTACCAGTTACACATTCTATTCTCTCAATATTGGGTAATGTATTTTTTTTATGGTTCAACGCATTCAATTATTTCTTTAAATTTTGATATAACTATTGAATCGACGCCCTGAAACCTTAAAGTAGGGATATCATTAAAAACATTATGTGGTACAATCATTATAACCCATGTGTTTGAATCATCTGTTGTTTTCATATGTGGGAATATTCTTCTAGTGAATCTCGTAATACATTACATGGTGGAATTTGATGCTATAATGGGAGATGATTGGATCTCATTATATATATAACATATTTAATATCAGGAAAAGGAAATATCATTTCATATTCGGAATTTTTCCATGTTCCCCTACAAATTAAAAGAAGATCATGAGAATCCTTTCAAAAATCCGTCAATGTTGTGGGTGTTGATTCCCTATTAAGAATCACACCTTTCCCCAATGGTTTGTTGAAAGAAAAGTGCCAACCTTACAATAATTCACATCGTGAGGGAATATGGTGACATATTTCTTTATGTGTTACCCAGACGTACCAAGATTGTGAGGTAGAGTACTCCAAAGAACATATACCTAGAGATACACTAATCTCAATGTGTCCTAATAGGATTTATCCTATCGAGCTGGAGGAGTTAAATAAGAAGCTACAAGGGAATTTGGACAATGGGATCATAATCCCCAGTGCATCAACATCAGGTGCACCCATGCTCTTTGTGAAGAATATGGATGGAACAATGTGGTTGTGTATTGATTATAGGGAACTCAATAATTGTTTGTGGTGGATCTTCATTCTAGATATCATCATCTAAAGGTGTATAATGAAGATATTCAGAATACATCCCTCGTTACATTGTATGGTTACTACGAGATTCTGGTGATTCCCTTCGGACCTACTAATTCACCTATAATTTTAATGGATTTGATGAATATATTAATTATACATTCCATCGAAAAATTTATTGTAGTGTTTATCAATTATATTCTAATCTAATCCATGAGAACAGTTGATCATGATGAACATCTATTACTTGTGTTGGCATCATTGAAAAAGGATAAGTTATATACCATGTTCAACATGTGTGACTTTTAGAAGAAGGAAGTCACATTCCTAGGATAGGTGATCACAAGTGAAAGAATTTATGTGGACCATTAAAAACCAATGATGGTTGAGAAATGACCCAAACCCTCCAGTGTCACAAAAATAAATAGTTTTTTTAGATTAGATAGGTATTACCTATGTTTTGTGAGAAATTTATCACGATTGATAAGCCTTATAATGATGTAAAAAATGGAATGGGGTAGAGTATGATTGGAATGTAGAATGTGAGGGATTCTTCAATGATCTAAAAAAAGACCAATCACTGCACATGTACTCACATTACTGAAATGCGAAGAATGCTTTGTGATATATAGTTACCCTTTAAAGAGATTCTTGGTTTTTGAGCTCATGAAAAATGATAATGTGACAGACTACACCTCATAGCAGTATAATATCTTTTTAAAAAACCACCCAACACATTATCTTGAGCAGGAAACAATTATTTTTTCATGAAAATATTGTTTCACTACCTTTAGGGTGAGAGGTGTGACATATACATCAACTACAAGATCCTAATGTACATATTTACACAAATGGATATCAACATGCTTGAAAAGAGATGGCTAAAGGTAATCAATGACTATGATTGCTCAATTCATGATCACCTTGGAATGTTGAACAAGGTTGCTAATGCTCTAAGATGAAACTAGTTTTTTACACTGTCCATGTTACATATTTAGAAGGACCCTCTATCCATGGAAATTCAAAAGATGGATCTAGAAATCATAAGGGCCAGGGATATATTATACCTTTCCAAAATAATTTTGAAACCATCAATATTAGAGATGATGATGTAGGCATAAAGGGATGATTTTGGAGTTACAAAAGAAGATGAATACAGAATAGGAAGGGAAACTACACGAGTTTCGTATTGATGATGATGGTGTGATTTAATTTGGAATGTAAATTTGTGTGTCTTCATCAACTAGTATAAATAATAGATATTAGAAAATTCACATAGCATAGCATTCACTCTCCATCCTCATATATCTGAGATGTACTGAGACCTCCATGTACACTTTTTTTAGGAAAACATGACGAAAGAGATTGTAGAATATATATCAAGGTGCATGTTATGTAATCAAGTTAAACAAGAGCAACAAAATACTAAATTGATGATGAAACCATTGCCTATAGAGATGTGGAAATTGGAGAATGTCACTATGAACATTGTCAGATGTCTCATGAAGTCATCAATGGGAAATAATGTGATATGGGTTTTTGTTGAATCACTCACCAGGATTGTTCATTTTAACACTATTTGGGATGATCTCTAACTGAAAAAATGTACAGTGATATATGTGAAGGATATGGTCAGACTGTATGGAATTCTACTATTGATTGTCTCTAATTATGATATAATGTTTACATCTAAATTTTGGACCAGTCATCAACATTCTTTGAGTACTGAATTAAATTTTAGCATGGCCTATCACACCCAAATGGATTGCCAATTTAAAATGACTATTCTGATTTTTGACGATATTCTATGAGACTGATACATAGAATTCAATGGTTGATGGGATCTGCATCTCTCATTGATTGGGTTCTCATGCTATGATAGCTTCTACTTGAGTATTCATATGGTTCCATATGAAGCTCTATATTGAACGCAATGTAGAACTCTATGTTGTTTGGCTGGAGTTAGAGGAAGAAAGCTACCTGAACATGATCTAGTGAAGGATATGATGAAAAGGGTAAATTCATTGATAAAAAAATCAAATATGTTCAGTGTCGACAAAAAATATATACTCACAAATTTCAATGGGACATATAGTTTCATGATGGGGATAAACAATTTCTTTATATATCATCATTGAAGAGAGTCATGTGGTTTAGGATTAAAGGGAAGATAGGCCCATGTTATATTGGCCACTTTTAAATCCTTGACAACATAAGATCTCTGGATATCAACTTGAAATTCTACCGAATATGGCTCAAGTTATTGATGTGTTTGATATATCACTCCTAAAGAAGTACATACCAGATCCCTACCACATACTGAACTAAGAGGTGGTATAGCTGGAAGATGTTCTTTCTTAGTAGTAGCAGCCATTAATGATTCTAGAAAAGAGAGATAAGATCTTCTAAAATAAGGAAACCCTTATTGTAAATTTTTTAGGGGAACCGTATGTTTGAAGAAGCAACTTGGGAACTATAGTAGGTGATAAAGGAGAAGTACCCTCACCTATTTAGGAAAATCAAAATTTCAAGAGGAAAATTTCATAGGGGGATATAATGTAAAAAAAGTTTGAATAAGGAATTCCATTCTTTTAATTATTCTTTATAGTATAAATACACTAGGAAGAACAATTACATATCATGATACTAAATAATATGTGACCATTATATATAATTTTTCTACTTCTATGTTTTGAATTTCAAACATCACAAATACACAGTTTTTTGGGTGATTTTTGGAGTCTAATTGAACAAACATAATTTCTAGTGAATAGTAACCTAACATTATGAATAGTACTAGGAGCCCTATGAATAGAGAATTGTCTAATAGACTAGTAACCTCACTCGTTAATGTATAAATAATGTTTAGGCATCTATAAATGACAATATAACTATGATATGAGTATTGGTATTTTCATAAGTCATAAATAATTAATTACATTTATTTAAATAATTTAAAGGAAGATGTATGTTACTAAAAAGTTTTAATAAAAAACAATTTTTTTTCTTTCCATTTTAAGATGATTTTATAAGATTCTATGTAATTTTTGGAAGTAATATAAAAGTAGTTTTAATTTTAAAATATGTATCTTTCATTAAAATTAATATTTTAAATAAATCTATAATTAGTCATAATTAGAAGTTTTTTTCATATTGTAGAGTTTATTTTTGAATTACCAATATCAAAAAATAGTTATGGTTATTTTTTTAGAGATTTTTCAAAAATAATTGAATTTTTTGTGAATAGTAAAATAGATTAATTTATAGTAGAAAGACATTATAAATTAAACCCACTATTCCTAACATAATAAGTGATGTATACACCCAAATCTTGAACTCTCATGATCTTATTTCTATTCTTTCTCATTGATTCCTCATTATTTATTTTGTTGCGGAGGAATAATAATTTATGGAATATAATATTGAGAAACCCCCTCTCCCTTCCACTATAAATGCCATCCTTTACACCCTAATTTCAAGAAACCACTCAAACTCCAAGCCTTGAATAAACACTAGAAATAAATCTTCACTCTCACCATCCCATCGTTTTAGATCTTCTGGTCACATCCAAATACCAATCAAAGGATTATCTAAGGAGGATTTAATATGTAATTCCCCTCTCTCTCATTTCCTTTAATTTCCATTCAATTTCAAGTTGTTTTCATAATCTCTCCCCAAATATCCTCATCCAAATGTTATGGCTACCCTAGTATATTACATATAATATAATTTTATGATACTAATAGTACAAGATATCGTACATCCCCACAATCCTCTTCTTTTTATTTTATAAATGAAAATGTTGTTCATGAGGTGTTAATTTAACACCATTAAGAGAGACAAGTTTTCATTTTCCTTTACCGACATTAGATCGGGTCATGACACAATTTTTATTATTCAACCAGATTATATTATATGTATTATATCCTATGTAATTTTCTGTAACTAACTTATGTATATATTCCTTAATAATTAAACAAAACATGTATGCTGTGGTTGAAAAACTACCAGAATTAACCCGAATGATCATCATTAAACTTTTATCTAATCATTCATTCTCATGGTATATAAAAAAATTATATATAAAATAATTTTATGTTCATTAACAACATAAATAAAATTTTGGATGTTTATCCGCATTTTAAATTAGCATCCATTCATGAATACAAGTGAACCATTCAAGAAAACAATAGAAATTAACAATCCTGAACGATGAATTTAAACTCTATAACTATCCAAAAACTAATAAATGAACATAAAAAACCTTAATGAATATTATTAATGTATAAAAGGTTATATAATCAGAAATTAAATAATCTAATGTGGTAATACAATACATTAATGTGAAGAAATCAATTATATAGAATATATGGGTAAATTCTTGAACCTAACTCCCATACTTTGGGTTTTCCCTCTTTCAACCAATTTTAAGAATGGATTTCCATAATAATCCATTATTAATCCTCTTCATACCTATCATAGGATATTATTGTTTTCTAATTGATTATAAAAAGATCCCAATGTTATTCCAAAATATCCCTCTATAGAAAAAACACCGACTTATTTACTTCCTAACGATTGTTTATTCTTCACTCATCAATGATTTTCCTATGTCAAGAATATTATCCCCACTTTATTTTTGGAGGCAAATGTTTATGAATGTTTAATTTATGATTTAAAACCCATTTATTTTCATGGGTTATTTTATTTTTATGATTGATAAATTTTCTATGATGCATGCACGATAATGTTAATGTTATGTTGTAACAAGTGTGCCCGGAATTATATAGTGCAATATGAATGTTTTGATGTGACAGGTGCGCTTGAATTTATTAAATTGTCTAATTATTTGGTTAAGCTTAAGAATCTTTTGAGATAATAGGAAAATATTTCTGAACATGTTTCTATCATTGTTCACAACTATTTTTTGTAATTGACCACTGAGACATGATGTTTACTTTTTATACATTGCCAGATTCCACGTATTTTATTAAGGTTTCCTCTTATGATTTTGATCATGTGGCTATGTTATGATGATAATTATTATTCTCAGAAAATGTTACATTTTTTTATGTTCATATCCATCCTCTTACTAAGAATTATTCTCACCTTTTATTTATGTATATTCTAAGGTGATAAATTTAACTTAGGGGATGTTAAAATCCAATAAGAATCCAAATAAGAAGGAATTAAATAAATGTTTCATGTTGTAAATGTTTTATATGGTCCTAGTTACCCGATGAAACTAAACTACTAGATCCTTTATGTTTTATGTTTTTAAGTTTTTTAGCACTTAAATGATGTAAAAGTAATGTATGAAAAATAAGGTTGTTATATTTTAACAAATCTATTATTATCATTGTGATATATTTAGTTTCGTCTAAAATGGAATATATATAAATATATTATAAAAAAATTCAACAAATTAATAATATTAAGGAATGAATGAAATGTAAGATTCAACATATATATAAAAAATTTTACATTTTATTTATGCTGGAATTTATTTCACATATTGAAATTGAATATTTAACACTTTTTTTTATTTCAAATATATATATTCTATTAAAAAATTCACTTAAACATTACATTCAATCACTAATCATTGTATAAAGAAAGTTACATACTCATTCATTTTAATAATTGTTCAACTCTGTTCTAATCTTGAATTTCATTTCTATAAAATGTATTTCTCTTGTATGCATTCACTCCTTTTACTAGTCACTAATTAAATAGATTGTGTAATTCATGTAAGGGAGTGATTAAAAAAATGTATTGGATCCATTTGTACTAATAATATATTTTTACTCAGTTTTACAATCCTATGAATAATTAATTAAATATAAATAATATAATCACATATAGTGTTACTTTAGTATCTTATAGGAGGTGTAATGATCCTATAACCACTATAAAAAATAATTTGATGTACTATTATAAATTCATTATTTATTAACACATTATTTTACTAAATAGACCAGAACATATTTTGTCATTTTCAATGATGCGAATTTTAGTTTTCATAAATTATAACAATACAATTTACCCCCAATTGAGTTACTTTTTATGATTTTTGTAACAAAATTAAATTTCTCAATTAAATTTAATGGTCCATGGTCAACTTTTCATAATGACTTTTAATTCAATAATTATAAACGGTAAAAGCTGGGTTGTCAAAGGAAAAATGATCCATTTAGTTGTACATCCCACATAATAATTTTTTTTTGTTATTTTTCAAACAAATTATTACATTTCTTCAAAACATCATTTGAAAGAATATGAAAAATAATTGTATTCTAAAATATTGACATATCTCAATTTTTTTAATAAATCAAATTATATATAAAATTTCATATTCTATATACAAGATTTATATAATCATTATATTACCCTTAAATTAAATTAAAATGTAAAAAACCATCAAAATAGCACATTATATATGAGAAAATATGGAAAAAATATTTGAGAGTATTATTGTAACTCCCTCAATAATTGAATATTCAACTAACTAATCCATAATTCAATAATAATTTACCATATCCATTTAATATAATTACTTTATATATATCTAATTAAATTTACATAGTTTTAGGTTATATTAGACAATAAAATACTATAATTAATTTATCATAACTAATTATCAATCTCTTACTACACAATAATAGTTTGAAACAACCGATACTAATTTAAAATATGGAATATTAAATTTTTTATGACATGAAATTCATTTAACAAGATTAATTCTACAAAATATTAAATTATATTAGTTATTCATCAATGTTTTTAATAAACAATGTTAATATAATGATCTTATAGTGTGTTCATGTAATATGTACAAATATATTACCATTATTAATTATATGAAATTAATTTTATATATCACTTGTTAATTTTAATGTATTGATCTATTAACATCAAGTCAAAATTTCATATATAAAATAAAAAAATCACTATAACACAAAATTATCAAAAATAAATTATTGAGTAAACATAATCCATCTTCCAAATCAATAAATAATCAAAAATCATGGGTTATATATGATCTCTATATAAAACTAACTGCTATAAAAATATAATATTTTAGAATAATAAAATTATTCCTTCATATTTTTCTCTATAGCAGTGTTGAAATAGAAAACTAGAGAGCCAATCCACCACATTTTTCATTTAATAAACCACTTTATTAATGTAAATAATCTGAGTTATTATGATCCATCTATAAATATTAATATAAATTTTCCCCAAATATATATGAATTGAATTCGAAAATATTTTATAAATTTTTACTACTATTTTAATCAATCAAAAGGTGACATAATATTTTTTTATACTTGAATTAAATAATTTAATGAAAGAAATGATATGAATGTAATATATAATATAATTTTTTTTAAAACCATCATAAATTCAATGAAATTATTTATTACATTATTTATTAAATGAATACAAAACATTAAAATGGTTGGTCACTTGAAAACATCTATGTTGAATTATGCAAATACATGGGGAAATTATTTTAGTATTTATTTCATTTTTTAGATGAGACATTTTTTACAAGTTATTTCTCAAATTACCAATTTTCATTCTAATTTTAGTGAGGTCCAATAAGAAGTCATCACTGATTTGTGGGATCAATCTATTAAAAAAAAATCAAAATTCCACAAAAACCCAAACTTCATTTATTATTAAGATGAATGATTCTTGTGTACACTTCTAATCACTCTTATTCAAAAAAAAATATGTATAATATTAATAAAATCATTTCAATTAACACATGTGAACATCCAAACTAATGCAATAAACGTCATGATATAAAAGGTCCTCTATTAAAAATAAACTGATACATCCATAGAATGCAATTATATTGTCATCTGCTATATGATTCACTTATATCATCAAAAGGTAATAATGTTTTTGAATTTCTAATAGACTAATGTGATTCTAAATGTCTTGGTATAATAAACATGGACTCCCATTCAAATAAATTAAAATTTTTCCAATTCATCAATAAGAAGTATATTCTACAAATAATAGAATTCTCTATTGACATTATAAATAGAGTACAACATTTTTTTAATTAAAAATGATATAATTGAAATTCAATGAAAAATGTATCTCTTTTATCATAAAAATTAATCGATCAAACATTTCTAAGATATCATTATGTTAATATGTGTATTATATAATCAACCAAAAAATGTTAAACTTTTTAGTATATTATACGAAAATAGAATACTTTTTCAACATCAATAATTGATTCCAATCTTCATTTTCTTTGAATTTTTCTTTAATAATAATTTTTATAAATAACTATATTTATATTGGGTTTATTATCCATCATATTCACAATTTTATACTATAGTTTCTATATTATATTTTTCTCAAAATTCACTCATAAATTCATTCAATAATACCTTGTATCCTTAAAACATTATTTCCCTATGAGGAATTTGAGATTATTATTCTAGAAAAGGATTAAATTCAAATTTATTTTGACTCATTTCATTTAATATCCCATTAGATAAATTCTATTCATCATATCCACAAAAAAATTATTTCTTGATTTTTGGGTTGATTTTTGAGTACTCACATATTCCATCCCTCAGTCCACATCATCAAAACTACATAATTTGAAAGTTTGATCTTATAATAGATTAATAATATTCAATATTTTTTTTCTTTGGATACCAAATTATAAAAATCAAAAATAATGGAGACTATACATAATAAACACTCATTATGGTTCATTCAATCTTATAATAGTGTAATTTAACATATTTTTTTTTGTTCCTTAATATCGTAGTATATTTCAGTATCTATAGTGACTGGAAAAACTCTTATTTCATTACAACACTATGTTACAATGAATCTCTTATTATAATACATGGAAAAAAATCATGGTCTCTATTTAGTTAAAAACATTATAAATTTTAAAACCAATGTGAACATTTTTAAATCATGAACACTTGATTATTTGGTAAATAATGTTTATTGATGAAAAACATATGCATATTCACCCCATGAAATATAATAATAAAATATGGAATTTGTTTTATAATAATTTTTTTTTCAATAAATCTAAAAAAACAGTTCTTCAAAATGAAATCATAATACTAATGATTAAAATACAATTTTTATTATTCAAAAAAAATATCTCAAACCATTATTAATCTCATGTAATGATCCCCAAATTTCCATACAAACATTTGTAACATTTTTTACATAAATTCAAAAGCCTAATATAATTGAAATTACATAATTTATATGTTAAATGTAAACATAAAAAAACATAAAAACAAATCTACTACAGATACAAAAAAGTATCCTCTCAATGTTATATATTAATGAATTACATCGTCTTTTAAATCACTATATGAGGGATGAATAACTTTTATTGACTCAAAATATCTTCTTATTATAAATTTTTTTAGCTCATTATAATCTCCCATATTTTATTTTTCTAAACTATGAATCTTATATAGGTCAAATAATCATTTTAATATTATTCAATGAATATATATGTATAGTATTTATAGTAATAAATTATAATAAATTATAATTGATTTTTTTTAAATAGAAACTCACATTGATATTAAATAAAATAGTAGTACTCTATTCTCTCTAGAAAATCACCAAAATAAAATGGTCCTTACCTATTTAAAACAAACTTAGTCAAAACATTAGTAGAAGAACATACCACATACAAAAATTTAAAACATAACTCATCACACACATGCAGGCAAAAAAAATTTCAACCTCATCAAATTTACCTTTTTAAACACTCTCAAAAAATATATACACCAACGTACTAATATATCAATCCCCTATTATGAACAATATATAAAATTTAATTAATATTAATATTTACTAATTTGAAAAATGTAATCTAAATGAAAATTCAAATAAGATGTAGAAAAAGTATATCGGGAAATTATGTATGTACATTTATCATTAATGTTAATTAGTTAATTATGTCACTAGAAAATGTTTTAGTAAACTAAAATACCATATTAAAAATTATATAAATTTACTCCATCTATAGAAAATATCATTTAAACATTTAAAAAAATTATACTTGATACAAACAATCACTGATTATGAATGATGAACTACATTTTCCATAATAGTTATTGAGCATTGGTGGTCACTTCCAACTTTCAATTATGTGTTCCAATGAAAATAATGATACATTAATGGAATAATTATCCAAAAATATTTTAATTTCATGGGTTAAAAAAAGATAAAATTCAATATTTGTAAAAAAAACTAATTCAAATTCATTTTTTGATAAGATACACACCAATCATATATGATAAACTATACACTAAAAATGAGTTTTCAAAATAAACACTAAATAGAAAATAAACATTATTATATCTAAAGAGATAGTGTATTTTTTAAAAGAAACTAAGCTTACAAATTTTACTCATTCTATGTACATTGTTATGGTAATAAAAAATATTAAATGAGAAACCATTGTTACACCATTATATCCTTATTTGAATTTAAAAAAATATAATATATAATTTATTGAGTTGTTAATGTAGATGAACCACTAAATAAATAAACTAATTGTATCTTCATCAAAATACATGAATATTTAATTCTTTAATAGTTTGATTTCCATTGAGATTTAACAACAGGTAAGTGTAATTTCTTCTATCAATATTATTTCAAAAGATCCAAGTAATACTTATCTTAAGAAAGAATTAGAGGGTCTTTATCTTGAGAAACATTTTCTCCTAATATTTATTTTATCTCAATGATAATTCTATTTTCAATATATTTCTATAGTCATGTAATTAATTACGTACCCAAACCTTTTTCATTTATAAAATTTTATATAAAAATCATATTTTATAAAAATCAGATATTTCTTGCGGATTTCTCAATTGTAAGTTAGTCATCCGATATCTTTTTTCTATGAGTTATTAACATCAAAAAACGATTTAATATTTCTATAATGTGATATAAAATCAAACATTAATGAATTAAATAATTTACTTTACTATTAAAATCATATGTCATCCTCTCTATACATAAATTATTTTCATCTCTCAATCCACACTTCCTCCATAAATTCAATGATTTGGAAGGAATACTTGAATTAATTTTGAAATATTATATTTCTTTATCAGATATATATATATAGCTTGAAATATCCCAATTATTTTCAAAAATCCATCTAAATAAACCATAATGTCAAATACAATACATTAATATTTAGAATATCTTTTTCAAAAAATTATAATATATATAATCTGTTTTTAAGTTATAGAATAATTACCAATAATTTTTCTTCATACTTTGATATATTTCATCATTTATGTTACGATTCCTCTCTTGGTACTTCATCATTTTATTGACATAACCATGTCCAATATGAGAACTCAATGTTATATATGAAATTTTGTTCATGTTTCTTTTTGTTTTGATTGATTTTCTGAAACTAAAATTCATATTATAAACATAGAAATACATTTTTATTTAAATTTAGAAAATATAAAATGAAATATCAGTATACAGAGATTTTTATAAACATTAATATATTACCACCATTTACATTCTTAATACAAGAGACAATAAACAATCACCACTATGTTAGTCTTTTTGATTCTTGTAATAAATCTCAGAAGACATAATATCATAGTGAGGATAATATATTTAATTTTTTGACTATGAACCTCTTCCCATAAATTACCTCAATAAAAATAGGGTTACATTTTTCCTATAATATGGATTAACCCATCTAAATAATTAAATAGTTATTCAGTTCAACAAATGTATGTTTATAGGGTTATATGGTTAAATACACCCTAGAAAATTATTCTTACTCTAAAAATAATGCTCATAAATTTTAGTGTCAAATTTATATATATTTTCTTAATAACAATTATTATTGGAATAAAAACATTCCTATGATAAAAATAAATTCAAATTTATAAATTTAATTATTTATTCTCATTTATACCATGTGAATATGATTAATGTTCTAAAACACTAGAACATTAGTAAATTGGATAAATTAGATATCATCATTCATTACATGCATCCCTATTATCTCACAAATGTCTATATTAGATTGTAAAATGGGTAGTGTTTTTTGAATTCCCACCTATTTATTTGATGAATTATTCATAATTTAATTTTAACATGTAGAGCATTCCCAAAATATCGCCCTATTAAAAAGTTGAGCATGATGAAAATTATCTCTCTATGAATTATTTTAAATTGATTATTAGGGAATATAACTGATCCTTCTATGAAAAACCTTATTCCCCGAATTTTTTCTCATGTAAAATGATTTTCCTGTTCTTACAGAAAAAATTAGTTGTCTCATGTGTAACATAACTCAGTAAAATAAAATTCATATTTTAACTACATCAATAAATGTTCATTTTTCTATGAGAATATATTACTCCATTTATTGGAATATTATGAAACACATGGTGTATCACCCAGACCAAAAACACCGATTTTGATTCAAAATTCAATATGCCCTTATTCATGCCTCCCCTTTTACAAGTGGCCTTTTATTAGTAGCGAGTATTTATGTATATTTAATGTAAGAATATTCCATCAATATAATGTCAAAGGATTAATGATAATTCATTATTAAAATTATAAATCACTATATTGAACATGTAGGAACTAGTGACTAAAAATTGTGTCATATAATGATAATTTTATCCAGAAGTGCAAGAATTTCTAGTTTTCAAGTATTGATATAAATAAATATATATACATTCGGGGTACTTTAGAGTTCTTCCTAGTCTTCAACTAGCTCCATGATCTGTTCGAAACCATCAATAAGAGGGCCCTAGAAATTTTCTATTTCTATACTCATGGAATCTACATGTTTAATATAATTAACATGTATAGTGTGATTGAAATACTCACAAGGAATCCAAATATTCATTCTTAAGATAGTATGCTAATCTATAACTGCTGTGTTCAAAAATATATATCATAATTTATAATAATAATCCAACCATTCAATAAAAAATGCAGTGGTCATGTACAATCTTATTGGAAATAAAACCATTGTTATACCTTTTACAGATCTAATGTAGAATGTTTATAACATGTTAACAAATAATGATTGTATAATATACATAAGATTTTGGAATGCCTCTCAAAATCGAAAAGGAATTATATAAGAATGAAACTAAGAATTCCTAAGGCATCAGATTGAAATGCTACACAGAATATATATGGGGTTAAGTTATCATTCTACTAATAATCCACATGGTGTATCATTGGTATACTACTCCAAATCTATATGTCATTTAATTAAGTTCAACCATAAGGCCATCATGATAAACTACCATAATCTTCACACGTAATGAAATATCCCCCTCAATTATTAAACCTTGAACAATTGTAACCTATCCCATATACTGAGAACCAAAACATCATTTCTGATGATAATATACAACAATGTATTATATGAATAAAAATCATGGCTGGGAATCATGAAAATTATTTCAACCTCATTTAATGACATATCAATGAACATCAGTCATGGAAAGAGGTAATCGAAAAAATCGCCTGGAAAGAAATATCACAACTAGTATCATGGGTTCTGAACACACCCAAATTTCTTCAAAATCAATAATGGTATTCATTTATGTTAACAAAGAAACTATAAAAAGGAAAAAATGTGTACATGATAGACCATAAAATTTATGTATCATCCCACAAAAAAATTAAAAATGTCAATGGAAATGATAAATAACCTTGTGTGGTTTGAGGGAAAAATTGGAAATCTCAAAATCCATGACCAAATCATCATAAACATATCTATCATGGGTTTTGACACATCAACAATCATGTTTTATCCTAGTTTCCTAAAAACCATGAACATATATTTTATTTCTAACCTATAAAACATACAACATATTATTAAATATTCTCTCTCCTAGATAATATTTAAACATTCACTTTTTTCCAACACATGTGTTAGAAATATTCATCCCAAGGAGAATTTAAAAACCATATTTGAAAAAAATATGACACTCAATATTAAACTAACATAACATGTGGTAGTTCATTATAATTAGTATTTATAAAAAATATAATTATCCATATTCATGTTTATAATTATATATGATAATAAATTATTCATTCATAATGGTCTTATGATGGTTTTTTATAAATTATCATTGGATAATTTGATTTAATTACGGTTTGATTGACCATTACAACCATCCTATGGTAATCTCACATATGGTTGTTTATGAAATTTATTTAAATTAAACATCAATAATTTTTTAAAATTAGCTTTTGATAACTCTAGAAAATAAACTTTTTATAATTTTAATAATTATCCTCTGATAATTACTATAAATAATCATTAGATAATTTGATGTGAACTTCCTTGCATATTTATCATTATATAATTTTATTAGATTATCATTAAATAAATGTGAAAACTATATTTATTATTATTTGGAAATATGTATCTTGTAATAATTATCATACATTACTCTTTAACAATATGAATGAATTATCCCTTTCTAGTTATAAATTTATCATTTTTATGTCATATTAATTAGTCATAATATATAGAATGATAGTACAACAAGATACCTTCATAAGAATTTTGCACATGGGAGATGGGGAAGGGGGAATCATGCACTAGGAACTCGGAAAAATAAATCTAAAAAATTAATGGGGGGACTCACCATTCATAACTACAGGATTTCATGGTTTCTCAAAATCAATATAAACATCCAAAAAATGTAATAATGGTCAATATAAAAGAACCAAATCCATGTAAAACATTTCCAAAGATGAAAATAAAGTGAACCAATTTAATTTTTGTATCAACTAATAAATGATTGTGGAGTTTTGTAATTTGACACCATTAAAACATTTATAGTTTGAAAATATTATAGAATAGTGACTCCAATTAATTTGGAATGAAAGTGAAAGTGAAAATGGATAGAGTCTATTATAGGATGAAGATAAAATAAAATAATAATAAAAACATAAAAACAAATGAAAATGGTAGTAAATTATTCTTATTTACATATCAACCAAACACATAACATGGAGAAGTTTATGTCACACCCTGGGTGAAACCTAAATTCCTTATTAAATGGTGTTCTAGGATTTACCATTGAATTTACCATTCATGAGATATTACATTACTGTAGAAAACTATGCATGAATAATTCAATATATTCATTTGGATATTATTATATAAATTTAAAGGTTCTAAAGGCTTCAAAATTTTTGTTAACTATGTATCAAATTCTAAAAAAAATATTATATTATATTATGTTTCATTAGAAAAAAATAAATTATAAAAATATTTGGTATTTTACTTCTTCAATATATCCATATTAATTTTTTATGGAAATATTAAATTTTCACATAAACATGCCAGTAAATTATTAGTAAATGAGAATCCAATGATAAGTTATATTTGATAGTTTTATAATTATAAACCGCTGATTATTTATTAGATAAAATAATCATCTCTTGGGATCAAATTTGAACTCGTAACATTGAGATCAAACTGTAGGTGATCCCCCACCACCATCATTTTGTGTGTAATCTAATGTATACATATGACCTTCCTCTGCACCCTGACCCTATCCCTAAGATGGATGATAAGTAATATTTATTGTTTTAATGTAATAATAATGATCCTAACAGGGTCCATATTTCACTAAATATGAATTCCATGATCACCAAATCTTGACCTAAGATTATGACTATAAGATGTGTATGATCCTGCATGTCAATCTACAATTACACTATGTTACTAGGAATAACATCAAATAATTCTTGAAATTTCATAGTAGAATCAATGTCATCCTTGACCTCAAATATATATGATAGAAATTCATATTCCTACCCCATAAATACATCACCAATCTACCGTGAATCCTTGTGCCTCATTTTTTATTCATTGGATACATCTTTGGAAGGCCTAATTGAAACTATAATAACACCCACAACATTATCCTCCTCCATATAATTCATTTACATCAATTTCATTCTATGTAGATCTTCATTATTATAGTGTAATTAAAAAAAATCATCATGGTCAATGGAATATATATAATGTTATAAGTATAGTATAAATCTAGTGTAACCAAATTGAATTCTTCCAATAAATTTTCCTTGAAGGATTCCTTTATTATACCCATATAATGATCATTAGGGTTAACTACACCCCAACACCACTCGGCATGTCCCTATAGAATTAAAGCTACCACATCTATCTTCATGACCATATGTTTATCAATGATATTGAACATATACTCTATGATTCCTATCTTTTCCTTAAAATATTGACCTACATAAACTTCCTGGTGGTTCAGTGGATGAATTTGTTTTCTTTCACTATCATAGTTGATCTTGGAACTCAGTGGAAACTAAAATGGAATTACTACCTACTCTACTAGAGTGGGTTTCATATCATGACCTATTTTACCCTCATATAAAATTCTAAATCCCAAAAAACATCTGAGATTCAGAAACGTAAATAATAATAATAATTTTCATTATAAACAGGACCTATTTATATACAGTATATGGGAATAAATAATTTTATATTAGGAGTTTAATATTAATACATGGTAAACCACTCCAATGAAAAAAATTGGTCTCCATCACTATATTTTATTCCTAAAAAATAACCCAATATGTTTCCCATTTTAGTATATTTATTCAAATAATTATCATAATATCATGGAAATGAATATATATCTTGAAATATTGAATGTACCATGAACAGAGATCACAAATGTAGTAATTTAATTAAAGAACTACACTGAATCACAAAAACATCTATACATGGTTCATGTGAACCAACATGATGGGTCATAGTGCATGAGCATACCTAAAATATATTAAATCAAATATCATAATCATGTTCATCAACTTATGTAAATTTAAACAATAATAGTTATAAATAATAAATTACTTAGGATTATAGAATCTATGTGGTATACTATACAGTATAATCTAAAAACATTCATATTTATTCAATCCATGTCCCAAATATCTTAGCTTATATCAACAATACACATAATAAAGGAATGGAGAAAAGAGACATTGGTTAATCTTGATTCTATGATACCATTTTAGATCACTACAACATGAACCATAAGGTTTGATCCTGAATACCACTGGAACTCTTATACGCCACCTTTTATGAAAGAGGCTACTGACTAATAGTGAGGGTTTGAGTCTGTCATTTGGGAGGCTACACCCTCTTTATATTTTCATTAGATAAATAATAAATTATAAATAAAAAAATTAATAACCTAAGTGAATATGTGAATACAAAATCATGTAATATATTTCATACAAAAAGGGTTAGACCCCAAAGTGGAAATACTACCAAGATAAAAAACCAATAGATAAATATGGAAATAAATTATAAGGGTCATCTAAAGTTTCTCTCAGACTTATAATAATGATATGATCATTTGTTCAGTCATCCATTATGAGTCCCTTGATGTTCATTTGATATCATGACATAGAATATACTAGAAAAGGAAACTCTTTAGTAGGTTATTGGTAAAAGACTCAAAAATTACCATTCTAATGAATCCATATAAAGGTATTCTCAAGAATAAATATTTTATTACATGAGTACTATAAATTCATAAAAAAATCAAACAGTATAAATAATGCAATCATTTTTTAACTAATCTACCACAATCCCTTAGTTTACCTATATCAACTGTATAATGGACTAATTATCATGAGTTTCTATAAATAATTCCTAAGTTAACCATTAAGATATCTACATGCCACTTGAAATACCAAAATAGTTTTAAATTTATTTTAAATATAATCCCAACTCCATCAGGATAATATGATACTCAAAATACATAAGGCAATGAGATTACATGATACTCGAAACCCACATGGAATCATGTTGGTAGACTAGTAAGAATCCACAAGGAATCGATTTATGTCTTCCCACGAGGATATCTTGCTTCACTATCATTATCATTGAACATTAGGTATAACCCCAATCAATGGGTAAATATACCACAATGATCCCATGTATCATGTTCCTTGTATTAAACCTCCAAAGTAAACATGATACAAAAAAATGTATTACATAAATGAAAATATTGAAATGGAATCATGTGAAATATAATATCACCATATAACATCATGTGATTCTAATTAAAACATAGTAAAAGATAATATATTAATTCTCCTGGAAAAAAATTTCACAGTGGGTCTCACATGTAAAATACACACCCACAAGTGATCACAATCAGTCATGACCACTAATTATATCGAGGAAAACATATAACATGGGAACATGAGTACATGAGATCCCAAAAAATGTAAGGACCATGTTTTCTCAACGTCATCTACCTCAATAATATCGATATACCACCATGTTTTGTTCAAAAGCTGGAGTGGAACTCTAAATATCCCAGAACACCTCCACATAGCATTTTTATCATAGTTTTTGAGACAATGGTGATCAATGAATGTCAGGGATTCCTAGAAACATAACCATATATTTTAATTCGAAAATATTACACACCACATGCAATGAAACATTCACTCCCTCTGTTAATTTCTAAATTTTTATTTTCATTCAAATAATGTAATAGAATTATTTCACTTGAGAGTAATTATGAACAAAATTTTTATAATATACTACTCACTTAATTAAGTCAAAAGAATATTTGATATTTATATATATTTATTCCGGGATAAAACTAAAAAATTATCATTCAAAATTATTATAATATTTATTTTATAGTAAATTATCCATTCATTAATATCATATGATGATATTTCATGGTTTATAAAATGATAGTTTAATGTAATTATCTATTTCTTAATTGTGATAATTAATTTTTGGAAATCAAAAATAATTTTATTCTTAGAGGTTTTATCAATTATCTTTTAATAGTTAGGTGAAATTATTCTTTAAAAATAAATGATATTTTTCATTAAATAATTCACATAATTATCCTATGAGAATTTTAAAAAACCATCCCTTGATAATTTAATGTAATTTATCTTATATAATTTTCATTGGTTGATTAATTAAAATAATTATTTCACAGTTTTTACAATTTATTTATATCTTTTACAGTAATTAAATTTAGTTAGTTTTTATAGATTATAGTTTGATAAATTTAAGAAATTATCCCTTGATAATTCCATATATTATAGTTTTTTTATTTGAATCAACATGAGATGATACAATGTAGACAAAAAATATCAATTAAAAAAGAAAAATGTCATATTATTAAGTGAAACAGAAACGAGATATTGGGAATGAAGAATCAAATGACTCAAATTGTGAAAATTAATATTGGATAGATCATGTGAGGATTCAGTGATTAATCTAAATAACATTTTCAGGTTTTTATAATCAGGATTGGAAAAAACCACACTGATGCTAAAATGGTATGACTATTATAACCCATGCTGTGTATGCCAATTATAAAATACATAATTATGTATACACATTTAATTTTCACATTAACTTAAATATTGTTTCAGTTTTTTCAATTATAACCCAATAAAAACTCTAAAATATAAACTAGTAAAAAATAAATCATTTGGATGATTTTTTACTGATATACATGTGATAAGGGAGGAATTTGTGTCTTGAATGAATCTGTAGGGGAAAAACAAAATTATAAAAAAAATAAAAAAAGTAAATCAATTGATTAAAAATGTACACTTACCTGTGATTTGACAAACACAAGAGGTATACAAAGTTCAATAATTACTATCATAAAACTATATTAGAGATTTTAATGTCGTTATCATTTTTCTCGTTTAAGTCACCCCTCATAGAAAATAAAATTACACTATAAAGTAATAATGTGCATGATAAAATATATATTATATTTTTTTAATTTTAATATAAAGGATTTTTGGGCCTAAAAATCTCACACTAACTTCATGAATGACTCTTAAAATATTACATTAAATATTTTAAATTGTTAAAGGTGTTTTTTAATTAACTATTATTTTACCCCGCTTAAAGCCATATTAAACACAAGTATCGAAAAATTGGACATCCCAATAAAAGTAGTTACAATTTATTAAAATAATATGGTCCAATAATTAGATATAATTTATGATATTACACATGGAATCTCATTAATTTACAAACAATAAATTATAAGACTCCATGACTTTTTCATTATATATCCAAAATATTTGTGTCAAATAAATTTTATTATATGTGATACATTTTAGGAACGAATATATATTAATTTGATATTACTTTTATGTTTTATGAAATCCATGCCTATGAATTTATATATTTACATTAAACATGTGTATATATATTAATTCCATGAATTAATTCATATTATAAAATAAATTATATTCTCGATATATATATAATTTTTATTTCCACTTTATAATGTCAAATATGTTTTATATGAAGGATCATTATATTTTATTTTCAGTAGTTTTCTTTTTAGATACATCTATCTGATATATAATAATTCATAATTAGGTTAATTATATGGATATTTAAATAATACAATAACAAAATTGATTTTGTTATGGTCCATAACTTGAATATGTATATTTTATTAAAAAAGGAAACAAGGTTTACTCAAAGAAAATATTTTTTTTCCTATATACGATGTGGTTCCCATTAAATGTGAAATTATTAAATTGTATGAATTTTATTATAAAAAGTAGAATTTATTTATTCCTATAAAATTTCCAATATAATTTAATAAATTTTTTAATATTTTTCATAAATGTTTTATAATATGGAGAATAATGAAAATATAATTTTCATTATTACAATCATATTTATCCCATATTTTTATATAAAATTGCATTAATATATATATTAAATTTTTATTGAATAAAAATTCAATTTAATAATAAGTTTAGAAATTTAAATTAAATATCAATGATTAAGAAATGTACTGTTTAATTTGTATATAAACAAGGATATTTTTAATTAGAAATAGACAACTATTTTTCTTTTTTCCATTAAATAATGATTTACATTGATCTATATGGTAATGAATTTCATTTAATTTCACATAATCCACATTTTTACCCAGAAAAAATATAATATGATGAGAATCAAAATATATATTACTTTGTTGTAATCAAATTATTATTCATAAAATAATGAATATTTATGATAATGACATTTGTTGTTTAACCTACATTTCTATGGAAATTAATCTTGTACAACTCTATAAAATCAATAAAATAACATTTATAACAAATAATGATTATGATATTTAATATTCGGTCATAAGGACTATTTAATTTTTTTCATAAAAAGCATTTCCCAAATTAAAGTCAACCCCCATAATAATGTGCAAAATCGGGTAAATGTTGTAAATAAAGGGTTAATGCACGAAAATGCCAAAAACAATACATAGATGGTTTTATTAGGGTTTATTGTCCAAATAATTTTCTATTATCAATTATTTTTATTTTTTCATTAACATTATCTGAATATGACTTCACTTTTTATATTATGAAATTAAAATTTAAATTAATGCACCCACACCCAATTTATAACTTAAATATATTTCTTGATATGGATAAGAATAAAAATAAAATAAGAATGTTTTTATATAATAATATTCTAGATAATATTATATATTTAATTTTTAAATTTTTATTTTACTGTAACAAAAATATTGTCTATAATTATAATGCAACGTAGACACAACACATGTACGAGTAGATGAATAATTAATGTACACAATTTCTAAATTATTATAATATATAATATTTTTATTAACAATACATTTGAATAACTTCCACTAATAAAATTGATATGTTAAATGTTACATAAATCAAAATCAAATTTCATATTTATATTGATATATTTTAATTTAGATTCTTTAAATAATTATATAAATGAAATGAAACTGTTTTAATGTCATAATTGTTTTATAAATCATTAAAAATTAAGAATAAATATTTAGTTGGTTAATTTTTGTGGTAAATTCCATATAATAGAATCCATATTTAAATTTTCAACCACCGTCATATTTTAAATTTCATTATAAACTCTTAAATACTTGATATTTATTAATATATAATTGTATTTCAACTATAGAAGTGGACTCATTATACAACTATCAGAACAGAAATCAATTTCTTCCACTCTATATTTTTTCATATACATGTATATAAATCTAGTTAAATGTATGTAAATGTTTTAATTATAAAAAAATACATTCTCCAAATTCATTAGAATCAATTTGTGGAACATAATATAATCATATATTTATGAGTCTTTGGTCGTCTTTATCATTTCAAATTTATGATTCCATTTTTTAAAATATAATATAAATATTCATTGATTTTTGTTTGATTATTATATTTCCCAGGTACTGGAAACATATAGATTCATCAATTATAAAATATGATCTATCACTTCTCATGATGCTTATTTATATGTTGTTATTATATCCTTCTATGGGTTCTTCTAATACTGCCTCTTTTCATTTCAAATAATTTCTTAAACATTTTCTTGGTATTTTCATTGTTTAATGTAATCCCCTGAAACAATATTTAAAAATAACATGATCGTCAATAATCTTATTGATACGAAAATCCTATTTTCAAATGGACTAGGATATATTATAACATAACTACTAAATTTGTTATAATAAAAGTAATAACAACATTATAAAAAACATAGGTATATAATTTTTAAATAATTAAATTTTATTGATGAATTAATTATAAATAATTACTCATTATTCCTTAATGTCATTATATAGAACTAAAATATATGTTTTCATAAAAAATGGATCTAATTACCTTTATATCATAGAAATTGTTTTTATATTATTCAATTTTGACAAAATTTATTGAAGGAAATTAATATTAGTTTCTAAATCTACACCTCAATATCAACAGAGGTTAATTATTTTGGATGTCATGACCCGTCCCCCAGGGCCCTTGCCATGACTACCCCAAACTTGCCTTCGATAGGCTAGAGGCTGGCGACTAGATCAAAAGGCCTAATTCCCAAAATCTAAGAAGGCATTGCCTTTATAACCTGTAAACACACACAACAAATATGATCAGGAGTGAAATGAATAACCAACATGTGAGTACAGAAATTAAAAGGGGGCTTGAAGACAAGACCAACGGGAAAGTATAAGAAACATAAAGTACAAGTACAACTGATGAAAAAGGAAAAACAACCACTGAGTCGTCCTCCGACGTTCCTACCTGAAGGGTAGGTACAGATCACCACCTCAGCACTCCAGGTCCATCCACCCCCAATGTCTACCGACACTCCATAAGGTCCACCTCCATGTACCGTCCAGTCCTGGTACTCTCAGCCTCGGTCAGCGCTGTCTGTCGTCTGCATCCAATACAATGAGATGCGGGCATAGCCCATGTAGAGGTAAGAATAACGGTACTCAGTAGGGACCCTGAGACACTCAAGGTCTCACAAAATCCAACATGGATAAAACACAAAGTATGAAATCAAAAGATATCCCCACTTAGATATATGCCGATACATATACATAATTTATCAAGTAATCCATCTCAATCATGAGGAAAAAAGCATTACTAACTCAACTCAACCATGATTTTATTCACATTATCGAAACCATGGATGTTGGAGTACTCATCCTCTTTCAAGTATAGTGGGAATGACGTGACACCAAGGTGCTTCCCACTAACCATGACTACTAAGGTATTCCTCGAGTCGAGTACCATGGGTCTACTGTGTCACCAAGGCGCTCCCCACCGTGGGTCTGCCATCACAACCAGGGACTCACACCAATAGCCTACACAGGTACTCCTCCTGCCGAGTACTGCAGGTCTGCCACCAAAATCAGGCACTCCTCCACTGTGGGTCTTCCGCCACAACAAGGCACTCCCCACGAGGCTAGTTGAGTCACTCTGAGTCAATTCATCAGTAGTCGTCAAGTCTCTGCCAGCTAATAGGACTCTGCACTATATCAGCTCGTCTCAGGAAGAATCTGCTCCATGAGCTTCTGGTCAATACACCATCTATCGTGAAGTCCCGCGATGAAATATATCAAAGGTCCTCCACGTCATAGAGGTATAAAGGAAATAGAAGACACATCGAATGGACGCCTAGTCTATGAGATATTAGCCTTTTCATCCCTGGGGCCGGGTTCGATTCATGCACGATCCAACCTGACTGTATCTCAACTATACCCCAAGCTCTAGTGGGGTATACTCAATGAGACCATCATGATCCAAGATTACCAATGCCACTGATGGTTCATCAATTGGATGCTCAGTACCAAATATATGGACAATGAAGGTAAAGGGTCATAGTGGGCTAGGGTCCAGTCCAACCCGGCCCGACCCAACATGGGTCGAACAAGTCCGTGTCATCCCAGCCTAACCTATTGGGTCTGGACTAGCCTGTTAGGTGGGATATCTTGATATGTTCGGCTCAGCCCGTTGGGACCAGCCCAGCAGGCTGCGAGGGCTCTTGGAGGGTTGCGATAGTGTGGACCTGTCGCGAGGGCACGGATTGACCGCGTGTTGGCGCGAGGGCGGTTCATCTTGGAGGGTGCGGCAACGAGATGGCTCAGGGCAGCTTGACCGAGGGAGGGTGTGTTGCGGCCGGGGTCGGGAGGCCAGCTCAGCTGGGGCGTGGCGCTATTGGGTAGCGCGGTTCAGCCCGGGGCGGTGGAGCGTCGTGGGGGTCGCAAAAGTTGCCTTCGTATCCTCGTCGTCATGCCAATGAACATGTCAATGAAGAATGACATAGGGGGGTCAGGCCATGTTATTTTGGCCCACACCCTTTGAATTTAGGGTGGTAGAAATCGGTTCATCACGAACATAAACATAGAAAAAACATGGGATATATCTTAAAAACAATAATTCCCAATAATAACACATTAAAAAATATTCCCAACTCATAAGGAAAGACATTCACTGATAAAAATGATAATAAGTTGGTCTGCGTTCTTTGTTTTCAACGGAAAGAAACAAGGGAATAAAATCAATCCGAAAAAATCCCTTAACTTGATCATTTTTTGTTGACGTTGGTGCGAGATGGCGGGCATCATTTTGTTGTAGTTGAACATATCCTATGTCGGAGGAAGTTCTGATGGAGAAATTCAAAGTACTTGTCGTTATTCGTAGTCAAATATGTTACTCATCCGCATTCTTCGTTGGTGGAGCATTCTTCATGGATGAACATGTTCTTCATTGGAGACCGTAATCCTCCATGTTTTCGGTGTCGCATAACATTAGCTGCGCTTCTTCGCATGGTGAAGCCATCCGAAATTCTCCTCCCAAGCTCCATGTATATAGGATAGGGGGGAGGTATGTATTGATCATTGGAATTTCTGACAGTACATTTATTAGGAACATTCATAAATTCCAATGACGTTGTTACTTAATTTAAAAAGGGGAAATATAATTCATTTACCCTGGCACAATGATGTAGTGCGTTGGCAAGATTAATCGTATGGGAATTGGCACAATTTAGGTGAAGGAGTTCAATATGATATACCTCATTAATTGTGGGTGTTGAGGGTTTCTACCAATTAAAAGGGGGTTTCATCCAGGTTGGTCCCCACCACTATAACCTCTCATGGGAGGTTATGGTTAGGGTGGTCCCTACCACATTAACCATTCATGGGAGGTTAAGGTCTGGTGGTCCCCACTTATAACTACCACATGGAGGTTTTGTTCCGGTGGACCCCACCTGAAATATATACACGGAAGCTCAAAATAAAATAAAATGAAGTTTATTTTATTTTATTATTTCCATGAAAAACCCAAAAACTAACTTTCTCCCTCATTCATCTACTGTGGAGGTGAAAGTCTTCTTAAGCGAATACTGACACTGGGAGTTCAACGGTGCCCTTTGTTTTAAATTCCAAGAACCGGTTCAAAAGATATAAAATGTCGCTCCAATGCTTACTGAAAATACCCGAAAAAATCTAGGAAAATTATTATCAATCACACTCAAACCACAACAGTCGAGGTAAGGCTATTCCTATGTGATACACTCCCCAAAAAACCCAACTGTACTTTCAAATTTTCAATACGAGTTACCAATTAGAATTTATGAATTTTACAATAATATAATTTTCACTTAATTATTTTATTTGCGGCCAAATTCTAACATTCTCTAGTGACATGTGCTGACCAAAGTTAGTATCTGCATAAAGAAATAATAACCTCATAAGTTTATTCGTGGTCTCAGAATTTTAATCTGAGTTACCATTTGTGATTTAAAAGTATTTGAAAAATAAAATAATTTATTTAATTGTTTTATTTACGATTATTCCATTTTTTGGTTTTCTCACCAGAGGCCCGCACGAACTAATATTAAGTCATTCATAGGGTAAACTCGACATCCTTAGCGCAATGGTGCCCTCAGATTTATGATCCATGTAACCATTTATGAATTATTCCACTATTTTAGTAAACCTCCTTACACGCGTTAACACAAGCTTAACAAAACATCAAATGATCATTCTGAGCACTACGGGCCTCAGAATTGCACGCTGTTAGATTTCATAGACTTGTAAAATTCCCATATATTTAAAAAAATAATGGATATTCTGTGTCTTTAAATTGTCCACACTTCAAGGCTCTACATCCCCGTAATCCACAACTCAATCTAGGGGAACAAGTGGGTGTACTGAACATGCATCTGAGCCTCCTACTTCAAAGTGCTCTCCTAGAGGGTCCTATGATACCAGAAAACATGCACCAATGGTATCAACCATTCACGGAGGACTTGCTCCTATAGATCCTCAATCGCTACTGAAACGTACATGAAAGATGCCCCATCATTGTCATCCAGATAACCATGAATAATGACATGGAAAGCATCATGCACGTATCTCCATAGCTAGGATACATGGAAGAGTTCATGCACCCGGTGAAAATGAAGTGGAAGACCTATGATGTAAGCCACCTAGATAACTCTTCTAAGGAACTGACATGTTCCGATAAATCTCAAAGATAACATGCCACTTCAGCCGAATCTCCATAGACCTCGTCGGGTTGAGACCTGTAAGAAGACATGGTCACCATCCTCAAACTCTATAGGTCTCCATCTCCGGTAAGCATATGACTTCTTCCTACTCTGTATATTCTTCATCCACTCCTGGATAATCTGCATTTTCTTTGTGGTAGCATGTACCTTCTCCGGTCCCACGAGTGCTGACTCCCTTAGGTTTGTCCATCACAATGGTGATATTCAAGGTCACCTGTACAACACCTAGAAAGGTTCCATGCCTATGGTGGAGTGATAGTTATTTTTGTATGAAAACTCCATCAAACATAAGTGATCCATCTAGCTACAAATGCAGTCGAGGACAGAGGCACACAACATGTCCTCAAGTGTCTGAATGGTCCGCTCAGTCTGGCCATCTGTCTGAGGATAGAAGGCAGTGCTAAAACAATGTTGTGTCCTGAAAGACTCATGCAACCCCTTCCACTTCTTGGATATAAATCATGAATCTTGAGAGGAAATGATTGTCGAAGGTACTCCATGTAACAGTACAATCTCTGGCACATGGAGGCATCCCATGCTCTCTACCGAACCCCTTTCATTGATAGGTAGTAAGTCGGCCGACTTGGGGAGTCGGTCAGTGATCACCCCAATCAAGTCATGAACCCTAGATGTATGTGGAAGTCATGTAACAAAGTCCATGGATATCCCACCCCACTTCCACTCTGGGACCACTAAAATATGAATCAATCTGGTTGGTACCAGATGCACTGCCTTGACTTGCTGACAAGTGAGGCATCAAGAGACAAACTCTGCAACTTCTTTCTTCATTCCCAGCAACTGGAGCTGTCGTCAGAGGTCCTATTACATCTTCGCCACTCTTGGATGTACCGCTAGAGAGGATATATGGGAATCCCTCAACACTTCCTCCTGAAGTGATACTGGTACCATGGTATGTTCTCTGAAGAGTATGATATGCTCCTGATCTTCAAAAAATCAATCAGGTGCATGTCCTGTGGATATTTGAGCACGTCAAGCATCACAGTCATTGTTTCCTCGTTGCGCCTCCTTGACTCGATGAAGGAGTGGGAGAGTGAAGGTAAGATACTGAAGATAAGCTTCTCCTCTTGAATCCATAAAGGATATATGAAAATCAGCTTTCTACTTTGTTTCCACACTCAGCTGATGCATGCCATACCTCCTGCTGAGTGTGTCTGCTAACAGGTTCCCCTTCCTAGAAGTATAGACTATCTCAACTTCAACTTCTTCGACCACGAGGTTGAATTTGGATGACTCATGAGTGATTGGATTCACTATCATATGAATGATTTTATCCTGTTCTTCCTAGGTTTTCATTTTCATCCAACCAAGGAAAAACCCATTCCAACGTTGTAGATAAACCACAAGCTATTTGCCTGATATAGTCAATCTAATTGTGAACTATGGATGTCAAGTCAAAAACCAAACTAATGTCATAAGGCCATGGCGATTCCACTAAGATGTTCCAAAAAAAACTCTAACCTAAAGGGTTAGATCACACTGTCGGCTTATGTTTTATTATTGAGTCTCCTCCCAAATGTATCTCCAGACGTGAGGGTCAAGTCAAAGGTTTAACCAGATTTTCTTGGTCCTGGACAAGATTCATGAAAGGAAGGAATGATTTCTTCCTATGTCTATTGATATAGAAGCTATTAGTATACATGGACCGTAGCTCCAATCATTCCTAGATCACGTGGGTCGCATTCCTTGATCATATGCAACTACTCTCTTCCCCTTTCTTCTAACTCCCTGAGCCTGGCGAGGTCCACAAAAAAAATGTGTGGTTGGAACATGTCAAAAAGTACACCACCTCACGTTAATTTCCAAGCTCTACTTCCAAGTATGATGCCCTGTAGACTCATCTATCCCTAACACTTCTTCTTCCCGAAACATTTTACATGCCCAAGTCTTTGAGACTAGGGCCGGTTTCCTTCTTTCCATCTACTAACATTCACTAGTTGTATCTACTCATCCAAAGAACATTTGACCAAAAAGGTTCTCTCTAGACCCCAAACATATGTACTAATGAATTGAAAAATATTGATGGATCAGATGTAATTTAAACACACCTTTCCCGGTTGTTCGAGCCCTGAAGCACTTATTGTATCATATTCATCAGGTACTTGGAAATATCGGTACACCTCGATGAATACTCAGCTACTGACATGTCATCCTACCGAAGCTGTAGATATTATAGAAAACTCTTAGGCACCTCCTATAGCCAGTAATTTAAGAATTCTATTCTCACACACGAAGTCTATCAAATTCCCATCATTCCTAATATTAATTTTACTTTAAAAATTATAATCATCAGTTTGAGATCGTTTAAAAATCTCCAATAATCATGGGTGGACAACCAAGGAAAAATTAATGATGCTTCACCATTTTGGTTGATTCCCATATAAAAATTTTCTAGATACATATACATATAGACTATGTCAATAATTATCTTGTTCATAACTCCATAATCCTTCCAGATCAATGCACATTCTAATTTATTCATATTACATGTGTGGTAGTGTATTGAGAAATCATAATACTTGAGTAGCTCAAGCCAACTTGTTTTCCAAATATTGTCTTATATCTGTGAGATAATATATTTCAATCTTTTGTAATCTCTATATATCTCACAAATTCTACCATGGAGATAGTGTCTTCATATTTTCATAAAAAAATTTATTTCTAATAACTCAATACCATGAGTTGGATAGTTTTATTCATGTGTTTTTAATTTCTTTCATCCATAGTCAACAATAAAATCATTATTCATAAAGACAAAGACAAGACCATTCGTTGAGGCATCATTACAAGACACTAGTCCACAATTTCCCTATCACAGAGTCAGGATCTTATATTTCAGTAATATCCTATTTAATTATTTAAAAAATAACATCAATTTATTTTTCACATATGATCATGTACCTTTATGCTCAATATTACCTGTCTAGTTAGCTAGCTAAGCCAAATTATGAAGGAAACACTGATTATAACCAACTAAAGAAAGAAATATACATACCTTATTAATGTTCTGTGGTGAACTCAATTCCTAAAATGCCTTTGTCTTTATATGATCAACTGTTTTCCATCATTAAAGCCTACATGGCCATGAAAATAAACTGATTGAAGTGAAAATTTTCAATTTTTAAGCTTCCCAAATAACTCATTTTCTTCAAAGTGTATTTTAAATAATATGTATATGGTTATCATGGTCTCCATAACTTTTTTATTATACCAATATATCATCAATAAATACTGTCAAATTTCCATCAAGATATTCCTTGAAAACACTATTCAATATATCCATGAAATAATATGGTGCATTAGTCCATTAAAATTTCATTTCTGTAAACACATAATGTCCATTCCTAGTTCAAAATGTTTTCATCAGAATATCAATCCTATATATACACAATTTATGATATCCATAATGAAGGTCAATCATCAAAAAATATTTATCTCTATGGATTTGATCAAATAAATTCTCAATTTGGGGAATTACATGCTTTTTCATTAATATAATAGAATTTTTCCCCTATAGTCAATGCACAACCTCATGGATCTATATTTCTTCATGAAAAATAAATTAAGGGATCCCATATAGAAACATCAGGGTGAATAAATTATTTATTACTAATCTCTTCTAATTGTTCCTTCAACTCCACCAATTCTAATGTGGATATTCTACTTGGTGTCCTTTATATTGACCTTTAATCTGATATTAAAATGATATAAAACTCAATTTCATACTCTAAAGGATGCCCAGTTAATTCATATAAAAATTAAAAAATTCATTATTTAACAAAATGCACATCCTAGATTTCAATGTTTATTTCCTCATCCAATGATGTTTTTTTTCTATTCCACACAAATATTTTATTCCAACAGGTCTACTAAACATGGATATAAATATGACTCATCTTATGAGGTTTTCCCTCCAAATATGATAATTTCCATACCATAATTAGGAATAATAATTTCCTTTTCATTGAAATAAATTTTCTCAATATATTTCAAAAGCCATTCCATTCAAAAGATTTTAACAAAATAAACCATAGGTTTAATGACAAAATCCAAAATTAACACACTTTTATGTGTCATAATATGAACTTCTTGACATATATTTAATATAGTATGGTTTCCATTGGGATTATTCACTAAAAACTATATTGTTAAGGTGAATTGGAAGTAACTATTTTTTAACGAAAACTGGGATGTCATAATGGAATACAAATATATAAAATCAAATAAAGTGTTAGATACATTTGGGGAAATGGTTAATGTACCTTCCATCATATCATTAGGAACTACAGGCTTAGAAGTTTTCATTATATAAGGTTAGTTTTGTTCCCATGGATATTCATGATAAAAGTATCCTTTAGACATAAGTACATAATTTATATAATTCCTCATATCATTAAAATTGCCGCATTGTAAATTGGTAGATTCTTTCCTTTCCATGAAATCACAGGGTTGGTGTTCTTTTCATCACATTTAATACTAACTACTTTTCATTTCATGCAATCTATAAGGTGATTATTTCCACATGTGTCACATGTTGGAAAATTCCCTTTTTTATTCTTACCTTTATCTATTCTTCTCTAGTCCACCGTTATGTTCTCTTGTTTAAACATAATTTTTTAATTCATAGTATCTCAAAATATCACATGACACGATAAAATGAAATGTTTAGAATGGTTGGGATACTAGTTCCCTTCAAAAAATTGTTTTGAGTAATCAAATAATAGATCAATATTTCTCCTTGGATTACATATTTTGTTCTTAAAATTCCTTATTTCATTATAATGTTGGATTCATAATTCACAAAATTTTCATCACCTACTTATTCTAACTCAATAATTTCTTCTTAATGTCTGATAACAGTTCGAAAGTGAAATATATTTCCAATATTTTTTTAAATCTATCCATTAAATATATGAAATTTCTTTCCTCCCCTATGTGTTTCGAATTAATGAACACCATTGACATGAATCTCTCGAAGGATGATAAACTTACATTATAACCATCTCCATGTCAGTAATTCCCAAAGATAAAAATATCATCCCTGTAGATGTTATCAACTACTGTAGGGTCCTGAAAAATCCGCAAAGGAGATTCTACACAAATCCCCCAAAATAATTGGGGAAATTAATGGAGGAAATTCAAATAAGGGAAACAAGCAGGACCGGTCCGCGGACCAGTCCCATGAATACATGACATGTCCAGGCCCCGCAAAGCACCCCCTTTGCGAACCATCGTCATTCGTGAAATGGAGGTGGAGATCCTCCGCAGTCGTGAGGCAAGATGGGGGGTAGTCTGGTTTGCCGACATGAACCACCCCAATCGTGGACCACGTCGAACTGTTAAATCTACATCCACTGTTGTTCAATAAATGGAGGTGGAACCCTCCATGGCCACGAAGCACCCCCTGAGCATGGTTCGCAGGGGGGAGAGAAGCGCTCAATACCCACTGCGAATTAAGGACTGACCATGTCAGCTGTAAACCGAGTATTCGGTCAGTGGGACTCCGCAAAAGGTTCCACGTGATCACAGATACATCTCTTTCCCCACTTTATAAAAGGAGGACGAGGGGAAAGGAGTGGGGATTCAGATTCATACAGTTAGAAGGTGGAAGAAGAGGAGCGATCAGACTCAGGTGAAAGGATTTCAAAGGAAGGCTTAGGATTTCGCAAATAACGAAGTTCCAGTTCACGAACATGAGAATGTATAAACCTGGGAACGAACTAATAATGAACTGAAAATGCATTATAATTTGGTGAACCGCGAACTTAGAATAACATAAAAAGAGAAGACCGTGAACCATAGCCCCTTCGTGGATGCACTTTCCAAGGACTAGGGTGTTTATGCCTCTTTTCTAATCTATTGCACCGCGTAGCACCCTCCAATGCGGGCGAAGCATCAACCAACGAACCCCCGATTGGCAATGCCCTTGGCCACCACTGCTCGCGTGGACCCCTCCATGTACCCCCTGGTACGCGGGCCAAATCCGAAGCCATGAACCACCTTGGTTCATGGGATGTTTTCCAGACCGCTTACCACCCTAGTTCGTGGGATGCTCCTTAGTCCGCGGACCACCCTGGTACATGGAATGCCCCTCAGTCTGCAGGCCACCCTGGTTCGCGGACGGCTTCTCCAGCCACGTATCACCTACCTACATGAAGGGCGCCACCACTCCTTCATACTTGTGGCCCATCAGAACCTTCAGGGTGCCCATTACCCGAGCCAGATAAAATCATTCCAATCTGGTCTGATCCTCCACAACTTCTTCATTGGCCTAATCATCGGCCCCGATCTGAGGACTTAACCAGAGCCACCGGATCCGTGTGGTGTAACCCTTAGGCACGTCAACACACCATTTTGAGTACACATACCAATGGTAAATAGAGGGGAAGGGGTTGCCTCGACACTTGAGCAGATTCCCGAAGCATTCCTGGGTTCAAATTCTCAGGTTAATGTGGAGTCTGAGCTCGAAAATCCCCTTTCTGCCTCTCCACATGTTAAGGGATTCCCAGGGATAATAAAATACTCATCATAAGGAATCCCTCATACACTACCAGAGTGGATATGGGCACATGAGAACCCCCTTTCCCTCTCCCTCCATTATTTATCGCCATGGGCCTCCTCATAGTGTAAGCCCCGATCCATCGCCCTGGGAATCCACTATGAGTAATCCCTGACCTTATGAGTTGCCCTCATGCGTAAGCCCCACTCCACGTCTCACAGATGCACCTCTTGTTACTTGATTCTCTGGTCCCTACTACCTCTTGTTTCTCACATTGAGCATGACTCATGTGGGCTTAGAATAAGCATCGACCATGACATACTCTTATGGGACTCCTGAGAGTGTAAGCCCCAATCCATCACCATGGGCCTCCTCAGAGTGTAAGCCATAATACATTGCCATGTGCCTCCTCAGAGTGTAAGCCCCAATCCATCGCCCTGGGCCTCCTTAGAGTGTAAGCCCCAAATCCATCATTCTGGTCCACCTAAGAGCATAAGTCCCAAGCCGATGCGTACTACGAGGAATTTGAATCCCTACCACAGGGATACATAGGTAGCCTCCATGAGGATCAAGCCCTATGATCAACAGACCCCCAAGTCCAACTTCGCGTCGGTTCTTCGATGCTCTCCATTCAAACTACGTGGACTTTGATCCATGTCCCCTAGGTAGGGTACGTAGGAAGCGTACCTGAGGTTCAAGCCCAACAAATGTTCGATCCGAATATCTTCACATCAGTTCACCAAGCTGCTCCTAGTGTCGCCTCAATGAGTTCCGAATCCATGGGGTCATTAATCCAACGAGGGATGGTAAACCTCCGACCTAAATGATTTTGAACCCCCTGAGTGAAGTTGACCATTTCCCACTAGGGTTAAATCCGTGGATACTATGTTTGGTTATAAACCAATGATTTGAGAACATATGAATACATCTTAAATCTATAAGAGTGTCCTAGAACATGCAACAATTCCCCCCCCCCAAACGGTGCGATGAGCCTGGCTTCCCATCCTCTCTACCAATGTGAGTTCTTAAGTGTCGCTGGTCAGACCATCTGGTGAAAGCCTGCCCTTGGAAAGCAGGTCCATCCATCATTGGATATGGAGTCTTTGGGAATTTCGAGGATGAAACCATGAAACAAAAAATGGTGAACCCGACGTGAATCTTTAACCAAGAATGACAGATTTAACTTAATCCCACCTTGAGCTTCGTTTTACTCACAAGGAGGGCCAAGCAAGGTCATTGATTTCGCATCAGATCATGAGATGCTTTTTTTGATAGGTTTGCTGCTTGTACTTGCTAAAATGTTTTGCAGGAACTACCTTTATAACTCCTTTCGATCCAACGATGTCTCGAAGGAACTAACAAGCGTTCACTTCCAACAACACAATGACAGGACATCCTAACCTACAATGGACCCTGTCACCCACCCGGCGTCTTCATCACTAGGTCTCGGACGTGCTGATCCGAGATTACCACGTAAACGGTAGTCTCCCAATGGTGGAGGAGGCCGTGCACACCCTCCAATCTCCCAGAACTCACCAGTCGCCTACCCAACAGTGGCCGCAAAGGTAGTCCCAGACAGCCCGTGTTTCTGTCTCCAACCATTTTGGGAGTCTATCCCCGAAACGGGACAATGCGTACCTCCCTAATCTAAGGGAGGCGAATGATGTCAACGTTGAAGACTTCATCCCCACAAAACGGGGGTTCCGCTCCAAGGCCCCCGCCAGCAGACTCCATCGTAGTCACACCTTAACCCGACATCCTCACGCCGAGGAGGATGTCTCCGTGAGGATTCAGGCCCATGCTCTCAGAGCTCCTGTCCCTCGGACAGCCCAACGAGGGTGGTAGATGTACAATCAAGGACCGGTCATCACTCTGGTCCCTAAGGAGGAACTCTGCTGCCCAACCATAGATACGTACCATGAACAGGCACCTACACTTATTAGCTCCACCCAAACCCACCATCCAGACATGGCAGCATCGTATGAGCTGGCGTGCACCCCCTCTGAGCTCCATCAATCTCGTCGCTCATGCAGGAGGACAATTCTTGGCAGGCACCTCTCCCTGCCAAGGGTCATGAAGCCCACCAACCTCACATGGGGTGACCCGACACCTGCAGGACCATCTCCTAGCAGTTTCTTCTGATGCCCGCCATCCTGATATGGTAGATATCAACAAATCCTGCCACCCAGAGGTGGCGGAAAATCATAGGCGGGCACGTCTCCCTGCCAACAAAGGCTACCGACTCGATACGGTGGGAAACCGATATATGATGGGCCAGCTCCCTGCAGATGCAAGTAAATACCGCCATCCCAATGTGGTGGAAAACAGAGAGATAAACCGGTGTATCTCAGTACAGGGGTAGATTCGTTCACCTGCTCCGACCCAAGAGAATTGTTTGTACCCACTAACCACCAGAGGACTAGAGCAGGATATTCTTACTCTGATGCCGGAATGGGCCTTCATACCTATTCCAGCCAAATATGTCTCTCTACATATCCTGGTAATGTTGGAGGAGCCGGTGTCGATCCTAGATCATATCTTGCAGACTTCCTAGAATGTAAATGCATCTACGGCGACAATAAGGAATCGGGCCCATGAGCCCATCTCCCCAATTGAGGCGACTCATCTAAGAGATGAGATAGCCACCTCAGAGCAGATCTGTATCCCTACATCCTCCCAGGAGAGTCTCCGACCGTATTCCATGATGCAAGTGAAACCGGATCGAGCAGCTTCACTCGTCCCAACTCGGGGACACCTGTCCATCATGGTGTATGCTCTAGATCTTTCATATATCCATGCTAAAAGTCAAGATGTTCGTCAGCATATCTAGAAAACATCACAGGACCCAATTAGACAGGGACCCAAAGGTGAAGGATGTTATCAACAACATATTGTCCCGGATACCCACAATAAAGCACCCCGAATGCGCCGAAGGCAGTCAGAAAATAAAGGGGGAGTTCATGACTCTGCTCTGCTGCATGCTGGTGTTCCCAATGCTACTAATCATACATCAATGGCTTAGAACCATGCCCCTCCATTACCATATTATTGGAGTGGCCGTAGAAGTTGTGAAGGTTCTCCCCACAATGTCTCTACTAGTAGCTCTGAAGGTCCTCCCTAGAGCACCGGTGGGGGCCTCACCCACGGGCATATAACGATCATTCATGAGAGCTCCTCTTTTGATGCGTGTCATGGAAACCCTCCACGTGGCCAGAAAATTGAGCAGTAAGAATGTCCTCCACTTGCTATGGTCCACCATGAAGGTCCTCCCTATGGTATACACTACAATATCTCTCTATGAAGTGGGACCATAGATTATGATAGTAGTCATCGCTATCATAGTCGCAACTATGGAGGCCCTCCCTGTAGTGATGTCTCATCATGACAAGAAGGTCCTCCTATTATCGTAGCCTGCCCTGAAGGTCCTCCCCATGGGTTATGCTGCAACATAACTCTATGCAGTCAGGAATTAGATCACAGTGATAGTCCTCTCCACCCTGATAATAGAGGTCCTCCCCGTAGAGACATCGAGCAACAAGAAGTCCCTCCCCTCATTGCGGTATATCATGGAGGCCCTCCCCAGGATGTATCCCACAGGTATTCTCCCTGCAGCAGTAGTAATTGTAGTCCTCACCATATCTATATCTATGATGATAGTCCTCGCCACTACGGTCTCCATTGCAAAGGTCCTCCCCGCATTGGCCCTAAGCAATAAGAAGGTCCTCTCCTTATCATAGTGTGTCTTAAAGGTCCTCCGCAGGATGCACATCGAACGTCAGGCCATGGTGGTCATCCTCACCATGATGGTAGTTGTTGCGAAGGTCCTCCCCATAATGACGCTACATAGCCAGAAGGTCCTCCCCATGCTGTGATACTCCTTTGAGGTCCTCACCAAGGTGTGCACTGTAAAAGTCATCTATGCGGTGATGCATCCAGCTGTGATGGTAGTCCTCACCAACACATCCACCATTGCGAAGGTCCACCCTGCATTGGCCCCAAGCCACAAGAAGGTCATGCCCATGTTGTAGTCTGTCCTGAAGGTCCTCCCTAGGACGCACATTGAAAGACAATCCATGATGATTATCCTCACCATGACGGAAGTTGTTGCGAAGGTCCTCCCTGTAACGACGCTACACAGCCAGAAGGTCCTCCCCTTGTTGCGACACACCTTGGAGTTACTCCCCAGTGTGTTCACCACAAAAGTCCTCTATGAAGTGAAGCATCAAGAATTAATAGTTGTCCTAGCCATTACGACAACCATTGAGGAGGTCCTCCCCGCGATGTTGTATCATATCGACAGGAAGGTCCTCCTCCTGCCGAATCAAGCACCGAAAATCCCTCGTATGTCGAGGCACTTAGAAGGAAAGTATCAAGCATGTTAGATTACCAGTTAGTCGCTGACGACATCCTTCTGCAATCAGAAGATGGTCCAGGGCCACGTTCATCCTCTGATCCACCGTGGAATCCCGCACATAATGATTCAGCACCTACAGGTCCCACTGCCTCCGACCACATTGGCAGCGAGCATCTCAGTTGGTCCGACCAGGTAGAGGAGTCACTAGAGGAGGAATATGCCAATATGTTGCACCTGAGGAAACGACTGGATATGGATGATATATCAGTTATGATTTGGCCTATGACTACCTCTCAGTTCGACATACCCATAGAGTTGTCGGAAGAATGCATGCACGGAATCCTCCATAATATATGGACAACCCTCCGCCGGATGAATTCATGCTTCCTTCCCTATGACGGATATGTATACCACGTCAAGAAAATAGGAGACCTCATGCGTCACATCGACCTGGAAGCTCTTCCTTCAGCACGAAAACAGTGGCCCGACAGGCGTAAAGGAAACATGCAGATAGCTTGCCTTCGTGCGCTACACCAACTACGCCGCCTCATCGGCGACGCTCCGAAGGGAGTCCATATCAGGGGATGGGGAGAACATGGAGCTTTGAATTTCACTCCGCTCCCGACCCATAAAAACATGTTCGGCATGATGTATAGCAACGTCATCACATCAAGATAGAAATCGAGTGGTCTCAATGTTCAAAAAAAAGGCAACACATCCAGCAGAGTCAGGCCTTTAGTATATCCCAGAAGAGTCAGGCCTGGTGGGAACAATCCATTCAAGAACTATTGAATCAGGCCACCGAGAGCATACAACAGTCCTCTCACCAAAGAGAATTCCAATCAAAAATCTTTTCCTCCCTCCCCACAAGGGATTGATCCATGGGTGAATTCAGAACCAAATCCAGTTCACCCCCGAATGGGGGCACGCGAGATTAGGCAGGTCGCGATAGCATCAGCCACAACCGCAATCCAAGGTGAACCCTAGCCTGCAGGGCGGGGGGGTTTTTTAACACCAAATTCCCCCATAAGACCAATAAAATCAGGAAGAGACTCGATGTCCAAGGAGCAGATTCAACCCCATCCCTCAGGGCTGGGAGCATTTTTACCCCCTCAACAACAACCTCCGCCAAGAGAGTCAGTGTTAACTCATCTGGGGAGGAAAATCAGAAGGGGAGGTTCTCGTCCTATCCCATTATTTGAATCATCATCCCCTCATAGAGAAAGGCACACCTTAAGGTCACATCAAATAACTCTTCGCGTCACCCTTCCTCAAGAATTCCCAAGGCAATCCCAGGACACAAAAGGGAAGGCCATCAAAAGATGTGGGAGATCCTCTTCCCATTTGGAAGTTGACATCCCCTCCACCCCTTGATATGCATTCATCAACGCCATAGAGGCTAACCCCATGGGTGACACCAGGGAAAATGAAAATCCAGATGGATCAAGAGACGATAGTTACGGTCAGGCTGTGACTCGCAAAGAACCACCAGGTGTGCACACCTGGAACCAGAGGGTCGCCCTAAATATGGTAATCCTTCCAGCTAACGATCCGCCGCCTACCCAGCAAGATTCCAACGGGGATAATAATAAAGGGCTGGTTACCCATAACTCGCCTCCTTCTCCCAACAAAAATGAGCCAATCACACTCAAAGAGAGATTCGCACAATAGGAAGAGGAGATGAAATAATTGTGGTGGCTTAATACCGAGCTACTCTAGAGGAACCGGCTTATTGAATGTGCGTCCCAGGGGGAACCGCATCATGCACTCCCAGCATGTGCACCTCAAAGGATATGGTTTTCCCCAGAAAACGAAACAGGGTCAGGGTTACTGTCCAACGAGGTGCACAGCCCATCCAACTACCTAAATGTAGATTCATATGTATACCAAGACATCCCACACTCAGGAAGCAACTGGATCGAGTACACCCGAACGCTCCAAATGTTCCACCAACGGCACTCACACCCATGGTGCCTTCCAATCCGGATCCTCAAGCAGTGCCTCGAGCTACGCCAGCCTAGAACCGGGCGCAACAGGTTGTAAACCAGGGTCTCACCAACACCATTGAGGCACTAACAACTCAATTGGAAGCGATGTAACGTTATCACGCTCTGATACAACAAGAACAGAAACCCTACCCAGATTGGCTGACCAAGACACTTCATCCACCCAATTTTGGGAGCCCAGTATTCCCTATATTTAATGGGTCAGGCGATCTAGAAAAGTATTTAATGCACTAAGAATCCTATTGCGGACCTATGATGGGGACTCTGTAACAGCAAGAAGCAGTGAAACTCAGATGCTTCGTATAGACCATGCAAGGATCCGCCTTCGTCTGGTATACAAGTATGCCAACCCATTAAATAAAGAGTCAGGAATACCTATGGTAGTAGTTCATATTCCAATTCAGCTAAACGTTTTCTAAAACAACGGTCAGTGATCACATGAACTGTAAGTAGAGGGGGAACAAGGGTCTCAGATTTCATCACCAAATGGAAGGGTCTGACCTACTCCCTGAATAGGCCAATTCCTCGAGGTGAAATGCTAGCTATATGCATTGATAATCTTCGAGATGAGCTACGAACACCTCTCATACCAGTGGAGTGAACCACTGGATTCTGCTATCTCTTAGCCATTTCCAAGAGAATCGAGGACTCCCAATAGTGGACTAATTAGAAGTCCCGAATATTCTTGCAATCTCCTGTGAATGGAGACCCTAGAGCTGAAGCGTCTGATGTCACTCTCAAGCCGGCCCCTGTGCTCGCTCCACCAATCAGTCCTCCGCCAAAACTTCAAGGGCCCCCGGCATACCAGCGGCCACCTCCACCTAAACGGGACAATCAGTGAGGACCGAAGTGGAACCAGTTTGAGAAACAAAGACAAAAATTATACTTGTTTCGAGATGATCATGTTCACGGATACTTCATTGCCACCATAAACTACAACTTGCTCCGCCTCCCAGAGCCGAGGAAACCTAAAGAGGTCGGTTGTGATGACAGCCTAGATGACTGCCCCTACCATCAGATGTTGGGACACAATATCCGAGAATTATTTATCTTCAAAGACCTCTTGCAGAAGATGTTAGTCTCCGGACTGGTCGAGCTTGTACCACCCCCAGCACATGTGACAGGTATCTCTACCACTGACTCCAACAAAGAAGAAGGGTGGAAGAAATTCACCAACAAGAAGGGGCAGAAATTCGATGACTGTATGACTTGGAAGACTATCAACCAAGCCCAGGGCATACTCCGAGCTCAGCTATGGTGGCCAGTGATTCCACCGACAGCCCCTGACGCCGCACACCCGATAGTATCAGCTTCACAATCATCCATGAGAATGTTATCCGAGCAGAGTAGAAGAACAAATCAATCACGGGAGGATCAGTCTGCAATGGGGCCAAAGTTATTCCCGGCCTTGGCATATTATATGCCCTCGAATTTGGCACCATGGGCACTGACCCATGAAACGACACCATTAGGGACAACCGACCAGGTTGACCTATCAGAGGATAAAGAGCCAATCTTTGGTTCTATTAACGTCATCCATCTTATAGAATCATTCCCTGACGAAGGGTATTGTTACGAACCCATGTTCCCGGCATGAGGAACCAAGAGGAGGAACTGAAGACGTAGAGGATACCAAGGGAGGCACAACCGCGGCAGAAACCAACCCTATAGTTGGACCCCAGTCCAAACCATTAATATTGCAGAAACCCATGGGAGAGCCCTTCAATGGACTCCGCAGGAGAAGGAATTCCCCCCACCTCCACACATAGCCACTCTGGCCCTGTTGTTATATGATACCCTCCAGAGGTGGAGCAAGTTTCTGGTTGCTTAGTGCGCACAAACAGACCGGTCGGGCCAATTCTTCAAAACGTGGGAGTGCCATCGATATCTGACCCCACGGCTAGCCCCTCCTCGTCAACTACTACAACCCCTAAAGCACCCACTAAGACTCTCCTGCCAATGGAGAAGCGTCAGCCATTGGAGAAGAAATACGATATCCTTAAGCAGCTGGCAATGGTACCAGCAAATCTGTCAATCCTTGATGCCCTTTGTCTGTCAGCAGCCCTCAGGGAGGTGCTTATATAAGCTCTGATCATCCCCCAGTAGTTTCAATCCGATGTAACCACTGCCGAAATATACCATAAGGAGACTGAACCAGCTGAATGAAATCTTTTTATTTCCTCCACCAATCTGGATGAAGATTTCGTCATACAAGGACACATCATTCCACTATATGTTTCCAACACACTAAATGGTATTGAGATCCAGAAAGTCTTTATAAACAATGGATCTGGAGTAAACCTCATTCTTCTAAGGACACTCCGTAACTAGGGCTACAGTGAGGACGACCTAAGTCCCTCGGCCACAACTTTTTTGGGGTATGCCAAGAGTGAGTAGATTCCAATGGGACAAATTAAGCTGAAGACCCATTTTGGTGACCTGGTGGCCTACATAGAATTCTTAGTGGTCTGGCAGATCACAACATTCAATTCCCTTCTGGGAAGGTCGTGGCACCATTATCACAAGGTCATTCCTTCATCTTACCACCATTGTATCAAGTACTGAGTAAATGGAATAAGTGGAACATTTCACGCAGAGAAGGCCCCTTTAGATCTCTCCAAGTCACATTACACTGAAGCCGGGTTTTATGAGGAAAAGAAGAAGAAGACTTTGGTCGATGGTGTCGATTGGATCCCCAATCCAAATGGCCTGGAAAAGGTTCATGATGACCCCCTCAGGCAGCCTGGTAGAGATTATGTTCTTCCCATCAACCATGTTGAGAGTAGGAGTTCATGTATGGACACACACTCAGATGTCCTCATGAATTCAGCCATGATGGCCAAGAACTACAATGCGAGAACGTCATCCAACCCACGATCCGGTGATAAATACTCGAGTATAGATGCCCACAACACCTTGCCTCTGGACTCCCAAGAGCCTGTGTCAGGAGCTCTCTCCTCATCAGATCAACAAGATGAGGACTTGGGAGATGAAGATGGGGAAGATCTCAGGGACGCACCTCATGCATTTGAGGAAGGTATGTCCACCACTGTGGACGAACTCAGGGAAATAAACCTAGGTACCGAGGAATATCTGAGGTCTACTCTCATTAGTGCAGCCATGTCCCCTGAGGAGCACGAGGTATATACCTTTTTTATGAGGTACCATCGGGATTATTTCGCCTGGAATTACATAGAAATGTCGGGACTCGATCCCGAAGTGGCGATGCACCACCTAGGCCTTCCAGAAGACAACCGGGTCTATTAACAGGACGCCAGAAGGACACATCTCTCACATGAAGCAAAAATAGAGGCTTAAATAGATACAGTCATTAAATTAAGCTTCATTCGAGAGGTTCAGTACTGCATTTGGTTGGACAAAATCATCCCTGTCAATAAAATGAACGGACAAATCGACGTCTGTATCGATTACAGAGATCTCAATCAGCGTTGCCTGAATGATGACTTCCTGATTCTAATCACTGAGTTGTTAATCGATGAAACGGCCGGGTATGAGGCTTTGTACTTCATGGAGGGCTATTCCGTATATAACCAAATGAGGATGGCCTAAGAAGACGAAGAAGACACTGCCTTCAGGGCCCATGATGGGTTATTTTGTTATAGGATCATGCCCTTTGGTCTCAAGAATGCTGGCGCCACATATCGGTGTGCCATGCATCAGATCTTTAATTAGTTCCTGGGAAAATTCATTGAATGATATGTGGATGAACTAGTGGTCAAGTTCAGACAACTCTCGGATCACATGTTGGACCATGAGACCGTCTTCAGCAAGCTCTGACATCATAACTTGAAGATGAACCACTTGAAATGAGCCTTCAGGGTTACCTCATGGAAATTCCCTGGCTTCGTCATACGTCATCATGGCATCAAAGTCGACCCTGAGAAGAAAAAGTCTATACATGGCCTGAAACCTCCCTGAAATATCACCGAGTTGAGGGGATTACAAGGACACCAAGCCTATATTAGGCGTTTCATAGCCAACCTGGCAGGTAAATGTTTTCCCTTCACCAGGTTAATGAAGAATTGGGTCACGTACCAATGGACGGATGACTGCCAAGAGGCGTTCAAAAATTTGAATAAGTACCTCTTAAGCACACCGATGCTAATGCCCCTGATTGAAGGAAGACCTCTCATCATGCAAGTGACAGCCTTAGAGAAATCAATAGGATCTTTCCATACACAAAAGAATGACGCAGGTAGTGAAAACAGTCTCTATTACCTCAGTCGAACCATGATTGATACTGATACTCGATACTCAAATATCGAGAAGAACTCTTTGGACTTGTTATTCGCAGTTGAAATGTTGCGACATTATCTGTAGAATCATGAAGTCCTTTTGATCTCGCGGAGTAACCCACCCATGTACATCCTCAGCCGCCCGATGCTAACCAGACACCTATCCTGATGGGCAGTCATCTTGCAACTGTTTGACAGCTAGTTTGTTCCATAGAAAGATATCAAGGGTCAGACATTATCAAACATTCTGGTTGAACACCCTTTGATAGGGACCACTGCACTAGACGTCGAGCTACATGATAAAGACATCTTCTCAGTTTGAGAGGAGTTCCCAGCATGGGAAATGTACTTTGATGACGCATCCCGAAGCCCAACCGGGAGGAGGATAGAGGATCCCAGATTCAACAACGTGGGTTTATGGATAATAATTGTGTCCCCAGAAAGGGTAGTCTTGCCATATTCCATCTTCTTGTTAGAGGGATGTACGAACAATGAAGTGTAATATCAAGCCCTCATTGCAGGCCTGGAACTCGCACTCCAGGAACAAGTACAACACCTTAAGGTAAAAGGTGACTCAGAACTGGTCATCAAGCAAGTAAATGGTTACTATGATATTAATAAGGACGAGCTGATCCCCCTATTTGACCATGTCTGAGGGTTAATGGAGGAATTCTACACAGAACCAACATTGACCTATATTCCCCGATCTTAGAATGCTCAGGCTGATGCATTAACCAACATGGACACATCCCTAGCTGACCTAGACCGGGATAAAACGATCGTCAATATTGCTCAACATCGAATGAAATTGCTGTTTTCCCAAGCTACAACAGATGAAATCCATGAAGTCAGTCATGTCCCCGAGCCATATGCTCCTGCCACCGGCTGGATGACCCACATTGCAAGCTACCTTCAAAGGGGAGAACATCAATCACACATGGCTGCACGAGAGAAAATACGGAGGAGGAAAATCAACTTTGTCCTATATGGCGGCATGGGTCAGTAAGAGGTCCTCTACAAATGATGCCACGACAGAGTACTCATCAGATGCCTTGATGGAGGAGAAACCACTGCCATAATGAATGAAGTACATGTAGGAGCATATAGAACACATCAACTAGGGACTAGGCTTTCCAATAAGGTTCTAAGGCTTGGGTACTACTAGCCTATAGTGGCACAAGACTGCGAGCTTTTTACAGCAAAATTCCACTCATGCCAAATTCATGCCAACTTCATACACCAACCCCCAGAGTTACTTCATCATCCTAAGTACTCCTGGCCGTTTACCATCTGGGTGAAGGACGTCATGGGACCATATCCTCCCGCCACTACAAAACAGTTGATGTATATACTCATAGCCACCGACTTCTTTTCCAAATGGGAAAAAGCCAAACCCCTCAAGGAATTCGAGACAAGAAATATTGTCTGCTTTTTGAAGACCAATATCATCACCAGTATTTGTGTCCCTGACACCATACTGAAGGACAACAACACCAACTTCTGCTCTGCTGAATTGGAGAAACTATACCACGAGTATGGTATCAAGGCTAACCACTCATCTCGCTACCATGCAGCTACCAACGGAAAGATAGAGGCTTTCAACAAGACTCTGTCCAACATAATCCAAAAAATGGAGGACAAAGACAATAATTCATGGCTGGATAAACTCCTCCATGCATTGTGGGCCTATCGAACCACAATACGCACCGCTACTCGGGGTACCCCGTACTCACTGTTGTATGGCATAGAGGTGGTCCTGCCCATTGAAATCCAACTTCCCTCACTTCGTGTTTCCATCTGTGATCAATTATTTGATGATGAGTAGTCATAAAAGCATCTAGGCGAATTGGAATAGCTAGACGAGAAGCGATTGCAAAATTTTCACCATCTGGAGGTATACCATAATCAGATTGCACGATACTTCAATAAAAAGGTCCGTCTCCGGTCATTTTTGGAAGGAGAATTGTTATTGGTCCTCCGGACTCCAATGATTCCTAGGAAGAATCCACCAAAGCTGGAACCCAAGTGGGAGGGGCCATATGTTGTACATATGGTATACTCAAACGGAGCATATAACATGATCTCAATGGACGAGAAATTAACCATGGCTCCTACAAATGCGAGATTCATGAAGAAGTATTTATTATGATGACTAAAGCTGTATCATTCATCCAAGCTACATGACATTAAACTGCCAAGCACCCAATGGTCTAAAATCTCTGACCTTAAACTAGGATTATCACATCCTCACCACATGACATTAAACTGAATGGAGTACGTCCTCACCGCATGATGTTAAACTACATGGAATTTAATAATACCCCTCGTCCTAACCACATGACATTAAACTCTAAGGACCCCATCCTCACCGCATGATGTTAAACTGTACGGATTTCAGAGAAATACTTATGGATTGATTCCTTCCCTCATAGGATATGTAGCGACGTCGTGATCCCCTATCCTGGACTAGCCCCTGAATAAAAGTTAAAAATTCCTTCTTCCCTCAGTGTACGGACCATACCTACACGTGGTTTATCAATTGTCCGAGCTGCATGACATTAAGCTGCCAAGCAACCAACGGTCCAAACTCTATGACCTTAAACTATGAGTATCATGCCCTAACCGTATGACGTTAAACTGCATGGAGTACGTCCTCACCACATGACGTTAAACTGCATGGAATCTAATAATACCCCTCGTCCTAACCACATGAAGTTAAACTGTATAGACCTCATCCTCACCACATGATGTTAAACTGAACGGATTTCAGAGATCTACATACAGCTTGATTCATGTCCTCGTAGGATATGTTGCGACGTCCAGATCCCCTATCCTAGCCCAGCCCCCTGAATGGAAGTTAAAAATTCCCTTTTCCCTCTGTGTATGGACCAGACCTGCATGGGGTGTATCAATCATCTGAGCTACATGACATTAAACATCCAAGCACCCAATGGTCCAAACTCTATGACCTTAAACAAGGAGTATCACTTCCTCAATGCATGACATTAAACTGCATGGAATATAATAATACCCCTCGTCCTAACCACATGACATTAAAAAGTATAGACCTCGTCCTCACTGCATGACGTTAAACAGCACATATTTCAATGAACTACATACGGCTTGATTCCTACCCCCGTAGGATATGTAGTGATGGTGAGATCCCCTATCCTGGCCCATCTACCTGAATAAAAGTTAAAAATTCCTTCTTCCCTCCATGTATGGATAAAACATGCATGGGGTGTATAAATCGCCCTCACCGCATGACGTTAAACTACACGGACAAGAAGTTTTAACAATGTCCCCTTTCCCCGTGAGCAGACAAGACTTGCACGGGGTGTACTCCATTCAGATAAATATGTGAGGGTTGATTCCTACCCTCCCAGTATACGAAGTGACACTAGGATCCCTCATCCCGGCCTAGTCACTCCCAAATGAAAATAATGTTAAAAATTCAATTTCCCCCATGTGCGCACCACACCTGCACTGGGAGTAACATCTTTCAGAGAACTACATGAGCCTTGATTCCTGCCCTCACAGGATATGTATTGACGCCAAAATTCCACACCTTGGCCCAGACACCTCGAAAAAAATTCCCCCTTCCCCCGTGTACAGAACAGACCTGCACGAGGTGTATAATTCAATATCACCGCATGATGTTAAACTGCACAGACTTCAGCCTCACCGCATGAAGTTTAACTGCACGGACTTTATCCTCACTACATAACGTTAAACTGGACGGACTCCGTCACGACCCAGCCAAGACACATGGCGGTATGAGAGTGAGATACTATTTGCACATTTGGATGCATCCTCACCATACATCACACTCCACGACCCAGATACTTATGGATCTTTATAACCACTGATGGACATCAGAAGTGGAATGTCATTGACCTGTGGACACCTTTTTATGACTATTCATACCATTCCCTCAGTGGCTCTACATAATGATATCCCTCTGGCTCATCCACCAAAGGAAAGATTTCCACAGGCAATACTCATCCTAGCTCTGTATGCTTACCGGCCTCAGAGCCCCTATACCATACCTCATGATCCAGAAGTTTATGGAGAAGTGGTCTACAAGTTCATTCCCCTTTTCACATCCAGATGTTGACAAGGTATCCGTATCTGGATAGCCTATGTGTCTGTCAGTGGTTCAAATAGCGACCTGCATCAATGAACATCAAGCAAGGACTAGACTACATTTACTCAATGGACAATTATAGTGAAGATGTTTCTGGTATACTCGGACACCATTATCCCCATGTGCCAAACTTTGCACTGTGAGAAATCGCATATTCTCATAATCATTCATGGCCATCAGAAGTGGAATGTTATCGACCTAGGGACACATTTGTACGACTATTCATAACATGCCCTCATCGGCTCTTCATAATGATAGCCCCTGGATTTCCCATCAAATGAAATATTTCCTTGGGTGGTACTCATCCTAGATCCATACGGTTACCGACCTCAAAGCCCCCATGCCGTACCTCCGGATCCGGGAAAACTCAAAGTTGCAGTTTAAAACCTTCATCCCCCATCTTGTTTCAAGTATATCAGAACATGTTGACTCAGTTATTCTTTGAGTGACTGCAGTAATAGTCACCCAATGGTCCAAGCTCTATGACTGCTAAACTAGGAGTATCTCATCCATACCACATGATGTTAAACTAGATGGAGTAAAGGTACACCCCCACATACAAAATAAATTAGAGCAGGGGGATCTATAAACTTTAATAGTAACCAGGGACGAATATGCCCAACATGTTCAGACATCTCCTTCCCCGATGACAGACATCGTGGCCCGGATAATTTTGGATGTTAAAAACCATTCATGGCCATTTGAAGTGGAAATACATCGACCTGGAGACACCTTTGCATGACTATTCATACCATGACCTTAGCGTCTCTGCATATTGATAGCCCCTGGATCTTCTACCAAAGGCATGATTTCCCCGAGCGATGCCCATCCTAGCTCTGTACGCTTACCAGACTGAGAGCCTCCGTGACATCTCTCCTAATCCAAGAATCCCCAAAACCACGATTTACACCATCAACCCCCCCCCCTCCACTTCTTGGACATGCCAGGATACTCAGGCCCAGTTACATTATAATCAAGAGTGGCCTTTTTAACTACGTCCTCACAACATGATGTTAAACAGCAAGGTCAATCGTCCTTACTGCATGACATTAAACTACACAACATTGGGAAAGGAATGAAAAATTCCCCTCATCCATGTTTCATGCCGTTAAACTGCACATCATCCTTTAATAATGCTCTTAATCTTTTCTGAATGACGCTAAACTGCACGGTCAAACCCGCCATGGGTTCTGTAAGGAATGAAGGTGTTTCTCTATCATTCAGTGCACGGGTCAGACTGGAACAAGTCACCGTCTCACACCCGTGTGAGAAGGGATTAATTCACCCATTCTTGGGAAGTTTAGTCTAGAATTTTTCCCCATATCGAGGAACCCTCTCATCATAAGCCATACTCTACACCCATAAAAAGCCGAACTCTCCTAAGCCACCACTGGTGGTCCCAAATCTCATCTTCCATAAAGTTGCTTGGATATTAGGGGAATAAAATCATTGAAATAAAGACACCTTTTCCTGACAATGCATAACAAGCCCTCAGCGGCTCTGCATATTGATAGCCCCTGGACTGTCTACCAAAGGAAAGATTTCCTTAGGCAATTCTTCTCTCCGTACACCTCTTGGTCCCTGAGTCCCCATGTCTATCTTGGTATTCGGAAACTCAATGAGATACAGTTTACCAACTTCTTTCACAACCCTGCCTGAATATGGTGGAACGTCTTTGCAAAGATTACTGAGAACTAGGAGAAGTCCTTCCATTTTAAATGATGTCCCAGATGAATGACATTAAACTGTGCCAAGCCTCAACCATCCCTTGTGGTAACTAAATGAGTAGGGAAGCGGTCTCCTGACCACGCTCCTAATTAGTACAAACATTCCCAAAACCCTTTCAGGTGTCACACTCCCCTTCTATGCCACCCCTGGTGTTTTTCATAATTTTCCAAGCCACCCATCATGGTTTCTATGAGCCGGACGTCCATTAAGTCCTCAGGTAATCAGAAATGGATAGTCATTTACTAAAGGACACCTTTTCACGACTATGAATACCATTCCCTCAGCAGCTCTGCATATTGATCACCCTTATCCTGTCTGCCAAAGGCATGTTTTCCTTAGGCAACCCTCTTCCTACCTCTATATGCCGACACGACTCACATGCCTTGAGGGATGCCCTGCATGCTATTCAAATTTAAACATGTTCCCCCCTCATGCATATAAAGAGTATTAATACATCTTTTAATCAGATGAGCCCCATTTGGTCCCTTTCCCCAACATGTTTGGTCAAATCTGTTCGACCTAAAACATCAGTAATGATAATCTTGTTGGTGGGACTTTAAACCACCCACAAAAGAAGGAACAAAGCCTGTTAGGACGAAAACCCAAAAAGGGATACCTAACAAAAAGTTAGGCCATACTCGCTGGGTCCACACTAAACGAGCTCAGGAAAAATTATGGTATTAAAAGAAGAGACAAATGGTGTGTAGGTATTTTTTACAAACCCCTAGCAATAGTCAAACTATGCTCGCTGGATACCATGGTCCAGGCAAAAGTTAGATCTTGTTTTATTTTTATCAATGGTCCTCGACTCAGATTATTCGATGTTCAGGGAATTAATATATGCAGTGATCATGCCAAATAATTTATATCACTAGAGAAGGCAACAAGATCACTGAGGAGAAATATTTATGTGTTCCGTAACAATGTTGGAAGGAAGGGAATCCAAAATCCGGAGCCACCTCTAGCGTGAAAGGTAATTACAGGTGTTTTTCGGTGAATTCAAAATGCTGTATCAGGAAATGGTGAGAATCCTCGATTGTCTAAGAGGGATTATGCAGTAAGTCCCTTTCAGCTTCTACACCAGCCTGCAACTCTTCTGCCTCCTGGGCCGCCTTTGTGATTTCCCTCATTTCTTCCTCCAACCACTGTTCCCCTTCTTCAATCGTGGCGACAACGTTGGCCTCTTCCTGCCATGGACATAGTATCTCATTCCTCATCACCTCTAGGAGATAAAATTGCTCAGTAAATTCTCCTTGGAGCCTCTCAACTACCCCAGCGTGATCATGTGCCTCTGTTAAGCAATGATGTCGGGATACAGAATGGTATGCCTCAGATTTGTCCTCAAAAAAGAGAGATTCAAAACCACCCAGTCTTTACCAATCAGCAACCACCTTCTTGACTATGTCATAAACACCATGATAGTCAATGCCTTCAAATCCTAGCCTCATAAACCAATTGTGAATCTTCGGTAATCTTCTCGGCATCTCGGCTATGGGAATCTGAGAAACCAGTCTCCAAATTCTCCCCCAAGCCCTTTGGCATGCAGGATGAAGATTGGAAAGGATTTGTTGACCGGGCGCGGAGTCACTCCCCTATGAGGAAACATACTCGGGGATGAATGTCAGTAAGGAGGGACCCTATGTGGCTTTACTCGCATGCTCTGGCACTACAGCAACTTCACCCCCAACTATTGTAGTAATAGGCACGGTTGGGTATGAAGACACAGTAGCCAGCGCCAATGGCTGTAGTCCTGAAGCCCGAGAGTCAATAAGACTGATAAATAACTCTAATTAGGTAAGGGAAGGACAAGGAATTAGTTGCATTATATAAGGAAACTTACTCCTGATTGTCGAGGAATCAACATCCTCAAGCTCTACACCGTCGTGATAGCCACTCAAGGGAGATGCTACATCCTAAAAAGGAAAGGGAGTCTGGGGATCCCCTAGAGGGGTCCAGGACCTAAAACCATGCCCGAGGCCTGTAGAATCCAAATCCTTCCCCAAGCAGTCACCTACGGAGACCAAGATCAGGGAAATCACTCCCCTAGTAAACAAGACAATGCCCTGCTCTGGGTATCCAACAACTAGACTAATGGCAGGCTCTTCCTCCATTACCACGGGATCCATTGGGTCTAAAGTCTATTTCCCCATCAGATCTAGATGCCCTCATCAATCACGGGCACCCCATTTTCCTCTATGATAGAAAGGGATGTTTGATTAGCAGTAGTCTCGAATACCAGCAGTTCCTCCTCTGATGCATCACTGACTAATGAAAGAATGGGTGAATCATCCATATCACTGGCCCTTCCAGCAAGGCCCTCCATTTCGTCGCACCCAGGCATGGCTACAAGAGATTACAAGGATGGCAAGGAGGCGGGAGATATGACAGCTGGGGTTTCCGCGACAAGATCCTCGAGTGGCCCTACACCATACTCCAAAAACGTTAATGACTGGAAGAGTCAGAATATGAATGTTGGAAATTATGAAAATGAGATTTTATGATTACCCGACATCCCCTGTTTGAGCCGTTCCGAACAATGGAATGCCTGTTGCCATCTCTGGATCTGCCCAAGGGACATTTCGCCCAGAATTATGAGGGGATCTGGAGGATGGAAGACCCTAGCTGGGTCTGCAATGGTCGTATCCATGATCTCAACTGTGCCAGGGGACCCCTCCCCGGTGACCCCCATGGGTGAAAGCGCATGCTCTCCCGCTGCGGTACGATGGGGTGTATACTCTAGAGATGGAATTTCCCCTTGAGATTCTTCGGAACCCTACACAAAGGATAGAAACCTTAGAACCTCCACAATAAAAAAGGAAGAACATCAGAATGGGAAGTAGAGAGACCTCTTCTTTAGGGTCAGACAATTCAGGATGTATAATCCTCAAGGACACCCAAGTGGTCCCATAGACCCTGTTTAGAGTGAGCGAACGTATGGTTCCATTTTTTTCAATGACATGAATGTGTCACTAAAATCCTCTTCCCACTGCAGGTGGGGCGGAGAAAATATTACCCCAATACCTGGAAGCTTGAGAGGGCTCGTTTGGAGTGATTCCCAAAACTCTTAATCTGAGCCCTCGACCCTCAGGTCATCCCAAATCCTCTATGCATCTGGGAATGCAGCTGTAATGGGAACGACTAGCCTAGAAGGATTATCCTAAGAGGGTCAGGCAGTGGCAGGGGCTGGTAGGGGCACCAGAGGCAGTGTTTGTGTTCTGAGTCTCGCCACCACCCTAAACTCTCTGGGGATACCAGAGGGTGGGACCTCACCGGTAGGGAGGTAAATTCCCTTGCTTCATCCATGATGGGGAGATCATCAAAATAATCTCCCCCGGAAGAGTGGCCACTTCCTCCCCCCTCCTCATCAGTCACCGGATGCAGCATGGCCTAGAATCTATGGGATAATACTGCATAAACCTGGTGCGCGTAAATATAGGATTCATGATCCTGGAGATATCGATTGACCTGCTCTAGGTCCACATCATAAATGATGTTAATAGGGGCAGATATATAGCCCATCCCATCACATTCCAATCTGATTCCTGAAGATACTACCATAGAGAATGGGGGTACTGGATATGAAAGGACGATCAACCTTTGAATTCAGCCCATTGACCCCTGGACATCCAAAAGGAAACATTTGCATAAATAACCACCCCCTCTATATAGCCTCAAGGGCATGAGAGGGTATACCTCTGTCTGCTAAGATCATCCCTGAAAGCACTGGACCAGCAGGGTACCAAAAGAATTTTCCCATCCTAGTTGAAGAACCATCCCCCAGTCACTACCTCATGCCCTTTGATGTCTTAGGATTTGATATGGTAGGAACCAACATCCCTAGCTAGCCATTTGGGTATGATTGTACACATGAGTCAGCATAATTCTTGGATAAGAAGGGTGTGGAGTCTACAAGCGTGGGAGTTATAATCTCACAACTGGTATCCTTCAGGGTAAACATTAACCATAGTTGCCTAGCCACCATTAAATAATGGTTCTCATGGGAACCATTATGTGTGGGAGGACACAGTGCATGGACGCAGCCAAACTGGTGTCCTAATCCACATCGCACGTACCCCTCGCAGATCAGTTCCCCGCCAATACAAGCCACCAGAATACCCTCTCGAAGGGAAAAGAGGTATCCCCCTTTCTAAACTCCTTGTTGATGGTGTTCATGATTGCAACAGTTGGGGAAGAGAATGGATGGAAATTGAAATGATCATAACACGAGATTCGACTCAATAATAGACGCATGTTCTGAACTATCTGTTGATTATCCTTCTATTGGGTCGCCCACTCTTCGAGCATAACGCCACTGGTCAGTTGCAAGAATGGTTGGAATGTGGTTCCCAGAATCTGAAGAGGGTTGATGAAGGTGTAACAGTTCTTGACAAGAAATCCTAGCCATCCCCAGAGAATCTGAAAAGCACAGTCCACTCAGTTTTGCAGTCTCCAATCAGTAATATTTCCAATAAATCGGTAAATCCAGTCCAGAACATGGATGGCTAGGTTGATAACTTTTTTGGTAGCCTATTGTGTTTCCATGATAAAGGTAAAGACCAGTACGCCACTAGAATCACATACATGCAACATCCAACTTCTCAAAAACATGGCCAGAAATGCTGCCTGATGAAGCAACCGATCGACATCTGGGACAAGATTCTAGCCCCAGTCGTTGAATTGGCCATGCTCCAAGATCAGCCAATAGCTACCCTTATGCTTTCAGGACTCCATTGTAGCGCAGGTCGTGGGCCTACGCAGAGGAGCTACAAACTGTCTCTCTCCAGAAAAATCTTTGATCCAGTCGCGATACAGGATAACCTGTCTCAGAGACATATCTTTCGAATGCTCCTCACGACCAGGGATAGGTTTTTTCAGAGATATATCCTTCGAATGTTCCTCGTCCAGATCAATGATCTGCTTCACCAAGGGAGGGGTTATCCCTTTGTTGTCTCACACAGAAGGGGGAGGAAGGCATTTGTCGTACATTCCCTAAACAAAGGGGACCCCTGAAATTTGAATGACATCCCAAAGACTAATGTCTACCTCCCCGTGGACCATATGAAAGGTGTTGGTGTTCAGGCTCCAACGGCTCTTAAGATTCTTGGTGAGGACTTGAGGACAGTAGGTATAGGTCTGGGACACCCAGGCATCTTCATACAATCCCACGGCTTACAATTCTGTCGTGAACTCCGCACAGCTCTGGCGGACCTAGAAGGGACACCCCCAATCCAAGGACATAAATGCTCCTAATGGTCAGAGATCTTGATTCGCGGACTAGTCATGCTGGTCGCTTACAATGGAATTGAGGGAAATGCATCGATAGCAGTGGATTGCTCCTTCATGTTGATGTTGTTCTCCTGTCGGAGATACTGGAAGGTGATTCAACATAGATCTGATAGTTGTGTCCCTCGAGGCTGGATACCCATTGACAGGTATCACGAACCGAGGGATAGTGGCAGTGAATATCCATGCATCAGGATCGTTCCAAAATAGGGGTATCAGACATCAAACTGAACCCATAGGTAGGAAGGCAGTTAGAAAAGGGGTACTCCTACTATGGCTTGGAGAGTCAGCCGACAAGAAAGGAGGATGGCGGGGAGTGTTGGACTCCATCCTGAACAGAGCTGGCCATGTCCTTCAGGCCTTGATCGCCAATTGGGAGAGGCTCTACAACAGGCCTCGGTACAGAACGAGGGGGAACCATATCTTCTCCCTGCATGAAAAAAGCCAACAATCGATTAGTCTGGAATAAAAATATAGACAAAAATACAAAATATATATGGCTGAGGATGAGTTGAGGAGCCTTCAAAAGAAATGTCGACAAGGAGGCCTCGAAGGATTGTTTGCGATGACAACATCCAGCAAACCGACCTTTCATGAAAGAAGTCCATGAAACCCTGGCCCATGGAGCCTTTTACAGGAAACCGTAAACCAAGTTACTCCGTAGAATTTCAATACCAAATTTATGTGATTAAGTTTGGAAGACATATAAACTTTTAAATTTCAAGAGATTTTAGTCCGTGGAGCATCGAAACCACAGAGCATCGAAACCACAGAACATCGAAACCTCGGAGCATCGAAACCGCGAAGAAATATCCTCCATAGCCTATCATGTCATACTTTTTAATTAATTAAGAGTGATGGTTCGCAGTTGGGGAATTGGTTTGAGGGTAAAGGCGACCGCGAAGGGGGAATGGATCGCAGAAGTCACAACCGGTTCGTGGATGAAGCACATCACGATGAAATGAGCACGCGAAGGCGAGGGAGTTTTGGTTTCACGAAGAATTTGGTAAAGGAAAATTGAAGCCCCCCCCATATTTATAGGCGTTGTCCCCTATTGGGTCCACTGACCTACTGCAAACCATCTCAGTTTTAGGACCACTTTGCCTCAGAATGGCCTCCTCTTTGTTTTGATCGGACCCCATTCCGATGGGGGCATTTGTGGGGTCCTGAAAAATATGAAATGGAGGTTCCACCCAAAACCCCCAAAATAATTGGGGAAAATAATGGAGGAAATTCTAAGAAGGGAAAGAAGCAGGACCGGTCTACGGACCGGTCCCATTATAACGTGATGTGGCCAGGCCCCGCGAAGCACCCCCTCCACGAACCATCGTCGTTCTTGAAATGGAGGCAGAGATCCTCTGCGGTGATGAGGCAGGATGTGCGCCTGTCTGGTTTGCCATCATGAACCGCCCCAACCACGGATCGCGTCGACCGATTCAAGCCGCATCCACTATGGTTCGCAAAATTGAGGCGGAACCCTCCACCGGCGCGAATCACCCCCTATGTTCGGGTTCACGGGGGGGGGGGGGGGAGCGCTCAATACACACTACGAATTACGGATTGACCAAGTAAACTGTAAAACGAGTATTCGGTCAAATGGCCTCTAAAAATGGTGTCACGTGACTGTAGATACATCTCATTCCCCACTCTATAAAAGGATACCGAGGGGTAAAGGAGAGGGAAATCAGATTCGGATGATTCGAAGGCAGAAAAAGAGGAGCGATCAGACTCGGGTGGAAGTATTTCGAAGGAAGGCTTAGGATTTCGCAAACGGAGAAGTTCCAGTTCGCAAACCAGAGTAGGTATAAACCTGGGAACGAACTAATATGGAACCGAAAATGCATAATAATTTTGTGAACATTGAACTTAAAATAACATAAAAAGAGAAGACCATGAACCATAACCCCTCTGCGGATGCACTCCCCGCAGACCAGGGTGTTTATGCCTCTTTTCCGATCTTCCGCACTGCATAACACCCTCCTAAGCGGGCGAAGCCTCGACCGATGAACCCCTGATCGACGCCTCCATTGGTCGCCACTGCTCACGTGGACCCCTCAGCATAACCCCTGGTACGTGGGCCAAACCCGAAGCCACAAACCACCCTGGTTTGCAGGATACTACCTAGACCGTGAACCACCCTTGTTCGTGGGATGCCCCACAGTTTTCAGACCACCGTGGTTCGCGCACGGCTTCTCCAGCCGGATAGTACATTCCTATGTGAACGGTGCCACCACTCCTTCATACGTGTGGCCCATCAGAACCTTCGGAGGTCCCATTTCCCGAGAAATATAATATCTTTCCAATCAGGTTTGATCCTATAGAAACTCCTAATAGGCCTACTCATCGTCCCCAAACTAAGGCCTCCACCAGAGCCACCAGATCCATGTGGTGTAACCCTCAGGTGCATCAGCGCAGTGTTTTGAGTTCCCATACACATGGGAAATAGAGGTGAAGGTGTTTCCCCGACCCTTGAGCAGATTCCCGAAGAATTCATGGGTTTTCATTCTGATGGTAATGTGGAGTCTGAATTCGGGAGTCCACATTCTGCCTCTCCACTTGTTAAGGGATTCCTGGGGATAGTAAAATACCCATCAGAAGGAATCCCTCATGCACTGCAAGAGAGGATATGGGCATAAGAGCACCCCCTTTCCCTCTCCCTCCACTCTTTATTTCCATGGGCCTCCTCAGAGTGTAAGCCTCGATCCATCGCCCTGGGCATCCACGTAGGAGTAAGCCCTGACCTTATGGTCCACCCTCATGCGTAAGTCCCACTCCACTTCTCACAGAAGCACCTCTCGTGACGTGATTCTCTAATCCCAGATCCCTCTTGTTTCTCACACAGAGCATAACTCACGTGGACTTAGAGTAAGCATCGACCATGACGTCCTCTTATGGGCCTCCTCAGAGTGTAAGCCCCAATCCATCGCCATGGACCTCCTCAGAGTGTAAGCCCCAAACCATCGCACTGGGCCTCCTCAGAGTGTAAGCCCCAATCCAATGCCCAGGGAATCCTCAGAGTGTAAGCCCCAATCCATCATTCTGGGCCGCCTCATAGCATCAGTCCCAAGCTGATGCAAACTACGAGGATGTTTATTCCCTATCACAGTGATACATAAGAATCCTCTATGAGGTTAAAACCCGATCACCAACGGACCCCCAGGTCCACCTTCAGGTCGGTTCTCTACGATGCTCTCCATTCGAACTACGTGGACATTGATCTATGTCCCTTATGCAGGGTACATAGGAAGCTTCCCTAAGGTTCATGCCCAACAAACGGTCGTTTTGACTATCTTCACATCGACTCACTGAGCTTCTCCTAGTGTCGCCTCAATGAGTTCTGACTCCAAAGGGTCATTAATCCAAAGAGGAATGGTAAACCTCCGGCCAAAATGATTCTGAACCCCATGCGTCTAGTTTACCAATGCCCACCAGGGTTAAATATGTGGATACTATGTTTGGGTATAAACCAATGATTCACGGACATTTGAATACGTCATAAATCTATAAAGGAGTCCTGGAACATGCAATAATTCCCCCCAAAAAGTGTGCGATGATCACAACTTCCCATCATCTCTACCAATGTGATTTCTTAAGCATCGCTGGTCAGACCATCCGTTGGACGCCTGCCTTTTGAAATCAGGTCCATCCATCTTCAGATATGGAGCTGTTGGGCGTTTTGAGGTTGAAACCACGGAACAAATACTCAGCTACAAATACTTTTTTAATCCCCTTGAATGACATTGGATTTTGTCGTATACAGTGGAATAAAATTTCTCCCCCACATTTTGGATCATGATTCACCATATGGTTATGTTTATTATTCATAACATGATTCATTAGTCCCAATATTGTTATATGTTTCACAAGAATAGTCAAAATTCTAGTATGAACATCATTATCTTACATATGAGGAAAATAGTTACACTTGGTAAATGAATTGATATGATTTCAATTACATTCACTATTTTCCATTCCTAAATAATGGAATAAACTAATTTAGGATATGATCCATAATTCATAATTTTTAACCATCAAAGCACATATCAGAAATTGAAAATTAACGCATAACTAATATCTTAGTCATAAACATGGTTTTATTAGGGATAAAATTAAATTTTAATCCCTCATGATGGATTGTAAAGAATATGTGATTAATCCTAAGAATATCCTCTAAGAATTTCAAAAAAAGTTTTAATAAGGCACATTTTTATGTACCAGGATATAATATTCCATGCATGGGTCACCTAGTAATATTTTTTACCCCAATGTATATCTGTTCTAGAAGAACATACACATGTATTATTCCGATGGGGATGTATTTATTGGATAACACACATAGTATAATCCTTACAAAAAATTATACAATATTCTTCATTGATTATCCTCAAATTATATCTTAAGTTTATATTCCCTAATCATTGTTTTCTTAATCTAGTTATTAAGGTTTAATTTTAATTTATTCATGTAGAAATGAAAATTATTTAATGATAATAATTTGTATATGGTTCATTACATTATTACATTAGTACTATCAAAAAGTGTTCACATTCCAACAAGCCAAATATTTTACTAATTTTGGGGAACCAAATAAAAAAATAATTTCTAATTTACAACTTGAAATGAAATAATAACATAGAAAATTCATTGGTACCATTCATAACACTTAAACTATATCTTCATGTCATTCATAATATATATCATTATATCCTGTGGATAAATAAACTATTAGAAATGTGTGATCTCAGATTCTCAGAAACGGTAAACAACATAGTTGAAGCTAACAAAAAAATAAATAATAATGATTTGTGAATAACTAAAACATGTACCAATAAAACATATTCTTCAGTACAATATAGTAGTAGTAATAGATGAAAAAATAATTCCATATAAACAATCACATAAAAAATGTGGATATTATACTAGTATAATAATCATATGATTTATACATTTTTAATATCATAATGTTGTTATATATAATTTCATATATCTAAAACATACCATCATGGCGTCGTCCAAACCATATGAAAATAAATAGTTAACAACTCATCCAAATCTATATCTATTTTGTCTCAAGAGACCGATCGAGGCATTGAGTGGATATATCAGGACAAAAATATCACTTAATAATCCAATTCAAGCCTCTTATGAATTCCGTGAATTGTAAAAAATATATACATTGGAAATGTAAATAAAATTCCCCCATTTTTAAACATACTCAGTAACCATTCCTAGTAGTATGCTGAATGGTATAAAGATAGAACATCCAAAATACAAGTGAACATAATAATTTAAAAAAAATTGGTAGATGATAAGAATAAGATATAAATCTCCAAAAATAATAATATTCTATATATTTGTGGAAATATATTATAAGACTCTAGTAAAATCATCAAGGAATTCATGAATGAAATAATGTTTTTATTCTGAAAATAGTTATTATTTTAGAAATATCACCTTTATTTTTGATAATTGGTTTTATAAAACAATTAAATAACCAATATATTGTTTCATAAAAAAAATAATAATAATAAAAGTGTCTTCAAAAATATTTTGTATGGTATATGAAAATATGTAATAAATCTCGAATATCCCTTTTATCGGGCATTTATATCTTGAAGAGTTGAAAATGAAACCTTATAATACATGTATTCACCTATTAAATAAGGATGGAATTATATGGACACATTATTTGGGAAAATGTAAATTTAATTTAGAAGAATTATATATAAATAATTAATAATTAAATTGAGTTAGATAGAGTGAAATCATAACACGAATGGAAAATAGATGTTCAAGACAAAATCCTTAACTTATGTCTGAAAGTGTTATGCACTTGTACCAAATGTCATGGAAAATGAATTTTTATTAATTAATAATTTATTTGAAAACATATTTAAAATTTATTTCATTATTATAATTTTATTAAATTCAGTTATGGTCTCTTTGATGAGTTATAATATTCAATTTCATCATTTGGAGTGTTCTATTCCTTGCTCATCATGATAAGTTTACATTTACACATATATGGAAGGTCATTTAAAATGGAAATAACTCTCCATGAATTTAAATTATATGTTATCAATTGGTAGTAAGAATATTAAATGGTCTTATATATATTTTTCATAACATATGTGATGATTATTCATTGGATAAAACATTAATGATCACTATTTAGTTTATTATGGTAGTTTTTCCATCATCACGAACTAGTTTTTTTATTAATAAATATAATGTACCTATTATAGTTACAAAACACAAAATAAATTATAATATGTATAATAAAATATTATTTAAAAACAATTATGTCTTATAACCAGACTTGATGTTGGAAAAGGAAAATGATATTGAATCATCCAAGATGGGGGTAAGTAAAAACATCACAGACAATGTTTTCATTTTTACAATATAAGGGGGAGGGGAAGGTGTTTCATGATTGATAATACATTAACATAATAAAATTCTACTATATATAATATATTGATGTTACCATTTATTTTTTGATAAAATAAGTATGGATATAGTAAGTAGAAAATAAAATAAATGAAAATTACTGAGAATGAAAAAGGATTTACCTATTATATTTTTCACCTTGAGAAACATCTTAAGGGAAATTGAAATTGTATATTTGAGAAATTAAAAAGTTTAGAATCTAGGGGAGTGGTTTTAAAGAGGATATGTGAATAACATAATCAAGATTCAAGGATTTGTATGTGAGAGGTGATTAAGTGGTGAAGGCCAATATATATTGTTGAGGAGAGGGTCGTTGTTTGGTTATTTTGATTATTAGTTTTTAATTTTGGATCAAGAAAATGAATATTTTGATAATTATCTATAAATTAATTAATTAATTAAGGGGGGGGGGGTTAGAGATTATGGTTGTTAAGTCATCCATTACTGATGTGATTTGTATTTATCTTATAAATTATATATACCATAAATTATTGTATTTCACTATTCACAAAATTCATTTATTCCAGAAAAATATCTAAAACTCAACATAAAAGTTTTCTGATGTGAAGAATTAAAAAATTAACTAATTGTTTTTGAAATATTTTTCTAAAAATGATACATATAAATTTTAATTAAAATCATTATTTATTTTAAAAATAAAAATATAAAAAATATAACCGATTTTATGACTTGGGGAAAAATTAATGAAGGTCTCCTAAAAAGATCTTATAAGCATAATGCAAAAACAATTAATTTATGAATATATATTATTAAAATAAATTTATATCAAAATTATTATATTAATTATAAAATGGTAAATAAATATTTTCAATTAAAAAATATATCAATAAATAATTCATCATTTTTAAAACATTTTTTAACATATTATATGATTTAAATATACCATATTTTTATTTGTAAGACACCAAATTATTATTTATAAATTCATTGGGTAGTTTTATATTTCATTAGTCCTAATTCTATTTCAAATTGTCAAATTAATATTCCAAATGTCATATTTAATTTTATATTATTGTTTTAAAGCCTGTATTGTGAGGGATATAAAATATTGATGATTTTAAATTTTAAGAGGAATACATTAAAAACATAGGGTGTTACATGTTTCCAATGACATTAAAACACTATATAATTCATTAATTTTTTGATGTTAAATTTATAGAATAATAATTTAAAATAATGTGATTTTTATGAACGAATACCATGGGTCGCTATATTAGGTATCAAGGGAATGGCATGGTAACTTTTTAAAAAAAAGATGAAGAGGAAATATTGAGAATTTTCATTATTAAAATAAGTATAATGTAACAACCATATTATATTATATTTTACAGATTTTATAGATTTCCGAGAAACATATCCCATTATGTAAAATAAATTAGGACATGGTTTAATGTAAATTCATTTGTGGATAATAACATTGTAAAATGGTGGTTGAGTATATCTCGATTATCATTCAAGTTCAATGTGAATGGGACCCTACTACATTACTATATTAACACATATATGGGATATTCCAAGGTTAAATATCCTTTTCATTATGATTCATTATGAAATATTTTGGGAGATAATGACCTTGGATGTCATGGGTTAAACCTAAGGATCAATGGGATAAAATGAATGAGTAATGTATTCAATATAATAGGAATTAATTTCAATCATTATATGATTACTCGTTACTATTTCATAAAACAAGAATTTGGTTTTAGATAATTATTAGAACCAAGAGTAATTTTTTAATGCCAAATATGAAGGATGATGAAATTATTTTCTTTATAGGTAACCAAAATGATATAAGAGATAGAATGTGAAATATTGTATCTATTCTTAACAAGCTATATCATTATATGATTAAAATAATAAATATATTTGAGATTAAAAATAAATAAAATAAGAGAACAATGGTGTTTAAAAATGATCACATAATAATAGTGATTTGGATTCAAGGATTTTGGTAATTTTTGAATAATTTCATGGGGAAATTTATCAAAATAAGGGAATATGTTTTTTGTATATAAAAGAATCAAAGAATGAATATAATTTCAATAGAATAGTGATCCGTTTTATTAACACAATATAGTGTAATAATGATGTTAATGTTGTATTCTTTAATAGTAAATGTTTTTAATGTATAATATATGGATATTATAAAAATCATTTTCCTTGGGGGAGTTATTTAGAAGAGGATAAACAAGGTTTTAAGAGTTATGGTTGTATGGTTTATGATAATGAAACTATAAAGGATATATAATATATATGGATTATTTTAATTATATTTCATATTTTAAATGTAGAAACCACGATTAAATTCATTTGTGATGATTCTTATTGAATGATACATTTCCCATATTTTAAGAAGGAAAAATTAAAAAATATTGTAATGAATCCTTGTTAATGGTTATTAATTCATGAGGAATTATTGATGTATTTATGTACGGGGATTCATGAAATATATTGTTGATTTTTTTTAATTTATGATATTATTATTTTTATAAATATAATGAACTATACCAAGGTAACATGAAAGGTCACCTGAGAAGGTCAAACACAATGTGTTCATCATCAAAACAATATAACAGGACTCAAGTATAAAAATAACAAGTAAAACCAATAGAGAGAATAGATGGTGAAATTGTACCTATCCCTGAGATAAAAAAATTGGCATAAAGGTTTAAAAATTATTCTTATACAAGATATTCCAATGATCCTGATCCGGGTTACCAACATTCACCACCAAATTGGCCTAGATCCAAGGAATCATCAATCAGGAGAAGCTAGTTAACTACATGATAGGTTACTCATTAATATATTCAATAAAATATATATATATATATATAGAAAACCATATGAGAATGTATTGTATGAGAAAAAACTCTATTCAGAAAGTTAATTAGAATCTAAAAAAAGTATAATATCATGAAAATTTTGGTTTAATATCTAAAATATAAATATTTTATAATAATTTATAGAAGATTAATCATTTTTTAGTGAAGAAATTATTTTATTTTTTCAAAAAAATCCTTCCATATTCTTACATAATGGATTATATATAAGAATAATGATAATATAAAAAAACATCCATGGATACACAATAGTCTATACATATGAAACTGATAGAAAATCAAGTTATAAACATGGTTTATGACCATGGATATAGGATTTCAATCATATCCCATATGTAATATCTGTGGTTTATGTTGTTATAAAATCCATATTTATGGTAATAGGGTTAAGTATATTACCTTGTATTTAAACTATTTTATTAAAATAATATATATGGTTCAAACTATTGAAATTGATCTATTTTTTGTGGTTTCTATACTTGAATTACACATATAGCCATGGTTGAAATCTATGAATTTAGATATTCTAACAAAATTATATTTTCATAGACTCATACTATTGTATTAGGGAAATAGAAATTGTTTCACCCGTGGAAATAAACATGTATGAATGGTTACAAACTATGGCTATTTATTTTTCTATTAACGGACATAGAATCATTCTAAACTATATTTGTATTTTGGAAACAATGGATATTACATTGTTTCTATAGTTTCAAACAATGGAAATAGAATTCTATTATAGTCTAAAAATATTTATATATACTTTCTATAAAAAAATATAGAGTGAAACAATTACTTAATACAAAAATATAAAACAATAAATCAATAATAAAAATATACTAAATAATAAAAAAGAAACTATTACAAAACAATTAAAAATTCACATTAAAAATTTTCCTCAATATTTGTATCATCAGAACCATCACAACCCTCATCCAAATATCCTTTAGAAATCCCATCAAAACTTCTCCCACCAATAACATCAAATGTGTAATTGGTATCATCATTGTAATACGTAGAGAAAAAAAAGGTATTGAATGGAGAAGAGAAATCCATATTAATATAAAACATCATTATTAGACAATTAGGAATTGATTTAGAATTTTCTTATTGAAATGATAAAAAATGATATGATATATCTTTGATTATCTGGTCATTTATCAAATTTTATTTATAAGTATCATATTATATATTTTTTATTTTATTATTATATTATGTCATTAACATATTTCAATATGACTATACTAAAACCAGAAATTGAAGAAACATCTTTAGAATTCCAATATATGGATGTTAAATTATTATCCTTAGGATGATAAAACATTCATCCATGATACTTATCTCATAATTCCTAATTCAGATTATCGTTCTGGCCCAAATTATATATGATTTTTTCTTTCTAGTTACTCTAATAAAATCTTTTGAGTAATATATAATTTAAATTTAAATTATAAAATACTATAAATAATGTAATTACTTTAGAGTAAAATAACATAAAATTAACATACAATCATCACATTATAGTCACTCTTTACCGTTATATGATCACTATTTCCCCTCATTTTACAAAATAAGTGACTATGTGGTACACAACCATCAATATTAATTTTTTTGGAAAAAAATGAAATAATGGATCATTATAGGTGAAGTTAAATATACTAAAAATTGATTTAATAAATAATATTAGTGTTATTAAAATTTATTTGAATATCAATTGACATAAAATATAAAAAATTAACTTTGAATACAAAAAAAATAAAGCAATAGAAAAAACCTAATGGACTATAACTAATTAAATATGTATTCAACTATGAATAATATATTTGGATAATTTAATTTTATGAAATAGGAATAAGATAAAATATTCCCACGACATATATATACATAATGAGAATTATTATAATTCTATTTATTGTATATATAGTTGGAGAATAAAATATTAATCATGATGAAAGTATTTGTCCAGAAAAAAATTCAAGAAATAGTTTCAATGAATTTTAACATTAATATAGTAAAAAGTTAACCTAATCTGTGATAGATGATTGATACTTGTTAGTTGTAATAAATGGAGTTTAAATGATATAATTTATTAATAATAAAATAAGGGTATTACAGCAGACATTTGGGAACTCAAGATAGAATATATTAATTCAAGATTTATTTTAATATTTCTCTAGAGGTGGTCCTAATATTATATATTTGAATTTATATACACAAGATGAAATAATGATATAAAATATCCCTGAATATATTCTATAAAATTAATCTTATCTAAAAATGGTTGAATAAATAAAAAATATAAATTTATTTTAAAAGATATAGCATATGGGGTTTTGTTGTTAAATTAGTCACATTCAATAATTAATCCATGGTTTTTTGTGAGTATTCAAAATTGATGAAAATAGAGTGGTTATAGAGTATTTTTTGGAAGGGAATGAGTGTAATAAGTAACACTAAAACTTAAATAATCGTAGGTGAGTTGATCTATAATAGATTTATTTTGTAATATATTTAAATCATTCAAATAATGTTTAGTATTTAAAACTATAACCTAGTATAATAGATGAAGAAGTCCATATTATCATGATTAAATAATGAAATACACAATGAATAAATTAATATCAGTATTGGGAACATTTCTAATTTAGATATGATAATTTTAATTGATATAATGAAAATACTAAAATCCAATGAAGTGGTTTCAAAAAAATTTCAATTGTAATACCCAGTAATAATTGAGTTTTAATTTTTCTTAATATATGTGTTTCAAGAAGTGTCAATTTTAGGGTGTCATGATGTTGAGTAATTTAGTTTTTATATTTTTTTGAATTTATAATAGTTTTCTATTCCTTAATATTTCAATTGATAATGGATGTTTGGTGAGTGATATAGAAACCATTACAATTTTAAATGCCTTCTTCTCCACTATTGTGAATTTTTAGTGATGATTGTACCAATTCCCCATAATGACTAACATAATCACACAATTCCTTATGCATAATTAATTATTTTTTAATGTGATATTAAAGAGGTAATTTTTTATAATCATCAAATATATATAATTTTTTGATATATATCATCATATTGTGATCTAAAATAAAACACCATATGTTGAACAATTACTTTTACTGACTGATTTTATTAATTGTATATTATTTTTCAAACTGATTTTTTTATTCAATAAATTTTTTTTTTGACTCACTTAGAATATAAAATTTGATATATTACAGTATTATCTCATAACATGGTTTGTGACCCAAAATTTGAACATTTAATTATACATTATTCAATTACTTATTAAATTACACAGTTTTATTTGTCATAGTTGACCATGGTGTCATTTCACCCCAATCACAGGACTACGTAGTGTAATAATTGGATGCATTATCACTATAATAGTTAACGGTAAAATTTAACTAATGTTTTGGTGGATTAGTCAAAACAAATATCTTTCATCAACTAATATGGAAAAAATATCAATTTTATTACAAATATAAAAAATATAGAGCTCCAACCTAGATACAGTATGAATTACTAAATTTACAGTATTCAATTAAATAAGAACAAATAAATGGTTTTCAAAAATTCTAAAAATATACACAAAATAATGTGTATCACTTATAAAATTATATAATAGTGTGTATATCATTGAAATTATGAATAGGGAGTGTTAACATTACCTCAAAATATTTAATGTGATAGATTATTTTTAAATTCTCAAAAAATATATAATATTTCTAAAGAAATGGAATTACAAAACATGGAAGAAATTCATAGGTGTGTGAGTACTAGAAAAAAATAAGAAAACACATTTTATTAATTATTTATCATTTCATTAATTTCACTAAAATCATTAAAAAAAATAATGGGGTGTTATTTATTGTGACCACTTTCATTGTTTTTAACATCTATTCAAATGATAACCTTGTTGTAGGGGCATATAACATTCATTTCAATGAACCTTTATAGATAATTAATAAACATCAAGTCAACCTCATACTATGTAATGCTACTACACAATTAATCCCCTATTATTTTTATGAAACCCACATTTTCCATGAAGTCAATGAGTAAATTTCATCACCATAATATGAAATATTACCTTTTAATCCACAATCACCATGAAAGTCCTAGTTTTCTGTTACAAAACACCTACTTCAAGAAACAAATGTATACGTCTGCTGAAAAAAAAAATACAGAGGCTATAATATAACCATAAACATGAATAAACATTTCACCCTAATCTTTTGTAAATCAATAGAAAAATTACCCCTAAATTATAAAAACACCATCAATAGAAAAAAACCAAGAAATTACATGAATTGATTTTATTAAAAATTATTTCATAAAATAATAATAAATTGGTTATATGGATAGAAGAAAAAATGTTATCACACTTGTAGGTCATATCATTACATACACATCATTATAATAAGAAAAATTTTGTTTTGTTATGTTTCATTTATTTAAATCATATTCAGGAAATAAATATAAATACTTATTCTTGTATAATGAATCAATAGAACAATTATTTTCAATTATGATGTTATTCATTAAAAATTTATATTAGAAAAATCATGATTGTAATGTTTTAGGTGAGAAATTTACTCTTACATAGGTAATTCACACCATATGCATAAGGTTTTCTCCCAATGATTTTTGTGGTAAAGGAAAAAATGTACCCATAAAAATAATGTATAATTCTGAAATACATGTCATTAGACATTTATAATGTTAAAAATTATTTATTATGAATGGATTATAGAGTGAATATAATATACAAGAATTATATTATTCAACTATATTTCATGTAAAAATATTTTTCATCACATCATAATAGAAGATATTTATCAATTGTTTTCTGGAAATTATTATTTTTTAAATGGAACAATAGAACTAGGATTCATTGTTGTAACTAGTATAGATACACCTCAATATACTTTTGTCACAAAATTTAATTGATTTTATGTTTTTTTAGTACACCTCATGATATAATAATCCCAATCATGCTGTGATTATTTCCTTGTACAATCCAGAATCCCAAGGTTTTTTATAATAATATGAATCTATTTGTAAGGAAATAAAAATCTATATCACATCACATAAAATGTAACCTCATTAAAATATCACTTTTTTATGTTGTCTTAATTATTATCATGATAATTTCTGCTCTTATTTATTGTCTCATGTCATTAGAATGATCAAAAACTAGAATTAATTAATATATATAAATGGATCCAAGTACTTATTATCATGAATTTGAGTTTTTTAATTTATATTAGTACTTCATTCATAACACATAAAAAAATGACATTCCTGTATATTAAAATACATTATTTATATGATATTATATAGTTTCACTTTTGGATTGAATGGATTTTTTTAAATATACTATTACTAGGATATGATTTCTCAGATAATACAACAAATAATGTCACTCTTGTAGGGAAATAATAAGAGGATAATGATGGTGATAGAAAAGAATATGATATTATATGTTTATCCCTATTAAAGAAAAAATTAACACATTTAATTCCACAAAAAAAACTACATCTGAAATCCTTGAGCAAATCATTGATATTCATGATAGTGATACGAATGTGAATGTTCCCTGACTCTAAGAATATCATGCTCAATAGTAAAAGATGGTGTAATTGAAGATGATATATATGAAACATTTTAAATCCATTTTTATTATATTATTTATTTAATAAAACATTACAGTGATACCCTTGTCGATTCTACCAATTTGTGGCACTGATGGGAATATTTCCCTTAATATTGGATTCCAAAATCAATATAAAATCAGAGAAAAATCTTTACATGTTTTCAATTAATAATAATAATATAGTATTTATATCATTTGATATAACAATAGGGCCATCTCTAATGATCAAATAGAATTACGTGAATGAGTTTTCATTTAATTCTAATAAATGTCAAGACCTATATTTCCTTGAAGCCTATTAAGAAAGAATAAGATGATTGTAAAAAAATAAATAAATAATTTTATTTTATTTTATTTTTTGATAAATACATAATATAAGAAAAATATTCTGTCAAGGGAAACATGGAATCTATTTTCTAAATTCTTTTTCATTTCAATAAATTTCATAAAAGCTTACTAGGAATCATGATAATTTTGAAGAAAACTAATAGCCCAAATGTTCATCTGGGAGAAATAAATTTTCAAGTACACATCATGGTAAGAACCTAATATATTTAAAATAAAATTTAATTACCTCAATGAAGACAAAACTTCTCTATAAAAGAGATAACTAATCATTACATATATGTTGTGAATAATTGAAAACAAAAATTATCCAGAAATGAATAATTTGGATAATGTGAACAATCATTTTAGTTGAAGTATTCTATTCATAGGTATTGAAATAAAACTATAAAAATAATAAAAATTCACAGAAATAAAAAATTTACATTAATAAAAACTTATTTCTATAAAATTTGGTTGAATATATTGAATGTTATTGTACCTGATCATTCCCATGATCAAGGAGAAATGTGTGACTAAAAGAGTGAATGGATTTCATTTCACTATTATTATTTTTTTCACATATTTACTTTAAAAAAATTATATAATTTAATTATCATAAAAATAAAATTTATTTTATACTAAAATGACTATTTTCATATAAATTAATAATTATATATACATTTAACTAATAACATGAACAAATGAATCATCTAGTATATAATCATCTCTATGTACTATAATATTGGGATATTATGAATAATTTGAATTTTTTTCAATTCTGGTATCATCTATATCTCTCTCCATCAATCATAAAAGGAATACTTGTATTCTCTTCACATTTAACCAACGTCAATTAACTTCATAATCTTACAGTTTCCTCCATCAGGAAAATAATTTCATGGTTTTATTAGAAAAAAAATATTTTTTTAATATAACATTATAAATTAATATAAAATAATGTTAATTTATATTACATACCCAAATATATTCCAACAAATGATTGGGTATTTGGTCTCAAAATTACATAAATGTCAATTGATGTTTTGTAATGATATTTCTTTGTTTATAATTATTGACCACAAAACTTCAACAAGAAATATAATATTTTTCCCAATGATGACCTTGTCATCCTTTTATTGAACCCTGATTTCGATGCAATGATTAAAAAAAATCCCATTTTCATGAAATCATGTTTTCTGGAAGTTAATTCATATTATCAAGAAAAATAATTATTTAATGGAAATAATTTGTATAGATTTATCGATAATAAATATCAATAATTTTTGAAAACATAATAGTAGATGGGAGATCTGCTGACCCGAGGAGTGTTGTGTCCAGAGGAGGATGGGGAGTATTCTCTATGGGAGGTGGGATATATTATGTAAGTGTAATATGTTTTTTCAATGATGTAAAATTTAATAATGGGGATTAAAAATTTATGGATACCCCTATATAGATAAATGTTAATATCTATATCAATATAATGGTGGGTTATATGGGGATAATTACCATGTATAGTTAACATTTCAAATTCGAAATAAGTTGAGAAGGAAGAATGATAAATACCTTCCTATGTGGGTCTATGGGGAAAGGGATATGATGTAGGTAGGTACTAAAAAATAGAAATTGAATAATATGCTGATGAAATCTAGGTGACTGAAGTGAGATGAAGAGTGGATAGACTAAATGACTTCCTTATAGCTGAAGTGGAATAGTTGTAGGTTGAACTATTGAACTAGTCATACTTATACCCCCTCTATAATATCAGCCTCCACAAAATAATCCCAATATATCGTAAATAAAATTTCCACAAATAATATTAATGATAATATAAATTTATTAATAAAAATATTAATAATATGGAAGGATATAATATAAAAACCAAAACTTTACATAAAATGGAGCTCATATGACACATGAATAAAACAAAAATATATTATTCATTTCTCATCATTCATCTCTTACTAAATTCATCATTATTATATATTTTAAACTATAAATCTAATATAGTATTAAATTTCAAATTTAAATAATCTTATTGATCAAATAAACAATTGGTTGAAATAAAAAAATGGAATGACACACATAACATTTAATGTATTGATTTATCAACATAAAAATAATAATTTCAATAAATTTTGATATATAGATACTAACATGTAAAATAATTTGATATTTTCACAATTTATTTTTAAAATATTTATTTGATATCATGTATTAATGTTTAAAAAACCATTCAATATTTCTATAATATCATGTAAATAATGAAAAATGTTTTGACACTATGTTTTCGCAGTTATAATTTATATTTCACAATATATTCTTAGAATTGAATTATATATTCTATCAAATTCAACATTTGAATATGTTCTGAAAAATTCAACCAAAATATCATTATCATCCATGAAATAATAAAAAAAGTATGGAATGACATCAACAATAATGCCAAATTGTTATTTTGAACGGCCAATTATATAAAACCCGTGTCTATTTTGCGATGCAATAATATAAGTTTAATCATTATGAAGCTGATAGATTATATCTGACAATATGAATCCATATTTATCTCTATGTATTCCTTACAATGTAATTAAATAAAACCACTTGAATTTCATCATTATAACACATCTGTGTTTATGATATTCTAATAATGTGATTCTTTTTAAAACCCTACAATATGATATATATTCTAATCGAGGATTCTTGTCTAATGTAATCATATAACAGTCTATTGTGATTTTTATCATGAAACTGTAATGTTTCACTTCCAATTTTTTACACATAAATTTATAATTAATTTAAATCCATTGAAAATCATTTCATTACATGGTCACACCATATTATTTTGACCAAAGGGAAATTCCCCTATTTCATAGGATACACCATTCATTGGAAAATTTGGAAGATAAAGATACCAATATTGAATATTATATACATTCATATGAATATTCTAGAAAAAACTAAAATAAATCATTTACCACTAAATTTATGAAAGAATTAAATTAAATGATGTTGAATTTTTCTATCTTCATAATAGTTAGGGAACGATGTCACATATTATAATTTCTAAATTTTTTTAAATATATGAATGATTTAATTTTTTGGAGGCAATAAAAAAATAAAACAATTAGAGAAATGAATATAAATTATATTATATACTTTATGTAATCATCAATCACACAATAGTTGAATAATACTATATAATGTGTTTTTTCCCACTGATCCGTGCTTAAATTACACAATGAGTTCAATTAAAATATTCACCTTATTCGAGGTTATAAAAGAAATATATGTTTAGTGCACACATATTTCTCATATTTAGTTCTCATTAGTCAATTTGACCTTGTAGTGACAACAAACTAAAATTATAAATATAAAAACATGCATTATAATGCTAAATTACCTTTCAATGTGTATCCTTTGAGGTGATATTTACTTCTAACATAATATCTTGAATGTTGACATCAATTTTCTGTTAGATTCACCATTTGATTTATGACAGGACCACGAAAAAAAACATATGTGAGGAGAATCATCATTAGATGTGACATACTTGTGATATATATAGTTGAAAAAATATTATCTTTTACAAAAATGAATAATTTTTGAAAATATATACATTTCATAAAAAATAATTCTTCTATGTACTTTAGAATAAAGGAATTGATAAAATTTAAATAACAATTTTGATAAAATAAAAATACTATGTATATGAAATAATATAATAGAAATGTGAATCAACACATATAACCATACATTGTAGTAATGGGTTTGAGATATTTTAGTTTCAATTCGTTCATTTTTACCATTTTTGAAATGTTACATGAAATAAATATAGAACCTTCAAGATTTACATGATTTGATCAAATTGTATTTCTCCATAATTAGGATCAAAACATGGACTATGGGATATTCCACTTATTCTTACCAATTAAATCATGTAAAGGAAATTATATTAGAACCTAATCCATAAAATCATGATAGGACCAAAAATCACATTTTATATAATCTATTCTATTAAAAATGATATCATGTAATGTTTAAAAAATGATTCAATTCAAATGAATTGTGTCTAAGGAATGTGGTAATAAATTCAGTGATCATTAAGAAAACTCAAAGAATATACTTCATTATCTTCAATTTTTATCTAAAATTGGGTTATAATTTTTTTGATTTTTAGTATTCGATTGAATTTTTATATAAATATGATTTAATATATCATGTTCTTTAAAAATGTCATTACCCCAAACTTATTAACATTATTCATCAATTTTAATAGCATTATCGATATTTCTTTGATTTTCCCTTTATGAGTGATCCAATGGTATAAACAATTTATTCCATTTGAAGTATAATTTTCATATAAATTTTGATCTCTTGAAATGTGTATTTTTCCTAAAAATGAATGAGGGAAATTTCCCTTTTTAATCCAACCTTCCCTCATTTTATTGAAATGTAAAAAATTTTAAAATTATAATAATTATTCATGAATCATATAGTATCCCTTCATAAATTAATCCTAAAGCTATGAAAAAGACCATCAAATGCTCATATAATTTGTATATTAATGGTTTTATCTATATTTTAAAATAATTTCCAATATCATTTGTTTAATATATCAATGTAATCATAATAGTAAATTGATTCTTCAGAAACACCCATGATATAATTTTATAAATGTGAATTAAAATAGGAAATGTACTACTTATTGAATGAATATGGAAAAAGGGATTGAAATAATTAAGAGATAATCCAATCTTACATTTAATGGGTCATAATAAATATTCAGGTGTACTCTATAAAATTAATTCCATGATAACCCATATTTAGGATTAAATGTTTCATTCTTATATATATTTATTTTATCATCATTTTATCTCACAATTCATACCATAAATTTTAGAAAAAATGTTCTCATTACTGATAACTATTGAAATTTGTAACATAACATTACATATTATGTGGGATTGTGTTTTTTATTTATTATTATTCAATCTTGATGTATAAAACTATTTACCCATACTCTGTCATCAGTTTCCTTCTAGAACATACAATCAACACATGGGGAAGGAATGCATCGTAGGAGATGAAAATTATAATTTTAAACCCAATTTGTTTCCTTGTGATCATTTTATGGAATAAATCCATCATCATATGAAAAATACCTAATAATTTAAGGATGTAGTTATCCAAAATATTATCATTTCTATATATTGATTTACCATGATATAATAATATTAAAAACTCATGTTTTGTCATATTTTATAATTCATGAAATACTGGACTATTTTCTTCTTATATTAGCATTATTATACTATCTAAATAATAAAAATTATTAATTTAAGAATAACTTTTTAGAATTATTAATTTCTTCCTACAATATTTTTTTTGAGGTGGAGGCATGAGGATTAGAGAAAAACTAATCAAAAATAAAAACTTTCATACCAATACGATAATATTTTCCAATTTCATTTTATATTTGACATCTTTCTATATCTTGATACCACATGTGATATTTTATATTTGGAAACCAAGCTTACTGATATAGTATTTCATATCCTCACAAGTAAACTATTTAATTACAACATGTTCAAAATGTGGGAATACGATCAATCAACCATTTGGATCATTATTGAGTGGAAAGTATAAATAATATTACAACTCATTATCAAATCCTTCAATGACCCAAATAATTTTTACATATAACATCTATCCATTCTGTTTAAATTAATCATACAATAACTAAATAATAAAAAAATTCAATTAACTTAATATGTATTATTTTGGTAGAAGTAAACTAATTATTATTAATATGTTTATAAAAAATTATAAAAAATATATTAAAATGAATGTAAAATAATATTATATATGTTCATACAATTTATTTTATAGTATGTTTTTTTATATAGATTGAATTATCTATTTGTTAATTTTTTTCAAATATGATACAATACAACATCAAAAATGATTTTTTAATATATTTTACAAATGCATATTTCTTCATAAATGTAATAACCAAAAGTACATATTTTTCAACTATCCTACAAGGGTATTATACTAAACACTGTATGTACACACTTTAATGATATATCACGTATTGTTAATTTCAATATTTTTTTTCTTTATGATAAATAATTTATATATTTTCTATAGTGTTTTATTTATGGTCCACAAAATATGGTATCCATATTGGGGATATTTTCATTTTCGTTAGAAAATTATTCTGAAAATTATAAATATAGATAGGTTAGAAAATATTTCATTTAGCAATTATCGTTCAATTAGTTATTATTTTTGGATAAAAATAATATATAAAATGGTGTGTAATACCATGGTGTTAGTCACTAGTAATTGATCTTCAATGGAACATGTCTAATTTCAATAGTAGTACGATATGGGTATTGAACATTTTATTGTATAGTTCTTTATAATATAGTTATCAAAATATTTTTATATCATATTGATGAATTTAATCCCACCACAACATTAACTTGGTCACTCAACCTAGAAATTTAATACATGATTATAATATTATGGTTTTATTAGAAGTAACTAGTAATCTCTTATTTATTGTTTATTTAATTATTCATAGTTTAAAAATACATTATAATATTATAACAATCCTTCAATGTACACTATGAGACACATCAGATATGAATATTATAATTTTTTTATGTTGGATTATTTAATTTCAAGGGTTATAAAATAGATGATATTGATGTTTTTAGGTAAATTAATGAACTCATTTGATTATTTATTAGTTAAATGACCATTAACAATATAAATTCAAAATTATAAAAAATTATTTGAAAAAATGGTATTTTTTATCATTGTATTTTATTGTTTAGTAGAAAATATAGGAAAGAATGTTTTCTATTAATGTGGAAATAAAAAAATAATAATAATACATTGTGAGTGATTTCAATTAAAATTTTAAATCATCAATATTGATGTAAATTTTATGAAATAAGAATATATATTTATATATTTGATGGTGTATGAAAAGAAAATGACATTGTATGTGGGTGATAAAATTGATATCAAAAATTGGTTGATCAACCATCATGATTTTGTTTTTAAATTCATCAAAAAATGAATTCCATTTTATATTTCATGTTGTCCATACATTATGTAATTCTATATTCTTGTCAACGCAATATATAAAATACTATCTTCAATAGTTGATGATGAACATTCTATTCACAAAATAATGCATACTAATTTATAAACCATATACATTTGGTGTTTTATATTTAGATATTTATTTCATGGAAAATTTTAGATATTTATTTATGATTAAATTGACATTAGCTAATTGTTAAATGTTCTCTAGTTATAAAAACCTAGACTCCATTATTATAGAACATTACATATTTCTCATAAATAACTATCATCATCTTATTTATAGAATATTCAATTTCACCATCTAAAATATCATTCTTCAAATTAAATTCACCACATATTCATTGATCTTGAATTCTCTCTATCATGTACTGAAAAATGACAAAAAAATCAATATAATCATTCAAGATTAGAAAATCATTCAAAATTTCAAATATTTTTCATGTCATTGATATACAATGTGAAACATCAAATTAAACTATAATATATGATAAAAAAAAAATGATACATTACATTAAATATGGGATACTTAAAATCATAGGGTTGATGACTATAGAAATTGTTAACCATAAGAAATTATTTTGTGACATTAAATATACTAGAATTGCCTAGATTTAAACCACTGTGTAATGTTTGATTCAAATGTTACATCCTGAAAAACATATTTGTAGACTCAAATAATTGAATGATTATAATGGAATATTGTGAAAATAAAGGACTCAAAAACACAAATAAAATATAAAAAATTAATAAAATAGAACATAAATTTCTCATTCAGAAAAATGAAGAAGCAGAAACACAATCCCCTGAGATAAAGAAGATGTCTATCTTCTTGGAGCTGGATGAGTATTGTTAAAATAAAAGGTAGGGGTTTTAAAATATAGTGTTATATCATGGAATGTATAATCTACCACACTGATGTGTGGTCCAATCACTGGTGGAATGGGGTTCGGCCGACACATTGAATGAAGGACATCACTAGAAAAATCATCTATTGTCCACTGGTATAAGGAATATGGTTTGACTGATTCAATGCATAGAGGAGAATCACATGATGAAGAAAATTGATAAAGGGAGGAACCCATGATGTTGGGGTTGGATGGAGTCATTTATGGACTGAATGGAGGATGGTTTATGATTGTAATGGGAGAAGGGATCAAGGTTTGTACATCTGATGATTAGATATATTAGATGTGTCAATGTGTGGGATTGGTGTGAGGGTGGGGATGAGAGGATTCTTATTTGGGGGTTGAAAAAATGGGTAACCTATTTCCATGGGATCATTAACCATGAATTCTGAAAATATATAGGCATTATTTTTATTTAACCATGTAGATTTCATACGTTGTATTCATGGATCTATTTATATGTTTCTATAGTTCCATTTCAATATGTTAATTTTATAGGACCGGGAGTAATTTAACAAAAAAAAATTCAATCATATACCAAAACAAGAATAAATGAAAATTTTCACCATTTTGAATCAAACCTATGAGAGTTATTATGGAAAAAAATAAAAATAAATCCATCATAAAGTGGATCCAACCAATATTTATTCCCACAACATTCTATCATTCTCACAAAACCACTATTGGAATTACACACACTAATGAGGCTTTTTCATTTCCAAATGCACCCAGGGACCCCAATATTCCATGATGGTAAAAAACATTATAATACCCTTCTCAAAATTTATAAAAATAATTCATAGTGTTTAATCACTTCTCCATTCTTGAAAATCCATTTTTAATCAAAATCAACATTAAAGGAATTTATCCAAACATATTGTCTACAAAAATAATTTTAAAGAAATTAACCTATTAAATTATTTCTTCCTAGGAAGATAATACCCCATACAAACAATAAAACATTTTTATAATATTAAAAAAAATTGAAAAATTAAATACAATAATTCATTAATTATAATTATTTTTTAGGGACACGAACCTTATGAATAGAGAGAGAACCCCATGAGTTTGTCATCTAAATCTAGTGGTTGATTCCAATAAGTAATGGAATATAATTTGATTAAATAAGACTATTTAATACCTATTTTTTGGGTATGAGATGTGGTAAAATTAAAGAATTGGAGGGTTGTATATGTATTATACCCAGAATGAAAAATAAAAGACCATGACACAACATATCAAACCATGTTGCAGCCATCAACACTACGACATAATATTCTCCACAATGGAATCGAATAAGATGATATAATAAGGATTATTTCAGAAGTATCAAGACCATGTAACATCCATTATGTTTTAAAGTACATCCAATTTCCATGTCCATAGATTTTTTTCCAATTGAGGGGGATATAGTGCAGTGAGGACAACAAGGATGAAAAGCTCCACTGCAAAATCTAGTCTACATTGCAAAATACTCCCCACGAGATAGATAACCAAATTTTTTTAAATAAACAATATTTATACATATATTATATCTATTTAATATACTTTATTCCATTCCATTAAAATCAACTAAATAGAGAGTTTACCCCATAACCCTCAATCCATAGAACAATTGAGTCAAAATTGGATGTATCCCTAAAAATATTCATCCATGAAACTATGAGTCATATAAAAGGACCAATATATAGCATGATTTTATAATTCATCATTTGGGTTACCTAGATGAATCTATGAAAAATTTTTATTATAACCCTAAAAAATCTCCAATGACCCTACACAAAAAGCTACAGTTCCATGAATCAGTGATCTCACACTAAAACATAAAAACCACCCCATGGAACAGTCCCTTCTTACGAGACAATAATTTCCCAAAAACAATATAAATTACAAAAAAATAACCAAATTTATGTAGGAATTATAACCAAGGATTATGAACACATGTGATCGAGTGATTTAATGTTAAAATCTGATAATAATAAAATACGTGTATCCCATGAATGTGATCAGGATTCTACACTCAAAAAGTGGGAAGGAAACTGCTTACTCAATTACAATTCATGTGCCCAAATTTTATGGATAACCCATCCACACAAACATATTATATGTACTATTATAATTGAATTAAAAATCAATACCTCATCTTAACGGTCAAAAATATTCTTTGACCTCCAACTCATTAACAAGGGATAGGACTAGTTGATACCTCCACCAGTTGGAAAAATGAAACACATCATGATTCATCATCAAATGAGGTGTGATATGTAGCTGACACACTACCTTTTATGATAATACATGATCTCAAAGGTTCCCACAAACCTTCACCCTATCATTCCTTTCCCTCCCAACGGGTGGTTTACCAAGTGAGGAGAAACCTGCAGTATTATCAAATAACCACAAAAAAACACTAATAACTGATAAAATGGTCCATAAATGATTTATAGGGACTCTATTCTAACACTATACACTTATGGATTGAATACACATTCTATATGCACACCTAAACATGGCTAGGTAGACCCAGGGACAAATACACCCACTCATCATAGCATAAGAGACATATATTTTCCAACACATAAAATTAATCTAAGGGAACCATCATATTCAAAAAATGATAAATCTTATTACTGAAAAATTAAACTATAGTAATGTACTATTCCCAAGAACATGTAATTTAAATAACACTTGATCATAGCATATCTTCTAAAATATGAATTGAAATCTTTGTTTTCCCATCTTTCAATTTATGATTTTTTTATAAACCTCATCATTGATCAAGTATACTATTTAAAACATCCCTAAACCCCATATGTGATCATCAAGATCGTATAAGGAATAATTAATGAGGGAAACACATTAAATACTATATAATTTGAGACATTAAATTTCATGATCTATTCAACATTCATCGTATTTTTGATGGAGAGGGAATGATTTTATTTCCTATGTCAATTAATGATCACCCATATTAAATCCCTCCAACATATTTTCCATCATAAATTAATGATAAATTCATATAATTTAGTTATAACATTAGTTTGTGAATGGGTATGGTTTCAACAATCTATCAGATCACTGGTGCTATAGATTCATTCTCTAATAGTGAGGCACCGTGACATGAATGTTCTAATCTATTGTCTCATCCAAAAAAACCATGTTGTTGAATTTTAAATAATAGAAAATAAAGGTAGAACCATGGTTTCTAGAAAATTATTTATAGTATCTATCACCACTCTATTTCTCCCTCAATGAATTTTTAAAAACCATTTATCTTTGAAAGGAACAAAAATATTATAAAACTCAGACCACTCACTTGATTTCACCCCACCGTTTAAGGGTTTACTAATTTGGTATGAATTCGTACAAGAGCTATTCATGATCTAAACAACTAATAAAGTGAAGACCAATCCTTTAGTGAATATAAATAATCATTCCAAATATCTTTTTCAACACCTAATTTAATCTCTTTATAAAAATTCATCAGATACCATTCCCCCACTGAACCATTCAACGATTCAGTCAGTAATTTCTTATAAAACAGATAAGAAACTAGTTCCCATTCCCTTGAGTTTTTGATATTTCATAATAAATTTTTTTGAAGATACTCAACCAATAAACACAATCTCAAGATCATATCCACATACGTGATAATATAAATGATGATTGTATCAGCAGAATATATCATAATCCACACCCCAAATAGATAGTGATTTCACATACATCGTTCATGCATAACCACTGAAATTTAATGATTTTAGTATCATAGTTCATCCCATGATGGTGTAAATGGTGAGATCACTATACGTAGAATTAATTTCCCTTCACCAAGATTCTACCAGATATATTAAAAATATCATTATAGAACACATCATATCCAAAACCCTATTCATGTTGAATCAAAATTAGATTTTAATTTAACCTCAACTTTATTTCATTCAAATACATTGAAAACATTTAATTACACTCATTTTTATAACATTATGACTCAAATGTGTCATAATAGAAGAAAACATGGATATTATACCGACACAATACATGTAGTAACTTAAAAAACATGTGAAAGTAGATTTCTCAAACTCATTTTTAGATTATTCCCAATATATTTACACCTATTATATTTTAGAATATATTATAAAAAAAGATTTGACATTAAATTCCCTAAATATTACATCATGGATTCTAAACTCATGCATTAAAATATTCCAATATTTTTCATTTCCTCCCAAGGTTATATGGTAGATATCCAAAGGATCTTGGTTCACCCCCCCTATAATCCAGTATACCTAATTATTATCCAAAAACATACCAATAAAATTATACATGATCTGAGGATTGAAATTGTTCATCATTTCAATTATTATTGTAAAAGGGTTATGGAGTTTGAATTATATAACTAGAAAAATGAAATTCAAATAGAAGCTCTTGAATTTTATCATGTATATATCCTCTTGTCAGACATTAAAATAAAGGTACCTTGATTAATGGTCAACCGTAAAAAACAAGGTTGAACACATATTTGATCTTGTATATCATCAATACTATTTACATTATTTTGTTTTCTTGTCATAATATATATTTTTTATTCAATAATCAATGCAATGTCTAAGCCTTCCATCTTACTTCTTGGGAAATAATAATGGTAAACCCCATGGTAACCAATCAGGATGAATAAATCTGTTATCCTCAAGAGCCATGACCTAAACTCTATATTTTATCATCCTAGTAAGTTCTAAGTGAAAATATGTCATATAAATGTCAATCCTATAAGGGAGAAGTTAAATAGTAAATTCAGTGTCTTTTGGTTATGTTAACCAAGAAATATCATCAGGAAACACCTCAGTGTATGTATTCAACACTGTGTAAACTAGAATTCTCTAGTGAGAGTAAATATCATCAATGAACATCTCTTGTAATTATAGTGAGATCTCACAACCTAGGAAACAAGATGAACCTCTCCCCAAGTCATGTAATCCTACTCAACATAAAAGACATGAAATACCACATCGATGGATAAAAACAGAAATCAATAATGGAAATAGTTTATATTTTCATTTACACTAATAACCCAATCTATTATAAAATTAAAGTTGAAGATATTCTGATAAGAAACTAATTACTTGAAAACAATTTGAATTCATCTATCACCACCTAACATGAGGGACATTTAAACCCATGCTCATATATCTTTACAAAAGTCATGGAATGATCCAAAAATAATTTCTTATTCTTAGAATGCATTCCAAAAATGCTAAGAGTCATTTATAATAAAAACCAATAATGAAATTAACTATATAAAATAATTCAACTAACTTATATAATTTATTTGAACATATAAAATAATGAAACTATCATTGAGGATGAAAAAAATTTCCCCAATAATAATATCCAACCCTTCCATAGATTCCTCTAGTGCTTACCCAACTATGTAAATATATATGGAATAAAATATTCTATGAAAATCCATTGATGAATTAACATCATTATTGGAAATAGGGTATTCACAATCACTCCTAGAATCATTACTAAAAACCATTGAATGATTTTTAATATTTGATAGAACCATAGAACCTTTGAAAATCATTATGAAAAAAACTTGAGATATCCATGTTGTATATAATTATGGAATGTAATTGGGGATTATGTAAATATAATATTCATATGTACAAGATCTCCACCCAAAAAAATAAAAAATATTTTATCTTAATTACTCTCTCTAATCTATTCCCAATGAAAATCAGGCACCCATATGTTTTTCATTCTAGACCGATGACATAATCTTTCAAACAAATACATCAACTGAAGATCAACCTTTCTCTGCTTTTCCCTAATAATTCCACATAATTCATAATTTCATTTCCAATTATCTCTAAAATTGATGTAATGAATATTATTATATTGACATCCAAATATTAGATCCTAGACTCATCTCAAACCATCGATCATTTGGGTAGTCAATGGAAACAAGATCTGGAGACATGTTACTTATCTCTAAGAAATGGGTGAAATACTCCAAACCTATATAATCCCCCATCTATAATTTCATCAATTATATGGTCTTTTTCACACATAGAATTTCCAGATAAATTTTATGATTGAATATTGTCATGAAGAATACTATATAAGATCAACATGTATGTTATCTACACTAATAGAGTCCCACTATCTCTGACTCGGTCCCATAAACTTGTATATGGAAAACCCCACATTAGAGTCCTCATGAGTTCTCATAAAATTAGAGGGTCCTTTAAATCCAATAAAATTTCAGATCATATTTATTAGGTTTTCTATTTCCATCAAATATGGGTGGATTTCACTTAATAAATTTCAATTCTTGATCGAACAATCATCCTTGGTGACCAATACATGTCTATCTTGTAGTATGAACATTGTGTATTACTATATCCTCTAAATAAGGGCCCACATGAGTATTATCCTACATAACAACTCTAATAGATTTATCATTCATATTTGGATGTTCTCTTATTTTAGAAATTTTCTAATTAACATAAATATATTAAAAATCAATTTGGAAGAAGATATCAATATATTATGACAACCTTTAGGAATACATGTCATTGACATTAAACCACAACAAATTATTCCATTGATGAATCATAATTATTTGAGGCATATAATTGAAAAAAAATTATTATTTAAATAAAATAATTATATTATTCATTCATAGAACCAAAATCATAAAATCTCAATCTTCCTAAATATTCTGAACTACCTATGTTAACTTGATTTCATACAACAATGTGAGGTGGTCTGAACCCCTCTTAGACATATTGTCTAAATTATGATTGTCTTTAGTCCTATCAATAATGGAATCATAAAATATCCTAGTATTTCAAATAACACATCATGTATTGTATTCATTTTAAAATGAAATTGATACGAACTAAGACGATAGTTGTTCAGAGTGGACACTCAAGAGGGTGGTGAATTGAGTTCCAATTAAAATTTCTGTTAAAATATTTTCTAGCTAAAATCCAACGATTTATAAAACAAGTTAAACTGTAGTGAATTTATACATATTGTAAATGTTCACTTAGCTTCTCAAAGATTGATTAGGTCTTAGTTAGTTTCACCACAATATCAAACTATCTTTTCAAACTTATCTAATGATTTAAAATAAGTGTAAACAGTTTCTAATTTAACTATCAATGTGGCTTCAAAATAGTTTTGTATTTCAAAGTAATAGCAGCGGAAAAAATAAGATATGAGTAGTATACATTAAACTTAAATTAAAGATACACATCGTGTAAAACAATAGGTTTAGTCTCAATTTGAGACTTAGTCCTCTCAAATATATGTAAATTTGATCCACACCCTGGATCGGGGTTAACAATAGTTTACAAAACTGTCCATGCCACGCAGGGACCTTTAACAGTGTTCTATGTGAGAAACAAAGCAATGACCAGGTCACACAAGGACCTCTTCCACAGTTGTCATTGGTATACAGGAGTTAAGAGAATTTGAGTGAGAATTTTTATATCCTCCAGTTCAGTGCAAGAGATAGTGTGTGTAAAAGATATACAGAGTACACCACACTTCTCGAATGTTAATTAATAAATCACGAAGAGAAGATAGATGAGAGTTTAGAATGCTCTAGTGATTATCAATGTATCTTTGGACTCATTGGATTCAGTAGGAATTCTTCTGAGTCCTTTGGTTTTTATGTTGAAAAGCAGAGTTTTAGTTCATCTTGTATTCATCAGGAGTGAGAAATGTCTCTTGATTAGTCAAGTGTTCTTCAGCAATATTGTATTGCACTCATGAGAGTTCTCTGAAGTTCTTGAAATCTCATTATTGTTCAGGATTGTTCTTCTTGTTCCGGACAGTTCTGTCAGGTGTATGTAAGTTCTTCGTTTTTGTATATTCACACTTGCACACTTCTTCTTCTGCTTGTTGCATTGTCATTGCTGTGTACTGCATTTCAATATTTATTATATCACACGAGTTCCAGCAGTAGGAATGATTCCCTTTTCATAGGTTTGAGATATGGTTTCTTGACATGCCAAAAACTATCATTAAATAACATTAATTGCATTAAAAACAACAAATATAACCATTAGAATTATTTAAATAATATTGAAAAAAACTTAAGAAACCGTGTCACAGTGATTATGTAAACAGTGTCTTTTTCATGGTGTGTGGTTCACGGTGAGTCTTACACAGTGTCTGGGTCACGGTGATTCCTTCAAGGCGTCTGGTCACAGTGAGTCCTTCACGGTGTCTGGGTCACGATGAGTCCTTCACGGTGTCTGGGTCAGGGTGAGTCCTTCACGGTGTCTGGTCACAGTTAGTATTTCACGGTGTCTAGGTCACGGTGAGTCTTTCACGGTGTCTGCATACATAGTAAAATATCTATATTTGGACTTAGATAGTAATATGCAGAACATGGATTAAGTTTAATCACATGAGAGTAAAATATCTTGAATCATAAATATAAAGGTGTGATAATATATGTGAGAATTGTGATAATGCATGAGACTTATAAATAATAAAGAGGGTAATTAACATCATAATATTTTTTATCATTAAAAAATGATGTGTAGCTATTATTGAGATTGAAGATCATTAGCAAGATGTGCAATGAATATTGACATTAATTAACAGTACTAAGATTTGTGATCATTGAAACAAGATTAACACATCAGGAGTCCAACAATCTCCCCCTTTTTGATGATCACAAATCAGATAAAGGCAGAATATAAATGACATGTAATATTAAAGATACTAGCATTGAGGAGACATTATAGAACAAACACTTGTAGTTTTTCTCCCCCATTTATACTATTATAGAACTGACACTTGTAGTTTTTCTCCCCCATTTATACTATTATAGAACTGACACTTGTAGTTTTTCTCCCCATTTGGGATTATCAAAAAGTAGAGAGATTGAAATGAAACACTGCATTTGGAATTAAACAAAGGGTTCAGAATACAAAAAAACATGAAACACCAAAAGACATGCCATCAAAAAGAAAAATTGTCCTCGGACTCTTCAGGGATCCACTTTTTCTATGCCTTTATCAGCAACAGGAGCTGGTGCTGAAGTAGAAGAAGGCATAGATGTGGTAGAAAACTAGGGTATGTATAGAACTTCAAAAACAGATGGAGCCAAAGTATGATAAGTAGAAGATCTAGGATGTGGTTGGTCAAGAATGACTGGACAGATCTGAGAAAGAGCTTGGATAACTGTCATGGTAGTAGAGGCTATGGCAGGTAGACCAGGTCTAAGGGGTGCAGTAGCTGGAGCAACTATAGCAGTACTTTGCACATGAAGATACGACATCAAAAGATTGATGAAATTAGTTTTGATTTCACCACAATATTGCATAGCCTTTTCAAAATCATCCTCATTCTCCAGAAATCTGTCCAACAATCTTGTGAACTCTAAACATTTCTGAACTTGAACTTTAGAAGCTTGAGTCACTGGAGGGATTTTCAAATTTTCAATAAGATATCTAATGTGATCTGTCATATCACTTTTAGAGAAAATCTAGGAGAGATACAAATCTATTTTCTTGGTGATATCTTGTTGAGCATCACTAGCTATCGTAGAATGAATCCTAACCAAGCCCAACGCTCTATCACTATTCTTAATCACTTATGACAAAGAAGATAGATCCAAGACACTGAAGGAATTCTGAAATTCTTCTTTTATTATGGATCATAGCATATAATCATCAAAAGAAGGTGTGGAGATCATACCAAAAGCAGGTGAAGCCTTGAAAGTTTCAGTTAGAACATTGAGTTGTTTCAAATCTTTTTGCAGGAATCTCGTTTATTCATCTCCAAGCTTATTCAAATTTTCCACAAACTCTCTCATGTGTTCCATCATCTTGGTGTGTCTTTTTCCAATCTTTTCATCAAAAGATAGTAGGTATGGATGAACATGAGACACAATATCCATATCATGGAGGGAATCAGAAGACTCGGGAGAAAAAACAACAGGTGAAAGGGCAGAAACAGGAGCAGGCTCTGATCTCAAAGATAACTAATTCTGCAGACTTGCTACCATACTTTTCAGATTTCCAACATCAGCACTCAGCAACTTATTCTCTACTATGACTTCTTGAATTTCACGGATCATCCTTGGTTGAATATGGAAGATAATATTTTCCATGAGAATTGATGCATCATCTTCACTTAATTGAGTCACTGGGCGAGGTTGAGTGGAGAAAATTTTCTCAACTCCAGCAAAAAAAGTCTCCCCAAAAACCATCAGACCATCTTTTGTCACAAAGGAGTGATTATGAGGTATGGATGTAGGTAAAGGTAGTGGTCCAAATTTTGGTTGAGGTTCAGAGACATCTTTAGACTCAGATTCTGATTCAGATTGAGGTTGGGGCTCTTGTTTTGGTTCTGGATGAGCTAAGGAGTTTAGTTGAAATAGAGAAGAAAGATCCATTCCAGTTGCAGTCACATGCTTTGACTCATTCACATCATAAAAGCTTGGGAAATCATACCGAGAGTACACAGAAAAGGTGATAGAGGGTTGAGAAGCTTCAGAAGATCCAGCTTCTACAATATCAAGGTTTTGAGGCTCCTCCCCCTCAACTTGTGCATCCCTCCTAGATTCTTGAGGTTCAGGAACATGGTCAAGATCCACAAGATCATCCCTAATCTCTTCAGCAAACTCATGCCTTGCTAGCTGAAAGGCAATTTACATCCTTTCTTCAGCAGATGGAATAATCTCAGGAACCGATTGTTCCACTGGATGAGCTTCCAGACTTTCTTATTTTTCAACAGAAATATTATCTTCAACAAGATCAGACTCTAATGTTTCTTTCTATTCTGAAACAATAAAAACCAATTTCCTTATAGCAATAGGATGAGCTTCGTCCTTATAAGGAACAACTGAAGGATCCATAGTACTTTCCTTTTAAACAAAAACTTCCTCTCCTTGAGATATTTCAGGTTCTTCTCTAGGTGGTACTTTAGCTGTTACATATTCTTCTTCTTCTTCTTCTGAATACTCAGCCACTTTATCTAGTTCCAAACTAGGATCAGCTAGGTTCTTAGGCCTTCTTGGATAGTCAACATGATTAAACTTTTTATACAGTTGATCACTATCCTCAACCAACTGTTTCTTCCAGGGATTCCAGCTAATCTTCATCCTTCTAATGATAGGCATGTATAGGCAGTAATAAAGGTCCTATAATTTCTCTTCATTCGGTCCAACCATCCATTTTTCAACTAACATAGCTGAAATGATCCTTGAATAAAATAGGGAGGTGGATATAGAAGTTACATTGATCAGATCATAGATATGGTTGATAACATACTTACACAAATTGATCTTATGACCATTCTTCAGTAGGTGAATCAAGAACACATACTGATACTTCATCACAGAAAAATCCCATTTTCTTGGACTGACCAAATTCTAAACAAACTTGAACAGATGTCTGGTCTCACCATCTAGTTCAGCAGCTATGGCCCTTCACTTGGTTCCATTTCCAGTTAGACTTTCCAAAGCAGTCTCCAGGTCAAAGATATCTGTTGTTGGAGGAGGGTCTCTATGGTAATATTCAAAAGCTCCTTCATGTGTAATTCCTAGGCATGCAGCCCACAGCCTTGAAGAGAATAAGCACTTCTGACCAACGATCCTGCTGGTCACTATAAAGCTTTCTCCAAACTGAAAGGAGAAATTCACATACTGATAAAATTGAGATACAATCCTTGAGTAAATCGATCTATCCTGTCAAGTGAACCATTCAATTCATCCTTGTTCTCTTAAAACTTTTATAACTAAAGATCTTCTAGACATCAACCATTCAGGGCAAACCTCTTTTTCAGGTACAACTGTACGACTTACCTAGTTTGGGATTATAGGTCCTTCAGGAACTATCCTTGGTATCCTCTTTAGTTTCTTAGAGCGACGCTTCTTGAACAAGGGTAAAGATGGGAACTTCATCCTTGGAATTCACTGATGTTTTGGGCAAGAAGGAAGAGAAGGTTTAAGAGAGAGTTCAGGTAAGTAATCGAATGAAATCCATAAGTTTTATCATTTTGGAATGTCAACCGTCATAAAAACAAAAACGCAGGAAATCAAATAGTGGTGAAATAAAAATTACCATGATACTGGTTAAAATAAGAATAAAAATAAAAAATAGGTTTCACGGTGAGACCGTGAGCAGGCATTATGGTGAGACAGAAAACTAGTCATCACGGTAAGATAGTTTATAGTCGTCACGGTGAGGTAGTGACCATCATGTGCAGTCACGGTGAGATAGTGACCTAAAAGACTGTGAGCATAAAACAATAACATAGAAATAGTATATATGAAACTGTAAAGTAAAGTACATTAAAGTATTAAACATTAAGATCAGTAGGATATTTACTTATGGTTAATCGTACCAAGATCATGTATAATGTTGTCTAATCTTTCAAAATTTAATGGTTTCGTGAATATATCAGCAAGTTGATATTCAGTACCAATGAGTTCCAAATTGATATCACCTATTTGATATTGATCCCTCAAAAAGTGATGTCTTACAACAATATGTTTTGTCCTAGAATGAGAAATAGGATTTTTAGAAATATTAATAGCACTTTTGTTTACACAATTTATTGGGACATGTCTGAATGGATATCCATAGTCTAGTAATGTTTGTTTCATCCACAAAATTTGTGCACAACAACTTCCAGCAGCTATATATTCAGCTTCTGCAGTTGATAATGAAACATAATTTTGTTTCTTACTACACCATGATACTAGTGACTTGCCTAAAAGATGACATGTTCCAGAGGTTCTTTTTCTATCTAACATACATCCAGAAAAATCAGCATGAAAATAACTAACTAATTCAAATGATTGTACTTTGGGATAGAACAGTCCTAAATTGGGAGTATGCTTGAGATACTTGAAAATTCTCTTTACAACATTTAAATGTGACTCTTTAGGGTTTTCTTGAAAATGAGCAGACATAAACATACTAAACATAATATCAGGACGACTAGCAGTCAGGTAGGGTAGACTTCTAATCATTCCTCTATAAGTGGTTTGATCAACAGATTTACCATTTTCATCAAGATCTATCATACAGGAGGTACTCATGGGAGTGTCACTACTTATTGTGCTATCCAATCCAAAACTTTTTAAAATATATCTAATATATTTACAATGAGTTAAAATAATTCCATCATCATTTTGAAAGATTTGAAAAAAAGAAAGAATTTAAGTTCACCCATTAAACTCATTTCAAATTCATTTTTCATCATTTTAGAAAAATCAATACATAATGTAGTTTTTTAAGATCCAAAAATAATATCATCTACATAAATTTGTACAACTAAAACATCTTTATAAATTTGTTTTATAAACAGAGTAGGATCAACTATTCCTTTTGTAAAACCTTTAGAAATTAGAAAAGTACTTAATCTATCATACCATGCTCTTAGAGCTTGCTTTAAACCATATAAATCTTTTGATAGTATGAAAAATATGATTTGGAAAATGAGGGTTTGAAAATCCAGGTGGTTGTTCAACAAAAACATCCTCATCAATATATCCATTTAAGAATGCACTCTTGACATCCATTTGATATAGTTTTATATTTAGATGTGCAATATAAGAAAGTAAAATCCTAATAGCTTCTAATATGGCTACTGGAGAAAAAGTCTCCACATAGTCAATATCTTCTTCTTGACTATAGCCTTGTGTAACTAGCCTAGCTTTATTTCTAACTATGTTTCCGGATTCATCTACCTTATTTATAAACACCCATTTTTTGTCTATTGTGAAAGTGTCCTTAGGTCTTTCAACAAGATACCAAACATTATTTCCTTAAAACTGATTGAGTTCTTCTTGCATATCAATCACCCAAAATTTATCATTAATAGCACCATCAATGTTTTTAGGTTCATGCTGTGAAAGAAGGGTTGATGCTCAACTAGATTTATAAGAGAAGCTCTAGTCTGTGTCCCTATATCAAGATTTCCTTCAACAAAATCTAAAGGATGATTCTTTATAATTCTAGTTGATCTAGTAAAGGTAGGACTATAAACTAAAGGTTCATCAATAGGTTGGGAATCAACGGAAGCAGGTTCTGGAAAATTTGCAGAATTGGTTGTCTTTATAGCAGGTTCATTTGATTTGTCATTAAAGTCCAGAACAGATAAATCTTCTTCAAGATTTTCATGAGAAATTTTAGGCTCATGTAGATCAGTTTCATCAAACGTGATGTGAATATATTCTTCCACACACTTGGTTATCTTATTAAAAACTCTATAGTCTTTACAAGAAATTAATAACCAAGGAAAATTCATTCATCACTCCTGGATGAAAACATGTTATGATTATCTTTGGTATTAAGAGTAAAGACTTTGCATCCAATGACTCTGAAATAGTTAACCTTAGGTTTCCTATGGTTCCTCAACTCATAAGGGGTCTTCTTATGAACAGTTCTGATAAAGAATCTATTTACAATATAACAAGATGTATTCATAGATTTATCCCAAATGTAAATAGGCAGGTCATACTCATTTAGCATGGTTCTGGTAATATCTTGCAGGGTTTTATTCCTCCTTTCTACTAAACCATTTTCCTGAGGTGTCCTAGGGGTAGAAAAGTCATGACAATAGACATTGTGTGATCAATAGGATTCAAATTCATGATTCTCAAACTCATGACCATGATCACTTCTTAGTGTTTTATTCTTAAGTCCACTAAGGTTCTCTACAGATTTGGAGTATTTAACAAAGTAAGAAAAAGCTTCACTTTTGTGAGCTAACAAGTATACCCTAGTATATCTAGGAAAGTAATCTACTAAGACATAGACATAGTGCCTCCCATTTAAGATAGAAACTATAGATGGTCCAAACAAATCCATGTGAACCAACTCGAGAGGTTGAGAAGTTGAGACTTCTTTCTTTGTTTTGAAATAGATTTTGTTTTGCTTTCCCTTTTGTCAGGGATTTTAAACTTTGTCATTTGGAAACTCATGTTTGGGTAGGTCTCTCACTATGTTCTTCCTAGTATGTTTTCTAAGTGAATGTATATTGCAGTGTCCTAATCTTCTGTTCCAAAGCCAAAAATATTTATGAAAAGCATTTGAAAATGTAATATTTTGCATGGCTAAAGAATTTAAATCAACAGCATAACCATTTTCATTTCACAGGGAAGAAAATACTAACGTATTTTTAGAATTAAAAACATTGCAAGAATCATTTTCAAATTTAACATTAAAACCATCATCACATAAATGATAAATACTTAACAGATTATATTTAAGTCTATAAAAAAAAATAAAACATTAGAAATTAATACTAAGTAAGTGTTACCAATATGGCCTAAGACGATGATTTTCCCTTTAGAATTATCACCAAAGGTGAAAAAGCCTCCATCAATTATGACTAAGCTTTTAAAGCATGAGAAGTCTCCTGACATATGTCTTGAACATCCACTGTATAAGTAGGAAGTCTTCCTACAGGAGCTCTTTAAGCAGGTTCCCTACAAAACTGATTTAGATAGGAAATGATTTTGGTACCCAGATTTTCTTGGGTCCAGATAGGTTATATAACAAAACTTTAGGTACCCAAATTTGTCTTATGGGTCTCATAGAATTTGTAGAATCAATAGATTTTGAAAGATAAATCTTATTAGATCCGTAACTATGAATATAACTAGTTGAAGCATATAAATGTCGAGAACTAGAACTAGTTGTATTCTACCCAGATTTATGAATAAATATATTCTTAGTAATCTGTCTCTATCCAGGTTTGTAGCCTATTCCAGTAGTGTATTTTGGTGCAACATTCATTCCTATCATTTGAGTTAGTGTAACCTTTCAATTTGTGAATTTCTCTAAATCCTTTCTGTCTTGCTCATTAGACATTTTCAGTTCAGCGTTCTCCATTATCAGTTGAGCATTTTTCTCGTTTTCAATAGTTAGTTCAGCTTTAAAAGTAGTAGTGAGAGAATTTTGTTTCTTTAATGATTTTTATTTATCCTTAAGTTCATTGCATGTCTCTTCCAGCATATTACAATATTTATACAATTCCTCAGTAGTCATGTTCTCAGAATCAGAATCATATTCTGCACTATCTTCAGAATAATAAGAATTTAAAGCAGGAGTAGCTAGGGTTACCTCAGATGTGCTTGTCATAAAACACATGTTTTCCTTATTTCTAGTTTCAGTCTCAGAAGCTTCAGATTTGTTGGAGCTATCCTCAGAAGCACTCAAAGTAGCCTTCAAAGACTTTTTGTACTTACTATCCTTGTAATCATATTTATTCTTGAATTTGAGCATTGGGAAGTATGCTTTAATATGTCCTTTTATTTTTCACTCATTACAGACAACTTCATCACTTTTATCTGGCTTTTTTGAATACTTATTCCAATGTCCCTAATTGTCATACATTCTTTTGTAATTTGATTTTCTGAAAAACGTATTTTTACTATAAAATTTCTTAAACCTTATGGTTATCTGAGCCACTTCAGCATCACTATGAGAGTCTGAATTTTCACTGGTTGAACTATCATTAGGTAGTTGAGCTTTATCTTTGTCCTTTCTCTTTGAAGTAGTAGTCTTGAATGCCAGTGATTTTCTATTAGGTTCATCATCTTCCTCTTTATTCGCCGTGAGTTCTTACTCATACATCATATGCTTACCAATGAGTTCTTTGACAGGTAGAGCAGCAATATCACATGACTCTCTGATTGAGACATAGGTGCCTCTCCATCATTCTGGTAAACATCTCAGAATCCTCATAATTTGTTCCTTTGCTGGAACAGCTTTTCCAGGTGAATTCATTGTATTGACTATCTCATTAAACCTGAGAAACATGTCTGAAATAGGTTAATCAATTTTTATTTTAAAATTATCATATTTAATAGTATAAGTATTTAATATCATTTCTTTAACATTGGTTGTTCCTTCATGAGAAACACCTAAAGTATCCCAAATTTCAAAAAGCAGTTTTACAAGAAAGAATTCTGTTAAACTCTTCATCTCCAAAATAACAATAACAAGGAATTCATAGAATTACAATTATTTTTGTAAGCAGTCTTTGTAGGTTCATCCCAAGTGGATCTAATAGCAGTGGGAAGTTTATATTCTGGTTCTATGGCAGTCCAAATATCAAAACCCATCCTCTCTAAATGAATTTTCATTTTAAGTTTCCACTAAGCATAGTTTGTACCATTAAAGAAAGGTGGCATATTAGTAGCAGCACCCTCTAGTATATTATCCATAACAAGAATTTAGAAAGATAATTTAAAGAGATAAAAATTTAGAACTAACAAAAATTTTAGATCTTTAAAGATGCAACTAAAATCACAGTTGAAAAACAGAGTTTTTCAAAAATCTTTGAACAAAAACTAATACTTTGATACCAAATGTTGGTCGGAGTGGACACTCAAGAGGGGGTGAATTGAGTTCCAATTAAAATTTCTGTTAAAATATTTTCTAGTTAAAATCCCCCGATTTATAAAAAAAATTAAATTGTAGAGAATTTATACAGATTGTAAATGTTCACTTAGCTTCTCAAATATTGATTAGGTCTCAGTTAGTTTGACCTCAAGATCAAACTAACTTTTTAAACTAATCTACTGATTTATAATAAGTGTAAACATTTGCTAATTTAACTATCAAAGTATCTTCAAAATAGTTTTTATTTCAATGTAATAGCAGTGGAATAAATAAGATATTAGTAGTATACTTTAAACATAAATTAAAGATGCGTAGAGTGTAAAACAAGAGGTTCAGTCTCAAGCTGAGACTTAGTCCTCTCAAATATATATAAATTTTATCCATACCTTGGATCGTGATTAACAACAGTTTACAAAACTGTCTAGGCCACGCAGGGGCCTCTACAACTGTTCTATGTGGGAAAAAAAGAAAAGACCAGGTCAAACAAGGACCTCTTCCATAGTTGATGTGGGTAAAAAAGAGTTAAGAGAATTTGAGTGAGGATTTTGATATCCTCCAATTCAGTGTAGGAGACATTATGTGTAACAGATATATAGAGTACACCACATTGCTCGAAAGTAAATAAATAAATCATGAAGAGAAGATAGATGAGTGTTTAGAAAGCTCTAGTCAATATCAATGTAGCTCTAGACTCGTTGGATTCAGCAGGAATGCTTATGAGTCCTCTCTGGTTTTTCTGTTGAAAAACAGAGTGTTGTAGTTCAGCTTGTCTTCTTCAGGAGTGATAAAGGTCTCTTGATTCGTCGTGTGTTCTTTAGCAGTATTGGATTTCACTCATGAGAGTTCTCTAAAGGTCTTGAAATCTTCTTCTTGTTCAGGATTGTTCGTCTTGTTCAGCACAATGCTCTCGGGTGTTTGTAAGTTCTTCATGGTTGTATATTCATACTTGCACACTGCTTCTTCTGCTTGTTGTGTTGTCGTTGCCGTGTACTGCATTTCAATGATTCTTATATTCCACGAGTTCTGGCGGTAGGAATGATTCCCTTTTCATAGGTTCGAGATACGGTTTCTTCACATGCCAGAAACTATCATTAAATAACATTAATTGAATTAAAAACAACAAATATGACCGTTAGCATTATTTAAATAATATTGATAAAAACTTAAGAAATGGTGTCATAGTGATTAAGTAAATGATGTCTTCTTTACGGTGTGTGGTTCACAGTGAGTCCTTCATGGTGTCTGGGTCAGGGTGAGTCCTTCACGGTCTCTGGTCACGGTGAGTCCTTCACGGTGTCTGGGTCACGGTGAGTCCTTCACGGTTTCTGGGTCACGGTGAGTTCTTCACAGTGTCTAGTAACAGTGAGTCCTTCACGGTGTCTGGGTCACGGTGAGTCCTTCACGGTGGCTGCATACTTAGACAAATATATGTATTTGGGCTTAGATAGTAATATGCAGAACATGGATTAAGTTTAATCACAAGAGAGTAATAGAGCTTGAATCATAAATATAAAGGTGTGATAATATATGTGAGAAATGTGATCATGCATGAGACTTGTAAATAATAAAGAGAGTTATTAACATCATAAGATTTGTTCTCATTAAAACATGATGTGTATCTATTATTTAGATTGAATAGAATTACCAATATGCGCAATGAAGATTGTGATTAATTAACATTAATAAGATTTGTGATCATTATAACATGATTAACCTGAGGATTCCAACAACGATGATACTAGATATGATTCTAATGAAGGTACACTACACAATGTTTTTAACAAAAAGAAAAAACCATGTCTTAGTTTTTACATGAATAATGAAAAAAATTGATTACCTTGAGGAAGAAAGTGTATATATCCATGATATATATTAATTCAATGCAAGTGGGATGAATATTACTAGGGTAAAACAAAATCCATAGTATAAGATCTATGTTACTAAACATCATCGATAAATGGACCACTATGATTAAATCACCAACCAAGAGAATCCAACATACTACAAGTCATCCTTCCCATTACCCAAGTCTATAAAAACACATCTATAAATTATCAAATGAAAAAGTTAAATGTGATTAAAATTCATTATATTATTTCACTAAAGAATAAATAAAATTCTAATATTAAGAAAACCTTATTTCCTTATGAAAAAAACCACATTTACCTAATAAATTTTCAGAAGATAAAACATTTTTTAAAATCTATTTTATTTTCATAAAAAACATTCATATTATCATTCTAAAGAGGAACAATATGAAATATTAGAAGTAATTATAATTTGAGAACACATTCATGGATACACTATCAGTTAAACAAGTGACAAATACAACCATGAAATAATCCATCATGTTTAAAAATGGGAACCAATTATAATGAAAAAAATATGCTCATTAAAATATGGGTAAACAATTATAATCCATGCATAACATAGATCCATCTAATATTGACTGTTATAATAGTTTTTCAATATCAAACAAATCTACATCCATTAAAAACTATAATGTTTCAAGAAAATTTCTTACTAACCCAATGCCCTAATGATCCATTCATTCCAAGAACCAATTAAAAATATTTCTAAAAATTTATAAATCATTGTAACATTTCATTATCTAGGTTTCCTTGAATGAATACACATTTTTATTGAAAAACATCTTTAAGGAATTATTTCCACACATAGAATGTCCAAAACTATTGTAAAAATGTTAAACCCTTATTAAAATCCTGCATATCATGATGAAAACCACTCTAGATAACTAATTATAGAATTTTGTAAGATTAGTGAAATTTAACAAGAAAATAATGTTATTATACATTTAACACCATTGTATAGAGATAGATATATTAAGAACATATAAAAAATATGAAAAGATTATTGTTTGAATATAAAGGACGAATCTAGTATACATGGGATTTATAGGCCATCACTGACCACAAATTTACACATAAAGATTGAGTAATAACAGTGGTTAAATAAACACTAAAATGGGGTGACTAGTTTTTTATTCCAAGGATTTAAAATTTATGGCCATGGAATAACCCCTCAAACAACAACACAACCTTCTACCCCACTACGTCTGCTTCACCCACCATAGTTCATTATGTGATAACATAAAATGGAAAACAACCCAATAATTGGATAAGCCCACTTCTATTATACTCAAAAACTCAACCATGTTCAATGGACATATATCTTATTTTCTAAGAGAGAGGGTTACGATGTATCTAAGACCACTGCACTGCATATCCCCACTTCCAAAAATGGGTTATGTTTTAGCCTAAAACACATATAATATCTATTCAATTTTATTAGAACCGACCAAATCATTCACATAATAATCCTATATAATATCATCTTATGATGTTCTATAATGTTCCACATAAAAAAGAATCTACACTACAACCCATCCTCCATGATACATCTGTCTTGAAATTGGCACTAGCCATAAAAGACCTCCTCCACAACACTAAGCTACAGTAAATAATATTACACACTATCGAGCATGTCCATTGTCCTAGTAAGGTTACCATGAAAAATATATTAAAAATATTGTAGTATCATAGAAAAGCACCTTTTCTGACCCAATGCCGCATCCTTCAATTCTGTGACTTATTGATACCAATAAATTACCTAATTATCTTCTCTATAAAGTAATCCCCTACCTAGAAAACTAGAATTTTCCCAAAATTACTGAAATTACATCAAATTCTCCAAAACAAAAAATACCCAAAAACCATGGATTCAGAATACCTATGATTTGGTTAAAAATTACACAAGAATGTTAAAAAATTGATGAATTATTCTATATTAGATTTTGATTTATGTTATGAAAGAATATATTAATGGGTAGTACTGATATAAAAAAATTCTTTTATTGTGAAGTGATATTTTTTAACAAAAACCAGAACTAGGGATAGAAAATCCTTTTTATGTTCCTAAGGGATAGATAATAATGATTATTTGAGATAAAGGGGTGATAAATAAAAATTATTTAAATTATATTTCATTTTTTCCTTGATGATTTTTTTATATTTAATTATTTTTCTTAATATATTTGATACTATGTGGTTTGATTCGAGGACAATTGAAAGGGTTATATTTTGGAAGAAAATATTTTATCATTGAGTTTTTATTTTCGATTTAGGATGTTTTTATTGATTTAGGGTATTTTATTATCATGTTACTCACTTGTTTGGTATGTGACACTAAGAATTATTTTATTATTAAATGGTATTAAAAATAATTCTATTTTAAAACATTATTTATCTTTTATTATGATTTTTTGGGTTATGAAATTGGATTTTCATTATTTTTTTGATTTTTAATATTATCTGTTATGGGACATTTTCTATTCAACTTTTGGTGTAATTGATAATGTTTTAGAGAAGAACATATTATTACACTATATATATATATTTATACACATTTTATATCATTTTCAAACCTTTAAATTTTGGTTAAATATTTCATGACCATTGGAATGACTTTTCATTGTATTCTAGATTATAAAATCAGTTTTTATGAAATTATAGTACATGTTCATTGAAAAAAAAATGGATGTCAATTTCATCGAGAAAGATATTATATATAAGTAAGAATTGATCAAACAAAATCCAACACATAAGTTTATGAATATGAAATAGAGGAAAATTAAATACCTTGTTTTCTAGATATACCATGGTAAAACAATTACCACGATATAGGAAATAAGTCTAAAAAATTAAATTGGTTTCTATTTTATATCTAACTATACAGAGTTGACTATCATTTTCTCTGCACTAAAATTTATGGTTTTTTTGTCCTTATCAATCACTTTATCGTGTTCTCTATAGCACTATGTTATTATGTGGACCTTATAATTCACATTCATGTCTATATTTTCACTTCCCAATATTGATATTCTAAATTGAGTACCATATTTTGTGTTATTTCATGTAAGCATTATGTTTCAAACTTCCAAAAAAATTACGGAATTAATTTTTCAGATTGATAGAATGTATCCCAATAAATTTTTTAAATGTATACTATTCTAGATAGTTTTTTTGACATACAACAATTATTTAAAAACAAAACCTTATATGATAAAAAATTTAATATTAATTCACATTATTGAAATTAATAAACTCATTATCAACAATTATTTATATATTTTTTAAATAATTGAATCATATTTTTTAATTCATAACAAAATAGATATAGTTCTATATTATAGTAATTTTATAATAAAAAATATGTTTTTTACAAATAAATATATATTTACTCATTTTTTCACATAAAAATTATAATTAATTTTCCCCACTTTTATGTTTTTTATTTAAGGAAATAAATACAATTTTTAGATCGTTGCATCTATATTATATAAATGTGATTTTTTGGATTTTTCTAAAAATATTTATTTTTCACTGAAAAAAAATAAAAAATTCAATACAAAACATTAATTTCATATAAATTAAACAAACTAGTATGAATTTAAAATTATTATTAATTATCATGGGGAAATTTTATTTGTTTTTAATATAATTAATTATATAGGATAAATAATATTACACAATGTTGGATTCAATTTAATTTTTTGATGAAAAAACCATTTTTCTATAAACATTTTTATATAAAAATGTTTTTTTATTATAGTAGATTAATTTTATAGATATTAATTTTTTAAAATTTAATTTCATTATTATGTAATTAAACATATATTTTTAATATAAATACTATATTTACAATAAAATTATTGGATTTTATTTTGGTTTAAAGTTCATAATTCTTTTTACAAAAAGTAGTTGTAAATGCGGTTTTGTTGCTAAAGGAATATATATTAAATTATGGAAATTGAATCTTGTTAAATCGATTATAGATTTTGGAATTATAATAAATATTATAATTTAATATATATATATCTTTATTTTTGTTCTTGGTGAAGAGTATTAATATCAATCATTCATCACCACGGTAAAGGATAAAATATGTTTACCCAGAGGGTTAAATCATGATATAAGGGTATTATATATAAGAAAACCAAGAAAAAACATGTTGGATGAATATATTTAAAAATTAAATTATTATAATTTCAAATTTTTTTCCATTTTTATCTTGTTTCCTTTGAAAGTGACATTATATAATTTATATTTTGTATGATCTTCAATGTTTGTCTCTCCCTTCACCAATAAATGAGATGCTATTATCCTCCATTATTCAAAACATTTAAGCATTATATTCTATTTAATTATTAATAAAAATAAATCTTATAGTCATTCAATTAGTCATATATCATTTAGTATTCTATTAAGGAAATAATGATTAAATATTTATCATGAAAAACTAAAATGTTTTAATAATTATTTAAAAAAAAATTCCACACGTTCTCTATCAAAAGGGATATAAAATTATCACTTGTCGGTATATGTAGACTACTACTTCCAAGTAGCAAAATGATTCAGATTCAATCACAACCATGAAAGGGTTGTTATAATGATATGTTTACTATATATATATATATATTATATATATAATTATTATTATTATTTAATTATAATACATTAATAACATTCTTATCATCTAATATATTGATAAAATGGAACATCACGCCGACATATGTGTGGTATAGAACATCTCTAAAGAGATGTGATATTTTTTTAATTTTAAATTAACATTAAGATAATAAAAATATATTTATAGAAAATATGTTTTATTTATGATATAACAATTATTCTCAAATGGGGATTTATCATTTACATTTATTTTAATTTTTCCGTTGAATAGTGAAAACATCACTTGTGGGAATGTACATATTACCATCTCTATAAGGTGACACATTTAATTATTCATTACAAAAATTATGTTTTTTTAGATAAGTGTATAATTAATATATATTGTATTTATATCCAATTTAACACTTTTATATTATGGGACCATTATGAAATACAAGTATTATAACTATAAAACAAAAAAATATATGAAATCAAATGTGTTAACACTAGAAATTGAAACATTAATTGAGAATTGTTAAAAAATAGGTTTTGAACTGAGATAAGTTCATCATATATGATATTTTATATTTCAGTAATGAAATTTAGAATAAATTTAAAAATAGTATATTTATTATATATGAATCTAGAGTTTATATGAAACAAATTTAGATATTAGTTAGGGGTTTCATCTAAAATTTTCATTAAGAAATGTTTTCTTAATTATATTCATAAATATTATATCTCTTTATCTTATAAACTAAGAGGAATTTAATAAAAAATTATATAATTTTAATCATTGTAATTACAAATTCAAATGATTTTCATGAATCTTATTTTATTTTATACAATTATTACTTAATATATATATGGGTTTTGGTATAAAATCTCATTTTTACTATGATTATTTTTATGTAAATTATATAGTGATGAAATAATATGATATATATCGCAAAAATTATATTTTATTTTTTCTCCTCAATTTATTTCGATATATTTCATGTTATGCTTCAATTATCAAATCTTATTGAAAATTAAATATTGAAATAATATTTTTAAGGAAATCCTGAATAGTTATTATATTATGTGGAGAAAATTTTCTTCTATATCCATTTATTGATAAGTTTTTTATAATTAATGTGTTCAATATCCTCTAAATACTATATCAATAAATTTTTTAATGTATTTAAATTTAACTTCAATTTTATTAATGTATGATTATTATCAAAATCCAAAATTTTATTTTGTATTTTACTAAAAATATGAATAGAGTTTATGTTTAAATAAATACCACATGAATGGATTTACCTGATATCATGAATACTCCTTTCCATAAATATTAATTACATGTTTATATTTTCATTTTAAAAAATATTTTTTCCCTTTATTATTTGGATATTTTTATATTCAGAATATATGAATTCAATTCAAATGGTTATTTTCAATTAAAATTGTTTTACTAGTCCTTTAATTGTATTTTTAAAATAAAAAATCCATTGGTGATTATTATTATTTTTCATGGGAAATGATCCAAGGTTTCTATATTTATTTGTTCCCAGGATGGTTTATGACTAAGATGATATAATTATTTTTAATGATGTATCATGTCCATGGGTAATGATTTGATTAATGTTTTACGATCATATAGATACCACCTGAATGGTTTTAATTTTGTGATGGATGGGACATAAATTATATATCACTTAAAAGAATTAGTTAATGAATAATATGTTATTGGATACTAAGGAAATTAATAATGTTTGATTCTAAATGAGTATGGGGCTTTGTGAAATATGATATTATTAAGAGTTATTCATGATTATATAAATAATGGAATGGGGAGTGAACCAAATACACATTGACAATGTTGTCCATGAACATTGAATGAGGAAATAATTTTATACACTTATGCCCTTAAAAAACAATGATTTATTCTTATGGAATGTTTTTATTTATTGGGGAATATTATTATTGAATCCTTAATATTATGTATTATTTCATTTTTTAGAGAAAACATTTTCCTTGATTCATTACTAATAATTTTTTATTTTATGTATATGATTATTATATATATTTATTACGTTCTCAAAATAATTTCTTTCTTATTTTAAATTATAATCATTTTTCATTATTTTTAAAGTTTCCCTTACTATCTATGTTATCTCAGCATGTAATATATCACCTTTCACAAGGTTATGATTAAATAATATAGGTTTTATATGTCTAAGAAGTGTTCTAATTTTGATGAATTTAATAATTGGGGATATAGAAATTTATTTCTAATGGTTTATGTATTCACATTAGTAAATATTATCAATTCTACGTTCATATGTCTTCTATTTTTGGGAATCTGTTTGAATATTTATTTAATATGATGTAATATTTTTTTATTAAAATCATGGGTAACATTATTTAAATGAAGACTTAAAATCATATATCATTAGAAATTTATTTTCTATAAAATATAATATATCTATTAAGTATTCAATTCATATAATCAGTTTTTGAATAATATTGTTCATCATAGAGGTTTTATGATACTAATGTTAACTATAATGTTTTTAAAAACAAAAATTATTCAATTATATTCATAAAATGGGATTTTATCCGTGTATATAACATAATTACTCATGTATTACTATGACTATGATTCCCTTATGGGAAAAAATATCTTATAATTATATAATTTCTTAAAAATAATCAGTGTTATTTTTTTATAATAAATCAATATTATGAATGAATATTCTTTGAAAATTTGTTTTTTCATGATATATAAAACTAATTTTTTAACAGTTTTATGTGGTCACATTTTAATGAAAATTAAAATCCAATATATCATTTTTAAAATCATAATTTATAATATTAAAATAACTCTTTTATTATAGATTGTGAATCAACTTAAAATAAAATAAATATAGTGAAAAATACCAATATAGGAAATGAATCAAATCCATTTTAAATATAGAAAATGTAATAAAAAATATATAAAATTAATATAATCATATTATTCAATATATTAAATGTCATTTGAGGTGACTATGCACTAAATATAATCGGTTTTTCTATTAAAAAATACATTAATTATTTTTATGTCTTCCTCATAAATTTTTCCTCCTTTTTAATATTCATAAAAATTCATCTGTAATTTTTCCCTCATTATTTTAATTATTTATTATTACCTTTTTAAAAAATACCTTATATTATTTATCAATCCTTTAATAGAATAATATATTTTTTTATACATGAGATGTATTTTAGTTTCTATACAAAAGTATGATAAGATTCATTTTTTACGTTTTTTTTTCAAGAAACCATTTCTTGGAAAATATCAAATTTTGGAGTTATTTTGTTCTCCATATATGTTTTTATGATTTAAAAATGTATAACATATTGACATTGTTTTTCTGAATATTCTATTTTACTATATTATAAATTTAAAACTAATAATTCTTCTAATTTGTTTGAGATAAGTGAATGCTATTTTTATTATGGTAAAATTAATTTGTATTAAAATATTATGATGACATGTATAATTATAGTATTGTTTCTAAGGAGATGAATTTCATTTTCGCTACTCTATAATTTATGGTTTTGTGGTCATTATAAATCACTTTCTAATGTTCTCTGTAATACTGTGTTATTATTTGGACAATATAATTCTAATTCATGTCTATTTTATCACTTCCCTATAATGATTTTCTAAATTCAGTACCATATTTTGAGTAATTTCATGTAACAATTAGGTTTCAAACTTCAAAAAAATAGGGAATTAATTTTATATATTGACTAGAATGTATCCCAATCAATATTTTTAAATGTATACTATGCTTGATAGTTTTATTGACATACAAAAATTATTTAAAAACGAAACATTATATGTTAAAAAATTAAATATTAATAAGCATTATCGATATTAATAAACATAATATCAAAAATTATTTATATATTTTTTAAATAATTTAATCGTATTTTTAAATTCGTAAAAAATTAGATATAAATTTTTGTTACATTAATGTTATAATAAAAGAATATGTGTTTTACAAAAAATATATTTTTATTCATTTATTCACATTTACATTATAATTAATATTCCACACTTCTATGTTTTTTAATTGAATAAATAAATAGAATTATATAGATCGGGGCATCTTGATTATATAAATTTTATTTATTACAATAATTCTTAAAATATTTATTTTTCATTGAAAAATGGAAAAAAAAATTTCAATATAAACATTTATTTAATATAAATTAAATAACCCTGTATGATTTTAAATTTATTATTAATTATCATGAGGATATTTTATTTACTTTTAATGTAACTAATTATATAGGAAACATAATATTACACAATGTTGGTTTCAAATATTATTTTTATGAAAAATTTCATTTTTCTATAATTATTTTTTATATATAAAAATGTGTTATTATTATTATAAATTAATTTTATAGATATTTATTTTTTAAAATTAAATTTATTTATTATATAATTAAACATATATTTTAAATTTAAATAATATATTTACAATGAAAGTATTGTATTTAATTTTGGTTTATAGTTGATAATTAATTTTATAAAAAGAATTTGTCAATACGGTTTGGTTTCTTAATGAATATATATATATATATATATAATTATGGAAATTGAATCTCGTTAAATGGATTATAAATTTGGAATAATAATAAATATTATAATTTTAGATTTATTACCTTATTTTTATTCTTTCTTAAGAGTATTAATATTAAAAAATCATCGCTACAGAAAAGGTTAAAATATGTTTACTGATAGGGTTAAACCACGATATAATGGTATGATTTATATGCAAACATGGAAAAAAACTGTTGGATGAATATATTTAAAAATTATATTATCATAATTTCAAACGTTTTTCCATTTTTATCCACTTTATATTGAATGTGACCTTATATATTTTAAATGTTGTAAGATATGCAATGTTTGTCCCTCCAATCACCAATAAAGGAGAAGATATCATCCACCATTATTCATACCATTTAACCATTATATCCTGGTTGATTATTAATAAAAATTATTCTTATACACATTCACATAGTCATATATCATTTATTATTCGATTTATTCCAATCCATCAAGTCTCCAGCTAAAAGACAGATACCGTCTCCAAAAGAAGACGTATAAAAATTAAAAAAACCCTTTCAATTTCTTTTCAAGTAAAAACATCTATAAACGTGTTGTATTAAGAAAATAATGACTAAACATTTATCAAAACAAACAAAAAAATTTTAATAATCATTTAAAAAAATTCCACACTATATCTATCAAATGGGAAATAAAATTATCATTTGTCTGTATATGTAGACTGTTACGTCCAAGTAGCAATATGTTTCAGATTCCATCACAGTCATGAAAGGGCTGTTAGAATGATATTTTTATTATATATATGTTATATATATATAACATAATTATTATTATTTAATTATAATACTTTAATAACATTTTTATCATTTAATCTATTGATAAAATGAAAATTCACTTAGATGTATGTGGGGTCTAGAACATCTATAATAAGATGTGATATTTTTATAAATTTATATTTACATTAAGATAATATGAATATATTTACAGAAAATATGTTTTATTTATGATATAATAATTATTCTATAATGGGGAATTATCATTTATATTTCATTTAATTTATCCATCGAAATGTGAAAATGTCACTTGTGGGAATGTACCTATTACCATCTCTATGAGGTGATGCAATTCATTATTCATCACAAAAAATATGAATTTTTTTATATATGTGTATAATTAGTATATATGGAATTTATATCCTAATTAACACTTTTATATTAGGGGACCATTATAAAATACAAGGATAATAACTATAAAACAAAAACATATATGAAATCAAATGTGATAACCTTAGAAATTGAAACATTAATTGAGAATTGTTAATAAATATGTTTTGAACTATCATAAATTGATAATATATGATATTTTATATTTTAGTAATTCAATATAAAAAACATTAAAAAAATATATATTTATTATATATGAATCTAGAGTTCATATGAAACAAATTTAGATAATAGTTAGGGGTTTCATCTGAACTGTTGTTTATGAAATTATTTGTTACTTATACTAACAAATAGTATAACTCTTTTGTTTATAAACTATATAAGAAATTATTAAAAAATTATATAATTTATAAGATTCTAATTACATATCCAAATTATATTCATAAATCCAATTTCTTTTTATTCAATTATTACTAAATCAATAAGGGTTTTGGGATACAATCTCATTTTTATAAAGATTATTTTTGTGTAAATTGTACAATGAGAAATAATATGATATAGATCTAAAAAATTATATTTTATTTTTTATCCTCAAGTTATTTGTAGATATTTATTGTAATCCTTCAATTATCATATCTTATTGAAATTAAAATATTGAAATAATATTTTTAAGGAAATCCAATATTGTTTTGTTATTCAGTGGAGAAAATTTTCTTCCATATCCATTGAATCGTTAAATTTTTTCTAATTAATGTGTTCAATAACATGCAAATACTATGTCAATTAAATTTTTTAATATATTTTTATTTAATTACAATTTTATTAATGTACGATTCTTAGCATAATATAAAATTGTATTTTGTCTTTTAGTAAAAATATTAACAGAGTTTCTGTTTAAATAAAGACCACATGAATATATTTTCCTGATATCATGAATACAATTTTCCTTAAAGATCAATTTATTTTTTTTGTATTTTAATTTTTTTAGAATATTTTTATTTTATGTTTTGGATGTTTTTATATTAACAATATATAAATTCAATTGAAATGTTTTATTTTCAATTTGAATAGTTTTTGTAGTCTTTTAATTGTATTTTTATTATAAAAAATTCCATTGGTGTTTATTATTATTTGTCACGACTCATCCCTCGGGGCCTGTGCCGTGACTACCCCAAGCCCGCCTTCTATAGGCTAGGTGCTGGCGATTAACAACAAAAGCGTAACTCCCTAAAAATGGGAAGGAATTTCCATTTTAATATGTAAACACAGACAATAGAGCACACAGTTGGATATGAAACACTAAGAAAAATGCATAACCAAAAGAGAGTGCTGAAAGTAAAGGTTCCAAAATAAAATCCCAACAGGAAAGTACAAGTACAAGTGAAAAAAGAAGAATAGAAGAAAGGTAAAACAAATGATGTGTCGTCCTCTGGAATTCCTACCTGAAGGGTAGGTACAGATGGCCTCCTCAGTACTCCACATCTGTCAGTCTCCTCTGTGTACTGACTCGTCGTAAGGTCCACCTCTGGGTATCATCCATTCTTGCCAGTCCCAACCTTAGTCATTGATGTCTGTCATATGCATCAGCACAATGAGGTAAAGGTATATCCCATGCATGGGTGAGTACAAAGATACTCAGTATGGACCCCGAGACCCTCAAGGTCTCACAAAAACCAACAAGGATAACCAGAAAGTATAAAATCAACATATAACCCCACTAAAGTATATGTTAATACATATACCAATGTTATCGAGTAATCCATCTCAATCATAAGGTAATCTCAAAACTTGCTGATCCAGCTCAACCAGTTTTTTTATTATTGAAACCTCAGTTAATAGAGAACTCCTCCTCTATCGAGTACAGTTGGCCTACCGCGACACCTAGGCACTTCCCACTATACTTGGACTGTTGAGGTACTACTACTATTGAGTATCGTGGGTCTGCTATGTCACCAAGGCGCTTCCCACCATGGGTCTTCCATGTAACAAAGGTGCTCCCCCTCGTAGCCTACTAAGGTACTACTCCTGTCGAGTACCATGGGTTTGTCGTGACACCAAGGTGCTCTCCATTATGGGTCTGTTGCGACCCCATGGCGCTCCCCGCTAGGCTAGTAGAGTCACTCTGAGTCAAAATGGTCAGCAGTCATCAAATCTCATCCTGCTACTAGGTTTCTGCACTATGAATTTTCGTCTAAAGGAGGATCCTCTCTATATGCTATTGGTAAATACTCCAACGGTCATGAAGTACCACAAAGAATTATCTCAAAGGTTTGCCACATCATATAGGTCTCAACGCAACAGACGGCGCGTCAATCGGATGCCTAGTCTTTGAGTTATTAACCATTTAGTCCCGGGGGCTCGGTTGGATTCATGAGCGATCTACCCTGACCGTATCCCAACTATAACCCAAACATTAGTGGGGTATACTCAGAATTACCTTCATTCTCTAAGATTACCAGCACCGTTGACGGTTCATCAAACAGACGTCCAGTGCCAAATATATGGCCAAAGAAAGTAAAGGGTCAGTAGTGGGCCTGGGTCCGGTCCAACCCTGTTGGGCTGACCCGGTTTGACCTAGTCTAGGCCGACCTAGTCTAGGTTGACCCGGTTAGAACAGTTTGGTGTGGCCTGACCCATTGGGTGGTCTAGCCTGTTAGGTTTGGCCTGGCCCACTAGGCCAAGCCCAGTAGGCCGCGTTGGCGGTTTGACCAGGAGCGCTGCGATGGTGCGGCACAGCATGGCTCAGCCCGGAGGTCTCGACCAGGATAGTTTGGCCAAGGCGCCACGATGGGGGGATGCGGCTCGGGTGGCATGCAGCGTGCGAGGCACACAGTGGTCAACCGATGGTATGAGAGGTGGCCGGGTAGGCCGGTGGGGCGCGGCCAGGCCAGTAGGCTGGTGGCCGGCCAGGGCACCAGGCAGCCCAGCGGGCCACCGAGCAGGCCAGCTGGTGGCTGGACAGGGTGTGAGATGGGCCGGAGGGTGGCTGGGCAGGGCGCCGCCAGGCCAGTAGTGGGTCGGGAGGAGACTGGGCAGGCCAAAGGGGCGCGTGCCGGCTCGGGGCAGCGACTCGGCTGGTGGCGGTGCGAACGACGCGGGGGAGGCATGATCACAGAGGCATCGGGTAGTGTGAACTGTGCCTTCGCTGCCATAATCGACTCATTTCTTCATCGCTATTATGAAGAATATCAAAAAATAGATCGATTGAGGGAGTCGAACCATGTTAGTTTGGCTCGCACCCTCCATGATTTGGGTCATAACAATTAGTTCATGAAGGTATGAAAACGATGAACAACAATTTACCTGTCAAAAGAAGCATATCCTCGTACTTTGTTTTGAAAGAAAAGAATAACATGGAACATAAAATTAAAAAAACCTACCTTTGATTGTTGATCAACGATGAAGTCACGGAAATAAGACGAAGGAGATCGTCCTTCATCGCGTCCACTGCACACTTCAAATCTCGAGTTGCGTCGGCTCATTGATAATGATGTGGTGTGTAGTTCAGTTGAATACATCCCATGTTTGTAGTATCCAAGGAAGGAAGTCGAAGAATATTGTTGTCGACATTCTTTTTTGGAAGAATGTGTTCTTCATTCTTCATTGGTAGCTTTTTTTCATGTTCTCCACTTCCCAAAGCTTCCACCAAATTGAAAATTCCAAGCCAAAAGTGAAATGATTGCCCCAATTTAATTGCTGGCACAATATTCAAATTGGGGAAATTAATTACACTGGTTGGCATATTAAGGATGGTGCATTGGCAACATTAATTTTAAAGGAGTCAAGATGCTCACCCTCATTAATGAGGGATAGTTGAGAAGTTTTCATCTCCTCTACTTAATATGGGGTTTAGTACCTTGTGGTCCCCACATCATAACTTCTCACGGGAGGTTTGGTTCGGGTGGGACCACCACCATAACCTCTCATGAGAGGTTAAGGTGTGGTGGTCCCACCTCTAACATCCATGGGGAGGTTCTAACCAAAAATAACAATTAAGCATCACAGTTCATTTTTTATTTAATCCATTCTCTAAAAAACCAAAAAATATCATTAATTATTTACCAACTGTCTTCGAGGTGATAGACTTTTGAATCGAATACTGGCGATGTGAGTTCAACAGTGTCCTAGAATTTCAATTCTGAGCACTAGTTCAAAATTTATAAAAACTCACTCATATGTTTACTGAATGATCCCAAACAAAACTTCCGAAATTGGTTCCAGGCACACCGGGTATCAGAATCATGTGGCATCAATTTTCACGGACTCTTAAATTTCCCATGTATTTATGAAAAAAATTTCCCATGGAATTTCTAAAAATTTACATTCTACCCACATCAAATATTTACATCCTATTAAGCTAAAACTTGAACTATGGGAACAAGTTTGGGTACTGAGCACTCATCTAAGCCTCTTGCTCCCATGTGCTCTCCTGGAGGTTCTCGTGCTACCTGTGAATGCCCACCAGAGGTATCGACCATCCACATAGGACCCACTTCTGTCGATCCTCAATCTCCACTGGAACCTCCATAAAAGTTTCCCCATCATCGACGTCCATATCTCTATAGTCTATGATGCGAGAAGGGTCGTGCACATATCTCCTCAGCTGAGATACGTGGAAGACGTCTTGCAACCGGGGCAACTGATGTGGAAGTGCTAAGCGGTTAGCCACCTTGATAACTCTGCTGAGGACCTAGAAAGGTCTGATGAACCTCGTAGATAACCTACCACCTTGGCCAAATCTCCATAAACCTCGTTGAGGTTAGATCTGTAAAATGACATGGTCACCATCTTCGAAATCCAAAGGAATCTGTCTCCTGTTAGCATACGACTTCTGCCTACTCTACGGAGTCTTCATCTACTCTTGGATGATCTGCACCTTCTCTGTTGTATCTCGTACCATCTCTGGTTCCACTAGAGCTAACTATCCTTGGTTAGTACATCTCAAAGGTGATCTTCAAGGTCATTCGTATAACATCACAAAAGGTTCCATCCCTATGGTGGAGTGATAGTTGTTGTTGTATGCAAACTCTAGCAAAGGTAAGTGATCCTCCCAACTGCAAACAAAGTCGAGGGCACAAGCACACAGTATGTCCTCGAGGATCTAAATAGTCCTCTCTATCTGGTCATCCGTCTGTGGATAGAAGGCGGTGTTCAGATGATGTTGCATCCCGAAGGCCTCCTACAAACCCTTCCGTAGCTGGGAAGTAAACTGTGCATCACGATTAGAGACAATAAATGAATATAGTCTATGTAGACACACAATCTCCTACACATAAAGGCATCCCATTCCCTATAGTTAACCCTACTCTCTGATCAGTAGGATGTGGGCTAACTTGGTGTATCGGTCTACGATCACCCAAATCGAGTCGTGACCCTTGGATGTATGTGGAATTCCTGTCACGAAGTCCATGGATATTCCATCCCACTCCAACATTGGGACCTCAAAAGGATAAGCCATGCCTGCTGGTACTTGGTTCTCCGCCTTCACAAGCTGAAAAGTGAGGCATCGAGATACAAAATCCGCTACTGCCTTCTTCCTACCCAGCCACCGGTGCTGTCGTCGAAGATCCTTGTACATCATCAGCACTCCCAGATGTACCGATAAACGGGATGTGTGGAACTCATTCAACACATTCTCTTGAAGTGACACTGGTACTAAAGTGTATCCTCTGAAGAGTATGGCATGCTCCCCACATTCAGGAAATCTATCAGGTGCCTTCCCTATGGATATATGAGCACTTCGTGTCTCGTAGTCAGTATCCCCATGATGTGCCTCCCTGACTTTCTAAAGAAGTGGGGAAGTGACTATAAGGGACTAAAGGAATGCTTCTCTATCTCTATCCACAAATGATATCTATAAAGTAGAAAACTACTCCTTCACGTTGCCTCACAAATATATAACATATCTCCTGCTGAGAGCATATCCTGCATCTTTCCCCTTTCTAAGAGTATAGACTATCTCGATGTAAAAGACCTACAGGAAATCAAGCAATCGTCGCTATCTCAGGTTTATGTCCTTATGAGAGAAGATATACCTGAGACATTGGTGATCAGAGTAAAATTTAAAACACTCACCCATCAGATAGTGTCACCACATTATCAATGCGAAGACCACTACTGCTAACTACTAGTCATGGGTAGCATAGTTATGATCATGTTGTCTCAGCTACCAAGAACCATACATGATCGGTGCTCGCTCCTACATTATGACACACCCAAGTCTGGTCCCTGATGTGTCGAAGTAGACTACGTACCATACACCTTTCTATGGAAGCCTCATGATGGGCGAACTAGTTAGCCTGTACCTCAACTCTTGAAAGATATACTGGAATATCTTCGGCCACACGAAGGGTTTCCCCTTCATCATCCAGGCTGATAGTGGTGGTGCAACTCTGGAGAAGTCTGGAACAAACCTGTGGTAGTAACCAGCCAAACCCAAGAAACTTTGTACCTCCAAGATGACATGTCCCAAGAAGTGGACCTCTCGGATCCAAAACTGGCACATCGAGAACATACCATAAAGTTTGTTCTCTCAGAGTCTGTCCAGTACTAACTACAAATTGTAGGCATGATCCACCTTAGTGGTTTAGTATATCAGAATGTTTTCGATGATGACTATGACAAAGAGATCTATGTATGGTTGGAAGATCTTGTTCAAGAGTCTCATGAACACTGATAGAGCATTGGTTAAGCCAAATGGAATAACCTATAACTTGTAGTGGATGTACCGTAATCTGAAGGCCGTATTCTGCACATCCTCATTTAAAACTCTAAACTGGTGATAGCCTGATCTGAGGTCTATCATTGAGAACCCTCGTGGTCCCTTTAGCTGATCAAAGATGTCGCCAATCCTTGGGAGTGGGTACTTGTTCTTCACAGTGACCTGGTTCAGGCTATGGTAGTCGACACAAAGCCTCAAGATTACATATTCCATCTTGGTGAACAGAATCAGGGCTACCTAGGGAGAAACACTGGGCCAGATTAATCCCGTCCCCTAAAAGTCCTCTAGCTGTACCCGTAGCTTATGAAGCTCAACGAGATCCATCTGATTTGCTGGTGTAGATATCGGTGTCATCCCGGGGTATAGGTCAATGTAGAAGTCCACCTCTCTGTGAGGAAGTAGGCCTAAGAAATCATCGGGTAAAACATCTACGTACTAGTCCATGACTATAAGATAAGTCGGAATCTCCACAAAAATTTCTCTTAGAGTAATCCATTCCAACTGATGAGTGATTTTTTGCACCCTCCTCTGAGTAAGTCCTCCATGTGCGGAAAAGGCTCCCTTCTCGCCGGTGAAGGTAAATCTGGTCCCATCCGTGCAGATACACAACACATTGCACCTAATACAATCGATCTAAGAATGGTCTATAGATTACCAGTACATGCCCAAGATGAGGTCATAAGACCTCGACGCCACTACTAAGAGATACCAGCTGATGCTTTCATCTCATAGAGTAAGCTCACACTACTGGAACCTGTGTGTAATCATCGAATCTGCTTCCGTAAGAGTCTCTAGATGTAAGGATCAATCCAATGACTCTATGAGAATCTTTGAGCTCCGAATGAGGGCAGTCACAATGAAAGAGTGACCGGAAACTATGTCTATAAGAACTACACCTATGGTGGAATATACATAGATTATACCTTGAATCATATTTGGAGCACCTTGATCGTAAGCATCAACTTCCTAAAGCTGAGCTCTCGCCTGTACACCTGCTCCATGTCGTCGGGGTGGACCACCTGGTGCTGGTGGAAGTAACACCTCGAAATGTCGCCCACTGCCAGCTCTTCGACCAGCTCCTCTGCCACATTCGCCTGCACCATGCGGACCGCTTCGATCGAATCTCTGTCTCTGCCTGGGATGTCTTATGCCCATCTGCGGATCATCTGAATTGCATGTCCGAATGTCATGAGACATGTGACCCTTCCTTCCACATGAGTAACACTACCCCTACTGGAATGTATTTCTCTACCCCGGGTTCCCTACACAACTGATTCTGAGTAATGAAGTCATCCACCTATGGGTATGGTCCTCTTGGACTTCTGCGACATCTGTCTACAACGAGCTATAGAATACTATGATGCATGTTGACTAGGAGTGGGTCTTGCTACTGGAGACAACTCAATAAAGAAACTCTCCACTCGGAGAGCTCTCTCGAACACTCCTTCCAGTGTCAGGATGCTGATGGAGATCATCAAATCTTTGATCTGACGCTTGAGCCCCTGATCGAAGTTGCGGGCCCTGATGAATGGGTCTCACACCATATCGGTGGAGTATCAATAGAGGTTTGTGAAACTCACTGAGTAATAAGATACATTCATGATACCCTACTACAGATTATGTATCTCCTCTATCTATTCTTCACATAGGGTGTCTAGGACAAACTCTGCCCGAAACAGGATCTCCAAGTCTACCTAGAGTAGTGTCGCCTCATCATTCACCTAGAGAATCAAGCTCCACCATCTTCCTACTTCTGCCTGTAGAAGATTGGGAGAAATATTCACCATGAAGTCGGCTGGTGTCCCTATCAGTCGGAAAACTCGCACCACAACCTCCAGCCAATCCTCAACCGCTTGGGGGTCCATTTCTCCCCTGAACCTGGTTGACATATGGTTCTGGAACTCATGCAATGTGCTCAAGTGGCATGCATCATATCCTGTTGGGGATGGTGGCATAGGAGGCCCAACGGGAAGTAGTACCGCCGGTGCCATCGCTGGAAAAGGGCCCTGTACCGAGGCCTTGTCGCTCAGTGGGTATCTGCGCATACAACTTTTAGGGCTCTAGCTATACGTCTGCAGGGAGGCATCTTGAAAGAAACAGATGTGACACGGTCAATGAATTATACCTGGAGAGATGACCTTGTTGTGATTACTTAGAAAATATTTTGAAAACACACATGCAATCAATGTTTTTGTGAATTGAGTCTGAAATCCATAGTCAGGGTCCTGGTGTATGGATACGTCATCTCCATACTGACACTGGATTCCCTCAACTGAAAACCACATTTAGTACCCTTAACACTATTGCTTCATAGAAAATAAAGGTCAGAGTCCTATATTTTGTGGTAGAACTAACTTCTATGATACCAATTTGTCACAAACCATCCCTCAGGGCCAGTGTTGTGACTAACCCAAGACCGCCTTCCACAGGCTAGGGGCTAGTGACCATCACCAAAGGCATAATTCCTGAAAACTGAGAACGAATTGCCTTTATAAAGTTTAAATACACACAATAGGGCACACAACAGGATACAAAACACTATGCAAAGTGTATAAACAAAAGTGTGTGCTGAAAGTAAACGGATCGGAATATAATCCCAGCAGGAAAGTACAAGTACAATTGAAAAACAAGTACAATAGAAGAAAGGTAAAACAACTGTTGGGTCATCCTCAAAAATTCGTACCTAAAAGGTAGGTATAGTTAGCCTCCTTAGTATTCCATGTCCATCAGTCTCCTCCATGTACTGACTCTATGTAAATTCCACCTCTAGGTACCAGCCATTCATGCCAGTGTCAGCCCCAAGCATCGCTTTCCGTCGTCTGCATCCAATACAACGTGGTGCGGGCATATCACGTGCAGGTGTGATTATAACAATACACAGAAGGAACCTTGATACCCTAAATGTCTCACAAAATCCAACAAGGATATCCAAAAAGAATAATATCATCAGAAAACCCCACTTAGGTATATTCCCACATGTATACCTATGTTATCAAGTAATCCATCTCAACCCTGAGGTAAACACAAAAGTTACTGAATCAGCTCAACAAGTATTTTTATTATCGAAACCTCAGATACTGGAAAAATACTTATATATCAAGTACAGTGGGATTCCCCTGACATCAAGGCACTTCCCACTAACCTCGGGCTTCTGAGGAACTTCTCCTGTCGAGTACCGTGGGTATGATGCGTCACCACGGAACTCCGCACCATAGTTCTACCACAACACAAAGGTGCTCCCCCTCGTATCCTGCTATGTTACTTCTCCTGTCGAGTACCATGAGTCTGCTATGACACCAAGGTGTTCCACAATGTGGGTCTTCCGCGACACCATTGCACTCCCCACAGGGCTAGTGGAGTCACTCCGAGTCAAAACGGTCAGCAATTGTCAGGTCTCAGCAAGCTACTAGGTCTCCGCACTACGCCTGCTTGTCTCCTAGAGGATCTGCTCCATGAGCTACTGGTCAATACTCCAACCATCACAAAGTAATATGAAGAAGTATCTCACTAGTCCTCCGCATCATAGAGTTCTCAAGGGAATAGGTAGCATGTCAATTGAATTCCCAGTATGTGAGTTATTATCCTTTTTGTCTCGGGGGCCCGGAAGGATTAGTGCGCGATCCAACCTGACCATTTCCCAACTATACCCTAAACTCTAGTGGGGTATAATTAATGAGTCTTCCATGATTCAAGATTAATAGTGCTGCTGATGGTTCTTCAAATAGACTTCCAATTCCAATGATATGGTCAAGGAATGTAAAGGTTAGGTAGTGGGCTCGGTTCCTGTCCGACCTGGTCGGATTTACCCTGTGCGACCCCGTATGGGCCGACTAGTTCTAGGTCGACCCAGTGAAATCAATTGGGTCTGGACTTTCCCATTGAGTGAGCCATCCTGTTAGGTTTAGATCCGCCCGCTGGGCCCAGCCCAGCCGATAGTTAGGGTGATTCGGCCCGGCCTCGGGGTCGGTTCGTCCCGGAGCTCCGCAAAGGTGCACCCCAGTGTGGCCCATCCCAAGAGGCGCTACTGGGCCGGTTCGGCCAAGGAACCATGAGGGGGGTCGCGACATAGGAGGCACGAGGCACGCTAGGTAGATGGGGTTTGGCCTGGTAGACGGGCGGTAGCCGGGTAGGCCAAGAGGCGGTCGGGTAAGTGGGCAGACAGTCTGGCGGTGCGTGGCCAGGCAGCCGAGAAGGGCACAACCTGGCCGGAAGGCGGCTGGCCAAGGCGCCAGGCGGGCCGGCGGGTGGTCAAGCACGACATGGGCAAGCTGGAAGTGGAATGGGAGGTGGTCGGGCAAGCCCGCGGGCCGCAGGACGGTGCGGGACAACGGCTCGACCGGATGTGGTGCGTGATGCCTCTAGGGCAGCACAAATAACGGAGGCCACGAGTAGTGAAGCCTTTGTCTTTGCGACCTTCGTCGCCTCATTTCTTCATCACCATGCCAATGAATATCACAAAAGAGATCGATGTAGGGAGTCAGGATATGTTAGATTGGCCCACACCCTCTGCGATTAGGGTGATAACAATCGGTTCATCATGGTAGGAGAACGATGAACAAAAACTCTCCCATCAAAAGAAACATATAATCATTCATCATTTTTAATGAAAAGAAGAACAAGGAACATAAAAGAAAACAACCCCTACCTTTTCCCATTGATCGATGATGAAGTCATAGAAAGAAGAAAATGGAGATCGTCGTTTGTCACATCCGCCACACACTTCCAATCCGAAGCTGCGTCGGCTTGTTGATGACGATGCGGAGGGTAGGTCGGTTGAAGACGTCCCACATCAGTAGGATCCAAGAAAGGAAGTTAAATAAGATCATTTTCGGCGTTCTTCATTGGATGAATTCATTCTTCATTCTTCGTTTTAAGAATGCATTCTTCATTCTTCATTGGATGCTTTCTCCCAAGCTCTTCTCTTCCCAAAGCATCCACCAAATTTCAAATGTCAAGCCAAAAGTGATATCATTTCTCCAATTTAATTATTTCCATAATATTCAAATTGGGGAAATTTATTATGTAGGGTAGTGTGTTAAGGATGGTGCATTGGAAACATTAACGTTAGATGAGTCAATAGGATCCCTTTCATTAATTTGGGAGAGTTGAGAGGTTTTCCTCTCCTCCCATTAATAAGGGGTTTAGTCACATGTGGTCCCCATGTCGTAACCTCTCATGTGAGGTTAGGTTCGGGTGGGCCCCACCAACATAAACTCTAATGGGAGGTTATGGTGTGGTGTTCCAACCTTCAACTTCCATGAGGAGGTTTTAAAAAACAAATTAATATTATGCCACACGTTTTATTTTTATTTAATTCATTCTCTAAAAACCCATAAACTATCTTTTAATCTCGACCCACTGTCATCGAGGTGATAGCCTTCATTAGTGAATATCGACACTATGAGTTCAACAGTGTCCATAGATTTCAATTCTGAGCACTGGTTCAATAGTTATAAAAATCCACTTCTACATTTACTAAATGTACCTGAACAAAACTTCAGAAATTGATTCTGGGAACACTGGGCCTCAGTATCATGCTTCGTAAATTTTCTCGGACTCGTAAAATTCTCATGTATTTATGAAAAAAAAATTCCATGGAATTTCTTGGACATTACATTATTTACTTGAGAAATGATTAAAATTTTTAATATTTATTTGTTCCCATGATGTTTTATGACTGAGATGCTTTAATTATATAGAATGATGTATGATGACCAAGGGTACTGATTTGATTAATGTTTTAGGATCTTGTAGATTCCCAATGAATGATTTTAATTTTTTTATCATTGGGACCTAAATTATACATCACTCAAAAAAATTAGTAAAATAGGAATATGTTATTAGATAATAAGGAAATTAATTTTGAGTGAATCTAGTTGAGTATGGAGCTTTGTAAAATATTATATTATTAAGAGTTATCCCTAAATATAAATAATGCAATGGGGAGTGAACCCAATCCACTTTTAAAATATTGTCCATGGCCATTGAATGAATAAATGACATTATAATCATATTCCCTTTTAAAACAATGCTTTATACTTGTGGCATGTTTTCATTGATCGGGGAATATAATTATATAATCCTCACTCTTATGTCTTATTTCATTTTTTAGAGAAAACATTCTCAATGATTCGTTACAAATGGTTTTTGATTGAATGTGTGTGATTATTTTATATATTGATTATGTTCCCAAATTTTTTTTCTTTTATTATTTTAAATTATGATCATTTTTGGATATTTTTGATGTTTTACCTTACTCTCTATGTGAACTCATTATTTATTATATATCCTTTCACTAGGTTATGATTAAATGATATAGGTTTTATATGTCTATGAAATGATCTAATTTTGAAGAATGTAATAATAAGTTATGTACATAGTTTATTTTCTAATGGTTTATGAATTCAAATCAGTATATCTTGAATACTGTATGTTCATATGTCTTCAATTATTGGGAATTTGTTGAAATATATATTTAATATGATGTTATATTTTTATATTAAATTCATGGGTAACATTATTAAAATGAATACTTAAAATCATATATCATTAGATTTTTTTATAAAATAGGAGATATCTATTATGGAATTGATTATGATAATATATTTTTAAATAATACTGTTCATCATGGTGGTTTTATGATACTAATATGAAATATAATGTTTTTAAAAACAATCAATATTCAATTATAATCATAAAATGGGATTTTATCAGTTTATATAACATAAATACTTAGGTTTCATTGTGATTATGATTCCCTTATGGGGATAAATAAATTATAATTATATAATTTATTATAAACAATCAGTGTTATTTTTTATATTAAAATAATATTATGAATGAATATTCTATGATAATTTATTATTTCTTGATATATTTAACAAATATTTTATAGTATTATATGGTCACATTTTCATGAAAATTACAATCCCAATATATCATTTTTATAATGATATTGTACAATATTAAAAAAACAAAAATTCTTTTATTATTGATTTTTGAATCAACTAACAATCCAATAACTATAGTGAACAATACCAATATAGGAAATAAATCAAATCCGATTTGAATATAGAAAATTTAATATACCCTAGATATAATTAATATAATTTTATTACTAAAGATATTCTAGGATGTTTGAAGTGAGTATAAACTCAGGATAATTGGTTTTTCATTAAAAAATACATTAATTATTTTTATGATTTCCTTACAATGTTTTCCTAATTTTTAATATTAAAAATTTTTCTTTAGTAATTTTCCTCTCATTATTTTAATTATTTTTTATTACAATTTTAAAAAATACCTGATATTATTTATGAATCCTTTTAATAGAATCATTTATATTTTTCTATATGAGACATATTTCAGTTTCTATAGAAATGTATGACATAAATTATTTTTTATGTTTTTTCCAAGAACAAATTTCTGATAAGATATAGAATTTTAGAGTTATTGTGTTATGCTTCTATCTGTTTTATGTTTTAAAAAAATATAACTTATTGACAATGGTTTTTAAATATTCTATTTTACAAGGTTATAATTGAAAACTAATACTTCTTATAATTCTTATGAGATAAATGAATGCTATTTTTATTATAGTAAAATGAATTCTTTATTAAAATTTTATTATGATATGTATAATAATTATTTTGTTTTTTCATGTTTTTGTACATTAGAATTATACATGATGATGGGTGTGTAAAATATGTCCCAAAAATTCCCTATATGTTTAAATTATCTTTATTCATGATATTATTCATGTAACTGAATATGTTATTTCATTATAATGGATATGTATAAGGGTGATTTGTTAGAGTTATGTTATTATTATGTTCCATGAAGTCATTATTATTTTTGTATGATATATTATAGGTTTTAAATAGAAACATTTATATTAATCATTCGAAACATTTATTCTCAGTGAAAAGTAAATATTTATTCATATAAATGGAACTGGTTTGTAATTGAAATAATGATAATGATCAAATATTGATTAAATATTTCCATTTGTTTTCATTTTATTTAATGTTAACATTAAAATAATATTTTTCGATGTGTCATATTATTAATTTCCATTAAAAACAATTTTATCCAAATCATATTTCACATATAAAAGTTTTTTTCTTGATATCATAGTTTTATAAATAATGGAAATTATATTCATGTGTTTTACTGAATTAAAATGGACTAATAGGTTTTCAATTATTATTATACACCTTACTGTGTTTTATACTTATCCCAAAAATTAAAATTTTATTCAAACTGATTAACGAAGATTCAGAATGAAATAATTTCATGATTAGAATATAAGGTATTAATCTAGAAAGATGTAATTGTAACATTTCATGAGTTTCAATACATGAAAATGTCCATATACGTATAAACATTATTGGATTTTTTTATCAAATTTAATTCCCAATTCTAAAAAAATCAATAAAACATTAATGTGAATGTTGGTATTCAAATGGATTATATAAATTATTTAGTTCTTTATTATTTAGTTTGTCTATTATTAGTTGGTATAAAATTATAATATTGTTATCTATAGATATAAGGATGATATATGATTTAGATAATTTATAATTTTATTATATTGTTATGGGATAATGAGTTTACGAGTAACCATAAACATATGGTATAATGTTTTTTTTTCATTTTAAACTTTGAGGTGAAAAGAAATATTTTTATATATGATTATTTTGTATTAAAAACTATTAATTATTGAGTTATATATAACCCATATGTTCAATATGTGCTTATGTGAGAATGTTATTTTAGAAGATTGTTGTTATATTGTTTTGGACATGGGATGAATGGTATAGATAACCATTAGTATTCATACATTCTCTGGTAATGGTTACCTAAAAAAATAATTATTTCTATATTTTGAAATGTAGTTAAGTTGTATAAGTAATATTAAGGATTGAAATTTGTATTTATAATAATATGACTTCTATTATTTTAATGAATAATTTTATAAATTATTTAGAACACTAAAATATTTAGGAATATTTTTTTGAGTATGTTTATTTTTATCTAATTGACTGACATTATTTGAAGGACTATATATGAGTACAATTTTATAATTATGTATAACTTTTTATGATTAAATGTCATTGTGATAAAAGTAATTTTTTTAAAATATTAATATATTACATATTTGGAAATAGAAATTGTGATTTTAGTATACTAATGAGTGTATTTTTTGTGGTAAATGATTTAGTTTATTTCGTATGATTGTGTGATAATGTATTCATTATATATGTCTTTCAACGTTGGTAAGTAGTATTTTTGGAATTTTTATAGTGTTATGTTATTTATTTAAGGATATGGGAATTTACATTTCATATTGATATTCTTGACACTAATCAACTACTTCCTCAAATTATGTTTATTAATATTTAAATGGATATTATCTTTACTCTAGAAATTTTTTTTCTTTTTTGTAATTATTTGGAAAAAATTGAATTACATGTTGTACAGAAACCTCAAACTATGATGAATTCTACATGTTGATGGATTTCAAAATCCATCATAGGTTCATTTTATTTATCCAAGAAAGAAAAATATACCTTCATAATTATGGGTTTGGGATTTTAGAAGAATAATTGTTGGACGAATACTGATACCCCTAGACAATGGATGAAATTAAACTTCCAAAATTGAAATAAATTATGTATATATATTTCAATTGATTTATTATATAATTATTAAAAAAATCCCCTTAAACTTTCATTTGAAAGTTAAATATATCAAGGTTTATTATAAAAAATTCCATGATATAAAGATATTCCATATAAAATCATTCACATGGACATGTATAAGAAAATAGTTTCATCAATTACAATATTTGTTTAATGTCTCGCATTTTTATAATGTCAAAATTATTCAAAAGGTTTAATTTTTTTTGTAGTTTGCATTAACATTATATTTCTATTTTGGATCTAATTATATGTATTTGATTGATCCATGACCTTAGTTTTATATTTGTTTTATGTCGAAGTTATTTCTATGAAATTTCTGACTAGTTTTGAGTGCGTTAGCCCCTAAAAACTATGTTTTAGGAAAGAATTGATAGAGGCATATGATTTGATCAATCCATGTGGCATATATGAGAAACATCAGTATCTAATATTTTCACCAGACATAGTTTACCAAAATGGGTAGTTAGAGGTGCACATTCATGGTTCACATCTTCAATTTCTAAAATTTCATATTCTCATAGTCTCTGCACAATTAAAAATACTCTTTGATTTTGCTTATATGGTGTGGTGTTTGAGAATTGGGAACCGCTAGTTAGCAACATGGTTATCCATTCAATGATTCTAAACCATGATAGTATTTAAAAAGTGAAAAATTGTGATATCTTTCCTCCCTTCTATTTATTTCATTACTCACATTTCTCCTCCATTTTCCCCACACATACAACATGTGGGTCACCTATTCTCTTTCCTGTTTAATAATTTTACAATCTATAAAATTTGTGCTCTAGTTCAAATGATTTCCGAATTTTTATATGTTTATCAATATGACATTGAATCCTCCTTCCATTTATTTCTACGGAGTTGATTTTCATTTTCACCGCTCTATAATTTATGGTTTTGTAGTAATTATCAATCACTTTATCGTGTTCTCTATAACACTATTCTATTATTGGGACATTATAATTTTCATTCATGTTCATATTTCCACTTCCCTATAATGATATTATAATTTGAGGACCATTTTTGAGTTATTTCATGTAACCATTATGTTTCAAACTTCAAAAAAAATTAGTGAATTAAGTCTTCGTATTGATTAGAATGTATCCCAACCAATTTTTTTAAATTTATATTATGCTTGATAGTTTGATTGACATAAAACAATTTTTTAAAACTAAAAATTATATATTAAAATTTTAAATAAAAATTTATATTATTGAAATTGATAAACTTATTATCAAGAATTATCTATATAATTTTTAAATAATTGAAACATATTTTTTAATTCATAAGAAATTAGATAAAATTTATTACTATATAAATTTTATAATAAAAAAATTGTTTTTTACAAAAAAAAAATTAATCATTTTATAACATGAACATTATAACTAATTTTATCCACTTATTTTTTTTTCTTTGAAGAAATAAAGAGAATTTTTTAGACCAGTGTATCTATATTATATTAATGTAAATTTTTATGATTTTTCTTAAAATATTTATTTTTCATTGAAAAATAGAAAATAAAAATTTCAAAATTTACATTAATTTCATATAAATGAATCAACCCAGTTTGATTTTAAATTTATTATTGATTTTCATGATGATATTTTATTTATTTTAATTTTAATTAATTATATAGGAAACATAATATTACATAGTGTTGGTTTCAAATAATTGTTTTGGTGAAAAATGCATTTTACTATTAAGTTTTTTATATAAAAAAATGTGTTTTTATTATAAATAATTAATATTATAGATATTTATTTTTTGAAATTAAATTTAAGTATTTTATAATTAAACATATATTTTTTTTAAATACTATATTTACAGTGAAATTATTGGATTTGATTTTGGTTTACAGTTGATAATTCATTTTACAAAAAGAATTTGTTAATGTGGTTTGGTTAATTAATGAATATATATATATAGACATATATATATATATATATATATCCAATTATTGAAATTGAATCTCATTAAATGGAATAAACATTTGTAATTACAATAAATATTAGAATCTAATATTTATTACTTTAGTTTTATCCTCGGTGAAGAGTATTAATATTAAACATTCATCACCACGGTAATGGTTAAAATATGTTTACTAAGAGGGTTAATCCAGGATATAAGGGTATGATTTATATTCAAAACCAGCAAAAAAGTTTTGATGAATATATTTGAAAAATATATTATCATAATTTCAAATTTATTTCTATTTTTATTCAATTCCATTGAAATTGACCTTATATAATTTAAATGTTGTATGATATTCAATGTTTGTCCCTCCCTTCACCAATAAATGAGAATCTATAATTCATAAATTTTCAAACTATTTTAGCATTATATCCTTGTTATTTATTAATAAAATTATTTCTTATAGACATTCACCTAGTCATATATCATTTAGTATTCTATTTATTCCAATCCATCACGTGTCCAGCTAAAAGTCAAATACTGTCTCCTAAATAAGATGTATAATAATTAAAAAAACATTTTCAAAATTTTCAACATAAAAACATCTATAAACATATTGTATTAAGGAAATAATGATTTAATAAGTATCATAAAAAAATAAAACGTTTTAATAATTATTTAAAAAAATTTCGACATCTTCTCTATCAAAAGGGAAATAAAATTATCACTTGTCTATATATGTAGACTACTACATCCAATTAGCAATATTTTTCAAATTCCATAACATTCATGAAACTATTTTTATAATGATATATTTACTATTTATATTATATATATATATATATCATATTTGGAATTTTTAATTATAATACATTAATTACATTCTTATTATCTGATCTATTGATAAAATGAAACGTCACTCAGTCGTATGTGTGGTCTAGAACATACATAATGAGATGTGATATTATTATAATTTCATATTTACATTAAGATAATAATAATATATTAACAAAAAAATATGTTTTATTTATGATGTAATAACTATTCATGAGTGGGGATTTATCATTTAGATTTAATTTAATTTATCCATCGAAATGTGAAAACATCACTTGTGGGAATGTATATATTACCATCTCTACGAGGTAATGCGGTTCATTATTCATCACAAAAAATATAAAAGTTTTTAGATATGTGTATAATTAATATATATATATATATATGGTATGTAAATCCAAATTAACACTTATATATTAGGGTACCATTATAATATAAAAGTAACATAACTATAAAGCTAAAACATATATGAAATCAAATGTGTTGACACTAAAAATTGAAACATTAATTGAGAATTATTAATAAATAGGGTTTGAACGAAGACAAGTTGATCATATATGATATTTTATATTTTAGTAATATAATTTCTAATATCTTTTAAAAAATCTATATTTTTTATATATGAATCTATAGTTCATATGAAACAAAATTAGATTTTAGTTAGGGGTTTCATCTAAATTTTTCATAATGAAATTATGTCTTAATTATATTAAAAAAATTATATCTGTTTAGTTTATAAACAAATGACTAATTTATTAAAAAGTTATATAATTAAAATCATTCCAATTTAATATCCAAATTATTTTCAATAATCAATTTACTTCATAATCAATTATTAAAAATTATATAAGTATTTTGGGATAGAATCTCATTTTTACTAGGATTATTTTTGTGTAAATCGTACAATGATGAAATAATATGATATAAATCAAAAAATTATATTTTATTTTTTCTCCTCTAGTTATTTCTTGATATTTCATGTTTTTTTAAATTATAATATCTTATTGAAATTAGAATATTGAAACAATATTTTTATGGAAATCCCCAATTGTCTTTATATTCAGTAGGAAAAATTTTCTTCCATATCCTTTAATTTATTAATTTTGTTCTAATTAATGTGTTAAATATCCTCTAAATACTATATCCATTATTTATTTATATATTTTAATTTAATTACAATTTTATTAATGTGTGATTCTTATCATAATCCAAAATTTTATTTTGTCTTTTACTAAAAATATGAACATAGTTTCTGTTTAAATAAACACCACATGAATGGATTTACCCAATATCATGAAAAATATTTTCCTTAAATATTAATATATATATTTAGATTTTCATAATTATAGTATATTTTTCCTCTATTTTTTGAATATTTTTATATTAATAATATATGACTTAAATTGAAATGTTTTTTTAATTAGAATTTTTTTACAAGTATTTTAATGGTATTTTTACTGTAAAAAATCCATTGTTGTTTATAATTACTTACTTGGGAAATGATCCAATATTTCCATGTTTATTTGTTCTCGAGATGGTTTTTGACTAAGATAGAGTAATTATTTTGAATAATGTATCATGTAAAAGGGTAATGATTTGATTAAAGTTTTATGATACGGTAGATACCAGTTGAATGGTTTTAATTTTGTGATGGTTGGGACTTAAATATTATATCCCTCAAAAGAATTAGTTAAATAAGAATATGTTATTAGATAACAAGGAAATTAATTTTTAGTGAATTTAGTTGAGTACGGGGCTTTGTGAAATATGATATTATTAATAGTTATCCATGACTATATAAATAATGGAATTGGGAGTGAACCCAATCCACATTGAAAATACTTTCCATGAACATTGAACTAGGAAATGGTTTTATACACTTATGTCCTTTAAAAACAATTCTTTATTCTGATTTCATGTTTTCATTTATCGGGGAATATTATTATCGAATCCTCACCCTTATGTCTTATTTCATTTTTTAGAGAAAACATCCTCCATTATTCATTACTAATGATTTTTAATCAAATGTGTTTGATTATTCTATATAATGATTTTGTTCTCAAAATATATTTCTTTTCTTATTTTAAATTATTTTCATTTTTGGATATTTTTTATGTTTTCCCATACTCTCTAAATACACTCTACATTTATTATATTGTATTTCACTAGGTTATGAAATGATATAGGTTTTACATGTCTAAAAAGTGTTCCAAATTTGATGAATGTAATCATAGGTGATGTAGATATGTTATTTTCTAATGGTTTATGTATTCACATTAGTAAATATTATGTACTGTATGTTTATATGTATTATAATGGTGGGAATTTTATTTAATATTTATTTAATATGATGTAATATTTTTATATTAAGATCATGGGTAAAATTATTTAAATAAAGACTTAAAATCATATATTATTTGATTCTTTTAAATAGAATATATTTATTAAGGATTCCATTATTATAATATATTTTGGAATAATATTTTTCATCATAGAGGTTTTATGATACTAATGTGAACTATAATGTTTTTAAAAATAGTCATTATTAAATTATATTCATAAAATGGGATTTTATCTGTGTATATAACATAAATACTCAGGTATTATTATTATTATGATTCCCGTATGAAGATAAATAAATTATAATTATATAATTTTATATAAACAATCAGGGTTATTATTTTAAAACAAAACGATATTATGAATGAATTTTCAATGAAAATTTATTATTTTGTGATATTCTACACTACATTGTTTATAGTATTATATGTTCATATTTTAATGAAAATTAATAATATAATACATCATTTTTAAAATGATATTTTACCATAATGAAAAACAAAATTTCTTTTATTATAGATTGTGTATCAACTGACAATCAATAACTATGGGGACCAATACCAATATAGGAAATTAATCAAATTCGATTTGAATATATAAAATGTAATAAACAATGCATATAATTAATATTATCATATTATTGAAGATATTATAGGATGTTAGAGGTGAGTACGCACTCAAGATAATCGGTTTGTATTTTAAAAAATACATTAATTATTTTTATGTTTTCCAAAAAAATTTCCTCATTTTTAATATTAATAAATTTTCTTTAGTAAATTTCCTCTCATTATTTTAATTATTTATTAGTACCATTTTAAAAAATACCTAATATTATTTATGAATCCATTTAATATAATTGTTTATTTTTTTTCTATATGGGATATATTTTAGTTTCTATAGAAAAGTATGACATGACTTATTTTTCTTGTTTTTTAAAGAACAAATTTCTGAAAAAATTTGGAATTTTAGAGTTATTATGTTATCCTTCTATGTTTTTATTATTTAAAAATATTTAACTTATTTACATTGGTATTTAAATATTCTATTTGACTATGTTATAAATTTAAAACTAATACTTCTTATAATTTTTATGAGATAAGTGAATGCAATTTTAATTTTGGTTAAATGAATTTTGTTAATATTTAATGATGATATGTATAATTTTTATTATTATTTTCATGTTTTTGTACATTATAATTATATATGACGATGGGTGTGTAAAATATGTCCCTTAAATTCATTATATATAGATATTATCTCCATTGATAATATTATTCATGTAACTGAACATGTTATTCCATCGTAATGGATATATATCACAGTGATTTGTTAGAGTTATGTTTTTGTTATGTTCCATGAAACAATTATTATTTTTGTATGAATAATTATATGTTTAAAATTGAAATATTAATTTTAATGATTCGAAACAGTTATTCTATGTAAAAATTAATTATTTCATTATATAAATGGTATTTGTTTTTATTTTAAATAATGTTAATGATAAACCCTAGATTAAATTTTTCCATTAGTTATCATTTTTTTAAATGGTATCATTCAATGAATATTTTTCTATATGTCTTATTATTAGTTTCCATTAAAAAAATAGTTTAGGCAACTTATATCTCACCTCTAAAAGGGGGTTTTGTTGATATCGTAGTTTTATATATAATGGAAATTATATTCGAGTGTTTTAATTAATTACAATGGATTAATGGGTTTTCAATTATTATTATACCCATTACTCAGTTTTATACTTATTCCAAAATTTCAAAATGTTATTCAAATGTTTTAACAATGATTTATAATGATATTGTTTCAAGACCATGATATAAGGTATTATTATTTAATGATGTAATTGTAACATTGTAGGAGTTTCATTAAATGAGAAATGTCTATATATGTATAAACATTATAAGTGTTTTTATCTAATTTAATTCCCAATTCTAAAAAAATTCAATAAAACATTAATGGGAGTGTTGGTCTTAATATGGATAATATAAATAATTTAGTTTTTTTATTGTTCGGTTTTGGAATTATTAGTTTGTATAAAAGTATAATTTTAATATCTGTAGAGATAAGGATGATATATTTTTTAGATAATTTATGATTTTAAGATGTTGAAATTGGTTAATGATTTTATGAGTAACGGTAATCATATGGTATATTGTTTTTTTTTTTGCATTTTAAAAATTGAGGTGAATAGAAATATTTTTCTATATAGTTATTTAATATTAGGAACAATTAATGATTGTGTTATATATTACCCATATGTTCAATATGTTATTATATGAGAAGGTTATTTAAGAAGTCTTTTGTTATATTTTTTTGGACATGGGATGAATGTTACACATAACAATTAGCATTAATACATTCTCTAGTATTGGATTCCTAAAACAGATAGTTATTTATTTAATTTGAAACGAAGTTAAGTACTATAAGTAATTTATGTATTGAAATGTGTACTGATGATAATATCACTTTTGTTATTTTGATGAATCATTTTATAAATTCTTGAAAAAACTAATATATTATGGAATATTTTCTCGAGTATGTTTTTTTATCAAAATGATCTATATTTTTTGAATAAATATCTGTGAGTAAAATTTTATAATTTTTTACAACATTTTATGATTAAATGTCATTGTGATAGAATTAAATTTTGTATAAAATTAATATATAATGGATTTTTAAATGGTAATGGTAATTTTAGAATACTAATGAGTGCATTTTTGGGGTTAAATGTTATAGTTTATTTTGTATGGATGTGTGACCATGTTTTCATAACATATGTCTTTCAAAGTTGGTAAGTAATATTTTTAGAATTGTTATAGTGTTTAGTTATTTTTGTAATATTATTGAAATTTACATTTTACATTGATATTTTAGACACTAAAATATTTCATCCTTAAATTATGTTTATTAATATCTCATTGGATATTATCTTCACTCTATACAAAAATTTGTCTTTTGTATTTTTTTAGAAAAAATTGAATTACATCTTGTATAGAAACAGAAAACTACGATGAACATTGGGCATTGATGGATATCATTATCCATTATAGGTTCATTTTATTTATCATACCTTGGAAAATAAATCTTCATAATTAATGGTTTTGGATTTTAGAAGAATCATTGTTGGAAAAATACCAATACCCATTGACTAGGGATGAAATTAAACATAAAAAATTGAAATAAATTATGTATAAATATACCAATTTATTCATTATATAATTATTAAAAATATACCCTTTAATATTAATATGTATGTGAAATATATCATGTTCCCCTATAAAAATTATTCATTCTATAATGATATTCCATAGAATCGCATTCACATGTACATGTACAGTAAAATATATTCATAACTTACAATATTTGTATAATGTCTTGAATTTTTTAGAATGTCAAAAAATTTCAAAAGGTTTAAATTTTTTCGTGGTTTGGATTATCATTATATTTATATTTTGTATCAAATTATATGTATTTTATTTATCCATGACCTCATTTTTATATTGGTTTTATGTCATAGTTATTTCTATGAGATTTTAGATTAGTTTGGAGTGCATTAGGCCCCAACATCTATGTTTTAAGAAATCATTGATAGAGGCATATCATTTGATCAATCCATGTGTAATATATGGGAAACATCATTATCTTACATTTTCACAAGACATAGTTTACCAAATTAGTTGGTTTGTGGTGCACAATCATGTGACACTTCTTTAATTTGTAATAGTGCATGTTCTCATGGTCTATATACAATTTGAAATACTATGTGATTATGCTCTCGTAGTGTAGTGTTTCAGAAATGGGCACCCCTAGTTAGCACATGGTTATCCATTAAATGATTCTAAATCATGATAGTATTTAAAAAGTGATGTTTTTTGATATATTTTATCCCTTCTTTTTATTTCCTTCCTCAGCGTTCTCCTCCATTTTCACCACACATACAACATGTGGGTCTCCTATTCTCTAACCCATTTAATAATTATCATATCTATAATATTTGAGCTCCAATTCAAAATATTTCAGTATTTTTAGGTGTTCATTGGTATTTCATTTAATTCTCTTTCCATTTATTTCACATTTATCTCACTATATGGGATAACAAAGCCATGTGATACATTTTCACTTGTTTTCGGTACATTTTCTTGAACCAATATTTCACTTATTTTCGATCTATTTATAGGAAAATATTAGATGGGAGAGATCTTATAAGAATAAAGTTTGTTGTTCCAAGACTTATCCTTGATAGAGGAAGTTTTTTTTTGTGTCTTAGTTAAAAGAAATTAGTCTTGTAACTGAGAGATAAAACATAAAATTAAATCAAAATATTATTGTTTAATAATTAATGTCATGGGATACTTATAAAAATTCCATAGAATCTTATTGTAAATACTATATTGGTTAAGAGGGATTAATATAGTTTGTCTTGTTAGTCATTTTACTTTTTATTTATTAATTTAATAATGATATGAAAAATTTGGTTTCAGAGAATGTGATTATCTTGGACCACCGTTTTAGGTTGTTATAATCACATAGATAGAGGTGACATGGTTTTATAGGATTTGGGTAGAGTGATACATTTTTGGTGATGTTGATCTTTATGTGGAGGTGATATCGTCATCAGTTTGAGGTGATGAGGTAATCAAGATGAGGGAAGAGATATCAAAACATTGGGGATTATTGGCCATTGGGTTTTATCAACATAGTTGTTGGGGCATGAGGTTTCATTTGTATGTGGATTATGATTAATGGTTTTACCACTTAATAATATTAGATGGTGTTCCAGTGTATTTGTGTGCACATAGATTTGACTATGTTGAGATATTATTGACTAATCACTGTCGGTGGAGACCACCATTGATAGTGTGTCTTAGGGAATTGTTTTTCCCATATGTTATATTTGTAGTTCTCATCATAGAATTCCAAATGGATAGTAATGTAATAATTTATAATGTTGGTGAGAAAATTAGTTGGGGGATAAAAATATTTTTTTTTCTTGAGAGCAACTGTTCTTGACTAATGAATTATAGGTTTCATCATTCCCTAATGAATTTTCCCATCGAGCTGATAGTGATTTATAAATTAAAGGATGGATATATTTATCCCTCATGATATAGGGATATTGATATGACAAGGGATTTTTTTGATTTTATCTGAGGGACTTTGGGATTATTTTTTTCGGCATACTGTTGGGATCCTAGAAAAATGGCTTCTAGAATAAGGTTTTGGCGACATAATTATGTATGAAAACATATAGTTCATGTAGTATGACATTCATTATGGGATTCCTCATGTAATTATTATTGCGTTATAACAAATGTATATATATTTACACAAACATGTATTATATGAAAAAAAATTGGGGAATTTTCTCATACTTATGCTGGTGATAGACAAAGAATGTGGTGCTTCCCTATGGCTATAGAGAATAATTGAAGTATTTTAATTAATAAATTTCTATTTGATTTATATTTTTCATATTTTTCATACTCCAGTTTAATTTTAGATGTAATATCGTAACTTGTTAGTGGTGGCCTACTGAGTTTATACTCACACCCTACATACACCCCACATGACACGTTTAGAATACATTAATTTGTGATTAATAATGTGATCATCCTTAGGTGTCATACCTTAGTGATATTTGAGGTAAATATTACCTGGGATGGATGGAAAAAGACAATAGAAAAACATTCATAAATCTACTATTTCCATTTAGATTTTTTGTTGTGTAAGGATTTACTTATATGGTTGGAATAGGTTGAACTATTTTATATTCTTTATATGACCTTCTATGACATGTAGTGTTTTTCTATAAATGGTTATATGATTGTGCTTGTTTACCACTATAGTTATTATGAATTTCTTGAGTAATATCATTTATCATGCTGAGTTATTTTCTGATTCATATATATATATATATATTCTATAGTAATTAAAATTTCATGAGGGTATTGTCTCCCAATTATCACATATTTAGACCCTCCCTGCTAGTTTGTAGCCTTTATTAAACATGGAGGTGTGCCTAAGGCCTAATATCCAACCGACCCAAAAGACTATATGGGTTGAATTTTTTTAGGGATTCTACAAATGTTATCAAATGTGTTTCAATTCTATTACAGTGTTACTATAAAGATAATGTTTGACTAGAGACTATTATGTAGTCATAATAGGGTATATAGGTTGTGTTTGGGTACCATCACAACCTTGGACGGGGAGTATATAATGATTCTAGGGGTGATAAATTTTTGTTATCATTTGGGATATTAGAGTGTACTTAATTTCCACACTAATCAGTGCACTTTTGTGTGATTGCAATGGATTACATGGTTTTAACCCTTTACCCTGTATAATATCTAATGATTGTTCATGCATCATGATAGAAACATATTCAATTATGATGTTATATCATTCTCAGGATCACCATTTGAAATGTTGGATGTAATAATAGGGTTGGATTGTTTAATTTGTCAATAAGGAATATTTAAAATGTTTTCCTAGTTAGACTAATCAATATCATTCTACTCAACTATCCCATATTTGTAGTTCCAAAGAAAATCTATATAAGAAGCTATGAATATAGTATCTAAGGTCCCAACTCTGTTATGATTAGGCAGGGATAATAAATAGGGTAGGTAAGTTGACTGAAGTTTCAACGATGATGTTTATATTTTTTGTCATGTATAGTTAATTTTCTGCAATTCTACTCAGATACCTTGATTGATTATATGTTATGTGATGAATAAATATAAAGTGGAAATGAAAGGAGCAATGAATTTGGATGATATATACTACCTAGCATCAATATTGAAAGGTGAGAGGCCCTGAGGAAGGATTTGATTTCACATGGGTTTAGTATGAGAGTGTAAGGGTTATTAGATGTTCTTTTTGTTTATGTTTCCCTATTTATTATATATATATATATATATACTATTATGTACTTCTGACCATTATGTTTGGTTTTTAGTGGGATTAAACCTAAAAGAATTCGGATCGATAATTAAGAAGTCATAGATATTGTACTACATGAGCGTGCCAGGGATAATCCCTTTCAGTGTTGGCATGAGGCCCCAAAGTGTTGCGATGATTATGAGGTGTAGTTATAGGCTCCAGTAATGGAAAGAAGATCAAATCATATAGAATATTTTTTTATGGATTAATGAGAATATAAGCGTGTGATTGGTTTTTTTCCTATTTGGAATTGACATAGGGGGAGATAGAGTAAATCCACATATATTTTCTCTCACATGTGAGTTATAGACATAGTACCCACAAATATTTCAGGGCGAGGCTCGATCCCATGTGGAAAATAGTGGTATCAAGATTGTGAAGACTATCATTGAACATCTCAATAAATTCCTTAGTAAGAGGGAGAGATTGGTGAATTATATTCTCATATGTCATGAAAATAATTAGTGGGATGTAAAATTTAAAGGAGGCTGACCTGGTCGATGGTAATGGATGGATTTTGAGGTCATGTTCTTTGATAACATCTTCCTTAAGACGCTAAGGTTAGATAAATCCCATGTTTTTATAAACCTAAATTAAGGAGAAACATCATTTATGGACTATGATGATAATTTCCTAGCCATGCCCTATTTTTCTCCAACAATGGATTGAGGAAAAAGTTCCATGGTGTTGAGTTTTGAGTATGTATTCTACCATTCCATCATGGATTATGTAAACATATATAGGCTTCAATTTCTGTGTGAAGTGGTGAATAAAAGATTGATCACTGAATTGGTCGTTTTTAATAATTAATATCAAATCAGGTGAGTTTAGAGGTGACGCTTCTAGCAACAAAATGTTATACCAAGAGGATTTTCATTAGGTAAGTGATGCTAGAGACTTAGGAAGACAAAAATAGAGTGGGTTGTCTATAGTGTACTTTTAGTGTCAGTATTGAAGGAATATTTGGAATGATTATGAGTAGAGTCTATGGAATTCCCTAGAATGAGGCTAGATGGGGAATCATGAGAGGTTTTGGATGAATTATTCATGGATATTTGGGAGTTGGGGATAAGGTCATATTTAGGGATATAAGGTAAGGGAAAGATTTATACCATGTGTTGGAACCCGGGACATATTTTCACATCAAAGTAACATTATAGATAGAGATACCCATCAATAGTTTTAGTTCTGGGATGTTTTTGTAGCTCCACTAGAATTCTAAGCTATCGATAGTCTGATATCAGGCCTGATGAATACATTTGAGCATCCATGGTCAGAGCAGGATAAGAGCCAACAACAGTTAGAGGAACTCCATGGGAATGACTATGTTTCATTGTTTTATCATGTGTAGTTTTTAGCGAACATGTTACAAGTGTGTTATCATGGGATGCTGTTGAGTATTTCCTACCTTATAATTATCAATGTAACATATGTGTGGGGGCTTGATCTTGTTTGTTGTGTTGTGGATTATTCTTTTAATAAATTATTTAAATTATGATATGACTATTCTAGTTCCATAGGTAGGTGGTGGGTCTCACCTGAGTATTTAGATGTTTCTGACAACTTGAAAATATGTATAATGTTTTTTCAATATGTGAATGGTTCCAGAAATGTGAGGTAATTCTGATCACAACATTAAGGTGTCTTGGTCATCAGTTTTAGTGAAATTTGTTTAGAATGAGGGAATGGATATCATGACATTGGATGGGGTTTACATTTGGGAATTAGCGACATAGATTTTTGGGAATGAGGTGTTGAATGTTGTATCATAAGTTGTTTGGTGATTGTATCCCATTTTTGTTGGTCGAAATGTTGTTGGAGTTCTATTTATACATATTGGACATAGTTGTGTTGGTATTTACAAATCATTGCGGGTGGAGGCCTCTATTAATATTGCATCTTTGGTGATGGTGTTGAATATAAGTGATGTTGGATGTTCTCATCATATAAATCAACATGGAAGTTGATAGAATACCAGAAGATGGTGTTTAGAGCATATGTTGGGGGTTGAGTAATTCCAATTTATAGAGGCTCATGATTTGGGAATGTCGGAGGATGTGTATCATCATTCCTAGTGACATTAATCTATTGAGATAACTATGATTTACTTATTATTAGATTTATAGAACCATTCTTATAAAAATCAAGTTATTGGACTGATGGGAGTTTCAACATAGATGTATGAGCGGCCAGAGGCTTATTGTTTTGGTGTTCCATTATTATTCCAGAGACTTCACCAATGAAATGGAGTTCTGATGACATAATTATAGTTGAAAATGATGGTTTATTTATTATTATATTCATCAAGGGAAACCGTTCTCACTATGTCATGGGTTTTCAAATCTTAAAATATATATATATGTATAGACATGATAATTAGGCCATATATATATTTGGGGGAATGTATTAAATATTATATTGATTATATTTGAAGAAGGTAAAACTTCCTTATTTCTGTTGATCACAATGAAATATGAATAATTAATAAATTTGTGTGTGATGTTGTATATTTTTTATGCCCATTTATTATTAAATACAAAATATATTCACACATTGGTTTTTTAATACAGATTTAATACACACACCATATTTAGATCATTTGTGATTCATGTAGGATTTGTGTATGTGATATAATATGAGGTAGCAACTTTATAATCCTGAGTATAATGACATTTGATTTTGATTTTTCATTGGATGGATGGGAATAGACTATAGTAGTTCATACATTTAACTAACATTTTTTTATACCTTTGTTTGATTTATGTGTTTACTAATATGGTTGGAGATGAGTGTTCACGATTAGAAGTCTTGTATGGACTGATATAACATATAGTGTTTATCTACAAATGGTTCAACCTTTTGGAATGTTTACTGCTGATTTTCATTATCTTCTACTAAGTTACATTATTACTTGTGATGATTTATGGCCATATTCCATTATGTTATTTATAGGGACCATTGTTATAATATTCTTTTGAGGTTATATCCTCCACATTATCAATTAATCTGAGCCAAAATATTATTCCTCATCATTTGGAATACTATGAGGCACACTTAAGGACTACATGGAAATGGACCCTGATCATACATTTGGTGGAAATCAGGAAAGAAGACTATATTATGATTTGTTCCCATGTTATGACTTATAAATTTAAATTACTCATATATATGATATCTTTTCACGACATAAATCAATTTAAATAATTGTTTTTAAATAACATTTATACTTCTATTTGCATCAAACAATAGTTTTAAAAATTAAATTGACACTATCTATACAAGAACAAATAACCTAGAGGAATTTCATTATATTTTATTGTTTTTTAGTTCATAGACCATGTTATTTATAAGATTTTTTGTTGACTCATCCCTTATTCATTATCTCATGTGCCATTTTTTTGTAATATGTACTACTAGGATTGACTACTCTTAAATTTCACTATGATTTATGATAATTCTACATAGATGACCCCATCCATCTAATGGTACCCCCATCAGAAAAAATTGATGGAAGATAGTAATGACTCCAATGTCCTATCATAAGTATGTCTCGGGTATGAGACTATAACTAAGGGTATAAATCCCCACACATAGGAGAGGTAAAACCCTAAATCAATATTTATGGATTAGATAATAGTATTCCAATTAACAAAAAAATTAATATAAAAAATAATGGTGGATATTAATACTATCCCACAATTCTTTTATAATGTAAAAAATTAATTTTTCTCCCATAATAGGTACCAATATAAATCCAAAGCAGTGACTCAGCAACAACTCAATTTTTTTGTGTTGTAATTTGAAACATGATTTTAGAATTCATCATAGAAACCTTAAAAATATTTTTTATATAAAATGGTTTATAATTAAATGTATAAATGGTGAGATCATACTTATAGTCTATTAGGCACATTTGAAAATATTATACTAATGGACCAGTGGATAAGTTATAAAATTAACATGCACATAAACCCAAAAAAACTTTTCCATAAAAAATATTTCCAATAATACAAATAAAATGATCATTTATAATAATAAAAAATGAATTATATCAATATAATTGGTTCCCCTACCACATTCACAATGATTTTCAGCATTCAAATTCTAACTTTGTACATCATGGTTGTTCTATCCTTTATATAGAATCTAATGTGAAAATTCATGGATAAATTCATTATACTATGAACACCACATGAATCTATTCATCAAATCTAACCAGAATTCATAATATAAAACCTCATCATACCAATCAGATTACATGAAACTGGTCATAAAAATTGTATACACTCATATCCATTTTTATATATCTAGAATGGTAATTTATCATAAATATAAAGGAAAAAAACACATGACATCCACTTTTAATCAATAAACCCGTCTATGAACCACCTCAACGATATAATTATTACAAGAGTATTTGTACTATGTCCACATGAAATGATATCCCATGTGTAAAAATTCTTTCAGAAGAGAGAGCAAGTAGTATGTGATAACCAATAATCAATCCTCAAAATCATATATTTTAGGACAGACTTCCCTCAAAACATCGGGGAGTTGTCAAATTATTTTCAACACAACTGTGGTGAATATAAAAATGAAAATTAAATATATATAAATATATATATATATATATATATTAGTTACACACAAAAACCCATGTATGGGTTTAAATAATTATCATTATCAAAACTCTCAACCACACATAAAGGCCTCGTAACCTCTTCTACATTCATTTCATAGTTTATATAAAACACACCACCTAATAAATAAATAACCAAAAGCCACATTTATTAATTTCACTTCACAATAATCCATTTTTATAACTCCAAAATTATAAACCATTAACACTTATTTGAGACTCTACATTTTATATTTTAATAGAACAATAGTAGTCACAATAATGTCATTAATTCAAGATTTCAAGAGTTATTAATACTCATACAATTTTAGTTTCAAAAATAATAATTTATTTTATCACTATTAGTTAACTAACACTACACATCACAACCCATTAATTCCATGTGTTAACATGATATGATCTACAACCAAATGTAAATTAATCCAAATGTATCTTTTCCATCCACCTTTGACATCTAAAAAATCATCACATCTCAACCATAAAAAATCACAACCACTTTATGTGACAACCACACCATACATTAACAATTACATAACATAAATATCACAAAACAAAACCACAAAACATCACAATTACTAAAAATACATCATTACAAATACTAAACAAATAAAAATTTGGAAAGTGATAATGATATTTATAATGTTAAGTTATAATATTTGATTATAATTCTCATGCAATATTGGATTCCACGAGAAAGAAATTTATTATCTAGATAAATATTAATATTCATTTACATGTGTGGTGAATTCAAAATTATTTTATCAAAATTACTATCTAAATAAAAAAATAAACATTAACAATATAAGTAAAAGATAGAGAGAAGGAAATAAATTTCAGGAATTCATTAATCTATATATTAATCCCTTGAACATGTTGACCTCAAGTTATTTCTCTACATCCCCTTATTCATTAATACAATAAATTAATTATCTTCATTAATTCCAAAAAAAATACATCCCATGAAGAAAAATAATATTGAAATAATCATATTTATAACTATTTTATGAAATATGAAGGATACTCTTCAATTTATGCTTCAAATAGAAATTCAAAAAACAAAAGATAAACCACTAATGATCTCTAACAAAACAACACATGATCCAAGGAATTGAAAGGCCCCATAATAGCTACCAATGATTGTTAATAAAAAATAATCAATGAATACATGTATATAATATATTATTGTGTTGCATAATGGGGGAAGAGAGGATTACCTCCATTCAATGAAAATAATTTTCAATAGTTCATAATAACCATGGGTTTCAAATTACCATGGGAGGTTACTTGATAAGGGATAATTGAGGAGGAATCTACCAAGAGTAGAGGAATGATCTTAATCTCCCGAAAAGTGTGAAGAAAAGATTTTATTTATCTGACAAAATAATGATACCCCGCCTTTCTATATGTAAAAACAAAAATACCCATTGATTTCTGAGTAGATTCAGAATTTGAATCCACCATTTGAGATCCTATATTCACCCTTATTTTAAAATACGATTTTACCACCACTACAGACTGTAACACAAAATTGTCTATTTAGTGGTGGTATAAGAAAATGAATACATTAATAGAAAAAATTACAAACCATCCAAAACCAGACCATTTTAACCTCACTATTTATAGAACTATGATGTGGTGATCCTCCATTGAACATTCGTGACATATTCTCAAATATTGCTCCACAACATGATCCATTCCCTCTCTATGAGTTTTTGGATGCTCATACCACATAGGTAGACTAATATGATAAAATGTAAACTTCCATTCCTTTTTGATCACCTATACCATTTTATAATGAGTATAGAAACACATAAGAACCACCACTATTTTTTATAAGACATTTTACAAAATGTGGTTTCCTCATGAAGGCTAAAACACCCCCTAATACATTTGAATCCCATCAAAACTCTCCCACAAATAATCCAAGCCTCCAAAAATATAATATAAGTGTTGATATGGTCTGATATATTACATTTGATACCCTATAAACAATTATAATTCTCAATAATCAAATAAAAAATGAATAATAAAACATAAGGAATGGGTCAGTGTTTAAATACCATGAGATTCTTCATAGTGATATCAAAATAACTGAAACACTTCAACAACAATTCACCAAACTCAGGATTTATTATTCTAAATATTCATCAGCATAAACATTACAAGATCATCACATCACAAAACTTTTATTATCAAAACAATCACACTACATGAACCCAGTCATTTAAATAAATGAAATCCCCCTTACACTATAAAATATTTTTTATCTGGATAACATTGAATCCCCCTTATGGTTTTCAAATGTATCATAATATAAATTGTAAATATTAAGAAGTAATTATACCCTTTTCATACTCCTAATCATTGATACATATCATCATTAATGGAATATTAAAATTTCATAAACTAGCAATTTTCAAACATAAAATTTTCATTAAAGAATTCTATTAGAAGTAACTCATAATAAAAAATCTTAAATTGAACATATTTGTGTCTATAGTTTTTGTGAACTCTCTTACAAGACACAATATCTCAATAGTACGTAAAAAATGGGATCTAACATCCATGAATCACTATATCTTGATGATCCTTGATACGTTTTGCTTGTTCCATGACTGTCATATTGTCCTCGATATCCAAATTGTACCTTCCAATGACATGTGAGTCATCGGGAGGAATTTGATGGAGCAAGGGTAAGTGAAAAACATTATCAATTATACCCAACAATAGGTATTCGACAATTATGTCATGCTCAAATACTTCAAAATGACCCTTAAAAGGTGTACATGTTTATTACTCTAGAAAAATCCCTTTTCATTTAATGATGATTAGACATTACAAAGAGGTTTCCCCCAACCATAAACTCCGATGTTCAGCTCCTATGATTTGGAAATGATTTTTTTGGTTTATTGGTACCTTTATTCACTTATAAATTCAAAAATTGTTATGAAATGATATGAACCACATTAGTAAAGAGAAATGATGGCTCCCTGACTACGTCACATCACTAAATGGATTAAAAAAACCTTCTTATACAAATACCATAACATAGATATGCTGATATATGAGTGGTAGTTATTGTTATAAGATATAAAAACCAAATTAATGTTCATTTTAAATGGACCATGTATGTTGAAAATATATAACTTAATCATGTGATACAACACTATGAAGGTTCAATTTATTTATCTAACTCTGTAAAGGTGGAATAAAATTTTCAAAAATAATTGTATTCTAGAAATGTGCATCAAAATTATCCAAATTCTCGGGGTCAAATTAGAATATATATATTACCTAATGGCCTTAGGAAAACCATGTAACCACACAACATCATCAACATACCTAATTACCAAAAAAAATATAGATTACCTGACTCATTAATTGATAGGATGTTATAAGACATCATCAGCGAATCAATGATTACCCAAATGGGATCATATGTTCTTTGATAACAATGTTTTAACATGACATTGCATATTTATACATCAACCCAAATCCATTTTTTTCTAAGGGTTGCAGCACACTTCCAAGATCATGATTTCCATACATTAACTTATTAAAAACAATATATAATCCCACAAACTCTAACCCAACACCTTTTATCCTCATCACAATGTTATATCCTCATACTATAGTACATCATAGATACTATCGGGTGAACAACCAAAGCTGAAATGTAAAAATCACATTGGAATCCCCCAAATATTTCCATAGAAATGAACTGCATCCCCTAAAATCATCTGATTTTTTCTATAATATAATCATCCATCCAGATAATAACAATAGAAAACAAGATAACACATCACCCCTAACGTTTGAGTCTCCACTCTAGGGCACTGACACATGCAACATCATTTTTTTAATACTATTTTCTATAAAAAATATTCCACAAACAAATAAATTTTCATATATATGCATGACTACTAACTCTAATATTTCCCTCTAATAATCCCTTAATCATTGTACAATATCTCTTCTGGATGTCCTTCTCTGTCTTTCAGTCATGAACGTTCTATATCCCATTTTGTAGGAGATATTATAATCAAATACATAACTGAGATTCATATACTTTTAGTTTAATATATTCATGATTCACTTTGAGAAAATATCCTTAATAATTTTTATTTGGTAAAGACCATAAAATAATATCTGATTATGAGATGATTCCACTACATTAACACAATTTCAATGACTTATAGTTGTATATCAAGGTTGGAAACTTGAAATTCCTTGTCACAAAACTAATTATACATTTAAGAAATAATTTCTTCTACTATATCAATCTATTTCCCTATCGAAATAGAAGAAATCATATAAACAAAAAATACAACGCCTTCTTCAATTAAATAATCGCCCAGAGTACATATCAATCTATCCATTTGGTGTTCAAATGAATCGTAGAAATTTCTAGTCCAAATAATGTCTAGATATTTATTGTAAAAACCTATCAAAGGGGGCATAAACTATTTAAAATGGGATATAATCCTCTGCAAATATAATTAACATTCCTTATTACATTATATAATATTTATTTTTAATAAATAACCCACTTAAATTCATATTTAGGATCTATTAATGTTTAGAGTTTTAGAGAATTGGGATATAATACATAAATAACATTCCTCATTTATACACAGTGGATACAAAAAAAAATCCTTTTTATAAGAAATATAAGACATTTCAAATAAAATATGTTTTCATTGAAAAATCATCATTACATTTAACCTAGAATTATTCTTCGATGTCACATCATTGTAACATAAAAATAAATGAAAAACATTGGATGGTATAAACAAGATTATAAAAATATGTAAAAGGAAATAAAAAATCATTATTCCCGAAATACTTATAAACATATGGAGTTAGTTGGAAAAAGACAGACTTGATACCCATATATCCTTACCTTGTAAAACTTGAGATTTCCACGAGATTTAATCAAATCATAAAAAACATATATAGAACCATAATGGTTTCTTGGCGCATGAAATACATAATCTTACAACCCTATCAGCTACCTTATGATATGAAACCCATATGAATACATTATAATGTAACCCTAATGCCTACCTTTTTGTGTAACCATCATTGTTAAATTGAAGTAACCCGATGTCTGAACTCTAACAGACACATACCTAATGAATTTGAGATATATTTAGGCCCCAAAATTAATCATAAACAATTCAAAGGAACGATGACAATATGATACAACATGAATAACTTCATAAAGACATTTCTTTTGAATTTTGTAAACCATAATTTCAAAAGAGGTTTTTAAAAGAAAATCCCCTTTTAAATATCATATAATTGAAGTGAGACACAATAGAGTGGAAGGAATATATATACACTATAAATATGCATAATTCAACACAAAAATATAATTCATCACACAATCAATTTTAATTCCCCATAACTAAGGAAGTAGAAGGTTAACCATGAGAATGAAAATTGGGATATGAATTCCCTTTAATTAGTTTTTTCTAACATCAAACATGTTTAAACCTCCGGTATAATGTTTAAATTATTGTTATTAATATGTTAAATAAACATATTAATGTTTATAATACCCTATATGTTAATTTCAAAAAATCATTTCAACATTTAATAATTTTTATTTTTCCCACCCATTGTTTCAGGTGTGGTCTTAACATTATTTTTGTGGACATTTTATTATTTGACTCCCTAGTCATATAGAAATAAAATTCCAAAAGTGCAATAAAATGGTATAAATATTTTTCCAAAATAATAAATGATGTAGTAAATGTATTTGGTTTGATGGTATGAGGATGAATCATTAGATAAGTCTTTGGTGATATCTATTTAGATCACTTTTGAAATATGTTAATAATCACAAACTGTTTTCATTATATAACATAATATTATGATTATTTTTTACCTCAAGAACATGAAAGATGAGAGGAAGAATGAAGCTGAAATTTTTCAGTGAAAACTATTACATCCACAAAATATAATATTATATATCTTTATTACCTCTTCGATTAGGGTAGTGTATGGGAGTATATGAATAGAAAATGAATTGAATATATAACATAAGAAAATAAATCAGGATTCTTACCTCTTAATTTATTCTCCTTGAGATCCTCAAAATGGCCATTGTTTATGGACTTTTGGTGAGACAAAAAGGTACTATACATGGTTATGATCTTTGGTAAGGGAATTTGGAATAACATAGACATTGTACAATGCTTTATTGTTGTCATAGGAAGGAGGGGTTGAGGGTGTAACTTATATTGGAAAATAGGATGGGTTTTAAATTATTTTAATCATTAGATTAATATTTAGGATCAATAATATTAAGAGTCTTTATTTATGTGACCAAAAAGAGTAATAAGTGCATGTGAGTTCGAACAAATGGCCATTTATATCATCCATGACTCATGAATGATGAATAAATTCATTTATATATCATATGTCATAATTATTGAATTTCACTATTCTCAAAAAATTTATGTATTTCAAAAAACTCCCAAAAAAATAACCCAAAATTTTCTTGGATGTGTACAACCCTAAATGTACATAATTTTTTGAAAATAATTTTCATAATTTGATTAATTTAATTTTTAATTAAAATCATATTTTATTTTCAAAATAAAAATTTTAAAACTGTAAAAATCTTTATATCACCTTGAAAAATAATCAAGAATTCATTATTATATAACCATAAGCATATAAAATAATAATACGATTTTCTATTCATTGGGTTCATATTTTAATTATATTAATATTTATAATCCTTGGTTACTTTCACCTAAAAATTAGCTGGGATCTACCAAACACCAAATAACTTACTAATCACAACCGTAGATGACCATTTTTGGAAATTCATATCAGAGAAGTGGTGAAATTATGTTTAACATCTAGTTTACAACAATATATATTAAAAAGTGTCTTTATACAGAGAATATATGTTTCATGAATTTTAAATTATTTTTATAACCTTAGGGTGTTACATTCTCCCCACCTTCTAAAAATTTCACCTTGATAATTTTATTTACATATTAAACAACATAGGGTAACTTTATCAGATAGAATTTTCAAATTCCCATGTTTCTTCATCACCCATGTGGTTTCCCAAAAAAACCATTACCTTGTGGATTAACTTGTTATACAATAATTGTTCTCTTAAATTAATAATCTGAACATGTTTCTCTCAATAAGAATGGTTCTCTTCCAGCTAAAATACTTTTGGTCTCAATACAAGAGATGAATCTGGAACATACATTCTCAACAGTGAATCATGGAACCATTGTGTACATATGATAAAATTGGATAAAATGATACTTTGTATGAAAATATTCCAACATTATCCATGATTTCATATGGTCTAATGAATTGTGGTCTCATCTTCCCCTTCTTAACAAAACACATAACACTATTCTATGGTGAGATTCTAGGAAAAACATGATCAACTACCTCGAATGGAATATATATCCTCCTATTATCTTCATAACGTTTTTCCCTCTCTGATCATTTATCATGTGTTATTGGATCATCTTAACTTACTCAGTCACATTCTCTACTTATTCTTGTCCAATCAACCCCTTTTCTCTAAATTCATCCCAAAATGATAGAGTTTGAAACTGCTTCTCATATAATGCCTCAAAAATTCCATATGTAAACTAGAATGAAAACTGTTATTATAAGAAATTTTAAGTAAATAAATATTTTGACCCAAAATTTCCTATAAATCAATTAAAGAAGCTCAAAGAATATCCTAAAAAGACTAAATCATCTATTCTAACTACCACAATGTTTGGGGATGAAATTTTGTAATAAATTTTAATTATGTTCTCAATGAATTATGATGGCTTTTATGAAATATATATTTGATCATGATATCACGATGGCATACAATGGAAAGTGTACCTACATGTAACATGAAAATATTTTTGAGGTATAGTTAGGAAATATGATCCAATTACAAAGTATCTCGAATAGGAAGGAAATTAGGAGATTTATTCGATTGACCTACAATAACCCAAATTGCATTGTTATCATGGGAAGTATTTGGTAGTGCCACAATGAATTACATAGATATATTTTCTTATATCCACATTAGAATTGGTAAAGTATGAATAATATGATTCGGAAACTACCACTCTTCTTTAACATTTGGATATTTCAAATGTTTTATGTTAAAATCTAAAATATCTATTTTCATTCTATCCCACCTGAAATACTCTTGAATGACTATTTGTATAATAATAAACCATGATTAATTGAAAATAGAGAAATATGAGCTTCACATAATAATTTTTCCTAAATCTATGAATCAAAATACACATATAATATTTTTTCAAATCTTATATCATAATGTTTATAACAATTATATTCTGGATATTTACCTATTTTATCCAATTCAACATATTTCTATATTTCATGGTCTTCTGTCAACGGAATCTTAATTATATCTAATAATAATGACTACACTGAAAGATGATTCAAAATATAGGTATCTATACCACTAACACATTCTAAGATAAAATTAATCAAATCATAAATCAAGGTTTCATGTTCCAAAGATAACATGTTTAATGGTGCATGGTTTTTTCTCTCATGTAATCCACCAAATTATTTTCTTTTCCACGATGGTATTTTATTGTGAAATAATAAATATTAATTAGTTTAAGACATATTTTGTACATCATGTTTAATTACTTCTGAGTGAATATATAATTCAGACTTTTATGGTAATTATTTAATTTTCCTTTATGTCCGTATAAAAGATGCCTCCAAATTTTCAAAGAAAAAAACAATAGCTACTAATTTTTTAAAAAAAATGGATAATTTATCTCATGTGTTTTTAGTTTTCATTACACATAAAAAGTTACATGATCATCCTGCATCAAAATACAACAAATTCCCTTCAATGAAGCATCACTATAGATGAAAAAATCAATATTTCTAGAAGCCAAAACCAATAAAAGAGAATTCACCAATCTATTCTTCAATTCGTAAAAAACAATATTCAGATTATTATTTCCAAATATGATTTAACCTTCTCATGCTAACTTAGTTAGAAGTCCTAATAATCGGGAATTTTTTTAACAAATCATCAGTAATGACTTACTAATCCTATAAAACTAAAAATTTATTTAACATATGTATGTATATTCCATTCATTGACAACATTTGTTTTGGAAGGATATATTTTTGTTATATCATTATTTACATTATTCCCAACAAAAGATATTTCTTGTAAAAAAATATAACATCCTAAAATTTTCAAATAGTTTCTTCTCCTTTATGGTTTGAAAAATAACCCATAGACTTTTTTCATTATCCTATTTTATTTAATAAATTAATAGAACGACAACAATAAAAATAATAAGAATATTATCAATGAAATATTATGATATTATATTCGTAAGATCCATGAATATAGTAGGTGAATTAGTTAACATATGAAGCAAGAAAAAAAATTCATAATGCCCATATATAGTATGCAATATAGTCTTTGGGATGTCTACTTTTTTTAATTTGAACTGATGGTACCCTGACTTCATGTCATCCTTCGAAAAATATTGTGCTCTCTCGATATGATAAATGAAGTCATCAATACGATGCAAAGGAATACTATTTTTAATATTGATGTTATTTCATGCTCCATAATTAGTGAAAAGTCTCATGGAACAATCATTATTTCCCGAACAAAATAGGAGCACCCCATAATGATGTGCTTGGATGAATGAATCCTTTATCAAGAATCTCCAACAACTTATTGATCAATTCAAGAAGTTCCATTTGATCTATTTTATAAGGGGGTTTTGAAATTTACATAGAATAAGGAACTTATTAAATTATGAGTTGAACTTCTCAATTAGGTATAGCACTAAATGACTCATCCAAAAATAAAAATATATTCAATTACCACTGGCACATCATTAATCTGAACGTTTCACTTATTTTCAACAATATGAGCTGGATGACATCCATTTCCATCTTTCAAAATTTTCACAACATTCTGATATGTTTTCAATTGTATGGGTACATAATCGTATACAAAATGAAACACATTTTTGTAAACAACTTATAATCTCTATAATAAATCTCGGAACGATAAATAGAAATCCAATACATTCCCTAAATGAAATCAAACAATATTAAGGAAAACTATTTTTTCCAGAAAATGAAATAATATATACCAAAAGATAAATATTATTGTGATTACTCATTTTTGTAATATTTCCACCTTGTGTTTTAACAATAAGTTCTTGTCATATTTTTGAGATGATATATCTATTTTGAAAATAAAATATTATAGAAATAAATGAATGTGTAGACCATGTATCATACAAAACATTAATAAAATATGAGTAAATAAACAAGGTACCTAACAAAACATCATTGTATGCCCCAAAATCTACTGGAGTAGTCACAAAGGATCTCACTATATTTTCCTCCATATAGTCTACATTATTATCATTATTAGGATCCCTCTTTGAGAATGAATTTTCATAAAGACTCATCTCACTGCATTTAAAAAACAATATAGTTTTTTTTATCATAAATATTCATAAGATCATTTTCATTACAATCTCGGGGTATAGATCCAAAATTAATACCTTAAACAAACTACCTAATTATTGTAAGGCATTCCCCAGGGTTTTTTTACCACACATTTCAAAAATTAAAAACAAAACGTTGTTAACATCTGATTTCTTTGATAGATTCTTATCCATAAATTTTCATCATGACCTGTTCTTCTCCTTATTTTCAAAGGCCATGTGATCATCAACAAACTACTTTTCTACACTCTCAGATCACTAGACATTTTCCTCATAACTTTTTATCTAATGGGAATCCAATTCCTTTCAATATCTTGTCATCAAAATTGAGTAAAATGTTATATTTTTCTATCACGATTAAGAACATGATTTGAAGAATACCATTCCATTCAAGTGAAGTTAAATTCATACATTTCCGCTGATGTTTTTTCCATTTTTTTCAATTCATGTAATTATCTTTTCCATCTAGTGTCAAACCGCCATAGATAAATTTATTTCAAGGAAATTTCTTTTAAATTCATCCCACTCTAAGTCTCCAATCGCTTATCTATACCTGATATTCTTGACTATTGACCACCACTGATCAATATAACCTTCAAAGTGATTAATAAGAAGAATTAAATTTTGATTATCTGAATATCCAATGACATTGAATATCTTTTCAAGGGATTTAATCCATCCTTTGACTCCTACTATGTTAGAGATCCACTGAACGAAGGTTGATGTTTCCTCATAAATTGTTCAATTATCTTCATGATCTGTTGTGGAAGTTCAGTTCATTCTATTGCATGGATTCTACATCCATTTATTTCATGTGTTAGCTAATCCATTACTATCAAAAACTAGTATGTTCCAATCCCTACCATTCTTGGCTACGGATTTTTGAATTATATCATTCTGTGGATGCCTTTCCACTTCATCTTTTCTGTTTCATTTATGGAACATAATTTTCAAAAAACATATCATAGTCGAATAAATATGATAATATTTAAAATATATAACATTTAAAATTAATCGTATAATAAAAAATAATTTGTGGGATTCTTTTAACATCATAATAACCTCTAAAATTAACTAAAAAATTTGAGAATAAAAACTATAAGGACCATGCATTATTACATTACATAATCTTGAATTTTCATCAATAAATCACTTCATTTCACATTAAGGATCTTATCAATTTTAGAGATTAGAAAATTGGGATATAATACATACAAAAAATTCAACATTTATAAAAAGTGGATACCACAAAAATAGTATCCATTTCTACAAAAATTAAATGTATTTAAAATAAAAACACGATTTAATTGATAAATCATCATAACATTTAATATGCTATCCTTCATTTTCTTACACATCATTATATGTAGTGAAAGTCATTTAAAAAAATTGTATGAGAAAAAAAATTTGTATCAGAAATAAAAATAAGGAAATAAAACATTAGTCTATGAATACTTTTAAACATGTGGACTCATTTTCAAAAATACATACTTGACCCCCATCTATACATAGTTTGTGAAACATGATATTTCCATGAGATATCCAAAAAGTATCATGAACATAAATACAACCATAATGGAATCTTGTGGAATTTTATAAATAATCGTTTAACCCTCTCAGCTACCTTATGATTTGTAACCCTCATGGATACCTTATAATGTATCCCTCATGGCAACTATATTGTGTTTTCATCATAGTTACACATTGAGTAATCATATGGATGACCTCCAACATGAACATAATCAATGGATTAGAGAAAGTTATTGGTCCCACCCTTCATCATAAAAACTATCAAATAATCAAAACATTATCATAAAACTTAGATAATCTCATAAAAAATTTCTTTTGAATTTTCAAAAATCAAATTTTAAAAGAGGATTTTAAATTAAAAAGCTCCTTAAAAATATAATATTATTTATGTGTGACATAATATATTGCACGGAATGTCTATATAAACATTAAATTCACATAATTGAATATAATATAATCAAATTTCATCAAAAAATTATTATCCCATAATTAATGAAGTAGAATGTAAACCAAACTTCAAAAAATTGGGATAAGAATTACCATACCTAGGGTTTTCCATACTTAAATATCATTTAAAACTCATGTATAATGGTTTAAAGAGTGTTATTAATATTTTAATGATACATATTCATGCTTATAATTTTATATATGATCACTTTATAACATAATTTCACACTTCAATTGAAATTATTTTGTTCCTTCTATTGTCTCAGGTGTGTTCATTACATTGTTTCCATGCTGGGTTATTATTTGATTTCCATTTCATTTGGAAATGGAATTTCATAAGTAGAATAAATTTTATACATATGTTTCCAGAATATTAAATGATTCCATAAATCATTCTGGTTATATTTTATAAGGATGAATAATTAGATATATCTTTAGTGATATTCATTTAGATAAATTTGGTGGTTCTTTGATAATCACAAACCGGTTTCATTATATAACATAATATTTTGTATATATGTTAAATCTATAATATGAAAGAGGATATATAATACAGATTAAAATCTATTTCAACAACTAAAATTTATTTTAAACTATTTTTAAAGGATACAATGGAAGTTGAAAATACATCATCTATGATTTTGGTATTTTAGTACATTACGGATGATGTTTTTTTTAGAATATGATGTAACGGAGAGTAAGAGTGATGCTTAATTTTTCAATAAATAAGATAACATCGAAAATATATATATTATAAAGCTTTTATACCTCTTGGATAGGGGTATGGGAAGATAGTATATGAAATCATATTCTACATAAAAGAAAAACTAAGAAAATGAAAGAGGATTCTTACCTCTTGATCTCTTCTACTTGATATCCTTCTATAGGACATTGGTTTTGTCCTTATGGTGAGACAAGTAAGACCCGGACATGGTGAAGAGAATAGGGAAGGGTATTTCTAATAACATAGACAATTCACAAATCTTGAGAGTTGTGAGAGGAATATGGGGGTGAGGGTGGTATTTATAGTGTAAGAGAGGAGGGGTTTTACATTATTTTAATCATTGGTTTAATATTTTTATGATGACTATGAATAGATTTTATTCATGTGACCAAAAATAGTAATAATATATGTTGAGTTCGAACTATTAGAAAAATTAAATCATCAATGACTCAATAATGATGCATAAATTCATTTATTTATCATATTACGTAATTATCAAATTTTACTATTCCCGGAAAATTTCATCCATTTCAGAAAAATACCAAAAATTTACCCCAATTTTTTTTTAGATGTAGAATGAAAAAATAATATCCATTTTTTGGAAATAATTTTCAAAATATGATTAATTTAATTTTTAAATAAAAATATATTTTATTCCAAAAATAAAAATTTTAAAGCTACAACTGACTCTATATCATCTTAATAAGTTAATCAATATCTCATTATATTATAACCGTAAGAAAACAATGTAATAATATAATTAAATATTAATAAGGGTCATATTAATATTTATAAGGGTATGTTTCAATTCATAAAAACATCATGTTTGATCAATTAGACTAAAAATAACTTACTGGTCACAACTATAGATGTTTGTTTTTGGAAATTAAAATCATATATTTTGAAAAATTATTTTTAAAGACTATTTTACAACTATCTAATTAATTTAAAGATTCATTTTATATAATCAACATTTCAGGCATTTCAATTTATTTTTAAAACCATTGGGTGTTATAGTTAATATACTTGAAAACCATGTTATCAACGAACCTGTATATCATTGATTTATTTATCCCCGTAAACAACTACCTTGACCACTAATGGGTTTATATAGAAAGACTAATTGGGAAAAAAATTATCATATAATTTCACATACTAAATCCAAAAATTGATCTTGTAATTTGTCCCATATATTTAATTTCATTGATGTACTTGAAAAGAAATGTGGCGATGGTCTATATGGTTCTCCTTAGAAATCGATTAGATCAATATTTTATTGAGTAAAATGACTACAAACTGGTCTTAGAGCTCTTAGAATTGATATTTCCCGAGTCTTAGGAATATATGTGGATTGTATATACATTGAATGAACACTCCATAAACCTAATGCTTCCATACCTACACTGTAATATAGTCATAATGATGTCATTCACTTCAACCCTTTTATGAGTATATATAGAAAATATATTGATCTATGAGAACTAATTAGATTTTCTATTTTTTTTAAAATGTCATAAATCCTCTGATGAGGGTAATAAATCTTTATTTTAGTTGATTCAGCCAAATAATGTCAATTGGAAACCATAGACTACCATATACCCTTTTGGTAAATATTACATGAACACCCGTGGAAACATAGTAGTCCAAATGAAATAAATACATTATAAGGCAATCTATCTAAATCATAAACTCCTATACATATGAGTGTTCCTTCTAATACATATATTTTAAAATCTATATGTTCTTGGATATAAATATATTACTAACTCGATGTTACTTTATGTGGGTAGCATCACGTAATCCATAGCAAAAATATTCCATAATTCATCAAACAACACTGGAAGGATCCATTGTCCATGAACACAATGAATTCACTAAAAAAATCCCAAATTAACTAATGAAGGGGATTCTTATATACACATCCCATACAAAAAAATATTTCTTAGAAATAATTATTTATTGGACCTAAACATTTAAGAATGAATCATTTTGTGGATGTAGTCAATAACATTAATTAATGAATAAAACTACTCAGTTTCATGTATAAATTTGTATGGATGTAAATATATAATGAAAATATAAACACATGGCTGATTTCCCTCATCAGTATCCCGAACCCTTGATACACCCTAAACAAGCTCGCTTGGCCTCCAAATAGCATAGTCCAAAATAGTGGTATGGGGAGCAACTCCATTCATATTTTCAAATTATGTACTAATATTGGTGAAAAAAATGATTTTGAGGTATATTTATGGAATAATAAAACGTAAAGTGTATAATTTAGGATAATATAACCTCAATCCCCCCCTATTTTAATATAACCTCTATGGTATCCAACCAAAAATTCCCCATTCCCCCGCCTCACTATTAGTAGCCTCCTCAATAGAAACAATTAGTCCAATGGCCTGTAATAACATGGGTATATCATAATATTTCCACTAGCATCCACATATTCACTCTACATTTGATAGGCTTATATGACCCAATGCTGAAATAACCTTATCCACAACAGCTTCTGAAACTATCATAGAACATTTACACTACAACTCTAATGGGGTGTGATAGGAACTGAGTATTTATATTTTGATGATCATGACCCCCAGAAACAAGGCACACTCACCCAAGTCCCATAGTATAATAATAGATGTTATTCTACCCATAATGAATTAATGAAATCCACTAAAGATGAATTCTAGCTGTTCAAATCCTTCTATTCACTATCTCTTGAGACCTACCACAAACATATCTACTTCTCAAAAAATGATAATGTACCATGTATTTTTATGATCCTTTAAATGGGTTCATAGAAATGATCACCTCTGCCATGATTTTTTATACAAAATACATTTCAATCATAAATAGAGTAACTATATTCTGGATAGAAGGAAAGGGTACCTCATTATAAACCTGAATATGACAATCCTCATTAGTGAAATGTTTGGGATGATTGTAAAAGAACATTGAACATTATCCTAAACTATTACATTGATTTACTACCATGATAAATATAATATTGTTGCTACATAATCACAAACTTCATGGTAAATTATTGTCTCTCTATGAAAATATCCTTTTTGAAGGGTTCCCATGAATAATATGAAACTTTTCACCCCATATCATATAATTTCCACTTTATATGATCTTCACTCCTCATCTAATTGACTAATCCCAGAAACCAGTACACTACTGTTTCCTAAATAATACTATAGGCGATCTCAATATCCTCCAACATGTGTTATACCTCTAGGGAATAGATTCATCCTTCATAAATTTCCAATGTGTTTCACTTAATTTATTGTATAAAATTTCTCCATTTATCATCTTTTTCAAACTGGTAAACCTATTTTTAACACCCCAAGATTCCATGGTATGCTTATTCATTAAATAATAGAGCAGTGTGTGTTGTATGCAACCTCGAGTTCTAACACACCACGACCAATGAAAGAAGTCGTAATGAATAGTAATACCAATTTTTTAAAATTATATAAATTTTCTATTTCAAAATGGACTTTATTTTTGTATTTGGAATATCGAAATTATCCTAAGTTGTATTTTTTGTAATTTTCTGAGAACTAATTTTTTTTGAATAGTGAAAAATTCCTAAATAAAAATGTTTTAATAAAAATAATTTTTAGTGATAAATTATAATATTTAGTTGTTTTAAAGTATAATTAGAATATATTTTTACAATTTTATCCAATGGTGGTCATTAAAATAAATTTTACTTTGAAATTGGACATAAACAATTGTCAATCTTTTGATATATATAGTTTCATAAAAACACGCTATTTGTTGTGAAAGAGGGAATTAATTATAAAATTAATTGATGAAACTAAAATATTTGGAATTTTTTAAAATATACATCATTTTTTAATTCTGAATATCAATTATAGTTTAAGGTGAAATTTTGGCATTGTTCTGAAAAACATCAATTTTTGATGAATAGTGAAACCATTATGTGGTAGTTAAAAAACTGATTTTTTATTTAAATGAAACCTTACCACTTCTATGAATTGATTTTAAAAAATACTACATACATGTTTGTCATTAGTATGTAAAATTTGGTTCAATGGGTTTAAAATAATTTTTTGGTGAATAGTAACTTTTAAGTTTTATTTATTGCGATTACAGGTAATTAGTGAAATTTAAGGTAAAAATGATATTATAAAAATATGAAAATACCATTACACTTGTCCTAACCTTATTTGATGAGTCATTTCCGACCAAGAAAATCCATGGGTCAACTTGGGGACCCCATGGAGCCACTTGGGTATGAAAATGACATTAATAACTTTTTATTTAAAGTAAAAATAAAATTGTCAAAAACAATCGTTGTTTTACTAAAACAATTATTACACGGGGTTATATAAGTTACCGTTTTGACTATAAATATTAATTGGTAAGATAAAAATATTTCCTACATCATGGTAATTTTTTTATAATTTTAGACATTAAATGAGTTAAATTTTTTATGACACCATGATGATGCAGTGATTACCTCATTAATTAACTATTTATATAAAATGAAAAGATAATGTAAACTCTAAGACTTAAACTTGTATAAAACCTATTGTATGGGTATATTCCGAACCCTTATCACCTTATCCTAGAAATATATCATTGTGGGACCTTTGAAATTCGAAAAAAAAACTTCATAATAATGTAACATTTCATGACATTCCAAGAGTGCCCCTCCTCTCCTCTTATAAAAGGCCCCCACCTCTAACACCTTATTCACAACTTCAAGAAATTTGGCTCGACCAACCTCTTCCCAAATATTCTACCAACTTCCCTCTCTTACTTCTAGAAGCCTCACTTTAGGAATAAGTCTTCCCAAGGAAGCCTTTGGCTCAAATCAAAAAAAGTTACCCGATTTTAAGCTAATGTCTTCTCTTATGTTCTTTTGTTTTATTTTTCTTCTCCAACCCCTTAAAATCTATTTAGTAATTTATTTTGTAACAAAACCAGTATATAAAATATACTATGATGTTGTTATGATACGGATTTGATATACACTTACACACACCTTCGTCTAATGGTTAAATACCATTCTATTTCTGTGGGTGGCGAAATACTGCCTCACGAAATGATGATTGTTCAATATTCTTTTAAAACCTATAATGGTGGCCATTATGATGACACTATTTTCATATATGATATATATAGTATTTTTATTTTTTCTTTATGCATCTGTATTTCTCATTTATGGCATACCTTTATGATTTCTATTATGGGTAAACATGATAATTTCATTTTAGAAAGTGGGGACGACCTCCCCCTCAAAGTGATTTGAATCGTCAATGCCTTATGTGGGATGTATAATGGATGGAGTAAATGATATTATATATGATATTATACTGGAATTATATATACACCTTTTTATCATTATGATTTCATTCCATTAAATATGAAATTGAAATGGATGTAGCGTTCATGCGTACGTACGACTTACAGTCTCCATGAATGGTGAATTTCATTTCGTACCTCTAAATGTTACATAATATTATGAATGAATATATATACTGGATATATATGATATATATGATATCTACATCATGATTATAATTATGGATAAAATGGATATTTTACCACATGAACAACTAGTAATTATAAGAAATTTATTTTTGACTCAAGTACCAAAGATTGACAAAATGACCATTATTAACTTAAATAATTACATAATGTTCATAACATGGTAATAAGTGATATAAAAGTAATAATGAACCTGAAAAGGGTTCTAAAGAAAATAAAAATAAACTCTAGTTTATTATTCAGGAGGTTAAAGAATGGTTGAGTCAAGTCGGACACGGGGTAAAGGAACTTCTTAACCCAATTTCCATTCTTAGGGTTAATATCTTACTTTGAAATTATGTCATGATTTTATTATGTCCTATATTGTATTTTTAATTTAATTATGTGTACTTATAGTGAATTCATATAATAGATATATTTTATTTAATAAATGATCTTTGTAAGGGACTTCATCTCAATCTCCATTCATTGAGGCATTTTTTGTTTTATACACAAATTTCTTTTATACGGTGTATAAACCCATTTGACATTTACGTTTATTAAAAAGGAATATTTTTATATTAAGTGTTTTACTAAATGCCAAATAGGAATTTTTTTCTTGTCGTACATATGCGGCAAGAACGACTTCTCCACCGTCATGACCATTACTTGAGTTTCAGCTTCCTCTACAAGCCATAAATATTTTTAAATGAAAAAAATACCCATTTTTAATTTTCTTTTATTTCGGTATTGAAAATGGTTTTTAAAGTGTTTTTATTATATCAATGTGTTTTATTGATATATTGTGGTTAAAATAAGGAAATTTTATATTTTCTTTATGCATGTTTTATGGGATACGATTATGTTATGGTATATAATATGTTTAAACCTGTTTATATGAGGAATGCATTGAACTTAATAAGTGACGGGTGGAGCCCACTATAGCTTCTCGATGCATCGGTAGGTCTCATTTGACAAACTAGTGTCTTGGACGAGGCCTTGACAAACAATTATTTGTATTCATGGAACGAGGACTTGGCTACGTGGTTATGATAGTCTGGAATTATGAATTCCTTCTTTATGAAAGTTTTTATTGATATTGAATGTGATTATTCAACTAGTATATTATCCATTTGAATAAGTAAATGGAATTATTTCATTTTATTTTTGCCATATTATGTTGAAGTTCATGTTTAGAAGGCTTTGTTTTTAGTTATACAATGCCTTAAATGTTAATGTTTATCTATGAAAGCCTCAGCTATATTGTTATCCTTACTGAGCATCTAAGCTCACCCTTTCCAATGTTTTAATTTTTACAGGATGTGAAGAAGTATATTATGAATGACCTATAGAGATTGTATGAGGGGATATGATGAAAAGATGTTGTTGAAGTTTTGTTTTAATTTATGATTTAATGTAAGACTTATGAATGTATCTAGCGTTTCTAAGGCTACTAAACTAATCAGTCATTCGATACATGATCTTTTGTGATCATACCAATGTTATGAAATAATTCACCGACTCTGGATAACTAGGTTCAGGGTGTTACAGTTGGTATCAGAGGCAATTTAGTACTAACATTAGAAGGTAGATTTAGATAAACTCTGATTAGAGCACATAACACAAAGATAGACTTTTAGGATTAGTATAGAAGACCTTCCTATAATTTTGGTATTATAGAGATTTTGTGAGTTTTCTGAGAAACACATCCTCGTCTGGATACGAGCAGGTAGAGGCTGCTCTGGCACAACTGTACCTAGGGGTAAAACCTAAAAACACCGCTTTGAGCTAGATTCGAACGGGAACTGGTGCGCGACAACGGGCCTTACGGCACTCTTGGTTACAACACTCCCTGGGGATATGCTTAGGATAATTCCCATTTTCTTTACAAACCATTATGAAGGGTTTCTGACTATATACTTACTCAAATAAAACATTTTTATGATTATGGATTATATCCATAAACTGTTGAATTTATGTTACGTGTTTTATAATTATTGAATTATGTATTTCGATTCATGAACTAATCTAGTTTATGCCATTATTTAGAAATGGAGCCTAGTGGAAGGAATGGAAACCATATCAATGCACCCACTCCATGTAGGGATTGCCCTCCTGCTAAATATAATTATAGTGGAGATGGAGATAAAACTTGTGTTGATTAACTTATCACCATACTGGGACAACTCACTTAGGTTATGAATAATAACCTTACTCGTATGGATCACCATGATCCGCAAATTAGAGGATCAATGTTAGAACACTTCATGAGGAAACAACCACCAACATTCAATGGGAGAATTAATCCCTTATTACCTGAGTAATGGATACATTCCTTAGAGAAAATATTACATTCCATGGGGAGTAGTGAAAGGGAAAAGGTTATGATGGCAGTTTACCGCCTCACTGGAGATGCTGATCAATAGTGGTTGTTGATTCAAAATACAAAGGAAGATGATGAAGTATCGAATATGGAATGGAGGGAGTTAAAATATATTTTATTATAAAAAAACATTCCTCGTGACCATCGAGCAGATATGGAAAAGAAATTTCTGAGTCTGAGACAAAAGGAGGATGAGAATGTCGCAAAGTATGAGGCCAACTTTACAAGGTTAGCAAGACGTACTGCAGATTATATACATTACCCAAGAAGTAAGATTTATAGTTTCTTTGATGGGTTAATACATTTCTCCTTAGAGAATTAGTCTCACTAACCTTCTCGTCGTAAGAGGATATTGTCTCATGTGCTATCAAGACAGAAAACGAATTCTCTAAATCTTATGACAATAAAGTAATGCATGTGAATAAGAGAATGGTGGAAGAAGAGATAGATAAAGGGAAAAAGGGAAAGAAGGATTTTCCATTATGCGATAATTGTGGGAAGAATCACCCCAGTACATGCCTAAAAGGAATGGGAGTTTATTATAAATGTGGAGAAAAAGGTCACCAGGCTCATGATTGAAAGGGAAAAAAAGATGCTATCAATATTGAATGATACAATTTTAGGGAAATGGGGCATTATTTAAATGAATTTCATAAGCGCCAGGGAAACGTAACTCAGAATAGGCCAAGGGATCAAGGAAAATCTTATGCTATTACTACAGTTGAAGTGGAATAATTAATGTATTGGTGCTTTTGTACTCAAGGATTATATTCTGGTTATAAGAATAATGTGATATATATAAGGATTGTACTGCAATACTTGATGTTTTCATTAAGGTTTTAATATGATAAAGTTAATCATATTTTTGTATGTGATAATAAGTGAAACTTTACTTTGTTTGACGAATCTGATGATACAATTGATTTTGGAATTTAAAGACCTTTTAGAAAAAGTCTGGACAGAGGTATTTTGGATAACTATAAAGGTTGGAATTGATTAAGTTGAACTTTGGTTTGTATTGTTTAAGGTTAAAATATTTATAAAAATTATTTTTGGAATATTATAATACTATAATTTTAGGAAAAGGACAACCTGCATGTTGGGGGATAACCCGTCGCGCCAGACAAAGCTGTAGGAATCGAACCCACAACCATAGTGAGACAGGCCATTATTACCTACCACTAGCCTACAAGAAGTACTTGGTTATTACAAAATAGTTTTCATAATCTAAATGGTATGTGTTAATATTTAGAACCTTATAAGAATAGGATAAATATAATATTTTTGAGTTCTATTTTCACTTAGAGTGAAAGATGGGTTTGTAGTGAAAATTTATGAAAGAATGAATGTCTACATGACAAGTATGTATATTTCCTTACGTTCTTAGTAAATCTCCTCAATAAATTCCTCAAATTTATAAAAGGTAACATAATACAAAAACATTACCGGTTAACTTTCCCTACTGGGGAATCAATGATCGTTCAACCAATCACATTTTTGTGATTTTCTTGTAGTTAAACTTTCTCCTAATCATATTTTATACATCTCTCCATTAGACCTTGATGGTTTATTTTTCCTCCATATCCATGTTTTCATAGAATCCTAGTATTTACTATCTTGGGTGACCTTTGTACTTCTCTTTCTTTCTTTTAATGTTATATTTTTATTAACCTTATTTCCGATGTGGGTTTTCCAAAAGGGTATTTTATATTTTCAAGCATTTATATTCAAAGAAAAATTTCAAATTGTGAGGACACAATTTATTGAAGGATGGGTGAATGTAACACCCCAAGCTTCCATGGTACGCTTCTCTTTGAATAATAGAGCAGCGTGTGTTGTATGCAACCTCGAGTTATAACACACCGCGACCAATAAAAGTAGCCATTATGAATAGTAATACCCAATTTTTTAAATTATATTAATTTTATATTTCAAAATGGACTTCATTTTTTTATTCAAGATATCGAAATTATACTAAATTGAATTTTTTTAAATTTTCCGAGAACTTCCAAATTTTTATGAATTATGACAAATACTTAAAAACAACCTTTTTATTAAAAATAATTTATAGTGATAAATTATACTATTGATTGGTTTAAAAGTATAATTATAATATATTCTATACATTTTATCCAATGGTGGTTATTAGAATTAATTTAACTTTGAAATTGGGCATAAACAATTGTCAATATTTTGATATATATTGTTTCTTAAAAACACGCTATTTATTGTGACAATGGGAATTAATTATAAAATTAATTAATTAAACTTATATATTTGAAATTTTGTAAAATAGGCATCATTTTTTAATTCGGAATATCAATTATATCTTAGGGTAAAATTTTGGCATTGTTCTGAAAGACTTCAATTTTTGATGAATAGTGAAACCACTAAGTGGTAGTTAAAAAATTGATTTTTCATTTAAATGAAGCTTTACCAATTCTATGAATTGAATTTCAAAAAACCAATATACATGGTTTTCATTAGGATGCAAAATGTTGTTCAGTGGGATTAAAATAATTTTTTGGTGAATAGTAACTTTTAAGTTTTTTTAATCATGATTAAAGGTAATTAGTGAAATTTAAGGTAAAATGATATAATAAAAATATGAAATATCTCTACACTTTCCCTACTCTTATTGGATGAGTAATGTCAGACGAAGAAAATCCATGGGTCATCTTGGGGACCCCATGGAGCCACTTGGGTGAGAAAATGACATTAATAACTTTTTATTTAAAGTAAAAATAAAATTGTCACAAACATGTGTTGTTTTACTAAAAAAATTATTACATGGGGTTATATAATATAACTTTTTGACTATAAATATTAATTGTAAATATAAAAATATTTCATACATCATGGTGATATTTTTATAATTTTTAGACATTAAATAAATTAAATGTTTTATGACACCATGATGATGCAGCGATTACCTCATTAATTAACGATTTAAATAAAATGAAAATATAATGTAAATTTCTGACATAAAAATGTCTACAACATATTGTATGGGTATATTTAGAACCCTTATCACCTTATACTAGAAATATATCATTGTGGGACCATTGAAATTCGAAAAGCACTTCATAATAATGTAACATTTCATGACCTTCCAAGAGTGACCCTCATATCCTCTTATAAAAGGCCCCCACCTCTACCACCTTATTCACACCTTCAAGAAATTTGCCTCAGAGGAAATCTGCCCAAATACTCCCCCAACTTCACTCTCTTACTCCTAGAATCCTCACTTTGGGCAGAATTCTTCCCATGGAAGCCTTTGGCTCAAATCAAAAAGAGTTACCAAATTTTTAGGTATTGTCTTCTCTTATATTTTGCTTCTCTAACCCCATAATTTTTTTTTATTAATTTTCATTGTTACAAGACCAGTATCTACAATATAATAGGATGTTTTTATGATAGGGATTTTATTTACACTTACACACACCTCCGCCTAATGGTTAAAGAACATACTGTTTCTCGGGGTGGTGAAATACTGCCTCATGAAACGATGATTGTTCAATATTCTTTTAACACCTCTAATGGTGGCAATAATGATAAACTATTTTCATATATGATATATATATTATTTTTATGTTTTAATTATGCTTCTGTATTTATCATTTATGACATACCTTTATGATTTCAATTATGGGTAAATGCGATAATTTCATTTTAGGAAGTGTGGACTACCGCCCCCTCAAAGTGATTTGAATCGTTAATGTCATATGTGGGACATATAAATGATGTAGTAAATGATATTATATATGATATTATATTGGAGTTATAAATACAACTTTATATCATTATTATTTCATTCCATTAAAAACGAAATAGAAATGGATGTAGCGTTCATGCGTACGTAAGACTTACCGTCTCCATGAATGATGCATTTCATTTCTTTCCTATAAATGTTACGTAAAACTATGAATAAATGTATATACTGTATATATATGATATATATGATATCTAAATCATGAATATAATTCTGGATAAAATGAATATTTTACCACATGAACAACGTGTAATTATAAGAACATTATTTTTGACTCAACTACCAAAGATTGAGAAAATGATCATTATTAACTTAAATAATTACATAATGTTCATAACATGGTAATAAGTTATATAAAATGAATAATGAACAAGAAAAAGGTTTTTTAAGAAAATATAAATTAACTCTAGTTTATTATTCAGGAGGTTATAGAAAGGTTGAGTCATGTCGGACACGAGGTAAGGGAACTTCTTAACCCAATTTCCATTCTTTGGGTTAATATCCTACTTTCAAATTATGTCATGATATTATTATGTATTATCTTGTATTTGTACATTTATTATGTGTACATATAGTGAATACACATAATAGATCTATTTTATTTAAAAAATGATCTTTGTAAGGGACTTTGTCTCAATCTCCATTCATTGAGGCATATTTTGTTTTATACACAAATTTCTCTTATACGATGTATAAACCCCTTTGACTTTTACGTTTATTCAAAAGGTATCCTTTTATATGAAGCGTTTTACTAATGGAAAAAAAGGAATGTTTTTCTTGTCATACGTATGCGGCGACAACGACTTCTCCGCCGCCATGACCATTATTTGAGTTTCGCCTTCCTCTACAAGTCATTACTGTTTTTAAATGAAAAATAAAAACCATGTTTTAATTTTCTTTTATTTTGGTATTGAAAATGGTTTTCAAAGTGTATGTATTATATCAATGTGTTGTATAGATATCTTGTGATTGAGATGTGGATGTATTATGCATCCTGCATGCATGTTTTATGTGATATGATTATGTTATGATTTATGATATTGTTAAACCTATTTATATGAGGAATGCATTGGACTTAATAAGTGACGGGTGGAGCCTGTTATACCTCCTCGATGCATCGGTAGGTCTAATGAGACAAACTAGTGTCTTGGCACGAGGCCTTGACAAACTATTATTTGTAGTATTGGCCCGAGGCCTTGGGTACGTGGTTATGATAGTCTGGCATTATACATTCCATCATTATAAAAGTCGTTATTGATATTGCATGTGATTATTCGACTAGTAGAATATCTATTTGAATAAGTAAATGGCATTATTTAATTTTATTTTTTCCATATTATGTTAAAGTTCACGTTTAAAATGCATTATTTTTAGTTAGACATTGCCTTAAATGATAATTTTTATTTAAGAAAGCATCCTCTATATTTTTATACTTACTAAGCATTTGAGCTCACCCCTTCCAATGTTTTAGTTTTCTAGGATGTGGAGAAGTATATTTTGAATGACCTATAGGGATAGTATGAGGGGATATGAAGACAATATGTTGTTGTAGTTTTGTTTTACTTTATGATATAATTTAAGTCTTATGAATGTATCTAGTGTTTCCAGGGCTACTAAACTAATCGGTCTTTCAAAAGTTGGTCTTTTTTTATCATGCCAATGTTACGCAATAATGCACCGACTCTGGGTAACTGGGGTCGGGGCGTTACACTATCGGTGTTCGATCGAGTAAGCTTTCTTAACTATACAAAGATAAAACATATAATGACACTGTAAAAGGAATTAATATTAATAAATTGATATCCTAATCTCAACAAAATATCATTTTATTAAGGATTATTAAATGCATTTTCAGTTCCTTGTAAAAATCAATTTGAATGAAAAACTAAAAAATTCATGATACATAGACCTATCCTAATAATATACTATAAAACATTATAATCATCTTCTAGTATTTTGATATACTCATATTCCTTTCATCATATCATTGGAATCCATAAAATCTCATTTTAAATCCAGTCTACCTTGCCTAAGTCACACACAATGATAAAAAAGAACCATTTCTCAAATAGTAAATGTAATTATCATAGTTCATATCATTTAACCCCATCTTATCTCTCAATATATCATTGTTTACAAATTCTTCATTCCCCACTCCATCCAAATTCTACCCGCTACATTATCGATGAACCTAAAATATCACCATTAGAATACCCAAGGATGGAGACTAATGATAAATTTTTTAAAACACTCTACAAACATATTGGGTTACACAATATAGAAAAACTAGGATCAGGGGACATTATGTCAATCCATGTAAAATTATATATAGAAAAATGGGGAAATCCAAACAATCTCACAATACATATATAGAATAAACATGTAAAAATAGTCTTTAAAATATATCCCAAATGTAATCCTTAGGTAACCACTCACCAACAACTATAATATACTGGATAGTAATTTCCAAAATAGTCCTCATAGACCTCTATAAAACCAAAAAAATAGTTTCTATATATGTGGGGATATAATATAATGTATAATTAGTGGGATAATACACATGGTCATTCATTCACATGTTAAAGGATCCTACCAATGCACTATTGGATAAACAAATGAACCAACACACACCTAAATAGTCCAGAAAACAAATAAAATCATCATTATGTAACACCCACTAAATTAATTTTCCATTTATAGTATCATAAATTATATAGATTCTATAAAAAGGGTACCCTAACAACATTTAAAATTATATTCATATCTCAAACCCCAAAACAATACGTCCCAAATCTCACATACCTACCATATAACTTTTTAAAACACCTCATGGGGAACTATATAGTACATATAACCTCATATAGAACTTTTCACCATATCCTACCAAAGGAAACAATAGTAACCACATCATTCCAAACACCCCTCATGAAACTTTTCATCACATATATATTCTCTCATAAAAACATAAGTATATTGATGAAATTTAGATATCATGATAATGAAGAAAATAAAATTCTTTCCCTCCTCATTCCATGCATGACCCACACTATGAACCTTTTAATATATCCTATCATCCAAACTATATGTGTGTTATGTATGTTGGATATCACAACCAATATGTATGAACCTCTCCAGGGAGTGAGAGTAGTGAACATGGGTATTAAGATATTCTTCCTTACAAACATGTATTTTGGGAATTACACGATAAAAAATTTGAATTTTATCTCATTGTTCTCAATGTCTTTGGGGGTGTGAATAGAAATGAAAATATAAAATGTAATATATATGATTTAAAAAAACATTCTAATCATATGGGTTTAATGAAAGGCCACTGTCACAAATCACCTCACCTCTAAACCTACTCACAAGAAACACCAATTTTTCTATAACCACTAAATTTGTTACACCACACAAGAAATTTAGAACCACATGCTATATTGAATATATTTTCACTCCATGATAATAATTTTATATAATTTCAAAATTTCAAAATATTATCATTTGAAAATAATTTTCATTTTTTATTATCTGAGAAATACATTAGTCAAATGAACCACTTTAATTATAGTCTAAATTAGCCATTCCAAAACACCCCTTTTCATTATAATAATTAACATCTAACGCCATGTGATTCCGTTTAGTTAAAAAAACCCCTCTTAAAACAACACAACTAGTTAGTTCTAAAAATTAACATTATCCACATTCAAACCACACATCACAACTACCACATATCACTTTATTCACCTTCCTCAAATTAGTATTACCCAAATTTCAACCGCTATGTATCTAAAACACTCTATATAAAATAAATACATATATCATTACCCTTATCCTTATATCAAAATTTACTATCAGTAAATCTCTTGAATTATATTTAGTTATTTAATTTTAATTTAATTATCACATTAGTTGGGATTAAATAGGTAAACAATTAGATTTCAAGTTAAATATTCATAGCTTTTTTATGGGCAGTTATCTGAAATAAACGATCACTATAAGGCCTAACAATTCAAAATTAACACAACATAAAAACCCTAAATAGTATCTAATGATATGAAATGAAAAAAGAAAAAATATAGAAATGTATATCTAAAAAATAACTCTAGTGAAATTTTTTATATTCCTCCTAAATTTCAAATTGACTAATAATTTTTCTTCATCAAGAAAATACATACTAACTATCAAATTTAAAATAACCAATTATATTCAAACATGTTCAACGATAGTAGGAAATACAAATAATCTCATGCATCAATTGAAGCATATAATAGAAATGCATAAAACACCTTGGATCACCCCCACCGATCCTAAAGGAATACCTAATAGATCAAATGTATAGATATAATGCATAAAATTACTTCTAAAAAGGATAAAACAACATTTTTAAAATTTTGATAGAATATAATAATGAATGGATGAATATGGGATGATATGGTTACCTAGATTAAAAGGAAATGAATCCAAACAATTCAAATGAACTAGAGCATCTCAATCCCCGCGTGTGGTGAATTCAAAAGGGAATTAAGAAAATGGGTCATCTAAGAGTTTAGGGAAGAAAAAAATATTTAATGGGGGTGAATGTTACTTTAAATGTGTACAAAGACCCTCTAAAAATCATTGTGGAATATGGAATAGAGAATGTGCTCATGGTGGGTCTGTTCAATTTGTGATTTTATGCCATAAAGTGAGTTTCAATATTCATGTTAATTTAGAAATTGATATTTGACCACCAACAAGGTATGGACTAACATATAGTCTAATATTTGGTAGTTTTTTTTTATATTCATTTAGGTATAGATGTCACTCTCTAGAACACATCACCTATTTTTTTCCCTCACCATGCCCAAGGATATGATGTGGTGATTCTCTTCCACTCATGTCAGTGTGGAAATAAATCAAGGTTACACTCAAGAATCCATATACTTTAACACATAATATTACACTATATTTAATATAATTATCCATCAGATTACAAGGAATTGATTGGAATTCCTATTTTCATTATATGATTAGGTAAATAATTAAATATCCTGAATCAAGAATAAAAAATATATTTTAATTCATCACCATAATTATCTATAATATTATATTGAGATCATAAATCTTTATAGGATAACCTATGAAATAAATGAAAAAATGGATGAACAATAATTCTAAATAAGGAAATAATGATAGGAATAAAATATAGAACATGTGTTAGAGGGAATAATATGATGGATTAAAAATAAAATTAACATGAATTAAAACAAGGGGAAAACATGTAGAGCAATGGATCATATAATTATGGAATCATTGGAATGTGGAAACAACAAATAACATTATGTAATCATGATTCAAGGATAAATACCAAGACTATATAATAATATGGATGATGTCCCAAAATTGAATCAGGTTCACTCCCTATCCCAACATGACATCTCATGATACTAAACAATACCCAGTGTTTTGGAGTATTATTTAGGAACACACATCATTCCATTTACATGAAAATGATTTCTATACGATGATTAAACAGATGGGTTACCCATGTAAATAAATGGGTATCGTAATATTTTCATACGGAATTAAAATGAATTTATTATAAAATATTCCATGAAAGAATGCTTTGGAAATATATATGGATATTTATAATGGAAAATATACTTAGATCTTGATAATTAACATCCAATTGAATTGAAAATTTGTAAAATGAGTGTTTTAATTTTTTTTCAATGAATCATTTTAGTGTGATTTAAGGAATTTATTGAAGATAATTTAATAAGAAAAATGGATATTTTCTTTCATTAAATCAAAAATGAAAAAGAGTTTTTTTTCATGATAAAATTACTAATTTTAGAAATTATATGGGTTTCTTAAAATTGATTATGCAGTTCCCATGGAAGTGGGTTAGTAATTATAATGTTCCCTTAAATTAGGCTTGCTTATCAAGAAGAATTGAAAATGGAACTATTTTAAAACACATAATACCCGATCAAAGATGGATGATATGATATGGAAACTAGATTTTGGAAAATATAAAAATAATTTTAATGAATTATATATTAATAATTAATCATTACATTGATGTAATCAGTGATAAAGTGTAACTGAAATAACAAATGGACGTTCAGGTCGAATCCCTTACCTTATGTCGATAAATGTTCTACACTTGATTATAATGTCCTCTAAAATTTAAATAAATTAAATAATTAATAAATTAATAATATTTAATACATTTTTATTATTTAGTATAATTTTATTATGTTCACTTACGACACTATTAATTATTCATAGTGTTTAATTCTATCATTCAAGAGTTCTTGTTTTTAGTTTTTGTGGTCAGTTTTCTGGTATAAGTTTATAGATGTTTAGATAATATTAAAATAAGAAATCAGGATTGAAGATACATGTTATAATTGAATATGATGAAGGTGAAATTTTTATATAATCCATTTGATTAATTTTAGTGAGGAAGAATCATTTCATAATATGTTAGTGATAATCATTTGGATTATTTAGTAGGTTCTCGATCATAACGAATGTTTTTTTTCGCATTATTAACATCATGTGTATATAATTATTATAGAAAATTACATAGTATTTAATAAATATGTTATAAAATTTTTAACATATAAAATGATTCTATGAATATCAGGGAATACTTTAATGAAAAATAAAAAAATTCATCCTTCAATATAATAAATTAATACCTTGTGAATGACGTTTCCATTTTTAGAATAATTGTATGTGTAGAGGGGTTTAATGAAGTATTATTAAATTTTCATAATAATATTTCAGAATATTTGTGTTATTATAGTTACTAAAGCAATTGGATGAGGGGAGGTGAGGATAGAAAAAAAATAACTTGAAATGATATTAAAAGAAACGGAAAGTGGAATTTACCTCTCGAGTTACTCATACCTAGATCCCAATTTAGGGAAAATGTTTTATTTACTTTTGATGACACTAAGAGATCACAGACATGGAGAAAGGTCTTGGTAAGAGTATTGGGAATAATTTAGAAAATTCTCAAATCTTGTATAGTTTGTGGAGATGAGGTGTTTGGATGGTATTTATAGTGGAGGAGAGGGGTGTTTTCTCACGATTTTAATCATTAGATTATTATTTTGACTCACATAATGTAATAGTGTTGATTATTATTATTAAATACATAAAATGATTATTTTATTTATAAATAACTATTATTACATCATTTTTAAATAAAAAATGACTGAAAATTTCATTTATTTTAAAGTTATCATATTTAATCATATTTTACTAATCATAAAATAAATGTTTTTATAAAAATTTTAAAATTTCACCCTAACAATTTTCAATGTAAAGGATATAAAAATGGACTCCATTTCATGAGAAATATTTTTCTATGTATTAGATGTTTTTTTATTTAAATTTATCATTTACTTGGAAAATAGATTTTTTAGTTATAATTGACTTTATAGTACTTTGAAAAATTAATAATTGTATCATAAAATTATCATAAAATCATAAGATTACAAAATATTCATTTAAGAATAAATTTTAGGGAAAAAAATTTTATTTTAAAACATTATATTAATAATTAAAATTAAAATAAACAGTTCTGTTTTTTAAAAATATCATCACTTAATTAGTAATTTCTAAAATATTTATATAATTATACAATGTTATAAATATATAATTTTTCATTTATAAGGTAGATAAATATAATTTATACATTCATGGGGGAGGTTACTATTCTATTACCCTATTTACTATTCATAATGTTCAAATTAATATTCCAAATTTCATGTTACAATTTTGTTGGTGTAGGTTACTTAACATCTAGAAAAACCACTTATTTCACTAATTCATCATTTTTAATGTTTTTATTATGTTCTTAATCTGATTTTATGTGATTATGATATATGAAAAAATTATTACAAGAGAATTTTAATTAATAAAATTTTCTATAATTACATTTATACCCCCCTTATGAAATTTTCCCCTCTAAATTTTGTTTTAAAAACTATGGGTAATACATGTGAGGGAAATATATATCATCCCTACCTATGGATCCATTATTTCTTCTTCATGCATATGGTTCCTCTATAGTACATTGACTAGGTGAGTAGTCTTTTTGAGTATAAACTTACCTATATGGTCCATGTTTTTCACTAGATGCTCCTCACAAGAGAGATCATTATCAAATTGTACCACCTATAAATTTAGTACATGTAATGGATCTAGTATGTACTTTATCTAGATAGATAAATGGAATACATCATATTCATAATACATGGTAGGTGTAACGTCGAGTTGATAGGTCATAGATCCGACACAATCAAGGATCTAAAAGGGACCAATGTACCATGAACATAACTTTATATTCTTCCTATATATCATTTTACATTATCAACGGGAGTATATAAAGATTATCTAGGAGGTTATGTCCATAAAAATTATATGGGGAGTATTTATATACTTACCAGGAAATAATTTCGCCATTTTTTATTCTCCTTGATAACTCATCCTCTCTATATTTAAGGAGTGGTTGAATAGTTCTACTAAACAAGGAAAATATGAATGAATGTGTATAACTAGAATCAAATAGCGTATTCGCTATTCTTGAATGAATAACTAGCATACCTTTGAACACATCATTTTTAGGCTCCAACTTAGTTGTAGTGATGTCATATGAAAATCCTTTTTTCCATAGAGGTTTTTGTTGGTGATGTCCTCCCATAACCCTTGGTTTAGGGGAATTGATTTCATAATTCCCTTGATCCATATAGTTGACACACTACACTAGAGTGTTGATTTGAATCATCTCTATTCTTCCTCATTATTGGTATTATTCACATTCCTTTGACTGTTATTATCCATATTCCATTCTCACCCACATTTAAAGAATCTCATATCTTACTATAAGTAGTTTCTAGGATTCATCTTCCCATGCATTTGACTCATGGGATTTCGGGACTTTATTCTATCTTGGGAATTATCTATTGATACTTCCATATTAGTCTCTAATTATTATTTTGATTAGCGGGATGGGATCATAAGATTCAATGAACATGGTAGGCCTTTCTCTATTAACGTTTTCAATGGAAAGATTCTATTTCATTGGATAATAACGATTTTCTACATAATCAATATTATTATTCACATTTTGAGCTAGATGTGAATGTACTTTTTTGAAGTGTTGGGAACTTGTTCTTATCATTTATTGAATATCATTAGATAAATCATTAGATTTATTATTACATTGATTATTGACATAGGTTTATCTATTTAAATCCATTATCTACAAAAATAAATGCACAATTATGGGATTAAATACATTACTTGTAATGATAATAAATGTAATATTTGAATACAAAAGGAAAATATATGAGATTCTATAGGTTTCAATATAGGTTATTCATGATCTTCTCCCTAAAATATATTCTTATAGTTATTTTTTGTTTCCTCAATACTAGGTTTGATGAGATTGTGAATTTACCAAATCAAATCACCCAAAATTTAAAATAAGGTGCATAGTAAGGCCCATTATCATGTCACAAGTCACCCCTTGTGAGGCCCATAACACCTTGATAGATTCCTTACTCTTTTTTACATGTTCATCAAAACCACTTACACTTGTATTATCCATATAATGATATATATTCATGGTAAAATTTTTAATCTATACAAACCAAATATTTTGTATATTTTCTTATACATTATCATATTCTAATTGATTTCACAAGATTTTTCTTCTCTTAATTCCAAAAATAAATTATCTTATGTACTACCAACTATAGAGACCCTTTCCATTTACACATATCAATACATGATATTAAAAATAATTGACCATCAAATTACAAGACATTAATCACAACGCCTATTGTAACACTCCAAGCTTCTACGATACGCTTCTCTTTGAATAATACAGTAGTGTGTGTTGTCTGCAACTTCAAGTTCTAACACACACCACAACCAATCAAACTAGCCATTATGAATAGTAATACCCAATTTTTGAAATTTCATAAATTTTACCTTTCAAAAATGACTTCATTTTTTGATTCGTAATATCGAAATTAGCTTAGGGTGAATTTTTGTTATTTTTCTAAAAACAATCAATTTTTGATGAATAGTGAAAAACACTGAGTTATAGTTTAAAACCGAATTTTTATTTAAGTAATTATTTATTTTTTTTAAAAAAAATTTGGGTAAAAATAGACACATAATACCTATATATGTTCAATATAATCCATTGGAGTCAGTTTATAAAAATTCAGGATATATAAAAATTTTATTGAACTTTTCACCTTCTTTTACCCACCTCCTATGAGAAATTGAAAATTTACATAAAACATAATTTTTCCACTTCTGTGTGTGGAATTTTAAAAATCAGAGAGACATGGTTAATATCACGTAGTTGAATGCGGTTCAATATGAAAAAAATAATTTTTGGTGATTAGTAACTTTTCACTTTTTTAACCACAGTTAAATGTAAATAGTGTAATTAAGGGTAAAAATGATAATAATATTACCCTAACACATGTCTTAATTCTATTGTACAAGTTTATCTTGACCAAATCAACCATAGGAATCAAATATTATCATTTAGGTCCACTTGAATAGGATTAAGACATTTGTTATTATTTAATTCAAAGAAGAGTTAAAAGAGTTAAAATCGAAGTTTATTAACTAAATCATTTTTAATATAGGGTTATACATAAGATAAATTCAATTATAAATATTCATTAGAAACCTAAATAGATTTCCTAAATAATGATATTTTATTTAAAATATTTAGACATTAAATAATTTAATTTATTTATGACACAATGGTGATGCAGTAATTACCTAATAAATGAAATATTAAAAAAATTGATATTATAAATATAAAAATAAATGTAATTTGAGACTTTTTATCAATTAAACTTATTTTATAGGTTGATATGACATATTAGTATTGGTTATATGAATTGTTTTCTAAGTAATAATGTTGTTGTGAATTGTTCAAAAAAAATACCCAATAGTGTCAAAATTAACAAAAAATAGTTTGTTAAAAAAATATTATATTATTAATTGATATTATATTCCAAAAAATCTATGGATCGGACATAGTACTTATATAATAATATTTTTATTATTAATGAACCACTTGGGGTTCAGTTTGATGTATATACTATGTTTATTAACCATATAATATAAAAATATAAAGAGACATGGTAAATGTCAAACTATTTACCTAAGAGTTAAATATAAATGATAAGGATAATATAGCAACCCAAACCTGTCTAAAATCTATTGGATTAAATTATTTTGACCCATAACCACCTTATCTTTGAAATAAGTCACTTTGGATCCATTATAAACCGAATATGAATTTATTATAAATTAATATTTTAAGTTTATACGAAGGTACCACTCACCCTTATTATAAAAGGGCACTCCACATTCTCTCAAATTCATACATTCAATGCCATTTGGCTTGGCCAAACCCTGCCCAAATATTCTCTCAACGTACCTCACTTCAACCTAAAGGCCTTATTTTTATCATAAATCCAACTTATGGATCCATTTTTATCAAATCAAAAGGAAGAACCCCAAGAATAGGTAATGTTTTCACCACCCTCTTTCAAGTTCTTTTCTTCTTTAACTTCTTATTTCAATGATATTTACATTATAAAATAACATCTCCAGTGTCTTATATTTACATTTATGTAAATATAAATATTTTAAAACAATATTCAGTATTCTTTCCATATTTTTAATGAAATGTCACCATACGTGCGTACGTACGACTTACCATCTCCACATCGTGGTGTAATTGTTATTAAAAACATTATGATTTGAATGTGTATGATAATGATGTGTAATTGATGTAAATAATAAATATAACATGATAATTATTATGTATATATGATATATCATCCAATTATATTGTATTTTAATATCAAAAGAATTATATTATTGCTCGTGCGTACATACGGACTACGGTCTCCATGAACGCTATGAGATTCATTCCAATCATATCCATGCAAGTATAATTCTCATTTGATTATTAATAATCATGTTTGATGACTTGATATCATTCTGTATATGAATAATATACATCATATCCATAAAAAACGGCTTAAGTAACAAAACATATAAAAGAAAATGAGTAATTTAACACCCGAAACGACGAGAATACTAATATTTTATTAACAAAGCAATGATAATATATCATATATGATATCATATTAATGTATATGATTCTTGTATAATTTAATAACAATTATTTCACCATTATATAAAATTTTAGCATACCATCAAACAAGTAAAAGTACAAGGTAATGGTTTATTTTACAATCTTTTCATTTTCCGAGGTTTTTTATACGTAATTATCTACTCAGGAATTTTTATCATCCACATCCTTAATTCTCAAAAATGTATTTCAAATGATTCTTACTATTTTACAGAATATAGTTTAAAGTAATTTATACCATTTTTTAATTTTTATAAGATGTTTATTAAGGAATCATTTCGTCATTTTCCAAACAAGGTCCTTTTTAACATTTTCAAAAGAATTAAGGTAAGAATGTCTTTTTTTAACTTATACAGCGGGTGCAGCTATTTTATGCCATTATAAAATCTTCAAATCTTCCCATACAAGCATATAAGAATATTTTCCAAGTAAATGTTTTCTTTTATAATTATGTGACTTTTAAATGATTTCAAAAGAGAGATATTTATCTCAAATAGTATTGATGTCATATATGTCAACATCCATTGATGAATTTTATGATTATTGGAAGTTTATTTATAATGACACAAAAATTCCATATTTTATTGAAGATTTTGTGATATGTTTGACTGTGGATGTTTTATTTTTTTTCCATTCATGTTTTATAAAGAATTATTGTCATTTCATATGCTAGTTTTAATACGAATGCTAATTTTAGGTTTAAACCTATACATATTAAGAATACATTGGAATTAATAAGTGACGGGTGGAGCCTGCTATAGCTCCTTGATTCAATGGTAGGTCTCATGTGACAAACTTGTGTCTTGCAAGAAGGTCTTGACAAAAACTTTTTGTAGTCTTGGAACAAGGCCTTGACTATGTCGTTATGAAAGTCTGGCATTATGCATTCCATCATTATGAAAGTGGTTATTGATATTGCATGTGATTATTTGACTAGTATAATATCAATGTGAATAAGTAAATGGAATTATTTCATTTTATTTCTTCCATATTATCCTGGAGTTCATGTTTAAAAGGCTTTTGTTTTAGTTATACATTGCCTTAAATGTTTATGCTTATTTATGAATGTTTTGCTATATTGTTATCCTTACGGGTCATTTGAGCTCTCCCCTTTCTATATTTTATTTTTTACTATGATGTGAAGAAGTATATTATGAATGACCTACTGGGATAGTGCAAAGTGATATAAGTGTGGATACAAGATGTTGTTTATGTTTTCAATTTATGATGTAATGTAAACATTATGAATGTATATAGTTATTTCAAGGCTACTAAACTTATCGGTCTTTAGAGACATGATCTTTTGTGATCATGCCAATGTTATGTAATAATGCACTGACTCTAGGTAACTGGGGTCGGGGCGTTACAGTTGGTATCATAGGATTTTTAGTACAAACATTGGAAACTAGATTTAGATAAATTCTGATTAGAGAACATAGACTTAAGATAGACTTTGAGGACTAGAATTGAAGAACTTCCTAGAATTTTGGTATTGTAGAGATTTTGTTAGTTTTTCAAGAAATAAATCTCTATCTGGATACGATCAGGTAGAGGCAGATCTGGCACAGATGTACATACGGGTAAAACCCGAAAACACCGCTTTGAGCTAGACTCGAACGGGAACTGGTGAACAACAATGGGAATTGCTAAACTCTTTGTTATGACACTCCCGGGAGATATTCTTAGGATAATTATAATTTTCATTACAAATCATTATGAATGGTTTATGAGTATATACTTCCTCAAATAAAACATTTCTGTGATTATGGATGATATTCATAAACTGTTCAATTTATGTTAAGTGTTTTAAAAATTTTGATTTATGTATTTCGATTCATAAACTAATCTAGTGTATTCCATTGTTTAGAAGTGGTGCTTAGTGGAAGAAATGGAAATCGTATCAATGCATGCACTCTATGTATGGATTTCCCTCCTACTCAGGATAATTATAATGGAGCTGGTGATGCCTCTGGTGCCGATCAGCAAATCACCATGCTGGGACAACTCACTCAGGATATGAATAATAACCATACCCATATAGAGCACCAAGATCCACAGCGTGGAGGATCAATGTAAGATCGCTTCATGAGGCAAAAACCACCAAAATTCAATGGGAGCACAAATCCACTAGTATTTGAGCAATGGATAAATTCCATAGATAATATAATCCATGCCTTGAAGAGTACTGAAAGGGAAAAAGTTATCATGGAAGTTTACCACCTCACTGGAGATGCTGATCAATGGTGGTCATTGATTCAAAACACGAAAGAAGATGATGAAGTTTCCAATATGGAATGGAGGGAGTTCAGAAATATATTTTTATAAAAATACTTACCTCGTGACCATCGAGCATATATGGAAAGGCAATTTCTGAGTCTGAGGAAAAAGGAGGATGAGAATGTCAAAAATTATGAGGCTAACTTTACAAGGTTAGTGAGGTATGCTGCATATTATATACCTTACCCAAGAAATAAGATTGATCATTTCATTAATGGGTTAAAATCGTTTCTCTGTTGAGGAATAGTATAAAAAACCATCTCGTTGTATGAATATATTGTATCATGCACTATCAAGACAGAAAATAAATTCTCTATGTCTTATGCTTTAAAGTAAAGCAATAAAAGAAGATGTATGCTGATCACTCTGGAAATGGAAATAAGGGGAAGAAGAGAATAGCTGAATATCCATCCTGCAGTAAATGTGGGAAGAAACACCCTGATACTTGTTTAAAAGAAATGGGAGTCTGTTACAAATGTGGTGAAAAAGGCCACCAAACTCATGATTTCAAGGGGAAGAAGAATGCTACTGATGCTCAATGCTACAATTTCAGGGATATGGGATATTATGCAAATTAATATCCTAAGAATTAGGGAAACATTCCTTAGAAATGGCCAAGGGATCAATGCCAATATTATGCGATCACTACTACTAATGCTGAAGCTCCGAAAGATGTGGTGGCAGGTAATTTAATGGTTTCCTCAAGTTTAGAAAATGATTTATTTTAATCCGGATCATCACATTGTTTCATATCTTCCTAGTTTGCAAAAAAATTAGATATTTCCAATTTTATTTAACAAAGGAGTTATCAGCCAAAACACCTAAGGGAAGAATCATTGCAAAAACGTTTTGTGAATCAGTCCCCATCAGAGAACATAAATTGTCTTTATCTACTGATCTCATCATCATACCCATGATTGAGTTTTATATAATCCTCGGTATGGATTGTCTTTCAGACAATGATGTGAGGATTTATTATAAGAAGAATGAGGTTACACTTTTGGATAATGATGATAAAGAACACCATATCTTTAGAGCATAACTGTCACCACCTGATTCCTATCTAGATCCACCCCCTATAGCTCAACTAAATTCAATTATCAGGGAGGTAGAGAATGAAATAAGTATGGGTGAGGAAATGAATGTTAAAAAAGATGATGTACCAATTTTGAGAGAATATATAGATGTATTTCTGGAAGATTTACCAGGATATCCTCCAGAATGAGAAATTGAGTTTTCCATTGATTTAATTCATGGTTTAAGGCCCATATCGAAGACCCCTTATAGAGGCCACTGTTGAATTAGTTGAACTAAAGAAAAAACTAGAGGAATTGAGTAATAATGGATTTATTCACCCTAGTGTTTCTCCATGGGGATCCCCTATCCTTTTTGATAAGAAGAATGATGGTTCTATGAGGTTATATATCCACTACAGGGAAATAAATGGTATAACAATAAAGAACAAGTTTCCCCTACCTCGCATTGATTATTTATTTGACCAACTGCATGGAGCTCAAAAGTTTTCTAAGATTGACCTTAGATATGGATACCATCAGTTGTTTTTGAAGAAGGAAGACATTTTGAAGAAAGTATTTTGAACCAGGTATGGGCATTATGAGTTTACACTAATTCCTTTTTGGCTAACTAATACACCCTCTATTTTCAAGGATCTAATGAACAGAGTTTTCAAAGAATATCTCAATGATTTTTTGGTGGTATTTATTGATGATATCATGGTATATTGCAAATTCTATGAAGATCATGAGACTCACTTGCACATTATCCTGAAGACTATTAGAAGACATGAATTATATGGGAAGTTTAGCAAGTGTTAATTCTGGCTTCAGTATATTTCTTTTCTTGGACATATTGTCTCAAAAGATGGAATCTTTGTTGATCCTTCTAAGACCATGGAACTCCATGAATGTCCAGCCCCAATGATTATAATTGAGGTACATAGTTTTATTGGTTTAGCAGGTTATTATCAGCATTTTGTCCAGAATTCTGCCTGATTGGCTAACCCATTAATGAAGATAACACGTAAAGGGGTTAAATTTTTTTGGACAAAAGAGTGCGAAGAATGTTCTGAAGAACTGAAGAGAAGATTAGTCAATGCTCATATTTTGACTCTACAATCAGGGAATGACGAGATTGTTATTTAGAGTGATGAATCAAAGAAAGGACTTGGTTTTTCCCTTATGCAGAATGATAGGGTTATTGCCTATGCATCACGAGGGCAGAAAATTTATGATCAAAACAATCCTACTCATGATCTTGAGTTAGCAGATATAATATTTGATTTGAATATTTGGAGACACAATCTCTATGGTGAGAAATGTGAGATTTATAATGATCACAAGAGTTTGAAGTATATTTTCTCATAGATAGAACTCAAAATGAGGCAAAGAAGATGTCTTAAACTACTCACGGATTATGATTGCAGGATACACTACCACCCGAGGAAGGATAATAAGGTGGCAGACACTTTGAGTAGAATAGATCATGGGGTTTTGAACAAAATGAGAGTTGAAAGGGATCATATTTTCATGGATATAGTAAAGATGGATATGGGAATCACTATAGAAGGTGAAACATCACTACTTATTCAAGTGGTTTCCAAACCATCTATTCTAGAACGAATAAAGAGTTCTTTGACTGATGATGAAGAGTTTAGAAAGAAGATTAAAACTGTGAATGCTGGGATATTGAGTGAATTTGTGTATGAAGATGGAATATTGAAATTTGGGAGTAGAATTTGTGTTCCTGATATACCTGACCTAAAAAGGGAATTGTTGGACAATTCTCATAGTTTCAATTTCTCTATACACCCTAGGAGCACCAAAATGTATATATATTTAAATGGACATTTTTGGTGGGACGACATGAAGAGGGAGATTGCTGATTTTTTGTCAAGATGTATGGTTTGTTAACAAGTGAATGCTAGAAGGAAATAGCCCAGAGGAGTCATGAAACCACATCCCATACCTGAGTGTAAATAGGATAATATCAAGATATGGGACTAACAAAGACTCCTAGAAGGAACGATCCAATATGGGTCATTGTTGATCGTCTTACCAAATAAACACATTTTCTTTCTATAAGAGAAGATCTACCAATTTAATGTCTAGCAAGGATATATATTAATGATGTTGTGAGACATCATGGAGTACCCCTATCAATTATTTTGGATCGTGATCCACGTTTTACATCAATATTATGGAAGATTATTCAGAAGGACTTGGATATTGAACTACGTTTGAGCACTACATACCACCCCCAAACTAATGGGCAATCAGAATGGGCTATTCAAACCTTAGAAGACATGATGAGATCTTGCTTACTTGGCTTTCAGGGTTTGTGGGAACAATATTTACCTATGGTAGAAGTTTACTATAACAATAGCTTCCATTCAAGTATTCGAATGGCACAATATGAAGCGTTATGCGGAAAGAGATGTCGCACACCAACATGTTGGGATGACGTTGGTGAATGAAAAGATGTAGTCTCATAACTGGTGTAGGAAACGATGGAAAAGGTAAAGGTAATCCAAAACCACATCAAAGCAGCTCAAAGTAGGATGAAGATATATGCCGATAACTGATGGAAGGATTTGAAATTTCAGGTGGGAGATCATGTTTTCTTGAAGGTATCTCCATAGAAGGGAGTTATACGTTTCAGTAATAAGCGTAAATTGAGTCTCATGTATATCGAACCTTTTGAAATTCTAGAACGAATTGGGGTTGTAGCTTTCAATTTGGAAATGCTGCCAAGTCTCTCTAAAGTTCATGATGTGTTCCACGTATCACTATTAAGAAAATACTTGCCTGACCCAACGCATGTACTCACTTACGAGGAATTAGAACTGGAACCCGATCTATCTTATTGCGAAGATCCTGTCAGGATTCTTGATACAAGAGAACAAGTGCTGAGAAACCGGATGACTCATCTAGTGAATGTTCTATGGAGAAACCATAAGATGGAAGAGGCGACGTGGGAATGTGAGGAACTTATGATGAAAAACCACCCAAGTCATTTTATACAGTAATATTCAAGAAATTTTGAGGACGAAATTATTTGAAGGAGGGTAGAATGTAACAACCCAAGCTTCCACGGTATGCTTCTCTTTGAATAATATAGTAGGGTGTGTTCTACGCAACTTTGAGTTCTAACACACACCACAACCAATCAAACTAGCCATTATGAATAGTAATACACACTTTTTGAAATTTTATAAATTTTATCTTTCAAAATGGACTTCATTTTTTGGATTCGTAATATCGAAACTATGTTAGGGAAAATTTTTGTTATTTTTCTGAAAATGTTAAATTTTTTATCAATAGTGAAAAACACTGAGTTATAGTTAAAAACCATTTTTTTAAATAATTATTTATTTTATAAAATTTATGTTAGGTGAAAAAAGACACATAATAACTATATAAGTTAAATGTCATTTATTGGATTCAATTTATAATAATATTAGATATATAAAAATTTTATTAAACTTGTCACCGTCTTTTACCAACCTCCTAGGAGAATTTGCAAATTCCAATAAAACATAATTCTACCACTTATATGAGTGTAATTTTGAAACTCTAAGAGACACGGTTAATATCGTGGAGTAAAATGTGGCTCAATAAGATAAAAATAAATTTGAGTGAATAGTAACTTTTTACTTTTATTTACCACGGTTAAAAGTAAATAGGGAAATTAAGTGTAAAATGATATTAATATTACCCTAACACATGTCCTAATTATATTGGACAAGTGTATCTCGACAAAAAATAGCCATAGAAATAAAATATTATCATTTTGTCCACATGGAATAGATTAGGACATTTATTATTATTTAATTCAAAGAAGAGTTAAAATAGTTAAAATAAATGTTTATTAAATAAAACAATTTTTAGATAGGGTTATAAATAATAAAAATTTGATTATAAATATTCATTATAAATATAATAAGATTTCCTACATAATAATATTTTATTTATAATTTGTAGACATTAAATAATTTAATTTATTTATGACACAATGGTAATGAAGTAATTAACTAATTAATGAAATATTAAAATAATTGATATTATAAATATAAAAATAAATTTTATTTGAGTCTTTTTATGAATTAAAATAATTTTATAGGTTAATATGACATATTACGATTTCTTATATGAATTTGTTTTGAAGTAATAGTGTTGTTGTGAATTTATCAAAAACACAAAACCCAATAGTGTCAAAATTGACATATATGAGTTTTTAAAAAATATATTATATTATTAATTGATATTCTATTCTTAAAAATATAAGGATCGGCCAAAGGAATTATATAATGATAGGTGTATCATTAATTAACCACTTTTGGTTCTCTTGTATGTATATAGTAAGTTTATTAACCATATAATTTAAAATATAAAGAGACATGGTAAATGTCAAACTATTTAACTAAGAGTTATATTTAAATGATAAGGTTAATATAGTGACTCAAACCTGTCTAAAATATATTGGATGAAGTTATTGAGACCCCTACCCATCTTATCCTTTAATTAAGTCACTTTGAAGATATTATAAACCGAATATTAATTTATTATAAAATATTATTTTATGTTTTTTCCTAAGGTTCCCCTCACCCTTCTTATAAAAGGGCGCTGCCCTTTCTCTAAAATGCATACCTTAAAAGCCATTTTTCTCTGAAAACCCCTCACCAAATATACTCTAAACATCCCTCACTTAAACCTATAGGCCATATTTTGATCATAAATCCAACCTAATGACCCCTTTTGATCAAATCAAAAGGAAGAAACCGAAGAAGAGGTAATATTTTCACCACCCTCTTTCAAGTTCCTTTCTTCTTCAACTTCATATTTCTTTGTTATTTCCATTATAAAATAATAAATCCAGTATCTTCTAAACACTGTGATGTTATTATAAATATGGTACAACCATATTCAGTATTTTATCCTTCTTTTTAATGACATGTCACCATATGTGCGTACGCACGACTTACCGTCTCCATGTCTTGGTGTAATTGTTATTCAAAATATTATTATTTGAATGAGTATGATAATGATGTTTAATTGATGTAAATAATAAATATAACATGACATTGATTATGTATATATTAAATAATATCCAATTATATATTTTTTTAATATCAAAATAATGATATTGTCTCTCATTCGTACGTACGGACTACCGTCTCCATGAACACGATGAGATTCATTCCCCATCGCTTCCATGCATGTCTAATTATCATTTGATGATTACAAATAATGTTTTAAGACTTGATATAATTATATATATGAATAAGATACAACATATCCATAACAAACAAGGCTTACTTAACAAAACATACTAAAGAAAATGAGTAAGTTAACACCCAAAATGATGATAATACTGTGATTTTATTAACAAAGCAATGTTAAAAGATGATATATGATATCATATTAATATATATGATTATTTTATAATTTAATAAAAATTATTTCACCATTATATATGAGGGTAACCTACCCTCAACCATGGAAATGTACAATGTAAGGGTTTCTTTCACAATCTATTCATTATTTGAGGTTGTTTATACGTAATTATCTACTGGGACCTTTTTATCATCCACATCCATGTTTCTTAAAAATACATTTCCAAACATTTTTACTATTTTAAAGATTATGGGTTAAAGTCACTTATACCCTTTTTTACTTTTTATAAGATGTTTATAAAGCAATCTTTCCGTCATTTTCCAAATAAGGCCATTTTTAACCTTTTTGACAGAATTAAGCTATGAATGTATTTGTTTGACGTATACAGTAGGTGCGGTTATTTTCCATTGTTATATAATCTTAAAAGCTTCCCATACTAGCTTATAATAATATTTTCAAATTAAATGTTTTATTTTATAATTATGTGACTTATAAATGATTTCAAAAAAGAGATATTTCTCTTAAATAGTTTTGATTTCATCTATGTCAACATCCTTTGAAGGATTTTAAGATTATTTTAATTTTATTTATTATGATACAAAAATTCGGTATTATATTGAAGGTTTTGTGATATGTTTGATTTTGGATGTGTTATTTTTATACCATTCATGGTTTATGGAAAATTATTGACATTTCGTATCCAAGTTTTAATATGAATGTTTATGTTATGTTTAAAACTATTCATATGAGGAACGAATTGGACTTAATAAGTGATGGGTGGATCCCGCTATAGATCCTCAATGCATCGGTTTGTCTCATGAGACAAACTATTTTTTTGGCACAAGGCCTTGAAAAAACGTTTTTTTGTAGTCTTGGCACAAGGCCTTGACTATGTGGTTATGATAGTCTGGCATTTTGCATTCCATCATTATGAAAGTCGTTATTTATGTTTCATGTGATTGTTTGACTTGTAGAATATCCATGTGAATAAGTAGATGGAATTATTTCATTTTATTTTCTCCATATTATGTTGGAGTTCATGTTTAAAAGGCTTTTGTTTTAGTTATACATTGCCTTAAATTTTTATGCTTATTTATGAAATTTTTTGCTATATTGTTATCCTTATTGGGAATTTGAGCTCTTCCCTTTCTATGTTTTATTTTTCCCAGGATGTGAAGAAGTATTTTATGAATGACCAGTAGGGATAATATAATGTTATACGAGTGTGGAGAAAACATGTTGTTGTAGTTTTCACATTATGATGTGATGTAAACTTTAATAATGTATCAAGTGATTCAAAGGCTACTAAACTACTTGGACTTTTGAGTCACGATCTTTTGTGATCATGCCAATGTTATGTAATAATGCACCAACTCTGGGTAACGGGGGTCAGGGTGTTACAGTTGGTATCAGAGTAAGTTTAGTAAAAACCTTGGAAAATAGATTTAGATAAACTCTGATTAGAGCACATAGACCTAAGATATACTTTTAGGATTAGTATAGAAGAATTTCCTAAAATTTTGGTCTTGTAGAGATTTTGTGAGTATTCCGAGAAATAAATCCATGTCTGGATACGATCCGGTAGAGGCGGATCTGGCACAGATGTACATTGGCGTAAAAAATTAAAACACCGCTTTGAGCTAGACTCGAATGGGAACTGGTGCACGACAATGGGCCTTGCTGCACTCTTCATTATGACACTCCTGGGGGATATTCTTAGGATAATTCTCATTTTCATTAAAGATTATTATGAAGTGTTTATGAGTATATACTTCCTCAAAGAAAACATTTTTTTTATTATGGATTATATCCATAAACTGTTCAATTTATGTTAAGTGTTTTCCAAGTTTGGATTTATGAATTGTGATTCATAAACTAATCTACTGTATTCCATTGTTTATAAATGGTACCTAGTGGAAGAAATGGAAACTGTATCAATTCATGCACTACATGTAGGGATTTCCCTCCTACTCAAGATAATTATAGTGGAGTTGGTGATGCAACTGGTGATGATTTGTTAATCACTATACTGGGAAAACTCACTCAGGTAATGAATAATAACCTACCCGTATAGAGAACCCAGATCCACAGTGTGGATGATCAATGTTAGATCGCTTCATGGGGAAAAACACCAACATTCAATGGGATTACAAATCCACTAGTAGGTGATGAATGGATAAATTCCTTAAAGAAAATATTACATGCCTTGGGGAGTAGTGAAATGTAAAAAGTTATCATGGCAGTTTACCGCCTCATAGGAGATTCTAATTAATGGTGGTCACTGATTAAAAACACGAAGGAAGATGATGAATGATCAAATATAGAATGGATGGAGTTCTAAGGGATTTTTTTAGAGAAATACTTTCCTCGTGACCATCAAGCAGATATGAAAAGGAAGTTTTTGAGTCTGAGGAAAAAGGAGGATGAGAATGTCACGTTGTATCAGGAAAACTTTATAAGGTTAGAAAGGTATGCTGAAGATTATTTACGTAACCCAGGAAGTAAGATCGATCATTTCATTGATGGGTTAAAATTGTTTCTCCGTCGAGCAGTAGTCTCACAAACCATCTCATTGTACGAAGATATTGTCTCATGCACTATCAAGACAGAAAATGAATTCTCTACGCCTTATGACTTTAAAGCAACGAATGGGAAGAAAAGGTCTACTGATCACTCTGGAAATGGAAATATGTATAATAAGGGAAAATTTGAATATCCATCCTACAGTAATTGTGGGAATAAACGCCCTGGTACTTGCATAAATGGAATGGGAGTATGTTACAAATGATGTGAAAAAGGCTACCATGCTCATGATTGGAAGGAGAAGAACGAAGCTACTGATGTTAAATGTTGAAATTGCAAGGAGATGAGACATTATGTAAATGAATTTCCTCAGTATCAGGGAAATATACCTCAGAAATGGCTAAGGGATCACAGCCAAGATTATGCGATCACTACTGCTGAGGTTGAAGCTCCAAAAGATATGGTGGCAGGTAATTTAATGGTTTCGTCAAATTTATCCAATGATTTCTTTGATTCTGGATAATCACATTGTATCATATCTTCCCAGTTTGCAAAAAAAATAGATATTTTTAGTTGGATTTAACATGGGATTTGTCAGTCAAAACTCCCAAGTTATGTGTCATTGCAAAAAGGTTTTTTGAATCAGTCCTCATTTGAGCACATAAATGTTCCTTATCTACTGATATCATCATCATACCCATGATTAAATTAAATACAATCCTTAGTATGGATTGGCATTCAGACCATGATGTGGAGATTTATTGTAAGAAGAACGAGGATACAATTTTTGATGAAGGTGATAAAGAAAACCTAATCATTAGAGAAGAATCATCACCACCTGATTGTTATCTAGATCCACCCCATGTTTCTCAACTAAATTCAATTATCAGGGATAAAGAGAATGAAATAAATGTTGGTGTGGAAAGGAATGTTCAAAGAGAGGATGTACCTATTGTGAGATAATATGTTGATGTGTTTCTGGAAGACTTACTTGGACATCCTCTAGAAATAGAAATTGTGTTTTCCATCGATATAATTATAGGTTCAAGGCCTATATCGAAGACGCCGTATTGAATTTCCACTGTGGAATTAGTTGAACTAAATAAAAAACTAGAGAAATTGAGTGATAAGTGATTTATTATCCACAGTGTTTATCCATGGATATCCCCTATCCTTTTTTGTTATGAAGAAAGATGGATCTATGAGGTTATGTATCGACTACAGGGAAATAAATGCTATAAAAATAAAGAACAAGTATCCCCTACCTCGCATTGATGATTTATTTGAAAAGAATGAGTTGATCTCAATGCTTTTCTAAGACTGAAATTCGAAAAAGATACCATTGGTTATGTGTGAAGAAGGAAGGCATTCTGAAGACTTCATTTCGAACCAGGTATAGGCATTACGAGTTTATAGTAATGCCTTTTGGGCAGACTAATGCACCCTCTGTTTTCATGGATCTAATGAACAGAGTTTTCAAAGAATATCTCGATGATTTTGTCATGATATTTATTAATGATATCTTGGTATATTACAAAATCTACTAAGATCATTAAAATCACTTGGGGATTATCTTGAAGACTCTTAGAAGACATGAATTATATGGGATGTTTAGAAAGTGTGAATTCTGGCTTTAGGAGATTTCTTTTCTTGGAAATGTTGTGTCCAAATATGGAATCTATGTTGATCATTCTAAGACCAAGGCAATCCAAGAATGGCCAGCCCCAACGAGTATAACCGAGGTATGAATTTTTATGGGATTAGTAGGTTATTATCGGTGTTTCATCCAGAATTTTTCCCGATTGGCTAACCCATTAACGAAGCTCACATGTAATGGGGTTGAATTTGTTAGGACAAAAGAGTGTGAATAGTTTTTTAAACATCTGAAGAGAATAGTATTCAATGATCCTATTTTGACTCTACTATTGGGTAATTACGGGTTTGTTATTTATAGTAACACATCGAATAAAGGATATGGTTGTGTACTTATGCATAATGATAGGGTTATTGCCTATGCATCACGACAGCTGAAAATTAATGAGTAAAACTATCCTACTCATGATCTTGAGTTAGCAGTTATAATATTTTCTTTGATGATTTAGATACTCCATATCTATGGTGAGAAATGTGATATTTAGATTGATTACAAGATATTGATGTATATTTTTTCTTAAAACATACTCAACATGAGGCAAAGGAGATGACTTAAACTACTCAAGGATTATGATTGCATGATAAAGTACCACCTGGGGAAGGCAAATAAGGTGGCAGATGCTTTGAGCAGAAAGTATCATAGAGTTTTGAACAATATGAGAGTTTAAAAGGATCCTATTTTCATGGATTTAGTAATGATGGATATGTGAATCACCATGGAAGGCGAAACATCAATAATTATTCAAATGGTTGCCAAACCATCTATACTAGAAAGGATAAAGAGTTCTCAGACCGATGATGAAGTGTACAAAAAGTAGATTAAAGTTGTGAATGATGAGATATTGAGTGACATTGTGTATGAAGATGGAATTTTGAAATTTGGGAGGGGACATTGTCTTACCGATATACCTGATCTAAAAAGGGAATTGTTGGACGATGCTCATAGTTCAAATTTCTTTATACACCCTGGTAGCACCAAAATGTATAGATATTTAAAGGAATATATATTGTGGGACAACATGAAGAGGGAGATTGATGATTTTGTGTAAAGATGTATGGTTTGTCAACAAGTGAAAGCTAGAAGGAAAATTCATGGAGGAGTTATGCAAGCACTTCACATACCTGAGTGTAAATGGGACAATATCACAATGGACTTTGTCATGGGACTACCAAAGACTACAAGATGGAATAATGAAATATGGTTCATTGTTGATCGTCTTACCAAATCAGCACATTTTCTTGCTATAAGAGAAGATCTACTACTTGAAAGTCTAGTAAGGGTCTATATTAATGATGTTGTGAAACTTCATGGAGTACCCCTATCAATTGTTTCAGATCGTTATCCATGTTTTACATCATGATTCTGGAAGAATCTTTAGAAGGACTTGGATACTGAACATCATTTGAGCACTGCCTACCACCCCCAAACTGATGGACAATCAGAAAGGACTATTCAATCCTTATAAGACATGTTGAGATCTTGATCACTTGACTTTCAAGGAATGTGGGATCAATATTTACCTATTGTAGAATTTTCCTATAATAATAGCTTCTATTCAAGTGTTCGAATGTCACCATATGAAGAGTTATATGGAATGAGATGTCGCACATCAACCTGTTTGGATGAAGTTGGTGAAAGAAAAGATTTAGGCCCAGAACTGGTGGAGGAAATGATTGAAAAGTTAATGGTAATCCAAAACAACATCAAAGCAGCTCAAAGTAGGAAGAAGGGTTATGCCAATAACCGAAGGAAGGATTTGGAATTTCAGGTATGATATCATGTTTTCTTGAAGTTATATCCATGTAAGGGAGTTATATGTATTGGTATGAAGGGTAAATTAAGTCCCAGGTACATAAGAGTATTCAAAATTCTAGAACGAATTAGGGTTGTAGCTTACCGTTTGGCAATGCCACCAAGTTTCTCCAACGTTCACAATGTCTTCCACGTATCACTATTGAGAAAATAAATGCTAGAACCAACACATGTACTCACTTACACGGAATTTTAATTGAAACCCGATCTATCTTATAGAGAAGAGCCCTTCCGGATTCTTGATACAAGAGAACAAGTGATGAGAAACCGGATGACTCATTTGGTAAAAGGTCTATGGAGAAATTATAAGATGGAAGATGCAACGTGGGAACCTGATAAACTTATAATGAAGAACCGCCTAAGTTTTTTTATGAATTAATATTCTTGAAATTTTTAGGAAGAAAATATTTGTAGGGGAGAATTTAACACCCCAAGCTTCCACAGTATGCTTCTCTTTGAATAAATCAGTAGTGTGTGTTATACGCAACTTTGAGTTATAACACACATCATAACCAATCAAACTATCCATTATGAATATCAATACCCAATTTTTTAAATTTTATAAATTCTACAATTCAAAATGGACTTCATTTTTGGATTCAGAATATTGAAATTATCTTAAGGTGAATTTTTGGTACTTTTCTGAAAACATTCAATTTTTGATGAATAGTGAAAAACACTATGTTATGGTTTAAAACCGAATTTTTATTGAAATAATTAATTATTTTATTTAAATTTATTTTAGGTCAAAATAGACACATAATAGATATATATGTTCAATGAAATTCATTGGAGTCAGTTTATTATAATTTTAGTTATATAAAAAGTTTATTGAACTTTTCACCGTCTTTTACCCACCTCCTAGAAGAATTTGCAAATTCGCATAAAACATAATTTTACCACTTATGTGAGTGGAATTTCTAAAATACAAGAGACACAGTTAATATCACGGATTAAAATGTGACTCAATATGATAAAAATAATTTTTGATGAATAGTAACTTTTTACTTTTATTTACCACGATTAAAAGTAAATAGGGTAATTAAGGGTAAAATGATATTTATATTACCCAAACACATATCCTAATTTTGTAGGACAAGTGTATCATGACCAAAAACATCCTTAGGAATAAAATATTATCATTTATGTCCACTTTTATTATATTATGACATTTATTATTATCTAATTCAAAGAAGAGTCAAAAGAGTTAAAATCATTCTTTATTAACTAATATTTTTTAATATATGGTTATACATAAGATAAATTAGATTGTAAATATTCATTATAAAGATAAAAACATTTCCTACATAATGATATTTTATTTATATTTTCTATACATTAAATAATTTAATTTATTTATGACACAATCGTGATGCATTAATTACCTAATTAATAATATATTAAAATAATTGATATTATATATATAAAAATAAATGTAATTTTTTAATTTTTATGAATTAAACTAATTTTATAGGTTAATATGACATATTAGGATTGGTTATATGAATTTTATCAAAGTAATAATGTTGTTGTGAATTTATTAGAAACAAAATACCCAATAGTGTCAAAATTGACATAAAAGTGTTTTTAAAACAAATATTATATTACTAATTTATGTTCAATTTCTAAAAATCTAAGGTTCTTAAAAAGTACATAGATAATGATATATGTATCATTAATGAATCACTTTGGGTTCACTTTTATGTATATAGTATGTTTATTAAGCATATAATATAAAAATATAAAGAGACACGGTAAATGTAAAACTATTTAACTAAGAGTTAATATAAATGATAAAGTTAATATAGTGACCCAAACCTATCTAAAATTTATTGGATGAAAGGATTTAGACCCATAACCACATTATCCTTGAAATAAGTCACTTTTGATCCATTATAAACCGAATATGAATTTATTATAAAATAATATTTTATGTTGTTCCTCAGGTTCTCCTCACCCCTCTTATAAAAGGGCATTATCCTTTCTCTCATATTCATACATTCAAAGCCTTTTGGCTCGACTAAAACCTGCCCAAATATTATCTCAACTTCTATCAAATAAACCTAGAGACCTTATTTGATCATAATTCCTACCTAAGGATTCCATTGATCAAATAAAAAGGAACTACCTGAAGAATAGGTAATGTTTTCACCACCCTCTTTCAAGTTCCTTTCTTCTTCAAAATATTCTTTATTTTTTATTTCCATTATAAAATATTAAATAAATTATATTATATATATTGTGATGTTATTATAAATATGGTACAACCGTATTCCGAATTCTATCCATCTTTTGAATGACATGTCACAATGCGTGTGTATGTATGGCTTACCGTCTCCACATCGTGGTGTAATTGTTATTCAAAACATTATTAATTGAATGGGTATGATAATGATGTATAATTGATGTAAATAATAAATATACCATGATAATGATTCTGTATATAGGATACACTATCCAATTATATATTATTTTAATATCAAAAGAATGATATTATCGCATGTGCGTATGTACGGACTACCGTCTCCACGAACGCAATGAGATTCATTCCCCATCGTATACATGAAAGTATAATTCTCATTTGATGAATAAAAATAATTTTTAGGGACTTGATATAATTATATATATGAATAAGATACAACATATCCATAACAAACATGGTATACGTAACAAAACATATAAAAGAAAATGAGTAAGTTAACACCCAAAACGCCGATAATACTTAGATTTTATTAACAAAGAAATGTTTAAAGATAATATATGATATCATATTATTGTATATGATTTTTTTATAATTTAATAAAAATTATTTCACCATTATACATGAGGTTAACATACCCTTAACCATGTAAAAGTACAGGTTAAGGGTTTATTTCACAATCTCTTCATTATTCGAGGTTGTTTATTCATAATTATCTACTGGGAACTTTTTATCATCCAAATCCATGTTTCTTAAAAATGTATTTCAAAACATTATTACTATTTTAAAGACTATGGGTTAATGTAATTTATACCATTTTTCACTTTTTATAATATTTTTATAAAGGAACATTTCTGTCATTTTCCTAACAAGGTCCTTTTTAACCTTTTCAAGAGAATTAAAGTAAGAATGTCTTTTTTAACTTATACGGCAGGTGTGGATATTTTTCACCATTATAAAATCATTGATGATTCCCTTACATGATTATAAGAATATTTTCAAAGTAAAAGTTTTGTTTTATAATTATGTGACTTTTAAATGATTTAAAAAAAGTGATATTTCTCTCAAATAGTTTTGATTTCATCTACGTCAACATCATTTGATAGATTTTAAGCTTATTTGAAGTTCATTTGTTATGATACAAAACTTCCATATTGTATTGAAGGTTTTATAATATTTTTTACTGTGGATGTATTATTTTTATACCATTCATGGTTTATGGAGAAGTATTAACATATCATATACTAGTTTTAAAACAAATGTTTATGTTATGTTTTAGTCTGTTCATATGGGGAATGAATTGGACATAATAAGTGACAGGTGGAACCTACTATAGCTCCTCGATGAATTAGTAGGTCACATGAGAAAAACTAGTGTCTATTCCCAAGGCCTTGATAAAATATTATTTGTAGTCTTGGCATAACACCTTGACTATGTGGTTATGATAGTCTGGAATTAAGTATTCCATCATTTTGAATGTGGTTATTGATATTTCATGTGATTATTCGAATAGTAGAATATCCATGTTAATATGTAAATAGTATTATTTCATTTTATTTCTGAAATATTATATTGGAGTTCAAGTTTAAAAGTCTTTTGTTTTATTTATACATTTCCTTAAATGTTTTTTCATATTTATGAATGTTTCCTCAATATTGTTATCCTTACTGGGCATTTGTGCTCACCCCTTTCTATTATTTATTTTTCCCAGGATATGAAGAAGTATTTTATGAATGACCTGTAGGGATAGTATAAAGTGATATGAGTGTGGAGACAAGAAGTTGTTGTACTTTTCACTTTATGATGTAATGTAACCTTTATGAATTTATCTAGTGATTCCAAGGCTACTAAATTAATCGGTCTTTCGAGACTTGATCTTTTGTGATCATGCCAATGTTTTGTAATAATGCATCGCCTCTGGGTAACTAGGGTCGGGGCGTTACATCTAGTGTATATGGAAGATTATGTAAATAATTAAACATAATTAAACCAATATAAAAATATCAGTTATTTATTCTCTATAATGATTTTCTAACATTTATTGAGCTCATAAATCTACATTTGATAATAGGGGGAATACATGAAAAATTGGATGAGCTAAAAAAACCTATTGTTGTAATAATAATCAGAATAAATTATATCACATGGGTAAGAGGAAAAAAATGGAGGAATAAAAGGAAAATGAAGATGTATATACTTAATGAATAATAACATGTATATCATGGGAGCATATAATCACTAAATCATTAGTATTGTTTCAAAAAAAAATTACATGACAGAAACATGAGTCTGGGATAACTTCCAAGAGTATATAACATGGTGGAAAACGTCCTATAAAAGAATCATGTTTAATCCCTATCCTAACATAAAATATAATGAGACTAAACATTACCTAATGTGGTTGGAGTGATTTATGGGCACACTCATCATTACATTTTCTTGATTGTCTATGCCACATAAAGAATAAACATTAGGGGTACCCTTGGAAATAAATGGGTATCAGAATCTAGTCACAATGCACAAGAATATAAATATCATAAATTTTACCATGATAGAATGTACTAAAAACAAAAATATATATTAATAATGTATATTTGGAATGGATAATTATTATTTCAGTAAAATTGATGTGGAATCAAGTAAAATTATTGATTAAGAATCTTTCAAAAAGAATGATTTCAGTTTTTCTTATGGAATATTTTAATGAACCATTATTTATGGAAAGCAATATCTGTTTTCATAAAAACAGAAATGAACTGTGATAGTTTTTCATAATATAATGAGTGATTTTATAAAAATAATGGCAGATTAAAAAGTATTTTGGTGTGAATATTGTATCAAGTAATAAATCAAAATGTTCTCTTTTATCAAGCTCGATTGTCGATAAGAATTGAAACACAAATCATTCAAAAACAAATAGTACCCAATCAAATATAGATGATATTATATAGATAAACGAGTTTCAAATATATAAAAAATGAAAATAATTATATAGAAGTAAATAAGAATTGTAGTGGGGTAAGGAGAGAAATAGAGTAACCAAAAAGAAACATAGAGGTTTTTGTAGAATCCTTTAAACTATGTACGAAACAGCTCTTCACTTGATATCAGTTTCTTAGACAATAAAATTAAATAAATTTATTATATTTTTTTTAATTTATGACCTTTTTAATGAGTTATAATGTTAAATTTCATTATTCAAGAGTGCTTGTTTTCATAGTTTTTATGATCAGATCTCTTGAATAAGTGTTTGAAAGATTATATAAAATAGAGATAGAAATATAAAATTAAAGTTATAATTTATAAATGAATATCTATATGGTAAAATCATTATATAATTCAACTTGTGGTTTTTAGTGAGGACGAATCTTTAGTTGAGATGTTAGTGATAATAGTTTGGGTTATATGGGGATGCTTTTTCTCAAAATAAACTTGTTTTCTTTTTTTATTAACCATTATTTGTATATTAAAATTAAAAACATTAGATAGGTTGTAATACATATGTTATAATTTTTTTTATCCATATAATTTTATTTAATATAATTCTTGAAAGAGTTAATGGAATGTGAATATTTCCCATCCTTGAATGAGATAAATAAACACCTCACAAAAAACGAATTCATTTTTAGAATAAAAGGGGGTGGAGAAGGGAATTAGAATTTATTATTCAATTATAATAATAATATTCTACAATATGTGACGTACTGGAGTAAAAATACCATTTTGATGAGGGGATGTGAGGAGAAAAATAAATAAAATATGAGAATTAAATAAAAGAAAAGTAAAGTGGAATTTACATCTTATATTTTTCTTATTAGAAAAAAAACATAAAGAAAAATATTTTAATATTTTTATGAGACCAAGATCACATCTATGTGGTAGAGGGGATTGGGATGTGTATTGGGAAGTCTTTTTAAAGGCTCAATTCATGGAAGGTTTGTTGAGAAGTGTTGGTGAGGGGTAGTATTTAATCTAGAGGAGAGGGGTGTTTTCTCATTTTTATGATCATTATTTTATTTTTTTTGTATCATGAAATGAAATAATACTGATATATATGACTAAATATACTAACTTGTGAATTATATTTCAAACTAATGGTTATTACTATGGACTTACATCGACAATAACTGAAAATTCAGGTATTTAACATTTATTGTAAATCATTGCATTTCATTATTCCCCAAAGATTTCACTATTTTAGAAAAATCCAAAAAATTCACCATAACCATTTTGGACGTGTAGAATTAAAAATTTATTCCATTTTATGTAAATAATTTTAAATATATGGGAAATTGAATTTTAAATTAAAATAATCATTTACTTGGATAATACCAATTTTAATGTTATAACTCATTTTATAACACATGGAATAATTAATGAACATATCATAAAATTATATTATAATCGTAAGAAAAAAATATTAATTTTTGACTAAATTTTATGGAAAATTTTATTTTAATACAAAATATTAATAAAAATTTTATAACTAAACACTTTTATATAAAAATATCAACACTTAATAAAAAACATCATAAATAGTTATTTAAATATACTATTATATAATTGTATATAATTTTCATTTATTATATTGGAAAAAAAATATTTTTACATTCTTTGGTGATGTCACTATTCTATTGGTTGGTTTACTATTCAAAAGGGTCATAGTATAATTACATAGGTCATGTTAAAATTCCATTAGTATAGTTTTTTAATCATATCTAAGTTAATCTAATTTCACCTAATAATCATTTATATTGTTTTTATTATGTTCTTAATGTGAATTTATGTAATTATACTATATAATAAAATTATAAGAAGGGAATTTCCATTGATAAAATTTTAATTTGTTACTACCATGATAAGTGGAAAACCCCCACTAGAAATTTCAAGGACACCTGAGGTACATATGTAACCTAAAGACAAACATACCCAACACAAAGCATTCCCTTATGAATTAGCACATACTCTTTTTTTCACTATATCTAGAGCACTCAATAAAATCATTCATCTTGACTTGTCAAGACATTTTATATGTTGATTATCCCTTGATAAGGAAAAAACACTACTAAAAACATCTCTTTCAACTCCAATGATACCAGACAAAAATCCAGTCTCAAAAAATCAAAATAGGGATGCTGGAATAGTATAGACCATTTCCCAATTATTGATTTCAGTAAATTTACATATCAATATCAAAATCTATAACATATTTTGTTTTAATTTTCCTTCTATAATTAATTTTTGGTATCCTCATTTCATGACCGGGTTTAAATATTCCTTCGGTTATGACTCGGGTTAGGTTTTTGGATGAGTCGTGGTTAAAACATTGAGTTTTTTAGAAAAAAAACGCATGTATGTGTGTTTAGCGGCATATGTGCTCGAGCAGAACATGGTCGAGAGGCCGTACAACGATACCTTGGTCACCACGCTACCCGCCTTGTTTGTAGGGAAAACTAAAATTTTTGTGAATAAGGAAAATAGTGGTTAGATATATATATATATATATATATATATATATATATATATATCTGTGTGTGTGTGTGTGTGTTTTATTTAGAAGCAATACCCAAAAAATAAATACTATTATTTATTATTGAAATAATTTTTTTATCATTGTTTTTTTGATATAGTCATTATTATTATTATTATTATATTTTTAATTAATTTTATTAATATTTTTATTATAACATTTATTATAATCACTATTATCTTATTAATTTTGTGTAATAATTATTACTATAAATATTTTTAATACATAATAATTGAATTGAATTTAATAAATTTAAAACCAAAAAAGTGGGGAGAATATTGTTAGGGTTCGGTGTGCAGGCTGACCCCCACTCACCCTCCTTGTTTGACAGAAGAGGCCTAGATCCGTCGGGCCCCACTTGCCTACTCTGGCATCACACCGACCAGCCCTACCAGGTCTGCCACACCCCCTTACCTACTTCAGCCTCACACCGCCCAACCCCACCAGGTCCGCCACACCCCCTGGCCTGTTTCGGCCTCGCACCACCTAGCTGCACTGTGTCCAACGAACCCCCATTCCTACTCCGGCCGAACCTCCACCGCACCAAACTCCTCATTCTTGCACACACCCTACACGAGCTTCCCCTACAGTCATGACCTCCCTTCATTCGTCTTCCCTGTGAACCCCCAATCCACCTGAGCCCCACTAGCCGAGTCCCCTTTCGGTGCGACCACCCCTACTGGTCATGTTTTTTCTAGTGCGGTCCTCTCCGACGTGCACGCCCTCCTCTAGCAGTACTACCTTTCTGGAGATGATTCATTTTTTTTCTCTTTGTTAATTGCTTCTTCATTTAGGTTTTATGGTTTTCCCAAAACATAGATGTTAGGGTTTCAATAATTTATGGTTTAATTCCAAAATTAATTGTCTGAGGTTTTTGTTTAGGGCTGTTTTGGTTCCTCGTTGGTGCAGTTGAGGTGCGAACAATGTTTCACACCTTTATCATAACATTATTCATTGTTTGAGGTGAGTTCCCCTATCTACAAATTGTTTTGATTAATGCTTCACTTATTTCATGTTCTTCACAAGATTTGTGATAATTAATTGGTGACTTGAAATGTCTAGAATAAGGTATTGTTTCTTTTCATTTGGTTGAAAATGAGTTTTACATTACAAATTTGGTATATTATGTGTGTGCAATGCTTTTCGTTATATTTCTTATATGAAGTTAATAATTTTGAAATTGTTGCAAATCTAAATTTAATTGTCATGGTTTGAGGTTGGGATTAAGGAGAAGGGTTTTGGGTGAGTTTTTACGTAAAATCCTTGCAATGTTTTTTAAAATTGTTTTATAAACTTTTAACTAGTTTATTAAATATTATATATTCTGCATATTATGTTTTAAAAATATATTTTAGATGCTCTTGGTTTAAAAAAAATATTTTTGACATGTGGAGTATTTTTATTAAGTTGTGTACTTTGTTATTTTAACTATGAAAGTGGTATAAATTCTTATTTGGTGTGTTGTGAGTGCATTTTTTAATTATAATGAAGGGGTTTGAATAGGTTTTTGGTGTATAAAGTCGTGGGTTTCTATTTGGAAATTGTTTTATAAATTTTAAGGCGGTTTAGTAGATAATGTACATGGAGCGAGTTATGTTTTGAAAGCATGTCAAGGTGGTTTTTGTGCTATTTGTTCGTTTGAATTGTTTTGAGTCTGTGTTTATAGATATTAGTTGTGTGGTTGTTGCAGCATGCGGCGAGGAAGACTCATGATATTGTGTTCATCGACTTGTGCATATTTGTGCGTCTGAGTGAGGTGTGACGTGCCTTTGTGTTTGGATAGCAAGATGAGGTAGGTCCCCGACTGCACTCGCCTTTAAATTCAGATTTTTTTATTTTCTCGATATTTTACTAATTTAAATAAATGAGAAATAATATAAGATAAATAATTAATAAATGATTATTTGTTGTAAAAAGAGCCGTTTATTTTATACATGATACTTAAAATATTTTCATGATGAACGAACACCCAGTAGGGAAAGAATTCCAATTTGGACTTTAAACATAACTCAATGAATTGAAAATGTTGTTCGGTTTTATTGATAAATGATTTCATTTGAAGCATGACCAAGATTTTTGGTTCTCTTGAGAAATGAGGATTTTATTTAAAATTGGTGAAGGCCCGTTTTCCATTCTAATAAAATAAATTATTCTAGAAAACTCTCGTTGGGGTGACTCAGGTGTGATATTTTTTGTCTGTTGACTGCATGATTTGTGTGTAATTCTTTTGCTACATGATTGACTTTGTTGACTCACCCCTTTCATTTTTATAATACGTGTTTACATGGGAACCTGGCATAGTGAGTGAATCTTCTGAGAATGATTTCTTCACTAGTTTAGATTACGCACTGGATAGTGGTCCTTAGTACAAATTATACTCTTCAAGGGGATTGGGCCCCTCAGTTGGGCAATGTAGGGCAACATCAGGCATTAGGGTGTTATGACATCATCGAGAGTAGTCATGCCTTCAGGATGACTCACATGTATAGTGCGTTTTAGATTGTTCACGATCTCCTTGGTTCGGCCAAATTTTTTAGTGTTAATTTGTTTATGGAAGATGTGTGAGTGGTCTAGTTCGATTGATGGCCCCATGTGTGCCACTTTTTCTATTTCCCTTGGTGTGTGATGCATTTGGTTTTCAGTTTGCATAATAAAATAATTTGGGATTTCTAAATTGTTCATATAAATGTTTTAAAATGCAATGTAGATATTACATTCAAACATTATAATTGTTTTAAATTATAAAGGTAAATGGTATGATACTTGTTTTAGAAATAAAAGTGTGTGTGGAAACTAATATTTTATATAATTTAGTTCAAAACTAAATTTGGTAAAATCATTATTCAATGGTAGTGCATTGGGAGTAGTTTATTGGGAATGCCTACTACGTTTTTATACTCACACCTATAGTATTTCCCTGTTTTTAGTTTTTTTTTGTAGTTTTGGCTTAAGTTTTCTCATTGTGGGTGAGAGTTGGTTGTAGACTGGTGATAGACTCTCAGAGTAGCATCGAGTTTTGGTCGTGGTTAGGTTTTTTGGTTTTTGTTGATCGTTGTTTCTTTTTGTGTTATTTATTTACATTGTGTTATTTTTATTTTTCCACTACTATATTTATTTCTACTAGGTGAAATCATTCATGTTTGTCCTCTATTGGTTTCCTGGCGCTTGCTGCCAGCTCAGGAGGATCGGGTACACCTCTCGTTTCATGTCATGGACTTGCTCGGGTGATCGGTTCAGGATCAACCTGGGTTGGTTTAGTAAAAAATGGTATCAAAGGAGGTTTCCTTTTTAGTGGACCTTGATTTTTAGAGAAACAATTGTTATTTGGGTTTTTGAAGGATGAAGGAGTAGGATTTTTGGGGCTCGAGGTGAAGGTATGGTACAGACGTCATGAACCCTTACTCGTTCAGAATCTCGAGTAACCCTGGGATGCACTGGTTGTAACATTATTTGGTTGCTTTTGGTTTTTTTCATTGGGAGATAAAAAGGTAGTTGGGAAGTAGCCTTTGTGAGCTCACAAGGTTTGGCAAGACGTGTGGAGACAGAGACATTGCCCTCGAATTCTCCCCATGATGGTGGTAGGACTGGCATATGGCCTCTAACCATGTGTTTGAGTCACCCACCGACACTTATTTCCCCTTTGTGAATTGTTTGTAACTTTCTAATTTCTGAAAAAAAAATGTTCTTCAATGATTTGTTTTGGAATAGTGAAAAGTTTAAATTTTGATATCGTTCCATGTTTTGTTGTTCGTCAGTGTTCACCCCCACGAAGGTTAGATGAATGCCAAACATGCAGCTTCGTGTGGTGCAACATTAGCAAATCCTCTAGTTGATCAACCTAAATAAAATGTTCGTGTGTTTCAGAAGTTGAACCCTCACACTTTTAATGGGAAAGAAGATCCTCTTGTGTTAGAGGAGTGGTTGTTGATGATTGAGAGGAACTTTTGTTCTCCCGTGTTGCCTAAGTCATTAAAGGTGAAGTTGGATACCTTTATGATTGATGGTCCAACCTCGATGTGATGGAAGTCTATGTCTCAATGAAATCCTCGAGAATATCTCACTTAGGAGTTCTTTAAGTCATCATTCATCCAGTGGAACTTTTTGGTGGTAAGAAAGGTGGGGAAGAGGATGGAGTTGTGCAGTATCCATCATAGTGTTGGATCGATGCTGTAATTCATTTTTTATTTCCTAGACCTGGACTCGTATGAACCGTTGTATTTTGTGAATGATTTCATGAATGCTCGGGATGTTGAGCTCATATTACATCCGTAGATGCAGTCAGAGGTGGGATAGTTCAATGTAATCACCTTCCATGACGTGGTGAGAGAAGCTTTCCACACTGAAGTTGAGTTAGCAGGAGGACATGAGGTGGCGAATCATCCTCTGTCCTAAGGAAGAATATAAGTATATAGCGATAATAAGAATGGGAAGTGACATGATGCTTGTGGATATAATATATGAATCAATATGCCTTAATACCTCCATTCATCTTCTCACAGTGTAATGATGTGATCTCTCACCAGTGTGGTAGGCAGGGCTATAAGAGACTGACATGTCTAAGTGCTCCAAGACCCTACCACACTTGTTGGTGCCTGGGTCATATGAAATGATTTTGTCAACTTTTTTCCAAGATGCACGCTGATGCCAGACCTAGATCATTGAAGATAACATCATCTGGTCATCGAGAGTAGTTTGATTATTGGGGATTAGTTTTGAGTTTTAATATTTATAGTGTTCCTTGGATGTAGTGCTCATCTCTTGTTTCATTCATTGGTGCTTCTTTTCCTTCAGTTTTCATAATGGTTTTGGATGAACCCTCATTGAAACCATTGTTCTAATGGATGTGTGTTAGGTAAATTTTTAGATCGTATGTTATGTTTTGAAATTTCTGAAGCCTAACTGCGAGGCAGGAGATGCCTCAATCATCAGTGCTCCAGCCGTATGTCCCAGAGTGAAGTTGGCGAATAGAGAGGAGAACCCCAGGGGCATAAAAAGTTCATTATTTAATCCATTACTTTAGTGCATCATGGTTCATGTTCTCCCAATGGTGTGAAGTTGATAGTTTAGCGATTACAATAGTTTTTATACTCTATCGGTTGGGCCCTTCCCTTCCAACCCCTACAATTATGGTGGGGTTTTTGGCCTATGTAAATGTCTCTGAGTTCGATTAATCTCTACAATCCATATATTGCAGGGAGACTAAATTTTATGTCTCATTGAATTCAGTTTGGCTTCTTTCCTATGGTGGGGAGTCTGTTCGGACCGCCCGTGTGAATATCCTAGTTTCGTTTCAAATTTTGGTATGGTGGTGGGTGGTCTCATGCAGAACCACCTAATTCTATAGTCTCCTTTTTAGTAAAGAGTGGGTGTGTGAGAGTTATAGTGTCAGATTGGAGTATGGTTTTAATAAGTACTTGTTGGACGTGGTTTTAACTTGTCTGTTGGTTTCAAGAGGGTCATTATGATCTTCATGGTGTTGTTCTGAATGTTGTGTTTTAAGTATGAATTGAGGATTGTGGAAATGGTCGAGTTCCATTAAATATTGTTTAAGGTGTGTGAATGTTGGGCCTATTTTCACCGTTGTGAATGTTCTATGTCTTTTGAAATGATCAACTGGATGTGGTCACACTTTTGGGGTTGGGTGACAAATAGCGGGCAGTTTGTTTCTGTCACATGAGTTGTTTTGGTTTATCTATCTCTGTTTGGGAGTGTTTTGGGATCTCTTTTTTGTCGTTCCTTATATATCTGTTTCAATTGTAAAATAATTTCAGTTCTTGATTTGGGTTTTGATATTGTTATGGATTTCTGGGGGTGGAAAACGGTATAGTGGGGAGAATTGTCACGCCCGTGTTTAAATTTTATTTTGGTTATGACTCGGTCTTGTTTTTAGAAGATTCGTGGTTAAGAAATTGTGTTTTTGGGAAAAACACATGTATGTGTGTTTAGCTGTGTCTTCACTCGAGCAGAACACGGTCGAGGGGTCATACAATGACACATTGTTCACTGCGCTACCCGCTTAGTATGCGGGGCAATCTAAAAGTTATGTGATTAATGAAAATGGTGGTTAAATATAAATATATGTATGTATGTATGTATGTATGTATGTATGTATGTATTTTTTTTATTTAGGAGAAATACCCAAAAAATTAATAGTATTATTTAGTATAAAAAAGGTTATAATTTTTTTGACATAGTCATTTTTATTATTATATTTTTAATTAATGTTATTATTATTATTATTATAACCTTTATTATAATAATCATTATCTTATTAATTAGATTTAATAATTACTACTATAATTATTATTTTTTATTTTGTAATAATTGAATTGAATTTAATAGATTTAAAACAAAAAAAGAGGGGAGATGAGGGTTAAGGTTCGGCACACAGGTCGAACGCCCCTCACCCTCCTTGTATGGAAGACGATGCCATGGTCCGCCGTGCCCCCCTTGCCTACTCTAGCCTTGCACCACCCAACCCCACTAGGTCTCCCGCAACCCCCGTACCTGCTTCAGCCTCACACCGCCCAACCCCACCAGGTCCGCTGCACCCCCCTTGACAGCTTTGTCCTCGCACCGCCCAACCACACAGGGACCAGCGACACCCCGTTCTGGCTCTGGATGAACCTCTGCCCAGCCGAACTCCTATTTCCGATGCACACCCAACATGGTTGTCCCCTCCAGTCGTGACCTCCCTTCTTTCAGCTTCCTTGCACATCACCCTAGCCGCACGAGCTGTACCAGTTGAGTCCCCTTCCAATGCAACCCCCTTACCGGATGGTTTCTTCAGACATGGTCATCTATGACATGCACGCCCTCCTATTGTAAGATGTCCCTTCTGGTGAATTCTCCTTTTTTTCTCTTTGGTAACTGCTTCTTCATTTTCGGTTTTCAGTTTTCCCAAACCCCATATGGAGGGGATTCAATACTTTTTGGGTTTAATTCCAAAATTAATGTTATGAGGTTGTTGTTTAGAGCGGTTTTGGTTCCTCATTATTGCGGTTGAGGTGTGAACAGTGTTTCACACCTTTTTCAGGATGTTCTTCATTGTTTTAGTTGAGTTCCCCCTTTGCACAAATTATTTTGAATAAAGTTTCTCATGTTTCTGATTTTCACATGGTTTGTGATAATTAATGGGTGACTTGCAATGTTTTGAATAAGGTATTTTTTGTGAAATTGGTTGAAAATGAGTTTTACATTTCAAATTTGGTATATTATGTGTGTTCGATGTTTTTATTTATATTTCATATATGTAGATTATAATTTTGAAACTGTTGCAAATAAAATTTTGCCGGTGTTGGCTTATAGTTGTGCTTAATGAGAGTGTTTTTTAGTGAGTTATGATTTAAAAGCCTTCTAGTGTTATTTAAAATTGTTTTATACAATTTTTATTGGATTATTAAATATTATATGTTTTGTGGATTATGTTTCAGAAATATTTTTGATGTGCTCTTGGTTTAAAAAAATTATTTCTTACATGTGATGTATTTTTATTAATTTTTGTGTTTTGTTATTTTAACTATGCAAGTGGGGAAAAATCTAATATGGTGTGTTTCGAGTGCATGTTTAATCATAAATATGGGGTCTGAACAAGTTTTTGGTTTTCAAAGTCATGGGTTTCTCTTTGAATTTTTTTTATAAATTTTAAGGTTGTTTAGTAGATAATGTTGATAGTGCGTGTTGTTTTTTGAAAGAATTTATAGGTGTTGTTTCTGATGTTTGTTCATTTTAATTGTTTCAAACCCTTTTTATGCATTTTATTTGTGTGGTTGTTACAGAGTGTCAGCGAGGAAGACCCGTGATACTGCGGTTATCGACTTGCAAATGTTTCTTTGTCTGTGTGAGGTGTGACGTGCCATTGTGTTTGGACATCGAGACGAGGTCCATCCCTCTCTACACTCACATTAAATTAAGAATTTATTAATTTCTTGTTTTTTATGAATTATATTAAATGATAAATAATATATGATAATTAATCTTTAAATGATTATTTTTTTTAAAAAGAGCAGTTTATTTTATACACAACACTTGAAATATATACTTGATGACTGAACACCCATTAGTGAACGAATTCATGTTTGGCCGTTAAACATAATTCATAGAATTTCAATTGTAGTTCTAGATTAGTGATAAATGGTTTTTTTTTGAAGAATGAACAAGTGTTTTGGTTTTCTATAGAAATGAGGATTTTCATTAAAATTGGTGAAGTCTCATTTGGCACTTTAATAAAATAAATTATTTTGGAAAACTATCTTTGGGGTGACTTAAGGGTGATATTTGGTATACATTGACTGCATGATTTGTGTGTGAGTTTTGTGCTAATTGATTGAATTTTCTGACTCACCCCATTTCTCTTTTTTATATGTGTTGACATGGGAAACAAACATAGTGAGTGAATCTTATTTGAATGATTGCTGCACTAGTTTAGATTACACACTTGCTAGTGTACCTTAGTACTGATTATACTCTTCTAGGGTATTGGGCCTCTCAGTTAGACCCTGTAGGGAATCACCGGTCATTAGGGCATTATGTCATCATAGATAGTAGGCATACCATCAGGATAAGTCACATATATAGTATGTTCTATATTTTTCACGAGATCCTAGGTTTTCCCCTATTTTCTTTAGTGTTTATTTTTATGTTCCAGATGAGTGAAATGTCTAGTTTGGTTGATGGCCCCTTGTGTGCCACTTCTTCCATTTCCCTTGTTGTGTGATGCCTATGGTTTCTCTTTTGGCTAATAACTGAAGTTCAGATTTCCAAATTATTCGTAAAAAGGTTTTAAAATACAATGCACATATTCTTTTCCAACATTAAACATGTTTTAAATTAAAAAGAGAAATGGAATGATACTTGTTTTAGAAATGAAAGTATATGTGGAAACTAATATTTTATATAATTTAGTTAAAACCTAAAATTGATAAAATCTTTATTTATGGGAAGTGCATTGGAAATAGTTTGTTGGGAACGCCTATTGAGTTTTAATACTCATGCCTATAGTGTTTTCCCTATTTTTAGTTTTTCTATAGGTTTGGCTGAAGTTCTCTCACCGTGGGTGAGAGTTTGTTGTGGACTGGTGAGCGACTCTCTGAGTTGTTTCAAGTTTTGGTCATGGTCAAGTAAGTTAGTTGTTGTTGATCGTTATTTCTTTTTGTGTTATTTATTTACATTTTGTTATTCTTCTTTTTTATACCGATTTAACTATTTCCACTGGGCAAAATCATTCTCGTTTGTCCTGTATGGATTCCATGGCACTTGTCACTGGCTCGGGAGGATCGAGAATGCCTCTCGGGCCATGTTGCGAACCGGCTCGAGTGATCAGATCAGGGTCGACCTGGGTTAGTTCGTGACACCTCAACTAATTTTATTTTATTTGGATAATATAATACAATGTATTTATTTTATTTCATGATTATAGGTAAAGTCATGGTATTTAATGATCTAGTTAACTTTTATTTATTATCCTGTAACTGATAAATTTCAAATGTCACATTGTTTTTTCAATATTCAACCCCTTTTATTTATTAAACATATTTCTTATTTTCAAAGTTCTTATAATACTGAAATAATGAAAATTTCTTTTTCATCATTTTTTAATTAACTTTTTATCTTGGTTAATAATTAATTCTTTTCTTATTATTATTCATTGTCAAAATTTATATATTATAGAATATAAATTTATTATAAAATGATACGATAATATTTATTAGTTAATATATTCCTATATATTTATTAATATATTAAATATATTTTTATTTGATTATATTAGGGGATACATAAATATTATCCTCACATGAATTCATTTTCCTAAAACTCAAGACTTTTTAATTGTGTACAATTATTTTCTATTCAGTCTACATTTTTATCGTTGAATATATTTTAATTCAAGATTCCATTATTTTAGATTGTTTTGAAATGTTTGAGTTTACAAGTATTCTCTATCCCATTTAAATTTATTTTTAAAAAACTATGTCGTTTATGCAGTTGGTAAACCCTTAGTAACTCAGAATGAAGAAAAAAAATTTATGGAAGTATTTTATTTATGACGAGTAAATGTGACTAACATGGTATTATATAACAAGATATAACATTTATGGTTGATTACTATTATTTATTATGTATTTACATATTTAAATAAAGAAGTAAATATGTTTATTTAATTACAAAAATTTTACTTTTAATTCATTTTTACCCGTTATAATAATTATGCAATTATGTTAACTACGTGACATAATATAAATTATTTAATTATAAAATTAAATTAAATAAAATGATTTTTATTATTATATATCAACAATTATTTAATAATTAGATATATATTAAATATTTTTTTTAATTATATCATTTTATAATTATGATTATCTTAAAAGTAGATTTATTAAATTTTAGAATTATATGAAAGTAAATTATTTGGAAAAGAAGTAGTTTTTATTCTATTAAAACTGTTTTCCACTGTGTAAAATAGTTTTATTTAAATATTGTATTCATAAATATGAGAAATATAATTTGATAAAAAGGAATTACTATTTTATTTCATAATGTATAATAAACCTTATATTTTTTGGTACTTTTTTGATATTGATAATTTTTAGGTGAATAATGAAATTATACTTTTTTTCAATACCTAATCTATATTTACAACATCATTATGAAATTTTGATATAAAAATTTATATGAATCATTTTTTATAAAAATTAAACACGTTTAATTAGTAAATTAATTAATTAAATATGAATATATTGAGTTTATGAAACTATAACTAATACAAAGTGACTTCACAGCAAGTTGCATTGCAAGTATTTATTGGTGTGGGTGTTTCAGAGGAGTCTTGAGTAGGAGAAAATGATTCTCAAGATTAAGTGGTTTTATAATAAAGATTTTATGTCATGTAATGTTTAAAATATGTGTAAAGGTGGTTCATATCTTTTACAACCAGGGAATTCATGGACTATAAATCATATATGGTGATTTGTGAAATAAATACACATCATGCAAATAAAATTCATGATGGGTAATAAATAAACCATAAGGTGATGTTTTTTTTGCGGATGATATAATTTTCAAAAAAAACCCATGGTTTCTATTCTATAAAAATATTACACGACGTGATACCAAAGGGATTCCATATTTTACAATCTTTTTCTTTTTTTGTTTCCATTTATTTTTCCACGCCTAAATTATTCACATTCTTGATGAACCCTTGCTGCCTTAAGGATAACATCAAGACCTATTCTCCATTGTTCAGTCTGTTGGTTTTGATGGTTTTTCATTGTCAATATATGGTAATTCATTCATGCTTTTATTGGTTCCCCCCATGACCCACTGCAGTGGTGATTGTTATTTTTTGTTGTGATTTGTGATGTATTATGATTAAATTTGGTTATATAGTAGGTTTGTCTGTGGGTTTCCTTGTGATGTTATGGCTTGTGCTCATTACTTTTATACCCTACCGTGCTAAATGTGTCAATAAAGATTATTTAAGGAAGGGAATCCCTCATTTCCCTTCAATTTATATCATGAGGCTGGTGTTTAATCCTATTTATCTTTGGGAGAGGCATTTTCTAGCCTAATAAATGATAAATATTAGGCTAAATAAAATTTAAGCAAAAAGGGGGAATGATTTAAATTTTTTAAATCTTTGATATTAATATGATATTTTCATTGTATGATATTGATTCCCCATTTAATATTCTAGTCAATGTGGGATCTTTTATATGGATGATATGTGTTGTGACTATTAGAATTCTTATAATATTTTGATATCATCAAAAAATTGAAATTGAATCACCATAAATATTTTTCTAATGAAATTATTTCCCCAGGATTATGGCTAATGTGATAACAACCCCAAAAAATTAAATGTTACAATAACCAATTTATTAAAACTATAAAATTATCTCTAATGTCTTGTGATGTGTGGTCGTGTTATTGTGCAGTGATGTGTGATTGTGATTCTATTTGGGGATAAATGTGGAGATTTTTCCTTGCTTTAGGGTGGGGTAGAGGTTGGGCTTGTATAAGGCCCCAGCCTTAAACCTTGTATAATCATGAGTTATTACAAGATTACACATTGAGGATCTTTTTAGGATTAGATTTTTAGAGAATTAGATCATGAAACTTGCATTACATTCCATATTTAAACAAAGTGGTTACATAAAAGACAATATTCATTATTCCCATCAATGGAAACATATTTAAAATAAAACACAGATTCTTTCTTGACACATCCTTGACACTATAATCACATCATGTACCATTCCCTTGACCTGTGAAAAACATTTCAAAAACTTGGGATGAGCATAAAAAGATCAGTAAGGGTTATAAAAATATAGAAAGGAAACATGAGTTCATATATACATAAGAATTAAATCATACTTTACCCATAAAATATAGGCACATTAACATACATCATCAAACCAGGAATAATTCAATGAAATCACAAGACATAAAGGTAACTTGAGGCATTCATAACATTCTTACGTAGGGAGTAACCCTCTTGGTTACGTTTGGAATACCCATCACAATATATTCCCTAAATCTCTTCGGAGAAAACATAATGTTTCACTCCTTCACGTTACCCAATGCATTGGAGAGCTATATCAGGCTCACCCGCCCTTATTTTATCATGGAACCATCTGTCTTCATAATAATTCCAAATAACCTCAACATAATCATATCACATAAAACTTGGATAAATGAAACATAACATTTCCACCTTTCAGTCAAAAGATATCAATACAACACATTGATATAAAAACATTATGAAAACCATTTTCAATACCAAAATAAAATAAAAGTAAAACATGGTATTTATTTTTCTTTTAAAAAGAATTTATGTCTAGTAGAGGAAGTCTAAACTCAAATAACCGTCACGGCGGCGGAGAAGTCGTTGTCCCCACATACGTACGAAAAAAACATTCCCTTTTGTCATTTAGTAAAATGCTTCGTATAAAAAAAGATTCCTTTTGGATAAACATAAAAGTAAAAGGGGTTTATACACCGTATAAAAGGAGGTTGTGTATAAAACAAAATATGCCTCAATGAAAGGAGATTGAGATGAAGTCCCATACAAAGACATTATCCTTGGTTTAAGGATAAATCAATTACATAACTATGTGTGACAAACGAATATACCAAATATAAGTGGTTATTATGTGTAAAATAATCAAAGGTCATTCACACATATTCGAAGGATGACATATTCAATAACTACATGTTGAACCCAAAGAAATCGAAATTGGGTTAAGAAGTTCCCTTGACAGCCTAACAGCGTCACATCAAAATGAGTTGATGAGAGATATAAATAAGGGTATCTCATCACTTGGACATAAAATTTACATCAATAAGGATATATTAGAACATATCCCAACATAACAATATGTAAATTAAAAGACCCAACAAAAGAAGTCTTTTAAAAAGAGGAGGGTGAAAGGTTCCCTTACCGACATGGGTATCTTTCGAAACATACACCACGTGAAAGAAGGAAAATACAACATTGATGTAAATACTCATAAAACAAATTATATTACACAATGTGTAAAATAATGGGCAGTATATACACCACTCAAAGGAAATTGTTGCAAATGTATCATAAATCTCACGGGAATACAAGTGAGATGAAAAATCCCTTACGAAAACTCGGCAGCCTAACAGCGCCACATAAAACATAAAAAATGGGTTGATGAGATAAATAGTGTATCTCATCATATTATCATAAAGTTTATAGAATGAAGAATATAAAAGAACATCCCTCAACATAACAAATAGGAGCTTAAATGAAGTGACATAAAGGAGAGTACTTAAAAAGAAAGTGAGAGGTTAGATCTCTTACAAAAATTCGGCAGCCTAACGGCACCACTCAAAAACTTCCAAAATGGATTGATGAGATAGAATATGGTCTCTCATCACATGAACATAAAAATTACAGTAACATTAATATAAAAGAACATCCCAATAACACGAAATATGAGCTTTAAATGGAATGACATAAAAGAGTGTACTTAAAAATAAAGAGTGGAGTAGGATCCCTTAACTCAAGTCCAACTTGTCTTGTTCGTTTATTTATAATCCTAAATAATAAACTTTGGTCAATTAATAATTTACTAAGTACCTCCTCTAGAGATTATTATTCAGTTTATATCACATATTATAATGTTATAATAATTTTTTAATAATGTTAGTTCATATCAGACGTTTTTGCCGATGTTTGGTACATGAGTCAAAAATAAACTTGTTTGAAAAAAGATTGTCCATGTAGTTATAAGTAAATAATTTCCAGAATAGTATTAATGATTAAAATATCATATATATCCATTAAATATTCATTTTATACTATTCCATATCATTTGGAGATAAAAAACGAAAAGCATCGTTCATGGAGATGGTAGGCTGTACGTACGCATAAACGCTACTTTCATTTTTTGTCATATTAATGGAATTAAAACAAAATGAGAGAGATATATATATGTTATTATTCCAGAATGATATCCATAATTTATATGTAATATATTACATATATATCCAGTATATATATTTACTTATAATATTACATAACATTTTGAGATAAGAAATGAAATGTACCATTCATGGAGACGGTAAGTCGTACGTATGCATGAACGCTACTTCTATTTCTATTTCCTATTTAATGGAATTAAAACATAATGATACATAATAGTATTTTAATTATAGTATGTTATCATACATAATATCAATAAATATATCTTTTATTCATACCACATATGGTATTAACGAATCAAATCACTTTGAGGGGGCGGTAGTCCGCACTTCTTTAAGTAAAGATATCACGTTTACCCATAATGGAAACCATAAAGATAAGCCATAAATGAAAAATACAGAAGCTTAAGTAAAACATAAACATATTATATATCATATATAAATATATTTTCATCTTAATGGAAACCTTTGAAAGTGTTATAAGAATGTTGAACAATCATCGTTTCGGGAGGCCGAAATTTTCCATCCACGGAAACAGTATGTTCTTTAACCATTAGGTGTAGGTGTGTGAAAGTGTTGCTCGAATCCTTCTTATAACAATATCCTAGTATATATATGATACTGTATTTGTTACAAAATAAATGAATAAAAAGAGTTTAGGGGGTTGGAGAAGCAAAATAAAACAAAAGGACTCAAGTGAGGACATTACCTTAAAATCGAGTAACTCCCTTTGGTTTGACCTCAAAGGCTTCCTTGGGAAGACTTTTTACCATTGTGAGGCTTCAAGGAGTAATAGAGGGAAGTGGAGAGAAAAAATGGTCAGGGGTTGGCAGAGCCAAAGGCTTTGGGAGTGTGGGTATGGAGGTAGAGGTGGGGGCCTTTTATAAGAGGAGAGGAGAGGCACTCTTGGAAGGTAAAGAAAAGTCACTTTATTTTAAAATGGTATTCGGATTTAAGAGGTCCCACATTGATTTGTTTCGAGGATAAGGTTATAAGGGTTCTAAATCCACTCATCCAATAGGTTTTGGACATGTTTAGGTCTTAGATAGTACAATATATTTCAATTTTATTTAAATCGTTAAATAATGAGGTCATCGCTGCATCATCATGATGTCATAAATAATTTAAATTATTTAATGTATAAAAATTATAAAAAAATACTATGATGTAGGAAATATTTTTATATTTCTAATTAATATTTATAGTCAAAAATATGATTTGTATAACCCCATGTAAACATTGTTTTATTAAAACATTTCATGTTTGTCTCATTTTTACTTTAACATTAAATAAAAAGATATTAATGTTATTTTCCAACCATAGTGGCTTCATGGGGTCCCCAAGTTGACCCATGGGTTTTATTGGTCATCCATGACACATCCAATGAGGTTAGGACATGTTTCATGATCATTTCATATTATTAAAACATTATTTTTACCTTAAACTACACTAATTACATCTAATCGCGATTAAAAACTTAATAAGTTACTATTCATCAAAAATTGAAGTTTTCAGAAAAATCCCAAAAATTAACCATAAGCTATATTTGATATTCCGAATTCAAAAATTAATTCTATTTTACAAAATTCATAACATATAAGTCACATTAATTAATTTAATAATTAATTCCAGCTGTCAGAGCAAATATCGTGTTTTTATGAAACAATAAGTATCAAAAGATTGACACTACTTTAAGTCTGATTTCAAAGTGAAATTAATTTCAACAACCACTATTAGATGTAATGGAAAAAATATATTCTAATTTAACTTTAAAACCATTTCAAAATATAATCTAATCATATAAATAAATTAGATTAAAAAGAGGTTTTGAATTAAAATACAACATTTACACTATTCATTAAAAAAATGAACATTATCGGAAAGATACCAAAAATTCACACAAAGTAGATTTTGATGTCCCAATTCTTAAGAAGAGTTTTATTTGGTCCAATAGAATTTATAATATTGAACAAAACTATATTTAATGACGGTTCGCCATCAAAAGGCAATGAGTGAACATTTAGTGAAAACTAGGGCATATACGCCTAAAATTGAATTATTTACGTATTTTATGCCTTTATCTTTTATTGGATAAATGTAAAAACATTTAAAAACATATATAATCATATTGTAGTTATTTCTATCAATTCTCGCCGATACAACGGCTACATGTTAACTACCATTTAAAATAATATTATGTTATTATTAGAGTGCAACGTAAGATTCCCAAGAAACTCGTTGTTGTGTGTTGGGTACACCATCGAGCATAACGTCCCCTTTAAAGTCATATTAATATTTTATTCACAAATATGGATAAATATGAAAATTTCATATTCTTTATTTACCTGGGGTGTTACATCCTTCCCCCCTTTTGGAAATTGCGTCCTCGCAATTTTTAAAATTGAGCTTGGAAATATCCTTGAATGTCCCACATCGGAACAAGAGTCGATAAAACAATCACTTTAAAATAAAGGAAGATAATTAAAGAGGTCACCCGAGTTAACCCATATGTAGAAAAACATGGACATGGAAGAAAAAGCAAAGGGTCATGTTCTTGAGGGAGAGTGATAGTAAACATGTCTAGGAGAAAGTTAACCATAAGAAAATCACAAACTTGTGATGGGTTAAACAGTATTCGATTCCCCAGTAGGAAACGTTAATGGACAACATTTTTGTTTTAAGTTAATTTATATTGAGGAATTTATTCATAAGGAAACATAATCACTTATCATGTTGACTTTCAACTATTACTAGATTCCTTAATCAAACTCATATTTTTTCCAAAATACAAGTATTTAGGGAGACTTGTTCGCATTAAGAGTACTATAATCAACTTCTAGAGAATCACCTAATCCACCAAAGAGAACTATATATGTCCCATGTCTTTAGGCTTTAACCAAAACCAAAACCAAAAAGGTTAGTACAAGGTTAGAGAATCCAGAAAAGGATAACCCATTAAAAAGAAAATCTATTCTTAATCTCCAAAATTTGTCCAACAAACCCCAAAGTTCAACGAGGACCATCCGATAAACCATTTGTCCATAAAATTATTCCAATTAAACCAATATAAGATTGAAACCCAAATATTTGAAAGATTTAGTCACATAGTCTTCCAAGTTAAATCGTAACATTTATCTCCAAACATCATCAGTTTCTCCTAAAGTTTCGTATTGAAAAGTAATTAACCTAATCACATATCCTCTATGATAGGTTAATCAATTTAATAAATAACCCAAAATCAAATTACTCTTAATTAATAAAATCATATAACTAAAAAGAATCAGTCAAACTAACCAGGGACTTCACGTAGTCCAGTGGTAGGCGATAAATACAAGTCACACTTTGGTTGTGGGTTCGATTCTCGTAGCATTGTCTGACGCGACGGGTAGTCACATGGACTGCATGTTGTCCTTTTTCCAAAACTATATAATTTTCAAATCATTCCCCAAAAAGGGATAAAACCATCAAAAATAACCATAACATAATTTAACCTCAATTTTATCTCATGCCTTTCACATCAATCATAACATTTAGTAACCCATAATTACCTCAAAAGTAAGGATCATATAAACCCAAATTGATCTTTATAACTATGTCCACAAAAGAAAAAGATAACTATTCCTTGAATAAAATTTGCATATATTAAACATCAGGGTTACACATAACATAAAAAGTATTCTAATGTAACCCCATCATCAAAAGAGACTTAATACTCTTAATAATTTCACCATAACTCTTGAAGCCCTTATATGTTGACCTCGTACTCAGTCAACATTCTTCATGATCCATTAACCATTCCTTTCCAACTTATTCCCAAATAACTCTTTCCTACAAACAAAATCATGAATCATATCTTAAGATTCCAAAATAGGAAAACAACAGTAATGAAATAATACATACCTTTGATTGGTCATTGTCAGTTTCTTCATCCACAATCAGAATGGCATTCGGTATTGGTAAACGAACATTTGTACGCTCTTGGTGATCTCATTCACGAAACTTTTTCGTAGGACATTTGTTTTCATAATGACCATGCACACCACATTTAAACCAATCAATTGATCCCTTAGAAAGAACTTCTTTCCCTTTCCTCGAGTCAGCTGGATGCTTCCTTTTTCCATGGAAGGTTCTTGATTTATGACCTTAATTTCCACATCTATAGCATATTTCTATCCCTTTGAAACATTTTCCTAGGTGTTTCATTCCACATCTTTAACACATAGGTTTTTTAACACACTTTCCTTTATGATTATTACCTGTACTTCCGTAGGGATTTGTTTGTCTCATATATGATGCCTTAGAGAAATCACCAGGTTTAGGTGGTAAATCATGACTCCAAATAGTTGTTTGAGGATAATAATATGAATTCTCATTGCAGCTCCCATATCATTCAGTTTCTTGCTCAAAAAACTATCACAGTTTCCTTCACATCCACTGTTACTTTGGTGCCTACTAGATCCAGCCATTTACTAAAACCAAAAAGGTCAGTGTGAGTATATCAAAAAAAACCATCATGTATTAATGAGTAAGAAAAACACTAAGATATACTTACTCATTCACTTTATCTAAAACTAGGACTCTTTCTGAAATCCTAACCATTATGGTAATGCCAATTATGCTTAAAGAATACCCTAACCTACAAAGTAATCTAAACCGACCTCTGATACCAAATAGAAGGCCCCAGCCTTAAACCTTACTTAATCTTCAGTTATTACAAGATTACACATTGAGGATATTTTTATGTTTAGAGTTTTAGATAATTATATCATTACACTTGCATTACATTCCACATTTAAACAAAGTGGTTACATAAAAGACAATATTCATTCTTCCCATCAACGAAAACATATTTAAAATAAAACACGGATTCTTTCTTGACACATCCTTGACACTATCATCACATGATGTACCTTTCCCTTGACCTGTGAAAGACATTTCAAAAACATGGGATGAGCATAAAAAGCTCAGTAAGGGTTAAAAAAATATAGAAAGGAAACATGAGTTCATATATAAATAAGAATGAAGTCATAATTTACCCATAAAACAAAGGCACTATAACATACCTCATCAAACCATGAATAAATCATAGAAATCATAAGACATAAAGGTAACTTGAGGCATTCATAACATTCTTACGTAGGGAGTAACCCTCTTGGTTACGTTTGGAATACCCATCACAGTATATTCCGTAAATCTCTTCGGAAAAACCTTAACGTTTCACTCCTTCCCATTACCCAATGCATTGGAGAGCTATATCGCACTCACCCACCCTTAGTTTATCATGGAACCACCCATCTTCATAATAATGCCCAAGAACCTCAACATAATCGTATCACATAAAACATTCATAAAGGAAACATAACATTTCCACCTTTCAATCACAAGATATCAATACAACACATTGATATAAAAACATTATGAAAACCATTTTCAATACCAAAATAAAATAAAAGTAAAACATGGTATTTATTTTTCTTTTAAAAATAATGTATGTCTTGTAGAGGAAGCCGAAACTCAAATAACGGTCACGGCAGTGGATAAGTCGTTGTCGCTGCATACGTACGACAAAAACATCCCCTTTTTTCGTTTAGTAAAACGCTTCGTATAAAAAAAGATCCCTTTTGGATATACTTAAAAGTCAAAGGGGTTTATACACCGTATAAAAGAAGGTTGTGTATAAAACAAAATATGCCTCAATGAAAGGAGATTGAGATAAAGTCCCATACAAAGACGATATCCGTGGTTTAATGATAAATCAATTACGTAATTCTGTGTGACAAATGAATACACCAAATATAAGTGGATATTAATTGTAAAATAATCAAAGGTCATTCACACATATTCAAAGGATGAAATATTCAATAACTACATATTGAACCCAAAGAAATTTAAATTGGGTTAAGAAGATCCCTTGACAGCCTAACGACATCACATCAAAATGAGTTGATGAGAGAAAAAAAGGGTATCTCATAACTTGGACATAAAATTTACATCAATAAGGATATATGAGAACATATACCAACATAACAATATGTAAATTAAAGGACCCCACAAAATAAGTCTTTTAAAAAGAGGAGGGTGAAAGGTTCCCATACCGACATGGGTATCTTTCGAAACATACACCTCGTGAAAGAAGGACAATACAACATTGATGTAAATACTCATAAAAGAAAGTATATTACACAATGAGTAAAATAATGGGCAGTACATACACCACTAAAAGGAAATTGTGGAAAATGTAGCATAAATCTCACAGGAATAAAAGTGAGATGAAAAATCCCTTACGAATATTCAGCAGCCTAACGGCGCCACATAAAACTTACAAAAATGGGTTGATGAGATCAAATAGTGTATCTCATCATATTAACATAAAGTTTATAGAAAGAGTAGTATAAAATTACAAACCCCAATATAACAAATAGGAGCTTAAATGAAGTGACATAAAGGAGAGTACTTAAAAAGAAAGTGATAGGTTAGATCTCTTACGAAAATTCGGCAGCCTAACGGCACCACTCCAAACATCCAAAATGGATTGATGAGAGAGAATAGGGTATCTCATCACTTGAACATATCAATTACAGTAATATTTATATAAAATAACATCCCAATAACAAGAAATATTATCTTTAAAAGGAATGACATAAAAGAGTGTACTTAGAAAGAAAGAGTGGAGTAGGATCCCTTACCTCAAGTCCAACTTGTCTTATTCGTTTCTTTATATTCCCGAATAATAAACTTTCTTAAATTAATTATTACCTAAGTACCTCCTCTATATATTATTATTCAGTTAATATCACATATTATAATGTTATTATAATTGTTTAATAATAATAGTTCATATCAGACGTTTTTGCCGATGTTTGGTACATGAGTCAAAAATGAACTTGTTTGAAAAACGATTGCCCATGTAGTTGTAAGTAAATAATTCCAGAATAGTATTAATCATTAAAATACCATATATATCAAGTAAATATTCATTTTATACTATTCCATGTCATTTGGAGATAAAAAATGAAAAGCACCGTTCTTGGAGACAGTAGGCCGTACGTACGCATAAACGCTACTTTCATTGTTTGTCATATTAATGGAATTAAAACAAAATGAGAGAGATATATATATGTTATAATTCCAGATTTATATCCATAATTTAGAAGTAATATATTACATATATATCCATTATATATATATGTACTTATAATATTACATAACATTTTGAGATAAGAAATGAAATGTACCGTTCATGGAGATGGTAAGTCGTACGTACGCATGAATGCTACTTCCATTTCTATTTCATATTTAATGGAATTAAAACATAATGATACATAATAGTATTTTAATTCAATTATGTTATAATACATAATGTCATTAAATATATCCTTTATACGTACCACATATGGTATTAACGAATCAAATCACTTTGAGGGGGCGGTAGTCCGCACTTCCTTAAATGAAGATATCGTGTTTACCCATAATGGAAACCATACAGGTACACCATAAATGAAAAATACATAAGATTAAGTAAAACATAAAAATATTAGATATCATATATAAATATAGTGTCATCTTAATGGCCACCTTTGAATGTGTTATAAGAATGTTGAACAATCATCGTTTCGGGAGGCTGAAATTTGTCATCCACGGAAACAGTTTGTTCTTTAACCATTAGATATAGGTGTGTGAAATTATTGCTATAATACTTCTTATAAAAACATACTAGTATATTGATTATACTGGATTTGTTACAAAATAAATTAATAAAAAGAGTTTAGGGGGTTGGAGAAGAAAAATAAAACAAAAGGCTCAAGTGAAGACATTACCTTAAAATCGTGTAACTCCCATTATTTTGAGTCCAAAGGATTCCTTGGGAAGACTTTTTCCCAATGTGAGGCTTCAAGGAGTAAGAGAGGGAATTGGATAGAAAAAATGTTCATGGGTTGGCCGATCCAATGGATTTGGGAGTGTGGGTAAGGAGGTAGAGGCGGGGGCCTTTTATAAGAGGAGAGGAGGGGCACTCTTGGAAGGTAAAGAAAAGTCACTTTATTTTAAAATGGTATTCGGATTTAAGAGGTTCCACTTTGATTGTTTTCGAGTATAAGGTGATAAGGGTTCGAAATCCACTCATCCAATAGGTTTTGGACGTTTTTAGGTCTTAGATATTACATTATCTTTCCATTTTATTTAATTAGTTAAATAATGAGGTCATCACTATATCATCATGACATCATAAATAATTTAATTTATTTAATGTCTAAAAATTACAAAAAAAATAATATGATGTAGGAAATAGTTTTATCTTTCCAATTAATATTTATAGTCAAAAATCGAATTTCTATAACCCCATGTATAAATTGTTTTAGTAAAACATTTCATGTTTGTCTCATTTTTACATTAACTTTAAATAAAAAGATATTAATATCATTTTCCATCCAATGTGGCTTCATGGTGTCCCCAAGTTGACCCATGGAGTTTTTTCGTCGGCCATGACACATCCAATGAGGTTAGTACATGTTTCAAGTTCATTTCATATTATTAAAACTTTATTTTTACCTTAAACTACATTAATTACCTCTAATCGCGATTAAAAACTTAATAAGTTACTATTCACCAAAAATTATTTTTATCCCATTTAACCACATTTTACTTCTTAATGAAATCCATGTATGTCGGATTTTTGAAATTCAAAATACAAAGATGGAAAATTTTCATTTAAACGGAAAAATCAGTTTTTATAAGTACCACTTAGTGGTTTCACTATTCATCAACAATTGAAGTTTTTCAGAAAAATCCCAAAAATTCACCATAAGATATATTTGATATTACAAATTCAAAAATGAAGTCTATTTTACAAAATGAAAAAAATATAAGTTACATTAATTAATTTAATAATTAATTCCCGCTGTCCGAGCAAATAGTGTGTTTTTATGAAAAAATAAGTATCAAAAGATTGACCCTAGTTTAAGTCTGATTTGAAAGTGAAATTAATTCCATTGACCAATATTGGATTTAATGGTAAATATATATTCTAATTTAACTTTAAAACCAATTCAGAAGATAATCTAGTCATACAAATAAATTAGAATAAAAAGCGGTTTTGAATTAAAATACATCATTTTACACTATTCATTAAAAAAATGAACATTATCGGAAAGATACAAAAAATTTACACAAAGTAGATTTTGATGTCCCAATTATTAAGAAGATTTCTATTTGGTCCAATATAATGTATAAGAGTAAACAAAACTATATTTAATGACGATTCTCCATCAAAAGGCGATAAGTGAACCTTTAGTGAAAACTAGGGCATATACGCCTAAAATTGAATTCTTTCCGTATTTTATGCCTTTATATTTTATTGGATAAATGTAAAAACATTTAAAACATATATAATCATATTTTAGTTATTTCTATCCATTCTCGCCAATACAACGTCTACATGTTAACTACCATTTAAAATAATATTATTTTATTATTAGCGTGCAACGTAAGATTCCTAAGAAACTAGTTGTTGCGTGTTGGGTACACCATCGAGCATAGAGTCCCCTTTAAATTCATATTAATATTTTATTCACAAATATGGATAAATATGAAAATTTCATATTCTTTATTTACCTAGGGTGTTACACTATGTTTGTACATTCTTTGGGGTTGGAAGGTGGTGGTTTCTTGGCCATTATTTTAGTGTGGTGAGGAGATCGTATGATGTGGTTCATGATATCCCTTTGATGTGTCTCATTATTGAGTGATATAATGATGTTTAGAGTTATGAACCATTATGATTTCATTATTTTGTAGGGAAACAATACCTGTTATCCTTTGTGCTTGAAAAATACATGGGAGAATGTATATAAAATGGTGGTTTATCTTCTATGTGTTCTAGTTCATGGAATATGAACATATTGGATGACTATATGAGGCAGACATGTTTTTAGGGTAGATTATTATGAAGGGAAAATTAATCTTTCTGACTTATATTATTTTTTTATTTGGGTTGTTTTGGAATAGTTAAAAATAAAAAAATATAATGATTCTAAAAAAATTCAAAACTATTAGACCTATGAAATTACATTACACATTTCTTTTAATAATATTTTTCATTATATATGTGTGGCTCTGGTAGTTGTCATTTATCAAAATTATCTTATTGATTGATGTATGGATGATCTAATGGGAGAGGATGATTCATGGTAGTAGGATCAACATTATTTTCATCAACATTATTTGGCGATGTATGAGAGCTTTGTTTTGGATGTGAATAATCTGTGTTGGTTAGATGATCGTAAGTTTTATTTAAATTTGATCTTGTCCTCAATGTGATACTAGACCAATTTGATATATAATTAGATTTATGGAGTTTTGCATCAGTGGGGGATGTTGAATATTGGTGGGTGAATGTTGGTAGATGTTTCATGGGTCGACATTCTGAAAGAGTATTGTTCAGAGTTCAATTCATCAACAACAAATTTACTAAATAATAATCCCCATTTTTCTCTTCATCAGTGGTGTATTTTAGTGTCAAAACTGGGAATCATGCCCATATAACATGTTCCGTTTCTCTTGTATAATTTTCCATATGAGGAGTCTCGTGTGAGACATCTTGGGAAGGATATCCATACTTCAATATAGTTTGTATAAAATCTTTTTACATTTCAATAACATCTATATGATTAGGAAAACATGTTAGTGAAAGGTAATACTCACTCATAAGAAGGTTTTCTAATAGAGGATAACCAATAGGGTTCTTTAATTGGAATATTTTTCAATGAAAGGTCTTAGGCACTAGGACTGTTGATAATTAGACATACAAGGGGTTTACCTTGATAGCTTCCCTTATAGATTCTTAGGGCTAGTGTTTTCCATTATTTTACTAGGGAATTCCGATCAGTTAATTTTCATGTTAGGTTCTTGGTCATTAATTAAACCAGGACCCTTTGGTTCATTCAGATTAGTTTTGTGGACGCGGTATGGTTTAGTGCCATCATTAGTATGAGTTTGTAGTGAGATGTTTTTTTAAAAGTGTTAGTTGGAATATTATCCACATAGGAAAAATAGATTAGGTAGAGGCTGAACTCATGATGCTATATGAGATCAGGTAACATCACATAAGCATGATCATAGATGTGGACATTAGAAAAAAGGATGACGAGTATATTATTATTAGTTTCATGCAGTGGAGTGGGAATTTCTATATTGTGTTGGTATTATAAGAGGAATGATAGGTTTCTTTAGTTACCCTATTTGTTCCTTGTTTGATTAAAGATATTTGGAATCCATATTCACCCACTCTAGTACATGGTTTTGTAATAGAAATTGAAAATATTCATGTTCCCCTATTGGTGACTACAACAATTGGAGGCGAGTCTAGTTTTTTTAATGTGTGCTATGAGTATAGATTGATGATTGGGCCACATCAATCACTTATGAATATATAAATATTATATATGAATACATTTGATGTTATCTTTGGAATATATTGACTTTATTCAATAAATTCTCTTATCCAATTATTTTGGATGATATTATCCTTATTGAATGTGGATAAACAGTGTGTAGTGTTTCTGGGGACGAGGTTAACGAGTGTATAGTCATCTTGTTGAGCCCCATTATTCATTGATGCACATAGTTCTCGATAGAACTCACAATGTCTGGGATGATGTCTGTTTCTAGTGTTGTTTTGTTGTTGTATTTTTTTTTATGAGTAGGTTTCGATGTTACCCCCTCTTTTTGATATTGATTTTTGGATTTACATGAGTCATGGTTCCTCATCTGTTTCTATGGATCCTGATTAAAGGAAACCATCTTATTTTTGGTAATTGAAGATTTTTATTGATGATATAATGTGGATAGTTTTTATTTGTCCTGATGTGTTTCGATGGGGTGATCCACTGTTATTGTCAAAAAGGTGTTTGATATTATTAAGGTCTTTAATATACTAATAGATCTTAAATCGAGTGATGGTAAAGAACTTTTTCCATGTTCAAATAAGAGTTTATATTTTCAAATAACTGATTGTGGAATGATAGCTATATAGGATCGATTTATGGTTTTCATATCACTGTTTGATGGTGATGGGTGGAAATATCCCTAAGACATCCATCATATGAATGTATAGACACTTAATGTTTGTATTCACGTCATTTTGTGTCACCAAATAACTTTAATTTTTCAATGGATTCATGTACTCATTTTTAGATGAATTACAAGACTATTTATTAGTCATGTTCATCAATGACATGTTGATCTACTTGATGTTATATACAGATCATTTTCTTCATCTTAGAGTTTTCTTAAAGGTTCTTCGACTACATTATCTCTATTAAAACTTATCAAAGATCATGTTTTGGACGTAAGATAAAAATTTCATCAATAATGTAGTATATTAAGAGTGTGTTTTAGTGGACCGGTCGTAGTTTGAAGTTGATGTTTCATGGGAATAAATGAGGAACACAGAATATGTTCATAGATTTCTTGAACATTCATGTTAGTTTTTTATGTTAGAAAAAATTTATCTTGTGATTCAAACAAATTTAGTGAATTGATCAAGAAGTACCAGTATTTTATTGCGGATTGATGTGTACTATGAAGTATTAATTTACATAAAGGGGATATTTGTAAATGAATCAATACTTAAATTTTTAAAGGAGGGACTTATCTTTGAGGTATTTTTTGATGCTTTATGTCTATGTTAGGGGTTTAGGTTAATGTAGTAGACTGTAGTGATCTCCTAAGTATCTATAATATTATGTCATCATGACTATAACTATTCCAATCATATTGGATAGCAAACATATATTTGATTTCTTTTGAGGTTTTGGTATATTAACTCATATGGGAGTTCTTCAATGTCTTCACAAATCATTACAATTTGCAATAAATATTTTATCAGGGTTATTTGAATTGATGGAAGAGAAGGCGGAATGATTGTTTTGGGATTTTTATTTTTATATCTCTGACACCATAGGATATGGGAATGATATTGTTAATGTGTTTATAATAACCTTATAGATAGATTTTCCTTAGGATTCATGGGATTTTTGGAGAGTGATGAAGGATTTAGATACCTTGAGCATTGATGTGAGGGTGGGTGTAACGCCCCGACCCCAGCTACCTAGAGTCGGTGCATTACTTCGTAACATTGGCATGATCACAAAAGATCATGTCTGGAAAGACCGATTAGTTTAGTAGCCTTGGAAACACTAGATACATTCGTAAACGTTACATTACATCAAAAAGTGAAAAACTACAATAACAAAGTATCCATAGTCCACACTCATATCCTCTTCTGACAATCCCTACAGTTCATTCATAAAATACTTCTTCACATCCTGGAAAATATTAAAACATTGAAAGGGGTGAGCTCAGATGCTCAGTAAGGATAACAATAATGCGGAAGATTTCATAAATAAACATTAACATTTAAGGCAATGTATAACTAAAACAAAAGCCTTTTTAAACATGAACTTCAGCATAATATGGCAAAAATAAAATTAAATAATGCCATTTACTTACTCACATGGATATTCTACTAGTCGAATTATCACATGCAATATCAATAACCACTTTCATAATGAGGTAATGTATAATGCTAGACATTCTAAAACATTTTATCAAGGCCTCGGCCAAGACGTATAAAATGATTAAGGCCTCGGCCAAAACCATAAATCAAATTGGGAAAGGGCCTCGGCCAATTCCACGTCTAGTTGTCTCATGAGACCTACCGATGCATCGAGGAGCTATAGCGGGCTCCACCCGTCACTTATTAAGTCCAATACAATCTTCATATGAATAGGTTTAAACATATCATAAACCATAACATAATTGTATCACATAAAACATGAATAAAGAAAACATAACATTTCCACATTTCAATCACAAGATATCAATACAACACATTGATAAAAACGCTTTCAAAACCATTTTCAATACCAAAATAAAAGAAAGTTAAAACTTTGTATTTATTTTTCATAAAGAAAATGATGGCTTGTAGAGGAAGCCGAAACTCAAATAATGGTCACGGCGGCGGAGAAGTCGTTGTCGCCACATAAGTACCGAAAGAAAAACATTCCCTTTTGACGTTTAGCAAAACGCTTCGTATAAAAAGATTCATTTTGAATAAACGTAAAAGTCATAGGGGTTTATACAACGTATACATGAAAATTGTGTATAAAACCAAATATGCCTCAATGAAAGGAGATTGAGACGATGTCCTTAAAAAGATCATTTTTAAAATAAAATAAATCTGTTATGTGTATTCACTATAGGTACACATAAATAATGTAAAAATACAAAATAGGACATAATAATATCATGACATAATTTGAAAGTAGGTGATTAACCCAACGAATGGAAGTTGGGTTAAGCAATTACCTTACCTTGTGTCCGACTTGATTCGACCGTTCTTTAACCTCATGAATAATAAACTAGAGTTAATATCTACCATTTTCAATTTCATTATCCTTTTTATATCACTTATTACAATGTTATGAACATTATGTAATTATTTAAGTTAATAACGGTCGTTTTGTCGGTTTTTGGTACTTGAGTCAACAATAAACTTCTTATAATTACAAGTTGTTTATATAGTAGAATATCCATTATCTCCAGAATTATATTCATGATTTAGATGTCATATATATCATTTATATCCAGTATATACATTCATTCATAATATTACGTAACATTTAGAGGTAAGAAATGAATTGCACCGTTCATGGAGACGGTAAGTCGTACGTACGCATGAACACTACTTTCATTTCTATTTCATATCTAATGGAATGAAATCATAATTATATAAATGTATAATATAATTCCTGTATTATATAGTGTATAATACCTTTTAATCCATCCTTTATACATCCGACATATGGCATTAACGATTCAAATCACTTTGAGGGGGCGGTAGTCCGCACTTCCTAAAATGAAATTATCGCGTTTACCCATAATGGAAATCATAAAGTATGCCATAAATGAGAAATACAGAAGCATAAGTAAAACATAAACATATTATATATCATATATAAATATAGTGACATCTTAATGGACACCTTTGAAGGTGTTATATGAGTGTTGAACAATCATCGTTTCGTGAGGCAGAAATTCCCCATCCACAGAAACCGTATGTTCTTTAACCATTAGATGTAGGTGTATGTAAGTGTAGCTCAAATACTTCTTATAACAACATCGTATTATATTGAGGATACTTGTTTCGTTACAAAAGAAATGAATAAAAAGAGTTTAGGGGGTTGTAGAAGAAAAATAAATCAAAACAACATTAGAGAAGACATTACCTCAAAATCGGGGAACTCTTTTTGATTTGAGCCAAAGGCTTCCTTGGGAAGAGTTATGCCCAATGTGATGCTTCTAGGAGTAAGAGGGGGAAGTTGGGAGAGTATTGGGGCAGAGGTTGTCCAAGCCAAATGGCTTGAAAGTGTGAATGAGGTGGTAGAGGAGGGGGCCTTTTATAAGTGGAGAGGAGGGGCACTTTTGGAAAGTAATGAAATGTTATTCTATTATACAATGAATTTCGGAATCTAAAGGTCCCACACTTGTATAATTCAAGGATAAGGTGATAAGGGTTCTAAATCTCCTCATCCAATAGGTTTTGGACATGTGTAGGTATTAGATATTATATTATCTTTCCATTTTATTTAAATCGTTAAATAATGAGGTCATCACTGCATCATCATGATGTCATAAATAATTTAATTTATCTAATGTCTAAAAATTATAAAAAAATACTATGATATAGGAAATATTTTTAGCTTTATAATGAAAATTTATAGTCAAAATTGGGACTTGTGTAACCCCACTTAAATACTGTTTTATTAAAACAACTCATGTTTGTGTCAAGTTAATGTTAACATTAAATAAATATATATTAATGTCATTTTCCAACCAAAGTGGCTCCATGGGGTCCCCAAGTTGACCCATGGGTTTTCTTGGTCGGACATGACTCATCCAATAGGAGTAGGACAATTGTCAAGCTCATCTCATATTATTAAAACATTATTTTTACCTTAAACTACACTAATTACCTCTAATCGCGATTAAGAACTTAAAAGTTACTATTCACCAAAAAAATATTTTAATCTCATTGAACCAAATTTTACTTTTTAATGACAACCATGTATGTAGGATTTTTGGAAATCAAATCACAGAAGTGGTAATATTTCATTTAAACGAAAATTCAGTTATTTAACTACCACTTAGTGGTTTCACTATTCATCAAAAATTGAAGTTTTTCAGAACAATGCCAAAATTTCACCCTAAGCTATAATTGATATTCCGAATTCAAAAATGATGTCTATTTTAAAAAATTCCAAACATATATGTTGCATTAATTAATTTTATAATTAATTCCTGCTGTCACAACAAATAGCATGTTTTTAAGAAACAATTTATATCAAAAGATTGGCAATTGTTTATATCCAATTTCAATGTTAAATTAATTCTAATGACCACCATTGGATAAAATGGTAAAAATATATTATAATTATACTTTAAAACCACTAAATAGTATAATTTATCACTATAAATTATTTTGATTAAAAAATTTGTTTTTAAGTAATTTTCACTATTCATAAAAAATTGGATGTTCTCAGAAAATTACAAAAAAACTCAACTTTGGATAATTTCGATATTTGGAATACAAAAATGAAGTCCATTTTGAAATATAAAATTTCTATAATTTTAAAAAGTAGTTATTACTATTCATAACAACTACTTTGATTAGTCGCGGTGTTTTAGAACTCAAAGTTGCGTACAATGCAAGCTATTGCATTATTGAATGAGAAGCGTATCGTGGAAGCTCGGGGTGTTACATTCTCCCCTCCTTCAATAAATTGCGTCCTCGCAATTTGAAATTTTTCTTTTAAAATAAAAGGTTGAAAAGAGAAACTACCTTTGAGGAAAACCCACATTGGAAATAAGATTAATAAAATTTAGCCTTAATAAGAGGGAAAGGGAAATGAAAAAGTCACCACCCAATTATGATCTCGATTAGGAGAACATTGGTGGCAATTAGAGGCATATAATTGGAGGGAAAACGTAAATATTTGTAGGGAGTGATTGAGGTCATCAATCACAATCAACTGTCAAATTGAGGGCCTCAAAGCCTTCAATCTATGTTGATTTAAAATATCATCAGTTCAATAAGGCATAAGGTAATAGGATAACACATTTTTTGTTTTAATAACCCTTTACTAAATTTTATGAATTAATTTATTCATTGAATAAGAGATAGGTATATATATATTTATGGTTGACAATTAGAGTTTCAACCTTCAACTCATCTTTCACTCAAAAAGATAATAGAACTCAAAAATATTATACTTATCCTAATTGTATAAGGTTATAAATGTTAACACATACCATTTAGATTAGTAAAATTATTTTGTAATAACCAGAGACTTCTAGTAGGCTAGTGGTAGGAAATAAAGGCCTGTCGCACTATGGTTGTGGGTTCGATTCCTGCAGCTTTGTCCAACGCGACAGGTTATGCCCCACCCTGCAGGTTGTCCTTTTCCTAAAACTATAGTATTATAATATTCCAAAAATAATCTTCATAAATTTTTTAACCTTAAACAATACTATCCAAAGATCAACTTAATCCACTCCAACCTTTATAGTTATCCAAAATACCTCTGTCTAGACTTTCTCTAAAAGGTCTCTTAATTCCAAAATCAATTTATCAGATTTCCCAAACAAAGTAAAGTTTCTCTTATTGTCAAATACTAAAAAATATAATTACCTTTATCATATTAAAACATTACTGATATCAACAAGTACTGCAGTACAATTCTTATATATATATATCACATTATTCTAATAACCAGAATATAATCCATGAGTCCAAAAGCACCAATACATTAGTTATTCTGATTCAACTATAGTAACAGCATAAGATTGTCCTTGATACCTTGGCCTTTTCTGAGGTATGTTTCCCTGACGCTTAGGACATTCATTTGCATAATGACCCATTTCTCTACAATTGTAGCATTCAACTTTGATAGCCTCTTTCTTTCCCTTGCAATCACGGGCCTGGTGACCCTTTTCTCCACATTTATAACAAACTCCCATTCCTTTTAGGCAAGTACCAGGGTGATTCTTCCCACAATTATCACATAATGGAAAATCCTTCTTTCCCTTTTTCCCTTTATCTCTCTCTTTTTCCACCGTTCTATTCTCCTCTTGCTTTACTTTGTGGTCATTTGACTTAGAGAATTCCTTTTCTGTCTTGATAGCACACGAGAAAATATCTTCGTATGATGAGAAGGATTGTGATACTAAAGCTCGACGGAGAAATGGTTTTAACCCATCAAAGAAACGATCAATCTTACTCCTTGGGTTACGTATATAATCGGAAGCATGCCTCGCCAACCTTGTAAATTTAGCCTCATACTTTGCAACATTCGCATCCTCCTTCTGCCTCAGACTCGGAAATTTCCATTCCATATCTGCTCGATGGTCACGAGGAAAGTATTTTTCTAAGAAAAGCTCTTTGAACTCCCTCCATTACATATTTGATACGTCATCATCTTCCTTTGTGTTTTGAATCAGCGACCACCACTGATCGACATCTCCAGTGAGGTGGTAAACTGCCATGACAACCTTCTCCCTTTCGCTACTCCCCAAGGCATGGAATATTTTCTCTAAGGAGTTTATCCATTGCTCAGCTACTAACGGATTTGTACCCCCATTAAATGTTGGTGGTTGTTGCCTCATGAAGCGGTCTAACATTGATCCTCCACGTTGTGGATCAGGGTGATCCATACGAGTAAGGTTATTATTCATAACTTGAGTGAGTTGTCCCAGTGTGGTAATAAGTTGATCAGCACCAGTTGTATCTCTAGATCCACAATAGTTTTCTTCAGCAGGAGGGAAATCCCTACACGGAGTGCGTGCATTGATACGGTTTCCATTCCTTCCACTAGGCGCCATTTCTAAACAATGGCATAAACTAGATTAGTTTATGAATCAAAATACATAATTCCATACTTGTAAAATACTTAACATAAATTGAAATATTTATGGATATAATCCATAATCCTAAAAAGGTTTTATTTGGGGAAGTATATACTCATAACCGTTCATAGTGGTTTGTAAAGAAAATGAGAATTATCCTAAGTATATCTCCCGGGAGTGTCGTAACCAAGAGTGCAGCAAGGCCCGTTGTCGTGCACCAGTTCCCGTTCGAGTCTAGCTCAAAGCGGTGTTTTCAGGTTTTAACCCTAGGTACATCTGTGCCAGAGCTGCCTCTACCTGCTCGTATCCAGACAGGGATGTATTTCTCGCAAAACTCACAAAATCTCTATAATAACAAAATTCTAGGAAGTTCTTCTATTCTAATCCTTAAAGTCTATCTTTGGGCTATGTGATCTAATCAAAGTTTATCTAAATCTAACTTCCAAGGTTATTACTAAACTGCCTCTGATACCAACTGTAACGCCCCAACCCCTGCTACCCAGAGTCGGTGCATTAGTTTGTAACATTGGCATTATCACAAAAGATCAAGTCTCGAAAAAACAGATTAGTTTAGTAGCCTTGGAAACACTAGATACATTCGTAAAACGTTACATTACATCAAAAAGTGAAATACTACAATAACAAAGTCTCTATAGTCCACACTCATATCCTATTCTAACAATCCATGCAGTTCATTCATAAAATACTTCTTCACATCCTGGAAAATATTAAAAATTGAATGGGGTGAGCTCAGATTCTCAGTAAGGATAACAATATTGCAGAAGCTTTCATAAAAAAACATTAACATTTAAGGCAATGTATAACTAAAACAAATGCCTTTTTAAACTTGAACTTCAGCATAATATGGCAAAATTAAAATTAAATAATTCCATTTACTTACTCACATGGATATTCTATTAGTCTAATAATCACATGCAATATCAATAACCACTTTCATAATGAGGGAATGTATAATGCCAGACATTCTGAAACATTTTGTCAGGGCCTCGGCCAAGACGTCTAAAATGATTAAGGCCTCGGCCAAAACCATAAATCAAATTGGGAAAGGGCCTCGGCCAATTCCACATCTAGTTGTCTCATGAGACCTACCGATACATCGAGGAGCTATAGCGGGCTCCACCCGTCACTTATTAAGTCCAATACATTTCTCATATGAATAGGTTTAAACATATCATAAACCATAACATAATCGTATCACATAAAACATGAATAAAGGAAACATAACATTTCCACATTTCAATCACAAGATATCAATACAACACATTGATAAAAACATTTTCAAAACCATTTTCAATACCAAAATAAAAGAAAGATAAAACATTGTATTTATTTTTCATTAAAAATTAATGGCTTGTAGAGGAAGCCGAAACTCAAATAATGGTCACGGTGGCGGAGAAGTCGTTTTCGCCGCATAAGTACGGAAAGAAAAACATTCCCTTTTGTCGTTTAGCAAAATGCTTCGTATAAAAAGATTCCTTTTGAATAAACGTAAAAGTCAAAGGGGTTTATACAACGTATAGAAGAAAATATTGTATAAACCCAAATATGCCTCAATGAAAGGAGATTGAGAAGAAGTCCTTAAAAAATCATTTTTAAAATAAAATCGATCTGTAATGTGTATTCACTATAGGTACACATAAAGAACGTAAAAATACAAAATAGGACATAATAATATCATGACATAATTTGAAAGTAGGAGATCAACCCAAAGAATGGAAGTTGGGTTAAGAAATTCCCTTACCATGTGTCCGACTTGATTCGACAATTCTTTAACCTCCTAAATAATAAACTAGAGTTAATATCTACCATTTTAAATTTCATTACCCTTTTTATATCACTTATTACAATGTTATGAACATTATGTAATTATTTAAGTTAATAATGGTCGTTTTGTCGGTTTTTGGTACTTGAGTCAACAATAAACTTCTTATAATTACAAGTTGTTTATGTAGTAGAATATCCATTATCTCCAGAATTATATTCATGATTTAGATGTCATATATATCATATATATCCATTATATACATTCATTCATAATATTACGTAACATTTAGAGGTAAGAAATGAAATGCACCATTCATGGAGACGGTAAGCCGTAAGTACGCATGAACGCTACTTTCATTTCTATTTCATATCTAATGGAATGAAATAATAATGATATAAATGTATAATATAATTCCAGTATAATATAGTGTATAATACCATTTAATCCATCCTTTATACATCCCACATATGGCATTAACGATTCAAATCACTTTGAGGGGGCGGTAGTCCGCACTTCCTAAAATGAAATTATCGCGTTTACCCATAATGGAAATCATAAAGTATGACATAAATGAGAAATACAGAAGCATAAGTAAAACATAAACATATTATATATCATATATAAATATAGTGACATCTTAATGGCCACCTTTTAATGTGTTATATGAGTGTTGAACAATCATCGTTTCGTGAGGCAGAAATTCACCATCCACAGAAACTGTATGTTCTTTAACCATTAGATGTAGGTGTGTGTAAGTGTAGCTCAAATAATTCTTATAAAAACTTCCTAGTATTTTGAGGATACTGGTTTTGTTACAAAATAAATGCATATAAAGAGTTTAGGGGGTTGGAGAAGAAAAATAAAACAAAACAACATTAGAGAAGGCATTACCTCAAAATCGGGTAACTCTTTTCGATTTGAGCCAAAGGCTTCCTTGGGAAGAGTTAATCCCAAAGTGAGGCTTCTAGGAGTAAGAGGGGGAAGTTGGGAGAGTATTTGGGCACAGTTTGGCCGAGAAAAATGGCTTGAAAGTGTGAATGAGGTGGTAGAGGTGGGGGCCTTTTATAAGTGGAGAGGAGGGGCACTTTTGGAAAGTAATGAAATGTTATTCTATTATACAATTATTTTCGGATTATAAAGGTCCCACACTTGTATAATTAGAGACTAAGGTGATAATGTTTCTAAATATCCTCATCCAATAGGTTTTGGACATATGTAGGTCTTAGATATTACATTATCGTTCCATTTTATTGAAATCGTTAAATAATGAGGTCATCGCTGCATCATCATGATGTCATAAATAATTTAATTTATTTTATGTCTAAAAATTATAAAAAAACTTATATGATGTAGGAAAGCTTTTTATCTTTCTAATTAATATTTATATCCAAAATTTGGACTTGTGTAACCCCACTTAAATACTGTTTTAGTAAAACAACTCATGTTTGTGTCAATTTAATTTTAACATTAAATAAATATATATTAATGTCATTTTCCAACCAAAGTGGCTCCATGGGGTCCCCAAGTAGACCCATGGGTTGTCTTGGTCGGAAATGACTAATCCAATAGTAGTAGGACAAGTTTCAAGCTCATCTCATATTATTAAAACATTATTTTTACCTTAAACTACACTAATTACCTCTAATCGCGATTAAGAACTTAAAAGTTACTATTCACCAAGAAATTATTTTAATCTCATTGAACCGCATTTAACTTCTTAATGACAACCATGTATGTAGGATTTTTGAAAATCAAATCACAGATGTGGTAATATTTCATTTAAACGAAAGATCAGTTATTTAACTACCACTTAATGGTTTCACTATTCATCACAAATTGAAGTTTTTCAGAACAATGCCAAAATTTCACCCTAAGCAATAATTGATATTCCGAATTCAAAAATGATGTCTATTTTACAAAATTCCATATATATATGTTTCATTAATTAATTTTATAATTAATTCCCGCTGTCACAACAAATAGCGTGTTTTTATGAAATAATTTATATCAAAAGATTGGCAATTGTTTATATCCAATTTCAATGTTATAATAATTCTAATGACCACCATTGGATAAAATGGTAAAAATATATTATAATTATACTTTCAAACCACTAAATAGTATAATTTGTCGCTATAAATTATTTTGATTAAAAAATTTGTTTTTAAGTAATTTTTACTATTCATAAAAAATTGGAAGTTCTCAGAAAATTACAAAAAATTCAACTTTGGATAATTTCGATATTACGAATACAAAAATGAAGTCCATTTTGAAATATAAAATTTCTATAATTTTAAAAAGTGTTTATTACTATTCATAACGACTACTTTGATTAGTCGCGGTGTTTTAGAACTCGAAGTTGCGTACAATGCAAGCTATTGCATTATTGAATGAGAAGCGTATCGTGGAAGCTCAGGGTGTTACAGTGGGTGATGGTATTTTATGCTTATTTCCAATGGTGGTGTAGTCTTCACGGATCCATTAGGTGGAAGAGACTCACCAGGGGGGCACATAGGTATATTTAATACATAATCATGTTGTCCATTGTGATACTCTAGAGAAATAGTCTTCGTATTTTCAAAATAGGATGTTTTTTATGGATTATTATTTATTTTGATAGTGATTTATAAGGGATTCCTTCATGATATTAAAATCAAACATTCTTAAATATACCCATGTGTTCCCATGATATGCTATGTCATGAGAATTTAGTGTTGGCGGCCTAGGATAAAAGGCGTGGTAGCGATGTTTGTGGCTAGTTGTTTTGTTTTCCAATAAGTTATTGAAAAGAATTGGTTTCCATAATATTTTCTTAGTTAATTTTGATTTTCAAAAGTATTAATTGGAAGTAAAATCAATGGATTTAATCATATGGATACCTAGAGAAAAATTATTTTGTTATTATAATCAGGTAATTGTTGATCAATTGAAAAAATCAGACTACTTCAAACAAATCAAGGAGTTAGGAATACTATACTTTTTCATTATGGGTTTAATGGTTAAGGTGCTATAGTTTCAGGGAGTTTGATGATTGTGACCATGTTTTCTTTATTTTTTCCCTTCGTATTTATAAGTATGGGTAGGCAGGGGTAATATTTTCCAAGGTTTTTTGGATACATTGAGGTTCTAAGGGAAGTTTGTGAGATTATATACTTGTTAGTGTTAGACAATTGGCTGGAGAGGATCAACAGCATCTTACACAACTCTCAACATCTTAAAAATATTTAAGATGACTCTCATTTAATTAATTAAGGATATATGAACATCAATGAGTTCATGGATTTAGTGGAGCGATGAATAGAGATCCAGAATCACCATGTGAAGGCGATTCATGGAAAAACCATCCCTTTGTTTCATGTGTTGTGGAGCCAAGGTAGCTAGGGGGAGTACATGGAAATGAGATACATAGATGTGTTCTTAGTAGCTATTTTTTTCTTTCTTATATTTTTTCTTGTTATATTATGTTCTGATCCATCTATTTTATGAGATGTTATGTTTTTGTTGATGTATGATGTGTAATAACTTTCCAATATCTAAAAAGGGGATTTCCTAATTCCTAATTGATACAGATAAAAAAAGACTGGATTAAACACATTAAGATGAGTTAGGTCAACCAAGAGTGAATAGTATATTGACATAGAAGGTGGAATTACAGCATTTTTATGTTTAGGGTAATGTGGTTTGTTGGTTTTGGAGGTTATTGGATTGTGATGTTTGGAGGTGGGATATTTAGTGTTTGTGTGTGGTTGTTTTGTGATGTGATTGTATGATATTTTTGGAAGTTATTTATTTTTTCATCTTAGGATAGTGGGTTGGTTTTATATATGAAAATATCCTTTAGAGATATCATATGGGGTTCTTGTTCAAAACACTTTCCTTCTGGCATTTTGTCCCTATTCTAGATGGGAATAATCATTTAAGATGTATTTAAAGTAACGCCTTGGGCCTTACCAGGCAATTAAATTGTAGTTTTTGGGGTTTTTTATGTGTTTCAATGGAGTCATTTGGAGGATCTATGGAGGATGGAGTTTCATGGTTAAAACAGAGAGATTTCCCGTCATGTAATATTTACAAGATGTATAATGGGGGTTCATGGATTATATAGCCAGTAAATTCATGGATTGAAACATTAATAAACATAATACATGAAACAAATACATTTCATATAAATTCATTTCATGGAATTTTATAAATATTTTTCATTGAATTTTTTTGGTAAAAATAGATATTTCATAATACCCCTTATTTATGTGATGTATAAATATTTCATGACATGAATCCTATTCGATTCCTATTTCTGTCATCCCTTTTCTAAAAAACATTCATTCATTCAAACTAAATAACTTTACACTCATTCTCAATGAAATGTAGGTTCCCCATGTAGACCGTTAGGTTCCCTTTTCTCAAAATTGGGACTTGTGTAACCCCACTTAAATACTGTTTTATTAAAACAACTCATGTTTGTGTCAATTTAATGTTAACATTAAATAAATATATATTAATGTCATTTTCCAACCAAAGTGGCTCCATGGGGTCCCCAAGTTGACCCATGGGTTTTCTTGGTCGGACATGACTCATCCAATAGGTGTAGGACAATTGTCAAGCTCATCTCATATTATTAAAACATTATTTTTACCTTAAACTACACTAATTACCTCTAATCGCGATTAAGAACTTAAAAGTTACTATTCACCAAAAAAATATTTTAATCTCATTGAACCACATTTTACTTCTTAATGACAACCATGTATGTAGGATTTTTGAAAATCAAATCACATAAGTGGTAATATTTCATTTAAACGAAAATTCAGTTATTTAACTACCACTTAGTGGTTTCACTATTCATCAAAAATTGAAGTTTTTCAGAACAATGCCAAAATTTCACCCTAAGCTATAATTGATATTACGAATTCAAAAATGATGTCTATTTTAAAAAATTCCAAACATATATGTTGCATTAATTAATTTTATAATTAATTCCTGCTGTCACAACAAATAGCATGTTTTTAAGAAACAATTTATATCAAAAGATTGGCAATTGTTTATATCCAATTTCAATGTTAAATTAATTCTAATGACCACTATTGGATAAAATGGTAAAAATATATTATAATTATACTTTAAAACCACTAAATAGTATAATTTATCACTATAAAGTATTTTGATTAAAAAAGTTGTTTTTAAGTAATTTTCACTATTCATAAAAAATTGGATGTTCTCAGAAAATTACAAAAAATTCAACTTTGGATAATTTCGATATTTGGAATACAAAAATGAAGTCCATTTCGAAATATAAAATTTCTATAATTTTAAAAAGTAGTTATTACTATTCATAACAACTACTTTGATTAGTCTCGGTGTTTTAGAACTCGAAGTTGCGTACAATGCAAGCTATTGCATTATTGAATGAGAAGCGTATCGTGGAAGCTCGGGGTGTTACATTCTCCCCTCCTTCAATAAATTGCGTCCTCGCAATTTGATATTTTTCTTTGAAAATAAATGGTTGAAAAGAGAAAATACCTTTGAGGAAAACCCACATTCGAAATAAGATTAATAAAATTCAGCCTTAATAAGAGGGAAAGGGAAATGAAAAAGTCACCACCCAATTATGATCTCGATTAGGAGAACATAGGTGGAAATTAGAGGCATATAATTGGAGGAAAAACGTAAATATTTGTAGGGAGTGATTGAGGTCATCAATCATAATCAACTGTCAAATTGAGGGCCTCAAAGCCTTCAATCTATGTTGATTTAAAATATCATCAGTTCAATAAGGCATAAGGTAATAGGATAACAAATTTTTAGTTTTAATAACCCTTTACTAAAGTTTATGAATTAATTTATTCATTGAATAAGAGATAGGTATATATATATTTATGCTTGACAATTAGAGTTTCAACCTTCAACTCATGTTTCACTCAAAAAGATAATAGAACTCAAAAATATTATACTTATCCTAATTGTATAAGGTTATAAATGTTAACTAATACCATTTAGATTAGTAAAATTATTTTGTAATAACCAGAGACTTCCTGTAGGCTAGTGGTAGGAAATAAAGGCCTGTCGCACTATGGTTGTGGGTTGGATTCCTGCAGCTTTGTCCAACGCGACAGGTTATGCCCCACCCTGCAGGTTGTCCTTTTCCTAAAACTATAGTATTATAATATTCCAAAAATAATCTTCATAAAGTTTTTAACCTTAAACAATACTATCCAAAGATCAACTTAATCCACTCCAACCTTTATAGTTATCCAAAATACCTCTGTCTAGACTTTCTCTAAAAGGTCTCTTAATTCCAAAATCAATTTATCAGATTTCCCAAACAAAGTAAAGTTTATCTTATTGTCAAATACTAAAAAATATAATTACCTTTATCATATTAAAACATTACTGAAATCAACAAGTACTGCAGTACAATTCTTATATATATATATCACATTATTCTAATAACCAGAATATAATCCATGAGTCCAAAAGCACCAATACATTAGTTATTCTGATTCAACTATAGTAACAGCATAAGATTGTCCTTGATACCTTGGCCTTTTCTGAGGTATGTTTCCCTGAAGTTTAGGACATTCATTTGCATAATGACCCATTTCTCTACAATTGTAGCATTCAACTTTGATAGCCTCTTTCTTTGCCTTGCAATCACGGGCCTGGTGACCCTTTTCTCAACATTTATAACAAACTCCCATTCCTTTTAGGCAAGTACCAGGGTGATTCTTCCCACAATTATCACATAATGGAAAATCCTGCTTTCCCTTTTTCCCTTTATCTCTCTCTTTTTCCACCGTTCTATTCTCCTCTTGCTTTACTTTGTGGTTATAAGACATAGAGAATTCCTTTTCTGTCTTGATAGCACACGAGAAAATATCTTCGTATGATGAGAAGGATTGTGATACTAAAGCTCGACGGAGAAATGGTTTTAACCCATCAAAGAAACGACCAATCTTACTCCTTGGGTTACGCATATAATCGGAAGCATGCCTCGCTATCCTTGTAAATTTAGCCTCATACTTTGCAACATTCGCATCCTCCTTCTACCTCAGACTCGGAAATTTCCATTCCATATCTGCTCGATGGTCACGAGGAAAGTATTTTTCTAAGAAAAGCTCTTTGAACTCCCTCCATTACATATTTGATACGTCATCATCTTCCTTTGTGTTTTGAATCAGCGACCACCACTGATCGACATCTCCAGTGAGGTGGTAAACTGCCATGACAACCTTCTCCTTTTCGCTACTCCCCAAGGCATGGAATATTTTCTCTAAGGAGTTTATCCATTGCTCAGCTACTAACGGATTTGTACCCCCATTAAATGTTGGTGGTTGTTGCCTCATGAAGCGGTCTAACATTGATCCTCCACGTTGTGGATCAGGGTGATCCATACGAGTAAGGTTATTATTCATAACTTGAGTGAGTTGTCCCAGTATGGTAATAAGTTGATCAGCACCAGTTGTATCTCCAGATCCACAATAATTTTCTTGAGCAGGAGGGCAATCCCTACACGGAGTGCGTGCATTGATACGGTTTCCATTCCTTCCACTAGGCGCCATTTCTAAACAATGGCATAAACTAGATTAGTTTATGAATCAAAATACATAATTCCATACTTGTAAAATACTTAACATAAATTGAAATATTTATGGATATAATCCAAAATCCTAAAAAGGTTTTATTTGGGGAAGTATATACTCATAACCGTTCATAGTGCTTTGTAAAGAAAATGAGAATTATCCTAAGTATATCCCCCAGGAGTGTCGTAACCAAGAGTGCAGCAAGGCCCGTTGTCGTGCACCAGTTCCCGTTTGAGTCTAGCTCAAAGAGGTGTTTTTAGGTTTTACCCCTAGGTACATCTGTGCCAGAGCTGCCTCTACCTGCTCGTATCCAGACATGGATGTATTTCTCGCAAAACTCACAAAATCTCTACAATAACAAAATTCTAGGAAGTTCTTCTATTCTAATCCTTAAAGTCTATCTTTGGGCTATGTGCTCTAATCAGAGTTTATCTAAATCAAACTTCCAAGGTTATTACTAAACTGCCTCTGATACCAACTGTAACGCCCCGACCCCTGCTACCCAGAGTCGGTGCATTAGTTTGTAACATTGGCATTATCACAAAAGATCAAGTCTCGAAAAAACAGATTAGTTTAGTAGCCTTGGAAACACTAGATACATTCCTAAACGTTACATTACATCAAAAAGTGAAAAACTACAATAACAAAGTCTCTATAGTCCATACTCATATCCTATTCTAACAATCCCTGCAGTTCATTCATAAAATACTTCTTCACATCCTGGAAAATATTAAAAATTGAATGGGGTGAGCTCAGATGCTCAGTAAGGATAACAATATTGCGGAAGCTTTCATAAAAAAACATTAACATTTAAGGCAATGTATAACTAAAACAAAAGCCTTTTTAAACATGAACTTCAGCATAATATGGCAAAAATAAAATTAAATAATTCCATTTACTTACTCACATGGATATTCTACTAGTCTAATAATCACATGCAATATCAATAACCACTTTCATAATGAGGGAATGTATAATGCCAGACATTCTGAAACATTTTGTCAGGGCCTCGGCCAAGACGTCTAAAATGATTAAGGCCTCGGCCAAAACCATAAATCAAATTGGGAAAGGGCCTCGGCCAATTCCACATCTAGTTGTCTCATGAGACCTACCGATACATCAAGGAGCTGTAGCGGGCTCCACCTGTCACTTATTAAGTCCAATACATTTCTCATATGAATAGGTTTAAACATATCATAAACTATAACATAATCGTATCACATAAAACATGAATAAAGGAAACATAACATTTCCACATTTCAATCACAAGATATCAATACAACACATTGATAAAAACATTTTCAAAACCATTTTCAATACCAAAATAAAAGAATGTTAAAACATTGTATTTATTTTTCATTAAAAAAATTAATGGCTTGTAGAGGAAGCCGAAACTCAAATAATGGTCACGGTGGCGGAGAAGTCGTTTTCGCCGCATAAGTACGGAAAGAAAAACATTCCCTTTTGTCGTTTAGCAAAACGCTTCGTATAAAAAGATTCCTTTTTAATAAACGTAAAAGTCAAAGGGGTTTATACAACGTATAGAAGAAAATATTGTATAAAACCAAATATGCCTCAATGAAAGGAGATTGAGAAGAAGTCCTTAAAAAATCATTTTTAAAATAAAATAGATCTGTAATGTGTATTCACTATAGGTACACATAAAGAACGTAAAAATACAAAATAGGACATAATAATATCATGACATAATTTGAAAGTAGGAGATTAACCCAAAGAATGGAAGTTGGGTTAAGAAATTCCCTTACCTTGTGTCCGACTTGATTCGAAAATTCATTAACCTCCTAAATAATAAACTAGAGTTAATATCTACCATTTTAAATTTCATTACCCTTTTTATATCACTTATTACAATGTTATGAACATTATGTAATTATTTAAGTTAATAATGGTTGTTTTGTCGGTTTTGGGTACTTGAGTCAACAATAAACTTCTTATAATTACAAGTTGTTTATGTAGTAGAATATCCATTATCTCCAGAATTATATTCATGATTTAGATGTCATATATATCATATATATCCATTATATACATTCATTCATAATATTACGTAACATTTAGAGGTATGAAATGAAATGCACCATTCATGGAGACGGTAAGCCGTAAGTACGCATGAACACTACTTTCATTTCTATTTCATATCTAATGGAATGAAATAATAATGATATAAATGTATAATATAATTCCAGTATAATATAGTGAATAATACCATTTACTCCATCCTTTATACATCCCACATATGGCATTAACGATTCAAATCACTTTGAGGGGGCGGTAGTCCGCACTTCCTAAAATGAAATTATCGCGTTTACCCATAATGGAAATCATAAAGTATGCCATAAATGAGAAATACAGAAGCATAAGTAAAACATAAACATATTATATATCAAATATAAATATAGTGAAATCTTAATGGCCTCCTTTGAAGGTGTTATATGAGTGTTGAACAATCATCGTTTCGTGAGGCAGAAATTCACCATCCACAGAAACCGTATGTTCTTTAACCATTAGATGTAGGTGTGTGTAAGTGTAGCTCAAATAATTCTTATAAAAACTTCCTAGTATTTTGAGGATACTGGTTTTTTTACAAAAGAAATGAATATAAATAGTTTAGGGGGTTGGAGAAGAAAAATAAAACAAAACAACATTAGAGAAGGCATTACCTCAAAATCGGGTAACTCTTTTCGATTTGAGCCAAAGGCTTAATTGGGAAGAGTTAATCCCAAAGTGAGGCTTCTAGGAGTAAGAGGGGGAAGTTGGGAGAGTATTTGGGCAGAGTTTGGCCGAGCAAAATGGCTTGAAAGTGTGAATGAGGTGGTAGAGGTGGGGGCCTTTTATAAGTGGAGAGGAGGGGCACTTTTGGAAAGTAATGAAATGTTATTCTATTATACAATTATTTTCGGATTATAAAGGTCCCAAACTTGTATAATTCGAGACTAAGGTGATAATGTTTCTAAATATCCTCATCCAATAGGTTTTGGACATGTGTAGGTCTTAGATATTACATTATCGTTCCGTTTTATTTAAATCGTTAAATAATGAGGTCATCGCTGCATCATCATGATGTCATAAATAATTTAATTTATTTTATGTCTAAAAATTATAGAAAAACTTATATGATGTAGGAATGCTTTTTATCTTTCTAATTAATATTTATATCTAAAATTTGGACTTGTGTAACCCCACTTAAATACTGTTTTAGTAAAACAACTCATGTTTGTGTCAATTTAATTTTAACATTAAATAAATATATATTAATGTCATTTTCCAACCAAAGTGGCTCCATGGGGTCCCCAAGTTGACCCATGGGTTGTCTTGGTCGGAAATGACTAATCCAATAGGAGTAGGACAAGTTTCAAGCTCATCTCATATTATTAAAACATTATTTTTACCTTAAACTACACTAATTACCTCTAATCGCGATTAAGAACTTAAAAGTTACTATTCACCAAGAAATTATTTTAATCTCATTGAACCACATTTTACTTCTTAATGACAACCATGTATGTCGGATTTTTGAAAATCAAATCATAGAAGTGGTAATATTTCATTTAAACGAAAGATCAGTTATTTAACTACCACTTAGTGGTTTCACTATTCATCACAAATTGAAGTTTTTCAGAACAATGCCAAAATTTCACCCTAAGAAATAATTGATATTCCGAATTCAAAAATGATGTATATTTTACAAAATTCCATATATATATGTTTCATTAATTAATTTTATAATTAATTCCCGCTGTCACATCAAATAGCGTGTTTTTATGAAACAATTTATATCAAAAGATTGGCAATTGTTTATATCCAATTTCAATGTTATAATAATTCTAATGACCACCATTGGATAAAATGGTAAAAATATATTCTAATTATACTTTAAAACCACTAAATAGTATAATTTGTCGCTATAAATTATTTTTATTAAAAAATGTGTTTTTAAGTAATTTTTACTATTCATAAAAAATTGGAAGTTCTCAGAAAATTACAAAAAATTCAACTTTGGATAATTTCGATATTACGAATACAAAAATGAAGTCCATTTTGAAATATAAAATTTCTATAATTTTAAAAAGTGTTTATTACTATTCATAATGACTACTTTGATTAGTCGCGGTGTTTTAGAACTCGAAGTTGCGTACAATGCAAGCTATTGCATTATTGAATGAGAAGCGTATCGTGGAAGCTCAGGGTGTTACAGTGGGTGATGGTATTTTATGCTTATTTCCAATGGTGGTGTAGTCTTCACGGATCCATTAGGTGGAAGAGACTCACCAGGGGGGCACATAGGTATATTTAATACATAATCATGTTGTCCATTGTGATACTCTAGAGGAACAGTCTTCGTATTTTCAAAATAGGATGTTTTTTATGGATTATTATTTATTTTGATAGTGATTTATAAGGGATTCCTTCATGATATTAAAATCAAACATTCTTAAATATACCCATGTGTTCCCATGATATGCTATGTCATGAGAATTTAGTGTTGGCGGCCTAGGATAAAAGGGGTGGTAGCGATGTTTGTGGCTAGTTGTTTTGTTTTCCAATAAGTTATTGAAAAGAATTGGTTTCCATAATATTTTCTTAGTTAATTTTGATTTTCAGAAGTATTAATTGGAAGTAAAATCAATGGATTTAATCATATGGATACCTAGAGAAAAATTATTTTGTTATTATAATGAGGTAATTGTTGATCAATTGAAAAAATCAGACTACTTCAAACAAATCAAGGAGTTAGGAATACTATACTTTTTCATTATCGGTTTAATGGTTAAGGTGCTATAGTTTCAGGGAGTTTGATGATTGTGACCATGTTTTCTTTATTTTTTCCCTTCGTATTTATAGGTATGGGTAGGCAGGGGTAATATGTTCCAAGGTTTTTTGGATACATTGAGGTGCTAAGGGAAGTTTGTGAGATTATATACTTGTTACTGTTAGACAATTGGCTGGAGAAGATCAACAACATCTTACACACCTCCCAACATCTTAAAAATATTTAAGATGACTCTCATTTAATTAATTAAGGATATATGAACATCAATGAGTTCATGGATTTAGTGGAGCGATGAATAGAGATCCAGAATCACCATGTGAAGGCGATTCATGGAAAAACCATCCCTTTGTTTCATGTGTTGTGGAGCCAAGGTAGCTAGGGGGAGTACATGGAAATGAGATACATAGATGTGTTCTTAGTAGCTATTTTTTTTCTTTCTTATATTTTTTCTTGTTATATTATGTTCTGATCCATCTATTTTATGAGATGTTATGTTTTTGTTGATGTATGATGTGTAATAACTTTCCAATATCTAAAAAGGGGATTTCCTAATTCCTAATTGATACAGATAAAAAAAGACTGGATTAAACACATTAAGATGAGTTAGGTCTACCAAGAGTGAATAGTATATTGACATAGAAGGTGGAATTACAGCATTTTTATGTTTAGGGTAATGTGGTTTGTTGGTTTTGGAGGTTATTGGATTGTGATGTTTGGAGGTGGGATATTTAGTGTTTGTGTGTGGTTGTTTTGTGATGTGATTGTATGATATTTTTGGAAGTTATTTATTTTTTCATCTTAGGATAGTGGGTTGGTTTTATATATGAAAATATCCTTTAGAGATATCATATGGGGTTCTTGTTCAAAACACTTTCCTTCTGGCATTTTGTCCCTATTCTAGATGGGAATAATCATTTAAGATGTATTTAAAGTAACTCCTTGGGCCTTACCAGGCAATTAAATTGTAGTTTTTGGGGTTTTTTATGGGTTTCAATGCAGTCATTAGGAGGATCTATGGAGGATGGAGTTTCATGGTTAAAACAGAGAGACTTCCCGTCATGTAATATTTACAAGATGTATAATGGGGGTTCATGGATTATATAGCCAGTAAATTCATGGATTGAAACTTTAATAAACATAATACATGAAACAAATACATTTCATATAAATTCATTTCCTGGAATTTTATAAATATTTTTCATTGAATTTTTTTTTGGTCAAAATAGATATTTCATAATACCCCTTATTTTTGTGATGTATAAATATTTCATGACATGAATCCTATTCGATTCCTATTTCTATCATCCCTTTTCTAAAAAACATTCATTCATTCAAACTAAATAACTTTACACTCATTCTCAATGAATTGTAGGTTCCCCATGTAGACCGTTAGGTTCCCTTTTCTCATATTTGATTTTTTTTTATTTTGAATGTTTTTTGGCAATTCATTGAATGTTCCCCTTTTTATTGGTTACATTCCCTTATTCATCCCACAAGACCCAATGAAGTGGTATGGTTTATGTTTATGGTATAATTTGGGATGTGTTATGATGCTATTTTAGTGTTTTTTATGTCTATCAACAGTCCAACCACACCACTAATGATCAGAACGAGTCAACATGGAATGTAATTAGAATAATCATACAATAAAAATTCTACATTAATAGTATTCTTATATCACCTGATGAGATCATTCACATAATAATCAGGGTATCCACACAAATCTCACCATTACTATCACTTATAAAAATTGACTATAGGCATTCATGGTTTATCCACACATTATCCACTTAGTACATAATCATTAAATCCTAAATTTAATAACTCTTGGGTATCTATTTATTTCCACCTAGAAGAATAATAATGTTCCACAATGTCAAATCTCTTGGAAATCATCATGATACCATTATAATAAACCACAAAATAAATGTTCCAAACCTCCCTTACATGGGACTCTTATAAATACATCTATGAGAAACATTATTCAACGAATTATAAATCTAGTTCAATAATTCTCACTTGGAATCAAACTAAAAAATGTTTCATTAGAGAATCACAATAACATTAATTTGTACTAATATAATAAAAGAAACATCCCATATGGAATATTTTATGAGATCCAAACCACATGTCTGTGTAATATATAATCTGACTCTATGCTATTTTGGAAAAAACATAATAGTATTTAATAAAATTCTAAATAAAATAGATCAATACAACACCCAACATATTTTATATTTCCCCATATTAAAAACTTTGATGCAAAAAATAGAAAGGGCCACCATATATCCACAATAGAGATAAACTATGTTACCTTTATCTCCCTTAGTCTCCTCCCTATCGAATCCCAATTATTTTTCATAAAGAATACATATAATCATATTTTCTATTTTGAGTATAATTAAATCATATATTTTTAATGAAAAACTAGTATGATGAGTTTCTAACGTTGTAATCCACTGTGCCTTAATTGGTTGAGATGAAAATTGAACATATTTTCCTTTTTGGTAAGCGAATCCCTATGTTCCAAATATATTTTCTAAGACTCCACATATAACTATTTTAAAAGAAAAAATATATAAATTATTAATAACATTTTAATGACTGAATGACTAATAATAGATAATAAATCATAAATACAAACATTATTTCTGTCCGACAACGTAAATATCAAACTATTTTTACATTATAACTCTAAATCATGAATCCTAGTCTAGTAAAACTCAACTTCAACCCTAATAGGTGTTCATGATGAACTATCATTGTATTCATCATAGAATATAATATATTTATTTACCTATATTATACTATATCCAAAATTTTGATACAAAATAACAATTATGTTATATGTCCACATTATAAAAAATCATCCTAACTTACTCTGAATTGTAGTCAAACTAGTGGTACCACATTACCTTAGGCATGCTTCTCCATACACCATAGATTTTTGAATATCAATAGTTTTCTGACATAATACCATCTAGATACTATAGAATAAGATTTATAGTGTCAAATAATACAAAATTACTTACACATTATAAATCAACTGATAAACTAAAATTAATAAACATTGAATGCTATAAAAAATCAAATTCATCAAACAAACATGAACGATTATTCTCATACATAAATTTCATAAAGATATATGTTTACCTCATCCCATTATCATTATAATATGTTATATCTATATAAATCACACAATTAATGGACTTAGACCATCCTTTTCCAGCCTTGTAAAATCATGAAAATCTAAACTATGAACATTTTATTCGAAAACATGTATGACATGAAATGCCATGTCCATAATAGAATATAATATCCCAAGAGTTTATAATATATTTAATATTATAAATATATATAAATATAATTTATATCTTGTCATAAACGTGACATTGATTTATCATGGGCCACACACAAAAAATGTGTTTTTTCAGTGAATTGAGTGACATGCAAGACATAGTTTTACCAAAAAAAATATTATTAAAATATTATTATTTAATATAATAAGATATATAATAGGCAATAAATTAGAATTTGTTAATAAATTTTACTAAATTATGAAAATATATACCTTACGAAATTATTAAATGAATTTATTTTCATTTAATTAATTATTAATGTATATAAGAACTTATCGAATATAATGGGAATGTTTTAAAAAAATAATTTTTATCAATAATAAAACATATCCTAATAAATTAAATACATTATAATTTTAGTGTTATATTAATTTAATATATATATTATATATTCAATTAATTATTTTTTAAATTAATCCAATAAATATTATTAATATTCCATAAGAAACAACACGATGTTACACATACAATCCAATATTTTTAAGGCACTTTTACCACATTTTAATGGAAACCCTATTTTATATCAAATTTTGGGATATATTATAAATTGTATTTGTAAAAAATAAATTCATATTTATGAACAACAACAAGAATTGGTTATGGAGAATAATTGATATTATTTTATGAAGATTTGTTTTTCGATGAATAGTCTCAAATAGTAAATTATAGCTCAAAACTACTTTTTCATATAAGTTATTTATAAGGATAAATTATCTTTTAAACTAGTTTTATAGTTATATTAAATTAATTTTTTATTTGTTAATCTAATACAGGTCATTTAAATAATGTTCATAATTAAATTGGATAAACAAATACTATAAAACATTTGAATAATTTTAGCTTAAAAACAAGCATTATCATCTCATCTATGGGATTATGTTAAAATTTTTTTCTATCAATTATATTATGGGAATTATGAAAAAAGGATACTATATTTTGAATAAAAATAATTTATAATGTACAATAAGGTCAAATAAATTATTTGTTGAAATTAATAGTTATTGTAGTGAATATTAATTATAATGATTAAAGTGAAATTTAGCATAAAAAATGACAAAACCATAACCTTAGGGGTAAAAATAACCTATAAACTAGTCCAAAATTAATTTCATAGATATATTTCTACCGAATAAAACATTGGATTTAATTTTGGAAACTATTTTATTCCTTTTTTATTGGTATAACATGGGTGGAATTACTTTTTCTAAAATTTTAAAGAGTTACACTACTCATCCTCTATAAAAAGACAATAATGATTCCAAATTCCACACAACTCTCAAACCACATTGGCTCACCCAAAATTTTACGAAATAGCTCCTCAACATCACTACCCTCATCCTATAATCATCTAATTGGGAATAATTTCGTCCATGTTATCCCTTTTGTTAAAACCATATGTTGTTACGCATTGTGGTGGTAACATTTTTCCTCAAGCTCTTTATTTCCATTATCCACACTTCACCCCCACTAAATTATACATATTACATGGTAATATAACAGCACCATTTTCATAATCATTTGTATATTTTTTATCATATGGTTTATATGTAAACATAAACCCACCACCTTCTAGTGCGTACCTAATACAACATTTTTTATATGAGAAACTACTACCTCAAAAAATTATGATTATTCATTCTTCCTTTATCGAACATTATGGTGTCAATAATGATGGTAACAATATTTAAATATGATATATGATATATATATATATATATATATTAGATTTATAATTTCATTATTGTTCATTAATTTTTTTATACAACATACCTTCAGGTTTTCTTTTCTTTTTTTGTAAATATGGTAACATCATTTTTGGTAATGTTACTCATGTGTATGAATGGCCTATAATCTTTGTTGTTGTAATGATTGTTCATTTTTCAAAACCATATTTAATTTTAGTTTTTATAGTATAATATCTATTTAAAATTTTCAATAATTTTATTACTATTATTCTATAGATGATATATAATGACCAATTTGACCATAGTTAACCTACCAAAGTTGTTTTGGACACATAAATCGATTTTTTTCAAATCACATGATGTAAACATAATTGTTTAAGTAGTTTTACAAAAAATTGAAAAAATTTTTAGTAAAGATAATGTAAATAAGAAAATTTTTATTAATAAATTAATTAATGAACATAAGTTTGTTATTTAATAATATAAATATGCACAAGGAATGTCAGACCCAAGGTAGGGTGTTTTCATATAACTTTTTACATTTGTTTGATAAATGTTATATTAACCACTTACTACTTCTATGATATGAATATTCTTCCCATTTTCATATATAATATCATCAATCATATAATCCTTATGAGGTTTAGGATTTAAAATTATTGAATGTGGGATGGGACACTTGGTTATGATTAAATAATATTTTCATCATATATAATTCTAATGATCATTCAGTCCCATTCAAGGAAATAATATGACTATTGTTCAATAAACTATTTAATTTTTCTATCCTATTATTTTTAATGAACATTTTATATTATTATTTCTATTTAACCACAAAGTGTTACTAAAAATCATTTACAAAATGTTCTTATGGAAAACCAAAATTATTTTTTATTTAATCATAGTACATATTCTTTTATAAAAAGGCATTTTTTTCTAAAAAATTAAAAAATATATCTTTTAACTTTTCTAATATGATCAAATAAACTATTTTTTACATTTTTACCTTATTATACATGTTTTCAAAGAAATTTTATCATCTCTTTACAGACAAGGTATTTCTCTAACCTTCTTACCATTAACAGGTTATATTTATTTTACCTCATATGAAATGTACGGATTTACCTAACATTGTTTCTGTGAAAATTTCTTTTTAAAGATTAAATGGTTAATTATTAATGATGATTATTTTAAAATTTATCTTCAATGTAAATTATTTTCAAAATGTTTTTCAAAACAAAATAATATTTCAACCATTATTTTTTGTATAAAATCTTTTTATATTATTTCTATTCATCAATGAAAACAACCCTTAATTATTACTCCACAATGGATATGTTCTATAAATACAATACTTTTTATTATTCTAGATGGCGTATGATATATTGAACATGTATGGAATTTACATTCTCTTCCATGATTCTATTTTTATTTCCATATTAATATTATATTTACTTTGTTCCTTTGATATAGAAATTATCCTTATTATCAATATCATTTATCGTGGATATGTTTATTTCATTATCCTAAATTAATTTTTATATATGTTCTTCACTTTGATAGTTATATTATTATCTTGTAAAATATTTATAAAACCATATTATTTATGAAATATTTATATTTTAAAGGGATGGTTGTATATTAATTAAATCAATTATTCAATATGCGGAATAATTTGGATAGGAAATGATGGGTAGAGAAAAGACTTTATACAGCCCCTCAATGCTTCGACAGGTTCTCATGAGAAATATATGTTTTGAATATTAAATGGGTATGTACTTATACCATTAAAATGACTTTTTAACTATCTTGACATTATAGGTTTTCATATTCCAAATACATTATGTCAAATAATAAATCTTTTTCTTACCATTTATTCAGTTATTATTTATCTATGATATTTTATGTTGACAAATCTATAGATGAATTTCATTATATGTTCAATAATTAAATGGAATGTGTTTAAGTTTATTACCTTTCAATATTTATTTTCCCTTTCCTAGTTATTTCAATGTAATTTTATTCCATTTATTTAACTTTATCTATTGATTATACACTTTATTATTAGTTAATTGATATTAAGGAACATGAGTTAAGCTACTTACCATTCCATTTGATTACTATGATTTGTTTATTTTATTCATACAGTATACTTTAACCTTAAAGATAATTTGAGTTCTTAGTTATTTTGGTTTCTTTCACTATGATTTCAATAAGTGTACTAAGAAAGATATGAAATGATGTCATATTTGGAAAAAATTTATTATCCCTAAAATATAGTAAATGTGTTGAAATTATTATGTTAAATAGTAATACCAGACTAATGTATGAACATAGTTTACCAAGACTAATAAATTTTTCGATTCATCGGGATGTGATTTACTTGTATATTATGCCAATATAATTGTAACATGACATATTACCTATGATTTCTGATTTCTTTTCACTATATTTGGTACCAGGGAATGTTTAGTATAAATATTAGAAACTTGATTTAGGAAAATACATATTTCAAAACACATCACTATTGTTTAATTTGGGAATATGTATAAAACAAAATCCAAAGAAAATTTCATAATGTATAGATTATATGGTATTACTAGAAATACATCCCTCTATAGATATTATATGTGTATGGTTATGAAATAGTTTTACCAAGGAGTAACAACTCCAAAAAATTAGATCTGGTATGAATCGATATACCCTAGTATATGACAGTGGGCCTTACTGTGAACATTATATGACACTCTATGGATAAATTCTTGGGATAATACATATTTTGATTAAAAGAAACTATGATTTATTTTGAGAATTATTATCCTAGGATAACCCAATGGAATTTTAGATTTAAGATAGAGTTCCATGATTTAGATATCTTATAAATTATTCAGCATTATTTTATGACTATTTTTATTCACACTAGGATTTCAAATTTTACTCAATTGTTGGTGCCTATAGTAGTAATGTTATCATTTAACATGAAGTATAAAGTGGGGAAAATGAGAAAACAAATTTTTAATTGATTTTAGATAAATATATTATGTTTATCCTTATTCAGTTACTAGACATAAAATTAACATCATATACCTTATCCCACTCTCAAACTCTCTATTGTAGAGAAGGATGGTGTTTTATAAGAGCTCCAATGGCGAACACCATAGTTTGAGGAAGTATTGGAAATCCTCATTCAAGAAATGTGGAATAAGACACATAGAAAAGTGTATAAATGGAACGCATAAGTGAATTATGCATGGTAATGTAGGACATAATGAAAATAATTTCTAATGGGAAGTTATGAATTTGATGGATGGAAATGAAACTCTTCCCAATGTATCATTTATAGTTCTTTTCCATAACTATAGGGAACCGGGATGTTACCCAATTAAATTCCCTATTATAGAGCATAAAATCTAGACCAATGCAGAATCCATGTTGATGTTTTTGGATAAAGAGTTTATTTATTGGGTTTGTATTGAAATATAGTAAAAATGATATTTAGTTATTATCGTTATTTCAAGAATGAGAATTTCATTTATTTTGGAATATATATTAAATTGGTTTTAGAAATGGTCAATTTGTTTTCTAGGTAAAATCCAACCAGTTTTGGTAAGGCCATAGGTCATAAACCCATGACTGACGGATGATATCCATTTCACACCAACTAATAACCTATGCAACATCTTGGTTAATATGTAACTATGTTTTTATGAACAATTTTATGAATAAATATTAATTAAGAAACAAAAGTTTAAATGTTTTATATACAATAATGTATTAATAATATAGTCATCATAGAAAAGATAGAGAAAAATAAAAATTATTTTAACTCTTTTAATGAATTATGATCCGTTAAATGTTTATTTTAGTGCTTCTAGGATTAAGGTTAATTATTCGATACAAAATTCGTACTGTAAAATATGTTTTAGAATTTAATCAAAGCATAACCAACTGAAGGAATTGTTTATATGAAGTTAAAACATATCATGTTAGTAAATTTCAATATGTTATTAGGTAGTAATGTAATTACTCAATATGAGTAAATTGATCTTGAAAAAATATATTAGTCTTAATAACATTATATTCATTGAATGTATATTATTTTAAATCATGAGGGATTTATGGCCTAGAGATCCTCAACATTTAAATGATCCTTGTTTGGGATTAGAAACCTCAATAAATTCTTAAAAATATTTATACTCTTTCTCCATGTTCATGTTTCTATAGTCCATTACTGTTCTCTTATATAGAGACTTAGTTATATCTTATTTTATGTAATTTTCATCATCATATTCTCTACTTTCTAGAGGATTTATTAAAAACTCTTCTCAACATGTGAGATTTCAATCATATGAAACAAGAAATAATATATCATTGTGGTCATATTTACATTAATGGGATGTTATTTAATTAAGTTGGGGATATTTTAATTTCATAATAATCTAAAGTAGGAACATTGTATTCATAGTGAGTATGACATGTAACTCTAATCTCATGAGGGAATATAATTTCCTAGAAATTTAAAATATATTAACAATTTTAATTAAATTCAATATAATTCATGTCTTTCAATAAATTTGAATAAGAGTTAGTCTATCTAAAATGAATGAACATGTTTATTTAATGGATTGTGTTACATCCAAGATCATGTTTTACCTAATAATAATATATTATTAAATATTATTCTTTAATATAATAAGATATAACAACACCATGAAATTAGTGGAAATGAATCGAATTTAATAACTTATTAATATATATGTTTTACAAAAATATTAATGAATTACTAGTTTCGAATTAATAAGAAATGAATATAACAACCAATTGAATATAAATGTAGTGTTTTTTAAAAAATATATTTTATGCTCCCAATGCTATTTTATCCTAATAAATAAATAAATTAAAACTATTGAGTGATATTAATATAACATATATATTATATATTCATTAAATTAAAATTTTTATATTAATAAATTATATTTGGCAGATATAAGATAATAAAAAACTGATTTTTTTATAAAAACCTATATTTTTATTAATGAACTATTACAACCTTAAATAGAGAAACTTTTCTAAATCTTTTTTTTTGAAATATTAATAATATTATATATCAGAATAATATTCATATTTAAAAAAAAACATAAAATTAGTGATGGTGTGAATTTTCTGTATTTCTTTATGATGTTTCATTTTTAAATGAATATTGAAAACTACTAAATTTTAATTCAAAAATAACTTTACATCTAATTTATTTTTAATTTAAAATCTTATTTAATATTGGGTTTACAGTATAATTATAATATTTATTTGTTTATTAATCCAAATTAGGTCATTTTATTCAATTATCTATATGAAATTTGATATAAAACCCCATAAATATTTTTTACTTTTTACTTTAAAACCCTTCTTTGTTATCATGTCTGTGGGATAAAATTTATCTTAATTTATGCCACTCCTTTTTTTGGAATTTAGAAAAATGTATTACATATGTGGGATAAGTATAATTTATATTATATAATAATTTGAAAAATACTAAACCATATACATAAGAGATAAAATGATATGAACTCTTATGACAAATAAATTGGATGTTAATATTTTGACAATATACCCCATTTTCTATAATTTGGTACATTATTGGATCAACATCCAATGGAAAAAACGTTTCTGAAATTCCATTTTCCAAAATTTACAATAGTTTTACACCACTACCACTATAAAAATGATCTAATGTCTCCCACATACCCACACCTCTCAAGAAAATTTTTATTGATCACGATCTGCTATAATAGATCCTCAAAATACCGACCTTAATACTAGAAGAATACCTTTGTGCAGCAATATAAAAAAGGACACACTTTGGTGAAAACCAAAATGAGTTTCCCAAAGATGAGTTGACATCATAACACAAGCTCTTTAGTTTTTATTTCAATTCTACACACCTATAACATCAAAGTATTAATTTATTATATAAAAAAATAGAATACTCAATGTAATGATATGTTTTCATGTGAAGGGTTTTACCTAAATTTACACACACTTCCATCTAACCATTAACGAATATACCATTTAATAGTATGGTGAACTGCTACCTTACAAAACAATGATTGAGCATTTATACAATACCACACCTCTTGGTTACAATTTTGATTGAAATTCAGTTTATATAAAATATATTAGATATTTATAATTCATATATGCTTCATTAATTTTTATATATAACATACCTTTATGATTTCCAATTTTTGTAAATAAAATAACATTTTTTGTGGAACTATTGACTACCACCTCCTAAAAGAAATGTGATTCGATTATACGATACAAGGAATTTATAAGCTACAATTATAATTAAACATATATGCCATAAACCAAATCTATATAATATTAATTCCATAAATAAATTTATATTAATATATTATGTTTCATTTTATTTATTAACCATTCACAGACAATAAAATTGATGACGTTGTTGGTTGATGTATGGATTACCACCTTCTCAGCATGATGTGATTACTTTTACAAAATAATAATTATATATATTTTTATATATGATTAAATAATATGGTATTTTTATATAATGTGAAATATAGAAGGATTAATGTTACTTACATTATTTCCATTATGACCATAGAAAAATGGGAACATTACTAACGCGTATGTACGACCATCCATCTCTAGGATTATCATGTTGGTTCATTTTTCACAACAATATAAATGATTTTTTAAAATTATAATTGATATATATATAATATAATTATTTCATAATTATTAATCTAGATATGTTATATAATATTAAATTTGACCATAGTTTTCCTACCAATGATGTTTTTCCCACCTAATCCAAATTTGGTCAAAACACCTAATTTAAATTTTATTATTTATATAGTTGTATAAAATAGTAAAAGGTTAATAAAAAGATAGGATAAACATTAAAATGTTTTTGAATAATATAAATATTGAACATTAGTTCTTATTCAAGAATACAAACACCCATGAGACAAGTTAGACTCAATGTAAAAGATTTCATATCACATTTTACAAAACTGGATATCATTTTTTCATATAGTGTTCACATCAATTTTTATTTTATTATATAAGAAAATATTTAAAAATATTTATTCTTCATTCAATAAGGATATTTGATAAGGCATATTTTATTTTAATTAAATTGATTATTTGATATGAATAATTCATTTTAAACAAAAATTATTAGTAATGGTTGGACATTATATATCACCTTGACACATTGATAGGTTCACATGAGACAAATATGTTTCAAAAATTAAATGGGTTTGTACATGTATATTAAATCATCTTGTGAATGGTCATGATAATATATTTTTTCATGTTCTTGAGACATGACATCCCATAATTAATTGTGGCTCTTATTTGGATATAGTTATTAATTATTCATGATATTTTTCATCAACATATATATGAATTCATTTTATTCTCATATAATTAATTAAATTACATGGGTTTTTGTTTTTTACCATTCCATATTTATTTTTGTTTACAGAAATATTTCATGGAATGTTTTTTAATTTATTTTAATTTCCTTATGGATTATATACATACATATCATTTTACAAATATCGTGGAATGTGTGTTGAGTTATTTACATTACCATTTGATTATTCAAATTTAATTATTTTTTATTCCATTACAATTTAATCATACTTGGAATTTGAGATCACCCTTATTTTGATTCCCTTCTCCAGGATACTATAGAGTGTACTAAAACATACATGGATGAATTTCATATATTGGATTATCTTTTTTCCCACGAATGAAAAAAAATTATGTTGTAAATTTTGTATTGGATAGTAATACAAGACTAATTTTTTATCTTGTTTACCAAGACTAATAAAACGTTCCATCCATTGGGGAATGATTTACATGTATATTTTTCCAATGTAATGGTATAGTGACACCAGCTCTAGGCTTTTTTGGGGTCGGGTCGCAACATAATACCATGTGAAAGAATGATAGGGTGCCCATGTCAATTAGTTGAATGATCATGGTGTGAGTAATGAATTTTAAAAGGAAAAACCTTTGAGGTCCCATATATAAAATAAATATAAATATAGAAAAACATAGAAAACATATCAAAAATATATAAATTATCCATGGGGAATAAACGATTTAATAACCATCTTTAATCCTCATATTTGAAACCATGACCATATATATGAACATTATAATATTTCATGGTGCCATTAAGCATATGTTGATTTCATTTCTATCATATTAATACAAGATCCTAGGGTATTCCTCCATCACCCTGAATAATTTTAACCAAGCTTCGAAAAAAATCATCATGAACATCTGACGTTCCAAATCCCAGGAATCAGGGTAATCGCTTCATGTAACAAGTATATGAATGGATAAGTGGTTATTGTCGATATCCATGGTACTTCACTGAAACAAAATCACCCACCGTTTAACCATACTCACCAGATATATCAAAGGAATCATGGGCATCACAACACGTTCAAGTATCATTATTTTTTACTAGTATGATCCAAATGGTTATCATTGTATAAAATAGTAATAATCGACAAAATAATAATATATATTTATGAATGGATAGATAGATGAATATATAGGTATCCTGAAGAACCATATCATCCAATGTATCCATGATAGAGTTAATTATGATTGTCATCACTCTATTCATTCTTCTTGTGTATCTACAATTATATCCCATGATACACAATTAGCATTTATGTTGTCTAAATTTCATTATAGTTTAATCTTATAGTTTCTAAAGTTGATCAAAAGAAAATTCGTTGGTGTAATATCTGTGAATCCACAATTTAGCCATTACATCATATAATTATCATACGATATATTCTAGAATGTACAATTGGGAAACAAAAAATTCATAAAAATAATTAATGGGATGCGTAATTTAATGCTTATTATTAATTGAATTTAAAAAATGGAAACCATTGTAATTATGCCCGTATGATTAAATAATAATTTTAGGATCTTTAATTACATTTATTACCATTTCCACCCAAGAAATAAATCATCCTCTCATGAATGATCCAACCTCGGTGTATCCGATGGAGTCCCCATGTCATCACATATATAGTGGAATCCTTCATAGGATCCTTATTCAATAATTGTATCAATGGTAAAAACATGATTTTTAGAGGGAATACCATCCCTATATATCATCAAAATATTCTTATAAACTCATTAGTATACCCCCTTTATATATCAACGAGTTAGAAAAAGGCCCATGTCTATGTACTAGTTCACCACATGTTTGTCCAGTCACTCAAACCATCTCTAGTCCACCTACTATCTATCCAGAAATGTATTCCATGTCTCCATGGTCATCAGATATTAATCAAGGGTCAACTATCTAGTGTCATATCACACCCCACCTTGAATGTGATTGATTGTCGATGTAAGATTCAATGCCTGTACAATCTCTGATCGAGGAAATCAATATTGTTCAAAGGAAATCCATGCCCTTGAAACTATTTGTTATCTATGCAACAATTTAAATTTGAAAACAAAATGACACATTCAAATAAAGTTATTGACAATAGTGTAGAGACCATGTAGCATATGATAGTGAAAAATGTATAAATGCTATGGTTAGTGGCTCAGTACCACAAACCTCATTTTTATATATTCTTCCCCATTGTGAAATAATCAAATCCTATATCAATAGCCTCAAACTATCTTAACCATGTCCATAGACCCTAGTCCACAACAAAATATGCCCTTACTCGGATCATAACATTCAATAATTAATTTTAAAAATTCTAAAATTAATTATTTAATTTATTTAAAAAAATTAATATTAATTTCTGTATTATTTCCTTTAGGAAAAAATATTAACAAGTCTCTTGGTAACCCCATCACGATGAAATCAAATATGATGAAGTGTAGTCCCCTCATAATGAACATAAAATATAAATGAAGATAAAAATGAATATTTTTATTACCATTTTAATCGAAAATTTATCATAAAATTAGAAAATGGTTTTTTGAAAATTTACAAGTTACCATAACAGAAATGAATCGTTGTAAAAGAGTATGAAGACTTATTATTAGTACAACTTCTTAAATGTTGAAAAAATCCCCCACATATATATTTATTTCCACTATTATCAAGTGGAAGTTGACAAAAAATAAGAAACTCAATTAATAAAAAATCATGATAAATGGATGGAGGACAACATGATAAAATGGTAGGAATACCTAAACATGAAAAAATATCCAATGGAACAAAAAATAATCTTGAAAAGATCAACTAGGAGGTAAGAAATAAAAAATTGGCTCTCCTATGAGAAACATCTTGATTTGGAGTAGAAAATGGTATGAGGATCCTATTTAATTAAAAATTATAATTGGATATAGTTCCTACTGTTTACAATATTGTAACATATTTAACAGCCATTATTTAACACCAGATCCTTTATCTATCCATCTATCACATCTTGATAGGCCTTAGTGCACTCTAGGAAACATATTCATGGGTAAATGACATATCAGTTTAATTAATTGCCTGAAAGATCACTTTTCCACAAAATATGACACCAGTAACTCTACCATAAATCACCCAAAACCCTGGGACATCATCTAGTCCTTAGATAATTAGGATTAACAAATGTTGGGGATTTCTAAACTCCCATTCCCCCTTTTAGATTCTTGTTCCATGATAATATAAATCCACTCTAACCACAATTCATGTTCCATCCAAAATTTTCACACCGAGAAGGTCACATTGTATTACACCTACCATAACATTGATTATTCATGGTACAATTTCATGTTATAAAGTGAAAAATGTACATAAAATCAAGGCAAATGCATTTATTCCTCGATATGGGTATCATATAAAGAAATTATCATGGTAACAATAATGAATACGTAGTATATCATGATTAAAATATAGTCATATAATTATATATAACATGAAAAATGATCAATAAATATATACGTGAATAAAAGGAAAATAAAAATAAAAAACAACATTAATGAATATATTCATTTCATAGTTTTGAATAAATAATTTTAGAAATCAATTTTTTTTTCAAGGATTCATTCCTAGATATATTAAACAAATGTATAAGATATGTACTAACTAATTGTGCTTTATTTCCTCGTTAGAAATACACATCCTTCATGGTACTATATAATTTTGGATCTCATCCATAATATTATATTCCCATATAAATAATTATATGAATCATTTTAACTGGAAATGCATTTGAAATTTTCAAAAGGGAATTACTTATATACAAATTTCTTAGTAATCCACAATTTTTCATATTGAAGTAATTGTTATATGCATTGTCATGTATTACTTTTTCAATTTAAATTTATTTTTATCTAAGTGATTTTTCACCAATTTAGTAAGATTAATTGGATAATAACAATACATAGTAATGTATCCTTGTTTATTTTATTACTGGGAAAGATACTTTCGTTGAATATGTATGTCAATAGGTATACATTAATGTGATATTTGTCCTCTAAATAAATGATTGAAAAATAAACTCATGACTAATGTTTCTCGAAATAAAATATCTCATGAGAGTGGTATTGTATGTGGAAATGAAAAATTCGATTAAGAAATACAATCATTTATTTTGTAATAAAGAACTATAACATCATTACAAATTGATATGTAATGCAATTTAAATGAATATTGAAATATAAACGAATAAAAATCTAGAAAATCACTAAATTTGAAATTCCCCATCCAAAACACAGAGAATGAACTTCTTGAATACCTAGAGTTTGGGTTCACATAATTGAAAAATAGATGATGTTTTGTGAACCATTTCCCCGTAATGTCTCTTGAAAAAAACTATTAAGATCAAATTCCATTGATAAATTGAAACTGTGTTTCTAACTATTGTCTACCTTTGTATCTTCCAAATGATACGTGAGTAGAGAAAATGGATGCCCAGGATTATTATTTTTGATATGGAGTGGAATGGAATAATGGATGGGTATTTATGTCAAATTACGGAGAAATTGTTATTAATTTCTAAGTAGAGGCAATGAAAAATATTTAATGAAAATATAACAAACCCATATAATTATAATGATTATAAATCATATTAATTTACATTAAGTACACATTTTTTTATTTCAATTTTTTTATTACTGGAATTAAATTTAATAATACTTTTTGGTCATGGAAATGATAATTTTATAGTAATTTTATAGTTTTAAAATATTATTTATTCTTATAAAACTTCTTAGATAGGATATAAAATTAAATTTAATTATTATAAAATACATTAATTTAAGGAATCAACTTATTTTCAATCAAGATGTAATTTATATTATTTTATACATTATTTTTAATAGAATATAGTTTTATAATAATTTTATTATACACGTATAATATTATAACATTTAATGAAAATTGCAACTATCATAGAAAATTATGAAAAATTTATTACCAGCTTATTTTACAGAAACATTCTATATTTTCAAATCATTTTAAAATAAAACACCACATATAAGATATTTAGTTTGTAAATTGAACACTTTTTTTATTTTAAAACCATACATTTAAAAAATAACTGATAACTCTTTTTTTAATTCTTATTTATATTCTAGGACATATATGGGTAATTATATTAATATTCATCGATCTATATATTTTTTAAAATTATTAATCTTACTATTACAAAAATATTTTATGTATTATATTAGAAACATAAAGGTATAATATTTTTCTGAAAATTTTAATATTATTAGTCTGAAATTACAAATCAAAGGGATTGATTCTAAATATTTGGATTTAAATGGCCATTATTCCCTTTTGACGGTCATGTTGTCCCATTATGTGTGAAGATAATTTTAATATAAAAAATAATTCAACTCCAAAATAATTTTATAAACCATTTATATTCTTATAATTATATTATATTCATAATATAAAATAGATATATATGTATAATCATTTTATTTTAAAATACTCTACAATTATAAATTATGGTGATGTTGAATATAGTTACTTTATATTTGGTACAAGATTTATTACTCATAGATAATATAATATTATACTTTTATACTATAAAATTTTTACGAACTAATTAAATTTTAATTGTGTACTTATTTTTCGTTGATGTAGATGTTTACTGTATTTTATTTTCATGTCTTCCACCCCACCCAATTCAATAATTTAATCATAGAAATGTATAGTATAGGTTAATATTAAAATAAATTTGTATTAATATTCACCCTTTATTCGTTAGGAATAATTTTAATTTCTATACATTTTTATTCCTCTAATGTACAGTCACCAACTAAAATTACTAATTCTATTTTACAAACTCTTTTGTGTTTTGAATTTTATAGGCTCTTATTATATAAATATTTAGGCTTCCACACTATTCTGTTATTAGTGAATATGTATGTTGGTTTTGTAATATTATTACCAAATAGTGATTCATGGAAATCAGCATATACATTATAGAGTCTAGATTCAATTAGTAATGGGTAATTCATAGCTAAAATTATTTAATAAAACTCAAAAGGCCTAATATACTATAGATATAGATTCTATTTATTACCTACCCAAATAACTCCCCCCATAGAGAAAACATCAAGATAACATGATCCAAAATATAATATTTTATATCAATCATCCAGTTACGTATATAACATTATTATCTTCATTGATTTATCATGATATTATTTTTAATGACTCAAAATTTGGGAACTATCTCCTCAGTGAGATTTGAAACTTTTAGTATTCTATCCCTATATTCATCCAAATAGGATTTGGTACGAATTTGTTTTCTATAAATGGATTCATATATTTAATTTTTTATTCTCCAAAGTAAGCAATTATTTTTTAAGTGTCTCATAAAATAATGTTATTGGTTTAATGTTCTATGAAAATCTTGTAATCATAATATCAACATATAACCTCGGGTTCATATTTTTTTAGATGGATTATCATTTTGATGATAGTGGGTCATACTCATTTGTATAATATTTCTTTAGTAATTCTAAAATATAGTAAAAAATATAGCCTAAATATAGTAGTCATGATCCATGAAAATTGATAATAGTTTTTTCTAAAGCCTCAAAAAATCATCATAACAAATTTTTTAAAAATTATAATATGGTAGATGCTCCATAAATTATAGGAAATTATTATCCATTTATGAAAATTATAAATGACCATTAAAAAATGAATCCCACTATGAGTCTCAGGGAGTCATGTAAAAAACGATTATTATATATTATGACACATCATTGTTGGTATAGGTGGAGAATGAATAAATCCATTAGGATGTAGACACTATAACTTTATCTTTTGGCACCCCAGGTATCTCTATACATAGTAATTAATTTCTTACATCATGATTTCCCACAAAAAATTTTATCTTAGATCCTTATACATCGTGGTACAAGCTATGTGTATTAAAAAATTTAAGCTATGAGATTAATCTAAAAATACCCTTTTCTATTCATGTTTGGATGAAACACATTGTCTCATTAAAAATATATATATATCATATTTATATATTATGTATATTGATCTCCCATTATTCATTCCTTAAATATTCTATTTTCAAATAATATTATATTTCTTTATAATTCCTTATCATTTCCCATAAATTTTTTTCTGTGATTATAATGAAATGGGGTGATATTTATCTTTCATGTCCCATAATTATTACAATTTATTACATTTTTGTCATCCTATTTTTGGTGTAATCATATAATTCTATATTATTTTCTCTCATGAAAATACTTGAATTTTGTAAGATGTAATAGCAAAATGATAAATTCATTTTTAGAATGGTTTGTACTGATCTGAATAGCTAATCATTTTATGGAATATGTCATGTTCCAAGACCAATATTTCCACTATATATTTTAGGTTGTTAAATTAAAGGGGAAATGTTATTCCATGACTAGTAATTATATATAAAATATAACTAAACATGTTCAGTAAACATCCATAATAAGATCATTGAAATTGAAATAATGGAGTTGTGGTTTAATATAGAAGCTCATGTCTTTAAAATTATCTCTTAACTCTTTTTTGTATAAGATAAAATGTTCTCTACATGATTACACATAAAAAATAAAATATATTACATTAATGAAATGTATTTATCTACCAAACATATATTATTTCATATGTATGAAATTTCACATTCATCCTCAATTTTAGAGAATAATCTCTCTTTGTATGAGAGAAGAAAAGAAAAAATTATGATTTTCTCAAAACAAATTGATTAAATGGTTGGTAACATAAAATAGTTATCATTACCTATTAATATGTTATATTTGAGGAATGAGTTGATCTACTAGTGTTTATCTATATTCTATACATGAATTATTTTGTTTATCTCTATATAAGGATCACTTATCTATTCTCATTCAACTTATTTATCTTATTTTTTGTGTGCATGATAAATGAAATTAATATGGTAAAAAAATTATGGAATCTACCCTTGATTTTCATATGCATATATTTTCTAGAATAATAGCTTCTTCAACAACATTAATGGATTTCATGTATTTGGATTTAATTTATTCAAGAGTATCATGTGATATTCTCATTTAATGTCATATAATATTTACATATATCTATATCTATAAAATCAATCATTTATCACATATTTAATCTTAGAAGTGATATTTTAAATTTTATATTCAATATTTAAATATATAGATAAAAATACAGAAACATATTCATATATAATTCATTATGTATCATTATCATACAATTTCCAAATGTTCCCCCATTTGATATACCCTACGAAACATTATCAATTTAATGATTGACCAAATAAATTTTTCACCACATAAGGAAAGTCTAGTTATAACCTTAAATTGTATGCTATTCAAATTTGAGCCAAACTTATTACCTTATAAGGTTCAAAATTATCAATAGAATGATAAAGATACACATTATTATCACTCATAAATCACCACACTTATTATAGGAGATACTATTTCTATGGTCTGTAGGGTTCTCTTTAAAATTTCCCAATCCCCAAAAAATGTGAATAAGACATCACAATTTATGTGATTTTCATATATATTGACACACCTTACTAAAAAAATATACAAAATGCTTAAATAACCACATAAACTATTTTATAAATCCTAATACACCATGATATAGTCTAGTTATTCATCAAGTTGACTAGTAGACATACATTATATCTTATATCTGATATTTGACTAAAATAAAACTCTTTTAATAGTTCCATAGGGTACCTCACCCCTTCCCAAATAATTTCAATACAAAATATTATTAAATCATATAAAATAGTATCTTTATAATTTTTCTTCATGGGTAACTATCTTGCATTATTAATTTTTAATTCATATACATCCTTTTTTCCATATGGTGGTGGCACTATATTGTGCATTTATAGTTATTAATTAAATTGAAAATATTACTTTTATCATGTAGAACTCATTAAAATTTAATATATTCTTTTTAATATTTTATCTCTAAATATAAATATATATATATATATATCACATTTCACAATAAAAATAGTTACTAAATATTACCATTTCTATAATAATAGTTAAAAAATGATGAATTCAATTTGGTTTTTTTTCATGTCAATTAATTTTTGAAGTGGTTATGAAATAAATATGTCATTTTATATAACAATTCACTTGAAACAAAACATGCATGCCTTAATATATATTAAATATGTAACTTCCATGAATATTTAATTAGTATCAAAACATTTACAAAACACTACATCATTTTGTCGATATCTTATTCAAATTATTTTTACAAGTAATTTTAAACCCTTTATGTGTTAATTAATCATCATATGTACAATAGGGTAATGTTTTGGACAAATAGTTTTTATCACCATGTCAATATAATAAAACTATATATCATAGTAATATTAATTTTGGTGGAATATTTTTTTGTTTACATAATCATTGAAAAACTATATTCCATAATTGGAGAAAGTATTCCTAAAAAATAATCTCAAGATATATAAATCAACAGATATTAAATTCTAATAAAACTAAGATTATTTAAAGGTAACATGAATAATTTAAAATTAAATACAATTCCCATTATATATTTTATAATATATAAAGATATAAATTTTTTTATTTCATAATGTTCTAGACTATCCCAAACCCTTACATCAAGTATTTCGTGTTTTGGGTGTATCAATGGAGAGTTTGGTGTTGTTATATTGGTGATATATGATTTTTATTCATTAATAGGTTAAATAAACCATAAAAGTATTCAATGTGTTGGGTTTTTAAAATCCTACATCACTATGAGATCTATATATACTGTTGTGAGTAGGGTTGTTCAATGAGCATTCCTCATTTGAGAAAGTTGTAGGATCACCAATCCCTAGGAGATATGATTTTTAACGCATAGAATTTATTATGGTTATCATTTGGATAGATGAAAACTAACTCCAGTAAAGAAAGAATTTCAGTTGGCAGGGAACATGAAACATGAAACCACCGAATGGTCATTAATTTATTGTAATTGGGTGTTAGGTTATTTAAATTCATCCCACATGAGTAATATGGAAAATGGTATGTTAGTCCCTCAAAACCAACGTCATTAGAATATTTTGTATAATCGTTGAATATATTTTCTGTAATCTAATGTGATGGACATTGATTCATTATATAGATATGAAATTAAATCGTTTATATTGAGGTTTAGGGATGGTGGTTTTCCAAGAAGAGTTATTGTAATTTTGATAAAAAAAACTAATTTATGTGTGGATATGATTGTATTTTATATCTCTCATTAACTTCATGTAATTTTAGAATAGTGGGAGTCATTATGTAGTGAATGATGTATTCTAGGAATCTTGTATAAATTTATCCAATTTACATTAATGGTTTAATTTCCAACCTGTTAATATTAAACCTTTATAACCCTCGACCCTATCCGTGTAATCCATCCATCACTATTGATGATTATAACCAATTGGCTTGTTAAGATCAATCTATAATTGTTCAAGGTTTTTCCAATCAATGTGTCTACAATTAACTCAATTTTCCCCTTATTTGGATTTTTTGATGTGACATGTGATGGTGGTAATCTATGGTTTGTGTTTACTAAGGTTTTTATTTAATTTTATAGTATGTAATCTCTTAGTCTCCCAATTATTTTGTGGTATAACCTTGAATGTTTCAAATTGATGTTGGGGATTCCATAACTCTCCATTATTTATATAATATTTTCAATTTTTTGGAATATTATTTTATTGGTTGGAGGATAATGATTCATTTAATAAATAATAATGATCTATTTTTAATTAAATATAAATTCAATATGCATAATTAACCTTTTATTTACTTGGATCAAATAATTTTATTAAATATAGTGAGTCATTTTTTATTTATTGGCTAATTATGTTTATAGACATGAAAAACATTTCATTATAGGAATAAACATGTTAAATTATGTTTCAAAAATGTATGAATCATTTAAATAAAATAAGATATTATATGTATAATGACAAAAAATAGTTTGATTCCATTATATGTGATATTACATAAATATAAAATCCATATCAAAATGGAATTTATTAATGTTTTATTTAGTGAGTTTGAACTTGAATGTTACTTATGAAATTTTTTTAAATTGGATTTGTGGATTTTAATGTATAGAGGGTACTAGTTTTATGCTTGGTTTGGGGTTGTGTTATGTGTTACTGTGTTGTGAATATGTTTTCATTTGTAATTGATGTAATGTTATGGTGGTTCATATATTGTAGTTAAGAAATGGTGTTTTATTGTGGTATGGAAATATGGAGATAGATGTGGTGGTTAGTTTTTTTAGGGGATTTAATTGTATATTTACATTATTAATGTAGTGTAGTTAAAAATGATAAAACATATAACAAGGAAGGAGATGGTTGTGAATACGATTATACTAATCATAGAATGACTATAACATAAATGAATGAATACTATCTAAATATGATTTGGGTGATAACATTTATGGGTTTCCATTATATTTGGAAAATGTACTTCAATTGGTTAGTAATATGTTAACCTAAAATGGTAAGATATTATGATGAAATGGAAATCTAGTGTGGGGTTTTCAACTACATCATAGTTTATAAAGTGTTTTTTTTATTATATATGGAAATGCTGTTGGTGTGTGTACAATCTATAGTTTAGATATTGATGAGGGTTTTGAGGGGGTCGTACAGGTGGGGAACCTCAATGTTAGGCTTGTGTGTGGTGTGTATATATTAATATATAAATATTATTTGTATATTATAGTCTTATTTACATGCCCCACCAGAGTAATATTACAATATCAATGTCAAAATGATTTGGGCTTCAGTTATTGTCCAAAATATATAGTTTGATAAGAATAGATGTATTTCTATAACATGATTACTTCCCTCCCAACTAGTTGTTGTATATTAGATTGGATTTTTTTATGGTGAGATGTGAAATGGGAATGATCATGAAAGGCAAGAGAAGGGACCATGTTACTCATATTTCTTGATCATGATACCTAGAAATATTACATTTGAGTAGTTGAGATGTAATGAGGCTATGAATATTTAAAAAATTGGATGATGATGCTATAGATTCTTGTACAACTGTGAATATATTATGGATGGACATATGCAATTATGGGATAAAATAACTTATGGAAGGATTAGATAGTTAGGGTTTCAATCTTACTAGTAGAATATATTAGGGGTGTGATCATATGAAATTTAATGGTAGGAAATTAGTGTATAAAATTATTAGGTAAGTGGTTATGAGGAACCTATGTTTCTATATTCTTGATATTATGATATTACCAATGGATGATATATTAGGTAATTTTTCCATGGTGAGGCTTCATGGCAGGTGTTATTTTTTTTATACTATTCCTTTATGAGAAAATTTATATGCTAGTTCCACATTATCATGAGTGGTGTTCAGTATGATCTAACTAATTATACATGTTATGATCAAACATATATATATATATAAATATACAAATATATGTTTTTTCTAGTTTTTTTGTGACTATATTGGCCAATATGAAAATTAAAATAATGGAAACTATTTTTCATTGAGGCAATTCCTTAGGAATTCATTATTATTCCTTTTATATTTGTGTCTTAACACACATTGATCATGAATTATGGATTTTTTACAAATCAAAAAAAATTACATTATATTATGATGGATAGTTTTTTATGAAGTCCTAAGTTATATGAGGGTCATTATTTCCAGTTTTCTATATCCTAATTGATATATTCCAATATGTTTTATTTTATTTTAGGGCCTTAGTGGCCACACATTACATCACCACATGCATAGTATGGTTTTGTAGTGGTATATGGTTATGAAATTGTGTGTGTTCAACTGATAATTTTTTTATAAGATTTTGGGTAGCACCAGTAATCATGAAAAAAGTGATTTCTAAAGGATTACAAGATATCTTCTTGTATGATTTATGTTAACATTGATTATTTGATTCTTTTAGTCATCAATCAAATTTTGGGACCACTGTATCTATGGTGAATCTTGTATTTGATTGAGGGGAAATAGTTATATGTTTTAGGATCTGATTTTCCACAATAGTATCATAATTAATTTCTATACTTGGTGATAATTATGTTGAATAGACAATATATTCTCTCTATTTAAATAGAATAATCAGTTTCGTGGGGATTATCATCTTTTTTAAGTACCTCATTTATTTTTCCCCATAGGTATTTTATATGAATAATCAAGATCTCTACCAATTAGAGGAGGTAATGAATCCCATTATCCAATATATAGTCACTCGATCTAAGTTTCATATAAACCTGCAGTCATCATAGACAGATGAGGTGATTGGGTGGATTTCAAGAGAGTAATGTCCCTCTCAAGAGGTTATACATCTATATTCTTCATGTATCATGGTCGTACATGTTGGATCATAGTTGTTGGGGAGTGGAGGTTTTTACAATATTCTAGTTGTATCTGCATTACTCACCCACCTGACTAATATTTTAGGGGTATTATTTCATGATCCCCCACTGAGAGCCTTTACATGTTTAATATTTCTAAAATAATATTTATTTTGATGTTTTTAGTGTTCTACGACTCTTTTGGATAAAAAATCCAGGGACGTCATATCCCTTAATTTCCCTAGCACTATAAATTTCTATAGCAGTTGTGTAATCTATTTTGGTAGTATGAATATGTTCTGTTAAGGATAGATGTATATATAGGAGGGAAAACACATGATTCCACTTTACCATAGATATATAGTGATGATAATGGTTGAGGTGGTGATAAATAGTTGTAAGGTTGTGAATTAGATAATGCATAGCGTTACCTTATATAAATTCTAGATCTATATGGGCCAATGATCATGTGAATTTACATTTATATCTTCTAAAACTTCTTATACATTTCTTTTCTAGGGTGTCATAAATGAGTTTTTCTATAACATTAATCTTTTCCTTCAGATATATGTTGGATTGACCTCAAGTTCCTATAGAATGACTATCCCAATTGGAGGCAAATTTTTTTCCTTGATATTAATTTAGGTTATGATCAGATGTCATGGAATGATTAGCTGCATATATTTTTTTATACATTAGATACAACAATACAGAGTTATTACCAACATTATTCAGTGTCACTCAATTCATGGGGTTATTTATTTATTATGTAATAGAGGGGTTTTATATGAAAACATTTCTCCATTGTGATGTATTCACTATATGGAGAGATCAATAGATAGGAAATTAAGGTTTGACACAATTTTTTTATAGATTGATTATTTTTCATTGGTTTCACTACCTACTATAGGGGTTTTAGATTCATATAATCCTAGATTAATATTACTATATTTTTCTTAAGGAGGTTGTGTCTTAACTCTAAGATGGGAAATCAATTTTGTGATCCAATTGCAACTTGGTGCCTCTCATATTTCTATGGATCCCAAATGGATTAATATTTTCAAGATATAAAAGATGAGGATTCATGTTAGGGACCTATTGAATAAGGAATTTTCTATTTCATTGATATGGCATCTGGGGTCACCCATGTTTCACACCAATAAAGAAAATGGTTATTTAATAGTGTTCATTGAATACTATAAGATGAATTAAGTAATATTACAGAACCATCACCCTCTAATATGGATTTCAAACATATATTACTAGTAAAATGGAGGTACACTTATATTTATTATTGGATTTTGGTCATGGTTTCATGAATAAGGTTAATACATGAAGATATCCCTTGGACTACATTCAGATATTGGTAATGGAATTTGGAGTCAATATTCATATCATTAGTTACTATAAACATCCATACCATATGAAAGGGAGACAAAAACACTAAACATCACTTATTATATGTTCTAATTGAGTTTTTATTTGATAAATAATCATATAAAAGAGGAAAATGGATGATATATTCAAACACATTATGGTAGTTTTATATTTTCTTTAATATAATCTATACATTGTGAGAATATCCAATAGTGTATTTTGGATGTGGTTGGATCACATTGATGGGATTCGAATCAATTATAAAGTTGTTTCAATGTATTGACTAATGAATAAGTTTTTCTTTATAGCTATGACTAATGAAAATTTCATAGATCCATTGTTTCCTAGGGATTGTAAGAAATAATCTGAGTTTCAAGTCCAAATTAAATCATGATGTGGTTATACAAACATCCTTGGACACAACTGATAATTCATTTTTTGTAGACCGAACAATGTTATGAATCATTGGAAATACTAATATAGTGGTCTACCATTACTCATGTGCTTTGGTTTTGAGATCATTTGGTGATGATTTAGGTGCTCTATGAAACTTCTCATCCTAGATTTAGTTGATTCTTCATGATGCAATGAGTAGTGGCCTTCAATAAGTATATAATGCTTCATTACATGATAATATATACAATACCAATGATATTATATTTTTATTAGTTTTATTATATCCAAATTTTAGTGACATTGTGACACTAGTTAATGCTTTGTACTATGAAAATACCATATATTCAGGAGTTATGTTTTCTTGCATAGACATTTGAATTTTAAACAATAGAGTTCAATGATTTTTCTCTATGATTATGAAATTGATATCTTTTAAAATCTATTAAAGGGTAATATTTGTTGCATATTATGTTTTTATAATTTCCCAGGGTATTTTTTAGTAATATTGGGAATTTTCGAGATGGATGGGTGTTCTCTAATTTATATAACTTGATTTGGTGAAAGCTGTTGATAATAATTTCCTTTTTTAGAAATTAGTGATATCTTACTTGATATAGTATCAGGATTAGTATATATAGGGATAAAAAATTCATGATTTCAATTGAGTTTCCATCCCTGACCATACTATATAGGCATGTTAGGATGATTATTAATAATAAATGATGTTTAGGGGAGTCATTTCTTCTCTTTATCTAGATTGTGAGTAGAGTTTTATGGGAGTGAAAAGTGTGATATTTACAGTGAATGATTTTGTTTTCAAGATATATAATGAATTTAGGGGTCTTCTATGGTGGACCTAGATAATGTATTCAGTGATATAATATGTAACATTATGCTACATCTACCACTATATGGTGGTTTAACATCATGTTCCTGGTAATTTTCTAAAACTAATGGATATACAGAAGTTAAAATTTTAGGGAATATCAATATATTTATTAATTATATTACTATGATCTAGGGAGGATGTGGTATTATTTAGGATACCAAGGAACAATTTAAGAAATCATCCCACATCAACGTGATCATAGAGTATTTTTTTGAAGTATTATCACAGAGGTATATAGATTAGGTGCAATGACTTGAAGGAAAAATAAAGACCATAATATCGAATTTGAATAATACTTTTAATATTTTGTGTTTAGAGAGTATTGATTCATTATTTATTCTCCCAAATATATTTTAAAACATCAATCCATACGTAACTATATTAGAAGAACAAAAAGATTATCCATATTCCTTGGTATTTGTTGGAGATCTCTATCATGTATTTCATTATATAATAGGAAATTCACATTCCGTCGATAGAGTATTCTTATGGAAAAACATGTAATATAGTTATGGAATAGAACTATTTAAGAAATTTTATATATTTCGTTATCCTTATATATTATTCAGGATAAAGGTTGGGGATTCTGTGGTTGTTGGTATAATTATGGTGATGATCATGATATAGAAGATATATTTAATTATGGAGAAGTTTAATGTATAAGTAGATAATTATTTATATGGGGATTAGTATAAGAGACCTTTGGTGTTTGATCATTGATACCATTTGTTCTTTTTGGTTTTACCCTTCTATGGTTAGTATTGGTGTTGTAATATCTCTCCCCAGTTTATGAAGCCTTTAATTGTGTTGTATCATGTTTGTAATGTGTCTTATCAGTTGGTTTATCAAGTGAAGTTGTATGATATCCACATTCCATTCATGTTTTGTACCTTTATCATTATAATAATGGTAAATTATATATTATTTATTGGTGGCTTGTGATATTGAGAATGATGATAAATTCATGGAGTGGCTAATTGAGATCCAAAATCATTGACAGGTTGTCTTCAATTTGTTATTCCTTCCTCTTGTTTTAAATTCAAAGAGTAATAGTGTTTCTGATGAGTTTACATGGGAATGTAAGGAACATATGTTTCCATAGTATCACATGAATCTTTGGGACTTTTTTATGATATTAGAGATAAGTTTTGAGATGATTTACAGATGTTGTTTATACATTACTGTTTCTGATGAGAAATTTAGAGTTTATATTATTGTTCTCTTTAGAGATCTATTCCATGAAATTTTAATCATATCTCTTACGGAGTTATATATTTGTTCTGTATTGGTTTACCATCTACATTTTCTTTAAATTATTTTGATTGATTTTCATGTAATGCCAATGTAATTTAATGATTTAGGCTTTCTCAATTAATATATTTCTTATGTTTTGGATGTTAGAGATGTCAATACATAGTTCGATGATTTTATATATGTTATAGATGTTATTTAAAACTTTTATTCTACATTATGTCATTGTGTAAGGTGTGGTGGTTTCTAATTTTAATAATGGTGTATCATGTAGTCTTAAAAACTCTTCGTGGTCAATATTTATCATAAAGGAGTCATCCTCAAAGTCAAATGGAGGTACATGACACCATATTTGATTTTTTGGTGATACATGGAATTCATGGATATCAAACATTAGGATATATGACCATGTTTTTGGATATATGGGTGTGTTTATGTCTCTATTTCCCATAGTAAAAACCTCCACCGCTAAAAGTCCAAACACAATGAAAAGTGCAATATCAAGTCAAGGAATGGTGAATAACATATGGGTAGAAGGAAAAACCCCATTGAAAATATAAATAATGTATTATTTTGTCTAAATAAGTGAAAATATGATTGGATATTCAACATATCTTTTTTTTTATCTTGGTAGATATCTTGAGAGAAAATATAGTGCCCCATATTCCATGGTTCATAGCCTATGGGTAGTAACATAATAGTTTTTTGGTTTTTAAAATTGATCAAATTAGTTCATTAAAATTTAATAAATTCTGATCTCTCTTGGATCAGATAAATCATGTGTGTCATTAAAGGAAAAATTTTGTGGAGGTGATCTTCTTGGACTCCTTCAAAAATTCCAGGTCATGTCAACAAGGAATTGATTTATCTTGACATCCAATGAATACTAGAAAACCATATACTCTCGCATTTGTCTCATTCTATTTATGTTGACCGTTTAAAAGTATTTTATTATTTAAACCAAACATTTATGGATGAAGGCACCTATCATAAAATAATTTTATCCTCTCCCATTATTTTCTCCTTTTTAGTAGTTAATTTTTTGTGGAATTTGTTTAGTTCATTGTTGAAATTTTTTAGTTTCTTATTCATGTAATTTTTGACTAGTTATTTATTATAATTGCATCATATTTGGTAGTGAATATTCCTTAATTACCATTTTTTATTTTTTACGTGAAATATTTTTATCAAGGTACAAAATTCTAGAAAACTCCCTTAGTTAATTAAATTGGATATGTTTCATGCATGTGCTTTCTATTTCGTAATAGAACCTACCAAAAAAATGTAAAATGGAAAACCAAAATAATATTAACATAAATATAAATGTATTGATTTACATGTTATTTAAGGGGTTCATATAATTTTCAAAAATATATCAATTATTTCTTTATTTATTTAGAAATTATTATTTCAAGTGTGATATCATTTTTTTTGATTCAATGATTTTATAAAATTTCTTATCAAAGAAGGAATATTAATTTAAAAATTATAGTCAATTGAATAAGATAATATGGTGTTGTTTGAAGATAAAAAATGAATTTTTAATGTGTTTTTTTGGATATGTATTTTTTTTATATGTTGGTATTGTATAGTTTGATGTGTATGTGTTAGTTCTATGTACTGAAGGGTAGAGGTTTTCCTATATTTTTTGGATGTCTTTGGTGTTATTATGTAGGAATATAGTTTTTTATGTTTTATGTAATGTTATGATTACTATTGTGTGATATATAGCCCATGGGTTAAATTATGTCATTAGGTATGTAGAGATTATTGGGTTATTGATTTATGCATTGGAGGCATGTCATTATATATGTTGGATATCTATTGAATGTTTTTCAGAATGGTAAATGTTTAATTAAATAAGTGGTTATATTTGAATATTATTTTGTTATAAATTAAATGATAATTGCATTAATTATTAGTCACTCTCTAAAAAATAATATTGGTGTTTACATGGATGTTTATTCCAAAAAAAATTAAAATCATTTACATAATGAGAATAAATTTCATGGTAATCAATAATCATGGAATGGAAAATTGATGGTTTAAAATTCGAATATAGGATGATTATTATGGATATATATTGTTGTTGTTTTGGGATTTTTTTAATTATATATGGAATTATTGTTGGTGTGGGTAGTGACAGTAGTCTGGATATTGTACTGCAAAAAAATTGATATATTGGTGTGGACTGTATAAGCAGGGATAAGGTGTTTTGTATTGTTTAATATATGAATTGTTTCATATTAATTTATTTATTCACACTACCTGAGATACATTACCTTATTTTCAAAAATATTTCATCAGATCATGGTGCTTTCCATGAAATCTAGGTTAGTGAAGATGGATAGATCACTACCTCGCTTCTCACATTACCAAATTGGGTGTTGTATAATTCATTGTCTTTATAGATTGTGATATAAGATATAGTGTTCTTCGTTTATGGTATGAAAGTAGAATAATTTTGGTTTCCATAACATTAATAATACCCTATTGTACATTATTTATATGGATTATATGATATTTCATAGTACATATAAAATAAATTGGGTGATGTGTATGTGTATTATGGTATGGTTTTCTTGTAAATGTATGAATGATACTAACATGGGACACATGAACATGGTAGAGGTTGGTATCAGTATTTTTTATCCATACCAAATCAAATATTTGATGATGTAATAAAACTATATTTCAATTCAGGGCATGAGTGTGGAATATTATTTGGTTTTTTGTTATGGAACCCCAATTTTATATATTCTTGCCAATGTGCTATTATACATGGATGGAACATTTGGCGGGCGACTCATTGAGAGTTTGGGTGTTAGTTGATCTAGTATTTGTTGGTTGTTTTATACAATTTACATTCTAGGGCATAAATATTTATCTTCCATATTTACGTGTTAGGTCATGGTTATGACCTAATTGAGTATAAATTATATTCTCTCTATTATGTATATGAATAGTTTTTCATGTTTTCAGGGTGAGTTTTGGGACCAAACAAGAAAATACCAACATGGTAATATTATTCTTCTATAAATTCTCTCCATAATACATACATGTTTTATTTAGGTATTTTATATTTTAAAACTATTATTAGATTTTGTCCTTATTATGGATTGTGGTTTATTTATATTATCTTAATTATTATTGTGTTTGTTCTGTGTTCCACATAATATATGATTGAATCCTTCAAATTGTATATTTTATACACTTGGTATTAGTCTCCAACTAGGGGTAAAATAGAGGCGAGCCCCAAAGGACCATGTTGTCTTAACAATAGGTCTAGGAAGGTTCCTAGTGGGTTGGATCAATAGATTCCTCAAAAAAATGTATCATGATAATATTTAAAAATGTATGCATCAATTTCGTAAAAAGAGATGGTTAATTGTTTGATCCAAATTCCATTACTATAAAATCATAAATTACATACATCATAACTAATGAAATATTTGGTATTTCATTATTATTTAATATTAATTAATGATCAGTCAAATTTTGATAGATCTTGTTAAAACAATTATATCCTAAAAGTGTTTTAAAAATAACCATTACATGTTAAACAAGATTTGATATTTTGAGTAAATTTTATTTCATTATAATTTATTCAAAACCTCAAAGACCTATATTTATTTGAAAAATAAATTGTTTCTAGTCTCAGTGAGACAATTTTTGAATTTCCATCCCATTTCCAAAAAACTATTATAATTGTTTCTTTATCTCCCATAATTCCATTAGTATATTATAACTAGACCTTGATAATGTAATTGCATCAGGTATGGGTTATTTGGAAAATTAATCTTCACCAAAATTTATCGTCCATGAATTATTAGAGTTATATGCCAATGTATTATATCTTTTTAGTTTCATCATCCACTCAGAGCATATCATTTTCCTATATAGAATCTTCTTTTTTTTACTTCTCTAAAAATTAGATTACAATAATTTATAGGAGGTTGCATTAGTCTTGTATCTAATAAAAAACCCTCTCAAAAAATAGTATTGGATTCAATGCCTCTAAAAAATTCCTAATATTATTCCATCAAAAAGTATATTATATATTTTTAATGTAATAGAAAATTTATTCAAAGTATTATGTAGTATTATCCCTTAGGTATAATGGTTACTATTTAAATTAGGGAATCTCAATGTATCATAATGGAAACTACTCATTATATAATTGTTGAAAAAACCATTCCACCTAATTTTTTGATTAAAAACTCCTTTCATTGGTAGTCAGGATATGATTCAATATTATTAGTGAAGATTAAATATATAAAAGCGTTCATCAACTAAAAATTAAATATTAAAATAACCATCATTTGGTTTTTCGTGAATGTTCATATAATAAATTTTGTTGATACACGAAATTTTTATGTCGTTATAGAATAAATTTGAGCTTTATCTCTTGTAATATTATCAGAAAAATAACATTATAACTTCTAGAATTAGATATAATTTTTTCTCATATTATTAATTTTCATTCATTAGATAATATAAGAATATCATTTTTTCATGGTATTCATGTTATTGATGACATTTATCTCTACACATGTAGTAAACGTTCAATTTCTTATAGTATTACTTGGGGTATTACATGACAAAAAAATTAGAAATAGATATTTATACTAATCATATATATCCATTTAAATAATTTCAATATATTTTGTTCTTAGTTATATACGCATTCACACAAAAAATTAATTTAAAAAATATTAACTAGGAAAATAATTCTTAGTTTTGAATGAAAAATTAACTATATCATCCTATATAGATAATTATTTTGACATCAAGGACAATTTAATGATTGGATTTATGCCATCAAAGAAGAAATCAACCTTAAATTTTTGATTTCATATTTTTTCCATGCAAATTCTTGAATGAACTGTATTGTTATACTAAAACTCAAAATAAATCCCCTAACATTTTCAATTAAATTAATAAATTAATTTTCATGCCACTTATCTAATCTTGGTAAAAAATGTTTATAAGGAAATTCATGATTAGATTTTGTTATTTCATGACTTATATTTCATCCTTAATTTAATGTGTTTAAACATAATGAAAAAAATTAATTAAAATCCCATTAGAAGATATAATTCCATGGTAACATTCTTCCTCTCACTAAATCCCTAGGCCTAGAATATCCACTATATAGACATGATTAAATGTTCATCTACTTATTAATTAATGGTTCCAAATATGGATGGAAGATAGGGACACCTAAAGTAGTAAAAAATGTTACAACATGTTTTGGGGGCATGATTTGTTTTGAATACATGAATTTTCACACAACATAATAGTTAATATTCCATAATATAGTTAAAATGATACTTACTCTAACACTAATGTCATTTATTTTTTCTCATAACAAGATCCAAGATTGATTAATAGTGTTTACATGGATTAAATTACAATGGTTAGGCACATTTTATAAATGATGGAATAAGCAATATTATTAAATATTAATACAAAAATTAAATCACCATATGTTATTACTATTATGGTAATCAACTGTATATAGCGTTTTTGAATATTCTATGGGATTATCATAAAGTTTTCTTAGTATAAAAATGTTTTATTTAATATAGATCCTATTGATAAACAAAAAAAATATCTAAATCAAATTCCATGAACCAATACATTAAAAACATTTCAAATATGGCAATTTTAATACATTGGTACATATAAAATAAAATTACTTAATATGCAACAGTTTTTTCACTCGTAGAGGATGTCAAACAATTAGGATTCATCTATTAAAATTGAAAACATAGATTACATCATTAATATTTAACAAAAAATTATTCCTCCTTCAAAATTCATAGATCGCTCATTAAAATAATTTTTTTATGTTTGGAAAGGAAAGTAAAAATAAAGTGTTGAAATTATATCAATAGTATAGGGTAGTGTATAATAAAAGCTATCATGGAATTAACATCGTACATTTAATAAGAAATGATTAAATAATAATTGTATAATTATATTTAATTTGTAATGTAATATGTAAATATATCAATGTATAAACCCAAAATGAATTAAATAATACAATATAAAAGAATGATTTCATTGTGATCGAATACATAATTTTTGAAATTATAACCATTATGTTGAGACCTTGTTCCATGATTTTCTAACAAGTAGTTAATGTATACACCAAATACCTAAGATTTATTGTATTCTATGACATAAAAATATATATAAGGTCTACTAAACTTTTCTCCCTAATCTCCACATAATATTTCTAATGAAACCATCTTAAGAATGACTTTGGATAACAATACACACTCCTGTTTTCCGAACAAGAATATATTTTATATAAAAAATTAAAAAAGAACATGTCCATATAGAATTACAATGTTTATAGAATGTATAAATTTCACATGTTATTTTAAATATATGGACATATACTTGAATATATATGACTATATCAAGGAATTACAATTAATTTAAAATTAAATCAAATGTATCTTGGATAGTTATATAATTGGGTGAGATGCATGGATAATATTTGATAGTTAATTGGAATAAATTAAGGCAATGGTTAGAGACCAATAAAATTTTGGGGATTTTAATTTTTAAGGAAATTGGGTGAAATGTAAGGGATTATATAGGTTCTATAATTATATTAAATGGATAATGTTTTTAATAATAAAATTAGTATTTTTTTGAAAATGAATCATAGAATCTTTAAAAATTGAAATGTAAATATATTTAACATACTTTTTTAACAGAAATGAGTATATAGGTATAGACAAAAATAATCTATTTTTCAATTGTAATATAATTTTAATTAATATAATAGGTCGTTAGAATTTTTTTTAAAAAATATCGATTTTTATAGTGGTTTTTTAACCCTCACAAAAAAATGTCCCTTTATAAAAATCTATCTAGACATTCTATGATAGAGAAATAAATAGAAATTATGAAACTCTTATATACTTAACTCTCATCCCAAATAAAGATAAGAGTAAAATGATTAAAAAATCATGCACAATATTTTTTTAATGTGGGGTAATGGGGGAATAAGACTGAAGTTTTAGAAAAATATTAGAATTGATTATTAATTTCTAAATATTAACCACATAAATCCTTTTGTGGAATGATAAAAAACCGCATTTGTCTCAATGTTTCAAACTATAGTATTTAGAATATAAAGCCTATTTATTATATTTTTAACTATAATAGTATAACACTCTATAATTATATTATTACGGAGATGTAATATATAATTCTCATAAATAGTTCTTTTATAATCAGGAAATAGTTTTTTAGAATGTGAAAATTCTATATAAGATTCTGAAATACTTATTATATATCATAAATATATTACTAAAATTTTTAAAACTATTTTAAATAGATAACACCTTTATATAAATTATTAATTTATTTTAAATTCACTTTTTTTAATACATGGAAAATGTAGGTATTGTTTATTTATTCATTACATAATAATTTTGATAACTAATAAAAGTATGTAAATTTAATTATGGTATAATTTAAAAACATTGATTATAAATTTTAATTTATCCTTTAAATGAGTTCCTATTTATAAGAAAGTGTATTTTTAAATAAATCCAATACACTAATTTTATGCCATACATTTGGTTCCATAATATGTGAAATAATGTTTAAAAAAAGTATTTTTTAGAAATATCTTCTATGGTTTTTCATATTACTATTAATTTATAAATATTATTTACTAATAATATGTAATTTATTTTTTACAAAATTATTTTATATATATTAATGTACACATATATTTATAATTATTTCATTACTACTACACATATCATAGTGGGATATTAATCTTGTAAAAGTCAGCCCCCAAGCAGTTAGATTTGAATGGCCGTCGTACCATTCAAATTGTCATACTCTCCCTTAAATATACACTTTATTAAAATATTTTAAATTATTCATTTTATATTCTTAGTTTATATAGCATTTTTCAACCAATTCCCATTTATTTATTAATTATTGAGATATATCATATATATCTCTTATTCATTTAATAGTATGACCCTCCAGAGTTCGTGATTATTATATTCCCATATATGTTTAATTGTTTTATATAACATATTTTGGACATTATATTGAATGAAATCTAGGGGGGTTTCATTTATGTAATATAATTATACATTTTAATATGTATTGTGTAACTAGTTTTTTGTATTTAATTTATATTTACTATAATTCAATATTATATTTTCCATGGATTTAATTTCTACATTTTTAATAGGGTTTTACATCATGTATTAGATCTCTATAAATATACATCTAATTTTAGTTCTAGAAGATTTATTAAAATTTCACATATTCAAATTAGAACTCCCAATAATTAATCCACCAAAATATTTTTGTTCATTATTACACTGAAACTATGTACATAATAATAAATGTGCTGCCTCCAAATTTTAGTAGTTCCAATTAGAATTAAGATGACATTATATACTATAAAAGTAACTATTTATCAAATATATATATATTGAATTAATCTTTCTTATTCAATTTATCCATGGAATATCACACGTTGTATTAAAATTTATTACCTGGAAATATATGGATAAGAGAAAATATAAGAACAAAAATATGAAAAGGAGTAATATATCGAAAAACTAAATAATCATTATCACAAAATAACTAATATTTATTTAATTAATAATAAGAATTAATACATATTCAATATAACATGAAAATTACATTTTAAATATATAATTATTAATAAAATAATATTTGGAATTCCAAATTTTATACCTTATAAACATTGGTAAAAAACCAAAGTGTTAATAAGTTTTTGAGAAGGGGTTAAATCATTTATTGTACCATTAAAAACATATTAATTTATTTAATTATATTAATGATATCATTAAAAAATGTTATATATATTATATATATTTTTAAAAAAATTTGTATGCATTGCAGTGTTTTATGAATATAGTATAGAACTAGTATATGGAAATGTTGATACGACCTGGTTCACCATCATAGATAAAAATCTATGGTTCAATAATCATCATGTGAATTATAATTAAATCATCTAATTCATCATTATTTCTCATACCAAATTGAGAATATGATTAATGCATCAAAAATATCATTGCTAGTAAAAATTTCATTATGCATACTTATTACAACTCCTGAGTAACTCATTTATCATAAAAGCATTATATTTTATTCAAAAGGAGAAAGAACATAAAAAACAAGAAAAGGGAAAAAACCACAAACCAAAGACAACAAAAATAGATCCACATCCTTGCAGTCTAAAATTGTTAAGATAAAATAAATCATCACTCATGATTTTGTTCCCCTCTCTTGGGAAGGATCTGATTCTTGTTTAGAATATTAGCCTCTCATTGTTTCTCACCTTAGAATATAGTTAGTCTTCAAACATGTTCTCATCCCACCATGTGTGTGTTATCTCCATATGGTTGTTCAGGAGATCATTTCACCATCAGATAGAATATGTGATTGTCCTAGGATGTTTTCATTACTTGTATGTAATTTTAATAGAGTCAAATAATATATCTCAATTTATACAAGGATGATATTATTCTAGTTGTGTGGCCTTATACCCAGAACCATTTCATGTTGCTCTAATTATAGAGATTTACCACCACCATAGAACTCTACAAATGATGGAATGACAATGACCTAGCTATTTGTGATCACTCATACACCTCTGATGTTAAAAATATAAAACTACCCATCCAGGTTGAGTTTTAGTTTTTAATGAGGTGGTTTCCATCAAACTCACCATCCCTACCCAGTTCTACAAGAGCTAGTGGGGGAGAATGACACCGGAAGGGAGATTATAGTGGGATCAGTCTCATAGTCCTCGCATAACCATATTAGGTACATTATGGTTTTCATTGTTCTTAATGTAATATATAGTATGATCACAAATTTTTTCTTGGTAAAAACATCATTACATGATGTCCCAGTTCTCCATCATACAATAATTAGGATTATTGAAGGAGTCTTGCTTTTTGGGACATGGTTTCCTTCACCGTGGAACCACTTGTTGAAGAAAGAGTATTTTTTTGTTGCATATACTAACCATCCCAAGAATTCCCAAAAACGCGATACATTGAACGGGTTTATTCATGTTCAGTGAATAAATGGAAAATTTATTCAATTTTTGGTTCCATATAGTTTTGGCTTGTAGATTCTAGGTGAAAACCCGACAATTGCATGTTTCCCTTTGTAGGAAGTTCATTGTTAATAAAGCATCAGAGAAGTAATTTGAACATAGAATGGATCTCTTTTCACAACAGGGTCTCTCCCCACTCATCCCTAATAACCAAATCCATTTTAAGCCTAAGATACTCAATTTTGGGTAAGGTTCCTGAAGCTAAACCATTTAAGATGAACCATTTTTATATTAATTTAGCACTTTGGTATCAATATCACCACATTGGGTCTCATCAAAGGTCTCCAGTATGATTCTAGGGTGGATTTGGGCCTCCATGAAGGTGATTCCAATGGATGGGTTTCCTGGGTATACTAGTTTCTTTCCTCCCAACCCTTACATGATAAAATAATATTCCCCATGTCGATGATCCATCGAGTTTCGGCTGTAGGAACCCAAGGAGTGGATAGATTGATATCCATATGGTTGGGGATCCTGATCATTGTATTCTATCCACTAGCTTGTATTTTAGTCGAATAATGTATCCCCATAAATACTTCCCCTCTATGATATCCCATGCTAGTTTAGCAAGAAACCCCTTCATGGTCCAAGATATTCTTTTTTATGATGATCCCTCCCCCTGATGTGGGCCTGTACAATCTCTTCCATGACACCCAATCATGTTTTCCCTCCAGTTTTCCATCCCATATAAATGTATTCATTAGATTATCCTTTTTATAAATCAATTTTAATGAACAATCATTATGGAATATAAATGCATCAGGATGGATATTAACATGATGTTCACAATTTATATTTTCCCTTTAAAGGATAGGATCATTTCATATTTTTTTGGATGTTCCCAGAAATTTTATTTATGATATGGGTAATGTGGTGATGTGTGGTGCATTTAGGCCAACTAGAGCACCCAGATATTCCATCAGGAAGGATACACTCTGCATGTCTATCATGTATTCAAAGGCCTTAATCCACATGACATTATATTTTTTGATGATTAGAAAATACTATTTTCATGTTTGATAACTTTCCCACTCCACATAAAATTGTAATAAAAAATGATACTGATACCATGGATAGTTCTCCTACCATGTTGACAAACATAATGGTCACTACTGAGAAAGGAGACTATACCCACAATTTTGGTAACCATGGGGAGTTAAGAAATTCATAGAGCTCTATGTATAACCCACGGTTTCAAAAATATATACCCATGGTTTCAAAATTTTTGGAATAAGTGGCTTCCACCATCTCATTAACCCTATACACAAAATTTCAACGTTGAGGGTATAAGTTATAAAAAATTGTTGGTTGTGGGTTTCGACCCCTGGACAGCTAGTATAATAGTCACATGCCTAACCACTACAACACAGTTACTTATTGGTATATATATATACACACACACATATATATATGTGAACATATATATATATATATATATCGAAACCGTGGATATATGTGGAAAATTATGGCAATAGGTGTTCCAGATAATTTATTTTCTCCCACGTACATTTTTCCCTACCTTAATGTGGGAAACCTATACCAACATTTTGGGGGGAACTGTGGGTGGTGTTGTGTAACAAACCTAGCTTCCACAGTACGTTTCTCTTTAAATAATACCATAGGTTGTGTTGTACGCAAAATCGAGTTCAAACACAACACAACCAATCTAACTATCATGTATGAATAATAATACCCACTTTTTGAATCTTTAAAATTTTATCATTCAAAATGGACATCATTTTTTGATTCGGAATATCAAAATTTTCTTAGGGTGAATTTTTTGTACTTTTCTGAAAACATTCAATTTTGGATGAATATTGCAAAACATTGAGTTATTATTTCAAACCGAATTTTTATTTAAATAATTATTTATTTTAAAATTTTTATATAAGGTAAAAATAAACGCATAATTCAAATATAAGTTCAATTTAAATCATTGGATTCATTTTATAATGAGTGTAGATATATAATAATTTTACTAAACTTTTTCCAATATTTTAGGCACCTCCTAGGAGTATTTGAAAATTTTCATAAAACATAACTTTACCGCTTTTGTGAGTTGAATTCAAAAAATTCACAAGACATGGTTAATATCATTAATTAAAATTTGGTTCAATAAGATTAATAAATTTTTTGGTGAATAGTAAATTTTGACTTTTATTTACCACGGTTAAAATTATATATGGTAATTAAGGGTAAAATTGATATAATAATTAACCTAACACATGTCCTAATTGAATTTGATAAGTTTAATTAGACAAATAAAACTTTATGAATAAAATATGATCCTATTTGGTCCACTTGTATTTGATTAGGACATGTATTATTATTTTATTAAAAGAAGAGTTAAGAGTTAAATTCAATGTTTAATAAATAATCAATTTTAAATATAGGGTTACAAAAAATAAAAATTCTAATATAAATATTTATTAGAAATCAAAAATTCATTTCCTTAATAATGTTATTTTATTTATAATGTTTAGATATTAAATAATTTATTTATATATATTACCCAATGATGATGTAGTAATTACCATATTAATTAATTATTAAAATAATTGATATTATAAATATACAAATAAATGTAATTTGAGAATTTTGATGAATTTAACTAATTTTCAAGGTTAATATGACATGATAAAGATTAATAAATAAATTTTTTGTCATAGTAAAAACACTGTTAGGATTTTCACAATAACTGAATACTGAATAATGTCCAAATTGACATAATTGGGTTATTAAAACAAATACTATATAATTAATTGATATAATATTACTTAAAATCTACGGATCAGAAAAAGGACATATATAATGTTATATATATATTAATAATGAATCACATGGGGTTCAATATAATGTTTATAGTAAGTTTCTTAACAATATAATATAAAAATACAACGAGACATGGTAAATATCAAAAAATTTAACAAAGAGATAAATCTAAAATATAAGGTTAATATGATGACCTAAACTAGTCTAAAACATATTGGTTGAGAATTTTTCGACCCATAACCATCTTATACTTTAAATAAATCATTTTTGAGCAATTAGATACCGAAAATTATTTAATTATAAAATAATATTTCATGATTTTGATAATGTGACCACCACCTATCTTATAAAACTGTACATCCCATTCTCTCAATTTCACACATCCGAAGCCATTTGGATCTACCTAAACCAGCCCAAATATCCTCCCATCTTTCTTCCCTTCATCCTAGAGGCATTACTTTGTTCAGAAAGCCAACCTAAGGATCCCTTTTGATAAAATAAATATGAAGAACCTGAAGAAGAGGTAAATATTTCATCACCTCCTTCAGGTTCTTTTTTTTCTATAACTTCCTCTTTCTTTATGGATTTCATTATCTAATAAAAACTCAATTATCCTCTATATAATTTTATTTTATCATAAAAATACTACAAAAATAGTTGTTATTCTATCCATCCTATAAATGACAAAGTCACCATATGTGTGTACGTACGGCTTACTATCTCCACGTTGTGGTGTTGTTTGTTATTCAATCACTTAATTATTTTGGATTAGTATAATAATGAGTGTAAATAATGTAAATAATAAATATATCATGTTAATTATTATGAATATATTATATAACATCCAATTAAATATGATTTCACTATTAAGAAAATGAAATTGTGGCCCATGCGTATGAACAAATTACCGTCTCCACGAAAACGATGAGATTCATTACCCATCATAATCATTCAAGAATAATTTTCATTTTATGATTAAAAATAGTTTTTATAAACATAATTTAATTCTTCTTATGAATCATGTACGTCTTATCCATAATAAATGGCATACATAACCAAGCATATAAAAGGAAAATGAATCAGTTAACACCTGAAGTGATGATGCTACTAAAATATTATTAACAAAAAATATTAGAGGATCATATATGATATAATATTTATCTATATAGTTTTTGTATAATTTAATAACAATTTTTTAACTATTAATAAGGATATTAACATAAAATAAACTAAGGAAAAGTACATGGTATGGGTTAATTTCTCAATCTCTTTAATATTCAAGGTTGTTTTTACATAAATATCTACTCGGACCTATTTATTATCCACATCTATGTTTTCATATAAATTTAATTCAAACCGTTTTTACATTTCACTATACTATGGGTTAAATTCATTTAGACCCTTATTTTACCATATATGTTTTGAAAATAATCATTCCATCATTTTCCAAACAAGGTACTTTATGTTCTGTTCGACAAAATTAAGGTAACAATGTTTTTTTATATGGAGGGTGTGAAAATTTTCAACCGTTATATCATCATCCAAGATTTCCATACAAGATTAAAAGAATATTTTAAATATAAATGTTTTCTTATATAATTATATGACTTTTAACAAATTTCAAAATAGGAAGAGATATTTCTCTAATTTTAATATGATTTCATCTATGTCAACATCCATTGAGAATTTTAAGCTTATTTGAAGTTGATTTATTATGATACAAAACATACATATTTTATTGAAGGTTATGTGAAATGTCTGAATGTGGATGTGTTATTTTTACACCATTCAAGGTTTATAGATAATGTATTGACATTTAGTATTATAGTTTTAGTAAGAATGTTTATGTTATGTTTAAACCTATTCATTTTAGGATTGCATTGGACTTGTTAAGTGATAGGTGGAGCCTGATATAGCTCTTCGATGCATCGGTAGGTCTCATGGGACAAAATAGTGTCTTGGAACAAGTCCATGAAAAAATCTTATTTTTAGTCTTCGAACAAGGCCTTGAATATGGTGTTATGAAGTATGGCATTATGCATTCCATAATTATGAAAGTGTATATTGATATTTCTTATGATTATACGTCTAGAAGAATATCTAAGATAATAAGTAAATGGAATTATTTGATTTTTTTCTATTCCATTCTATGCCGATGTTTATGTTTAAAAGGATTTGGTTTTAGTCTTATTCATTACCTTAAATGTTTATGATTATTTATGAATGTTTCTGCTATATTTTTATCCTTACTGAGCATCTGAGATCTCCACCTTAGATGTTTTATATTTCTTAGGATGTGAAGAAGGATTTTTTGGTTGACCTATAGGGATAGGATAAGGATTTATGTGTGTTAAAAAGGGGACAAAATGTTGTTGATATTTTTATTTCATGATGTAATGTAAAACTTATGAATGTATCTAGTAATTACATTGATACTAAATTGATATGTCATTCGGTATTTGATCCCTTCTGATAATTCTAATGTTATGTAATAATGCCCCAAATATGGGTAACTGGGGTTGGGGTGGTACAGTTGGTATCAGAGGAAGTTTAGTACAAACCTGGGAAGCTATATTTAGAAAAACCTTGATTAGAGAACATTACCCTAAGATAGACATTGAGGAATATTATAGAAGAACATCCTATAATTTCTGTATTGTAGTGGATTTGTGAGATTCAAAAGAAATGCATCCATGTCTAGATACTAGAAGTTGGAGGCGGCTCTCGCATATATGTACCAGGGGGTAAAACTAAAAAACACCACTTTGAGCTAGACTTAAACAGGAAGTGGTGGACAACAATGGGAATTGCTGCACTCATGGTTATGACACTCCTAGGGGGTATTCATAGAAAAAAATATCATTTTCTTTACAATATATTATGAAGGGTTTATGAGTATATACATCATCTATTAAATGATTTTTATGATTATAGATTATATCTTTATAACTGTTAAATTTATGTTAAGTGTTTAACACATTTGGAATAATATATTGTGATTCATAAACTAATCTAGTGTATGCCATTGTTTAGAAAGAGGAACCTAGTAGAATGGATGGAAACCGTATCAATGCATGTGATCCATGTAGATATTTCCCTCCTAATAAAGATAATTATAGTGGTGTTGGTGAAGCAACTGGTGCTGATTAGCATATCACCATACTGGGACAACTCCCTCATGTTATGAATTATAACCATACCTGTATGGAGCACCATTATCCACAACGTGGATGATAAATGTTATACCACTTAATGAGTAAAAAAAAATTCAATGGGATTACAAATCCATTAGTAGATGAGAAAAGGATAAATTCCTTAGAGATAATATTTCATGCATTGGGGGGTAGCGAAAGGGAAAATGTTTTCATGGTGGTTTATCACCTCACATGAGATGTAGATCAGTGGTGGTAATTAATCTAAAACCAAAAGGAAGATGGAGAAGTATCTAAAATTTAATGTACAATGTTTAAAGATATTTCATTGAAAAATACTTTCCTCATGACCATCGAGCAGATATGGAAAGACAATTTCTGAGTCTGAGGGAAAAGGAGGAGAAGAATGTCACAACGTATGAGGATAACATTAGATGGTTAGCAAGGAATGCTGCAGATTATATATGTAACCCAAGGAGTATGATAGATCAATTATTTGATGGGTTAAAACCATTTCTCTGGTGATGAATAGTCTCACAATCCTTCCAATCATATGATGATATTTTCTTATGTTCTATCAAGATAGAAATAGAATTCACTAAGTCCTACAACATTAAATCAATGTAAGAGAAGAATAGATATGTTCAACACTATGGAAATGGAAATAAGGGGAATAAGGGAAATGTTTAATATCCATCCTATGGTTAATGTGGGAAGAAACACCTAGGTACATGCATGAATGGAATGGGAGTCTCATACAAGTGTGGTGAGAAAGGAATCCAACCTCGTGATTGCAAGGGGGAGAAAGATGATGTCAATGTTGATTTATTCAATTATAGAGACAAGGGGAATTATGAAAATGAATGTCCTAAGAACCAAGAGAAATTAACTCAGAAAAGTCCAAGGGATCAAGGCCAAGCGTAAACAACCACTAATGCTGAGGTTGGAGCTTCGAAAGTCGTGGTGGCAGGTAATTTAATGGTTTTATCATGTTTAGCCAATTATTTATTTGAATCTCAATCATCGCATTGTTTCATATCTTCCGAGGTTGCTAAAAAATAAGATTTTTTTAATTTGACTTTACAAGTGATTTATCAGTCAAAACACCTATGAGAAGTATCATCACAATAATGTTTTGTGAATCAGTTCCCCTTAGGGAATATAAATGTTCTTTATCTGCTGATCTTATAGTCATAACCATGATTGAATTTGATATAATGATCTGTAATGATGGGATTTAGGACCATTATATGAATATTTATTTTAATAAGAATGAGGTTACAATTTTTGATGATGATGAAGAGTACCTAATAATTAGTGCAGAAACGTCACCACTTGATTCTTATCTAGATCTTCCCCCAGTAGCTCTACAAAATTAAATTATTTATTAAGAATAGAATGAAATAAATATGGGCGAGGAAAAAATATTCAAATATAAGACATACCTATTGTGCAATAATATATTGACGTGTTTCCAAATTATTTACCTGGACATCCTCCAGAATAAGAAATTGAGTTTTCTATTGATTTGATTCATGGTTCAAGGCCCATATCGAAGACCCCATATCGAATGGCCACTGTAGAATTAGTGAAACTAAAGAAACAACAAGATTAATTGAATAAGAAGGGATTTATTCTCCCTAGTGTTTCTCCATAGAGAACCCTTGTCATTTTAGTTAAAATGAAAGAAAGATCTATGAGGTTGTGCATTGACTACAGGGAAATCAATTTTATAACAATAAATATGAAGTTCCCCTATCTCACATTGATGATTTATTTGACCAACTTCATAGAGCTAAATATTTTTCAAATATTAACCTTCTATATTGATGTCATTATTTGTGCATGAAAAAGGAAGACCTTCTGAAAACAGCATTTCAAACTAGGTACGAGCATTACAAGATTACAATTATGCCTTTTGGATTGACTAATGCACCCTCTGTCCTCACTATTCTAATGAATTTATATTTGATGGAATATCTATATTGTTTTGTAGTATTATTTATTGATGATATTTTGTTATACTCAAAAATCTATGAAGATCATGAAAATCACTTACGAATTATCCTATGGAATCTTAGAAGAAATGAATTATATGGGATGTTTAGCACATGTGAATTTTGGTTCCAGGAGATTTCTTTTCTTGGCCATATTGTCTCTAATAATGGAATCTCTATTGATCCATTAATGACATAGTAAATCCAAGAATTGCAAGCACCTACATATATAACAGAGGTATGTAGTTTTATCGGTTTATAATGTTATTAATGACATTTCATCTAGAATTTTTCCAAGTGGATAACCCATTAACCATGATCACACGTAAAGGGGTTAAACTTTTTTGGACAAAAGAGTGTGAAATTATTTTGAAGAATTGAAGGGAAGATTAGTCAATGATCCTATCTTTACTATACCATCAAGGAATGATGGTTATGTTATTTATAGTTATGATTCAAATAAAGGACTTGGTTGTGTCCTTATACAGATTAATAGAGTTATGGATTATGCATCACTATATCATAAAATTAATGAGAAAAACTATTCCACTCATGATATTGAATTAGAAGCTGTAATATTTGCTCTAAAAATATGAACACACTATCTCTATGTTGAATAATGTGAGATTTATACTGATCACAAGATTTTGAAGCATATTTTCTCACAAAAATAACTCAACATGAGGCAAAGGAAATGGCTTGAACTACTCGTGGATTAAAATTTCACTATACAGTACCACTTGGGGAAGAAAAATAAAGTGTTTGATGTTTTGAGAAGAAAGGATCATGGTGTTTTGAACAAGATGACAGTTGAAAGGGATCCTACTTTCATTAATATAGTAATGATAGATATGGGAATTACAATGGAAGGTGAAACATGAATGCCTTTTCAGATGGTTGTGAAACCATATTTACTAGAAAGGATAAATAGTTCTCAAAAGGATGATGAGGACTTTCAAAAGAAGATTAATGTTGTGAATTATGGGAGATTAAATGACATCATATATGAAGATAGGATTTTTAAATTTGGTATGAGACATTGTGTTCCCGATATACCTGATCTAAAAAGGGAATTTTTTGAGGATCCTCATAGCACCAATTACCCTATACACACTGGTGGAAAAAATATGTATAGAGTTATGAACGAAAATTTTTGGTGGGACAAAATAAAGAGGTAGATTTCGGATTTTGTTTCAAGATGTATAGCTTGTCAACAAGTGACAGCTGGAAGGAAATATCCTAGAGGATTCATGCAACCTCTTCCCATACTTGAGTTTATATGAGATAATATTATGATGGAATTTGTCATGGGGATACCAAAGACCCCTAGAAGGAATGATGTAATATGGTTCATTATTGATCATCATACCAAGTCAGCACATTTTCTTGCTATAAGAAAATATTTACCACTTGAATGTATGGAAATACAATATATTAATGAATTTTTAAGACATCAGGGAGTATAACTATCGATTATTTCTGATCGTGATATTCATTTTACATCAAGATTCTAGAAAAGTATTCAGATGCCCTTTGATACTGAACTTAATTTGAGCACTGCCTACCATACTCAATCTAAGGGACAATTATAATGGACTAGTCAAATCTTAGAAGACACGTTGAGATCCTGCTCACTTGAATTTCAAGGTATGTGGGATCGATATTTACCTCTGTTAGAATTTTCCTATAACAATTTCTTCCAATGAATTTTCACTTGGAACGATATGAAGCATTTTATGGTAAGAGATGTCACACACCAACTTGTTGGGATGATTTGGTGAAATAAAACTCGTAGGTCTATTACATGTTGACAAAATAATGAAAAATGTGAAGGTAATCTAAACCCACAATAATACAGCCCATAGTAGGAAAAAGAGGTATGCCGATAATCGAAGGAATGAAATGAAATTTCAAGTATGATACCATATTTTATTGCAGTTATATTCATGGAAGGGTGTTATAAGTTTCGTTAAGAAGGGTAAATTGGGACCCAGGTACATTGGACCTTTCAAAATTATTGAACGAATTGAAGATGTAGCTTATCAATTAGCACTGCCACCATGTCTCTCCAAATATCACGATGTGTTCCACATATCATTGTTGAGAGAATACATGTCTTCCCCAATGAATGAACTCACCTATGAGAAAATTGAACTGGAACCTGATTTATCTTATTGTGAAGAGAGTTCCAAAATTCTTGATACCAGAGAAAGAGTGCAGAGAAACCTAAAAACTCATCTGGTAAAAGTTCTATAGATAAATCATAAGATGGAAGATACAATGTTGGAACCTTAGAAACTTATGATGAAGAACCATATGAATATTTTTAGATGGTAAAATTATAGAATTTTCAAGAAGAAATTATTTTGAGGAGGGTATAATTTAACACCCTAATAATCCAAGGCATGTTTCCCTTTGAATAAAAAAAATATCTTTTGGTTTACGTAACTTCGAGTTCAGACACACCAAAACCAATCAAACTAGCCATTATGAATAATATTACCTAATATTCGAAATTTTATAAATTTTATCGTTAAAAATGGACTTCATTTTTTGGATTCAGAATATCAAAATTAGTTTAGGGTGATTTTTTGGTATTTTTCTGAAAACATTCTTTTTTTGATGAATAGTGAAAAACATTGAGTCGTTGTTTAAAACTGATTTTTTTTTAAATTATTTATTTTATTTTAATTTATTATAAGTAAAAATAGATTCATAATAACTATATATGTTTAATTCAATTCATTGGAGTCATTTTATAATGAGTTTAGAAATATAAATATTTTATTGAACTTTTTACCATCTTTTACCCACCTCTTAAGACCATTTGTAAATTTGCATAAAACAACATTTTATCACTTATGTCTGTTTTATTTCAAAAATCCAATAGATATGGTTTATATTATTAAGTAAAATTTGGTTCAATAAGATGAAAATACATTTTGGTGAATAATAAATTTTGACTTTTATTTACCAGGGATTAAAGTAAATAGGGAAATTAAAGGTAAAAATGATATCATAATTACCCTAACACATGTCCTAATTCTATTGTTTAAGTGTAATTCTACCAAAAACAGACTTAGTAATAAAATATTATCCACTTTGGTTAACATGGATTAGATTAAGACATTTATTATTTTTTTATATTAAAAAAGAGTTAAAAGAGTTAAATTAAATGTTTAATAACTAAACCATTTTAAATATAGGGTTACAAAAAATATAAATTCTAATATAAATATAAATTATAAAAATAAAACCATTTCCTACATAATGGTAATTTATTTATAAGTTTTAGACATTAAATAAATTAAATTTATTTCTAACAAAATGATGATGTAGTAATTACCTTACTAATGAATGATTAAAATAATTGATATTATAAATATCCAAATAAATGTAATTTGAGACTTTTTATGAATTAAAAAAATTAGGTTTATATGACCTTTTAGGATTGATTAAATAATATTTGATAGAAGTAATCATTCTCTTTTGATTTTCATGAAAACCAAATAATAAATAGCACCATAATTGACATAATTCAGTTTTTAAAACAAATTTAATATTATTATTTGATATATTATTCCTAAAAATCTATAGTTTGGAAAAAGGAAATATATAAAGTTATATATATTAATAATGAACCACTTTGGGTTCTCTTGGAAGTTTATAGTATGTTTATTAACCATAAAATATAAAAATACAAGGAGACATGGTTAATGTCAAACTATTTAACTAAGAGTTAAATCTAAAATGTAAGGTTAATAAGATGACTTAACCAGCCCAAAACCTATTTATTGAAAGGTCTTATACCCATACTAACTTTATCCTCTAAATAAAAATTTTTTGTGCAATTTGAAACTGAAAATTATTTTATTATAAAATAATATTTCAATCTTTTCTTAAAGTGACCCTCACCTCTCTTATAAAAGGGTATTTTCCCTTCTCCTAATTTCACAACCCAAAGCCATTTTTCTTAGCCAAACCCCGCACAAATATTCTCGCAACATTCCTACATTCATTGTAGAGACTTTCCGTTGGTCATAAATCTATCTTAATGATCACTTGTGATCAAATCAAAAGGAAGAACCCGAAGAAGAGGTAAATATTTCGTCACCTATTTCATGTTCTTTTCTTCTTCCACTTCCTCATTCTTTGTTGTTTCCATTCTAAAATAATAACTCCAGTATCTTCTAAATACTGTGTTTTAATCATAATTATTGTACAAGAATATTCATTATTATATCCATCCTGTAAATGACAAAGTCACCATATGTGTGTACGTACGACCTACCGTCTCCACGTCGTGGTGTAGTTTGTTATTGAAAAAATTCATTATTTTGGATAGGTATAATAATGAGTATAAAAAATGTAAATAATTAAATATAACATGTTAATTATTCTGAATATATGATATACCATTAAATTACATATTATTTCACCATAAATATAATGATAATGTTTCTCGTGCGTACGCACAGATTACCGTCTCCATGAATGCGATGGGATTCATTTCCCATCGCAAACATTCAAGAATAATTATCATTTTATTATAAATTTTTTTTATGAACATAATATAATTCTGTATATGATTCAAAAAACATCCTATCAATAACAGACATGGATTACAGAACCAAGCATATAAAGGAATATGAATCATTTAACACCTGAAACAATGATATTACTAAAATATTATTAACAAAGCAATATTAGAGGATCATATGAGATATCATATTTATTTTAATTAGTTCTTGAATAATTTAATAAAAATGTTTTATCTATTATATATATGATATTAACATACCATCAACGGAGGAAACATATATGTTAATGTTTAAATTTAATATCTCTTTAATATCTGATGTTATTTTATTTGTGTATCTACTAGGACCTCCTTATCATCCGCATCAATGTTTTCTTAAAAATATGATTCAAAACATTTTTAATATTTATTATACTATGGGTTAAGGTCATTTATACCGTTATTTGAAAATATATGTTTTGAAAGAAATATTTCTCTTGTTTTCCAAACAAGGTACTTTATGATGTTTTCGACAAAATTAAGGTAAGAATGTCTTTTTTTTATACGGCAGGTGTGGCTATTTTCTACCGTTATATCATCATCAAAGCTTCCCATACATGCTTATAAGAATACTTTCAAAATTAATTTTTTCTTTTATAATTTTATTGCTTTTAAATTATTTCAAAATAGAAAGATATATATCTCTAAAAAAGTATTGATTTCATCTATGTCAACATCCTTTGATGGATTTTAAGCTTCTTTGATGTTGAATTATTATAATAAAAAACACCCATATTGTATTGAGATTTATGTGATTTTTTTTACTATGGATGTGTTATTTTTACACCATTAATGGTTTATGGATAAAGTATTGACATTTCGCATGATAGTTTTATTATGAATTTTTATGTTATGTTTAATACTTTTCATATGAGTAATGTATTGGACTTGGTAAGTGATGGGTGGAGCCCACTTTAGCTCCTAAATGCATTGGTAGGTCTCATGAGACAAACTAGTGTCTCGGCCCAAGGCCTTAAAAAAATCTTTTTCTTAGTCTTGGCACAAGGGATTGACTATGTGGTTATGAAGTTTGGCCTTATGCATTCCATCATTATGAAAGTGGCTATTGATTTTGCAAGTGATTATTTGACTAATAGAATATACTTGTGAATATGTAAATGGAATTATTTGAATTTATCTTTTCCATTTTATGCTGAATTTTATGTTTACAAGTCTTTTTAGTCTAATTCATTTCCTTAAAATGTTTAGGCTTATTTATTAATGTTTTCTCGATATTTTTAACCTTACCTAGCATCTGAGATCACTTCATTCTATGTTTTATTTTTCTGAGGATTTGAAGAAGTATTTTATGGTTGACATACATGGATAAGATAATGATATAAGTGTGTTTAAAAGGGTAAAAACGATGTTGAGGTGTTTATTTCATGATATAATGTAAAACTGATGAATGTATCAGTAATTCTAAGTCTACTAAACCCATCGGTCTTTTGGGATTTGATCCCTTGTGATCATGCAAATGTTATCTAATAATGCACCGACTCTGTATAACTAGGTTCAGGGTGTTACATATTGAATAAAAACTTTATAACCATGATATTTTAAGAACATTGGGTATAGAATTATATTTACCTATTACATTTGAAAACAAATTTATATATTTTTTGAAAACACAACCTATATACACTGTCTTCCAAAACAATGTCCACAGAAGAAAATTTCCAAAACATACCCACGGTTTAGGAGGAACATGGGTATATATTCCTATTATATTTATATACCAACTATTTTTGGAATACCTTGGGAATATGGGGACCTATTCAAACGTTTTTCCCCAAAACTATGGGAATATGGTCATTTTTTCAGTAGTGGGTGTCATTGAAAAACATCATGTGAGAGATTCCGCTAGTTGCATGCATGTGGAGGTGGGGGAGTTGGGTCTTGACCGAGATTATGCCCATATTATTAATTTGACTACACATCCTCGATTATAATAATATTTATGTGTGTCAAATGGTCCCCTAGTCTGAGAACCTATACCACACTTAAAAATACAAATTCATTTCCAATTAAAGATGCGGTCATCTATGCTGAGATAAAATACCAGAAGAGGAGATTAATGACCCACTAAGAGTAACCCTTCCTGGATAGAAACCTAAAAAATAAATTGCATACCACCATATAATATGCTTCTCTCATGTCCAATATTATGGAATGGTTTCTACCAATTTAATTTTCATTTAATATCATTGATCACATCTTGCACCAATCCAACTACTCGCATAATTGTTCAACTATTTTATAAAAATGTGTTGTTCTTTGGTTATATAGTTTGGAATGAAAGAAGTAATAATTTTTTGGAAATGAATGCAAGTACCCTGTATGATATATTTAATATGGATTGGCTCATATTGGTCCAGAGATTGAGGTTTGTTACCCTTTCCTACAAAAAATATATTTCTGGCACGTAAAATTTGAAGAAGTATTCTCGTATAAACGAATTCTTGAACTTCCATAACTAAATCCCACTTAATAATATCCCATGATATCTAGTAAAATGAGCCATGGTGCTCATCCTTCTACAATGAACTATCTATATTTAAGGATTATATCACCTCAAATAACACTTACTCATTTTGAGTCTTACCTAGAAACTCATTATCCACCCCATTCCCTCAGATATGTATGGAATCAAAAATTTCCAAAGTTTCTCTAGAGTTTGCTTCACTAATGTGACAGTTTGTCCATGTATATAAGAATTTTTATGTTGTTTTCCATTTAGGAACCAACCATGACTCGATCATTTGAATATGATCCATCCATTATAAGGATGTTGGGACTCTGAAACAGTAACTTATACTTGATATAGGAACGAATTTTATTGGTGTTATAGTAACCTGTTAATATCCATTTAATCATCGGTGATTCCTGATCTAACCTTTATTTCTTTAGTAAAATTTCTTAAGTGTGACTATTCATGGATTGAAGCACATAGAATGTTTCCTCATCACATTATTTTTTTTGGAATGCCTCTATCATTTGAATCTACATAATCACACCATATATAAATCAAATTCATGTTCATTATATTGTTTAAAGATGTCATATTTTCTATTAGATAAATATAAATAGACTTGTATGATTTTTATTATAAAATATATAAGAAACTCTATTAAAATTCACTTTTTTTCTCCTCTAATAAAAAGGAATAATCAAACAAATTACAACTCATGATGATTTTCTCTTATTTCTAATTATGTCAATCATAGTGTTGATTTGATGTTAGTTAATTTAATTTCATTCATGAATCATAATATTTTTTCATCATTCCAAAAGATAATTATGATCAATTATTATACTATCAATAAGAAATATTCTCTTTTAATTTCAACTGATGTGTATCATTAATCACATACACCATCTTAAGCATTACTCTCTCTCTCTCTCTTCACATATGTTAATGATGGAATGTGTTTCTATATTAATTACTAAGATAACTCTCAACACTTATCTATTCTATATATATTAAAGTACACACATATAATATTTGAGACTTATTAACCTTAAAAAATATGATTATTTTCCATGTTAACATTATTGATGATATATTAATTAATTATATAAATAATATAATTGATTATTGTTTTGAATCCACTTATTTAAGGAACTAAAATATGATCTTTATTTTTTAAAAAAAATACATCCCAAAACAAAATAATCTTATATAACATAAAATTATATTTATATATTGATATATTTTCCAATTAATTTCACTATTATCATTGATCGCGGTATCTATTAAAACAATATAATGATATTATACAATAAAAAGTTCAAAATATTGGGATATTATTACATAATCAATCATCTCAGTTATACAAGATCTATTTAACTCTACAAACATTCAAAAAAAAATCATATTTACATACCCAAAGGATATATTATCAAAAAAGTTATATCAATTACAAAATATTTTGTAGTAACATTCCAGTTAATAAGATACCAGAAATTCAAAGTGTAACATACATTGAAACACATAAATTCCATCCATATAAAAAATGCATCTTTTTTAATTTTAACATAAAAATAAATTTTTTTAGAAAAATAACATAATTATAATACCAAAATATTTTCATTAATAAATTTGATGCCAAATAAATAAATCTTAGTATTCAAGAAAATTTATTTCAATATAAATAATTCTATACAATTTTTTATAAAATTACTTTCATGATTACTCTTTATCTCCACAATATTGGAAAATTGATCAATTTTGTAATACACTATGACTTTAATATCATTAAATCTATAATTAATTCAATAGAATAAAATAATATTCATTTATCATAGTTGATATAAAATATTTCTGTATGATTTAGTCCTTTGTATATAGGTCCAGTTATTATATACAATAAAAATACTTTACAAGGGAGGAAAATCATACCATTATGTCTTTCACCAAAATTAGTCCTAAATGATAATGATAGTCATATTACTGAATAATAGTTTTCTCATGATACTTTCCAGTTCATTGAGTGGATATATAATTCAATGATTTACCCAACAAGAAATTTATTCAAATTTACTTCGTCGTTTGACATAAATAGAAAAAATTACATTTTATATGGTGTAATATTGTATAAGCTGTCAATACATTTGTATTTAATAAATAATGTCAATTTTACATGTTTCTTACCAAATAATCATGGGATATGTGGTTATATAAATAATTTCATTTAATTAGTTTAATATTCCACATATATATATATTAATTCTAATAAATAAAATAGAAAATTATATGGTATACAAAGTGAGTTGTGCTATGTAACCGATGTGTTTATTTTATTATCATGTATGAATGGATATTAATGATTTCACAAGGATATAATTTGGTAAAAATAGTTTTTCATTATGATTAAAATATATGTTTTAATTATTTAAATATGGAAATGTAAAGTAGATGATACAAATAACCCTAAAAATTATTATTATGTAACCCCTATATTTATCTCATAATTAACAAAAAATTAAATTCATGAATATAACTCCTAATAATAATTTATTCGATATAAAATATTTAATTCCCAAAATGTTAGATGTAATATACTTTTGGAAACTACTAAAGCTAAATGAGATGTATATTATCTTCAAAAGAAAAAATCTTTATATTACAAAAATAATATAACCATAAGAACTACAAAAAATACATTATTATGGGTTTATATAGTAATAAATTCACATATTGGTAGATAAAAACTGTGATTATTCATCAATATTTTTTCAATAATAAAATATGTTCCATGAAAATGTAACATATAATAATATGTATACTAAATAAAATAAACTATAATGAAATAATAATTAAAAAACACTTAATGATGATGAAAAATGTTAATGAGTTACCTTAAAAACAATTAATAAACAGAAGGACTTTGGAAGGAAATCCTGACCTACAACAACATATTTGAGCCTTAGAAGATTAACTATTAACTTTTTTATGGCTTCATGAAGATAGTTTTATTGGAGTGAAATATTTATAAAGACCTAGAGTAATTACTAATAAACTATATAGATGGATATTTATAACAGTTCATTAGAATTATTTTATGATTTTATAATATTATATATTCTAATCTATAATATAAATTATTAATGTTATTTAAACATAAATATTATTAATAATATATTACATTTAAACAATAAATATTCATTTTCTGGATTTAGGGAATAAAATAAGAAATTGTAGTTTATTCTCACTATTGAAACTCAATTTATATAAAAATTAATATTTTCTTCAAATAATATAATATATTTTTATTCTTTAAAATCAATTTAAATTATTAGATATTTATTTTATTATTTTTAAATATCTTAGTTTATAATGTTAAAAACATTTCTATTTTTAGAAAAATTATATAATTATTTTGTAATTTAGGTCAACGTATGGCCTATAATATAAAAAATATTTGAAATACAGTTAAAAATATTCCAAACAATAATCCATATCTAAAAACACCAAATAAATAAATATAAACTATGTTTTGGATTCTATTACCAAATTTTAAATTCATTTTCACAGAGTATATATTACATAAATTTAGAGTTAGATTTAAAATATAATTCTATAATAATTTAATGTCTCATCTGAATGATGAAATTATTTTTCATCCCATTAACATATTATTTCTATAAGAATTTCTCAGTAAAATATACAATTATTTTTAATGTGATAGATGTGATATTTGAATTTATTTTTACATTAGAATGCTTTAAATATAGAATATACAGTAGAGTGCATCACCTAATTATATCAACTTTGATATAAAAATAATAAATTATTAATAAATTATTGATATCATATGTTTTATATTTATACATTAGTCATATTATATTATTAATTTTAAACCAACATTATATATAATCTAAATGAAATAAAATTTTGATAATTAATTATATTAAAATTTATTAAAAAAACATAACAATTTAAAATCTAATAAAATATATTTTAGTACTCTGAATTAATAGAGTATTTAATCCACCATTATCAAATTAAACTAACACACATATATCAAAATATTATCTAATTATTGTAAATATTGTGCTTTTTATATTTATCAAATAATATCCAATTTTTTTAAAATATTCCTTTCTGATTTCACTTAATAAATTTAAATTAATATGTTATGAGTGTAATTATAATAAATTATAAGTCTCAATAGAACTACTAAAATACATAATAATGTCATCAATATATATTTGATACCATTCATGATTCAGAAACCATTTAAATATGAACATGTTTATTGTTATAAAAACATACATATGAAATTAATTAAAACCAAAAACATTTAATATATGATATCAATGAATACTATATTCTCTAAAATATCAATTAAATGTATCACTTTTTTAAGATTAAACATCATCCTCTAGGGTGAATTGGACACCACACATTATTGAACATTGAAATGATACATGACTGTGTTATTAGATATATTTACTTGATGATATAATTTATATCAATTTTTTTTCAAATTATGTTTTCAAATATGAACCATATATTCTAAATAAATAAAAATACCATTATTTTAAAATCATATTTTATTTTCATAACTTCATAATTATATTTTCTGTAATTATAATAATTTTTCCTTGATTGGGAACATTAATTTTATATTAATAATCCAATAAAAATTATTTGTTAGATAATTAATAATAAATATAATTTCTATATTAAAAGTGTGGTACACTAGAAAGGGTGGATTAGGTTGGTGGACCCCTAAGAGGGGGTCGTCGAGATTTACCATGGGCTGGGATTTATCCTTATTGAGGCATCCAACAAACCCTTTGTAGAAGAGAGGGATCAAAAAGCACATCGTTCAAAGCGATGGTTTGGGGATTATGCACTGAGAATGCCCATTGGCTGTTATGAGTAGCCATTATATGGATAAATGGCGTTTAAGAACATATATTACCCATGTGCATGCCATGACATCACTATGATAAGGGTGAGGTGATGGAGTGGATGGTTGATGCTTATTCTTAATTAGCTGCCCCATATGAATGGCTTGATCGCTTTGGGATGTGGCAGACCAAGTATGAATCGGGATGGATGATGAATGATTTAGTGAGGTGAATGAGATTAATGGGGTGAAACCGTCATGCATATGACAATGTTGGGCTTGAACCTCAATTATATTTCCTATCTACACTTCCTGTAAGGTCAGGATCGTCGTTAATGTAGTTCAGAGGTGGGTGATGGGACATCTTAGTGGGAAGATCGTAATAATGGATTCTTGGATGGGACATGAAGGAAATTGAACCTTGGGTTATGGAATGATCTTCCAGAATGACAGGAGATCAAGGGAGAGACTACGATGAGACATTATTTATCATCTTGAACCTCAGGGTGGTATCATATGTATCCTTGTGGAATGGAATCAAAGTCTACATAGTTTAGGATTTGATCCATATAATCGAGGCACACACAAAGGGAAGAAACCTAGAGACATACTCAGGATTATGCATGGTTAGTATCTCTTCTCAATAGGTACACTATTAGATAGAGGATTATAGATTAAGGATGGGGCCTATGCATGGTTTTTTGTTCTAGGACTTGTCTGGTACCATTAAGGGGCAGACAAAGGATGTGCGTCCAAAAAATGGGGATGCTGATGTTCACCATTGTTTGGGGTTGAACTTCAAAAAGGATTCCTATATACCATATCTTGGAGAAAGGGTTCAAATCGAATATAGTTCAATAGATTATGTTTTAACACCATGTAGAACAAAAGGGGAATACAGTTTAATGTCTTACAAGATGAGGGAGCATACTGTTTAACATCATGTGGGAAAAGGGTGAACTGACATGAAGTTTTTGGGACTGATGGTGATGGGCTTGATCCTCAGGGAGGATTTCAATGTAACATGCTTGAAATGTTATAGGATAAATGACCAAATGGTTCAGAATATGGGGTGGATGAGTGTCTATATCCTACTAGAACATGGTGTTCTGGGGACAATTATGATGGATGATGAATGATATAGGATGGATTAGGAAACCCTATGGAGGTGGATCTGAGGGGATGTGTCCCAAAAACATATTATGTCACATCAGGAGTGTACATCCATATGAATGAGAAATAGAGTTTTCCATTGGTCGGGAAAGAGCACCCTAAACAAGAAGACCTAGGGTGGTGTGTCACATAAAGGGTTGTTTTTAAACCGTGAAATAAAATCTAGACATAGATGAAGGTGAATCCGGGAGGGTGAATCCTTATGAGGGGAACCACTATTTACCATTGATTGGGATTGATCCTCAAAGAGGAGTCATACATACTCCATTTAGAATATATATATTTAAAAACATACATAGTTCATAAAGGAATAAGGCTTAAATATATTAGAGGCCATGTGTCATTATGGAGATACAAATGTGGATGGGGAATATCCGTGGATTCAACCCACGTGTCACTAAGGAACGACAATGATGGATAGGGATTATGTGTGTAAGGTTCCAGAGATCCACTAAGTTGAATAAATTATAGATAAATCTCATGCATGCTATCTTCTTTGGTGCCCTTAAAGAGTGGATATGATGGATAGGGCTTGTGTATGGAAGCTGCACGAGTGCCATTTTAGAGCAGGAATGGTGAATGGGGATTATGCGTGGAAACGACCAGGGTGACTCTAAGGAGATGAAATGGTGGATAGAGATTATTCATGGAATAATCCCTGGTTCCACTAAGGATAGGAAATGGTGGATGAGGCTTATGCATTAATGAATCCCCAATTCCAATAATGAGTTGAAAAGATGGATGGGTCGTACGCATGGTATCATCCCTGGTGCTGGTATCGAGCAGAAATTATGGATGGGGATCACACATGGAAGAATCCAAGGTTGCTTCCTCAGGTATAAAAATGAATTCATCACAATTCCATGGTATTTCAAGTTATATAATTGAGTCATACACCTATGTGCAGCTAACGAATTAGGATAACAACAAGGGATTTTGAATCAATACAAAAAAGGGAGTCGAAAAGTGTGAATCACAAGAACAACATTTGGAACCTAATGAGGGAGTATTGAAGAAGGAAGATAGCTAGTTACCATGTTCACAAAAAATCATTTACATCACATTAGTCTGAGATGGATAGAAACCAACGAGGGCCAACCACAGACCATATATGGGACATGGGTCTAAACTCGAAGTATCGTCCATTGTCTTTCGCGGTGTTGTCCTAGAACGGTGGGTGATCCAAAGTGGTCGGAGACTAGTCTGTTAGGTGGTCCCTTCAAACATAAAAATGGATGAAGATCCAAAATTATAGAAATTCAATGTGTTATGTGGAGTGATGGAATGTTTTAATGTATTCAAATACCCTTGAAATTATGCCACCATGATCATGGCATGAGGAATCATATTCCTATCACATAAGGAATCTCTTTTTTGGAAAAAGAGGAATCTTATTAATGAATTATAGGAAATTATATTATATAAAGTCATGTATTGAGGACAACTAGGAATAAATCTCTTAAAATTGGGTTTTGTGGGACTTAAGCAAGGGAGGCCCTTCCGGGTTCAACCTGTAATTTGAGTTAGGTGATTGGTTTTTGATGAGTTTCCTTAAGAATGGTTCATCAAAATGTACTTAGGAATGAAATGATGAGAATATAAACTCATGAAATAGGAAATTGACCAAGATAAATATGGTGAGATAGTTTGTTTCATGAGGTGTATATGACTATCTCAAATCATTGTATTCCATATGTGGAAGGTGGGTGTGTAGAAGTGAACAAGTTAAAATATCGGTGACCATGCCTGAAACGTTCACGGTGCGACTAACCATTTTTCATGGGGTCATGTGAATCTAGGGAAGGGACCGACCCATAGGGTTGTGACCATAGTTCGATAATGATTCTAAGTGGGGGTATGGGGGAACATCCTTCACAGTATGGATCAGTTGGATTGAAGGTGGTAGATTCAAGAAGGATAGGGCTTCATGAAGGAAAGAGATTCGTATAGAACTAGGTCTCACAAAGGATGGGGCTTCGTGGAGATCAAGGTCTTACAAAGGAGATTTGTGAAGGAAAGAAATCATTGTAGTAGGGATTCACCTTACAGGATATCAAAATATTTGGAGATTTCTCAGCAAGGACCTAATGCTTTTTGGAGCCTTGATCAACCTGAAAGGGGATTCGTCCTTCGCGAAAGGTGGATACCATCACAGTGCAGAGGAACACCACAAAATGAGTAATTGGCTGAATAAAGGGCTATTTAACAATCCTTATTATGTGATGGAGTTATCTATTTATAGGCACAAAGGTATTTAGTGATCATCATGATTCAAAAAAGGATACCATAGAGAGAATGGTGCTTAATGATTATCGGAGGCCCATTGTAATTTTGAAGGCATCCATAATGCTTCTCTACAGCGATATTAGTTCTTGTCATACTGGTAGAGGGGTTCGTCATGTTGCAATGTGGAGGCCGAAATAAATATCCATAAGATCATAGAGGACTCTGTCACATCATAGTGGTGGTCGCAAAGTTCTTCAGTCCCACAGATACTTTCATCAATACATCGTGATAAAAGATGGAGCTTCGTGAATGGGCTCTGTTAACTAGTTTTCTTGCCTAACCTCGAATGAGTACAACACTTAATCAACAACCCCATTTGGGCTCTATGACCAATCATGTCAAAACCTACGAAACAAGATTCGCTATGAGACCATTTTGGTAATCATTAGTTAAATCTCCTGGATGCATTTTTTGGTGGAAATAGTAGTCTCTAAAGTATCAATTCACTAGTTCCTCGATGGTACTGGGAGAATTAAAATGACCAAAATTCATCACTATAAAATTCTATTGTATATACCATTAATTTAATTCCATCATGGATATATCCTATTTATTTTACCTCAATTAATGATATAAAAATGATGATATATCATATAAATGTATTTATTTCCACATTGTTGATAAAATGAGTCATCAATAAAGTGAAAAGGATGTGAATTATTAACAGTGATATTATTATGTTTTTAATAAATAATATCATGTTGAATTTATCCAAATTTCTTCAATAAAATGGAACTGAATCACCCCAATATGATTCACTTTTCCAAATTAATCTATTGTCCTAATTCTCTTTGGTTTTCATCCTTAATTCATGAAACTCAATTGGGGACATTTTAAAATTAGTCTCTTCAATTGGAATAGGACTATTTATGTGATATATTTAAATCAAAACCTATGGATCTAGTGGAATATCATGTAACACTACCACAAATTAATCAATTAAATAAAGAACAATATTCATATAATTGATGTTGAGTTTCTCCCAAATCATATGCTATAAATGATTTTTTTAATATAAATAATTTTCTATGTGATAGATTTTATTTCCATTTGAAGTTCATATTTATCCTTTAATCGATAAATGATCATTAGTTTATTAAAATATGTAATGTGACATCATGTACTAAGTAAATTAGATGAGATTCATATATAAAAAGTCAATAAATTGCTAGAATAACAATATATTCAACAAATGATAGAATCAAATTATTTGTATTAGTCACATTTCTAGAAACATTAATCAAATATAAACTATAGACTTGAGATGCAACAATTATTCAATTATATGATTTTACATCTAAATCAACATCTATCTTTTGAGGTTATATAGTGACAGCATTATAAATTTCTTCATAAACTAATTAGTCAACCGTTACCATATCCAAAAATAAAGTAGGAGTTATATAATGAAGGATATTTATACATTTCATCACATCATTATCATACCCACTTCGGTAGTCGTGATCACATGAAATTTCCCTTTTTCGTTTGAAGTATAATTTTCATGAATATTATCATCCACAACCATTAGATTTATTCCCTAGATATGATAATGCTCACACTTTTCAATTTGAATCATTTGATCATGGATAGTGAATTAGTCGATGTCTCATTTACCTCTATTGAAATAACTTCCATATTAATTACCTTATGATATTATTGGTAATTTGGGATGATCTTTACACATTTAGAGAAACTCGTAGTTTTATTTGAACACTTTTCTTGATGTTTCTTCCCACATATCTTCCATGTATATTGATGTAATTTATTTACACCATGTGATTTAATTTATGAGTTGTGATACATGATCATTATTTTCTCATCCAATCATTGGGAATGGTGTGAATATAAAATTTCAATTTCTATTTTGAGTTCACATAAAATTATTTCTTCATAGTTACTAATTTATCCTATTTCTATTGCCTTCCAGTTACATGGTTTTATGAAACAAAAGAATATGTCAATCTAGAATTATGGTCTGATAATATAACTATTCACATACCCTACCAGCCTCAAAATTTTTTCCTCATTTATATCATTGGATTGATCATCTATTTACTTTATCTCTATAAATTCATCTTTATTTTTTATATTCAATATGAGTAATGTACATACCTATGAATATTCTCTTAATATAATCCCCATCAATGGATTAAATTTCTTCCTCTTCCCACTTACTCTTATTAATATTAATCTATTGTTATTATTAACAATCTAGATGATAATTATTTTGGGGAAAATTTTCATGTATTAATAATTTAATGATATAAAATATTTTCACAATGGTTTTGTTCAAATTTTCAACCATTAGTAGATCATATGATCCAATAAAATATAATGGATGTTTCCTTAGGAATGATTAAATCATTCATCATCCCACCTTTGATCCTTTCGAATCATCGCATGATTCATAGACTGGGGGATTTTTGTGAGTATTGTAACAACATTATGCAATTCAGGTCACATAACAGTTTTTTAATCAAGTATAAAATCATTTCACTGTCTATCACATTGATTACTAACATGATTCCATCATGTTCCATCCATTGAATAAAACAAAACAAAAATAGCGTGGAATACAAAAATCATAGAGATATAACATATAACTATAATAAATCATTTATATAATTTAATAAACATAACACCTTATGATATATCAAAATAATATTTACCTATTATATCTAAGATTGTAAACAAATATTTATGATTTTATCCAATAATTAGTTCTATTATCAGAGTTTAAATTAATGTTCTATAACCTTAAAATAAAAATATTTATAAGACCTCACTTTGATGAGAATTATAATATCTCAGGAATTTTAAATCAAAGATAATATAACAATTTTGATAAATATTCAATAAATAAAAATAATAACCACTTGACTAATATAACTATTTATAGATTTAGATATTATATAAAAAATATTTCGGATTTATGAAATATCATAGACATCACCAATAATGATTTTCCCTCATGTTATTTTTTTATGGTAATTATACTAAAAACATTCATCATAACCTATGGGGGAATCATATGAAATTTATGTGCTCATATTATCAACATGGTTAAACATATAAGGTATAATTTGATGTTCATTAAAAATAATAATACCAAAATAAGGGTATAATAACCTAAAAATAACAAAAAAATGTTCATACCCATTATGAAAATAATTAATCCTAAAATATGGCACAGAAGAATATCATTTCAATATGAATGAATCTAAAAATGAGAATTAATCTTAACATGATAATAAATGATAAATTCATTTCATAAATTTTTGTTGAATCATCATATGTATATAAGCTATTTCCAATGTAATGGATAACTACCAACACCATCAGATCCAGATTGAACACATGATTCAAATAACAGATCATGCACATGTAATTTTTTAATATAATAGATAAATAAAATCTACATGTTTCTCGTAATGGAATATGAATATCAACTTACTAACGATAAAAATATTACGATATATAAAAATTACCAAATGAATTGGATGTATATAAAGGTATCACCCATCACAATTGAAACTATATATATGTGTGCCACATATTCATAAAACATTTATCAAATCTAAACACTTGATAATAAATGGGTTTCATAAAACTTTAATCACAATAGAACCCATGGAATTAAATGAGTTTAGTAATTTTTTTAATCATATTCATAATCCATAAATATAAAATATATGCATTGTATCCTTGGATCATGTCCCCAATAATGACTATATAGAATCAAAGGATAATGTATTTGATGAAAAGATATATCACTAAATGATCATTAAAACCATCTTGATTAATTTATCAATTGATATATATATATATATATATATCACATTTTGAAATATAAAAATTCGCCATATAATAATGAAACCAATGTATTAGAAAATAACATTGTAAACTCATAAACGAATAATATAATGACAGTGATTTCATGATGATATGAAATTCCATTCATTATATATTAGTTAAAAATCATTCCTTCAATAATTGTTTTTGTGAAATTCACCAAGTACCTCATCTAATATAACAATAATGACTCCTTTTGACACATTTTGAAATTTTTTTTATTATTATTAATTATTTTATGAAATCATAATAGATTTTCAAAAACCTTTTTTAATTGATTTTTAGAAAAAATGGATATGTATAATAAATATTCTCTTAATGAGACAATAACAAAAATAATCAAGAATGTTGATGAGATTGTGAAATTGAACCCTTTCCCCTATAGTATCTTTGTAATCATAATTCCCATGAAATAAATAACATCATATGAATCTTTAATCCCATAATTATCATGATAATAATCATAAAATTTTCGTGGTTAGTATATGTAACACATAAAAAATGTATTTATATGGAATGTGTCCCACTGTAATAAACATGAGATAAAAAACCATTACCACAAGTCTCACCTTTCCTCATTCAAATTAAAAAAACCTAAATATTTTAAATATTTTTTTAAATAAATGCATAACCATATATATCTCTATAAATGCATTTTTTTTATTTTTTTATGACATAAAATAATCTACTAATTAATAATTTTTTATTTAAAAGATTTTTATGGTGATAACTAGTCCATTTTTCATATATATATTCATACAACTGTTTTAGTCCAAATACAGTGATCATATTTCCATCATTTAGGAATTATTGATCATGATAATAACAACACATATATTCACTATGTAAATATCGATAATCATTCATAATATGTATATATAAAAAACATTTTGTCACTATTCAAGGAAAAGGTAGGCCATACATACACATGAACGCTTTTTCCATTTTCGACTAATATAATAAAATAGATATAATTAATAATTAACCTCTATATAATAATAATTTTATCCAAAATTTCATATATATTAATAAAATAATTCTTTATACCATCCATTAAAAATATATATGATAAACAAATCACATAGCTTTATAGAGGGGGTAAACGACATGTATGAATGAATAACACTATATTTTTCCAATGAATTGAATGTTAGGAACTTGAATATGATATTACATCAATATAAGTATATTTAATTTAAAACTATCATTTTTAAACACTAAAATCATCATAATAGCAATCCATAAATGATGGTGACGAAAAATTAATCCTAACTTTTTATGGAGGCAGTAAGAAATACTATTGCACGAGCAATACATTCACATATTATATGATGGGAAAGAGGGTATATAATTGTGTTTTAGGAATAACAATAAAATTTCATCTTAATGAAGATAGTGAATTAATAATTTTATGAAAATTAAAACTTATTTAAATTATTTAATGAAGATTCAAAAAATAAATTGACTGGTTAGAGTGATTACCATTACTTTTAAATGACTCATTTAGATATCATCTATAAGGATCTAGGATTGGAATTTTGGGATTTTAATAACATATATAATTTATCAATGTTAATATAATGGATAATTTTTTATATTAGTTTTTATACAGAAGGCATGATGTGGTTTAATGGTGTTCAATATGAGGTGCCTTTTATAATTGATGTGACGAAAAATTATAGACTTTCCCAAAAGATCAAATTATATGAAACTAATTCTCATTTAAAATAAATCCAAATGGAATTTTATTTAATGATAAGGTGTGAAAGGCTTATAATTCCATATTAAAATGTAATTTATGAATACTTTTATCTAATTTTGATCTTTATTATTTTTTAAGCCTTAGTTAACCTATTAAATTTAAACTATGCCATAAAATATTTTTATATTTAAATGCTGTAAATTTAACTAATAATATGAAAATTAGACAATAAATTAACATTTTATAAAATTTATGACCATAATAATCAACTTATGTAATTTCAAGATGATTACAATAATTAATAATTCAATAAAATATTATTTGATAAAGTATCATTATTGACTACTTTGAAAATATTCATTTCATTGGACTAAATTTACATTATGACAAATGGGGATTTTGACTAAAATACTTTTCCATCTCATGAATATGAAATATAGTTTTATAAATGAAATGTTTCACGTAACTAACTCTTATTATATCATATTAAATATTCCTTATGTCGTATATTACATTTTTTATTAAATGGAGACACAATTCATCATTGTTAAATTTGAAATTAAGGACATTATATAATTGCTAAAAAAAATATTATTATGAATTTTTTTATTAGGGTTAATATAGAAACTTATATTAGTTTATAAAAACATGTTTTTCTCCATGGAGAGATAAGTTATTTAAAAGACACAGAGAGTGGGATTTTGTAACATTAATTTCTTTCAACAATACAAATATCATTTTTAAGGATAACATCATTTATAGTAATTAAATTTGTAATTATGGGGACTGTGTTATAATTCACTTCATCCAAAAAAATTGATGCAAAATTATGGTATTATTAGTTATTTTTATTCAAGTATAATGTGATTTACCCATTTAATAGAGGTGATAAATATTACTATAGTGATAATTCATGATGAACAAAAGTGGCATAATTTCAAAATTTTAATCTCATTATTATACATAGGTAAGTCGTTATTTTTTATTATATTCTAATAAATAGAAAAAAATAATTTTAATGTAATTTTGTAAAATCTCACCATTACTATTTTCTTGAATCAAACATTTGTAAGAATAATAATAGATTTATTACTATTCTATGTTTTATATTTAAATTTTTTTATAAGGAAGATAAGATTTATATATCATTTATATCATTAACAAATATGGAATTAAGTAATTTATTGTTATGAAATCCATTTCATGCATAAATTGAATTTTTGAAGGAATAAAAGAAATTATATTAAAATAATCATTTATAGTATTTATATGATAATGGAATAATTCATTTTATAAATTTGAGGACCCTTTATTTTTCATTATTTAGTTATTAATTTTCAGAAATCTTAATCAATATGAAAGGATATAATAAACCCATGATATTTTAATAATATTTTGCGATTTTTATGAAATCAATGTTGTATAAAATACAATCTATCAAAGTCATTAAAGTATTTAAATAGAAATATGTATTAAATATTTAATTGCATTAAATATAAGATGTAGAAATAGGTGGATATTCAAAATAAATGACAGAGAATCATAATATATGGTTGTTATGAAAGAAGTGTTTTTACCTATTTTTCCATATGGTTGTAAGGTATGAATATCATTAGAGGATATATCCTAAGTAAAGATTATATTTTTGATACTTGGATAAATTTTTATTAGTATTTTATAATTAAAATTTTAAGGATTTAATTTATTAAAGGGGAAAGGTAAAGGCCTGAAATAATAGAGAATATTTTCTAAAAATTTAGACTATTTTTAATAGATTTTGGTACACGCAATACCAAAGTAAAATGATCCATGAAATACTAAATGAGACATATTATGAAGTTATATGAATCATAATAGATATAGTTACTAAAAAAATTAATCAATTATAATTTCAAACAAAATAGTGTTAATAACACTTATGTTTTTTGAAACATATTTTAGAAACAAAATCAATTTTATTGTATATTTTTTTGTATCTATTATAATTATTAAAATATCAAGTTTATAATATAAATTTTTTAGTTTTAAATTCATATTTTTAATCATATAATATATATATTATTATTAATTTTCGATATTTTCTAAAATAAATTATTTTTATAGGAATATTTTATAATATAGTTTTTATGAAAAACAATAACTTTTTTACATCATTAATTCATATTTATGATAGATAAATTTAAATAAAAGTTATTGACCATATATTTTTTATGGAGTAAAATTATATATTTTTAAATAATATCTTCATCCTATAAAACCTAGGTTCAACAATTTTATATAGAGGTAATATTAAATTATAAGTAAATAATTGATTTCATTATTATTTTAAATAAAATATTTATCATTAATTTCATTTTTTTTAATTATTTTAAGTATAAAGAAATTTTATATAATTTATAGTAAATTCATTTTTATCATGAAATCCAATAAAATTGATGAAATACAGTACAAATTAATTCTAAGAAAAAAACATTCTTCTGATATATTGTCTTTTAGTTAATTACATTCACTAATATTAAAATTAATATTTATATCCACTTGAAATTTTATTGTATTTTGTTATTTTAATATTTTATATCAACATGATCAAATTAGTTAATAATTTAAATTTAATCATTGGTATTTCTAATTAAATACCGATTTTAAAAACATTTGTTCCCATATTAAATATAAGAATGGTCAAAAAAATTTAAATATGTTTAAAATACATAAAAAATTGAAAAAGCATGATTAATGTGTAAAGATGATATAAAAATTTAAACCCCAACTATAATCAGTTTTACTAAAAAATTTAGGAATTTTAACATTGAATATAGATATATATATTTTTTAAATAGAATGGATACTTCCAAAATTAACACTATCTTGCCTTGTTAATGGGGAACACTTCTACCACATCATTATGCACATATACCTTCACATTTAATACTAAAGATCACTTATTCTGATACTTATATGATCCAATATAATATTATAAATCTTTTTGGATAAATTATTTGCCCCATGGGATACAGTTCTAAAGTGTTTTCTGAGATCATTCTAATGTTCTCAACCTATGTATATAATATTTCTTTGTATTTTAATTTTATTAATCCCCAAACATGATTTTTCAATATAAACTATATATAATTAAATTATAATTAATAATATATATAATATTTTTACATTAATTATCATTCCATTATTCAATCTATTACATCCACCAAAAAACAACATCAATCGTACGTACGTGCGAACTATGCCTTCATGAAGTGATGTGGTTCATTTTTCATCATTTCCAATCATTTACGGTAATAGTGACATATTAAATTCATTATTATTTTATAAAACATATTATTATATATATATATATATATAATTATAATTTTTCATATATCACAATTCAATCTCATTCACTGTTAAATGGAATCATTAATTGTGTGTACGTTCGGACTATCGCATCCACAAACGTTGAATTTATCTCATCAAAAATAAGCTTCATTATTGGATCTAAGAATGAATTTAATGAGGGAAAATGATACATATTAATTATTTAATATTAATTAATCTTTATTTTGACAATATATATACAAATTATATATCACATTAAATCAATATACACACATTTGTTTGGGTCAGTTTTTTTCATCTATGTGAACTATGTAATGATATTTATATCATGAATTAATATGAAATTTTATTTAATGGTAATACATTTTAATTATAATATATATAATATATGTAAAATATTTTTAAATTGTTTTATTTATATATAATATATTTTTTTATAATACCACCCATCAATGATTTTTCATAATGAATCATGTTCATCATAGTTTTCTTTTTTAATGGACGATACACAAGAATTTAATGTAATGAAATAAGATGTAAATAATCCTTATAAAACATTAAATTTTATATAATGATAATTTTTAATGAATAAATAGTGAAAAATAAATTAAAATTTACCCCATATCCTTAAAATATATAAGAAACAAACAATCAAAAATCCTATCATTTGATAATGAAAATTATGACAACCCTGCTCTTTATTACACACTAAAACATGATTTATTAAAGAAAATTCACATGATACAACATATAAGATCGATATGTCTATTGTATTTTGGGATTATCATCTCAACATAACATCTTAAATAATGAAATACAACATAGTTATTGAAAACGTCCTTTACATGACCACTACATTCCCTCGTACTTAGCATTGCATGGGATAACCTGAGGACATGCACAAGAAAAGGGTGATCTATAAAGCCCAGTATAAAGGAATAAAAGTTAAATTACATGAGGAGTAAAATAAATGTTATAAAATAGGCATATCAATATATCACATGAATAACATGAACATAAAGGCATGATTAAGCATGATAATCATAACATGGAATTTTGGCAATAACACTTAACATAGAATTAGCATGAACCAAAGCTCATTGGACATGGAGCATGAGTAAACTATCATTTCACATGAATAATGAGAAAACCGTAATTTCACTTTAATTAGAACTAGTCAACACTCATTTCACACAACTTATCATGATACTATACCTTACCCAATGCATTGGAGCGCTATCAGAGCACACACATCTTCAACATTTCATTTTATGCATAAGTGTGCCACATGGAACATATAACATGGAATCAATAAATATCATAGGTTATTACATGATTACGTAATGTGGAATAAATACATAAATGTACCATTAAATATGAATATGTTCATAAAGGTAAATAACCTTGATAGATACATAGGTATGGTATTCACTACACAATGATCTTTGCTTGAAAAAATGTGATGCGATTTTGACAGGATAACAGTGTGACATAAGGATTCATGAAAATGGTTGGTGGGAAATAATTGTGTGTGTCATAATATTTAAATGAAATTTAAACTAAGGGGGTCATATAGATACTTTTCCCAACAAATTTAATAGAATTTAGATGCCTAATACAAAATAATTACTTGGATGTAAAAGAGGATAGAGAAATCCCTCATAGAATTTTGTCTTGGGAACAGGTGTACATAGGAGGAATTAATTAGAGATAAATGGTTCTCCCATCATACAAAAATAAATAGGGAAGTAGTGGGTGGTTTGAAATCATACCCCAACAAATTTAATTGAAAATAAAAGGGCATTACAACTTAAAGAAAATATGACAACAACGAGAAAGGATGAAATCTCTTACCTGGAAGTGTGATCCCAAAAGCATGGGAGAGGCTTCATAGTGGCTTCTTGGGAGCCTGGGGAACCTTGTTAGGATTATAGAGAGAGTATTTCAAGGTTTGGTCTAACTACAAGGTCTCTGATTGAAGAGGTTGTTGTAGATTGGGTGTGTTTTTATAGGAACCATGAGGGAATTATTCATTATTTAGGTTTGGGACACCTCACATTAAACTATTCAAAACCCCAAAAAAACATGGTTTTTGCCCGTGTTTTTTATTCAAAGTGGAGTGGAAAAAAATATTTTAAATTTAAAATGGACAAACTTCCTAAACTAATAGGGATTGCTTATGTGAAGGTGAGTCACACTCTAAAGAAAAACAATTTAAAATGGAAAAATGTTTTATAAGCATTGAATGGTCCACTAAAGCTTCGTAAAATAAATCAAAAAAACCCAAAATCACATTATATTAATGGTAAAACATATATTGGATGAATATAATGTTTATAGTATTTTATAACCTCATTATTGGGTTATTATTATGTCATAAAACACATTATATATTTAAACGGTGTTTAATTTTTTCCCTAAAATTCAACTATCTTAGAAATTTTTGAAAAATTCACCATTGGATAATTTCAATGTATGAATTGAAAAATGTATATTCATTTCATCTAAATTTTTTTAAATATTTTAATTTCTACATTTAATATAAAAATAGAAATTTTTAAAAAATTCATGGGTTTTGACAAAAACAGCTTTCAAACCTTAATAAAAATAACAATTGCATTCATAAAATTGATTGATAATTAATATTTTATAAAAAGTAATTTAATAATAAAAAAATAATTTATTTATATATTATTTAATTCAAAAATCCATTATTTCCTTGAAATATATTTCTTAGTGGAATATTAACTAAAAATATTATTTGTTCTTTAAAAACTATTTACAATGTAAAAATAAAAATGAAGTATATTATCTATACAAGAATAATGTACATAGTCATAGAGATAGTTTATAATTATATAAACCCTTATAACACCCACATAAGACCAGAAGGTAAGGTATGTGATTGTGAAAGACTCTTGGGGTGGCTTAGATAACATCGCTTGGGTGGTAATCTCTATTAACTTTTTCTTCTCTCATAGTTGGTTCTGCTCAAGCTTAACGTGTTCAATCTAGGTTTGGGCTTGGTGAAGAATGAATGATGCCACCTACTATCTGAGGACTGCCAAATGGGATTCGTATGTGGCATGTCTACTCGACGAGTGCATCGCTTCCTTTCTCAGAGTAAATTGGATTTGTTAAAGCCATCTAATTATACAAATCATGTTATATCTGTTCAACGACTATATTAGAAATAGTCACAATTCATACCGGCATTTTAAAACCGAAAACATAAAACCAAATAAGTGCATACATTTTACGTAACCATAATAAGTCAATTAAATAAACTAAGATGAATTTTTATTAATGAATTTCTGGGTTGTTTCAATCATCAACCATTAAGAAATTCCATCATTGAAATTTTCATTTACCACACAAAATTAGATATGGGTAACTTTTCTTCCTCACTTATTTTATTCCTATATTTCTTCTTCAAACTTGTGGTTTTCCACAACACCTTCACAAGGGGAATTGTATTATTTAATAAAACCTTTTTTCTATAAACTTTGATATTCACTGGTTTCTCCTCGTAAGAAAGATCATCCTCTAGCTATAATTCCTCTAAAGAGAGTACATGTGAAGGGTCCGGTATGTACTTCCTTAATAGGGATACCTAAAAGACATCATGTACATTGGCCAAGGTAGGTAGAAGTGCTACTCGATAGGCCACATCCCCAACACGATAAAGAATCTCGAAAGGGATGATGTACCTAGGACTTAACTTTACTTTTATTACAAAAATCATAACCTTATTCCATGGAGATATGTGTAGAAAAAATGATTTCGCCAAATATAAAATCAAGGAATCATCGATGGTTATCTTCATAATTATTCTATCAACTCTCGGCTGCCTTGATATGCTGCTGAATGGTTTTCAACTTATCCCCCATTTCTTTGACCATTTATGGCCCTGGAAGCTTACTCTCACCAACTTCATCATAGCATTCCAGTTTTTTGAACCCCTTACCATACAATTCTTCATAAGTTACCATTCTTATGATCGAGAGGAAATTGTTTTTATAGAGGAATTCAACCAAAGGAAGATGTTTATCCCAAATTCCTTTCAATTCTATTGAACATGATCTTTACATATCTTCCAGTGTCTGAATAGTTCTCTCAAATTTTCTATTAGTTTAAGGATGATAGGTCATACAAAAGTTCAATTCAGTATAAATATCAAGTTGAAGACACCTCCAAAACATAGAGGTGAATCATGGATCTCGATCGAATACAATGGATAGTGGTACTCCATTCATCCTTACAAACTCCCTCATATTTATCTGAACCAATTGATCCAATTATCAATCCTCTTGAATTGAAATTATGTGTGAAGACTTTGTAAAATGATCTAAAACAACCCAGACTTCATTGTTTCCTTTAGATGAATTTCAAAGTCTGGTGACAAAGTCTATAGTGATTTTCACCCATTTCTATGCTGGTATGGGCAATGGTTGCATCGTCCCCTTATACTTTTTCCTATCTAACTTCCTTTTCTGACACACTATGCACATTTATGTATACTCGGTGATCTCCTTCTCCATATTATCCCACAAATAATGCTCCTGGATATCTCAATATATCATAGTGTTTCTTGGTTGAATAGTGAAATTTGAACTATGTGTATCATCCAAAAGTTCATTCTTCAGCTCCAGACGTGATGGAACACCTTGTCTTTTACCAAATATCACAATTCCTTCATCATTAAAATGGAACCCTAATAATTTCCCTTTTAAGATATCTACCAATTTCTTCTGAATTCCCACATCATTCTTTTGAGAATTATTTAACCTTTCCAAATGACACATTTGAGAAATTATTTGTGAATGTATTGATGATATTAATTTCATTATGATTCTCATGTCCGTCTTCATAAAATCTATGATTATAATATCCTTATCAATTATCACATTGATAGAATCGCTAGGTCCCTTTTACATAGATAATCCTCCACCTTATTCACATTCCCAAGGTGGTAATGGATTGAGTAGTCATAGTCTTTGATCAGCTCTAACCATCTTCTTTGGTGCACGTTAGACTCTTTCTGTGTGAATATATACCTGAGGCATTTTGGTCTGTATATGTTTCACACTTCTCCAAAAGAGATAATGCCACGAAATATTTAAAGAGAAGATCATCGCAACAAACTCCAAATCATCTGTTGGATAATTCTGCTCATGAAAATTCAATTTCCTTGAAACATCTACAATGACTTTTTTCGTTTTGCATCAAAAAACAACCCATTACATTCTTTGAATCATTACTAGATACAAAAAAAGTTCTACACTTGAGGGTAACGAGAGAATGGGTGCAAGGATAAGCCTTCTTTTCATCTCCTTCATGATTACTATGAATTCATCACTCCAATACAACCTTACCGCCTTTTAAGTTAGCTTAGTAAGAGGGTTGGAAAATCATGATAAATTTCTCACCAATTGTTGATAATATCCAACTAACCCCAGGATACAATGGATATTCGTTACCGATGATAGCTTCATACATCCCTCCATTGTAGCTTCCATGGAGGGATCCATAGATATCTCATTTCTTGGGATGATATGGCCCAAGAATGAGACATTCTACAACCAGAACTCACATTTTATATACTTTACATTGAGATTATTATTTCGTAAGGTCTTAAGTACAGCTTTTAGATGCATCTCATGATCCTCATTTTTTTGACATATATTAAATATCATCTATAAATACTACAAAAAATATGTCGAGGTAATAGCTAAAGACTCTATTCATCAAGTCCATGATGAATTCTAGAGAATTAGTGGGTCTAAAAGGAATTAATATGAAATCATAGTTCCTGTATCTTTTTCACAATGTAGTCTTTGGGATATCTTCCTTCCTCACGCATACTTTATAATATCCCAACCACAAATATACATTAGAGAAGTATTGTGCTCCACATAGTCGATTGAAAAATTCATCAATTTGTGGGGGGATACTTGTTCTTTATCACGATTTTGTTAAGATCACAATAATCTATGCAATGGTGCATTGACCCATACTTCTTCTTAAGTAAGAGGAATGGTGCAACCCATGGTGAAGCACATGGGCATATAATCCCTTTATAAATATTCTCATGTAGTTGTTTCTTTACCTCCTCGTGCTCTACAATATCCATTTTATAAAGAGTCATGGATATTGGAAACACTCCATGAATAAGATCAATTGAGAATTCAACATCTCTTCTAGGAGGAAGACCATAAAATTCCTCAAGAAACACATTTATTAATTCCCTCACAATAAGAATGTCTTCATGGTTTGTTTCCTCTTTATACTCAATCATCTAAGCCAGTTATGTGTGCTCATAGGGCGTTAGTATTCACGCTTGAGATGATGGAGCTAAAGAAGATTCATCTTCCTACATGCACTTCTAAAGAATCGAGGGTTGATTCTCCAGGTAGAGAGTGATTTCCCTCTCGTGGGAATTTATATTGGATCTATATAAGGAAAGACAATCGATTCCAATAATTTCATAAAATTCCACCAGAGAGAGTATGATGAAAATTTCAGGGATTTTTAATCCACCGATTATGATAGGGGATGAGTTATATTCATGGGATGCAATGATTTCCCCATTTTCCCTACTCAATGAAATCATTACTTCCATTATTTTAGGTGGTGTTGATATTGTTCTACTAAACTTTTGGGATATAAAATAATATGTTGATCCTAAATCAAAAAGTATATTCACTATTCATGAATAAATAACTACCATACATTTGACCACTTTGTTATCGGGGTTCACTTCGACTGTAGTGATGGATAAAGCTCTCCCTTGCTCCCTTGGAGTTTGTTGGTTGCCTATGAAAGCCCTTTTATTAGGGCACTGATTTATAATATTCCCTAGTTCATTTCAATTAAAGAAATAAATAATGTGTTGAGATTCAAATGGAGCGTTCCTTTATTTTATTGCAGCTGTAGATTTTTATTGATAGCAGTTAATGGATAGGGGGAATTGTCTTCCACCCCTAAAGCATCTCCTCATCCCCTTCAAGAAATTTTTGGGGTGCTTCATTTCGCAACATTGCAAAATGGGCTACTAGATTTTCATAGCACCATTGTATTTATCCATCAGACCACTAGAATTGAATTCCACCTTATGAGTCTTATCCCCATGATACCCCTGAGGTTCGCTGACCTCCATTTCAAAATTGAGGTAACATTGGAAAATTTCCTCCTACCTGTCGAAGTAGTGGATCACCAGGGATTTTCACAGGCTATGTTTCAGCACACCAAAAAACTATTCAACCTTGTATTCGGGTGTAATGACAAAGCCAGAAGAATAACGTGAAAGCCTTGTGATGTTTGCCTTGTATGATCTGAAAAAATCATCATCTTTTATTCATGAGGGAAAGGAAGTCTCTTTCCATCTTAAGCTAGATGGTGCACAGAAAATATTTTTCAAAAAACATCCTCTAGAAATCCTTCCATTGCAATGCCTCAATCTCCTCCTCAGGATTCATATTTTTGATGAATGTCCATCATTGATTGGTTTGACCCTCCATACAATAAGAATCCATGAGAACCTAATCTATTTTGGAACATTAATGTATGGAGAAGATCTTTTCAATGGAGTTGAACCATTTTTCGGTGATTGAGGGATCATATGATCCCTTAAAATTAGGAGGAATTTGTCTCATGAAGCTCTCGATTGCAACTTGTTATTTCTTAGTGGGTTAGAACATTATTCTTGAACCATGTTTCTATTCAATTATTGAGTTCACTGAGACAGTGTCGTGAAAATTTTCACGATTCCCACTCCCATTGGATTGGAAATTCATTAAGATAGTCATAACATTGGTCTTGACATCATTTGTTAGCCCGAGTCCTCCTATTACTAGACATTGGATGGAATACAAGGAATATTAGGAGTTACAAATAAAGGGTAATCCAAAAACATATGACTTATAAATAGCCTTTATTTTCTTTCCTAATGAATTTATAGGCATCAATCTATGTTATACATGATCTACTTTTTATCACATTTTATTAGGGGAATTGATTTATTCCCTTAATAATTGTTTATACTAAGCTTGTGAATTTACCAATGCATATCCCCTGGGAGTTTCATAACCAAGAGTTTATAAAGGCCCGTTGTTGTGTACCTGAATACCCTGGGTAAATCCCAAAACTCTTGGTTAGGGTTTTCACCCCTAGGTACTTTTGTTCCAAAGCCACCTCTACCTGCTTGTATCTAGACAGGGATTCATTTTATTAATAAACCACATTTACAATACTCTCCAAAACATAGGGACGTTTTTATTGTACTCAATCTTATCCCTAATTCTTTCACTAGCGTGTTCTAATCATAATCCCAAAAATAACTAAACTTATCATTTGATACCAACTATGACAACTCTACCCTTTATTACACACTAAATCATGATTTATTACATAAACATCACTTGATACAACATTTAAGATCAATATTTCTAGTGTATTTTTGGATTATGATCATTACATAACATCTTAGAACCTGAAATACAACATCATTATTGAAAACATTCTTCACATGACCAATACAATCCCTCCTACATAACATTGCATGGGATTACCTGAGGACATGCATAAGAAAAGGTTGAGCTATACAGACCAGTAATGGAAAAAAATTGAATAAAATTAGAAATAAAATACTTGTTGGACAATAGTAAAATAAATAGAGAACAATAGAAACATGAAAATATTTTCATGATAAAGAATGATAATCATAAAAAGGAAATGTGGCAACAACACTTAACATGGATTTAGCATGATCCAAGGTACATTTCACATGGGATATGAGTAAACCCTCATTGCACATGGAGCACATGTAAAAACTTGTTTCACTTGAATTATCATGATCAAAACTCATTGGAAATGACTTATCATGATACTATACTTTACCTGATGCAATAGAGTGGTATCATTGTGCACCCTTCTTAAACATTTCATTTCAATCATAAGTGTGCCACATTGATCATATAACGTGGAATCAATCAACATCATTATTTATTCCATGATTATTAATTGTGGAAAAAATACATGAATGTACCATTAAATATATATTTATATATGTATATATTCATAAAGATTAATATCATTGATAGATACATGGGTATGGTATTCACTACACAGTGATCTTGGCTTGGAAAATGTGGTGCAATTTCGGAAGCATAACAGCATGACACAAAAATTCATTAAAATGGTTGATGAGAGATAAATGGGTGTCTCATCATATATAAATGAAATGGAATGTAATAGGGTCATATTGATACATGTCCCATCAAATTTAATAAAAATTTTATGAATATTAAAAAAATTAATTGGATATAAAAGAGGAGATAGAAATCCCTCATAGAATTTCAGCATGGGAACGGGTGTACATTGGTTTAATTAATGAGAGATAAAGGGGTCTCCCATCATCTACACATAAATATGGAATTATGGGGGAGGTGATAAATCATACCCCCAACATTTTTAATGAAAAACAAAATGGAATAACAATTTAAGGAGAAGTGGACAAAAATGAGAAAGGAAGGAATCCCTTACATGCAAGTGTGATCCCAAAAGCTTGGGAGAGTCTTGAGAGAGGCTTCATGGGAGTTTGGGGCACCTTGGGATGATTATAGAGAGATGAGGGAAGTGGTTTTTCTAAATCTAAGGGAATTTATGTATGATAATTTGGGAGATTGTTTGGGTTTATATAGGAAAGGATAGAGAATTGATTATTATTTAGGTTTGGGACACCTCACATTAAACTAATCAAAACCACAAACCAACACATGGTTTTTTCCAATGGTTTTTTCCAGAGGGCAGTGGAAATTTTTTTTATAAGGCCATTGTCAAATCTTTATAAAATAATAGAGATTATTATGTTGATATGAGTTACACTCTCAAGGAAAATAATTTAAGAAGACAACATGTTTTATAAGCTTTGAAAGGTCCACTAATGATTTTTCAATTACTTCAAACTTACCCACAACCACATTATTTTAATGGTAAAACATATATTTGAAGAAAATAATGTTTATAGTATTTTATTACATCAAAATTTGGTAACTATGATGTCATAAAACACATTATATATTTAAACGGTATTTAATATTTTCCCAAAAATTTGACTGTCTCAAAATATTATGAAAAATTATCCATTGGATTATTTAGATATCCTAAATCCAAAAATAATAGTCATTTTATCTTAATAATTTCTATATATTTGAATTTTTACTTTTAAAATAAAAACTGACATTTATCAAAAATTCCACGGTATTTACAAAAAACTGCATTTAATCCTTAATAATAATTACAATTTCATTCATAAAATTATATGTTACGTTATTTTAAAAATATATTTATTAATATTAATAATATTTTATTAAAATATAACTTAATTCAATGATCCATTAATTTATCAAAATAGATTTCTTAGTTGAATATTAACTAAAAATATTATTTGTGCTTTAAAAAAAATTTAAAAAGTGACAATAAATTATGTATATTATCTATAAAAGAATAATGTACATATTCATAGTGCTAGGGTATATTACTTAACCCCTTATAACACCTGAATAATACTGAATGGTATGGTGTGCGATGGTGACAGACACTTGGTGTGCCTCAAATAACATCACTCTGGTGGTAATCTCTATTAACTTCCACTTCTCCCGTAATATGTTCTACTCAAGATTAATGTATTCAAGATTGGCTTGGGCATGGTCAATAAGAATCCAAATGATGCCACCTACTTTAAAAGCTCTGAAAAATATGATTCGTACGAGGAACGTCTACTCGATGAGGTCATCGCTTCCTTTATCTAAGTAAATTGGAATTGTTAATGCCTTACATTTATACTAATCATGTGATCACTGTTCAATAGTTATATTTGTAACAAAAAAAATTTGACTACATTTTAAAATCCAAAACATAAAACTAAATAATTACGTACGAATTACATAATCATATGAAGAAATTTAAATAGACCAAGAGTAATTTTCATTAATGAATTTTTGGGTCATTACAAAAATATACTACAAACCAAGTTGCAAATTTTTATTAAATGGGTGTAAATGAAATTAATGAATATTAATATATTAAAATAAGTTTCATAAATTATATATTAATAAATCTATTTCAATGTGATAAGAGGTTATAAGATGGTCAATTTATTCTAAAATCCAGGTAATGGATTTAAAATTTAATTTTTTTTTCATTGGGATGTGTTGTGTACTCACCTCATGTTTCTAATTTATGGTGTATATATTAGACATGGATTTTTTTATAATAATTTATCATACATTAAATTATATTTCAATATTAATTAAATTTTCTAACGTCAATTTTGTTATTTTAAATATTAATTCATTGAATGGGATTTTTAAAAATCAATTCTAATTCATTGAGTTACAATTTCTCTTCTTAAACAAATTTAATATATATTAAGGCCTTTTACACATATATTTTACTATGTGGTTTGTTATTTCGGTATTAGTAATTTTAATTTCATCCACAGAAATCAAATTTTAGTTGTCTCATTCTTCATCAATGATGGTATTCATAAGTGATATGGTTGACTAAAATCCCTATCATTGAGTTGAAATTTTATTTTCTGGGAATGAAAATTATAAGATACATAACTAATTTTATCTCCTATTCAATAATTCATATATTATTTCTAGTATGATTAAATTTACTTTTTAAAAAAACTATTCCATCTTGATGAATTTATTTTTCAAAATAGAGAATTATTCTTATGAAAAATATCTTCCCTGTGTAAGTTGTTCTTGAATATTTACATATTCATTATTACCAAAAAAATTATATTTTTAAATAAAAATATTTATTTAGTCATTTTTACTTTATATTACTCCTCTCCTCATGTCAAAATAATGTTTTGGTATGTTTTTAAGTGAGTTTTCAAAAAAATAATTTTTGATGAATTAAAAATGTTTTCCTTCTATGATGGTATTATATAAATTGAAATAAAAATTGTCACGACTCGTACATAGGACCCGTGCTATCACTACCCCAAGCCCACCTTCAATAGACCAAGGGCCGGTGACTAGCACCAAAGACGTAAATCCCGATAAAAAGGGAAGACATTCCCTTTATGAAACGTAAACACACACAACCAGAGCACAAGCGGAAGAAAACACTAAGTAAAACTGAAAACAAAAGTAGTGCTGAAAGTGAGGGGCCTAAAATACAAGCCCAACTGTAATGTACAAGGTAAAAGAAAAAACATCTATAAGGTGACAAGCAGCTCCTAGATCATCCAACATGGATCCTATCTGAAGGGTAGGTACAGATAGTGCATCTCTTAGATCATGCACCACAGATCCAACCTAAAGGGTAGATACAGATAGCCTCCACAGTTCCCTCATCTTTCAACCTCCTCCGGGTATCGACTCGTCATGAGGTCCACCTCCGGGTGCCGACTCGTCGAGAGGTCCACCTCCAGGTGTCATCCAATCCTCGTACACTCATCCTCCATCAACGCTGTCTGTCTTCTGCATCCAACACAATGAGGTGCAGACATATCTCATGCAGGGGTGACTATAACAATACTCAGTAGGGACTTCGAGACCCTCAAGGTCTCACTAAATCCAATAAGGATAAACCACAAATAAATATTTCAACAGATAACCATTACATAGGTATATTCCCATACAAATACCTAAGTAATCAAGTAACCCATCTCATTCATGAGGAAAACATAAAGGCTATTGGCTTAGCTCAAACCATGATTTTTATTCATGAATACTAAAACACTAGTGTTGTATAACTCCTCTTCTATCTAGCGCAGTAGTCTTGTCATGACCCTAAGGTGCCACAAACTAACCGTAGACTGCTGAGGTACTCCTCCACTGTCGAGTACTGTGGGTCTGCCACCCCAAAACAATAGTTCTCCTTTCCATGGGTCAGCCGCCCCAACAGAATAGCACTCCCTCTACAACCCTACAAAGGTACTACTCCTGTCGAGTACCACAGGTCTGCCGCCCCAACATAGTAGCGCTCCTCCGCCACAGGTCAGCTCACCAGGTATAGTCTTTTGATAGTGACACATATTTTTTTTTTCAGGACGTCTTCACCTAGTTAGTTAGGGTGGGTACTGAGTGGAGAGCACGATGGTAGCTCTCCGATCAGCAAGGACTCAGTACATGGCCCTCTTCTAGTTGACACACTAGTGGAGTGTGAACGATGCTTTAGCGGGTTTTACGAGTTCCAGCAATAGAGGCCTCCGACATTTCTAGGTGAGTCAGATTTTCGGACGGCTGGGCACTAGCTTGAGTTTGTAGCACGAGCATTCCACACAACTGGGACACCCGCTAACTTGATGGTGTACCTAACTGTTAGTCTCTTTCAGGGAGCAGCTAAGAAGGGGTGGATCCAGATGCTCTAGTTTTGCAACGAGATGACCTTCACTTGGGGAAACATTGAGGCTTTTTCAATGTGGATTTATACCAGCGATACTGCACTCTCAGCATCCTCAAGAGATGCTACCCTTGTTGCAGGGTATTCCGACTGTAGCAGAGTCTTCTGCAGCCGGAAGTAGACAGATGACACAGACGTCCAAGTGGGCTGGGCCTACAGGTGGGCAACCTCAGGGTACAGGTTTGGTTTTACGAGGCACACTAAGCAGAGCTAGCCAAACGAGGAGCAATAAGTGTTATGCATGCAGCAAGCTTGGTCACTTCACTCGAGACTGCCCATCCTGTCCAACAGATGAGAAGCAGGATGTAGAGGAACCTACCAGACTGGGGTAGAGGAGTGGCCCGTACAACCAATGGTGTATGACTCTTTGAGGTGTCTCCACCACCACCACTAGGAGGTCCACCCCGACCATAGGGAATGGGTGGATATGGGAGAGAACAACTTCAGGCAGCTGAAGTATACGACTATGGAGCTTTGGAAGTAGGTGGATAAGAGAGAGACTAGTTCCAGGAATGTAGGCCTTTGTTCTTGGTGCTTCTAGTTCCATGACTTTTTTTATTGTGGTTACTGTGTGTCTTTGAACATGAGATGAATTAATAAAAGATACTTGTCCTTATGACGTTTTCTTTCCTTCCTTTTGTGTGGATGATACTAAGAGGTTCTGGTTAAAACTGTTGACTTGACCCTCACTTGTGAGATTCTTACTGGAGGAGACCCAGTAACCATGCACTGATGCTGACGGTGTGACTCAACTCGTGGAGGTGAGAGTAATACTTGGATATCTTAGTAGTGGGGTCAAGGACTTACGACCTCATTCAAGACATGAATTGTACCATTTGTGTTAGGATTGACCATATTAGGCAAGGAATATGGTTCATCCGGGGGATTAGACCAGATTTCTCTTATCGTCAGAGGAGATATCTCAGAATCTCTTTGGTAGAACATAGACGAATAAGGGTGGAGAAGAGTACTTACAATTTTCTAGTCTCAGACATTGTTCGTAGAGAGAATGGTTTACGGTTCTCTCCAACTCAATAGTCTCAGGAGTATCTACTCTCAGAAGGACATGAACATGAGACAGAGGTGATGGCTTGAATTATTCTAGGACTATTACTTCGATATAGTTTATACTACTGGGGAGGGGAGTGTTGTAAGAGATGCTCTTAGTATGAGATCGTGCATTCAGCTGTTAGGAGTGGCGAGACAGCAGCTGGACACGATTTAGATATACTTTATGGATAGTGATTGAGTCCGAACGTGTAAAACCAGATGTGGATCAAGCTACGATGGAGAAGGTGTAGATCATCCAGGAGTGGATGAAGACTACACAGAGTAGACAGATGTCCTATGCTGATAGGATACGAGACCACTGGAGTTAGATGGTGACGACCACATCATCTTACATGTCTCACCTCGATGGGGTATACAGAGTTTTAGGCGGGGGAACAAGTTATCTTTGCATTTTAATGGACCTTACCAGGTCCTCAGCAGAGTAGGAAAGGTGGCTTACCGCCTGGCCCTTCCACCTCAGATGCACTTGGTGCGTGATGTCTTCCACATATCTCTACTGAGGAGATGCGTGTATGATCCGTCCCACATCATCGATCACGGGAAGCTGTACATCGATGACGGGGAAAATTTCACGAAGGTTCCAGTAGAGATTGAGGATCGACATAAGTCGGTCCTACACGGATTATTGATTCCTCTGGTGCACATTCGTTAGCAGCACATGGACCTCCAGGAGAGAACATGGGAGTGAGAGGCTTAGATGCGTGCTCAGTACCCCTTTTGTTTCCCTAGCATGATTTGTTGCTTTACGGGGATGTAAATCCTTGAGGTGAGAGTAATATAAAGACCGAAAAATTTTAAGGAAATTTTTTATCTTCATTGCATTGGAATTTTATGAGTATGTGGCTTCAGATGGAAATTGATTCTGAGGCCTAGTGTGCCTGGAATAAATTTCGGAAGATTAGCTCGGGTACATTCAGAAAACGAACGTGCGATTTTTTCTATCATTGAAACCAGTGCATGGAATTGAAATTTGAGGGCACCGATGAACTCGCAATTCCGATAATTGCTTAAGGGGACATTTACCACAGTTGCGTTTTAAGCGGGTTGAGAATTATTATTTGGGGAATTAGATTTAAATAAATAAAATTGTTGAACAATATTATTTTGTAACATTTGAAGTTAAACCCTTCCATGGGAAGTTGTTGGTGGATCCCACAACCACACGACTTCCCATGTGTTTTTATATGAGAGGTGGGGTCCAAACGAGTCCCAACCTTTCATTTTCCCCAAACTCCCTTAAACCCCCTTTATTAAATTTTTCAACCCCTCTTTAATTTTGTATCTCTTCCTTTCCTATCTCTCCCTCTTTAACTCATGACAATAAAACATAATTAATAATTTGAACCTATTCAAATAATTTATTAAGTGATTTAAATTTTGAGGATTAAATTGGTAGTGTTAATAAAATAATAGAATTTTCCATTTGTCACAACACGTACTTGGTGTCCGTTCCCTGACTACCCCAAGCCCGCCTTCCATAGGCCAGGGGCTGGCGACTAGAACCAAAGCTGTAAATCCCAATAAAAAGGGAAGAAATTTCCTTTAAGAAACATAAACAAACACAACTACAGCTCAACCGGAAGAAAAAACTATGTAAAATTGAAAACAAAAGTAGTGATGAAAGTAAGGGGCCAGAAATACCAGCTCAACTGTAAAGTACAAGGTAAAAGACAAAACAGCTGTAAGGTGACATGCAGCTCATGGATCATCCACCACGGATCCTACCTGAAGGGTAGGTACAGATAGCGCAACTCTTAGATCATCCACCATGGATCCTACATGAAGGGTAGGTACAAATAGCCTCCTTAGTGCCCTCGTATGTCAACCTCCTCCGGGTACCCACTCGTTGTGAGTTCCATCTCCGGGTACTGACTCGTCATGAGGTCCACCTCGAGGTGTTGTCTAGTGCTCGTAAACTCATCCTTTGTCTGCGATGTCCGTTGTCTTCATCCACCACAATGAGGTGCGGGCATAACCCGTACAGGGGTGAGTATAACGATACTCAGTAGCGATCTTGAGACCCTCAAGGTCTCACTAAATCCAACAAGGATAAACCTCAGTTCATTGTTGTATAATCTTGTTTGTCAGAACTATTTCTATATCATAACGTGGAGGGCGCGGGCCGAACAAACACAGCCCGACGACCCAAAATTTGATCATGTTTATTGATGGAATTGGCGATCGGAGGCGGAACACGGATGAGGCCGGTGGCGCAAGGGCCGCCATCGCACATTCTAAGAAAAGCCATAGCCAAGTGAGCCCCGACGGAGGAAACACGATGACGGCACTCCATGCTGGGGATGTAGAACTGCAGCCACCATAGGCCGCGGCAGAGGAAGCCGGCACCGTCGCGCCGGCTGTGCAGTGGGAACCACGACCCGATTTGCGGGCTGCTTTGGCGGAAGGACCGGCGGGCCCATCGGCCGGCCAGGTGAAGGGGAGCCGCAGAGACAGGAGGGCGCCGCATTAGAAAACCGGTAGGCCCATTGGCTGGCCGGGCGGAGAAGATCTGCGGTGCCAGTAGGGTGCCGCGCCAGAAGAGTCACGGCCCCCCAGGCGGGCCCTTGCACAAGAAGTCCGGCAAGCATAGCTGGCCGGTTTTGGAAGGGCGGACCCACATGGCGCCACTGGGTCGGAAATCCGAGGGACCTTGCCCCTCGGAATGCTCGACCCTTGGACCGAGCTGCCTGGCCGGCAGGCCGAGCCAGCCAGGCCGCGCGCCCTGCCGAGCCACACCCCATCGGGACGCGCCCAGCCTAGTCGGGTCGCGCCGGGTCGGGCCGCGCCGTGCCCCTTCGGGTTGGTTCGTGCCACATCGGGCTAGGCCGCACCCCTAGGGCTAGGACGTGTGACTCACCGGGCTGGTCCGACCACTTTGCTGTGTCAGACGCACCAAAACCATGTCGACCCGACCTGTCTTCCCATCGGGTCTAACGGACCGGACCCGTTTTCACATAAACGTGAATAACATGAAGACCGCACGTCTGATCGATGCACTATCTATGACACTGTGACCCTCGCGACGAGGTCGTCCTTATTCGATACTCTAAGTGAGTTTCAGATGACTTCGGAAAACGGTCGGGTTTGGAACAATTGTAATTCCAACCGGGCCCTCGGAGTGGAAATGTTTATAACTTCAGGACTAGATGTCTGATTGATGTGTCATCGACTATGTTAGATTCCTCTTGATGAGGTGGTTCTTTTGGCATAATTCGACTGATGTTTGGACATAGCTGGAGTATGGCCGGGTTGGATTGTACCTAAAATCCAATCGGGCCTCTAGAACAGAAATACTAACAACTCACAGACCGGGTGTCCGATTGACGCACCGTTTATTGTGTTGAGACCCCTATGATGAGGCGGTCCATTATGATATTTCTTCATGGAACATCGCCACACTTGGAGTGTCGACTATTAGCTCATGGAGTGGATCCTTCCAGAGATTAGTATACAAAGTATGGTGACCTTGTAGTTGGCTGAGACCTGATGACTGCTTGTTCGATTCATATCGGAGTGACTTGACTAGCCTTGTGGGGATAACTACTGTGTTGGAGTGGCAAACCCATGGCGGAGGAGGGCTACTGTGTTGGGGAGGTAGACTTGTAGAACTCGAGAGGAGGAGTACCTCTATAGGCTAGTAGGGGGAGCTCTACTGTGTTGGGGTGGTAGACCCATGGCGGGGAGCACTACTGTGTTGGGGTGGCATACCCACGGTACTCGACAGTGGAGGAGTACCTCAGAAGTATACGGTTAGTGGGTGGCACCTCGGAGTCGTGATAGGACTACTGCACTCGACAGAATAGGAGTTCTCCAGCAGCTGTGTTTTCATCATCGTGAATAAAAATCTTGGTTTGAGGTGAGTCAATGGCCTTTGTGTTTTCATCATGATTGAGACGAGTTACTTGATAACTTAGGTATATGTATGGGCATATACCTATGTAAATGTTATCTATTGAAATCATACTTTGTGGTTTATCCTTGTTGGATTTAGTGAGACATTGAGGGTATCAGTGTCCTTACTGAGTATCATTATCCTCACCCCTGCACAATATATTCAGGCACCTCATTTTGTTGGATGCAGACGATAGACATCGCTGATGGAGGCCAAGTGTACGAGAACTGGACAACACCTGGAGTTAGACATCACGATGATTCAGTACTTGGAGGTGGGCCTCATGATGAGTCAGTACCTAGAAGAGGTTGACAGAAGAGGGCGCTGAGGAGGATATCTGTACATACACTCTAGGTTTGATCTGTGGTGGAGGATCTGAGAGCTGTTCTATCTGTACCTATCCATCATGTAGGATCTATGGTGGATGATCCTGGAGCTTCTTGTCACCATCTAGCTGTTTTTCCTTTAAGCTTGTAATTTTCAGTTTGGCTTGTATTTTCGGCCCATTACATTTACCACTACTTTTGTTTTCAATTTTACTTAGAGTTTTCTTCCTCTTGTGATCTGGTTGTGTGTGTTTACATTTCATAAAGGTAATTCCTTTCCTTTTTTTCAGGATTTATGCCTTTGGTGCTAGTCGCCAACCCCTGGACTATGGAATATGGGGTTGGGGTAGTCACAGAACGGGCCCCAAGGTTGGTTTGTGAGAAATATTTATTCAAAAAACATATATATCAAATTCCATGATCTATTATTTATTTTCCTTTGTAATGTAGAATACCTAATATGTATTAATTCACATTTTCTTATAATTACATTTAATTTTTAATATATAATTTTTTTATAACTATGTATAAAACTATATATAGAAAAAAATTTATGGTTTCTCTTTTTATGAACTTTATTCCTTATAGAAATTCTCATCCACGTTTTTAAAATGGTTTTAAAAAATATTTTAACTATATGAAAATATTATTTTATAAGAATCATTCTAATTAATTTCTAAAGTTATTGATTTATTTTAAATGGGATTCGTGATTTTATGATGTATTTTAAAAATAATATATATTTTAGAATGAATAATGTTGTTGTTCATTTCATTCTAAATGAAAATTTCAATAAAATAGTTCGCATTGTTTTTTTATAATTGAATTGTGCAAAATTGATTATTTTTATAAATAATTTTTTTTTAGTTTTGAGGAAAATATTTATTAGAATTTTCAAGACCCTCAAAAAATTTTCTTATACCATTATTTCTCCTTATCCATAAATGATAATTAACTATGGAGGTTATTTATCATGATTCATAATATAACCGTTCTTTTAAAATATATTTTCAGTTGATTAAATTTTCAAAATCATCCATTTAAATTCTTCAAGCTTATATAAGTGATTCCATTAGGAAATTATTTGATTAAATATTTTTATAACATTGGTTCTTATGGATATGAAGAATGAACCCTATAATATTACCATAGGTTTTCATGAAATATTTCATGATTAAAATTTTAAGGTATTCATGTGAATATATGAAAAATATGTGGTGTCCTATATATCCTTCCAATGCATTGTTAATGCTTTTTTATCTAATGGGATTATGAGGTTTAGTCATTAATTGAATTCTTTGACAACATGATGTTTTGAAATTATTAGATTTATTCCAAAAAAAAAATTCACGTGAATGGATTGGTTTACAAAAATAGTTGACATGATCTAATTTTTACACAATATATAGTGTTGATACACTATGATTTTTTCATATAATAAATAGTTCAAATTATTGGATTAATTAAAATATTTTTTTCCAACAACACTAGATATTATCCTATAATCTAGAATGTAAATTATTTTAATTTTATATAATTAAATGGTGTACATGGTTGGATTTTTTAAAAAAACCTACCAACTGTCTATTATTGAATCTGTTCAAAACAAAAAGGGTGTACATTCATGGGTTTTTTCACAACATAAAGAGTGTAAATTCTAGGATTTGAGAAAATATTAATGGGTGTAAATGTATGGTTATTTTTCACAACATTAATTGTGTATATACATGAATATGTTCATGGTATACTATTTTTTATTTGTACCATAGATCCATTTAACACTAATATTGAATGAAATATTGTGTTTATATATCATATAACACATATTTTTATCTATGTCCCAATTTTATTATCTTTGAAAATTTTATCATCATACAACATTGTTCAATAGATATTACACCTCCTTTTATAATGTCTTGTAGAAAACTATATTTATATCATATTCTATTTAATATTGTATTTAACCCTTTTCAAGAATTCTCATTTACATTTTATCTTATCCTTGATGGCATATTGATGTTTTCAACCCTTACTATGAATTTTATATAAAATGTATCTTATCTTCTTGTTATATATGTTGTGAAGATTATAATCCATTTTTAGAAGACAAAATGTGGTATAGTGTTGATCAATTAAAGATAAATGTTCAGAAGTTTCGTAAAACATGTTCTTTATGGAGATAATCATTAATGACACATACTATTATGTTCCATTAAATATTTTATTTGTGCGACAACTAATGTCCATATTGTAGGAATAATGTTAAATATAGATGTGTTTTCATTTCATCACTCACTTTATGTCAAATCTAATTCTTAATAAATGTGTTTTTGAACTATTTACTGAAGTCTAGTTTTGGGGTATCACACTCCATATGTGGATAAATTATGTAATATTAAATTGTACAAACATTATCCTACATTGAAGTAATCCACAATAATGTGATTATCATTAGGTAAAATATCCTTATTATGAAATAGATATCTCAGTAGGAGATATAAAGAGACCCAAGAAAGAAATATTTATTTTTAAATTGTAATATTATTCCTTAAATTTTTTTAGAGGTAGCGAATAAAGTATCTTTAGGTGAGGTATGCATAGACTAGAGGAAAGTTGTGGGGAGACGCTCAATTGGTGCAGTTGTTAGCCATGTTTATTCTTCTCATTAGAAAAAGAAGAATATGAGTGGTTACTTTTTTGAAAGACCATATTCAATGGTTTATTCAAGGAAAAAATAGGTTATCCACTATTAGTTTGGCATGGGTGGTCATACTAGGCCTCATTGAAAACATTCTTCTAGAACATGTAATCATTTTCAGTGATTTAGGAATCTGAAACATTTCTATGAAAATATTTCCATAAGATGTAATATAGGATTCAAATTCACCAAGGGATCATAGGTTCATTTTAAAAATTTCATGGGAGGTGTGTCTTATTCTAAATCAAAGGGGGATGTCCATGTGGAAAAGCCACGATGGTTATATGTGGTAGAGGGAGTTCAAGAAGTATTTGAAGAAGGTCTAGCTACTGTTAGAGGTACGATGTCTATTCTACATTCTATGGTGATATATTCTATGGATACCAGTTACACTAATTCTTTAATATATTAAAATTTTACAAACACATTGGGTTTAACTTAAAATATTATAACATTGTTTTTGGATCATTCCACACCATCGGGAAAGAGTTCTGAATAAGGCATCAAGTTCTCTTTGTTTCAGCTGATAATACTTTACTATGAGGTGTCCTAGGATATAGTAGTGTTTGATCATGAAATATATAACCTGATTATCATCATGGATTGGATGATTATTTTAAACACATAGATATATTATTAACATTTTTGTGTATATTTCATCCCCATCGATGGGGTAACTCATGTTTTTGATGTTGAGTGAGACTTGGCATCAAGAAGGGGAATGAATTTTTTCTACTATACTATTATAATCTCATATTTGTTGTTAGAGATTTTTATTTATATATTTGGCCCTCAAATGGGTCTTTAGATACATGTTATGTTGTGTGCATACCCTGAGGCTAGTATATTGGATTGCAGTGGTGTACGACCATAAAGAGAGGTTGAGTTTAACATTTTCCTTCTCCATCGAAATATCCCCAATTCAATGTCATCCAATCAAATGGAACCTAATGAGTTGGGGGACCATAAGTTCCATTATGAGGACATAGGCATGAAAGGATTTATTTTTCATATTTTATCATAGTGGGATTCTCGTGTCCTTTTTTCTATGAAGTATAAGAAATGTCTCTTTATTTGTATCATATAATGAATATTGAATCAAGTGATCGTTATGAACATGTATCATTTTCCAATAATTTTTGATCTTTTTTATCATAATGGAGGGTCTCATTGGTTTTTTAAGACTTAATTATAGGCAGGGTACCATTAGTTGTGGGTCTGAAAGGATGGCATTCCAAGGAAAACAACTCATTGTCAATTTGGGAATTTTTTATTTTTCTTATGGCATTCAGACTCACTAATTCTCCAATGATATATATATATATATATATATATATGCAATTGAATAAACAAATATTTCATCAGTCATTGTACTCTTATAATTTCTTGTTCATAGATGATATATGGTTTCACTTTAAGTCACAATATGAAAATGTTGACCATTAAGATACCTTTCGTCGAACATTTAATGAACATTGTTTTTTATGGTAATGTTTCCAAGTGGATATCATGGATTTGGGAATTGATTTTTCAATGGAATTTTGTACTTGATTTGGGTTTCTCAGTATATTCTAGAATGGTGTAGATAGTTAGGTCTGTGGAGAAGCCCAAAAACATATATTATAATTGGTGAAACTTTCCTTTGGATGGTTTTTTCAGATGGTTTGTTCCAGACATCTCCAAAATAGCATCGTTGCTGATAGATTTATCCTATATAAGGGTATGGTTTAAATAGAATGAAAAATTTGATAGATATTTTTAGGATCTATATATGAGGTTTAATTTAACTCTAGTTTTGATTGTTCCAAAATATGGTTGGGTTAAGATTTTTTCTATAATGAATATGGTATGGGTTTGGGATGTTTCTTGAAGTGAGAGAATCTAGTTTCAACTTATAGATCTATCTAGTGATTCCATCATGGGATGAACTACACTAACCATGATCTTAAATTACATTATGTTGTGCATGGGCTCATAACTTAGCATTAATATATATTTAGGATCATTTTATAGTATAATATAATCATAGGAGGATGAGTAATATTTTTACAGAGATAGATATTAACATATAACATATCTGGTGGTTATAGTGAATTATACATTTGATTTCATAATTAATATATAACTAAGAAATGAAGTGTTTTCTCTGATGTGTTGAGAAGAAAGGTACCAATACAATATGTTAAGGAATCAATTTAAAAGTTGCATATAATGAGATGTTTTTTACCGAGATGGTCCTAGGTAGGAATAAGGATGGTGGGTATGTGTTCATAAATTTTATAATGGTTGACATATAATTTCATGAGTGATTTCAACTTCATTAGATGATATACATTTGGAGATGAAATGAAGGATAAATACTAAATGGAGGAGAAACCACATTTTAGTGGGCCCAGTCTCCCAGTAGATATGTGTGCTTTTGTAGTAGGTTAGTTCTTCAATTTTCATTGAGATATGAGTTGATAGAATGTTTTAATAATACATATTGGTATTTTGACCTGAATGAAATAATGATGTACCATGATTTTAAACATTGATTTTTGTTTTAAGTAATGTTGAATACAGGTTCATACATTGTACCAATATGTATCACACCTTAATGAGTTATGATGGAACACTAGAGACCTACTGGTTTGTTGTAGAAATTACTAATAATTTTATTTAAGTGGTATACGATTTCCATGGATTTTGTTATTGGTTTTTTATGAACTCTTGTTATGAAGGATGTGATTTGGGTCTTCATTGATAGACTCACAATTTCAATGTATGTCATTCCAATAAATGAAATGATCAATGTGGAATGGAATGATGACTTGTATGCCTGGAAGAATGGGATATTTTATGGGGCTTCTTATGTGGTTCATTCTAATAGAGAATAAACACTGAAATCTATATATTGTAAATATATGTAAGAGGAAATGTGATCACCCTTCAATTTTTTCAGAGATTTTAATCTATAGATGGATGGAAATATAGTGAGGAAAATACAGGTTCATGAGGATATGTTTTTGTATTATTCAATTGATTTTTGTTGACCATGGGATATGATTTATGTATTTTCTTGATATCTCTATTACATTAGATATTATGAATTGGTCATCATGGAACACTTTTTAGATTTTTATGGATTTAACTTTCGATCTCCCTTGGGTTTGGAAGAGTTCGTAGAGTGGTCCTTGGTTGGGTCATGTTTTCTTTAGTAGAAATGGAGATGGTGTTGTTGATCCAGAGGAATTCAATCATTGCATAGAGTAATAAAAAATATTATTTTGACCATCTTTTTCTGTTTTTGGAGTCTAAGGATAAATATTGGGACTTTCCCAGAGTTTCTTCCCAATTGTAACTTCAATGGTTGGTTATCCAGTGTATGTTGGCACCATACATTGTGGGGCCCATTTTATATCATTGATCATCTCAGTAAGATGTCATATAAATTTATTTCTAAATTATATCTTGAGTTTTATTCATTAAATTTTTCTTGTTTCCCATTTTAAGATATATATACCATATCCCACCCATGTGATTAGATGTTTTGATGCTAATATAGATCATGATACCACTTTGGTTGAGAAACCATTTCAAATTATGGTTCCCCAGGATAAGGTGCCTTGTAAAACGATCCCCTACTCTTTGTATAGTGGAAGTGGTTCCATAATCTTTACACGATCATATATAAGGATATTTTGATCTGGAATCATTGGACTTAATATTTTCCATATCAATGATTTTTTAACCTATTATTGTGACACAAATATTTTTGGTTTGGGAGTTTATAACACACTGTTACCTTTTTATAATGTATTTTCTAATAATTAGTTTTGGTGTAATTTTTTGGGTGATAATTTTTTAGATATAGATTTAGGATTATGCCTATAGTGGTGAACTAAAGATCTGTTTGAATTTTATGCAAAAAAAATATGTTTCTTATTAATCGCTGGGAACTTGCAGTTTCTCTATGTAATGTACACATTGGGTAATTTATGTTGGGGAGATTCCATGAAGAGGTTGCAAGGTGTGAATGGTTTTCATACCGTGTAACATGTAAACACTATGTGTGTATAAAAATTATATATTAAATAAAATGGTGATGTGTTTTTATAAGAAATAGTATCGAGGATTACAGAATGTATAAATGTCACATTATTGATTTTTAGGTCACTATATGAGTGATATTATTCATTAATTTATGTTTATCCATACCATATCAATACAAATACCTCTCTGTTCAATTTTTCATGACTTCTTCTAATCTCAATCTCTTCATTTGTTTATTTATCTTAATTATGGTTCAATTGATTTACACTGGGAAAGTGTTCCATCATGTTATTATTTTATTTTATTATTATTATTTTTATTTTAGCATTTTTCTGAATATAATAAAATTTCAATAAATCATTTAAAGTCTCTTTTCATGATTTTTTATTAAGGCAAATAATCTAGTTTCAAATAATAATTTTTTAAGGATGCTATTTTTGATACATAATTTATGTTGGTGGATCTATTTATTATTTCTAAATTCATTATTATATTGTTGTTATTATAGATTTATGTAACTTGAAATGGAATTTCATGTGTTAAAATTTTAAACAGATTTTTTTTATGATTAAAAAAATTGTCTTGAAAATGGAATTTTTAGGATATCAATTAAGAATAATGGATTTTTGAACCCCAAAAAAAGATTGTATTAGATTTGAAATAATTTTATAAAAAAATTTGACCATGTTTGTTAATATAGAAATTCAAAAAAAATTATACAGTATAAATATTGGGTACATCTTAATAGAGACAAAGAACATATTTGTTTCAATGACACCACTAGGATGTAACCTCTACATTTAGATGGATTTTTCAATGACTTGATATTTTTTTGATCCAAATCTATTCTTTTTTTACTCATATTTTTCTGTTAAGTATTTGAAAAAAGGATATATACTGATATGAAGGTGTGTTTTGGTTTCGGGTTGTTTATTGTATTGTAGATTCATTTGGGGATGTTGTATCAAATATATATTTGTATTTGGATACTTCTGAACACATTTTTATAGAATTGAAAAAAATTTCCTGAAACCTGGGAATACTCAAGGAATTATTGAGAAATGATTTAATTTTGGGATATTATAAACATACTTGTATATTTTTTTATTTTAATTACTGAAATAGTGAAGTATATTTATTATAAAATTTATATATTATTTGTTGGTTACTTACTGGGATCTATTTCTCACACACTACTTCTAGATTTAGATGGCAGTAGAGACTGTATTACAAGATAAAAGATAATTTAAGGGAATTATATTGATTAAAATCATAACATTTTGTCATTTTTTTCATGGGTTGTATGTGATAGTTTTTTACATAGAGACTACTTTATCTAGCCTATTCATACTATCTGGTTTAGAACCTTTAACTCTATTGTGTCATTTTTTCCTCTATGTAGTCTGGTAGTGTTTCTTTATTTTATGATATTAAAGACTATTTTTATTATCATTTTTATACCCCACCACATAATAGGAATATTTTCATGACTTTTTTTCTCTTCCCTGATTGGTCTATTACACATATGAGGTTGTGATGTGAATGATGTTAGGAGAAGAGGGACACTTTTATAAGTAAAAATTGATTTAATTTTTGTGAATATCCAAAACTATTCAATAATAAAATCTCACCCTAAAAAATCATATTATATGTGAGAGATAAGGAGGTGGGGATGTTATATTGTAATTCATTCCTCCACAATTTTCCATTACACTTGTTTTAAACATGTTTCTATCCATTTACAACATGAATTATTAATTTTATCATTTTTATCTTTTATATCTATAGTTATTTTTTACCTATGTTAACTTAAACAATAATCCCAAAAAATGATGTGAAACATATATGATATTTTCGAAATACATATTATTAATTTTAATTCCATTTTTTTAATTTAAAAAAATTAAAATGAAATTTATAATATAACCCATAATAAATCATTTATAATGGATTATTTCTTTAATAAAATTCATATTTCCAACAAAATAGGTTACAAAAATGTATATTTCATTCTTATTTAAAAAATCGGGCCGAATGACGTATTATTAATAAAAATATATATTGAAATATTCACATAATGGTATTTTTTGTAGAAAAATATCCTTACTAAATCTTAAGGTTGTATTACCATTCTAATTAATAAAATTTAGTTTTTAAAATTCAGTTAATAAAATTATTAAATATGTAATTTCAATCAAAATACATAATATAGAGAAAAATCAATTTTATTTAAAAGACATTATATAACTCATGTGCTCTTAAAATTATTTTCATATATATTTAATATTTAATTTATACTAATATTTTAGTTCATATACTAAACTGTTAGAAATTATCAATTAATATTATTAACTTTAATTATTTGGATAAAATATTAAAAACATTTTAATGTTACATGAGATTGAGTATTTCATATAATTGTCACATATAATTTACTCATTGCCCGATAAATGTATAAAATTTTTATGAGTATTATACATTTTTTACATGTGTTAGTTATTCTTATATTCTGATTCCTAAAAATATTCATAAAATATGCCTCATGTCATTTTAGTTTGGTGGTTTGTGTGAAATAATGTATTAAGGATAAAATTAATTTTGTGAAAAATGTATTCAATGATGTCAGTTTATTAAATGATATATGAAATCTAGAAAAAATAATAACAATAAGTTTTATTATCCTAAAAAATAAATGATTCATGACCTATATTTCAAGGGGTCCCACCTAAATGTTTAGAATAGTGTTCTTTTGGTCCACTCCATGCTAATCTTTACAATATTCCATGATGTTATGCTTTCGAAATAAACATTTTTTTTGAATTTACTAGTACTTATGATTTTTATAATGGAATGGAATAGAAAATTCAAATGAAAAATAAAATTAATGATAAAGTACATGTCTCATCTGGGGATGTACATCCTACTAGCTGATCCATAATATAACATACACAAGATTTTTATTTCTCTTTCACATAACATAGTTTATAATCTATATGTTGATTTGGAATACAATCATGTTAATTATCGATGCATTTATATTTAATTGATCTTGGTGTTCTATCATAAAAATATCTTTTAGTAACATCTCACTTTTCCTTTAATATGTTATAGACAATCCTAGATTATTACAGTGACTGAATATATTCTTATGGTAATAAAAAAAATAGGATTAAAAACATCTTATGTCTATTAAAATTATTAATAATATATGATTGATGTGAGGATACACATAATATTTTATACAAATCATTCGAACAAATAGATAAGTTCTATTCATAAGAATAATGATAATTTCGATTGGATTAACAATCAGATTACCAATAAAAAATTAAGATTCATCATTAAAATTATTTATTTTATTAATCGGTCATGTGTGTTAAATAGAAATAATTTGTGATTTATAAAATTAATGGAAATTTAATGAATACTCAGTGTTCATTATAATTATACATATAAAATATGTGTTTTCATAAATCTAAAATTGATATTTAATATAATGAAAAGAATATTTAACCCAAATGATAACATTATCAAATGTTCTTAATGAGTGTTCAATAAATATAAAAAATTTTATTGACCTCTTGATATAATATATATATAATTTCTCTTATTTTTAAATTTAATTTATAACAATAATTTTTATCTTTTCATTATAAGATTCATATATTATTTATAGAATAACACTACCAAAAAATTCAATTATCATGATGATATTGAGCAAAAAATATTCCCATTATCAACTCATATTCCATTCATAAATATAATATTTTTTTTTGATTACCTCAATAAATAATTTCGAAAGATATGATTCTATATCATCACATTCACCATCACCCATAACATTAATTATACCATCTATGGCCATTATTTAATTGTTTTTCCTTTATATTTATATTTTTTATTATAAGTTTATATAAATAGAATTTGGAATAATTTAAACATCAATATCGAAATTCTTTTAAGACATTTATTACCAAACAATTTTAATCTATTAAATAGACCTCCAAAATGAATTAAAAATAATAATTAACCAATATATATAATGTTATTTTGAGAAAATTATTCAAATTAAATCATACTAAATAGTGGATGTTGGTTTTATATCTAATTGAAGAAATTTTCTTATAGATTTTATATTTTTTAATTATTTTGGGATTTTGACATTATGTAAAATTGTTTTTTACATTCTAATGAAACTTCTCAGAAAATATTTAATTTTTAAATAAATGTTAAATCCTTCTTTCCTCTCCCACATTTTATCGCTAATGGGATCATAGATTTCCTTATTTTCTTGTCATATTTATACATATATGCACATAAACAAGATCTATCATATATCATAAATAAATATTGTTATTTTAAATTTATGTTACCATTTCCAATGTTTTTTGATTCACATTGGATATATTTGAATGGGTATGAGTAACATCAAAATATTATATGATATATTTCTATTTAGATGAATTTATTTTTCTTGATAGATAGGAAACTTCATAACTTGAATCAATGTGAATTCTATTATGATATATTGTTATAATATAGAAATTATTTTTTAAGAATAAATAGTAATAAATAAATTTTAAAACTTATTTTTAAATTTTCTTTATAAAATAAATATATTGATAAAAATTTATGAAAATTTGTTTACAACAATATCTATTTCAATAATCTGTATTTTCATGAATTTTTTTTATGTTTCATTGAAAGAAATATAATAAGGTTTTTTCTATTTTAGAAAATTTATTTATTAAGACCATAAAATATTAATATAAATATAATCATAGAATGAATTATTTTAAACATGTTTAAAAGATATATTTTTATATGAATAAAGAAAATTATTGATGAAAAAAACAATTTGTTGTGAACAATTAAATAATTTTTTTTATGAAAATGATTTTAAAACTATAAATAGAAAATATATATTATTTCTAAACCAATTAAGGTAATTATAATTAATTATATGTGTCATTTTTTAGAAAATCATACTATAATAAAGAGAACCTTTTTTATATCTCAATTTCATCTCCTTTTTTTGTTATTAATATTAAATTAAATTCATACATATCATTGATTTGAATTTCATAAAATTGAGAAAATATTTAGAATCTTCATTTTCAAAATTTGTGGTGAGAAAAAATTTATATAATATCATAGTGAATATAATAAATATAAAAAAAATTATAACTACTGGTCAGGTTAAAGTGGGTTTAACAAAGGGTTAAACTAAGAGATTAATGTATGTTATTCTATAAAGAATTAAAAAATCCAATTTTATGTCCTCGTTTAAAACTTAAAATATCAAAAATTTGAATTTTATGTTCATTTGAATGTATTTGTATTCAATATAACATAAATATTTTTTAATATTTTTATAAATTTATATTGTTTCCTTTTTCACAACACATATCCTTTCTCTTATTTACAAAACATTTAATAATCTTTCTTAACCAAACCTGACCCACTTGTCTCCTAAAATTTACTATCCAATATGTATATGGTCTTTTCATCTTAAAATTCCATTCAAATGTATCATATGGAATGATGAAATAGAGGCGTACCTAATATGTGGTAGTTGTCCTAGAAAACATATTTATATTTATTTCTTCATATACATTCAAAAAATATATTATATTCATCAATCAATAATAATTTCAGTATAATAAATATAAATATTGTTATTATGAATGTGTAACCACTAATATTCACCATATTTTCCATCATACTATTTGGGAATGTGTTTCTCGTGAATATATGTCAACTACTAACTTCCTATAGTCATAAAATTCATTTTCCATCACCCCTATTAAGGGATTGTTATTAGGATGGGTTTAGTATTTATATATGATATTTATGAGATAATTATTACTATGAAATTAAAATATCATACCTACCTTCTTACATCCCAATTTATTATAAACCCATAATACTGCAAATGTGTACATGTGGTATACCCATTTTGTAACACCCCCAAATGATAAAGGGTTAAATGACTAAATGATATGACTCATGTCAATAAGTTTCACCTTCCTTTTCGAGAGCCTACCTGATTAGAACTCCACAGTTAAGCGTGTTTGTCCTGGAGTAGTGATCAGGATGGGTGACCTCCTGAGAAGTTTCTCGGGGTGTGTGTGAGTGAGGACAAAACACATTAGAAAGGACATGTGTTGGCCTGTGGGGACTTTCACTTGTCAGATAACCCGTTTAGGCATGTGGGTGGGACCTAGGGTGGGGCCCATGTGTTTGCGGGGCAACTGGTTGTTCGGGCCCAGTTGTCACATTTTCTATCAGAGCTGGTACACAGCCTTAAGTGCAGTGCACTACATGGGTTGAGATGCAGGGCCCACAACGAGGACGTTCTACTCTAAAGGGGGGGTGGGGTGGGGGGGGGGGGGTTGTAACACCCCCAAATGATAAAGGGTTAAATGAATAAATGATTTGACTAATATCAACAAGGTGAACCATCATTTTCGGGAGACTACCTGATTAGAACTCCACAGTTAATCGGGATTGGCCTGGAGTAGTGATCAGGATGGGTGACCTCCTGGGATGTTTTTCAGGGTGCGCGTGTGTGAGGATAAAACACACTATAAAGGACATGTGTTAGCTTGTGGGGACTGTCATTTGTCAGATAACCCATTCGGGCACATGGGTGCAACATAGGGTGGGGCCCACGTGTATACGGGGTTACTGGTTGGTGGGGCCAAGTTGTCACACCTTTCACCAAGCGAATACACTTTTTTATTGATTTATCATTACATTGATTTTGATAATTATAGAGTTAATAGATAGAAAAATATATATGATATAATATTTATTTTACAGATCTTTTTAATTATTTACCATTCCATTTTTCTATGATTCAAAAACTAGAAATAACAGTCATGAATATGGGTGGCCTATCTTCACAATGAATGGTTTAATTGAATGTTCAAACTATGTATATAATTACACGAATTTCATCATATTTATTTTCTAAAAAAATTTGGAAATTTTTTTAGACCAGGGGCTGAGATGGCGTGTGATTCCTAGTCCTGGTGGACCCGTAATGGTCCATCAAAAAATGTTATCTTTTAAATAGCGCTCATGTGTGGTTTTCAGGAAATAAAATATTTGAATAAATCTTAAATGGATTACCAAATCAGAAATATGAGGGAACCATTGCATTTATGGTGGTCGTTTTTGCCTAGGAATTACTTAACATTATTTGTCAATGGACTCAAGTGAGAAAACTAGAAAGTGTCATAATCATAAATAAAATAATTATATTTATTTATTTGATTTTTTAAATCTTGATAACCCATGAATGGTGAATTAGATTTAAAATTCATGACCACCTTGGAGTTCGTAATGGGGTTTGTTCATTTAGAAGAGCCTAAAATTTCACAGTATGGGTTAAGTATGGAAATTAGTTTTATGGATGTGATAGTTAATAAAATAAATAAATAAAGTTGATTTATTTTTCAGATCCCATAACTAATAAATGGTATAACAGAATGAAAATTCTAGAGTACAGTTGAGCTCATGAAGGTGTGATTTCTTTAAGGGGGGTTCTATCCTCAACAGGTGCATATCTAGGGTAAAGGTTAGTTTGGGGAAATTTTAAAATATAATAAAATAATCTTTGGGAAAATTTTATTTGATTTCTTTTAAAATTTCACAGCGATACAATGACACGGCGATGCCATGAAAAGGATGTTGTTTCCTTTAATAATGAAAATAATGTGTCAACACTACAACAAAACAACATTTTTATGCTAAAATGTGTATCTTCATTTAATATATTTATATACATATTGGATCAAATAGAAAAACTTGGAGAAATTTCCAAAATGCTGTGGAAAAGAATTGGGCTTTGTTACAACTCCATTACCCAATAAATGAATTAAATAATGAGCATTGGGGATGGAAGAACAATGGAGGTAAAAATCAGTTCATCACCTATGACCAATCAAATAATTGAGGTATGGGTTTTATTCTATCTATGTGATTTCCTTAATCCACTGATCTTCTTTTCTAAACGATGAACGCAGTTCGACTCACTAACAAGTTGACATGAAAATAGGCCATTCGTGTGGAAGGGATGTTTCATGCATGGATTACAGAAAAATAATTATATATTAGCGATTGATGGAATGAACCACTTTTTCTAATTCAGAAAACATGTCCAAATGAACTAGGCTAACATTAGTTGTTTGGGGTGTTCTTTGTGATCCCTCCCCCTCTCTCCATGTGTTCTTCACTAACAGAAACCTGTGGTAGCATCAGATTATTCCCGAGAGGTTCCTAAACTGGACAGGCAACCTGGTCATTGGAAACAAGGATTGTAGAACCCAATAGTGTAGTCAATGTTCCAAGGATCACTACTGTTCTCCTGTATTGGAAAACGGATCACATGACCGAGTCAGGTGGCTGATGGAAGAAACTGGCCACGGAAAATAGCGATTGTAGAACCTGAAGACGTTAGTAAGAAGTAGTGGTGTCATGTGAAGGTGGATGCATGATAGTGGTTTCATTCCTCATTGTTAGAGGAAGAACATAATAGTTCCACATGTAACATGATGGGGCAGCTAGTAGGCTGCCTGCGGCTGGCTGTAGAGGACGAGGTAGACAAGCTGTATCCCGCAGCTGGAGGCCGTGGTCTAACTGAACCATGGTGATTAACCCTAGAATCAGCTATGGGTGGGAACTAGTTCACATCTCATCTTGGATGAATCATACAGGCCCACTCCAGCGGGCTGTGTTGGATCAGCGGTTCGGCCCCAGGCTGGGCGCAGTGCATTGTTTCGGGCCCATTTCATTGGGTTAGGCTGCTGCAACGGTCAGGGTTGAACTAGAAGGTAGGTCCAGTGCAACAAACCAGCATATCCCAACAATTCTAGGCTTGGGCCAAGAGTTTGGGTCACAACCATGTCATATCGGTCCTACAGGGAAAGACCAAACCTAGACCCAACATACTCCCTTTTCACTAAAAGACTCATAACATCCCTATCAAACACCCAATTGATGAGGCAGTTTTGGAATTGGGAACCATAAGATTAGATGGTAGCTTTGATATATTCTATTTGGGTTTTCATTGATGATTAGTAACTAAAAATTGCTTTATGAGTAGATTCTCCAATATTCAATATCGTTATGAGCAAGAATCCTTTGTTGGGTTGTGACGATAAGATTGCGAGTACCAGGTATATGTGACCGAGCATGCCTATGTGACGAGTGGGTCTAGGTGTCCCAGCAGGCCTATGTCATGTGTGGGTCATGGTGACCCAGTAGGAATACATGATTAGTGGGTCTAGCTTACCCACCAGAACTATGTGACTACGAGGTCTAGGTGACCAAATGAGCCTAAGTGACTCGTCGAGGATGAGTGCCACGACATTATATGTTTTGCTACTTTTCCAGCTAATAAGATTTTATTTCATGCATTAGTTTATATCTGTTTGATATGAAAATAGTAACACTCTTGACTATACATCAATGTGGCTACACTTCATGTACCTCTTTGGTAGTCTTATTTGTGTAATTATTTTGGGTACACCCTTATTGTTTAGGTTCCCTATGGAGTATTGTTTTACTCAGGCGTTCACTGGAATCACCCGAATTATTTATGACTTGTGCATATGATCGATGCATTGATGAATTTCTTAGTGGACCGAGGCCAGGTGGTGTTTAGAGTGACCTGAAAGATTAAATGTGTTTCAATGGCATCAGAAAACAATTTTTATTCCAAACCTTTTGGTTGGGTTTTCTATAGAATAATTCAATTGCCTTTTAATTTTAATTTTTTTATTAGTTTTTATATTATTTTGTCCCCAAATACCTTCAGTTTTCTAATATCGTACCATCAGTTTGATTAATTACTATTTTCACCTTCTATCATATGGGACATGGAGGTGTGTGAATGTGTACATCTACTTTTGAAAGTACCTCCAACATTGATTGGGATATGGCCACTCGGTGCTAGTGGCCCGCCAATGGCCTATGGGAGGAGGTCTTGGAAAAGTCATGACTTGGGACCAAGTGGATAGGTCATGAAAGAGTGGTATCAAAGGATGATGATTCTACCTTAAGAACCAAGTGTCTTTGTGTTGGGTTTGGGGAAACAATGTTAATTGTTTTGAGTTCAGCTTACTGGCCATCAATTCTAGTGTTGGTGCGGTGGTCAACATATCAATACCCATAGACCCTGAACTCTATTTTTGGACACGATACATGAAAACACTAGTTTCAGGAAAAAATGATGGTACATCCATCATATACAAATGGGATGAGTTTTCTATTTCATTCATTAATCGGCTCACTGGGTATACACAACTGATTAGGGTACATCATGATTTGTTTCATGATTCTTCCTCATAGAGAGCCAACCAGGATTCCAACGCGCGATCAGAATGATGATCCATGGGGTGACGAGATGGGTATAGGGTTTCTCACAAGCAACAGCACCTCCGGGTGGTGTACGAGCTATACCACAACCTATGTAGTATCACATGGTACTCATAGTACCTGTGGATGAGATATGTAGACTGAGTTCATTTCATATTTTTTAGTGATAGAGGTGCCTCAGGATCCAACACGATCCTGAATCACATGCAGCCACATAATCTCTTGATTTGGCGATCAATTTTGTAGACCATTTTGGATACTAGTAGATTTGATAGTTGTCCTAAAAGTGAGCCTTCTACATGGATCATTTCGGTGATGGTAGAGTTTAGATTACCTACTCTTACGATGAGGTGACTATTTCCTTGATAGAGCTTGTAAAAAATTCTTATATAAGGTATTATTTCCCCAAAATATAAGGGTTATGTGTGGACAAGAGCTTCTACATCATTGGAACTTGTAGTTGAGTATTCATCGAGTCTTACTGACCATTACAGATATTCAATGAATATTATAGGACCATTTATTCAAGGCTCAAACCATTTAGCAGTGTGTGTTTATGGAAATACAAGATAGTGTTACTCCTCTGTGCATTTATACTAGTGCTATGGTAATAGAGATAACCTTAGTATATGGAAGTCCATTCTATGAGAAGATACAGATAGTGGATGTCATCAGTGGGCAAGTAGGAGTAGAGATCATGGAAGGAGGAATTCGACATTAGTATCAAGGACACAGAGGTAGGACACGTTCCATGAAGAGTTCCCAAGATAGGGGATATACAACTCATGGATCACAAGGTCTGTCGAGTTGACCTAGAGAGAGGAAATTCTTTTGATAAGATGGTAGGCGACATCTCTCTAGATATTATCTCAACCATCATGATAATAGTAAAATGGTGGATTATCTAGTGGGGCAGATAGAGTGACAAGAATAGATGAATCTATAGGGAGACATATGTGGAAGAGGTTCTGTGAGAGTAGGAGGAGGTATTATACATTTCAACATCTTACCTCCATGAGCCCCACAAGGTCTACACCAAGCTGAGGGAGCTAATGGGATGAAGAAGGGGTAGCTACATGCGGTCATGGAATATGAACAAAAGGTGTCTATGAATGATTTTAGGTATGGTATGTTCCAATTCACTGCTACTATATTAATATAAACATATAATAATAATTCTTGGAAGTCAATAATCTTGTTGAAGACCGAGAGATTATTTTAAAACTATTGATTTGCCCCAAACATCTAAAGATATCCATGGGAGGATACCCAATAATCACTCATATATTGGTAGTGTGGTCTAACCCTTTTTTTGAGTGTTTCTATTGGAACCTCTTAGTGGAAGCATCATTGCCTAATGATGTCATTATTGGTATTGATTTTTTATAGACTATCCATTCCAATAATGACTATTTTACGCAAAATAGCGTGGTATGTCTATAGCGATGTAATGGGGTTTTCCTTTTTTGTAAAAAAAAAAGAAACCCTGGATGAACATGATACACTCTTTCAGAGGAGGGTGGAAATAATCACTCATTAGTTGGATATCATGACCAATCAGTGTGAAAATAATCACTCTTTAGTTGAAATGTTTTCACTTCTTAATGTTTATCATGTGGAATATCTTACTGGTGGTATTCTATTGGGCTTTGGATCACACCCTAATTACACATTTGGGTGTATATAGACTAGGATATTGTTTTCATAGATTGGCTAAAACGTTTTGTGCCAATGGATCGGGTTTTTAGTAGTCCTCTTTCATGTGGTGTTGTGGGGATGGAATGGGGGTGATTTCTCTTTCAATGAGGAGGTTCTTTGTCTCTTTATTTTGGTTTTATTCATTTTCTATAGTCTTTGAGAATTCTTTTATGTTTTTTAATTCAATTAATATTTTTTTAAGATGGTTATGTTTGAAAAATATATATTTTTTTATTGCATTCATTAGTTATTTTATGCATATAAACTCAGGTAAATCATTCCCAAATATTATTATATGATACCCAAGAACTTGTTCTAGCCCATGAGGGTCAGTAACACCCTTGTGGCCGTGTCGTGAACCATATTGTCTGATGGTTTTGATGGCAACCACATTATATTTTTGAAAAAATGGTATCAAAGGAAGATCACACTCTTTGGTCATGTTATTTAGCAAAGAGTCGGGATAGTATGGAGTTCGGGTTTTTAGGGATTGAAATTCATGTTACGAGTAGTGTTCATAGACAACACACCTCATGAAGTGATTTTAGTCATCAGGGGATGTTGGAATTTATCTGAGATGTTTGGTATTAATGGATTGATGATGATTTTTGGAAATGAAAAGAGAGTTGGGCTAATGGTCTCAGTGGGCTCGTAGGGCCTTGCATGCCAGGTGGATCCATGTATATTTCCCTACAACACACTACATGAAAGTGAATTTATTAGTGTATAGCCTCCATCCATATGTCCAAGTCACTAACCAAAACAAGCTTACTCTCAAATTGTCTTGCATCTTTCAAGATGGAATCTTGGGACGTGGTTTTAAAGAAAAAATTACTTGATTTAAGAAATGTGAACTTTTATGAAATGATTTTTCTGTAAAGTAGAAGTGGATTGTTTTCTTAAATGGTAGAACTGAATTTTCCAATTAATTTTTGATATGGAAAATGGTTTGTTTACGCCTCTCATAATGAAGGAACATTGTTAAAGTTGTTTTTGTAAAAAAAAAATTGAGTTATCTAAACTATTAAAAGGTGTTTTAATGTGATGGAATGTTTTTGGGTCATATGTGGAATTTGGAAATGGACTTTGATTTTGTTACTAGATATCTTTTGAAAAGATTGATGAAATTCTGGAATCATATTTTGATATTTGAAGAGTTGAGTTCCCAATTTAATAATGATTTATGAAACGATGTTTTCATGAATGCAAAAGTGTTTTGAAATGGGCTGAAATGACTTTAAATTAATGTACCTGAATTGAATGTTAGATTTTAATGAGTGAATGGTGATTTTTTGGAATGATTTATAAGAGATAAATTGGGTTTTGATTTTTTGGATATTGGTCTTTATAAAAATGATGTATTAGTTGAATTTTTTGGTTATGAATAGTGGAATGAATTTTTTTTTTAACCATTGGTATATCCCTGAGAGACCACATGCATGTGGTTATATGGGATGATATATGGTTAATAGAATAACAGGATGAGTGCAGAGATATATATGAGGATGTATCCTGGTGTGGCATAGACACATGCATGTGTGAGGCCCATGGGGTACCATTGTTGGATACACTAACCGCTAAACAGTTTATTTTAAAATAGATTATTTTAAAAGAATAAATGATTTCTTGATAACTGGTTTGGGGGGTTGTTTCATATGTGTTTTTTTGAAAAACATTTGTGGGATATTTTGACTCCAAGAAAACCTCTTGTTTTAAAGGTGTTTTGGGTTTGTGTTTGGTCGGTAAGATGGGTTGAAGGGATGGTTAATGGTATATTTATGAGAATTGTTTTGGGAACCTTTATGGTGGTTCTCCTTCACGTGTTTAGTTCTAGTTTGTGCACATTTTTTACAATGAATCATCGTGTTTGGGTTTATGGTTTCTCCCCTTGGATAAGGTATGCCCCCACTGAGAGTTAATGAATGACTAAAGTGCAGCCCATATTGTTTCTCGCTTGTAACATCCTCCAGTTGATTAATATAAGGAATCATTTCTTGATATTTTTTTATTGGTTATACACACATCATTCCTATAATTTTTTGATCCTCTTGTAGTGGGAGAGTGATCATTGATGGTTTAATGGGACCTTAGTTTCTTAAGTTACCAGATTTGTTGAATGTGGAAGTGGTCAGGGGTTGTTAGTGTGGATGGTGTCTAAGAGAGCCTCTGATTCCCTGGTAGTCTCTTCCAAGCAGGGGTTCATGTTAAACCACCATTATTGGAAATCTGGTCATGAGAGGCTATTAAGGGAACATTTTTGAATTCTATGATGTTTGGGGAAATTGCATAAGGTCACACTGAATGTATTGTTTCTATCATCTATAATTGTCATCTTTGGTGATGCCTTATGATGTCATGTGCTCATTTGACTGTGAAGGTGATGTTTTAAAATCATATGTGAGACTTTTGTTTTGTTAGTGCTGTGTCTCCTTCTAGGAAAACTCGACATACATTTTTTGGAGGATGGTGTTTAAATATATCATTTCCTCTTTCTGTTTCTCATTATATGAAATTAGGGGTTATGTGTGTGCATACTCTACGAACTTTTTTCAGTGAAATTATATGATTGGTTAATGAGATTTTGGAGTGTGTTATATCATGGTGAACCCATTTGGGAATGCAGTGTATTTGTTTGTTTCACGAGAAGAATATCTTCTATTCAGGTGTTTGGAAATCCTAACTGCGAGGCTGAAGATGCTTCAATCATTTGACCTCTAGCCAAAGGTCCTAGAGAGAAGCTAGCACATAGTCAGGGGGAATCCCAGGGTCATTAAAACCTTTGAAAAAAGTCATATCTTCTGTTTGAAATATTTTAATAGTTTAAACATCTAGGGTTTTCATCATTATTTTATTGATCTTGTTTGATGGAATGAGCTAGGAGGACCTCGGGTTCATGTAATCGCCCAACATCATTGCTTCCCCCATTGGATTCCTATGAGTTTTTAGAGAATTATTGGATATTTTATTTACAGGTTGAGCACACGTTTGGTATTATCCATTCCCTGGAAAATAATATTGATAAAAGGATCCCCATGGTTAGTGCATAGTTTCACAAACCACGTAGACTAACTATGCAATAATCCTAACTCTTTAAATTTTGTGGTCTTTCTATGCCTTCCTGTGATTTTCAATTAAGAATGTTCATTTTTATGGTGGGTAGAACCACTATGAGTTTTATGTATGTTATTTTCAGATATTTATAATATATGTCTACACCTTTTACTAAGGAGTATTTTTTTGGCTCCCCTGTTAGTGTCCTTATTTTGTCCCCAAAAAAATTTAAGTTGTCTCTTATGGTGAGGATCTCATTTTTGTATCTTCTTGTTAGTAACAAAAATTTTTCATTAGTCATGGTTTTACAGTAGGTAGTCTCATTAAAAGCTATCTAACTACCAAAATCTTCCTTGGGTAAATGTTGATATTGGAGTTCTCAAAACTATTTTGATGAAATAATATTGTGGTGATCTCGTTCATTTCATTGTTCGTTCTAGGTAAGTTTCATGAGTCTTGTTCAGATAGAGTTTAAAGAGTTTTATTTTTGGATAAAGTCTTAATGTTATTGATCGTTTTGGGAATGTGATGTATTTTTTGGTTGGGGACATTATTTCTCAATTGATTGATCAATTTGAGGTGTTTTGTCTTTTTGAGAATGGGCGAAACATTGAAAAGGTGTCAATTTCGGCTTTTCAGAGTGGTTTGGTTTTTTCTTTAGTTTTTATTGGGGCATTACGTGGGAAGAATGTTTAATAGTGGGGAGAAATTTTACATCCATGTCTTATTTTAATGTTATTTCTCATTTATTTTCCATTGTTGGTTTGTTTTGGGGGTTTCCCATGTATTTTGTTAGAAATTGTGGTTTTTCTGAATTTGTGCCTAACCGTGAGCCCATTCCCATATTAAAAAATAATTTTTGTTTTTTTATAAATCCTTTATTTTTTAACACATTAAAACTATTCCACATCCAAATTGGGATACCATGGTATATTAAAACTACGATATTAAATTGGACCCCATAAGAATCCTTGATAATTATGGATTTTGGTCTTTTATTAAGGTGTTTGGTCAGCCCGAAAGCCCATTTCATAATTTATGATTTGTTAATTATTTAATATCTCATTCAATATTTATGGATTTTTTTATTTCAATACTCACTCAAGCCCACATACCCAAGGTTTGTGCCCATCCCATCCTCCCAGTCCTTGGAGCCCATATTCATCATGAATTAGGGAGAAACATCTCTAGATTTCTCAAATCGTCGAGATTTTTAAAGGTAAATTACTTCTCTTACAAATACTTTAATTATCACTCTTTTCCACCCATTTCAGTCTCCACATGACCTATAATGACTTATTATAACCCCCTAGTAGTTATTTCTTCTTTACAATTCAACTATTTTTGGCTTTGGGAAGATTTTTTCAAGATACCTCAAGTCAGTGGGTTTCCTTCCATGCTTCTCCCTTTTTCTTAGGTTTTCATCCTTTTTCATAATGTTTCATCCATATTTTCTTGAATTTATTAATTTAAAAAAATTAGGTATTCGGTCCTAAGGGTTTTTTTAGTTTAATGGTCAAATCATGAGGCATTAGGTTGGTTTTCACTCTATTGTGGTGCGAGGGTGGTCTGGTTGAAATTTGACCCAACGGTTTGGAGTTTCTACCATAAATTTTAGGTGACTACATATGTGAGAATTTCATGATGAGTTACCATTATTTATATACTTATTTTTTATGTTCATTAAATGTTGTGTGTGGTGTGAAAACCATTTTCTATTGATATGGTTAAGTGTTTAATTTTATTGTTGAATTTTTTTCTTTTAAATTAGGGGTTTTCTTGTCTAACTCTTGTGGTAATATTTGGGTTTATTTTATAACATATTAATGTGGTTTCTTAAATGATTTTTGGGATGAAAAGTTTTTTTGGTGGGGTATTGGTGTACTTTTGGGTGTAAAATAGTATTTTTGAATGGGTTTGATGTGAAAAACCTTCTTGTACCTACTGAAAGTGTTTTAATAATAACAAGTTATTGAGTTAAACGAAGTGTGAAAATGATGTTTATGTGCTATTAAAGACGACGTATTTTGTTTTAAAATGGCCCAATTTTTTTGGAAAGGTCTATTATGTGATGTTTTTTATCTTATAAATGTTTTATAAACTTTTTCAAAGGATTTATCGTATTGTGAAAGAGATATGAAACATGTTTCGGGCTGTTTTGGTGAGCGTTCTAACATAAGATGGGTTTTTGAAAGGTAAGGTCAGATTAATGATGTAAAAAACTTTTATAATGATTCATAAATTAATGAAATGTTTTATCAAATTGCATGAAAGGCCGAAAACACGTTTGTGGGATATTTTGGATGATTATTATGTGAAAAATGAATTTTAGATTATGAAAGAAGTATTATGTAACAAGGTTGTGGGATGTTTGGTGTGTGTGTGACTTAGAAGTGGTGTTTACAAGTAAAAATTATATTTCATGTCTTGTATAACTTGTTTTCCCAAAAGAGGGAAACCCCGAGTATCTAGGGGGTGGAGGTGTACTAGTATTTTTTTGATCCCATGGTATTTGGACTTAGTTTCCCATATCATATTTGACGATAACAATAATAACTAAACAATGATGATGATTATGATGATGATGTTCAGGGACCACTAGGTTATGTGTATGATTCTTAGTAATGGCTCATTTGCAGAAGAATAGATATTTTGATGGTTACTTTCACCGCAATACGAGGTACCTTAGACCCACAACAAGCTAGTGTAAAGAGGTTATTTTCCCATTTATTGTGATCATTATAAACTTTATTCTTAGTATAAACATATGGTACATTTTTCTAAAAAATTATATATCTTTTTAATTCTATTTATTATTTTTTATCCATTACTGTATCCCACTTGAAAACTATTTTTATTTAATGTTGTATCTCATTAAGATTAATATTATAATTTCATGTTTTTTAAATCATGAAATATTTTAATCATTGAATGTTTATCACATGGAATATCATTATGGTGGTATCCTACTAATATTTGGATCACACCCTTCTTACACCATTGGGTGTATGTAGACTTGGTTTTTTCACTGGTTGGGTACAACTATTTTGTGCCAATGGTTTGGGTTTTTAGAGGTCCTTCATGATGTAGTTTTGTATAGATGTCTTGGGGGCGATGCCTCTTTCCATTATGGGGTTCTTGGGGTATCTATTTTGGGTTTATTCATTTTTTATAGTCTTTGGGAATTGTTTTAAATTATGTAATTCAATTCTGAAATTTTGTAAAAGAGGGTTTTGTTTAAAAAATCCAGATTTGTTTTATTAGTTTCATTAGTTGTTTTATGTTTATAAACTCGGGTTAATCATTCCCAAATTCTATTATGTGATTATTGGGCACTTGTGCTAGCTCATGGGGATATACAATGCCCTTAGGGCCATGTCGTGGTCTGTGTCGGGTGCTGGTTTTGATGGAGACTAGATTCAGTTTGTGACAGTTATGTATTTGAATATAAATATAATATGATTTAATATTAATGTATCAAAAGTATGGGTTTATATAATAACAATTTTGAAGGCCATTAATCCTTGAACGCATATATTATGTCATTAATCAAAATAATTGGATCATTCCCGTGAAATAGGTATGAATTAAGATTGTTGATAACATATACAGATGGTTTATATATGTATGTAAAAATAATAAAACTATTATCTTCTTGTGGTAATTCTATGTTGTATTTTTAACGATTCCTAGTTATATTTTTTTATTACGATTTAGTTTGGAGAGGTTCATGGTATTTTTCGTGGTACTATTTTAATGTGTTTTAACCATGAATGGGACAAATATATCATCTAATGTAATGTATGGTGCATATTGATTCTATCCATCTAAACTAAAAAATATATTTACTTGATTGGACATGAATTTCTTTAATTTTCATGTTAATAGTTTCTTAAACATGTGAGTTAAAAAATTTATGGTTTAGATTACTCTATATGTCAATTTTTATACCCATATTTAGTGAATTATATCATACATTTCTACTCCTCAATAATTTTGGGAGTGTTTTATGATTCATTAGAGTGATATTATGTAATATCCACTAAAAGAACCAGATCTCACACAACGACTGATAACATCATCATTAAATAAATCATATGATCTATATGGTCTCCTAAATTAAGAAATTTCATTATTTATAAATTTTCAAATCACTTGATCTCTATCACAAAACTAGAAATTTGATGTTTCATACATTAATATATTTGTATTGATGATATTTACCTCCATCATTTTAGGGATTGGGAGGATTTGATCCAAAAACATGATATAAGATCATAAAACATCACCCTTTTAGAGTATTATCTCATTTATTGTAGTGTATCTGATATTTTCTTAGAGATTTGATAATTCAATAAGGTTTTTGAAATAGTGTGATCAATGTAGAAATATAAATTCATGTATTCTGTTAAAATTTTGGATGAATATAATTTTTTTCTTATACTATTTTTTATTGTATTTATGTATTTTCTGGTCCATGATTACATTAAATTTGTTAATGTTTTATCAATCATGACGTTTATTTTATTTTATAAAAAATAATTCAATAAATATTTTTCTCATTTTATTCTCTTCTAGTAAAAATTATGTTTTATGGGTTTTTTCATGACAATGTTTCTTATATAAATTAATATATTTACTTGAAAATTATTGTATGAATTTTTTCAAATTATTATTCATGAAAGTACACTAATATTGGGTTAGAACATATATGTTACATAAGAACTTTTTTAATTACATTTTGATAAATATTTGTTTCTTTGTGTATTAAAAATGCATTTTTATTTTCTATTTCTGAAAACATTATATATTTATCCATGGTTAATTAATGGAACATGGAATGTCAATTAAGGACACCAAAAATTAAGGTAACCATATTAGAATGAAGATAGTGACTATATAATAAATTTCTATATGTTGAAAAGGACTAAAACATTAGATTATCTGGTGAGAAATGTTTTTATTATTTACCTCTTATTGTATTTTATAATGATGGAACTTTTTTAGAATGGGTACATTCTATTAGATTATGGGAATCGTGTATTTTCCATTAGATCTTAGAAAAAGAATATTCCAATAGATTTTATAAAAATAATTATTTTACTATAGTTTTAATTATTTATATGTTTCCATATAATTACGTGAAATAATTTATTTTGAATATAGTTTATTTTGAATTTAATATTTGTGCTTTGAGGAAATTTTAACAAAAATAAGAATATATTGTTTCCAAATAATATTTTGAAAATTAATATAATTATATTATATGAATATAAATTTATATTATATTCCATAATAATTTTATATTCATTTTATCCAAAAAAGAGAATTTCTTAAAACAGAAAATCCAAGTTTAGAGATACCAAAACTCAAAATTCAATTTCCTCCTATCATTTTTTATCCTGTATGTGATATTAGATTTATGTATTTCCTTTTCAACATTATATATATTTGGACACACACACACTCCCATATATTATAAATATTTTTTTAAAAAAATGGATTTTATAATTTCAAATTTTCGTTATTCATTTTGGATCTATTTGAATGGGTATGAATAAACTCACAATAATTTAAGATATAATTCTCTTCATATTAATTATTTTTTCTCATTTTCTAAGGGTACATAGAACCCTGACTCTTTGTGAATTAGAATATAAAATATGGTTATAAAAGAGCCAATAAATTGGAGGAATTATTAGGAATAAACATTTTATAAAATTAATTTATAAATTTTTTAAATAAAGAAAATATATTGATAAATTTCTAATAAAATTTTAGTTAAAAACTATTTTCTTCAAAAAAATATTTATGAAAAAATGTTTTTGTTACTATTTTTATGAAAAACATATAATAATATTTTTACCATTTATGAAATTATATTTAATAAACCATTATATATTTATTTTATTATTTTCTCAGATTTAATTTTCTTAATTTTTTAAAATGATTCCTTTTTTAGATGAATATAAAAAAATATTAATTTTTATTGAAAACTGCAATTGGTTTCAAAAATATATATTGATTATTTTTATTTTAAACTGATTTGAAAATTATAAATAGTTACTTCATATTATTTATAATGAAATTAATTTATTATGAATTAATTATAATGTTCATTTTTAAATTAAATAATTTTATATTTAAGAATTAAAAAAATTGGGATATCTTCACTTCATGTCATTTTTCATGATTTATATTAAATTAAATTCATACAAATCGTTGAATTATATTTGATAAAATAGTTTAAAAATTTAGGATCATAATTTTTATATTTATTAATGAAACTACTTTAATTTTTTGTCCTAGTTAATATTAACAATATTAACAAGTTATCGTTGGTGTTCATGTTAAAATGGGTTCTATAAAGTGTTAAGAAAATAGATATGTGTATGTTTTTTCACAAAAAAATTACCAAATCAAGTTTGATGTCTATATATATTACATAAAATATAAAAAATTAAAATTTTATGATCATTTATATGTATTAGTCATCAATAAAACATAATTACATTTTAGTATTTTAATAAATTTCAAGTGTCTCCTTTAACAATCTTAATAATGAAAACACATCATTTATCTTATTTACCCCACATTGGAATATCTAGAATTACCAACCTTAACCAACTTTTGTTCTAAAATTTTGTATCAATTAATTATACATGTTGTTTTTATAAAATTATATTCAGTGTGTCCTTATAAAATGATTTAATAGAGGTCTAATTTAAAGTCCTGGTTCTAGGAGCCACCCAAAGGTGCCCCGTACTCAGTTGATCACATGGCCTCAAGTGCATTGCCCCTAACATCAGATGCTGCCGACTAGTTGAAAATGCCTTGGGCGTGATAGTTGGGAAAATATGCCTTCATTGGCAGAGTAATGCTACAGAAATAAACAGAAAACAATATCCGGAGTGGTAATAATTTTCAATAAGTAACAATGGAAGACATGAAATAATAAACAACTAGAACACACATATATAAATGATGCATGATACATATGTCTAGAAACGTATCCAAATAATACAGAATGATGGAATACATTACTAAAACAACATACAAATAAAATAAATAATCTCTTGTAACATATCACCCCTTAGATAAGTCATACACTCTCCATCTCCACAACAATCAAGTACCTGAAGTAGAAGGGCACATTCCGTTATCTATACCTACAACAATATAATCTATTTGGGACCAAAAGAATTAACCAAATAGGGGGTGAGACTAATCTTAGTAGGTAACCACCCAAAGATCACTGCCTAACCGTCAATGAATATATATTGTAGGCAATAAGAAAACAGTAGTAGTAAACAAGACAGAAATAAAAAGTAAACAATCTTATAGTTCAATTGCATTCAAATTCATATCTGAAGTAGGTTTATAATCACAAATAGGTAACCCTCTATGGAGGAACTAAACATCCAATTCCCCCTATGGTTTCATAATGAGGAATCTATATGCAATCTGATGGACCACAAAGTCCATCCCCCTTATAGTCTTCTAGTGTAAATTTAAAAAGACACACGAGAGAATTCTTCAACGTCCATTCTCCATATGGTCTAATAAACCAGGTTCTCACAGCCCTTTGTAATTAAATCATTCACAACAATATAAAGGAAACAAAATTAAATATCATGAACTACTTGGCTTGAATTTCTACAGTATATAACAACATGTCAAATAAAATCACTCCATCCTAACAATACTGGCAATGAAAAGCAATGCATCCTAATAGGAAAGGGTGGTCCAAATGATCAATAACCGACAATAATGGGAAAAATGACCATATCATTATAAAGATAACCCTATTTGCAATCTTAAATCCTCTACTCCAGCACACAAGACATGGAAGGAAAAAGTAGGGATAAGATCCATAAACGCCAAATTCAATGAAAAAGGGTATTGGTAACTTTTGAACATATATATCAAAGACTAACTACTGAAAGGCACAAATTCCCTACCTCAGGGTTGTCCAATTGATATACGTAAACCATAGGCCTTGAATCTCCCTAAAACGATGTACATCAATAAAAACGCTAAAAATGTTCATCTGAGGAAAAATCACGAAAGAGGAGGAATCAGAAAACGAGGTTCTAGAAGAAGGAAGATCTTACTTTTAAGATTCTAACGCAATCGACGGTGGCTGAATCGTAGATTAGATAATTATTCAAAGGCTTATAGATGATTCGTTCCATATGACCGCTCCTTGACAAGACATGTCGAGAAGGAGGAGGTTCAGTTTATTAGACTACACCCCGGTCCATTTAATGAAATGAAATGAATGTTCATGATGTTTCTTCTATAAATATATGGTGTGTGATTTACCTTACCATGATATTCTTTAGACGGTCTCCAGATCACCCCAAATGGCCATGTGTTTGGTCGTTACACAACCAGCACATGCCTACCTATGGAAACCGAGTACACAACATGTAATTATAAGTACACAGTATGTACTCTTGAAATTTAAAGAAACTCTTATTTATCTCAAAAACAAAATAAAACAAGATTCATCCATGAAAAAGAAGATCTAGGTTCTTTCAAACATCCCTCCTTAAAGAAAATTTGGCTTCAAATTTCCCAAGGAATCCAGCATAGAAGAAATCCCCAAACATCTCCGGGCACTACGATTATACGTCATCCTCCCTCTCCCAAGTCTAATCATGTACTATCCCATGCTACCATAGCACACTTACCAGAGAAACAAGCCATCCAAGGAGAACCTTTTAACTACGATCCATAATCTGGATAGAATTCTCCTCGAATGATGTTTCCACCTTTAGCTCAACATCTTTGGGTTGAATGACATGAGAAAGGTATTAGAAGTAATGAAAAAATTGAGAATCATGAAAGGATTGATGCATATCCTAGTACATCTTAGGTAACTACCACTGATAGGAAAATGGAAAGTCCCATTCGAAAACCTCGAATAGTTCAATATACCTTGGAAAAAGCGTACCTAGTCTCTTAATCCACATATATCCCAACCTTAGTGTGGCACGTAGAAGACCTGATCTCCGACCTCGAACTCCAGAGTTCATCTCTGTTAATCAGCATAAAACATCTTCCATGACTGTGTATTAACCATACTATTCCAAATAATATCTATCTATTTTGTGTTCTCCGAGAAAAGACGATATGCGAGTATAGCTACTTCTCTTGCATCCAGCCAACATAGGGGTGATCGGCCTGGCCTACCATACGAAGCCTCATAAGGTGACATCTGAATAGTTGTTTGAAAACTATTAATGTGGTGATATTCCATATGAGGTATGTTCTTATCACAAGAACCTCCAAAAATGTAGGATACATGCTCGATGAATGTTCTCCATAACCATAATCGTACGCTCATATTGGCTATCTATCTAGGAATGGTATGATGTACTGGGAAGTACATGTGTACCCAAAGCCCTTCATAATCCATGCTAGACATGAAAAATAAAACGCGTGTCACTATATGAAAAAATGGAGTGTTGATAACCATGTAGACGTATAATATCCTAGATGTATATCCTTCCCAGATCATCAACAAGGGAGGTCTCCTTTATCCGAACAATGTGATCATCCTTCATGATTCTATCAATGACAACCCAAAATGCATCATTCAATCGAGGCGACCTAGGAAACCCTAACACGAATTTCATCTTGACATCATTCCACTTCCACTCGGGAATGAGTAACTACTGCAAATTCCATACCGGTCGCTGATGTTTCACCTTCACCTACAGACAGATGGAACACTTCATGACAAAACTAGAAACATCTCTCCTTATACCTAGAAACAAAATCAGACGATGTAGATCTCAATACATCTTGGTGACACCAGGATGAACTGCCCAAACAATGGAAGGAATGTCATGTATCATCTCCTCGTTTATGTCTTTTGACACCCATATGCACCTATGAAAGCACAAGATCTCATCCTTGTATATGGTCCATCACGGAATAGGGTAATCTCCTATCACACTCTCCCGTTCGACTAGGCCATCATAATCTAATAGCTGCCTAATTCTAACTCGACCTAGTGGAGTGGAGGTAACAACAACCAATTAAAAGAATGCCCGCCCCTATCTATTATGCACCTCTAAAAGTATCTCATATAACAGATCCATAAGTTGCCACTCACATTTGGCCTCATTAACTTCTTGAATCTGATACCTCCCCCTCAACACATCAGTTATTATGTTTCCTTTCCTAGGAGTTTAGGCAAGCTCGAAGTCAATGGACTAAAGGTACTCAACCCACCTTCATTGTCTCAAATTTAGATCACTCCGAGTAAATATGTAATTGAAAATTTTGTGGATGGAAAAAACCACAAAATGATCTCCCAACAGATAATGTCTCCAACAGCATAAGGTATGAACAACTACAGCCAACTCGAGACCATGCATCGGTTAATTCCTATCATGTGGACTCAACTGCCAAGACCTGTACGTAATGACTCCTTCTCCAAGCATAAGAACTACTCCCAACCTGATACTTGAGGCATCACAGTAAAAAATATAGTTGTAGCCTTTCAATGAGAAAACTAGTATTGGTTCTGAATTCATCCTTTTTTTCTCCTCCTGAAAGGCTAAATCACAAGAATCAGACCACAAGAACATCACTTCCTACTTATTCAGGTTCATCAGTGGCTCTACTAGGCTTGATAAGTCGTGTATAAAATTAATGTGGTATCCATACCACCCTAGAAAACATCATACCTAAAATAAATTTTTTTTGGATGTTTCAAAGAATCTACTTCTTCCACATTCTCTAGGTCTACTGATACTTCTGTATCTAAGATAACATGACCCAATATTTGAATATGGTTCTTCCAAAAGTGGAATTTTGAGATCATAGCATATAAATGATACTCTGTAGATGTACACAAAATGATTTCCAGATGTGTGGCGTGGTCGTTTCGTGTTTGAGAGTACACCAAGATATCATTCTTCAAAACAACTACCAACTAATCCAAGTATGGATGGAAAACATAGTTCATCAGTTCCATGAAAACTATAGGCCCAATTGTGTGACCGAACAGAAAAACCACATACTTGTATAGACCCATATATTAAAGTATATAATAGATATATCAGATGGTCTAACACTCAACTCATGATAAAAAGATATCATTTCAATATATTAGAACACCTGGCCTCCTCAAAGCTGATTAAAGAGATCAGCAAACCCTGGCATGGGATATCGGTTCTTGGCCATTATGTAGTTCAACTTCTGATAATCCACACAATGTCTAATGGTATCTTCCTCCTTCTTTTCACATAAGATAGATGAACCCTAAGAAGAAGTACTAGGTCATATGAAACCCTTTGCCTACAACTCCTCCAACTACTTCTTGAGCTCCTATAACTCTAGTGTATCAATCCTATAAGGAGGAATGGACATAGGTGCCACTCCTAGAACATGCTCAATAGAGAAGTATAGAGCTCACTTAGGAGGAGAACCTAAATAATATTCAGGAAAAAAATTCCCAAAATGATGAAACACTAGAGGAATGTCCATTTGTAATGTCCCCTTGTCATCCAAATATAGAAAATCATTCAGGGATATAAGTCGTCCCTAACCATGATGCCCGGTTATCACACTTCCTTCCTAGATATCTCACTCACCCTTATGTAGAAATAGACCACCCTTTGGTGACATAAAACTCAGCATGTGGAGATAAAATTTTAAAAAGTATGGAAGGGAACTAACCAGTCCATTCGTAGAATGACATCATAGAACATCACCTCTAATATATAGAGGTCCCATATAAAGTGACACCCCAAACCTTTAGAGGGAACTCCTTGAACTATAATACTCTATCAGTTCTTATCCCCAACAAAGTTTCCTGCATCAATATATCATAAGATGAAAAGATACAGATCCCAAGGCTCTCCACAACAACAAAATATATGAAACATTGGGAAGCCCCTATATCGAAAAGTGCAGAAACTAAAACCGAGAAAATAGAATCGTACATAGATATTTAGTGGGTCTGAGATCCTACTCTTGTTAGGTCTTCTACCCTAGAAATTCCTATCTAGTACTGCAGCCTATGACCCTGCCTGACCACCCAAAGCTGATCCACCTTGTAGTCGATGAAAGCCTGCTGATTGGATTCCATGACCATGACCTCTACCTCGCCCGGAATGGCTAGAAGAACTCTAGTTCATAGACCGAGGAGAAACTGGTGGTGCTACTCCTGAATGAGGAGACCTGGAAGAACCTCTGTCACCAGTTTTTGGCCAGAAGAACAGATAGAATCACTGAACATTCCACTCTTTGGTATAGGATCAGCACTCAACTGATTCTCTAATGAAATGTGGCCTCATATTCCAACTCTTATGACACAGATATCACACCACCTGGACACCAGAAGAAGTATCTATATTCCATGGACCCCTACCCTTTGTCTCCCTATGAAATTTTCTGGTACAAGTAAAAGGGGTAGCATCTTTGGATACTGAGCAGCCTTGTCTCATATCTCAAGAAGCCCTCATATTTCACTTCATGATCAGTTCCTGGTTGACTATATAGGAGATGAAAGTCAACCTGAATATGTTCACCTGAGAATGGATGTCATGCCTGAGACCATCCTCGAACTTTCACACAAGTAATAATGTCTCACCTCCAAGAAGAGGAATAATGTGATGCAGCTTTGTGAAGCAAGAAGAGTACTCCATGACATAAAGAGTACCCTACTCAAAACTCATGAACTCTAGGGATCGATCGGCCCTCACATTCTCTCAGATGATGTTTTCAAATAATGAACACTATAAATAATCCCACACCATAACCTACTAAAGTCCCTCTTGTGAGATCACATCCCACCATCTCTTGGTGGATTTCCAAAAATATAAGTAGCGAGATTCACCCTCCTATCTAGAGGCATATCCAGGTTGTCGAAGATAGATAGCATGGATTCTAACCATGAATCTACATCATAAGGATCTCTGTCCCATGTGATGGTGGGAGTATGATGCCTCTGGAAGAGCCGCATCATCTTTTCCATAGAAGGGACAACATGCAGTACTCTTCGGAAGGTCTGCATGAACCTAATGAAGCCCCCTTAGAATTGTGCATCAACACATCTATCTAGAATAATGGATGGTGACAAGACATGAACTACAGGAGGATCAGTTAATAGTCCCTGATTAATAGTGTCTGGTGTCTGATCACAACCTTGTAACTGCTGAACAACATGACTTCTCTGTGGAATGACTTTGCAAGGTCAAGAAAAAACCGTAGATTAGTTTTATCGAGGACAGAAACATAGATGTTTAACAAGGTAAGAGGAGAAGAAAAACAATCTAAATTTAAAAAAGGTGGATACATGGAATGTACTAATATGACATGTCTTGTTTCCCTTAATCTTTCACATGGGTGTCTAATCATACCATCTCTGGTCATGTAACACCCCATTCACACAGTGTGTTTCTCTAATACATGACATGCTCGTGATTAGTGTTCCTCTACTCGAATTCTTCTTCACAACTAACCCACAAGGTTATCAAAAAACAAAAATACACAACGTGTTTATTCCAGACATGTCATCTACCACTTAGGTTTCAACTAACCATGTTTTTAGTCACACGGTTGGATAGATGGTTGTCTCTATATTACGTGTTTATTCCAGACACAACATGTACTAGAAGAAATTACACAGCGCTGTGTTGTTCTTTTCATGGACCGATACATGGTTTATACTACACGACATGTTCAAACATAACATGGTGTGTTTAACATTTTTTTATCCATATGTGTCATTATATACAACGGTGGACACATGCTATACACAACACGATGTGTACATCTGTTACACGGCATGTCCCACCAAATATTTCCCAACCCCATGTCTCTTCCCACAAAGCCAGTGACATGCTTAGGGACTATACGATGTGTAAATTCAGTACACAGAATGTACTTAATAAAAATACTTCATTCCCAAACAGAAGGACACATGGTCTGTATTTATAATTGAACACCGTGTATTCTAGGTTATTCCAGACAGTAACCCTCAGAAACTACTCAGGAACCCAGAAAAAAAACTAAAACGAACATTAAAGTGCCAAATTATGATCTGTGAGGGCACATACTCCTTGTGAATCAATGATTGGCATCATATACATTCCATATGAAAGAATAACAATGCAATGATCCATCAAATTATGGTAATGAGGGCCCATAACACCTCAAGAACCACAGTTGTAATTTATTCAAACAAAATGTTACACAAATTAATACCCTATAAAAACCAGGTATTCCATCAAGACATCTATCACAACAACATGAATATCTAAGAATCCATCTATCAAAACAACGTGAAATCACTTATTCACAATAAATGGAATTACAAAAATGCATTACATTTGATTTGTAGTAAGTTCCAATATGATTCATGATAGGTAATACCCTCATCTAATTAGTAATCAACAGAAATAGAACCTCAATAATATCAATGATAATAGAAAAAAAAACATGTGAATCACCAAACGGTGAAATCAAATCAAGTTTAATAATTACAAAATAAGAAAATAACAATATATGATGTAAATTAGATTTTCAATGTACATGGGTCAGACACACCTAGCCAAAGCACATTACCAATTATCTATTCCTTCTTATACCTATATAGATGCTTTAAAAAGCAATTCAAGAAGAAAATAAACCCTATAATACCACATTGTAATGTCTCGATTCTGGGAGCTTCCCAATGGTTCCCCTACCCAGTTCTTCACAAGTACTCAAGCGCATTTCCCCAAATTCCAGAGGGTGCCAACTAGAAGCAAGGGCCTTGGGTGTGATAGTGGGGAAACAATTACCTAATTGTTAGATTAATGAAGTGAAAATAAATAAATAACAATAGGGGAAGTAGTAATAACATGCAATAAGTAAACAATGGAGGATTGGATGTAATAAACAGCTGGATCACACATATATAAATGAGGCATGATACCTATGTCTAGGAAAGCATCCAAACAAGTCACATCTCTAGAAAATAGTACTAAACCATAATACAAAATATACAAATAAACTATATCATTATTGCATGCCTCATCTTGGTCCCATGCTCTCCAACTCCACAGTAATATCGTACTTGAAGTAGAATGGTTATATCCCTTATCTATACCTACAAATAAATAATCTGTTTGGGCCAAAAACATGTCCCAAATAGGGTGTGAGACTACTCCCAGTTGGAAACCACTTAAAGATCTATGACTAACATTCAGTGAATATTTAGGGCATCTAATAAGGAAAAAGAAACAAAGAAGTACTCATAAGTAATCAATCCTACAGATTAATTGCATTAGAATTAACATCTCAAATAAATATCTAATCACAAAAAGGTAACCCTATAGTAAGTACTCATAGCCTAACCCCTTTGGTTCAACAAAAACAAACACATGGAACCCTCTGGGAAGTACTGACAGTCTAACCCCTTTGGTTCAGCTTTTGCAAAGAATCTATGAGGAAGCACTCACTTTCAATTCCATTTATTGTATCGTATCAATAACTATAGACACTCTGGGGAAGAACTCAACATACAATTCCCCTTGTGGTCTTTTAATTAGTAATCTATAGATTCCTTGAGGGACCATAGAGTCGATCCCACTTATAGTCTCGCAACGTAAAAGTAAACAGACACTCTGGAGAATCCCTCAACGTCTACTCTCCTGAAGGTCTACTACACCAGGTTCCCACGACCCTTTGTAAGTCAATCACGCACAACAATATAAAGTAATCCAAATTAAACCTCAATAAATACTTGTCTAGAAATTATAAAACATATCACAACATGTTAGATAAAATCACTGCATCCTAACATTACTAGGCGTGGAATGAAAAGCAGCCTAACAGGTGAGGATGGACCAAACAGTAAATAATAAACATGCATGGAAAAACATCCATAACATGATAAATATAACCATGTTCACAATCATAAATATACTAGTCAAGCACACAAGGAATAATAGGCAATAACATGGATAAAAACCATAAACATGCAACAACCCGAACAAGGGTGTTGGGAACTTTTGCACATATAAAACAAAAACTAACTACAGAAAGGAACAAAACATCTACCCCAATTTTTTATGATCAATATACATGAACCTAAGGCCTTGAATTTCCCTATATTGTCGTAGATCTACAAAAACACTGAAAATTTTTAACCAAGGAAATATCATGAATGTGGTGGAATGTGGAAATTAAGATCTAGAAGAAGGAAATTAATATAATGGAGATTCCAATGCAATAGACGGTGATCGAATTAGAGATCATATGGATATTTGGAGTACCATAGAAGACTTGTATCGTATGTATGCTCTTAGATGAGACAGGTCAAGAGGGAGGAGGTTATGTCAATTAGAGATGACCCCAGTCCGTTTAATGAAATAAAAATAATGTACATTGTGTTTGATTTAAAATGTACACAACATGTACTTTCTTTTTCCAAGATCTGCTTTAGGTGGTCTCTAGATCACCTCACACAGCCATGTGTTCATCCATTACATAGCCAACACATGGCTACCTACATCAATTGAGTACACATTGTATACTTTTTTGAACATGGATTGTACGCTTGAAATTTCTAGAAACCCATATTTTTCTAAAAAACAACATGACCACAAGATTCGTATATGAAAAGAAGTTCTGGTTGTTAAATCTAAGAAAGAAGATGTGGTTACCATTTCTAGCAGGTTCCAATTTATGTATTTTTCTACCTTTTAAAAATAAATTATATTAATAACAAAATAATTAAAATTATATCATAAATATAAACCTATTTTATTATGAACATGTAACCACTAATATTCACCCAATTTCTACTATTTTTTTGTGAATGCGTTTCTTGTGTGTGTATTTCGACTACCTCCTTCTCATAGCCGTGAAGTCATTTTCCATAACAACCATTCCTCGATGGTTATTATAATGGGTTTAGATGTTATATATGATATTTATGAGAAATTTATTAATATGTAAATAATCTATAATATCTACTATCATACATCCCAATCTGTTAGAAAATGATAATGCCCATCATGTGTACATGTGGTATACCTTATCTTGAAGTGACATTATTTTTATTTCAGTTTTGATTTACATGGATTTTAATAATGATATAATTAACAAATAAATGCTATATATATGATATTATAATTATTGAGAAAAATTTAACTATTATGTACCTTTATTTCATTCTATCAGTCAGGAAATAGAAATAACGATAATATATATACATGGCCTATCATCTCCATGAATGGTGTAATTGATTTTTAGGACTATATATTTAATAGATGACTAAATATATATATATATAAGGTTTACATATACATATTTTCATCATTATAAACATTATACAAATTGTGGAAGAATTTTAAATTATTACAAACTATAGTAGCCAAACTGAAACTCTCATGAAAAACTATATAGTTGTCATCTAAAAAAGGAGATTTTAATTAAAAAAATATTAATAAATGGGAGTTTAAAAGTTATATAGGGATAAAATAGGAAATTTAAATATGTTAATCATTACAGATTGAAATTTTAATACATTGAATTTTTTTCCCGAGTTTAGATCACTTTCTATTCAATTAGAACATAAAAAATAGGATTTTTTTTCTTACTTCTATTTATCAGAGTCCATTGACATATTCATCCCATGTTTCATTTTATTGTGTATATATTTCAATTGATTATATTTTATGGTGATTTTTATAAAATATATTTGGATATTCATATCATTATGATGTTCCCTCATTCAATTTGTGTAAATTATAATATTATCAATGTTATAATAAATTTCATTAATATTATGATTTTTATCAAAATTGTTTATTATTATGTTTTTTATGTTAGATTATAATGACATATTTCTCTTTAGTCAAAAAACCTCATTCATATATATAAATTTTTTCTATAAATATTTTTATTCTTGGTTTTTATATTCTTTAATGATTTTTAAATTTATTTCTACCCATAGTTTAAATATTTAAAACATATTTAAATAAAATATCCTTGTAAAATTTGGAACACCATCCATCTAGTTTTACTGATAATGTTCAAATAATATAAACTTCAATAGACACAACATGAATGAAATTTCCTAAAATCATGTCCTTTCATTACATTGATGTATCTTTAACATGTTTCAATGTTTCTTTTCAATGGAAAATTTTAGATAAATCTTTTGAAATTATTAGATTTTAAAATTTCATTTCATATTAAATAGGGTATCCTCCTTAAAAAATATTCCAATAATGTTGAAAGTAAACATTTTAATAATGATTACATTTTTTATGATACTTATTATTTACTCAAGATGTGATTTAATTATACCATACAATTTCATTATTTAGATATATTTTGATATTACTGATTATATAATGATGATTAGAAGAAGAATTCTTCATTCCCACTAGTAGATTAAGTTATGATAAAAGCTTTATAATGATTATTTCTTTTCCACTACTTATTCAATGATGTTGTAAAAATATTTTTATGAAGCTTCTTTGTTTTCTATGGGTAATTCAATGATGAATGTTCTAAATATTTCGGAGAACATGTTAATAAATTTCATTAAATTATGGATATTACTAAAAATATATATCCCTCTAATAAATTTGGTAAATATAGATATATCTTAAGATAATAATGATGATAATTTGTATTTTACCTATTTGAGTATAGGACTCTATCCACTATGTTAGTCTTGAAATATAATCATGACTAATCATATGTTTTAATATGGAGTGGAAACAATCTATTATTATAGACTAGGTGTTGTTAATTTGGTAAGTTGAAAATTTTATACACATTTCTGTATAACCAAAACATATTACTTATAGGAAATTTTATTGCCTCATGAATCAAATTCATTGATTCCTTAATGATCGATTTATTATACAATACTATGTGTGATTAAATTAATCTATATTATTATCCATTATATATTATATATTTATTTTATATGATTTTATAATCTTTCATTACCTTTATGCTAATTCTATTCTTATGTAATAATTCTAATCTTAATTTTTTACCTTTAGTGTGAATTTGATATTTCTCATTCTTATATATTAATAGCACACATTATAATAAACGGTACTATGAATGATATGTCTAGGAGGGTTTTATTTATAAAAAACGTAGGAGGATATTATATAGATCTCTAATGAATATGTTTTTTTCATAAATGATTCCCAAGACACAAAACATATATTATTATGGTGTAAATAAATATATTTTATTTTAAAAAAACCATCTAAAAATAATTAATATTTATATATAATATTTATGTATCTTTATTGTTAGTATAAAATAATGGATTAGTTTTCTTTTGAATTCTAGAATGAATGAACATTTTTGAAAACACTTAGAAAAATCAAATGTAAAGAGTAACAATATATGTTTTTATTGACAGGAATGTTTTACTTTTCATAGATAGAATCCCTTTTTGATACTACAAGTGGAAATGGTTTTGGAAATGAAATATATAGGGGTAATTAACCTAAAATTATTTTTCATGTTTTTTAAACCATCTTTCTAGTGAATGACTATTTTCCACATACATTAATCATTGTTTAAGACCCCAAGGGAGTATTCATGGGTTAATTTATATTTTTCAAACCCCATTATATAATATTTGAATAAATTATTATTATTCAGGTAGGTTAAAGAATAGGATTCATAAATTAAAAAAAGGTTCCATGATATAGACATGAAGTCATTGATTTTCCATGAATTTTTTCTCTAACTAATGATCTATGATGGGAATGATATCATTTTTGTTGACATGGAATTAAAGATATAATGATAATGTTAGGTGGTACAAGGTATGATAAAATATTGATGTACCATTTTTGATAATATTAATATGAATTAATTTATATATTAAGATTTATTTTTGAATTTCAATTCATAAAGATAATGATTATATACTATATTTAAAGAAAAAACATCTAATAGTTCAATGATCAAATCTAAATTATATGAATTTTCTCTAAGTGATGATTGGGAAAATCTGATTTTTTTTCCCTCCAATGGAATTTTATGTAACCATATGAATTAATTGAAAATTTTCCCAAATATTCACATCAATTTCTAAATAGGGGAATTGATGTCTGATATTACAAACCAACACATGATGTTTTATATTTATGATGTTAAATTTTATATTAGAATAGAAATTACACCCATTATATTTTTCTTAATTCATATTCCAAAGGTATTATTATTTCAATTTTCATAGTGGAAACTAAACATAAATGATATGCCTTATGTGTCATAGTTTGTTGATGTTTTTTCAAAAGTATTGGTTAGACTTAATCCAAATGATGATTTTTATTTTTTTGATAAAACCAATTCATTGTGTTAAAAAAAATCATGGACATCATGTTGTGTATCTTGTATTATGTTGTTGGAATTTAATAATAAAATACAAAAGAATCATGGATGTATTTATCATGTTTCATCAACATGGGGTAAACCAATTAATTTCCATAAAAATAAAATTTTATCAATTCAAATTTTTAATGATTATAGGTAACTTTATAATATCACATTATAGAATATGTATAATTTTTAAGGATATGATAATTTTTTTTCATCTATTAACAATGGTTCGATAATTTTCCATGATTGAACTTTTATCTGTATACTATCAGTTGCGAGTCAAATGTGAAGACATAGATAAGATTTCCTTTTATATAATGAATGGTTTAATGTGATTCCTTTTCTAATAATATTTCTTGACATATATTAATGGATTTAATTAATAGTGTCTTTATATATTACAAAAATCATATTTTGGTTTCCAATATAGATATTATTATAATATAGTTCACGAGATACGAATTAAATGAATATAAATTCATAATTAATTTAATGACCCTATAAAAAGATAATTTGTACAAAAAAATTTCCCTTTCTGAATTTAAAAAATATATGTTTCATATTTTGGGGGGATTTATCTCAATAGATGGTATATTTGTGGATTGATGAAAGAAAGATGTATTTAATGGTTGGAATATACAGGAAACTATTGATGTGATCTAATTGTTTTATAGATTTTCAAGATATTATAAATATTTTAATGAATATTTCTCATTGTTGTCTGTTAAAATCACAAACATATATCTAAATGAAGACAAAATATATTCATAGATGAATGTGATGAAAATTTCATCAAACTAAAGAAATGGGCACCCAATTCAACTGATATTACACTACGCTATAGTGGGTAATGTTTTGGGGTCATAGTGGTCCATTGAATAAGTGATATGGATTTATAGTCAAGTAAGATGATATGGTTATATATTATTAATTATGATAATAAAAGGATCATGAAAGCTATTACCATACTCATCAGTTTGAATCATTTATGGTGATCTGAACATTAAATATTTTGAGTAATTTTCTTTGAGGAAAATGGTTTGAAATATATATTATTCATAAGTGTCTAGTTAATATTTTCACTTAGAATGAATTGATAATGTTTAATAGAATAATTTTTTATTTTATTAAATGTTAATATTGATCAATACATTATTATTATCTTAAAACGATCAAGGATGAAAATTCTTTGAGTTGAATGGTTTATCCTATATTATCTATATTGAGGATAATTAATGATTCAATATTTCTATATTTTAAACGGTTTTTTATTTAAACCATGTAAGACTGGGAGAAATATTATCTTTCTCACATGAGACTTCACCAATCTATTCATGTGAATAATAAAAATGTATAGATGGAAAATTTATTTTTTAAAAGGTAATTTAGTAATGTTCTTTATTTCAACATTTATTGTGATTTAATGATAGACATTTTAATGTGTTTAGGTGTTCTATCCATAAAAATATTTAATGAAATGGTTGTTGGATTTATATCAGAGTTTATACGTTGATATTCATCTTGGAACCACATAAATGTGTTGATATATAAATGTCGATTTCAAGTGGGGAAACATGAAGATAAATATTTTAGAGTATATATCACCTTGATTGGTATTTCAGTATGATAATGATGGGTGATAAATTTATAATGGGACCTGGCAACCATTTCTCATATTAGAATGCAAATTAGAAAACATCACCATGTATTTTTTCATTAGCCACACCAAAAAATCAAAAGCACATAATGTTTTTTATATTGTAGTAAATAACATAATTAATTCATCACACTTCATTTATTTTAATAGATATTTATTTCTTGATCATATTTATAGAATATATATAATTGGATTGGTTTGGTTTCATAGATTACTAACTTCTATTATATATTATCGGAATCTAAGGTTTAATTATATATTATGGAAAATATTTTAGCATGCTTTAGATTCAGATTTGTTTCTCAGTGCATTATATCACCAAAATACCGGTGACCAGTAATACAGAATCATATAAAACAAATAGTGTATATAGAAATTGTGATCTATTCATATTAAATTTTATTGGAACAAACACCTTACAGTAGTCCTGTTTTTATAAAATAATAGAATTAACACAATTATTCATATATCTTGTTAGGAATAAATTCAAACAAATAATTATAGAAATATAATGTTCTATGATGATCCAATAAAAATAATATATTGGGTCCTATAATAATTTTTTAAATTCAATATAGAGTTAGATGCATTTAGAAGAACATAATGATGGCTAATAATGAGAAGAAATGTTTCGTAAGATTCATTAGGGTAATAAAAAAATCAATGTCTGTGAGAAGGTATTTTTATGAATTTCTACATGTACGGTAGGCTTTAGATATTAATATAAGATATTGTTGATCCCTAGGTACATTGGGCCCTTTGATATTCTTGATTGATTGGGGATGGTAATTTATCTCTGGGAACATCCATAGAACATATTCTATGTTTATGATGTGTTTCATGTATCTATCATGAGGAAGTGTATATCTAACAAATCACATATAAAAAATAATATGTTTAACCAGAAATAGATCGTCATTCTAATGAATTAGTATGTATTCAAATATTTGATTTTCTATTTAATTTTCTAAGAATAAGACTACTATCCCTCTTAATTTTTATTACTAGATTCATGAATTTAAATAAGATACATTTGATCAAGATGATGTGATAAAAATGATATATCCTCATTTTTTGTATCATAGAGTAAAAAAAATTTTGTAAAAAATAATTTATGTATATAATGTAACACATTAATATTTAATGATTTATTTCACTTCAAATGAATACAGTTTCATTAATAGATTATGATACATGAAATCCTTAGTCTATATGAATTGTTATACTTTATACAATTATAACCTAACTATTAATTAAGAATAATGGATAAGAATAATCTTATATTGAAGATTATGAAATAAATTATTGATAAGGAAAATATAATAATAAATATGTTCTCAATTATTTGAAATGTCTTTATGTGTTTCAAAATTACATTATTTTATTGTTAATGGTATTTAATAATTTTTATGAGAGAATAATATAATATGTTTATTCCAGTTTTATAAAATTTATTTTATAAAATGAATTTTATTTTTTGATTCTGAATTGAAATTTTTTTATAATGAGTTCATGATAATATTATTAAAATATCGACTTCTCAATGAATAGTTTATGAATTTATTTTTATTGAAACTTTTATTTTCAAATGAATATAAAATGATTAATTGTATTTTTAAATTACCTAAATGATTGAATTTTGTTATTTATAATTATTAATCAATCAATTATGGTTTTTTTCAATTATGGTGAAAAGTCATTTTATACTTAATAACACATTTTTTATATAGAACCCCATTTCTCCACATTTTGAACGTTCAATTTTAAATTAAGTTCTATGAATTTGAGGAATTAAATTGGATGAAATGGATAATAATTTTCAATCAATATTTAAATATTTTCTAATGAGGCTGCCTTCATTTTTTTTCAAAAAAACCAGTGTTCATATAATTTTATATTTGGGGTAATGGTTTGAAATCATTTAACCACGAATTCAACCTTGATGTAAGAGTTTGTTTTCGAATTATACATGTAAAAATAATATATTATAGAAATATTTTGACCCCCTCGAGTCACACATTCGTATTTTCTATCAATTTCAAAACATTCAGATTTAGTATGAAATTATTTAATATTAATATTTTAACAAATTCCATCTATATCCTCTTGACAACATATTAATGGACACCCATGTGTTCTCATATATAAACAAAATTGAAAATCGAGATCAACCAAAAACAAAAAATTATCTTATTAAATTCCATAACCATGGTTTAAATATTATGTTATTCTAAAAATATCATTCAATGGGTCCTTAAGAATGTATGTAATGGTGTCCAACCGAAGAAGTCGTAATCATTTACCCTGATATCATTCAATTTTTACAACATCATTCTGTATTAAATCTATAATATTCATCATAATATAACAATTTAATTATATTAAATTTATAGAAATTATAATATGATAATGTCACCACCAATATTTACAAAAATTTCCATCAATTGGGATGTAAAAGTATCACTCTTATGCATGTGTAGTCTACCACCTTCACTTTACAATAATATTTAATTTCCATGACCATAGTTTATAGACAGTTATTATCAAGTGGTCAAATTTTTTAAAATATATTTGTAAAAAAATTATTACCCTAAAATTTTATTATTATATCTATATTCATGTCATTTGTTCCATTAGAAAATGGTATCATCGATTATGGGCATGCATAGACAATAAACTCCATAAAGCAATGTGAATCTCTTTTTGATTTAACATTTAATGGATGGTAGTAATGACATATTTGATAAATTTATATTATATATGTTATATGATAATGATTATGGGAATTTTAATTAATATATACCTTTATTTTTTCATCTTTCAAAAAGTGAAAATAATGGTCTTATGTGCATACAGCCTACCGTCTATGTGCACCATCTAATTTATTCTTTTATCTACATATTAAATAGTTGAACCTAAATTTATATATATATATAAAGAAAATATTATATATTTATAACATGAAAAATATTATACCCATTATGGATTTATGATAATTTTTCATGGAATGGAATTTCCAAACTGAATCACTTCTAAAAATGATATAGTCATATCCCAGAAATGATGATTTTAATATGGAAGTATTAATAAATTATTGATGAAAGATTATAAGTTGATAAAATATGATATTTTATGAAAGAAAATTGTATTTAATGATGTATAAATAATTTAAATTTTTTATACCAGAGGATAATGTGCTTTTGAAAAATATTGAACATGTGGTAAGGGATTTTCTTCTCACAATATTTTTTGGGGACCACATGTAAAAATCACCCGATTATTAGTTTATATTTTTTATATAATTCTCATGAATTTATTTTATGATTCATCTATATAATATTTTTCAGATATTAAATTCCCTATATTATTCTCACATTAAGGAGTTATTTTTTTTAATGTTACCAATGTTGTTATAAATTTATGTCACAATAATATTTTTTATCATGATTCATTGTGATTTGGTTTCTGTTGAAGAAATATTTTGACCAATCTATGATGAATCACATGACTATAAATTCTATTTGATAATTTCTAAATTTAATTTTTTTTTCTTTAGTTTCATATATATAAAAACTCATGAGGGATAAATAATTATTTAATGAAAAATTGTATATTTATCTCTTCGGTTGAATATATATATTTTGATATATCTTTGTTTTCTAAAAATATTAAATAATATTTGTTGATATTAAAATATTATTGTTTAAAAAAATATGATCTGTTTAAATTTTGTTAAATGTATTATTATTTTTCATTTTTTGAAAAATTTACATTGGAATTTTTATAATAATATGTGGATGGAATCTTTATTTTAACATACATAGGATGAAAATTTTTTCCAATTAGCATGACTGATCAATGAATTGAAGCTTCCATTAAATTATTCCAATTTTATTTTTAGAGAATATATTTTCCATTATATTTTTAAAATTCTTATATTTTAATTTTTTTCAATTTAATATTTTTAACTTCTCCAAATATTCTAAAAATATTATTATTTCATTTTTCATATATTATAATAGTTATTGATGTTTATTATTCTATATTGGGGATGTGTTACAATAATTATTATAATTTATGATAAAACCTTTAAGAAAATTATGTTTTTAATTCATTATATTAAGAGAATCGGATGATATATTTAGAAACTCATTTCACTTCCATGGGTTATAAGATGTTGAATTCTTCATGATCATGGGGAAAAATTATTTATATTTTCATGTTATAATGGGTGGGATTAAAATTTTATATCTCTTTAATATATTGAATAATAATTGATATATTATTAGATAACAAAAACTGGAATAGCCTGTGAACATGATTCAGTAAAGAATGCTTTCTACTATGATAGTATTCTGAGTAATCCATCACAAAATATATGATGTAATATGTAGTGACACCAATAAAATGTGATATTATTTTAAATTATTCTTGGGTAGGGAAGTTATCTTCTATTCAAATGTGTTTACCAGAAACTTATGTATTATAATAGTTTTTCCCCTCTTAAACCATGTTCATTGATTATTTTATGATTCATTTATAATAAACTATAATCATATCTATCGTGATTCATAATTTCTATCTATGATATGAACATTATTTTTTTCAAATGAGAATATCTTGTTCTCATATAGTTATTCTCATGTTATACTATATTCAAAATTTATATATACATTATATATGACTACTAACAATCTGGTGACACATTTTTGTTATATTTTCATTTATTGTCTTATAAATAAATTTTGTAAGTCTTATATGTTTTGGAATTTTGAGAGTTATGCATAATTTAGTGTGAGATGTTGTATATATCAAATGAAAAAGTTTTTTAGGTATCCAAGTTTCATAAGACACTAATCTAATGCGTTTTTGACCTGAATTGTAATGTTATGTATTTTATCATTCATATAATAATATTTACTATTTATTTTTGAAAAGTATGGGTCCTTATAATTCTAGTTCAAATTGACATTAATCTCCCAAGATAAATATTATGTCAACAATAAAAATAATTTAATCATTCAATGGATATTTGGATGAATATTGAATCATGATAATATAAACATGTAATATATATATAAATGTAAAAATCATAAAACCATTAACATATTATGTTTAATTTATTTTAGGTTTTTATGGATTCTAGGATGAAATATTGATTCTATAACATATCAAGAAGTGGCAGATGATATGGTGATTGGTTCTATTATCATGTGGTTCTACCATGGATGGATATGAAATATACTAACTAACGTATTGTTTGGTGCATACTGATTCTAACCATGTAAGATAAACATGTGATATAATGTCTTGGACATGTATTTCTATAATATTCATGTTAATGGTTTTCTAAATACTAAGTGGAAAAAAATTAGATTATTTAGGCTACTATTCCACCTCTCAATTAGGTACTTATATCATTAATTTCAACCCATAATCAATTTTGGGAGTTTTTGATGGTTTTATGGAGTGATATTTGGGAATATCCATTAAAAACACTTGGATTTTCATAATGTTTTTTGATATCTTCATTGAATTGATTGTAATATCTATGTGGTCTCAATAATTTAGAATCTTCTCAATTTCAATATGTTGATATCTCTTAACCACTATATCATGTATAGAATTTTTGAAGCTACATACATTAATATATTGGTTTTTATTATATTTCCCTCAATATTAGAAGGGATTTAGATTATTTGATCTAATAATTTGTTCTCGAACCATAAAACATATCTTTTTTATAATATTGTATTGTTTAGGGAATGTATTTTATATTTTCTATGAGACTAGATAATATCATATGTTTTTTTAAATTATGATATCAACTAGGGACGTAAATTTCATGTATTGTGTGAAAAATTTCGATATATATAAAATTGTTTTTCACTGATATTTTTTTATTAAAAATAGGAATTTTTTGGCACAAGTATAAATTGAAATTTTATTTTTATTATCAATGAGGAAATGTATTATATATTATTAAAAATAATTACAAAATGTGTTTCCTCATTTTATTTTTTTCTACTTTAAAATGTGTTTTATGGTTTTGTTCATAGAAATATTTTTGATATAAATTAATTTATTTTTGAAAATATTTTTTCCTAATTATCTATAAAAAATTAATGATATTAATATAGTATTGGGATATGTTTTATATGTTACATTATAATTTCACAATTAAATTTTGAAAAATATGTGTGTCTTTGTGTGTTAAAAGGGAATTATTAATTTCTATTTCTGAAATTACCTTATAGTTACCCATAGTTAATTAATGGAATAAGGTGTGCGAATTATGGATTTCAACATTTGGGATAACCTAGTTCCAATGATTACAATCACTATAAAATGAGATTTTATATGTGGGAAATGAATAATATATTATATTCTCGTGTTATAAATGAATTTCTTTGGTTATGTTTTTTGGTGTTAATGTATGGTGGAATTTTTATAATGATGTATTTTTTATTGGAAGGTGGGAATAAGGGAATATCCAATATATTATAGAGAAAAATCATATTCCAATAGATTTTATGAAATTTAGTATTTTACTGTAGTATATCAATATGATAAGTTTTCATAAAATTCAGTGGAATAATATTTTTATGAAAATTGTTATGAGTGAATGTAATATTTTTGTTTTGTGAAATGTTAACTAAAATAATAATATTATTTTTTTATTTTTTTTTCTAAAAAATAATAAAATAATATTATATAAATATTATTTCATTTTCGATACCATAATAATGATTTCTCAACAAGATAAGAAATTGTATTTCCTATACTAAAAAACTCAGTTTAGAGCTACCGAAACACATATTGGATTTTTATTTAATACATTTTTACCCCTAATGGTATCTTAGAATTCAATATTATTTTGTCACAAATATATATATATAGAAACACACTCTCTATAATAAATTATATGCAAATATTTTTAAAAATTAGATGATATAATTACCAATTTTGTGGATTAATTTTAGATCTATTTTAATGGGTATGAGTAATATTCCAAAATTTTAAGATAGTTTTATCTTTAGAGGAATTTATTTTTCCTGATAGCTAGAGATACATTCAAAATTAACTCTTTCTAAATTGAAATATAATATATAGTTCTATCATAACCATTAAATTAGAGGAATAATAGTAATAAAAACATTATAAAATTTATTTATAAATGTATTATATAAATAAAATATATTTATAATTTTAATATGATGATGTAGCTAAACTTTATATGATTCAAAAAAATATGTTTTAAAAAATTATTTTGTTTCTGTTTCTAAGAAAAATATATAATATTGGTTTTTCAATCTTTTAAAATTTATTTAATAAGAGATTAAATAATTATTTACATATTTCTATAGAGTGATATTTTTTAAATGATTGATTTTTATATGAATAATTAATAAAATTATTTTTATTAAAACATGATGATTGTTTCTATGAATTAAAAATTTATTTATCTAAAAGATATTTAATAATATAAATAGTATGTTTATACTATTTTTAAACCAATTATATTCGTTATAATTATTTATATGGTTCATTTTTTCAACAAGTTATTAAATAAAAATCGACATAATTTTTTGGATATAGTGATTTCATTACATTTTAATGGATTAATATGAATCTATGTTAATACAAATTATTGAATTAATTTTTTTAAAATGGATTAAATTATTAAAATAATGATTTTCCTTGAATGTTTAGATAATACATAATTTTTTTCATAACTAATATTAAGAAAAGTGAAAAATTATCATTTTTGTTCAGGTAAAATTATGCTTACCAGAGGATTCAACCAATAGATAAATTTATTTTTTTCCATAAAACATTAAAAAATCTGATTTTGTTCTCATTTAAAGAACATAAAATATCTAAATTTTGAATTTTTTGTTCACTCAGTTGTATTAGGCTTCAATATAACATAACTTTGTTTTAATCTCTTAATAAATTTCATGTGTTTCCTTTTTCACTCTAATAAAATAACATACATCCTTTCTATTATTTACACCACCTTGAACTATCTAGATTTACAAAACCTAACCATATTCTCTTTTCAATTTAAATATTCATGAAGTAGATGTTTGTTGTCCTTAAAATTGCACTCAAATGTACCTTATTATATGATATAATATAGGACTACTAAAGATGAGGTATTTATCTCAGCCAACCTCTCCAATTTTTTCTTTTTCTTCCTTCTAAAAATATATTATATTCATAATGAAATAATATTTTCAATATATTAAATATAATTATATTTTATTATGAATATGTAACAAATAATATTACCCATATTTCCCATCATGTTGATTGTGAATGTGTTTCTCGTGGTTAAATTTCGACTTCCCTATTCTCATTATCATAAAAATCATTTTCTATCACCATAGTATATAGATGGTTAGTATGATGGGTTTAGTATTTAAATATGATATTTATGAGAAAGTTATTCCGAAATATTGAAAGTATCATATCAACAATATTACATCCCAGTCCACTGGAAAATGATAATGTCTATCATGAGTAGATGTTGTATACTGTAACGTCCCGGATCAAGGTGCCACAAAACAGGTGCCCTGAACCTGGTTGGTCACATGAGCTCAAGAGCATTTCCCCAAACGCTAGAGTCTTCCAACTAGATGCATGGTCCTTAGACTGATAGTGGAGAAACTATTCCCTCATTTTAAAAGTGTATCACAATGGAATAAATATAAAAACACAACAACAGAAGTAGTAAACAATATAAAACTAAAAAATAAAATGGAACTGAAGTAAAAGATAACCAAAATTTATATGTAAAATGATGAAACTAGTCACTAATTCTATGAAATCAGCCAAAATAGGATACAGTTCAATCATATATAATACAGTATAAGGTAAAAGTATAGCAAAACAAAACCAAAAAGTACAACAGGAATGCACCAACATCGAAAGCCTAAGCTCGGTCCCATGCTCTCTGAATCCTCTACCACAATAATGTACCAATGTAAGGACCCTTTCCCTTATCAAAACCTATAGTAATATATTCTAGTTGGGCCCAAGACATGACCCAATGAGGGTGTGAGAAATAAATCCTAGCAAGAAACCACCAAAGGCCCATGCCTAACTGTCAGTGAAAGTGTGCAATAGTAGTGTACAATATTAAAATGCAATAAAATATGAAGTACTCAAAATTAAATATCTCTAGTAGTTACATTTCCTTTTCAATAATTATTTTACAATTCCAAGCTTATGCTTTATATTGGAAGGTAGAACATAAGAAATCACCACAGTGAATATTCAAAGAAAACATTTTCCTTAGACAAGCAGGTCCTTACACTCAGGCAAGCATAAATGAAACCCTCATGTTACTACCCTTGGGAATAATGAATATTTCCCTCAAGAATACGAGTTATCTCCGTCAGGCTGAGATGCTATGAATATCAGGAATAATAATATTTCCCTCTGGCTAAACAGAGTTCCGTCCTTATGCTAACAAAACCATCCCCTCAGGCGTAACAAAACATAGAAAGTAATCGGTCTGACCCAAACACATAACAAGAAATTTTAAATTTGTTTCCTATCAATAGAACTAAAAAATTCTATCATCAAGGCATTCCCTTGGGTATCCTGAACAAACACCTAAACAAGGTGAAGGCAGCCAGAAGGTGGCCCTAGATCAAGGCAATGATCTCAAACTACAGTTTATATTTATTTTTTTCATTACCAGTGGAATTCTAGGTATCAAAACAGACAATGTCTCATCCATACAACACTCGAAACAAGTGCATGTGGCACAACGGTACATAGAATCAACTCAACAATGTGAAATAAACACAGGACAACCAACCTCGATCTTCTTAGATTGATATATGCTGAAGGAACCTCCCGAAACACCCAATAACATCATTGATAGTAGGTAAATGACTTCTAGTTCAAACATATATAAAATCCCTCATGGAAATAATTGGAAGGAAAGGTTCGTGAAGATGGAAGTCCTTACCCAGGCGGTCCAAAAAATATTGAAGGAGGAAGAATCGGTGTCCCAATGAGTGGTCGGGAACTCCTCTAATTCTCAGCCTCCTCTTCCACTTCTCTAGTTGAGTTCTTTGCCACCTCTTCCAAATGAGGAAGCTACTGCCTATTTTATGTGAAAGAAACTTTAATACACGGCGTGTAATTTCACATACATGACGTGTAATTTCCTTTTAAACTCTTCCTATAGAGGCTACTTTATACCGCCCCATTGTTCAACTATCGAATGACTACACAACATGTATTACTAAGTACACAGTGTGTGATTTTCTTTATAGCATTAACTGCTGACTAGCCTACATTCCCTATTTTCACATCCTACACATCCAAATTAAATGGTTTGTGTACAAGTACAGGACGTTTAGTCAGTTTATTATACATTTAAACATTGACAATCCTGCACACCCTATATTTTTGTCCCACATGGCCAATGTACACAATGTGTGTTTGAAAGTACACAATGTGTACAATAAATTTGAGATTTTTTCAAAATTTTCCCTTATTTTCTCAAAAAAACTTAGGGAAAATAAAAATAAGAAACCCGTACCTCAAGAACATAAAATACATTTTTAAAAACTTCCCCCATTAATGTAATTCGTCCATGAATTTTCCTTCCAATGGTGGTGAAGATAAAGCAGAGAAAAATTCTTGCCACTAATCATGCACGTCGGTCTCCTACTCCTAGGTTTTTTCTTGCACTCATCCATGCTGGAATATCACCCATACGAGAGGAACAGACCGACCTCAGAGAACCTTTGTTCTCTTATCCACAATACGAATCAGATTCTCCTCAAAGGATGCATCAACCTGAAGTTCAATCTCCTCAGGGTGAAAATCGTGAGATGGGTCTGAGTTATAACGGATCCGCTGATATACGTGGATGATGTCGTGCATGGCCCCGTACCTCTATGGTAACTACAATCGATACGCAACCGGCCTGACTCTGTCTAGAATCTCAAACAGTCCTACATACATAGTTGAATGTTTACCCTGTCTTCTGATCTGCTTGTGTCCCACCCTCGGTGAAACACACTAGAAAACCTTATCCACGACCATGAACACCAAGAGTCGTCTACACCGACCAACATAACATTTTTGATGAGACTGCATAGTAGAAATCCACTTCTGAATCAACAGGAAATTCTCTGTAGTATCTTGCACGAGACGTGGTCCTAATAAAGCTACCTCACCTACCTACAACCCGCATAAGGGTGATCGGTATGGCCTACCATATAAATCCTCGTAAGGTTAAATCTCAATAGTTTCATGCAAACTATTATTGTTGGAAAACATGACCAGGGGTATATGATTCTCCCAAGATCCCCCATAGTCTAGGAAGCATGCACGCAGAATGACTTCTAGCACTTATATTGTACACTCTGACTAGCCATCAATGTGAGGGTAGTAAGTTGTTCTCAGAAGCACCTGTGTACCTAGCACCCTCTCAAAACCCTGATAGAAACGAGGCATAAAACAGGTGTCTATATACGAAATGATATATTGAGGGACCCCATGAAGATGTACTACCTCTCTTATATACAACATCCAAATCTCATCAACATCGAAGGTCCTCTTGATCGGGGAAAAGTGAGCTACCTTCGTAAGTCTGTCCACAACAACCCATGTGACATCACTACCTCGAGGTGACCTCGACAACCCGATCATAAAGTCTATTGAGACATCATCTCATTTACATTCCTATGTGGGTAATTGTTGTAACAGTCCAAGTGGCCTCTAATGCTTCGCTATCACATTCTGACAGGTGGAACACCTTGCAACAAAACCAGCTACCTCTCGTTTCATACATGGTTACCAATACTGATATCTCAAGTCACAGAACATATTGTTATGTCTAGGATGCACTACCCACAGTAATGCATGAAATTACTTCATCAACTCCTTGTGTGTTTTTCCGGGAACCCACACTCGTCCATGGATACGTAGTATCTCGTCATCACCTATCGTCCGACCAAGAGGTGGGTCCTCACTTTTCACCTACCCCTGTAGAACTAGGATTTCATAATCTAATAGATGTCTCATCCTCACTCAATCTAGGAGGGTAGAAGTCACAACTAAAGATGAAATATAGGTTCACCCCTGAATATCATTCATCTCTAAATGCATCATAGAGAACAATTCCATAATCCTCCACTCGCCACTTTCCTCTTGCACTGCCTATATTTGAGTCATCCTACTCAGCGGATCAGATACTCTGTTACCCTTACTACGTGTATAAGAAATATCAAAGTCAAAGGGCTGAAGGTATTCAATCCACCTTCACTATATCAAGTTCAAGCCAAGCTAGGTAAAGATGTATTTAAGAATATTTTGGTCCATAAACACCAAAAAAACTTATCCCAAGAGACAATTTCTCCAAAAGCATAACACAAGAACAACTAAATGCAACTCGAGATCAAGAGTCGTGTAATTCCTCTCATGTGGCCTCAACTACCGTGACCCGTATGCAACTACTCGATAACCCTGCATCAACACTACTCCCATCATAATTCCTGATGCATCACAGTAAAATATATAGCTCTTCCACAGTTCTGGAAGTATCATGAATCATGTTGATGTCAAACTTCCCTTAAGCTTCTAAAAGGCTATCTCGCATGATTCGGATCAATGGAACATCATACCCTTATTAGTCAAACCCGTCAATGGCACTTCTAAGAGGGATAATTCCTGTATAAAATCCCTATACTAACCAACCATCCCCAAGAAACACTGTATTTCATACATGTTCATAGGCTTCTCCTAGGAAACTTCTGATCTCACTTTATATGGGTCTACTACAACTCCTGCCTCTAATATAATATGACCTAGGAAGTGAATCTCGTCCATCCAAAAGTGGCACTTTGAGATCATAGAATATAATTGATGCTCTCTCAATGTACTCAGTATGATCTCAAGATGGGTGGCATGGCCAGGTCAATTGTGAGAGTACACCAAGATATCGTCCATGAAGACTACCACAAAAGAATATAGATATGGGTGGAACACACAATTCATGAGATCCATGAAAACTATTGGCACGTTTGTGAGTCCGAATGGTGTGGCCATGTACTCGTATAGAACATATCTGCTTCAAAAGGCTATAAGTGGTATGTTTGATGGTCTAATTCACAAACTGGTGATATCTGTATCTCAAGTAAATCATTGAGAACACTCGTGCTCCTCGAAGTTGATAAAAAAGATCATCAATCCTCAGTAAAAAATATCAGTTCTTAATAGTCAATTTGTTTAGTTTTTGATAATCCACACAAATTTTGATGGTACCATCCGCTTTCATAGAGAAAATTATTGGCAGACCCCATATAGAAATAGTGGGTCGGATAAAACCCTTGGCTTGAAACTCCTCTAACTGCCTCTTTAGCTCCTGGAATTCTGGCATAGCCATCCAATAAAGAAGAATGGACAAATGTTTCGCTCATGGCCCATGGTTAATTGAGAAGTACGCCTCTTTCTCTGGATTTAGACCTAAAATTTTGTCCAGGAAGACATTGCTGAAATGATTAACCACTAGAGAGAAATCCTTCTGACATGTTTTTCGGTCTTCTAAATATAAACATGAAATCTGGGATGTCACTCCAACTCACCCACGATGCTCGGGTCTATCTCGGATCTCCTGTATATCTCATTCACCTTTGTATTGAATCTCACCACCCTATGGTGAAGTGAAACTCAACCCACGATGATTGAAATCCACAAAGGCTCAAAATGGTACCAACCGGTCCATCCCGAGAATGGCATCATAGACTATCATATCTAAGACATATATGTCCAATAGAAAGTGACATCCACCAACCTCTAGGGAACACTCCTTGCACTGACCCACACCTATCGTTCTAATTCCCGAAATAGTGTCTAGCTTCATGATATCAGAAGAAGGGGGAATGCAGAGACCAAGGCTCTCCCAAAAAGGCATAGATAAAATGATATTTGTAGCACAAGTATCAAAAAGTATAGAAGATAAAATAGAAGTTACTAGAATAGTACCTCTAAGAGTGGATGGTCCATGATCGTGCTCTTGTTGGGTTTGTTTCACTGCAAATGTATGCCCAGTTTTGCAGCCATGGGACATAACCATGCTACCCTGAGCTGACTCGCCCTATTGTCTTTGAGATTCTGGTGTCTGCCTACCATGGCCACGACCACCACCTCTGTAACATCCCAAGTAAGTAATGAATAATAGATATTTTTATCTATGTCTATTAATGATTAAGATAGTGTTATAGAGTCTTAAAATGAAAATAAATACAATCTTATGCATGGAATACACTAATATTTTTAAAAGATTGTTTTAGTGCCTTTTGATGGCAAACCATTTTTGAATCTATATTTTGACAATTTTATAAACTATGTTTGTCAAAATAAATTTATTCTTTATGATTGGGACATCAAAATTTACCTTGTGTGAATTTTTGGTATTTTTCTGACAGTATTCATTTTTTTAATGAATAGTGAAAAATACTGCATTTTACATCAAAACTGCTTTTTAATCTATTTTATTTATATGATTATATTATCTTTTGAATTGGTGTTAATGTGTAATATGAATATATATTTACCATTTTATCCAATGGTGGTCATTGGAATCAATTTCAGTTTGAAATTAGACTTAAACTGGTGTCAATCTTTTGATACTTATTGTTTTGTAAAAACACGCTTTTTGCTCTGGCAGCGGGAATTAATTATTAAATTAATTAATTTGACTTATATGATTTTAATTTTGTAAAATAGACTTCATTTTTGAATTCGGAATATCAAATATAGCTTAGGGTGAATTTTTTGTAATTTTCTGAAAAACTTCAATTTTTGATGAATAGTGAAACCACTAAGTGGTAATCAAGCAAACTGATTTTTCAGTTAAATGAAAGTTTACCACTAATGTGTATTGAATTTTGAAAATCCGACATACATGGTTGTCATTAAGAAGTAAAATGTGGTTCAATGAGATTAAAATAATTTTTTGGTGAATAGTAACTTATTAAGTTTTTAATCGCGATTAGTGGTAATTAGTGTAGTTTAAGGTATAAATAATGCTTTAATAATATGAAATGACCTAGAAACATGTCCCAACCTTATTGGTTGTGTCATGGCCGACCAAGACAATCCATGGGTCAACTTGGGGACCCCATGGAGACATTTTGGTTGGGAAATGACATAAATAACTTTTTATTAAATGTTAAAGTAAAAATGACACAAACAAGAGATGTTTTACGAAAACAATTTTTACATGGGGTTATGAAGATCCGATTTCTGATTATAAATAGTCATTGGAAAGATAAAACTATTTCCTACATCATAGTATTTTTTTATAATTTTTAGACATTAAATAAATTAAATTATTTATGACATAATAATGGTGCAGCGATGACATCATTATTTGACGATTTAAATAAAATGAAAAGATAATGTAAAATCTATGAACTACACATGTCCAAAACCAATTGGATGAGTGTATTTAGAACCCTTATCCCATTATCCACGAATTATATAAATGTGGGACCTTTTAAAACCGAAACACATTTTCAAATAAAGTAATATTTCTTTACTTTCCAAAAGTGCCCCTCCTCTCCTCTTATAAAAGGCCCCCACCTCTACCTCATTTCACACACTCCTCAAGCCTTTGGCTCGGCCAACCCCTGCCCATTTACTCTCCGCACATCTCTCTCCTCATCCTAGAGGATTCCCTTTGGGAAGAATCCTTTCAAAAGAAGCATTTAGGCTCAAATCAAAAGGAGTTACACTTTTAAAGGTAATTCATTCTCTCATGTTCATTTGTTTTATTTTGCTTCTCCAACCACCTAAACTCTTTTTATTTACTTCTTTTGTAACAACACCAGTATCGTCAATGTACTAGGATGTTGTTATAAGATTTATTTGAGCTACACTTTCACAAAACTACATCAAATGGTTAAAGAACATACGGTTTCCGTGGATGGCGAAATTCTGCCTCCCGAAACGATGATTGTTCAATACTCATTTAACACCTTCAAAGGTGGCCATTATGATGACACTATTTTTATATATGATATATAATATGTTTATTTTTTTCCTTAAGCTTCTGTTTTTTTTCATTTTGGGCAGACCTTTATGGTTTCCATTATGGGTAAACACGATATCTTCATTTTAGGAAGTGCGGACTACCGCCCCCTGAAAGTGATTTGATTCGTTAATACCATATGTGGGATGTGTAAAGGATAAAGTTAATGATATTATATATGTTATTATACTGGAATTATAATATACTCTTATATCATTATGATTCCATTCCAGAAAATACGAAATAGAAATGGAAGTAGCGTTCATGCGTACGTACGGCTTACCGTCTCCATGAACGGTGCATTTCATTTCATACCTCTAAATGTGATGTAATATTATAAATACATGTATATGATGAATATATATGATATAAATGTTATCCAAATCATTAATATCATTCTGGATATAATGAACCTTTGACCAAATTAACAACATGTAAGTGTAAGAAGTCTATTTTTGACTTAAGAACCAAATACCGACAAAATGAACACTATTAACTTAAATGATTACATGATGTTCATAACATGGTATAAAAGGAATAATGAACTTAGAAAAGGTTCATAAGCAAGTAGATATTAACTCAAGTTTATTATTCGGGAGATTAAAGAACGGTCGGGTCAAGTCGGATACGAGGTATGGGACTTCGTCTCAATCTCCTTTCATTGAGGCATATTTTATTTTATACACAACTTTATTTTATACGGTGTATAAACCCCTTTGACTTTTACGTTTATTCAAAGGGAATATTTTTTATATGAAGCGTTTACTAAACGACAAAAGGGAATGTTTTTGTCGTATGTATGTGGCGACAACGACTTCTCTGCCGTCGTGACCGTTATTTGAGTTTCAGCTTCCTCTACAAGCCATACCTTCTTTTTAAAAGAAAAATAAATACCATGTTTTACTTTTATTTTATTTTAGTATTGAAAATGGTTTTCATAATGTTTTTATATCAATGTGTTGTATTGATATCTCGTGATTGAAATGTGGAAATTTTATGTTACCTTTATGCATGTTTTATGTGATATGATTATGTTATGGTTCTTGGGCATTATTATGAAGACGGGTGGTTCCGTGATAAACTAAGGGCAGGTGAGCCCGTTATAGCTCTCCAATGCATTGGGTAACGCGAAGGAGTAAAACGTTAAGGTTTTCCGAAAATATTTTAGGGAATATACTGTGATGGGTATTCCAAACGTAACCAAGAGGGTTACTCCCTACGTAAGAATGTTATGAATGCCTCAAGTTACCTTTATGTCTTATGATTTATATGATTTATTCATGATTTGATGAGGTATGTTAAAGTGCTTATGTTTTATGGGTAAAGTATGATCTCATACTTATGTACATATGTACCCATGTTTCCTTTCCATATTTTTATAACCCATACTGATATTTTTATGCTCATCCCAAGTTTTTTTTTGAAATGTTTTTCACAGGTCAAGGGAAAGGTACATGATATGATGATAGTGTCAAGGAAGTGTCAAGAAATAATCCATGTTTTATTTTAAATGTGTTTCCATTGATGGGAATGAAGAATACTATCTTTATGTAACCACTTTGTTTATATGTGGAATGTAATGCAAGTTTTATGATCTAATTCTCTAAAACTCTAAACCCGAAAAGATCCTCAATGTGTAATCTTGTAATAACTCAAGATTAAGTAAGGTTTAAGTCTGAGGCCTTATAGTTGGTATCAAAGGTCGGTTTAGATAACTTTAGGAGTTATAATTCTATTAAATGATTATCCAAAAATATTTTTTTTTGAAATGATATAGAATTTAAAGATTACCATGTTGCTTCATCTAAGACATGTTTGTTCAGAATGGTTTTCCGCAGAGGAAACAGGGAAGCAGTGCTAGGAAGGCATACATAAGGAAATAACCTTCCGAATCAGCATCCCGAGATGGTCGGAATTGGAACTGAACAGTTTGTTGCAGTAATGGCGCAGTTGACTCAAGCGATAAATGGTGGTGGTATCCATGCACGAGATCAGCCAGATCAACCGCAGAGGAACATGTCAGTGGTGGAACATTTCATGAGGAAACATCCACCATCATTCAGAGGATCATCTGACCCTGTGCTAGCTGAAGTGTGGATTAAAGCACTGGAGAAGATTTTTGATGTCATGGGGTGTTCAGACAATCAAAAGATTAGTCTTGCTATTTACCGTTTGGAGGGTGAAGCAGATCAGTGGTGGTCTATGGTTAAAAATATCAGGGACGCCGATGAGATTGATTCTCTTGTCTGGGATGAATTCAAAGGTATGTTTCTTGGGAAGTATTTTCCTAAGGCTGTTCGACTTAGGATGGAAAAGCAATTCTTGGAATTGAGGCAAGAGGAAGACTTAGTGGCTGCCTATGAAGAAAGGTTCACTCGATTGGCAAGGTATGCTGCAAATTTTATCCGGGACCTTGATAGTAAAATCAATCGTTTTTACTCAGGATTAAAGCCAAAATATCAAAGGGCATTAGCTTCTCGTGAGTTTAAAAGTTATGAAAATCTTGTTCGATGTACTTAGAAGGTGGAAATGGAGTTTGCCGATGACCAAGTGTTCTATAACAACCAGCAGAAGAAGAGACCGAGGTGGCCGAAGAAAGGTAAGAATTCTTCAAAAAAGTCTGATGGTAAGAGAACTAAGTTTCCAGTTTGTGATAAATGTGGCAAAAGGCATGCTAGGGAATGTCTTCTGAATTCTGGAAAGTGCTACCGATGTGGTAAGATGGGACATAAGGCTCGTGATTGCACTGAAAAGGATCAAGGTGAAGGTAAGAACAAATATGATTTATAGTTAGTGAAATGTTATAAGTGCAATGATATGGGTCACTATGAAAACGAGTGTCCGACAAAGAGCTTGAGTGATGGGAAGCAGTTAGACTACAAGCAGAAAGGGGTGGTGAAATCCTTTGCAACTACTTAAGCAGATGTCGGGCCATCAAATGAAGTTGTATCAGGTACTTTGTTTGTTTTTTCAGATTATTCCAGTGTGTTGTTTGATTTGGGGTCTACGCATTCTTTCATCTCTGAAACCTTTTCTAGTAAAATGGGAATACCATCTCAAGAAATGACTCCTGAACTTTTGGTAAAAACACCTAGGGGGAATGTTGAGGCAAAAAGAATTTATAAGAATATTCCTATCCTTATCTGTGGAAAGAACCTACTTGCAAACCTTATTGTTCTACCTCTAGTAGAGTTTGATGTTATCCTGGGTATGGATTGGATCTCTATTTACCATGCTAAGATTGACTATAGAGCTAAAGAAGTTTCTTTTCAGAAAGACTTTCAGTTTGTTTACAGGAATGAACCCATACTTTTGATAACATATCAAGAGGCTGAGAAACTTGTAAAAGATGGAAATGAATGTTACCTTTCACACGTCGTTGAAAATAAAGGAACTGTTCAGATTAATGATGTGCCAGTGGTAAATGAGTATCCTAATGTTTTTCCTGATGAGTTTCCTAGAATAATACCAGATCGGGAAGTTGAGTTTACTGTTGACTTAGTTCCTGATGCTAAGCCAATTTCAAAACCCCCTTATCGAATGGCACAAATTGAACTTTTAGAGTTGAAGGAGCAATTGCAAGATTTATTAGAGAAAGGTTTCATTAGACCTAGCACATCACCATGAGGTGCTCCTATTTTATTTGTTAAAAAGAAAGATGGTTCTATGAGACATTGCATTGATTATAGAGCCTTGAATAATATCACTGTTAAGAAAAAATATCCTTTGCCTCATATCGATGATTTGTTTGATCAGCTCCAGGGAGCTCAGTTTTTTTCAAAGATTGACTTGAGATCGGGGTACCATCAGGTGAAGGTAAAGGAGGCAGATATTCCGAAGACCGCGTTCCGTACGAGATATGGCCATTATGAATTTGTAGTAATGCCTTTTGGGATAACCAATGCACCTGCTGTATTCATGGACTTAATGAATAGAATTTTCCATGAGTTCTTGGATAAGTTTGTGGTGGTTTTCATTGATGATATTTTGGTGTTTTTTAAAAGTAAAGAGGAGCATGAAGGACATTTAAGGGTTATCTTGCAAACCTTAAAAGTAAATAAACTATATGGGAAATTCAACAAGTGTGAGTTTTGGGTGTAGCAAATTTCTTTCCTTGGTCACATTGTTTCTAAAGATGGAATAACTGTTGATCCTTCAAAAAAAAGTTGTGGAAGAATGGCCAAGACCCACAAATGTAACCGAGATTCGTAGCTTCCTTGGTTGGCGGGCTATTACCGAAGGTTTGTTAGAAATTAATCACGGTTATCTAGTCCAATGACTAAGTTAACTCGGAAGGGTGTTAAGTTTATCTGGACAAAAGAATGTGATGATTGTTTTCAGGAATTGAAAAAAAGATTGGTGAATGCTCCAGTTTTGGAACTACCTTCCAGGAATAGTGAGTTTGTTATATACAGTGATGCTTCATTGAAAGGAATTGGTTGCATCCTAATGCAGAATGATCAGGTAATTGCTTATGCTTCACGACAGTTGAAAACTCATGAGGTAAATTACCCTACACATGATTTGGAATTAGCTGCTGTTGTTTTTGCTTTAAAAATTTGGAGATATCATTTGTATGGAGTAAAGTGTGAAATATATACCGATAACAAAAGTTTAAAGTATATATTCACTCAGAAATAGTTAAACATGAGACAGAGGAGATGGCTAGAATTAATCAAGGATTATGATTGTACAATTCATTACCATCCGAGAAAAGCAAATAAAGTGGCTGATGCTTTGAGTCGAAAAAGTAATGCTTCACTAGAAATGTTGCGTTTGGAACGTGATCCATTGGTCAAGGATTTGATGAACTTTGGCATAGAAGTTGTTGGTGCAGGAAGTCCTTCTGTTTTGTTTCAGGTATCAGTGAGATCTTCTCTATCAGATAGAATTAAGCAAACACAGAAGCAAGACAATGAGTTGCAGAAAAAGGTAGAGCTAGTTCAGAAAGGTAATTTTCCTGAATTAAACATTAATAATGATTGTGTTTTGAGATTTGGGAAGAGATTGTGTGTTCCTTGTGATTCACAGTTGAAGAGAGATTTGTTATGTGAAGCTCATAGTTCTCCGTTTTCAGTTCATCCGGGAAGTACTAAGATGTATAGAGATCTGCGGGAGTATTACTGGTGGGATGGAATGAAAAGAGACATTGCTGGTTATACTGTAATGTGTTTGACATGTCAACAGGTTAAAGAAGAGCGGCAGTTACCGAAAGGGATGCTTCAGCCTTTACCAGTGCCAGAGTGGAAATGGGAGAATATATCCATGGACTTTGTTGTTAGATTACCGAAGACATCTCGAGGTAATAATGCAATCTGGGTTATTGTTGATCGCTTGACCAAATCTGCTCATTTCCTTGCTATACGAGATAATTTCTCTCTTGATCAACTTTCCCGTTTTTATCATAAAGAAATAGTCAGGTTACATGGAGTTCCTCTCTCCATTGTATCAGACCGTGATCCCAGGTTTACTTCTAACTTTTGTAAAGGCCTTCAGAAGTCGTTGGGTACTGAATTAAATTTTAGTACAGCTTTTCATCCTCAATCAGATGGGCAGTCAGAACGAACAATTCAAACATTGGAGGATATGCTACGATCTTGTTCTATGGATCATCAGGGAAGTTTGGACCAACATCTTTCTTTGGTTGAATTTTCATATAATAACAGTTTTCATTCCAGTATACAGATGGCACCATTTCAGGCATTATATGGGAAGCGGTGTCGAACTACAGCTTTCTAGGATGAAGTGGGTGAAAGGAAGTTTATGGGACCAGAATTGGTAGAAGAGATGGCAGAAAAAGTTCAGCTAATTTAGAAACACATGAGAACAGCTCAGAGCAGGAAGAAGAGTTATGCAGATAACCGGAGGAAGGATCTATCTTTCGAGGTAGGTGATCATGTTTTTCTCAAGGTTTCTCCTTGGAAAAGTGTGATGAGATTTGGTTAGAAAGGAAAGTTGAGTCCAAGGTTCGTTGGACCATACGAAATTCTGGAGAAAGTTGGATCAGTTGCATACTGAGTGGCTTTACCTCCGAGTTTATCTCAGGTACACAATGTTTTTCACGTTTCGATGTTGAGAAAGTATATGCCAGATCCATCTCATGTTTTGAGTCCAGAGGTAGTTCAGCTGGAAGAGAACCTATCTTATGAGGAACAACCGGTCCAGAATCTTGACCACATGGAGCAAGTGTTATAGAATAAAGTGATTCACCAGGTAAAGGTTTTGTGGAAAAACCACATGATTGAAGCGGCAACATGGAAATCTGAAAATGCAATGAGGGATAAGTACCCCCATTTATTCGATAAGTAAATAAATTGCGGGGACACAATTTTCTAAAGGGGGGAAGGATGTAACATCCCAAGTATGTAATGAATAATAGATATTTTTATCTATGTCTATTAATGATTAAGATAGTGTTATAGAGGCTTAAAATGAAAATAAATACAATCTTATGCATGGAATACACTAATATTCTTAAAAATTGTTTTAGTGCCTTTTGATGGAAAACCATTTTTGAATCTATATTTTGACAATTTTATAAACTATGTTTTTCAAAATAAACTTATTCTTTATGATTGTGACATCAAAATTTACCTTGTGTGAATTTTTGGTATTTTTCTAACAATATTCATTTTTTAATGAACAGTGAAAAATACTTTATTTTACATCAAAACTGCTTTTTAATATAATTTATTTATATGATTATATTATCTTTTGAATTGTTCTTAATGTGTAATATTAATATATATTTACCATTTTATCAAATTTTGGTCATTGGAATCAATTTCACTTTGAAATTAGACTTAAACTGGTGTCAATCTTTTGATACTTATTGTTTTGTAAAAACACGCTTTTTGCTCTGGCAGCGGGAATTAATTATTAAATTAATTAATGTGACTTATATGATTTGAATTTTCTAAAATAGACTTCATTTTTGAATTCGGAATATCAAATACATCTTAGGGTGAATTTTTGGTAATTTTCTGAAAAACTTCAATTTTTGATGAATAGTGAAACCACTAAGTGGTAATCAAGCAAACTGATTTTTCAGTTAAATGAAAGTTTACCACTAATGTGTATTGAATTTTGAAAATCCGACATACATGGTTGTCATTAAGAAGTAAAATGTGGTTCAATGAGATTAAAATAATTTTTTGGTGAATAGTAACTTATTAAGTTTTTAATCGCGATTAGTGGTAATTAGTGTAGTTTAAGGTATAAATAATGCTTTAATAATATGAAATGACCTAGAAACATGTCCCAACATTATTGGTTGTGTCATGGCCGACCAAGACAAGCCATGGGTCAACTTGGGGACCCCATGGAGACATTTTGGTTGGGAAATGACATAAATAACTTTTTATTAAATGTTAAAGTAAAAATGACACAAACAAGGGATGTTTTACGAAAACAATTTTTAAATGGGGTTATAAAGATCCGATTTCTGATTATAAATAGTAATTGGAAAGCTAAAACGATTAAATACATCATAGTATTTTTTTTATAATTTTTAGACATTAAATAAATTAAATTATTTATGACATAATAATGATGCAGCGATGACATCATTATTTGACGATTTAAATAAAATGGAAAGATAATGTAAAATCTATGAACTAAACATGTCCAAAACCAATTGGATGAGTGTATTTAGAACCCTTATCAACTTATCCACGAATTATATCAATGTGGGAACTTTTAAAACCGAAACACATTTTCAAATAAAGTAATATTTCTTTACTTTCCAAAAGTGCCCCTCCTCTCCTCTTATAAAAGGCCCCCACCTCTACCTCATTTCACACACTCCTCAATCCTTTGCCTCGGCCAACCCCTGCCCATTTACTCTCTCCACATCTCTCTCCTCATCCTAGAGGATTCCCTTTGGGAAGAATCATTTCAAAGGAAGCCTTTAGGCTCAAATCAAAAGGAGTTACACTTTTAAAGGTAATTCATTCTCTCATGTTCATTTGTTTTATTTTGCTTCTCCAACCCCCTAAACACTTTTTATTTACTTATTTTGTAACAACACAAGTATATTCAATGTACTATGATGTTGTTATAAGATTTATTTGAGCTACACTCTCACACAACTACATCAAATGGTTAAAGAACATACAGTTTCCGTGGATGGTGAAATTCTGCCTCCCGAAATGATGATTGTTCAATACTCATTTAACACCTTCAAAGGTGTCCATTATGATGTCAATATTTTTATATATGATATATAATATGTTTATGTTTTCCTTAAGCTTCTGTTTTTTTTTCATTTTGGGCATACCTTTATGGTTTCCATTATGGGTAAACACGATATCTTCATTTTAGGAAGTGCGGACTACCGCCCCCTGAAAGTGATTTGATTTGTTAATACCATATATGGGATGTGTAAAGGATAAAGTTAATGATATTATATATTTTATTATACTTTAATTATAATATACTCTTATATCATTATGATTCCATTCCCGAAAATACGAAATAGAAATGGAAGTAGCGTTCATGCGTACGTACAGCTTACCGTCTCCATGAACGGTGCATTTCATTTCTTACCTCTAAATGTGATTTAATATTATAAATACATGTATATGATTAATATATATGATATATATGATATCCAAATCATTAATATCATTCTGGATATAATTAACCTTTGACCAAATTAACAACATGTAAGTGTAAGAAGTCTATTTTTGACTTAAGAACCAAATACCGACAAAATGAACACAATTAACTTAAATGATTACATGATGCTCATAACATGGTATAAAAGGAATAATGAACTTCAAAAAGGTTCATAAGAAAGTAGAGATTAACTCAAGTTTATTATTTAGGAGATTAAAGAACGGTCAGGTCACGTCAGATACGAGGTATGGGACTTCGTCTCAATCTCCTTTCATTGAGGCATATTTTATTTTATACACAACTTTATTTTATACGGTGTATAAACCCCTTTGACTTTTACGTTTATTCAAAAGGAATCTTTTTTATACGAAGCGTTTACTAAACGACAAAAGGGAATGTTTTTGTCGTACGTATGCGGCGACAATGACTTCTCTGTCGTCGTGACCGTTATTTGAGTTTCGGCTTCCTCTACAAGCCATACCTTCTTTTTAAAAGAAAAATAAATACCATGTTTTACTTTTATTTTATTTTAGTATTGTAAATGGTTTTCATAATGTTTTTATATCAATGTGTTGTATTGATATCTCGTGATTGAAATGTGGAAAATTTATTTTACCTTTATGCATGTTTTATGTGATACGATTATGTTATGGTTCTTGGGAATTATTATGAAGACGGGTGGTTCCTTGATAAACTAAGGGTGGGTGAGCCCGTTATAGCTCTCCAATGCATTGGGTAACGCGAAGGAGTAAAACGTTAAGGTTTCTCCGAAGAGATTTTAGGGAATATAATGTGATGGGTATTCCAAACGTAACAATGAGGGTTACTCCCTACGTAAGAATGTTATGAATGCCTCAAGTTACCTTTATGTCTTATGATTTATATGATTTATTCATGATTGGATGAGGAATGTTAAAGTGCTTATGTTTTATGGGTAAAGTATGATCTCATCCTTATGTACATATGTACCCATGTTTCCTTTCCATATTTTTATAACCCATACTGAGCTTTTTATGCTCATCCCATGTTTTTTTTGAAATGTTTTTCACAGGTCAAGGGAAAGGTACATGATATGATGATAGTGTCAAGGAAGTGTCAAGAAATAATCCATGTTTTATTTTAAATGTGTTCCATTGATGGGAATGAAGAATATTATCTTTATGTAACCACTTTTATTATATGTGGAATGTAATGCAAGTTTTATGATCTAATTCTCTAAAACTCTAAACCCGAAAAGATCCTCAATGTGTAATCTTGTAATAACTCAAGATTAATTAAGGTTTAAGGCTGGGGCCTTATAACCTCGTCCGGAACATCTTTATGTATTCCATTTCCCTAACTGGTATGAAGCTGCTAATCCTGCTCCTGCATGCGGAGTGTACTCATAACCCATATCAATAGTCACTGGTGGAAACGCCATGCAAAAAATGCTGAAGATTACCCATCTTGCGACAAGCTCGGCACTCCACTAGGTCACGGGGACACTGGGGACTCTTGTCCCCCTTTACCACACTTGTAGAACATTACCTGGACACCTGTAGAGTTCTTCTGTCTAGTACTTCCACCATGAGAAAAATCCATTTTCCTCCTTCTCTTACCAGTAGAATTAGTACTAGAGACGGGTGCCGAAATGCCCCGGTCCACACTACTAGCTTCCCTCAGGTTTCACTCAGTAATCATCTCCTGTTTTCTAATTGAATGTACTGTAAGAAACCAGAAAAAATTCACCAGCACTCGAATGTCATATCAAAGACCATCCTCAAAGAGTCTTTCCCTCAACATCTCTTCACCCACCAAAAAAGGTGAAAAATGTTGTAGTTTAGTGAAGCTAGAATAATATTTCATTAATAACATGGTTCCCTACTCGAGATTCATGTACTCTCAATCTCGATCTGCCCTCAATGTCTATGGAATGAAAACTCATAGAATACTACCTGAAAATCCTTCCACACCATGTCTTGGTGATGCTCAGTTTGGGTGTTAACATCCCACCATCTAGGGGAAGAATCCCATAGCATGTAATTAGCAAGATTGATCCTCCTCAAAGGAGGCGTCCCTAGATGCTTGAAATTCATCTTCATAGAACCCATCCATGACTCCACAGCCTGTAGTCTACGATCCCCTAAAAACGTAAGCGAATGATGTCGCAAGAATATACGTGTCTTCTCTTCCATTGATTTGGCAACCGATGGTGCTCCCTGGAAGGTCTGCATGAACCGTATGAAGCCTTCACAGAACTTTGCATCCATGCCTGCATCTGGTATAACGGCTGGCGCTTCATCTGGCACTGCTAAAGGATCCATCGGTAGCCCATGGCCTACCATCTCTGTAGTGTAATCATCACCGATCTCTTGGAGAACAACTCATGGTCGTCTTGACGACATGAATCTAAAAGGTCAAACACATGCCTTAGTTTAATTTAATATCGAGGTTCCTTTTGTCCGGTTAATAGTGACAATGAAAATGGTAAAGATCCACAAGAACTAGCAAAAAGTGACTAAAGGGCGTGTATATGGTCTACCGGGCTTGTACATGCATTCCCTTACATGGTAGTGTTCTGATATAGGCATGGGCGTGTCTCAACCCTAGGTACACGGTGTGTTACAGATGCACATGATGTGTACACCAACATGTTTCCCCAGCCACACGACCAAGTGCACATCGTCTCTCTCTAGTCAAGACTAAACGATAAGTCCTGCAGGTACATGGCGTGTACTAGAAAGGTAACACTGACCCATGTTGTTAGTTAAATGACCGGACAAAGGGTCATCTCTACACGACGTGTACAAACGATACACAACATGTTCCCAAAAGAACTTTGATGTCCCATGTCTCTGCCCACATGGCCTATGAAATGGTTAGAGACTACACGGAGTGTACATAAGGTACAAAAATTGTACGTATAAAATTTTCATTTCTTCTCAAACATAAGAGTTCACGGCGTCTAGTCAAAATTACACAACATGTATTCTGGGTTTTTCCAGACATTAAGCCTCGGAAACTACTCTGGAGTCTAGAAAACACTGAAACAAACACCAAAGTGCCAATTTCCGATCCGTGTGGGCGCATTCTCCCCGCAATCAAAAGAATGGCATCTTATACATGTTATAAAAAAGTAAATATGTTGATAATACACCAAATTCCAGTTGATGAGGGATCATACTCCTCAAGAACCAATGTTTGATGTTCATTCACAGATCCTTAATAACAATACCCTATCAAACAACCAATATTTTATTAAGGCATCTACCACAATAGCTTGCATTCTCTAGAACAACATCTACCACAACAGCATGAATTTCTAGCTCAGAATCTATCACAACAACATGCACTTTCTATTGCACCCATATGGTGGGGAAACTATGGATGACTTGTGATTCTATCATGTGCCTAAATGATGCATGTGATGGCATACCTTCATCTCATTGGTTTGAACCTAAATAGAACCCAGTTATAAAAATATAAATTTCACACCACAAGTGCTTCACCCAATAGTGAAATCAAATCAACTGTAATAATTCAAAAACCAAAAACAATTGAAACACGAGGTCAATTATCTTTTCCCTGTACACCAGTTTGCTATACATTGGCACAAATTATTACCAAGTACCTATTCCATCCTATCCTCAAGACACCCAACAGTAAGTCAAAGAAAATAACCATCCCCTGATACCACTTTGTATCATCTTTTATCAGGGACGTTACATATAACCCCTTTATGAAGTGATGAGATTTTTTCATCAATTACTATCTACACAGATTGTAATAATGAAAAATTTATGGAAATAAAATAATATATAGGATATAATAATTATTTTCAAAATTTTAATTATTATTTACCATTCCATTATTCTAACGGTCAAAAGTAGATTAATTTTCCTTTATATGCATGTTCTATTGTCTGCATGAATGTTGTAACTAATATTTATAAATAGATATTTTATGGAAGTCTAAAAATTTGTATACCTAATGACAATATTTTATATTTCCATCAGGTTTATATTTATGATAATTATGGAACCATTAAAAATGTTTACGAACATGAATAACCGAACTGAAACACTTATCAAATACATAATAGATAACATCTATAAATGATAATTTTAAAAACAAATATTTGATAAATCGGAGTATAAATGATAAATATGGATCAAAAAATATTTTTTATGTTTGCTAAATGTTTCTGATTGGAATTATAATATATTGATATTTTTTAAACTTTATTTTAGACCACATTCTATTGAATTAAATCATTATAAAATTTATTTTTTTCTCACTTTTAATTCTCTGAGACAGATGTCATATTCTCCCATTTTTTATTTTATGTTTTGTATATATTTCAAATGAATAGATGTTATAATGATTCAAAAAAATCATAGGTGAATCATTATATCTACATAACTTTTTCATATTCATTATTTGTTGATTCCAAAATTATCAATCTTATATGGAATTTAGGTTTTATTATAATTTTTTATCATAATTTTTTATTACTATGCTTTTTACGAAAAAATTTATGTCGTATAACACTTAAGTTAAAAATAATCCTGGATTAATATAAATTTTTCCTATAAATGTATTCAGGGATGTGTTTAATATTATTTAATGAATTTTCAAATATAATTTACCCATGATTTAAATTTTTCTAAATAATTTTAAAGGAATCTTCTTATAATTTTCAAAACAACATTTTTCTATATTTACTGATAATGTTAGAGGAATGTTTGTTTCAATATACACATCATGAATGGAATTTTCTACCATCATGGACTCTCGATAATTTTATTTATATTTAAAAAATTTCCTTATTCCTATTCAATAAAATGTTTTCCGGAAACGTTTTTATATTATTAGATTTTAAAATTCATATTTCTAGGTGAAAAGGGTATCTTTCTCAGGAAACATTCTTATAATATTTTATAAAAACTATTTATCAACAATAATATTTTTTAATGATACAAATTATTTACACTAAATATGTTCTAATTATACAACTAACGTTCATTATTTGGATATATTATAATTTTGATGATGATATAAGGATTATTATAAGAAAAACCTTTTTCCCCACTGGTAGATTATGTTTTGATGAAAGCCCTAAGAGTAATGTTTCTTTTCCATTGAATATTCTATGATGTTATTTATATATATTTATGAAACCTATTTAATTTCTATGTTTTATTATTAGATGAATGTTTCTGATCTTGTGGAACACATGAGGATGATTTTATTTATGTGATGGGTGTTTCGAAATATATATATTCATCAATTATAGCTCGTCAACATGGACATATCTTGAGATAATAAAGATGAGAATGTGGAGTTTACCCAGTTGTGTAATGCTCATTATCCACTATTATTGTTATATAAGTGAAACATGACTAAGGATATAATAGAATAGGGACTTAACCTGGTATATTATAATAGTCTTGGTGTTGTTATATATATAAGGAAATGATTTATATATACATATTGGTTTACCCTAAACATATAGCTTAAGACAATGTTATTACCTCATGGAACATGTTTAATAATTCATTAATGATTCGAGTCATATAAACTACTAAGATTTAATACATGACTAAATATTATTGTATGTGATATAATGCATATGTTTATAAAATTTTAAATAATTTTCTCATTCTCTTATGCTCATATTATTCTTAAGTGATCAATTACATATCCCTTGTTAACCATTACTAGGAATATGATCACACCCTTACCTATGTATTAATCAAACACATTATAAAGAATGTTAGTAACAAAGGTATGTATAAGAGGGTGGTAGTTATGAATAAAATTATGGTAGATAACATATCTCCTTGATTGTATGATGATCACATATAAAGTATATGACAAAAATAGTAATGTTAAATGAAAAAACTACTAATTTTATAAGATAACCCCAAAATGATTATTTGTTAAAGTTTATGTAAAAAAACTATTTATAGTATAATGATCACATATCATGTATATAAATTTTCTCTGATTTATGATTGTGGGAATGTGCCTTCTGAAAATCTTATTTTTAGCGTCTAGTTGAATTTCTTGTTATCGTATAACGGAATGGAATTTTTTTCATAAATATCACTTCAATTCACAAACATGGGATGCCATTTATGATATTAATAACCAACCTATGATCATTTATATTTATGATGAAAATTGTGATCTTCCATGATAATTCACCCCCATTATATGGATCATGTTTTGTATTCAAAAGGTATGTTTCTATCATATTTCTGGGGAGAAACTGAACATTAATGATTTCCCAATTACATGATTGTTTGTTGAGGTTTTTTAAATGTGTTTCTTAGTATTACTCAAAATCATGATGTTGATTTTTAAATAAACATCATTCCTACTACTAAACCAGTTTTTTTGACTTAATTTGGATTATCTCATATGGTGTTAGTGGAATTGAATAATAAAATATATGAGAATAATGAAAATATATACATTCATATTGGTGCATCACCATTGGTTGATACTATAATTATTTATAAAAAGAAAATTGGTTCAATTAAAATATGTAATGATATAAGTAACTCAATAGGATTAGAATAAATAATATTTATCACATTTTATGTATTGGTTATTTATTTATCAATTACCAGGGGTTTTATAATTTTTGATGATTCATCATTTGTCTGTATACTATCAGTTGAGGGTTAAATGTGAATACATAGATAAAATAGCCTTTTGTATGTGGTATGGTTTAATTTGAAACTATTTTTATTACACATTCCCAAAATATCATCCTATAAATAAGGAATTGAATCATTAAATATTAGAAAAGTTATATTTTGGATTTCAATATAGATATTTTTCTAAAATATTCCAACAGAAAAGAAGAAAATAAATATCAATTCAAAATTATAAAAAATAAATTGTTAAATGTGGATGTATTTGAGAAAACTTCCATGTGTGAATTTTAGCAATAAAAGATTTAAATTTGGGTCATATTATCTCAATACCTGATATATTTTTGGATTTATCAAAGAACGATGATAAAGAATGTTGGAATAAGAAAACCACTGTGATTGTGATTAATTTTTTCTATGGATTGGATATATATTATCAATAGTTCATCCAATATTTTTCATTATTGTCTGTTAAACTCAAAATATTATATTATAATGGGGCCAAACTCTTTATATAGTTGAATTTGAGGAAAATTTCATCTAACTGAAGAGATGTTCATTAAGTTCAAATGATCATACAATACCCTACAATGGATATTGTTTTGGGATTATAATGGGGAATTGATGAAGGGACATTGATGTTTAGTTGTGTATTATGATATGCTTAAAAATTATCTCTAAATAAAATTTATGGTTCATGAAATATATAACTCTAGACACGATTTGTAATTTTCTATGGTGACATGTACGTTAAATACGCAAAGGCGTGATTTTTTCAAATAATGTTTTGAAAAAGATAATATTCATTTTATCCTAATATATATATTCAATTAGAATGTGTTAAATATTTTTGGTAGATAAAGGATGGATTTGATTAAATTTTATGATAGATCAATACATTATAACTATGTAAAAGTGATCAATATAGAGATTTATTTGAGTCAAAATCTTCATTACTTATTATCTATCTTGATTATTAGAAATGATCCAATATTTCTTGATTTTAAAAGGGTGGTTGTTGTAATTATAATAGAATGGGAGAAAACATATAATTCTCAAATGATCCATCAATAATGTATCTATGTTAAGAATAAGTAGGTGTTAATAAAAAATTTATTATTAAAAAGGAATGTGATAAATGTTATTGATTTCAACCTCGATTTTTATGCAAAGATATAGTCGATGAACCTTGTATCTATTAAATCCATAAAAAATTTATCGAATGGGTTTTCAGATGAAGCATAGAGTTTAGCATTCAATAATAATCCTAGAATCACTGATATGTGTAGATATATGAAGATGTATTTATTGTGGGAAAATATGATGAGATCTATTTTATATTATATATCATAGTAATTGATATGTCAACATATTAATGATGAGGGATAATTATTTAGGGGATCTTCCAACCATTTCCCATAGTAGAATTTAAATGAAAAAATATCACCATGGATATTTCCATTTAACACCCTAAAAAACCTAAAACACATAATGTTGTTTATATTGTAGTCAATCACGTTTTGATGTTGACACACATCATTTATATTTTTAATTATTTATTCCTAGATAATATTTATAAAAATTATATTATAGTAGTGGTTTAGATACATAGAGTACCAAATGCTATTATATTTAATTGGGATAAAAGGTTCACAATGTTATTAAGGAATAAATTTTAGTATGATATAGAATCAGAGTTTTTTCTCAGAACATTATATCAACTATATATAGGTTGATAGTCTAATGGAATCATAAAAAACATAGAGGATATGTAGAATTCTTTTTCTATAGATATTATGTTCATTTATGGTAATCACATTGTAGTAGTATTGTTTTCATGAAGAAAAATCAATCAGTAAAAAATTCCTATAGATTATTATGAATCACATCATATAATGATTTACATAACTCCAATTTTCTGGGTTGATTCTAGAAAAATAATATATAGTTTAATGAGAGAATTTAAAAAATGTAATGGAAAGTGGGATTCGATCAACAACACATCAAAATATGTCAGAATTAGAGGAAATGTTTTTTCTAATAATCATCGATTAAATTAAATATTCAATGTTGGTGAGAAGTCATTCATATCAATTTCTCTATGAAATAAGGTTATTAATTTTGAAAATAAGGTATTGTTTATCCCCAGGTATAATGGTCTCTTTTATATTGTGGATCGAGTTGGGATGGAAGTTAATCTTTTCAAATTTACACCAAACATTAATATGATTATGATGTGTTCCATGTATCTCTCCCGAGGAAGTGTATATATAATACGACACATGTACTAAAATTATATTTATACCATATAAGGATGATATTTCTAATGAATTAATACTTCTTGAAGTTTTGGATTGTATATATAAAGTTCTAAAGAATAAAACTATTATATTAGTTAATTTTCATTAATAGAATCATATACATGAATAAGATACATGAGATACTGATGATGTGATGAAAATAATATATCCTCATTTTTTGTATCATAGATTTTTAATTTTTTAAGAAAATTCATTTAAGTGTCTGTTGTTATCCATTAATATTTAATGATATATTTAACTTAAACTGAATCCAATTTCTTGATATATTTTGACACACAAAACCCAACTCTAATTGAACAACAATATTTTATACAATTATAACACAGCAGTTATTTAATAATAATGAATATTAGTAATCCTATATTTATTATTGTCAACCAATTTTTTAGATAATGAAAATATAATGATAATTTGTAAGAAATTTTTTATAATTTCTTTATATGATTCAAGAATAAGTTTTCTTCAACGATTTGATTTAATCATTTTTATGATTATATAATATAACTAGTTTTTTCAAGATTTATAATACTCATATGAAAAAATGAACATCACTTTTTTAATTTGAATTGAAAAAAAATTATATTGAGATAATGATAGTCTAATAAAAAGAATTATTTCTTGATGAAGAGTGTAATTATTGATTTTTATTGACAATTTTACTTTATTATGAATATAAAAGCATAAATGATATTTTAAAATGAATTAAAAAGTTAATATATTTCATTTATATTATAATTAAATCTCTTATGGAAATTTTAATTTTTTTGTATAGAATATTTCTATACTTATTAACAATTTTATTTCTGGAAAACTGAATTTTGTCATGTTTTGTGATATAAATTTTAAAATAAATTCAATGAATTTGATAAAACTGATTCTTTGTTTGGAATAAAAAATTAAAACATTCTTAATGGGGGAACCATCATTTTTTTATAATTAATAGTATAAAAATAAAATTTTATCCCTACAGTAAAAGATTGAACTTGATTGTGTGAGAATTAAACCTAAAGACATGGGTATGTGTCCCAATTAGACATGTCAAACATAAAATTTTATATACATATTTTTACCCCATCCAATCCCACCTGCATATTATCTACCCCATTATAAGTACCATAATTTAATATGAAATTATTTTATTTTAATATTTTATAAAATTCCATGTGTATCCTCTTTCCCAAATGTAAAAAGAAACCCCTCTATTATCATCTATATAAAATATTTATCAATCTAAAAAACCCAAAAACTAAACATGTATCATATTGAATTAAATATTAATGAACTAGAGGGGTTTTTATTCAAAAAATACTATACAAAGGATCTTTAAGACATAATATAATGGAGGCAGAATGAATAAGTGGTTATCGTCTTCCATTATATATTTCAATATTCACATTATAAATATGTTATAAAACCATTTTTTCATCATATTATAATAAATTTTGTCTCCAAAATTTACTAAGATTCTATTATTGTTAATCCACAAATATTCACATAATTTTCCATCAAATGGGATGTGAATGTGTCACAATGTGTATGTGTAGACTATCTTCTCCGAATTACAATAATATTAATTATATATTACCATAGTTAATGGATGGTTATATTCATAGTTTTAATTTTTATAAACTATATTAATCAAATAATATTTTTTAAATTTTAATAATATATATAACTTCATATCTTATATTCCATTGGAAAATAGTAATATCGACTGTGAATATGCATGGACAACGACCTCTGTGAAGCGTTGTTAATTTATTTTTGATATCACTTTTCATTGATGTTAATAAGGATATATTTAAGGAATTTATATTATATAAATGATACAATAAGTATTATTTAAAGTTTAATTATTATTTACCTTTTTCTCATTTTCCAAAAAGTGAAAATAGTGTTATTTTGTTCGTATAGTTTATTGTCTCTGTGAACAATATAATTCATTATTCTATATCTTATTTAAATAGATGATGAAAAATATATATATAATTAAAATATATGATATTTTTATCATGAATAATATTATAGGTACTATTTATTTATGATAAATGATCATTTAATTGAACTGGAAAACTAAAACTCTTTTGAAAAATGAAACCTTCAAACCCAAAAAATGATGATATTAGGAAATAATTATAAATAAATTGTTCATATAATGTTATTTATTGTTCAAACGTGATATTGAAATCATGAAAATTATTTTATAATATATACAAAAATAATTCATATTTGTCATATCGGAGGATATAATTATTATAATCAATGGTTAAAATGATGTAAATGATTTTCTTTTCACTCTAATTTTTTTGGACACAAACGTCATAGTCACCCCATGATTATTTTATATATTTCTTATATGTCTCATTAATGAATTTCATAATTCATATATATAATATAAATGGATGTTAAAATACCAATATATTTCTCACATTAATGCATATATATTTTAATGTTACCAACGTTATAATGGATTTATGTTACACTCTAATTGATTATCCAGATTGTTTATGATTAGGTTTCCTATAGTAAACTATTTTTACCTATCATTCAAAAATCAAATGAATATAATTTCCATTTATTTATTTATATATATATAAAAGTTTTTATTAATATATTTAGGAATTCGGGAGAAATAAATAATTCTTTTAATGAAAACCATATGTAATTTTCTCATTAAATGAAAATATTTTTTTTCCATATACATGTTTTCTGAAATTGATTTAGAAAATATTATTTTATATTCAAATATTATTGTCTATATAAATCTTAACCAAATTTTTCTATTTTAAAAATATTTTATATGTATTATTGTTTTGATTTTCTATAAGATTATCTTCATAATTATTATAAGAAAATATGAAAGGAATCATTAGTTTTGAAATACACAACATGAGAGGAATCTTAATTCTCAAGATTGATCAATTATTCCCTGGATCAATGAAATGTTTCCACTTATATTTTCAATGAAAATATTTTCTATAATATTTGGGAAAATAAAATATTTTAAATATTTTTTTCAGTTTGAAATGGTTATTGTCTCCATTAAATTCTCTAATTATATTATAAATTCATTTTTCATATATGATAACATTAATTGATGTTTCTTATTATTTATTGTGGATGTGATAAAATAATTCCAATACATTTCATTATTTGTATGAAATATTATGATGACACTTTAAAAATGAATCTATGAAAAACATATCTTTCATAAAGGTATAAAATATTTTGATCAAAACATTATGAAACAAATTATCATTCCGCAGGTTATGTCAAGATGATATGATGATATTTTTATGAAACCCATTTCACATTCATGGGTTATGAAAGGATTAATTTAGAATGATCATAAGGAACACATTTTCATGATTTTCAATATATGATGGGGGGTATTTAAATTATCTATACCTTTAAAAAAACTTGAATAACGATTGATATCTAACGAGTTAATAAGGACTGAAATAGTGTGTGAACATATTTCAGTAAAAAGAAATTTCTATAATGAAAACCTTGGGAATAAACACTGAAAAAAGGTATTATTTAATATGGAGTAAAACAAATGAACTATGATATTTAAAGAACTGAGTATTTGATATGGCAATAATTTTTTATTATTATGTATATTTGAAAAACATATATATTATAATATTTTTATTCCCTCATGGATCATGATCAATAATTATGTTATGAATCATTTATTATAAACAAAGAACATAGATACCATGATTCATGATTACTATATATGATATGATCAGTATTGTTTCAATATGATAATCTCATCTTCCTATGCTTGTATACTCATTTTATACTATAATGATCATTTATATCTCCATTTTATTCGTATTATGTATCTAAGGACACATTTTCCTATATTTAAATTCATTCAGTTTTAAATAAATGACTTAAGTATGATATGTAAAGGAATTGGGAGAGTTATGAATAACATATTGTGAAATGATGTATATCCCTTGTGAAATTCTTTTATGTATCTATGATTTAGAAGACACCAAACCAAAAATATTCTATTAGGGGTCATAATTCTATATTTTGAAATCTTCATATATTATGATATAATATTTATGTATGAAAATTATGGGTTCGTATAATTCCAATTCTCCAATCCATTAATTTTCAAAGCCATATATTATGTCAATAATTAAAATAATTGTATCATTCATGGGGAATGTGTATGAATTCATAATGATGAAAATATAAAAACATGGTTTAAACATGTTTGTAAAAATTATAGAACCATTAACTTCTTATGTTTATTCTATTTTAGGTTTTTAAGATTCCATGTTTAAATATAGGGTCTATGGTGTAACATGGACAAACACATGGTATGCCGCATTGTTTAATTATTAGCTAGTTCAATCATTAATGGGAAAAATGTATTTTAACTCATATATAGTTTAGGGAATATTGATTCTTACCATGTACCCTAAAAATGTGATATAATGAATTGGAGATGTATTTTAATAAAATTATTGTTAATTATTTCATAAATCATGTGGGTTAAAAATGTGTGGTTTAGATTATTTAGGATATCATTTTTTTCACCCTAAATTGGTGTATTATATCTTGATTTTGGACTCATTATCAATTTTGGAATATTTTTTTAGTTTCTTTTTAGTCATATTTGGGAATATCCACATAAAACACCAAATGTCAAACCAATATTGACAACAACATCATCAAATTGATGGTATGATCTATTTGGTCTCATTAAATTAAAAATATCTCTACTATTCAATTTCGATATATCTAGATCCCTATCTCAAATCTATACATTGTAATTTTCGATAGATAAATATATTAGTGTATATGATATTCCCTATATTCTACTAGGTGTTGGAAGGATTTGATGAAATAATTACATCTTGATTCATAAACCTTGTCAATTTTATAGTATTATATTTCTAATGAAAATGCATCTCATATTTTCAATGATATTGGATAATATCATATGTTTTTTTTTGAAATCATGAGATCAATTAGGGATATAAAAATCACACATAGTGTGAAAATTTTTGATTTATATAATTTTGTTTTTCAATAATATTATTTTAATTAAATTAGTTATTATCTAGTCGTATATTACATTTAATTTATAAATGGTTTATCAATGTGAACATTTATTTTATTTTATGAAAAATTTACAATATGAGTTTTATCCTATGATTCTTTTTTAGTTTAAAATATGTTTTATGGTTTTGTTCATGAAAATATTTTTTATATAAATAAATTTAATTTTTAAAAAATTGATGTGTGTTTTATGGTAAATTATATTTCATGAAATTACACAAGAATTTGGGTAGGTTTTATATGTTACATAATTATGTTTTCAATTAAATTTTGATAAATTTTCATGTATTTTTTGTATTAACATGGATTATTTAATTTATATTTCTGAAATGATCTTATATTTATCCAAGGTGAATTAATGGAATAAGGTGTTAGAATTAAGGGCTCAAACATTTGGGGTATCCGTGATCAAAATATGACACTCACTATAGTATGAATTATTATATGTGGAGAAGGACTAAAAAAATATATTATCAAGTAATAAATGTTTTTGTTTTTTACGTTTTTTGATGTTCTCTTATGGGGGAATTTTTATAAAATTTTTATTTTTGAAAGAATGGTGGGAATCATTGATTTTTCATTAGATCGTATAGAACTATCATATTCCAATATATTTTTCTAAAATAAAAATTTTACTATTGTTTTTAAAAATGATATGTATCTATATAATTCAGTGAAATAATTTTTTCCAGAAAATGGTCTAGACTGAAACTAATATGTGTACTGTAGTTTATAATGTTATTGGATTTGAATATTTTATAAAAATTCATAAAAAATTTCAAAGTAATTTTTTTTTGGTATTGGTAAATTGATTTTGAGAATATTTTTACAAAGAAAATATTTTGATTTGAAATATGTTTTTCGATAACCATTTTTTATTCCAATTAAGTATTGTTATTTATCATGAAGTGATTTTTTTTAGAGTCATTGTGAAAATAAGATTAATTTTATATACGAATTTTACATGTGCACATTAGAAAACATGTGGTATTGATTAAATGGATACTTGTAAGTGGAAATTTTTTATTCCTTATAAATGAATTTTATAAACAATTTTTAGATATTGTGGGGTATTTTGTGTATTTAGGCTAATGACATTGGTTCTATGTTACAATATTTATCATAAGGTTTATTTTAAAGTATCGATATATACGATTATTTATCAAAAGTTAAATTTGTTTCAAGTGGGATTTATTCTAAAAAAAATTATATACCTTGAATAATTAAATATTAGTATACTGATATTGAATTGGTCCCCATGATTTATTAGTTTTTTCCAATATTATTTTTATTAAAGCTAATAATCATAGAATATTCATGACTCTGTGTGGAATCCATGATCCATTCGTATGATTATTGTGTAAGATATCATGTTACCCTATAGGTTACGAATGTTTTTTTTATTTTTGATTATATCTTTAATTAGGATGTAAGGTAAGAGTTTAATGAGATCATCTGTGTTTTGAAGAGGTATGTGGATTTTTAGGACATTGGAGCCCAAAAATAAGAGAAACATTTTTGAGCCATATGGTTTGGAGGAATTGTTTTACCCTATCCACAAGGTTAAAACTATCCTTTAACTACTATAAAATGGGATTCATGAGGCCTCACAGAATGGGGAAACCTTTCCTCTATGGGTGACCATTTCTGTGGGGGATTTAAAGCTTTTAGAAGAATCTTATAGTATAGTCGGGGCACGATTTTTCTAACAAAGTTCTATTATTGTGAAAGGTCCCCCTTGATAAAGCGAAGTGTGTAATATTGGGGCATTGATTGGACAAATGTACATAAAAAGCATGAAACCTAGGAATTTGAGGCGATGTTACCTGTTTTTTCATTAATGCGTTTAAAATATAACACACCTCCTATTTCCCTAATTTCCATCAGAGGAATCATTTTTTTATAATTAGAGAGAATATCCATGCCTAAGTTACAGTTTTCTCTGATTCCCCTATCTGATGCATGATTAGATCACCATTTTGTCTTAATAGATCTGAACTCGTTTGTTTGACATTCATCTTGGGTCGTTTTATCTTTGACATTTTATCGACAATTTTTTTGGTGAAAACTAATATTCTCTATTTCTAGTATTCTCATCCATTTATTATTTTTATTTTTATATGGTCAAAATAAATAGTAGATACTACATGAGTCTTCATTTATGGATCTACGGTTGGTGGTATATTACTTTACCTCATTTTTTGGTGTTTAATAGGCATTGTTTCCACTATTCCCCACACTATATTTTCCAGTTTTCCTGTGAAAACTAATTTAATGATTAAATTAGATGATATAGAAAATATTTATTTTTCCCACTATTAACTTTATGATCATGGGATGTTTTTATCCCCATCATAGGCCACCCAGGGGTTTTTACATGCTCTTTTCCTAATTTTATAAACACTATTCAGTGCATATGAGCGCATCACTAGTTTGGGATCAATGGTAAATTTAATGTTAATTTAATGAATTATTTGGATAAGTTTATGCCTCATTTTCATGTCATTTTCTTATCTAAATTATGTAATTTTTTTTATTTTTATATGAGTTGGATGATGTCATGCAATGTGAATAGTTTTTTATTGATTAATTAATTGATATGATGAATTAAAATGGATGTTTATTCCTTGTATGTTAACCTTTGATCCCTATTACTTAACAAACCATGACTATTTACACTACCTCAATATTTATTATGGTTGTGGATAACTTGGACTTGTTTACTCCATGGGAACAATTTTCGTATGATGGTATGTTCCTTGATACCCCTAGGATCTAACATTCATGGATTCACAATAAACATGATATTTTGACATTCTTCATGGATTCCACCAAATTAATTAATGATTTTACATTGAGATTTTCCTAGGACTCGATGATGATTTCTTGGTCACTATACCTTGGAACTATACCTTTATGATTTGACATATTATTAGAATATGTTGGCATTGTGAATATTGACACATTGTTATATGTTGTGTACATGGTGGATATTTTTCCATGTATTATAGATTTCCCAGGTACGAGTGTCGGTTTAGAGTTTATGGACTAGATAATATCACATTGTTTTATTTAGGCTGTATAGCTTCCCATAAGTATCAGGGTGTGAATATAGATTATAGAAATACTTTCTAGGATGGGCATTACAACACGAGTTGTGTTGAATTACATTTTTACTATTATACATGTGATATATCGCACACTGTTTTTTTTAATGTTACACAAACAAGATAGGATATACACACCATTAAAGGTTTTCTATTGAGTGTAATTTCATGGCCAATTCAAGCCATTATTGGGTACCCATATAGACATTAGGGTTATATATAGTTATAAGGGAATGTTCTCATTATATGGGGATTGATTGTTCAATATGTAGAAGATAGGTGGTATAAAACTATTCTTTGCTTGAGATGATATCATTAGAAAGTTATTATAGGATTCTTCAAGGACTTAGACATGTATTATGATAGATTGTTATGTTCATTTTTCCATTATTTTTAGTTGGAGGAAATATCAATTTGTATATGATTTTACCTTTTGAATTGTTTATTTATTACTATCTTGGATATTTACCTTATGTATGTTCTATTTACTACTTTTTCTATCAGATGATGATATTATAACAATGTGTTTCACTATGAAATTATGGAATAATCACCCAATAAGAATTCTTGAGGCTTTCGCAGCTATATCAAATACTCTGATGTATGGGTAGAAATGATTAATACCATGCCAACAACATGCATAATAATCCCTTTCTTGGATTCCAAGATGGGATGTTACATATATTTCAAGGGAGAAGTCAATATAAATTTTTATTTTTTTCATTTTAGGGAGTTGAAAAATGGCAATACTTAAAAAATTATAATGTAAAGTCTACTTTATTAAATCTAACAATAAATATGAATAAAAAATCACATTAGGGTAATTTTCTTATAGAAGGATGTTTGAATAACTAGAGGTTAGTTCTGACCAGATAACTTAAAAATATGTTCAATATTAATCAATTATGGGTTGAAGCAATTAATGATTCAAATAAGATTGTTAAAATGAAATGGGTTACAATGCAAGGCATTGTGTTGAAGAAACATGTTTTTCTATGTGGAATAGATTACCAATAAAGAAATGATTACTATTTTTTATAATTTATTTTTAATATATATGATTTTTTATTGTGTACTAGAATGATACATATATGTTGATATGAATGAAATTATCTACTTTAATTGTAATTGATGAACACATAATTTGAACTATATATTTATTCTATACTGGATGATAAATAGATAATATTTTTTAAATTCTATCATTTACATGGTTATCAATATTCCTCACAAATGTTTTTTGGAAGAGTATGGAATTGGAAATGTAAAAGTGTAATAAGATCTTAAAATGCATTATATTATGCGTGTTATTGGAAAGGATATCCGAGTGCTTATAAAATATTATATTAAGGATTGAATCAAGGAGGTATTCATGTATATAGAGTTTTATTAGAAAACCAACCATTATTTTGATGTGATTTTGAGTTATATTTTTTGGAGAAGTAGACTGAATAACATATTTGATCACAATAGTGGTTCAACCACCTAGGAGGGTAGTGAATATTTTTGTTTCTATGTTATTTTCATAAATTAAAAAAATTAACTCTTTTGTCCCAATAATGTTATAAACACCATTTATTAATTTTGTATTTAATGGATCACATTATCTTTTTCACAACATTCCACAACCCCAATAAATAAAAAATATTAATAAGAGATCCAAAAATAGTATTTTTATAATGGAAAATACCAAATATGAAAAACCTAATAATTTTCATGTTCAACCCCAATTAAGACATGGTTTTACACATGTCATAATACTATTACATGACACTAGACTAATAATTTTTACCTAGTAATAATTATATTAAATTCAAATGTTATAAAAATAATTTGGTTTAAATACTACTCACCAGAAAACACAGTTTATCATTCAATATATTACACATGAGAATAAAGGATTCTTTCCTTGTATTCTATACAATCGATCCAATTGCCTCAAAAAACATCCTATATAAATTGATATCAATCTTTACTAGGCATTGTATGTCACTAAATTTTCATTTTTTTATCTCATTTATCAAATATAGGGTCTCAAACTCCGTACAATAATAATAAAGACATAGAAAACTCTCTTATAACATATATAAAATTATTAAAAACAAGAAGAATCTATTCAATGGATTGATGTAGAACATATGAAACAACATAGACTATATTTTTATGATTAGAATAACTATTTAAATGTCTTCCATGGTGATAATTTATTTATTATTCTATCCTACTGATTTAGGGATTCTAACTGTTTTAAAACTTCTACTCATTTTAATTCAGCTTCATCAAACCACTATGTATCCACATTAGTCTTTTTTGGATCTTATATTCTTTTTCAATAGATTAAATCACACTACATACAACCAATGAATAGTTTCTATATTTCTTCTATATATATTTTTCTTCTTCAAAACTGAATAGGTTTTTACTCTTAATAATAAGGTATATTCTCGTTCATTTCTTCATCATTATTCCATGTAGTTAAATTTACATATTATTCTTCCCTTGAGGGATCATTATTCACTAAAAACACTCAGTTCTATGACCCATCATATTTTCTTATGTGAATTATAATTTTCATTACCACACCACTTATTTAGAGTGAACACACACCATTCCTTGACATTCCACCATATATATTTCTTTTAGATCCATTAATATTTCATATATTTTCAATATATTGGCAATTTAATATAAAATATATAAATCAAAATCTCATATAATATGCCCTGATTTCTGATATATTAGATTTTAATAGATTCTTCATGATAAATGAATGTTTTTCCATTTATACACTATTATACGTTTTTTCTTCTGACCCAAAAAGTCATTATTTATATCTCTAATTAGCCCATCATTTTATTCTTATTAAAAAATCAAAATACAGAAAAACATAATTTTCATAACTATAGATCCCCATGGTCTTTGTTATTAATAAATTAATATATAAAGTTTAATTTCAATTGGTGTGGGGTAATTTATTTTTTTTATAACATGGATAATATTTAATGTATTTTGAACATCATCAATATATTATTTTAGAGAATGTAAATATGCAAAAGAGTGATTTAGGTGATCTAGTAGGTGAAAGACTGAATATGGGAAATAAATAGATTTATTTTATAATTTAACAGCCACTGGGAGAAATATAACCTAGTGGACCCTTTGGTAGAGGGTCAAATGCTCACATTAGAGGGATGGATTTATTCGATAAATCATTGTAATAGACCAAAATAGGTCAACTAGACCAGCAAACCAAGTCCGACCATTGTGGGGTGACAGAAAAAAAATTAATAAAAAATTTCTTGTATATTAAAAAATAATATATAAAAAAGGATTATGAAGTATATGAAAGAGTGATACAAATGATCTAGACAAGTTAATTTAAATTGTACATAAATTTTTGGAAAACTACTATCCATGTGACTATTCATCAACTCCATACTGACCCAAATCATATTAGTGATGAAGAAAATCCTAATTTTCTACCAAATTTCCTTCCCTTTACCAAAATACCAAAACACATGGTCAATATCCACCAAAATGGGAATATTTAATGTCTTATAAATAGGACCTAGTGGGATACCATCAAAGAAACTATACGTGTTCTAATAAAAAATGAAAATTTATAACATAAAAAAACATATTAAGAATCCATTATATAAGTAATAAAGTATAAAACCATAATCAAATAATTGTTGAGTTCACTCAAATTACATTTTATATTTTCTAGAGCCATATAAAATGCAAGTAATGATACCAAATATTAATTTACATGTGAGACAACCATAATGAATTAGAATCCCAAATAATTAATAACAATAAACATTAATGAACCTACCAGTCATTCTCTATCCTATGAGATAATACATACTAGAAACTCAAAATCCTAAAATAGAATAATGTTGTATCCAACTAAAATCGATCCATACCCCGGTTCGGCGATAAAAAAGAGGTTACCTCATATTGGTTTCACACAGACTAACAATTCTCATGTTATTTTACTGACTTACCTAGGATTCCTACAATTAATTGTTTTTCAATTTCTATTTTAAATACCATGATCACATTTTTATTAACCCATTTCATAGCCAATTCAATCCGATTTAAGGGATATAAAATCTATTTTCCATTTAATGTGAATGAGATTCTATTGTCAAATTCAATATCACATTTATAACAATAACCCATGACATTTATAATTATAGAAAATGAAATTCCATTTATTATATCAATGAAAAAAATAAAAACTACAAGAAATTCAAGAAATCATAGGACTCAGATAAATATTTCTACGTCAAGGATGTTGAGAATATAAGACCCATAGAAAAATAGGACTGTAAACAAGAATATATTCATTTAAAATACAAGGCATGCCAAGTGAAATCAAATTATTTATAGAAATAAAAATATGGTACAAAACTAGAGCCTCTCTATAACTGAAACAAAAAAAGAAGAAGTTGAAGGGATTTTTACCTAGAGAGGATAAATCAAACAAAAAAGTTGATCAATTAATGACTGAAAAGTAAAAATGGCATAAAATCAGCCAAACTACCTGTATTGGATTGTGCATAAAGAGAGGAGGGATTCAAAAAAAATTAACGATACATATAAATGATATGGTGTCCTAAAAAAATAAAATGATATTTACATAGTGTTTTTCCCATTTAAAATCCTACATTCCTTAATGCTCATACACACACAAAACTAATCAATTTTAATTAATTATAATTTCATTAAACACATGTTGTGTACCTTTTACATGGATTGTAACCATTCTGGTCCTGGACCTAGTCCATTGATTATGCCAAAACGATATTACATGGAAAGGAATCTGGTAACAAAATGTTTATACTCCCATTAACCAGAAACAAGATAAGTATACATGTCGAAAATTACAAAACAATCATGAAATTACCATTATAGGTACCCTACCAATTCTGTGGTCAGAAATACCATCCAATAGAAAAAATAAAACATAACAGAAAATTTATGAACATAACTGGTTGAATGGTAAGGGGTAATTTCAATTTCGCGACTATAAAATCATTTTATCCCCAGTAAAAGCTCAAGATATTGGAACACACGAAGAGAATGCCTCTATTTCAAGATCAGGGACCCTTCCTCCCATGTCTCATAAAAAACATGAATGCACTTATATATCACCTAGACTAGGGGGGTCATTTTAACTTTAGTAACTTATCATGGAGATCCATAATCTAAACATGATTCTCAACCAAAGTGGTATTTAGATTAAAATAAACATATTTCCACCAAATCACAAGGAAGTGATCTCATATATTTCAATTAAATAGGGAAACATTAGACACATATTATATATAAGTAATGAAAAATGGAAAAATATAAAAATATGTCACCCTCCCCAATTGCAAAATGATATAAAAGGGTCCCACAATCCTTGGATTCAACCTACCCTTATTACCCAACTAATGATGTCCCCAGTTAGGTGGAACTCTGTGATCTACCTAAAAACCAACCTCATACTCTAAATTCTGAAAACAAAAATGTGTCTAAAATTTATGATGGCTATTTTTCATGATCAAATCCTTTTGGATAAATTATAACTCCACTATCATCAACAAAACCAAACTCATCCTTATAATGGACTGGGTTCCCAAGTATTCCTTGAACAAGGGATATCGACATGGCTTCCCATATAAGGCCTCAAATGGAACTATTCTGATTGATTCTATATATGTATTATTAGTGTAAAATTAGACATAATTATAATTTCTATCCCAATATCCATAAATATTATGCCTAAATGCCAACATCATATCCTTAATAACTTGGATATCCCTCTCTACAAGTCAAGCACTCTACAGATGATAAGTTATGCTCAATTTAAATTCGGTACACATTCCATTTGGTAAATAATTATAGAATCTGGATGTGATCCTTGATTCCCTATTAGGAACAACTATATAAGGAACCCTGGGAAGCCACACAATTGCTTATAAAATTTATTCTCAAATCCATTCCATGTTCATCATTTCCATTATTGGTAACAGATGAATCAATTTGAATATTCCATCAACAATTACTCAAATCCCATCCTTAACACTATGAGTCTTCTGAAATATAATGAATAAATTAATAGAAATATCATCTAAACTCCATTAAAAAACATGTAAAGGATACAAAAAAACTAGAGCTGTCTTGGTTTCCAACGTAAAAATCGTACAATTGAAAAATCACGATACGAGATCTGCAACTAACTGCCTCATCATCAGTCACCAATACAAACATCAAAAATCATGGTACAACTTTGATTCCCTAGGTTACATGGACTAGCATGACTGGTTTCGACTGTCTAGAAACTCATTTCTCAAGGAAAATTAATCTCCCTACCTTTTTGGGAAGCATAAAGATCTACTAGGAAACTATGAAAACTTATATGTTCTCTCCTCACAATTTAGGATTTATTCTAACTATCATCTATTGGTTTTTATTTCCTATTCAATTATAATTTTTTCACCAATAGATGAGTCAACCATTATAAAATCCAGAAACACTTGTCCACCAAACTCCAAAACTCCCAAATCATATTTCCAAATGATCTCATCATGGACCACTTACCTATGATTCCTCCATATCAAGTTTCAGAAATATTATTCCCAATGCATAATCTAGAACATTTCATTTCCTAAGGGTATACATGATATTCAATTTAATGGAATGATTTTACTCAACCCAATGTATCTTTCACAATATTAGTTCCCTCAGCATGCAAATATACATCTTGATTTTGGGATCATAATACATCCTAATGTTCTCCACAAAAACATTGTAATTTTAAGTCTTTATTGAATGTATAACTAATGCCAATTCAAGACATTATGTAGAAAATTTCTTCAAATTATGGTGTAATAATAAAGATCCCTGAGCCACATCCTATTTCCCCTACAATAATACCCAAACCAATCATGTACCATAAGAATAAGAGAAAACATCATATCCCATCACATGTTATGAATGAATTAGAACTCATGATTATTTCATCCTCATCTAAACATCCTCAAAATATCTTATACATTTATGGTTCCATTCAAATAATAAACCCTTATATGTTAAATATGGAAGTAATGATGCAATCGTCGAGAAATCACTAACAAACCATCTATAGTAAATTTACAGACAAAAGAATCAGTTTATATCAAAAATTGTTCATTAATTCTCCCAAGGCATGACTACCTTCACCTTCAAGGGATCTACTATGATTCCCTTGTCATAAATAACATTCCCCAAAAAAACACTTCAATGATCTAAATATCACACATGGAAATCATGATATACATATGATGTTCTCTAAATATTTATTAATCGATATCCAATTCTTCTATGTGATCCTCTTATGTCTTTTAGTAAATCAATATATCATCTATGAACACAACAACAAACAAGTATATGAACTGATGAAATATTTGGTTAATAAAATCTATAAATACCAGTGGTGGATTATGGAGACAGAATGCAATAAAAAACTCAAAATTCTAATAAAGATTCAAAAATTATTTCAATGTATATCCTCTTCTAAGACAGCCAACTATTGTTAAGCTAACCATAGGATAATATTAGAAAAACAACCGGACCCAATTAGCTAATTGAAGAGATCATATTTTCTGGGTAAAGGCTAATTGTTCCTAATAGTTAAAAGATTCAACATATTATTGTCAAAACAATGTCTAAGGCTCTCATATTACTTCTTTGAAAAGTGTGCAGGTGATTTCCTTGGTGAAACATTGGGATGAATAAATCATTTAACATATAATTCCCCATGCTAAACATTATGTTACACCAACTCGTTATGTGGAATTCAATAGGAGGGAACAGAAATGGGCATAAATATAGGGAGTAGATCAGTAGTAAAATTAGCCTCTCCCTATATAAAAAATCCTAAAAAATCATATAGTAATACATCATGGTATAGACACACAATAGTATGTAGAAGTCCTCATAATAATGTCTCAATTGGATCAAAAAAAAATTTGAAAATAAAATCGTAGTATACCAACACAAGAAACAATAGGACCTCCCCTTCCTAATATAGAGTCACTCTCACCCTAAAAAACATATATGGCCCATAATCATTATATAATTAACCTGATGGTAATAAATTCTAGTCTAGGATTTCACACTAATCATATAATTCATTTAGACAATCAATTCAAATATCAAAATATCATGTTTTATGAAATCACAAACAACCTCAATGTTTGATATCACCACCCTATACAAAGATCACTTGAAACATTATTCGATCCTCTTTCCCAATGGAATGGTAATATCCAATAACAATGGTAAGATATCCATAAGAAAAAGAAAGAAAATAAACCATAATTAATTAATGAATATAATGAGTAGCAACTATATAAAAAAATCAATTTCCATAGAAGATGAAATAAACACTGTACCATTAAAAGTAATTATCCCTTCATAAGATTCCAATATCACACACTCAAACACAATTACATGTTTTAACATAGATACATGGACATACCCCATGGACTGGGAATGAGAAACAACACCCTTGGAAGCATAAACATGAACATGTGAGCCCTTAGTTAAGGTGTACCCTTCATTACTACATAAAGACAATTTATCACAAAAACATTTTATATGGATAGATCACCAAAGAATATGAAATTTACAAGGAGTCATTGTACTTCGAGCCATTTTATGAAGATGCCTCCTACACTAGTAGAAATTGATTTGTTTTCCCATTGAAGAATCCCCCAAAACTATTCTAATATGAAACTGACCACTCAGTTGATTTCTTTTTTGACCAGAAAATGTTTCCTACATAATCAATGCACCAACTAATAACTCACCAAAATATACTCTTCCTAATATATCTATCATATAAATATATTTTTTTACCACTACCTCTATAAAGGTAAGAAGGTTAAAATGAACTAAAATTTAATGAATATGATTCTACAAACCATATAAATCTTAAGACCCAACTGTAAGTCCTCAGTGTCAAACAATGGTTTCAGATGAACCAACTCAGTAGTGTTAATGGTGTACTCTATGATGGAATTCTCCCCATTATCTGACATCAAGTACTCTTTGGTCTTTTCCATATGTAATTTTTCTACATGAAACTTTTAATTAAAAATCTTATTGGATGAAGCTCAGGTAATTCCATTATCCAACATAAATTTTATAATTGATTCCTACCATATTCTTCCTAGTCCCTCAATCTTATAAATGGAAAATTTGAAATAAAAATCATTAAGAGTATTTAAATAGTTAAATATACTCTCAATATATTCATGACATTCATCTGACTATTGGGTTCCTTCATCACCATAGAAGATGACTGGTTAGTTCATGGTAAATTATGATCTATGATTTAATGCTCATCATTGCTTCACTTCTCTCACATGCCATAGATTCTTTTTCAAGTGAATCAACACTAGAACCACCCTCACATCTTCCACTATCATATTTGGAAGAGATCTTTTTGTAGAAGATGTTGGTTAAATAGAAATATCTACTTTATTATTGAAAAATTCTAAAACCATTGAAAAATAATGATCTAGAACCATTATTTAAAATAATAAGAATTTAAATCAGTTATACTATATAACTTAAAGGAAACCATCTTTATAAAGGAAAATTGCAATCTAAATATACTGCAAAAATACTATATTAAAATTACCATACATGTACCAAGTCCCTAAAAAAATTTCATGGTTAAATTAAATATATCTCCCATACAATTTATCTAAATAAAGCTAAATAATCAAACATGGATTTAGTAAATATGTTATGACCACCCATGGAAACTCAAATTTAGTCATTAGAGTGAGATGGCTTGGACCATTTTCCACACCTACTATCCAAATTCTGATGATACTACTCCCATCTACCAGTGACATAAATCTAACTCAGGTTGTGATGAAAAACATCAGGATGAGTAACTCCATTAATACCAAATTATAAAAGACCATCCTAGGTCAACTAGACTTGTTATCCAAGTCATTACAAGTAGAGGATGAGGTAAAACAAAGATAATATAACACATCTCATATATAAGTAATAAAATACATACAAAAATTGAAATAATAAAAAACAAATATAGATACAACTGATCAAAATATGCTAAACTAGAATCTACAACACATCTATAATTACTAGTCCCAATGTAAGGAATTGTAAACTCTACAGCATACCCCAACTATAATAGTTAAGTAACGATAATCCTTTAGGATACAAAATTCCCATCATGATAACTATATCTAGCTAAAAAATGACTACATCCTCCAAAAGGTGTATAAGTATAAAGTTAGAAACAAGGACTAGTAGGATACCATCATTGAATCTATATAAGTTTTAACAGTAAGAATTTACATTTTCAATATTTAAAACTATTATTTTTTCTTGAATTTTTATCAATAAAAAAATTCTATAGTTTTCAATCAATACATATGTTTTCACAAATTACATGCCATAATTTCAAAATCCAAAAATAATGTAGATAAGGATGCCAAATATAAATATGTATATGAGATAATATCCATAAAAAATTCTATCTTGTAAGGAACAACTAAGAAAAAAATTCATATCATCTGGACCCTATCCTAGGAGTAAATACATAATAGAAATTCAATATTTTAAAATAGATTATGTTTTTTCCAACTAATATCGATTCCTTCGATAATTCACCCAAATAAAAGTGGATACTTCTTAATGTATTCAAACTCACTGAGCATACTTGGGTCTCTTTCCTAACATACCCAAGACTCCCACTACAAAATATTTTTCAATTTATTCATAAAAAACACTCTCAAATTTTTAGAACACCATTTCAATGAAAAGGAAATATACTTTAGGTTTTGAAAATCCATTTTCTATTCCAAATCATTTAAATTAGGTTTTAAATTTAAAAATACATTTTAAAATGTGAACCCATTCTATTTTTAATTTCAAAAACTCTATTAATTTTCAAACATCATGGAATGAATAATAAGTATAAGGATTTTGTAAATTAGAACACATGGAAAGATCCACCTCCCTAATTGACATGGGATGTGTAACTTCTTTTGACAACAATGATTACAAACAATATGTTCTACCTTTAGAGACAATACACAATAAAAAACTATAAAATATTGGTTGAAATTTCAATATGATTGAAAAAAATATTCAAAACATAGCCATAACAAAAAAATGTTGAATGAAACGGAATGTGTACCCAGAGGGGAGAAATCCAACTACAATTACATCAAATCACTGAATGAAAAGAACTGAGTTTGAGAGAATAACCTCAACCCATAAGGATTTTTCTAGGTTTATAGGGGAGGGATAAGAAATAAAATAATGAAACATATCACTCATAAGGTGGCCTAAAACAATTCGAAATTTACATGATGATTAGCACATTTACGCTTCGTTTAATCTTTTGGGTTAGTATAATATATAAAACCCATCAACAATTTAATATAAACTGAATATTTATACATACATGGTATGTAACTATTTCATGATATGAAATCATTTCATACTATGTATCCATTTCAAGGATTCTTCCATGAATCCAATATATGTCTTGTACTCAATGTACATAGTGTATACGTACCCGTTTACTAGATGACAATATATGATTTATTTATAAATTCCAAAAAATAGTTGAATTCACCATTATCTGTATCATCATGTTTCTAGGATAAAAAATACATTACTAATGAAATTGGAATGTAAAATTATAAGTTTAATTATACCTGATCGAATGATAATCGGGTATTATATTAGTAGTGTCTATGAAAGACAATTGTGGGAAACATATGGGCAGTTTTTTTATTTTCGAGGTATATAGAATGATCCAATATGTCTAACATTTTTGAGGGGTGTGGTTCTTGGGTAGAGAATATAGGGTTTAGTGCTTTTCTTTTTCAGAAACACTATAAATACCATTTCATTATGGTGTAATTGTATAGTGACCCAAGCCTAAAAATCCACATAGTTATCATATATGTGAAACATCATTTAAAATTGTTTTGGAAATCATTGGTAATATATATTACAGAAATGGTGAGACATAAAACCATATATGGGAATATATATGGAAATAATTAATAGAATTATAGTAACAAATCTTTGACATGATATCATAATGAGGATGATCATATGAATATAAACATTGAATTAGGAAATTATATGATAAGATCCTTGAATTGTAATCTTTTGAAAGAAATATAAAACATGATATTATAATCATAAATAAATGGGAATTCTTGATACCATCATCATAATGTGGGATAAATCCCATTGTTGATTCGGTACACTCATCAGTCCAACACATAGTGTTTATTTAGGTATAAATAATTACTAAATTAATAGGATAGATATATAATTTTGAATTGACCAATCACGTAACCTATTATGTTTAAGAAAACCACCCATGTTCCACACATAATTGACAAAGTCACATGGTAGATAAGGTTCAGTCCCTAAACAAAAACATAAAAACATCTGATATATATTGTTTTACAAAACGCTTTATAGGGATAAATAATTTTTGTCAAACCCAAAACAACAATATTTGTAACACATACACATGCCACATAGATTAATTATAACTATTTGTTAATCATAAGAATGATTATACCCATAAGAAGGAATTGGGTTTAATAATTCAGATTCAAAGAATTAACATTTATTACATCATATTTATTCCCAAGTAAACAAGGAATGAAATAAATTAATATTAAATATTTGAACATGGAATTTATTCTTCAACATGGTGATCCAATATATTAAATCTATGAGATGGTTTTAGAAGAAGAAAGATTTAAAATGAACCACATGGGTGGTGGATCATGATATAAGAAAAGAATATTTTAAAATAATGAAATATCATAAATTTTAACTTAAACCTAGAATAGAACCAGTGGTTTTATATATTAAATAATTAGAAATTTTTATAAATATTCACAGTTTGAAAAAATTTTATGAGGTTCTTCATGACGTGATAGTTAAAATATGAAAGCTCCGTTCAACATGTTTTACATGAAAGTAGAATTTCTGAATGGAACTAAGAACACATATTACCCTAGAAATGAATATTTTGTTTGACCAGGTATTTATGTAAGGGAGATATATTCAAGTATTTAATATTGAAGAGGTAAAAAAATTATTAAATAGAAAAAAATATAATGTGTCACCAAGAAGTAAGAAAGGAGTCATCTAATATCCTTGAAATTTTTTAAAAACACATATGATAAAAATATCCCAATGTATAAAAGTAATAAAACAATATCTTAAATAAAGGTGTAGTTAAATTTGATGTTCATGTGAGATAAAAAATTATTGGGTTTTTAATTAAAAATTGGAACATTTTTTGATAGGGAAATTGTGGAAAATTGGGGAAATCAATGCTTAAATGGATTTGAACTATTCTTAACATAGATTGATTTAAAAAATTACTATAACTCACTTGTAATGAAAATTTGAATCTAAGTGATCTCTAAAAATTGAAATATTTTATATCATATTGAATAAAAGATGAATCTCAATAAGAGACATCATAAATCACGAAATTATATTGAGTAATAAAATTCCCTTATATATTTTGGAATATAAAATTTGTAACCCACAACATGGACAAGCATGAATAGAAATAAAATTTTCATGTTCAGAAATAAATTATTATATAATAAATCATGGTGGTTGAAAATAATCCTTATATAAAAACATTGGTTCATAGCATTGAATTTTTCCTCAATGTATGTTGACTAAGATATATAACTTATGACTATAGTAATTTTGAACAAAAGGACTTTGGAAGCTTGAAAAAAATGTGTCCTATCAACCAAATGAATTAAAACATGGATCATTCAAAAAATAATTTCTTGGGATTATATATACCATAGTAACAAAAAATATTGTCAAAAAATTATAATTATACTCTTTTAAGAGAAATGTTGATAAAACCATTACCAATAAATAAATATCATTATACATTCACCTAATATCTAGAATAATTAAATTACGTTATTTATATATATTAACAAGAAAAATATTCATATATATTTCATATTAAAAATTCCATTGACTATCATAAGTTATTAATTTATAATATACTATTACTTCCACTATCTATTACATTTATTTAGTTAATATCTTCATACCCTTTTTAATGTTGATTGCAATAGAGTCCTTTGTAAAATAGTTTCATAATACCTGAAACTCTAATTTCGTTTTTAATATAATTTTTATATATCAACTATATTTTTAATTGAACCCATTATTATTGGTGATTAATAATGAATCTCAATTCTCATGGAGGTTATGGTTTTCATGTAATCATTATTAACATTTATTTTTCTCCACGAATGATTTGAAAATAATGTCTATCATTATTTAAAATTTATTAAAAATTATAAAATTATATTTATTATATTTATTCAATTTTCCCTTAATAAAAAAAAGCCTTGTGGGCATGTAAATAATGTGACAAATGCCACCTTATGTAAATTATAGTTAATGCAACCCACAAATGATGAATGTTTTTCTTATCAAATGTAGTGGAACAAATAATGAATATTACATTTAAATAATATCATATAATATAATAAGGATAATTAATTTAATATGTTATTAGGTCTATGAGTTATTTTTATGATAATTAATAATGTAATATTTTTCAAAGAAGGTAAAACTTAGGTTAGAGGCTTGATCTTCTCGTGGATATCTCATTAGAAGTAATGGGATTAGGAAAACATAGTTTTACAAGGGGTATAAAAATTACTACCAAATATATATTAGAATATATTTGGACATATTTTCAAGGTAGTTTATAATGGTATTTATATTTATTAATGGGTCTTTTTGGCACCCATTTCTAATAGAGGAAAATTACCCTTTTGGAAAGACCCCTAATATTTTAAAAAGGTCCTGACGAATTCTCTAGGTCAATGCATCAATGTTTGAAATATTGTATTTTGAGGTATATTTTGCTGTATAACAACTCAAAATGGTCCATAAACTACTTTTTTGATCATTTTATAGGCTTTTTACATTATGTTTTACATTTTCCACCAATACTTTTAGACTATGTAACTAGTTTTAAACAACAATATTTTGAAGTTAAATAAAAAATTTAATTTATCCCTTATTAACAATTATTTATGTATCGATCAAAAATTTAATCTCTATTTAGTATAATTAATTTTATAATAAAGATATAACTTACATTTAATTAATTATATGTAATTTTGAAAAACAAAATTTGATGAAAAATAACAGTTGACCCTTATGTGTCTTGTTTTCACATTTATCATTTATTACATATGGAATGTGCATAAATATTCACATATACATGTTTAAATATAATATTATTGTTAAAAGGAAAAAGATGTCGGTTTTAATGATTATTTATTAAATACACGATATTAATAAAATAATTCATCAAATTAATTTATTTACTATTATCACATAAATTAACACTAATATAGCTAATATTAACATTATTCCTAAAATGGAAAATGGCAATTTTTTATAATATTTACATCATCAACTAAAATATGAAACAAAATTTTTATATTTAATTTCTTAAAGATATAAAGTTTAGTTTTATTATATGCATTTAAAACCCATTTTTAGTGTGAAATATTTTGTGAGTTTTAAATATTTTAAAAATAATTATTATAAATTAAACATTATATTTAATTCAGAATATTTAAATAAAATTTAATATATCTAATTTTTAGAACTAAAATAATTATTTCACTTTTAATTCACTCATCTGTTATAAAAGTTATAGATTTGTGATAAAGTTAATATTTTTATGATTAACATAAAAATCGAGTATTTCAGATAAAATCCCATTAATTAATCATGGTATATACTTTTTATTATAAATTAAAATTTTTTTTGTTTATTTACTCAAACTAATATTCTAAATTATTTGAAGACAAATTTTTATCTAAAAACATAAAACATTTTGACATTTTTATTATACGAAAATAGATATGTAGAAATCTAGTTTTTCATAATTTATACAAAACACTGACAATGAAATCATTAATAAATTAATATAAAATTCTAAAAAATAACCATGTAACATTAATTTACATTTTATTTTTTCATAAAAAATATATTTAATAAAATAAATAATCATAAAGATAATAATGAATTAAGTTATTTTCTATAAAATTTCCTTCTATGAATATATATATTAATATATTTTCTAATTTATTGGCTCTATTTCAAATATAAGAATTCAATATATTTTATTTACTCTCTATACGTTAACAAAATCAGTTTTTTTGTTTCTTGTAGATAAATATATTTAACATATTTGACTTAATTATAGGAACACACATATTAAAATTTATCCTTTATAAATTCTTCATACATTAACAAATTACATCAATGAAATTTTAAAACTTACATAATATCATTAATTTCATTCAGGAGTTCCAATTTTATGATACAGTTGATGATGATCATGTGTTATTGTAAGATATGAAGTAAGGTTTCTCAATAATCAATTTTATATGATCCCTTGGTAAAAAGATATTGACCATTCCTATTAGAATCAAAATATTTAAAGAATAGATAAAAATACATGGTGTATGGTTTCTCCAACATTTAATATATTTCATATGTCATGGATGCAATAATTATACATCCAAAATTTTCTCAATTTAGTGTTAATTATCTATATTAACCCATTGATTGGTGCATTTTGTTTCATAGTGGCCAAAATTTACTATTTTAAAACACCACATTAATAGTGGATCCATATTAATAACATTATTATCCTTAATTATTTTATTATTGTTTCTACAATAGAGTATTTCCCAATTCCTCCCTTTAACATAGGTAAATTAACTTTTATTAATCATGGGGAAATTTAAATGTTTCATCTATCTTAATGATTACATATAGGAAATTTACCATTCTTTACTTCATTATATATGTCTAATTTACTTTAATGAGACTCCATCATTATCTATCTTATTGTCTTTATGAATTTTACAATGTTCACATTATTAATCATATTTTTTATACCTTTTTTGGAATAATCATTTTATTTCATAATACATTTCTATATTTAATGGTTATAACGTGGGGTTAATTAATATATCACCCCATAAACCTAGTGTAAACATTATTACTTCATTATCCATCCAGTACTAAAATAAAAATGTATTTAACATCAGTATTAAAACATTATCACTTAATAGGCTTACCATAGATAACCACATTAATGTTTAACATGATAATTTCCCATATTATAATGTAATAATGTTAGACTACAATTATTTCACATCAATATATATCCATCTATGTTTAACAAATTGCATTCAAGGATTAATAAATATCATTCCTAGATCGTCTTATATCTTCCTAGGTTTACCGTATGTCATTGTTGACTCATCAGAGTTTACATTATATTTAGTTATCTTATTTCATAAACCATACTCAATCAGTATATCTTGAAAATAACTCCTTTTGAACTATTCATATATACAATATTATTAACCAAATCACTCCCTGAGTAACTTCATACAAGGTGTGTATAAATTTCTCTTTGTGTTTCCCCAGGTGATGATTGAGTTAATTCACAACACATCCAATTTTTTGAAATTACCCCAAGGTAAATAATTAATAAATAATTCATGTACTTCTAGAATCTTGAAAATAAAATATTTTTAGGAGAACCACAGACTCTATAATAGAAAATTTTCATGGATGTTATCATACCCATATATGAATCCCTTAAACATATCCCTAATGGTATAAATTATAATCTATCATTATAGTCTCCAAAAATAACTAATCCTTTATTTGATTAAAACTATATACACCTAATCTATATAAACACATTATTTCATTATTATAAATAAATTTATAAAACAATATATGATGTGGATCTGTAGTTCAAGAATCAAAATAATATTATTCATAATAATATATCACATTAAATATAAAATTATCACATTTATTTTAAATAATATATATGTATATTAGCTTCCATGGATCATTTAAAACTATATATAATATCTACGGTAAATCGCTTATGGAAAACATTGACCATGAAATCCTAGTAATGAGATAATCATGGAAATAAAGAAATACATGAGTGTCAAAAGACATAAAATTATATCATTAATCTGATAATAATCAATAATGAAAGAACGAATAAGGAAAAGATATCATATAATCATGTAATGATGTAAATTTTGGAACAATATAAAACATGAAATCCTAAAAACATTCAAGGATCACTCCTAATACAATCATCGTAAAATGTAAAAATTCCCATGATGGATTATGATATCTCCCTAATTATATAAATATCTCATCTTTAGATATAAATAATAAAACAATTATTTAGGGGTATTTAAATTTTCAAGTCATGCTTATAGGAAACATTGTATTCCTAGGAAAACCACCACTACACTATACGTAGTGGACAAAGTTCTACAGTTGATTAAGTAATCTATGTATGCCAAAACATAAAAAAACATGTGATTTTAGTCTTTAAAAAGGTTATTATAGAGATATGTTGTTTTTGGTACCAAATTTAAAATAAATAAAAATTATACATATTCATGACATACCCAAAATATAATATATATATAAAACATAATCATAATAATACCCATGATATGGAAGCTGGTTTTGAAATTATAACCCAATGCATAGTCATAGGCAAGTAATACAGAGTCTTGATATAAAATGAACGAAATCATTTTATCATTGTTAATTCAAAATTTAATATCGATATTGAACATAGAGATACAATATTATAAATTCAATAGAAGGATGAATGATAAAAAAGAATAACATAAAAAAAACTAAGGGATTTATTTATTAAAAAAATAGAAGTATGATTTAGTAGAAGAAACAACCTTGTTTTTTCTTTGAGACCATAACTAAATCAAAGAGGGGTATCTTTGGAATAATGATGATTTTTTTAGATTAATCAATTTTAAAATATTTTTATGGATATGATGATCTATGTGTGATAAGATATAGGAAGGTTTCCTAAAATGTGGTTTTTTAAAAAATGGTGATTATGAAGGCAATTAAATAGGGAATTATCTTATGATATCTTTTTGATTTATTGGTGTTTTTATCGGTTATCTCACAGATCGATTTGGTATGTTGGTGCTGATATCAACATGTGGGTGTGAGGGGATTTCAATTTTTGAATTCAAGGTATTTTTGATAAATGTTTTAGCTTTTGAATTGGAATTAAAATTTTGGTTTGTTTTAATTAAATTTTTAAATGTACACTTATAGCTAAAAATTATGTAATATTTTAAAAAAATGGATGAAAAGATTTTTTGTGCTAAAAGACATGGAGTAAGTTCAAAATAATCCATTTTAATATTAAAAAACCTTAGTTTAATATAACGCATCATAAAAAATGAATCATTACATTCAAATGATGAGAATATATTTTGTTTGTTTCTTTGATATAACATTTAATTTTGTTACCAACTAAAAAGTATAACAATGGTTTGATGAAAATATTGAACAAGGATGAGAATCCCTTGTATAAACAGAGAAGAAATATTCCTTATGTAGTTTAATTCTATTAATTTTTTAAAATAAACTAGTAAATAATATTTGAATCAATTTCATCTCCAGAATTATCAATTGGGTATAACATATTAAATTCATGATGTATCTCATGGAGAATGATTGTAACTTGTGAAATTATATTTAGTTATAAAATACCCCTATATATTATTGAATATTCCATTCATCTACCATAGTATGGAAAACCATAGGGGAAGTGAGGATTAAATTTTCAATAATAATTTCTAATATTATAAATATTAAGGGATTTAGATACACCATAAAAATTATGATTGGTGATTAATAACAAATCTTGCCTCACTGATGGGTGATTGAGATGAAACTCTTTTGTCTTTAGTAAATTTGTATCAATGGTAATTGGAAGCCAAAAAATTATATAGATCTATAAATCATTATTATTAAACAATGGTTTATTCTAAAATACATTCGTATATGTTATATACACAATAAAAGTCAAAAATTATATCATATCATTAAAACATGTATTAGTGATGATAAAATTAGATAAGAACCCTTAGTTTTTCATCATGTTTTCTATACATGCGATAATATTTTTGAATAATTAAATTAAGATTATTAAAGATATAGATATTTAATATATTCCAATATATTTCATATTTTAATAAAATTTAACTACCATATATTGAATTTTTATATTATTGTTTTCTTGAATTAGTCAATTTCTTGAGATCCTTTCAAATTTTCAACATGTTATAAATCATTGAAAAATAATTTTAGAATATCAAAAATATTAATAGTTCTATTGAAATAATTTTTATGTTTTTAGTATATTATATTTTCTTACCATGATGGGTTGTGAAAGAAAATTGTAACTATTTTCTCGTGGAGTTGATTAGTTTCATGTATGCACAATTCATGACTCCAACTCTCAACGTAGGTGAGAGGAATGAAGTTTAATAAAAAATTACAATTACTTATAATAATAATATTTCATATTTCATATTTATTAAAAAATAACATGATTTAAACCATCCATGATAGGTGGGACATAATATAGAATATATCTACTTGTGGAAGAAGTAGTCCATGCAATGAAATAACAATAATTATCATTTTGTTAGAAAATATATATAAATAAATAATATTATTTAAATTAAAATAATAAAATAACTTATTCTACTACCATTTATTTCAATATATTATAACGTATAAAAAATGTTTGTAAGAGAATGATTATATCTAAAAGGTTGTGAAGAAGATAATCATATCTTAGATACTTTATTTTCTCTTCGATATCTCATTATTAGTCAAGTGGTTATGCTAAAATAGTTTGACTATGTGCTTTATAATATGTGAGGTACTTCTAGGAGAGGGTATTTTTCAATGTTTATAGGGATGTTTCGAATGGTTGTTGTATGCTTAAATGGTTGAAAGTGACCACCTCTTTTATGAGTGGAAAATAGAACTTTTGAAAACACCACTTTTATTTTAATAATTTCATGACACTATTCCATGGTTAATGGCTCCAATTTTGTGAAATAATTTATTTTAGGGTTTCTTTGAGTTGATAAATCCTCAACCATTTAATTCAACAAAAGTTATAAAAATCTTATAGTATATTTTACATCAATTTTTGACATTTTAATCTATTAATTTAAAATTATGTACCTAGTTATTAACTATATGATTTTTTATTTTATTAAGAATTCAAAATATCCCTAATAACTAGATATTGGTTTTTTTAAAATAAATTATTCTATATTTTATGTAATTAAAATTATATTAATGAGTTAAAAATTTAAATTATATTTTATACTATATAAATATTGTTTTTGTGGAGAAATTACTTTTAATCATTAGGTTATCCTAATTTTTTTATTAATTACAAATTAAATAAGACTTAAAATATTTATATATAGGTATAAAAATAATAATACAATGAGATATTAAAATTGATAAGTTTTATTCATTAATTATTAATTTTATTATGTTAATAAAATAAATCTTAAAAATTTGTTTATAATTATAACTATAGTTAACACTTATCTTTATTAAATTGACATTATGACAAAAAAATAAATTTAACTTGTAATAAAATATTGAGTTTTTTTCTCAAAAAGGAAATATATTTCTAATGATTAATTTATGAATTTTATAATATATAATTTTTCTTATAAGTGAATAAAAATAATTTTTATTTTGACATATTACTTGATCATCTAAAATATTTAAATTTTATTTTTATAAATTAAACATAAATATTTTTTAATGATTTATAATAAATATTATGTATTTATTTTATATATAAAATGGGTTTTGTAAAATTATATGAAATTCTTGTTTTATAAATGTAGTTGTTTTCTTAAAAGTTGGTATTTTTATTATTTAACTAAAAATATGTTATATCAGAAAATTCTAGAAAATAATATTGGAAATGTGTTTTCATTATAAATCCAAAAGTATTGTTAATATTTTAATGTTAATGTTATAAAATATTTATATTAAATTTCTAATTAAATACATAAAATATGTTGAATATTATTTATTATATAAATACAAATTAAAAAAATAATAGGTGTCTCAAATTGCTATACAACAGATAAAATTTGTCATTATTCATTAAATATTTTATTCTAAAAAAATAATCAATTATAAACAATATTATTAGTATTCATAAAAAAACTATAGAATATATATGATCAATTATTAAACACAATATTGAATTAATTGAATGTCTATAAGATCACCTTTATATAAACATTGATATTATAGTGTTTCATAATTAGGTTACTCTTTTTCATACTACAAATTTAATGTTATGGTTTTAATAGTCTAAAAATTATTGTATTTTTGTTTAGTAATTAATGTGGAGAAATATGTCATATATATTTTACGTAATTTATTCAAAACATGGAATAAATTATTCATTCATTATAAGTAGAGTTCATATTGAGGGAATATGGGGAGCAGCACACTATGGTACATATGATAGTGTATGATATGGTTAGATGGGGGAATAAATTATATGATATTTTCAGTGATCCAAATTCAATTGTTTTTATAGTGGTGTTTTATTAAAATGTTTTCCTATACAATATTGAGTACCATTTTATATAAATTTACATGTTGAAGGGGGGATAACCTATATGAAATGGTTGATAAAACGGATAATTCCTTTTCAAGGTGTCCATGAATCCATGTTGGTTTTCTTGATAGACTACATGTAGTAGCCTACATAGAGAATTCAATGGTATAAGGGCAGAATGATATATAAGAAATAGTTATTAATGATTTGTGATAGAATCATTGTTTTCTTCAGTGTATCATCATTCTAAATGGATTTAGGGTGGGGCATCATTGTTTGGTGCATTCCATGGTGCCCAACTAAGCTCTATACATTTTTATGAATCAATATTTTTTACCAATATTGATAATATTTATTTTTCCCCCATTATCAATCTCATTCATATATATTTTAATGAGGGGAGTGCTCTTAGAGTCCCTTTCTACTTTCCCATAATTTCCTTAATGAATAAGTATATTTCATAAGGGAATAATTTGATATTCATGGTTAGTCATATTCTTCTCATCCACTGTTGTAATTTTTTTTGGTATCCCATCATCATAAATAATTTGGTGAAACCCATATTGGGTATATAAACTATTTCTATCATATAAAAGTGGAAATTATATGATATAATGGGGATTTTTCACAATTTATCTAATTGTATTCCTGCATGTATAAACACTTATTTTTATAAACTGTTATATTGATGGTACCCTGTCTATTGAATTTCAATAGTGTTTTTAATTAAATAAAAATAGTGATTTAATTGATGTTTTTTGTTATGGTTTTTTGATGAGATGGTTTCAGAAGTACTCCATTGACCTTCATCATGATTTTGGACACAATTTTGGAGAGAATACGTTTCCATATGATGTCTTAAAAAAATTTAATTTCTTTAATATATTTTATAATATATTATATATTATATATTTAATTTTATGTGATTAAAATTATTAATTTGTCTCCATTGAAATTATTTACTTCCATTTATTAGTTCATAATGGATAGTTAGGATGTATTGATCACAAGTGATAGTTATTCGGTCATGATAAAATGGAATAAATCTATGATTACATTAGGTTCCCTCATTGAGAATTCACCTAAGAGGGTTAATTTGATATGTAAATTGATATGTTTTATATTTTATAAAATTAAATTATCTAAATAAATTAAATAAATTTTAAGTTAAAATTAAACTCTTATTAATAGATGAAATAATGAAATAGTGGTATTTATATACCCCTATGAACATTCCTAATGCCTCAGTGTCAAATGAATGTGGCCTCGATTACAATTTTTTTAATGATGGTCTAGTGACAAATAGATTTAAAAACTATATGGATGTGATGAATTGAATTAAATGTCTTTATTAGGCCATATAAAACACTTCAAATTTCATAAAGCTGTTTTATCATTTTATAAGGGTGAATGGTGTTTAGTTCTCCACTACAATGTGATGTCCTACAAGGGAATTCTCTAATTATAATTTTTATTCATTTATAGGATAAGCATGTCGTGATGAAATAGTATTAGGTTTTGAATTTATGGACCTTATGCTAGCTATTTATAGTAATTTCAATTGACTTTTCGTTATGGACAATGAGTTTGTTTAATTTTTGTGATGAATATGAGAATCTGGATGCCCCCTTAGGGAAGGGAGTTGTCCAAAAAAACATTAATGGGATAATGTAACTCGTACGAGATGTATCTGTATGGTGTGAGACATATTTGGTCATAATGATGATGACATGTCATGCAGATCAAATGTTTTCGTCATTTATATGATATGGGTTGGGCATATATAAACCTAATATTACTATGTTTTTGAGGATATATTATATTTGATTATCAATACAAGATTTAGTGTAATTTAATAGTAATTGAGATAAATAATTTCTAAGTGAATAACTAGGATTAAGATGGTATTCCAATAATAATGGAATTCCTTATGAAATCCTTTTATATTCAACATTGATTTCAATATGTTATAAAATACCCTAGAACGTCCCCATTGGATTTGATTATAATTTTATGGGATGTTAGGGATGTAAGGACATTTCAATTGAGTTTAATTTGTATTGACATTGGATATTCAACATTGAATAAATATTAAACCTACATCTACTAAATAACATAGGATCCACCCAAGGGAATTTTTTTTGTTCTTAGTTTCATTTCATTTTTAGTGATAAATATATGTAATATGTTTATAAACCTTAATGTATATTACTGATAGGAAAATTTATTTTTGGATCAATTATAAAAAATTCTTACATAAACTTTTTCACTAGCTAATGTCAGTATGAATAAACCCACATGTCGCAATAATAATTGAGGTCCGTTGGTGGGTTTTATTCATGCATGAATAATTATTTTGTTTAATCTTCTAATCTATTCACATATACATACAGATCATTACTCAAATTTTTTGAAACCATATTAGTGGTGAAATACCTAATATAATTATTTGATCATGGGTTCTTATACGGAAGAGGAATGGTGTAGCATGATCTAGACTGATAGTTTGTGCAGAATTATTGACCATAAAAAGTGAGGCTTAAGGAATGTAGGTGGTCCCCTCATATTTTTCAAAATATTTTATTATTTATTTTTTATTGGAATGGTTGGTGATCGGGTGAGGAATGTTTTTTTGAACATTTATTTGTATGACTAGGTGGTCCAGATTTTATATGTTATACTAATGTAGATTCATTTTTTCCAACTATATTTCTCATTTTTATATATTCTCTTTGATTATTTACATTTTTACTATGTTATGAGGAAATACTTTCAAAATTGTATACCATATACCATCAGTACAATATTGAAATCTATGGTGCATGGGGAGGAGTGAATATGGTCCATTTAGTTTTTTATGATTGTTCTACTATTTAAAGTGTCAAAATATGGAATTTCAAAAAATATTTTTTTGTGTAATTATGATTATTTGAACCATGTTGTATTTTATTCTAATGTAATATCGTGTCAATTATTTAGAGAAACGAATCTTTCTAATGACTATTATATACCATTATTTAAGTGGTATATATTGAAACTGGTATATCAGTATAGAGATTTTGTGATATAGTGACAAACACCAATGGAATATTATAGTACAATATAACACAAATATATTAAAATACTAATAGTTCACATGAAAACATAAAGTTTAGTTTTTTATTTATATTCATAGTGAAGCAATAAATATTCAATCAGTCAAGATATTATATACTAGAATGGATCTATAGATGATGTGATCATAATATACATGAGGTTAAGATTATGGTTCTCAATAAGATAGAACGAAGTGAAGATACCTTTTGAAGATAAGTTCCAATGTAGGCTGATGTATTGGAATATTATGTATGGTATGGATACATTATGATAGTGTTACATTTGTATAACATGATTTTACTAGGGGTATTTTTTATGAGAATAAATATGATTTTTCACTTGAGGCATGGTTTATGAGTTCCTTAGTTAATGAGTTTTTTGGGAGATGAAAGTGTCATTGAGATGCAACATAGGATATTCCTAAGTTGGGTTTTTTTATTTGGGTAGTGCTATTTGGTAGGGTAATCCTCTATGAAAAAATAAGTGACTTGTTAATACATTCGAGATAAATGAATGGGTATATCCATTTGATTATGAGGCTAGTAGAAAAGATAGGATAACACATGTATGGTATGAGTATGGAAAATTCCTTAAGAATTAATGACATGAACAATATAGTATACTTATGTATCAATGTATTCCCCAATAGAAATGATTTATATGATTCCTATCACTATTGCTTTCAGTCTAATTACACAATGAGGTTTTTTATGATGGTACATAATAGTTAGATCTGGGATTGTTAGGGAACTGTTATACACTTTTTGTATAAGAATGTTTACGGTTTCAATGGATATTTATGTAGAATATAATAAAATATGTTAAATTATTTATTTTTAGGTAGATCATTAAGGGTGATTATATATATTTCTGTGATTAAGATTAGGGAGGCATGTTGACCCAGTATATTTGATTGTATTCCTGGGATTGATTGAATGAGAACCAAATAATGTATAATATATATTAATAAGTTTGTTTCACATGAGATTTCTTATGAAGATGGAGATTTTTGATCCCCTACTATTTTCTATATTTACTTACTGTTTTATGAGGTAGATATGATTCTTTATTCGATGATATATTTCATAGGTTATGAATCATGATTCATAATATGGTGAAACAGACTATTTTCCTTAAAATGCATTGTAATGTTGGTGAAATAATAGATCTTATGGAGGTTATCCTTGAGAAATGATATAATTGTATCTATGTGTTGGGTAGAACACCATTGTGCAAGGAGTGTATGAGCATAATTATAGATGAATTGTCAAGGATGTTGAGGATGAAATTTATGGTTTGTAGGAAATGGACAACATTCTTTGATTCGTGTGAGAGCACATGTATGATTTAAATGACTACTATAAGACCTCAAGATTTTTTTATTTTTTTATTTTTTACATATCTTATGTTACATGAAACACTAAGTATAGTTATCTTTACATGTAACACTGATTTTAATGAAATTCGACACAGTATTAAAATATTATTATTTAATATATTAGTTATCTCAAATCTTATTGAGTGATGGGTTTGAATATTATTGAAAAATTTTAAATATTAATTTCTAAAATATGTCTATATAATTATTTTATTGATGAGGAATTAATTAAAAATGAAAATGGTAACCATTTACTAATAAAAGAAATCATTTTTAAAAAAAAATATGTTTATGTGGACAAACATGTTTTACCTTAGTTAAATAAAAACTATACAATTTAGGTGAATAAATTTAATTATTTTTTATATAATATATTCAATAAAATATTTTACATTCATATTGTGAGTTTTCTTCTAATGCGTTATGAATCAATCAAATGATATAATAAAATTTTTATTTTCTTAAAAGATGCTTTATTTCATTTTGAGAAGTTTTTTTAATGTAATTTTTTAAAATTTTAGATATTTATTAACCAAATAAAAATAATTTTTTAAATTTATTTATCAAGATTATATTATATTATATTTTTTTTATTTTTATGAAAGGATACATTTTTCTATGAATTGTGAAAATATTTTATTTTATTTCAAACTTGAATTAAATATAATGAATTTATAAGGTTAATTTTAATTCAGAGTTGTTTTAAAATTAAAATTATTCAAATTATGTATTTATTAATCCAATTAATCTCATCAGTCAAAATATAATATGGGAATTTTATATAAAAACATTTTATTCCTTTGAACATTTTCTATTTTGAAACCCTCTTCCTCATCATGTCATAATATTCAAGATTAAATTAAGTTATTTTTTTACAATGAATAGAATTTAGAAAAAATATATTGCATATTTGTATTAATGAAAATTTATATTACACAATTGGGTTTACATAATTTATAATGAAAATGAATAGTAAAAAATTATAAAAATTCATTATCTTGATTTATGTTAATATGAGTTTACATGTGATAAAACTAAAATGATAAGGATTAAAATAAACTATAAAATTTTCCAGAGAATTTTTATAAAATATTTTTACCAAATTCCCTCCAATAACCTATAATAAATCATTTTTGATCCTTGTGGTATGTGAAAGTCATGGGCACAAATAATATTTTTCAACCTTTTCATGTGTTTCCTCTACCACACTTATATAAGGCCTCCCCTTATCCTCTCATATTCATTTTTATAAAACTCTTTTGTTATTCAAATTCATTACCAAATAGAATCCATAAATCCCTCCCCACATCATAGAGGCATTGGTGAGATCAAAACGCTAATCATTATAGGTATTATGTTGAGACTAATATGGTTCTCCAAAGGAGAGGTAAAGATTTAATCTAACAATTTCTATTTTAATTATCTATATTAATCATTACAAATTATTAAATTATAATTGTTTATAACAAATTATATCTCATAAAATTAATATTTTTATTGAAATTTAGCAGCCTTTATACCTATATTCTTTCATCAAACAGTAAAGAAATTTATTGATCACATGTACAGTGGACTACAACCTCACGAACCGATATTATTCTTTTTTCCTTCACCAACACAAAAGGAAAAATCTAATGATTTATTTAAAGTGTTAATATGAAATATTTATTATTATTATATCTTTATTATTACAACAACACATATATCATATTACCTCCCAACCCATTGAAAAATAATAATATCACTTGTGTGCTCGGAAAACTAAAGTCTCGTGAATCAATAAAATTTTCATTGATTTACATTGATGGTAATAAAGATTTGTTAAATTTTCATATTTTATATTTTTAAAATTATTATAATTATGTAAATATCATATCATATTTATCTAATTAAATTATATTTCTTAGTGGATACGAACACACTGTTTGTTTATAGATTGGATTATTGCCTCATGAAGATATGTGATTCATTTTTCGTTGAATCCATAAAAAAAGTAATTATAATAAATTTAATAAAAATATTATATATATATATATATATTGAAAAAAATTAATTTAAATTTTATATATTATTTAAATTTTCTTCATATTTTTGGTTAATAAAATGGAAACAACTTTCATGCATTTATAAAGGAAACCATCTTTATGAATAGTGTATTTTATTTTATAAAAAATTTTGATGAATTAATATACATTTATATATATAGAATAGACACTATATTTATATCATGGATCAAATTCTTGTTATCCGGGAACCATGATCAAAGTAAGAGAAGTTAAAATAACATATGAAAACATACATAGAAAACAATAATTTACTTCATAAAATATGACATTACCATAGAATTGTTTATAAATACATTATAAAATTTCATAATTCATTTATATGTGGTATGATATATATTAAAAAATATATTTTTTTTGTAGCATAGGTTAGAACGTGTTTTATATAATTCTAGTGTTATGTTATGTGATTTAAATATCACTTTTATTTTTTTAAGACACAGGTAATATATACAACATGTTTAATTGTATAATTCATATACTGCCCAATAATGTATCTTATTATTATTCTCATGAATTTATAGAGTATACTTATCGATCATATTTTTCTAAATTATTGAGGCTTATGATTCAATAATTATCGATATATAAATGTTTTGATGTTACAATCTTATTATTTATCATGATTTTTTATGACTATACATTTAATGATGAATTCCTATGATTTAATCCTCATAAATATCAGAGCCATTATAATCATATGGTTGATAAATTAGAATTTACATTTTTCTTAAATTTTCGTCTCATTATGTACTCAAGATTCAAAAAAATATTTTTTATGAAATCTGACATTATTTATCTCTTCCGTCAAAAAATCATATTTCATCATAATATATTTTTAGAACAAACTAAAAAAATATAACATTATAAAATATATTTATTAAAAATATTCTTACATATTTTTTACATTTGAAAATGATGTTTTAAAAATTAATCTTCACATCATGTTCAAAATAAGGCTCCTTGGGTAATTATTGAAAAAGAGAAAGGAATCATTATTTTAACATGTATGATAGAAACAGAGTGTCCTACTACTATATACCAAATTTTCTATAAATATTTTTTTATTTTCTTAGTTATTTTCAATGAAATATTTTTTTTTAATTTTTTATATTTTGAAAATTGTTTTCCAAATTGGAATATATACTTACCTCAAAAAATTTCGAAGTGATCTTCATACATTTTTTATATCAATGATGACATCCTTTGGTGTTGTCTATAGTTAACTACTTATTTTTTCCTTAGATAAAATTATTAAACTTTCATTAAATTTTTTACTAATATGATGAAATGTAAGTTATTAAACCTGTTTATCTAACATGGATTATACCATAATAAAATTGTTTTGAAATCCTAATATTTTTTAATGGGTAATTTATGATGAAATGATTAGATTATAATGAAACACATTTCTTTTACAATGGATATGCAATTATGAAATATTTTATGTATCAAATTTATTTCATAGGTTCTAATATTATGAATGAATTATAGTCTTGTGGAACACAAAGGTATTATTTTCAATATGTGTTGGTTTGTACCAATATTATCCTAGGATTCATTGGGTTATGATTAATATTATATAACCTTAGAGGGTACATGGGAGGTTACTGGAATTAATAAAAGTGGTTAAACATGAGGTTATCCCAACCCTCTGTATTTATAATAGTGCTTATCCCAAGCCATAGAAGATGTGAATGTTTTGGTGGGTGGCCTTGACATATGTTTTTCTACGGCATTTTGTGTTCTACAAATATGTGTGTTATGTTAATGTAATAATTTCATGGAATATGTTTTTGTATTCAATTATGATTTGTTTCTCATGATGAACCATGATTTTTTCCCCGACTTGCGTTTATGATCTAGGATATGTAGGGTATGGTTTTAAAATATTGATTTAATGTTTTTATATGCTTATGATCATGTTATTTCTATGTGATCATTGATATTTTTCAATATATAAACATACCAAAAATCTTATCCACAATTTATTATGTTTCTATCCTAATCATATAAAATAATGTATAACCATATAAAATAATGGATAACCATATAAAATAATGGATAACCATATAAAATAATGGATAACCATATAATCATTATGCATTTTTATGAAGAATAATGGATGACCATATAAAATGATGAAATATATATTTAGAAAATCGGGTATCTCTATAGTTGGTATTATAGGATTGTATTTTTTAAACATTGTGAAATAGGTTGAGAGAGGTATAGTTAGAATCATATATATAATTAATTGAATATGAAAATATCCTAGAATTTCTTAAACATACACAGAGTTGTTCAGAAGCAATTACATCATTTTGTAGATACAATAATGAGACATCATTCTGGAAATGTTATACCTAGGGATAATATCATTAGATAAGGTGTGTCGATCTTAACTCAATAATAATCAAGTACACTATAATAGGCATTATGGTGCACTAAGTTTGACATGCTTGGGTGATATTATTTTGAAATTAAAAAATTGTTTACAATCCACCATGAATAATTCTAATAAATGATTACCATGTGTTCCCTAGAGTAAAAATATGCTTACATATATTGAAGAACGTTTTTCATGGTTCTTTACATCATATAAATGAGTTTTGATTACTGTGTTTTTCCCCCACATATATTATTTTTTATCATGCTAGAATTTTTTATTTTAGTAAATATTAGGAATAAGAATAAACAAGGTTAAAAATAAATGTGATAGAAATGATTTTATGAGAAACATAATGGATTAATTATATGAACAAGAATATTGTTAACATTTTTAATTAGTTATCATGATATATGATTAACATATCCCCCCTAAACTATCTCTTAAACACAGAAAATATGAAAAGGAAATAATTCCCTGAGAGATCGGGTGGCGGGGACCATGGAGGATAAAAGGATTATTATCCAATGTGATGATGGTGTTTGTAAAGAACCCATTAAAATATCTTAGTGGGTATAGAAAATGAATTTATTGTTGAATAAAAGGAAATAATATAAGTAATTTTCAAGAAAAATGAATAGTCCAGTGAATGCAATGGATGATAATAATAGACTCTCTAAGGTATCATTGATAGATTAATGCTTAAAACATGGAATTTTTTAGAATTACGAAAATATATCTCATAGGGGGAAAGATCATGATTAAAATAAATATGATTAAATGAGTAATTGATATATTGATGATGATGAAGACACTTTTAATGTTGTATGAATTTTATGTATTTGACCAATAATAATATTTATTGTAAATGTAAGAACAATGATTAAATTGAGGTTCATGATTGTTATGACATGATGCATGTATAATATTTTTCTAAAAAGGTGTTATGAAATTAGATGATTAATCCTAGATATTGTTTTTAAAATTAAGAACAATCATTGATATTTTTATCTATTTTTACTCTATAATTATATTATTAGAATTATAAAATACCAAAATATTATTCATTATATTTTTTTCAATAAGAATTTAAAAGAAATTTTTTAATTGTACTAATGACCATGAAAAATTATTTAATTAAAATGTGTAAAGTAATGGAAAAAATATGATGAATTGGATATGATCCTTAATATATCCCTTATATTGATATATTGGTGATAAGATAAAGAGATTATAGTTATAAAAATGGGAAATTAGATATTATTAATGAACATTGAATTGAAAAATGATTTTTGGACAATGTGGTGCATACGATCATTGATGTAGTATATATAAATATTAGATTTAATGAATATATAAAATTATAAGTGGTTTTAATTATGAGTTGAGGAATCATGCAAGTTTTATTGAATGTTTGTGGTAATTCTTTATAATTACCATGGTTTAGGAAAATAAATTTCTAAGGTATTCACATATTTGGTAGGTTAAAATTATGTTCTATTTTATTATATTTTAGCGATTAATATTAATTTAAATTTGGGAAATATGGAATTATTGTTCATTAATTTTGGGTTTTTGATATTCCAAAGGGTTAAAAATTTAAGGGTTATTTTAACCTGATATTTGGACGATGTTTTTGATATTAATTTATTATTTCACCAAATTATGATTTATTCATATTGGAAAACTTATGCTAAAAATGTTCGATTTTATGTAATATAATTAATGATGTAATGAGATATTGTTTTCATGACTCATTAGATGTTAACTATAGTACTTAAAGAATGAAACAATCATATTCATTTTATGATGTATGAGTTAAAGTATAAATCGTTAGAATTAAAGTCATAGGATGAAAATTTTCATATAATATAATAGAATATTTCACTCAATATATATTGGGACCTCTAAAATTATTGACCATGTCATGACTGTAACATATATATTTCTTCTTCTGTTAAAACCATTTCAATTCCACTATGTTTTCCACGTATCTCCGCGGATGAAGTGCATACCTGACCATTCAAATACACTAAATGTGGATGTAGTGTAATTAGAGACTGATAATTCATATAATAAATAATTGATAGAGAATCAATATTGCAAAAAAATCCCTACAAATCTGGTCCACTCTTCTGGTCAAATTGTTTATGCAATACCACCTGATTTAGGAAGCTATATGGGATCCTATGATATGATTATCAAAAAGTATCCACAATTATATTTATAAAAGTGAAATAATTTTGATGGAAAATTCATTTTAATTTGGTTATAATGTATCCATAATATATTTAAGGAACTATTGGTTTTTGTGAAATTTAATTTTACTCATATAATGTGTTACAAGAAATAGCATGTTTATCTATCAATGCATGAAATTCCAAGTTTTAAAGAAACATAGCATACTATTAAAATATTATTATATAATGTGATATTTATTTCCTAGCAATTAGAAAGAAGGGTATAAAAAAATTATATAAATAATGATACTATATGTTTTAATCATGTTTATATAATTAATTTATTTATGTAAAATTAATTAGATATGAAAATAATAACCATGTGGAAATGAACGAAACACTTTTATGAAAAGATATATTTTCACGTAAATACCTATTTTACCTTACTAAAATTTTTAAAAAACCTTTTGGTGTCATATTTTAATTACCATTATATTTTTTAAATTCAAATAAACCTTAGTCTTTCATATTATATGTTTTGAAGAATATTTCAGAATAAATCAAATTTGATGCAAAAATTAGTGTTTTTCTAAAAAATAAATTTTTACATTTTGTGGAATTATTTAAAATTTATATATCTATTTAATAAAAATTTTATTTTAGAAAATAATTTTCATTTAATAAATCAAATTTCAAAATTATCATTGAGTGAATTTTTGAGATTTTTAAAAAAAATGATGAATTCAATGAAATGGAAAAATAGTATATTTTGTTGGACTAAATATTTTAAAATAAAAAATGTATAAGGATTCCAATTTTTTAAATGTTTTTAATAATAAAATCTGATTAATTATATATTTTTTAATCCAATTTGGGTTTATAAAAACAATTTATTATTGAATATTGATATAAAAAGGTGTTAAATATTTAACCATTTTATATTTAGAAAAAATATTTCATCCCTTATGTAGGAATACATTTAAATTAAATTTCAGAAATTATATTATTTTAATATAGAGAATAGTTTTTAGTATATCTAAACTACAGTTATTTATATTACATGATAATTTCTAATTAATTTTTTTTCAATGTGAACAATAAACCAATAAGAAACAATTAATATCATTATATGTAAACGAGTTTTCTTGGGGTTAAAAAATTGATAAGGTATTATGTTTTCATATATTGACCTTTTAACCTATAATGTTCAATAATTCCAAATGTTTTATCCTTGTGTCATGTGAATAATATTGGTCCAATTTATTCTTCTCATAACTTCCATGTCTGTCCCCTCATACATTTATAAAAGGAAACTCGCTCTCCTACTATTTTCATGTTCAAAAAACCCATTGATTTGTCCTAGAACATTAAAATTATCTTCTTTAAATATAAATAAACATAATATAGTAATATATGTGATATGAAATCCTATATGTGAAGGGGTTAGGTTTCACCTAAAGTGGTTTTACATAAAAGAGGTAATGTTTTATACTACGTGTTTTTTCTTTAAATATTATACTAAATCCATAAAATATTTAATAAATATTATGATATAATAACAATAATATAACCCATATAATGAAAATTTATTTTTTATGTAATAACATATATATACAACTCTGCTTCTATCAATTTAAAAATGAAACTTTCAGTCATCTGTACGGAGGACGATCACCTCGTAAACTGATGTTTTTCATCTTCCATTACCACCTCTAATTAAAATATATAATAATGTATTTAGCATATTTTCTTTTATATTTATGATATTTTTGGAATTATAATTCTACATATAATGGTGTACCTCCCATCTAATACTCATTTGTATGTAGGACAACCACCTACAGATCAATGTGATGTGTTTTTCAATTTTCTATTACATGGATGGTAGTATGGTTGGATTAAATTTATAAATATTATATGTGTAAAATAATTATACTTCTGGAATTATTATATCATATATACATCTTACTTTAAATTCTTCATGATATATGATAATATCGATCATATGAACTGTAGAAAACCACCACATAAAGCGATGTGATCTATTTTTCACTAAAACATTTCATGTAATGTAATAAGTGTAAATTTAATGAATATGTGTGATATATATGTAATAATAAATATTCAAAAATGATAATATATTATTTAAATTCATTTATTTTCATCTTTTGATAATGTTGAAGTATGTTTCATGTGTATATACACACTACTATCTCCATGGATATTGTATTTCATTATCATTCTCTATATTTAAAGTTTACTATAAATACAATTAAAATAAATATATATGATATTTGTATAATGATTATAAATGTTTATATGATTATGTAAGGATAAAATAAATAAGAACAGAAATAAAAAATTAGAACTTGCAGAAAAATAAAGCAGTTATTGCTCTAAATGAGATTATAACATAAAATTGTAAATAAATATGTTATATAAGGTCATAAGTAAATAATATATGGAATGATATATATTATTATATATCTCTGAAGTATTTATAACAAAATATTATTTATTATATTTGGTCTTTGAATTTTAATCATAGAATTTGATACATAAGGTAAGGGATTTTTGCCTCATTTTTATTTCCGTGGGGCACATTCTTCATACAGTACATATTTCATTTTTTGTTTTTTATAGTACACATGAAAATATTTTGTTAATCATATCATGATGTTATGGGATATAAATTTATTTATACTTTTTCTATGTTCATGTATATTATGATTCAATAAATACCAATGTGTTATGGGTTTTATGTTATAATCTCATTGATTATCTGGATTTTAGATGATTTAGGTTTTGATGATTAAATTTTATGACCTTGTACTAATGAATATATGGATTTATCTTATACCCTACCTAATCCTTTATAATAAATTATTTCCCTTAATTTTCTTCTATTTAATTACTCATGATTAAAAATGTATTTTTTATTGAAAATCGTTTTTATTTCACTCTCTGGTCAAAAAATGAATTTTATTCCATAACCACGTTTTCAAAAAATGATTTATAAAATGTTTTACCATTTTTCGTTTGATTTATTAAAAAGTTAGTAGAATTTTTAAATTGTAAAATACTATTTAAAATTGAATATTATTGTCATTTTTAAAACTAGTCCATATTTTTATTTAAAGAATAATTGAAAAGAATATATGTTTCCACTTATAGGGAATGAATGGAATTTACCACATCCATGACCTTTATTTAGTACAATGCTTTAATTATAACAATTCAATTTTATTTTATCATAATATTTAATTGAAACTATTTTATGTTTAACAAATTTTAATGTGGAAAGGATAAATTACAAATAAATGATCCATATGATATTAAAAAAACATTCTTTAAATAGTGTAATCTTTTAATGTTGATAATTATTTAATCAGAATATGATCTAAATTAGAATTTTTATTATTTCATGGAATTTTGTATTTATGCGATGAAAATTTAATTCTGAAACATGTTTCAATTCCATGGGTTTTCCCATGAATAAATAGTTATGAACCATGATTGTTTTTTTCAATCTGTTATGTTATGGTGAAAGGGTTAAATGACCATGAAATCTATTTCAAATACATTGGTTGTGAAATGATGAAATGGTTTATAAAACCAGTTTTTTTTAATTGGTTCTAATTTGATAAATTGTTTTACCCTTGTGGAATACATAGGTATGATATTCATTATGTGGTTGGTGGGACCTATATATTCATCCAACAAATTTGGTAACTGTTATGATTATATGTGCTCATAGGGTACATGGGACGTTATCCCAAGACTAAAGAGGGGGTATATAAGAGGTTATACAATGAATAAAGTGGTCATATAGGTTGATAGACCAAATCTAAAAAGTTATTAATATATTTTTGGGTATCCTTGAAATAATGTTTTTTTATGATTATGTGATTTCCAGAAGTCTATTAATTATTCCAATTTTATGAAGGCATGAATCATTTTTTTACTCTCTTATGATTCACGTCTTATGAACTTTTATTAATTTAGGTTGTAAATCATCTTTATGATATATGATCTGATGGTTATGGTATTTAATTGTTAATATCACATTCTACAACCCTTATGCTCATGTTATTCCAATGTGACCATTGAAACCTCCCATTTTTATCATTACTGATTATATAAGTACTCTCTTTATTACATCTTCATCCCTAGATTATGATGAATGGTATTGTTTTTGATATGTCTAAGAAGGATTTTGGTTTGATGAACTTATTAAGAGGATATTAATTTCTCTTATGAACTATTTTTTGGGTATTAATTTTACAAATAGAACTATATGTTTATGACCCTTAGGCATGTGTTTATGTCATGTAATGGATATTCATCTAACCAGATATAATATCAATGATTGAAAATCATGGTTCAGTACAATAATATCAATCCATTATGTGAAATATTTGATTGAGTATGGTTCATTATGGATAAGAAATTTATGATAGAAGGTTTGTGTATGTCATAAAATCATTTTCATGATGGTTGAGGTTACTTTTGTATGTCATTAACCAGATAGGGTTGATATAATCTATTTCCATAGTGAATAATCTAGAGGAGTGTTTTGTAAATGAGTTTTCATATATTTTTTATGTTGCAATTAACATTCCAGGATAAATTCCTATGATGTATGGGTGTTTTATATGGATGGTGAATTAGTTAGTGGGGAAATATTATGATGCCTAGTTTTGTTTTCAATTGATTTAAATATTTAAATAATATGACATTTGTTCTCTAAAGTTATTTTTTGTTTATTAAGGATCTTATAGGGAATTTATGTGTAAATTCACTATGACTGGATGATATGATGGGTCATTGGTGATAAAAAACATTAATACAGGGAAATTTTGTGAGACGAGGATCAATTTTTGTTTGAATGTGTAGTCAAGGGATGACATTGAGACTATACTAAGTATTTCATTATACATATGAAAATGTGTTTTGGTGGGATATTATGATAGAGGGGATCATTGGGGTTCAGAATCATCCATTATGACCAAGTACATATTTGGGTAACACCATAAGCTGAGAGAAAAACTAATTGATTACACTCTGGTGTATTGTGATAGATGGGTGTAGTTGTACAATGTCTCAAAGTTTTAATGATGCTGAAAAAAAAATCATTTACAAATGAATAATTTTCCTCATTATTGGAGTATCACAAAAAATTTGTTATTGTTTTAGATTTTTGAGTGATGTGATATTCCAGAAATAATTATTTGTATATATAAAAATTTATTAATGAAATATCATCTAATATTATTCGGTATCATAATTGTCATGGTGGAGATATTTTAAAACCCTTTTTACTTTTTAGACAATAAACATCAGATGAATTTTATTTTTGGTTTGAAATGGATAGTTTTAAAAAAAATTATATTTTTTAGATTTTTGACATCTTGAGGATATGTGATTAATTTTTTTTATTTTCCTTGATAGTGCTTCGAGTTCTTATGGGGATTGTGATTTTAATTTGAATACAACTGAATTCTATTGATTGTGAACAACCTCAAAGATGATCACACTCTATTGGAGCCCTTTGAGGATGATAAAATGAATAGTATCGATGGTTTAGAGTACTATATAACCCATTTTATCTGGGTCCGATACCTCTGGTAATTGTGTTGGGTGAAACACCTATTTCTATGGTAATTTTGAAAAAAAAACATTTCAATGGTTGAGACCATATGCTATGGTGTTGATTATTTTAGCTCACCTGGATCCTATCTGTTTGGTTTTCTTTCAGGGTGTAGACCCTGGTGGAGAAAATGATGATTATAGATTTTTCATTAATGGTAATGGTTATTATATGATGTCTTATTCCTTATATGGTGACTATTTTGAAGCACCATGGTTACCATCAATATTTATAGAATGATGTGTTGAAATGGGGGAGGTCTAAGTCCTAAAAATCACTTTGAACACTAAATTATACTCTGCATAGGGGAGTGTCTGTATATTTTGTGATACAGAAAAGTAGTTTCCATTTTAGGGTTGTTTTTATGAGAGAGGGAAGGAAATTATTTAGAGAAACATTGATCAAAGTGGAATGGGACGCATAGTTGTTCCCAAGAATAGTGGGGGGATTTTTATGTACCATGAGAAACAATACATAGGGTTATATGTAGTTCCCTAATAGAAGAACCCTTGATGAAAATGGGAAGATGTATAATCATTAGGGCCTCATAATGGTCATCAATAAATCATGGTCTTTGAGGATATCATACAGGTATACCAAGACATATGTCTTTTGATGGTTCTTTATGGTAGTTTCTTGTATGGGTGTTTACTTTTTACGGTTTTACTATTTTAGACCTATTTGGTTATTATTGGATTTTCTCCCATTCCACTAATCTCCCCCACACATTAAAATTAGAAGAGGTCTCAGGGACACCCTTAATCCTTTTTCTTTATTTCCACTCTAATTTACTAAATTTTAAACAGTTATTCTTTGTTGTTTTGGGAGATTTCACTTTCATTAATCTTCTATTGTCATCTATTTTTTCACAATTAATCATTAATGGGTTTCTGATAACTAGATAGTGTTTATAAGAGATTTTAACTGTATTATGGTAAACTTTATCATAGATAATAGACTTTGTTATAAGCATATCTATTCGACATCCTTAAAATACTAATTCATGTCATTTCCTAATGTTTCTTTGATGGTAAAATATTTAATAATTTTATTTATATATTTTCATATAATTAAATTTAAATAAATATTTAACCCATGTCACAAATTAGGTAAAATTGTATGTATCATGATAAGAGAATGTCAAAAACCATTTTCATGCGGTTTTCCATGGTTTCAAACAATCCCCACAGGAGCTGATATCATTGGAGAAATTGAACCTTATAAGGAAGTATGCCAAGATCCTACGGCATTACGAAAGCTCGGAATGGGAGACGACCACTGCAGAATGAGACTCTAATATGGGTTGTTATGGGTATGATGCTTATGATATGTAATCGACTTCTGAATTGTGGTTTGTTTATTTTTTTACTTTTCTTTTTATTTAATAAATAGTCAGGGGCCTACCTATGACAGAATTTCCTGGTAAAATATGTAGAATAATTATATTGAAATATCTTAGAAAATAATAAATTATTAAAAATATTCAATTTTGATAAAAAAATTACCTTATGGATTAGTGGGGGTAAATTATGGTTATCTATAATTTAGTTATAATTTGTAGGAGTATTCGAGGTGTGACTAAGTGGAATAACCCTATGAGTGATGTAAGATGGTGATTGAGAAAATCTCTTTTCATATTCATTTGATATGATATTTGATATATCATATAAACACTATGGTATAATTAAATTTTTAATTTAAATAATTTTTTTTCCATAAAATTTAATTCATATAAATGAATTGAACAATGATTCAATGTCTTTATGGGACCCTTGTGATATAGATTGATTTACATTCCACAAATTACACATGCCTTAAATATTATTGTGTATGTTTTGATATATAGAACAGGAGAGGTGAAAAAAAATTTAATTACATGAATATGGTGGAACGTGGTATTAGTTCCATAGAACCTTCTAATTTAAAAACATTGTGAACAAAATTTAACTTCTCCTGTATGTCTTAGTAAACAATTGTGTCACCTTTGACTCAATGGGTCTTTAGTGAGGGGGCGGGGTGAGTGTTTATTCTCTTCTCATGTCATTAGCTGGGAGGGTATTCTCTATGAAGGATATTTTATTCATGTATAGGATAGGTGAGTGAGGGTTGACCTATGAATAAAATGGTAATTGAGATAGTCCATGTGTAATCTGCCTATGTTATTAATGCGACTTTTCCTAAGAAAATGATATGTATAAATAATTTTTTTTCTAATGTCAATGAATTTTATTACCTCTATGAGATGATATTTGACAATGTATATGAGGATTAGATAAATGATCCCATGTGGGGTTACTATGACTCATTTAATCCTCACATATTTATATTTCTGTTGATTTTTTACACACTTGAGAGTCAAATTTATGTTATGTTATATGAGTTGGGTTGATGGAAAACCCTTATTAGTAATTTAATATGATATATTGTAAGATGGTTGATATACCATTATGTAATTATTTTCAAACACATGATGAGATTTTGAATTCCTAGGTTGTGATAAAAATTCAGGCTTATATATCAAACAATATGGAATATCTAGGGAAATCCACTTAGAATATATTTTTATACATATTTGAGATAAATTTTCCTTGGATTCCTACAAGGATTCTAATGCGATGTGAATTTTTCAATATTAACATGGGAATAAAAATCGATTAATCTTATTCTATATGGGATTCCTCATATTTTGGGATCTGACTGTTGTAATTTAAATGGATTTCCAAGGGTAATATTTTGGACAGTGAGGTGTGTATTTAATTTATGGCATTCCCTCATGGTATTTTACTTTAAATATTTTTCATTCAAGTTATTATATAGATAATATAGGATTAATCTATCGAATTAATGCATTCACATACTATTATATGGTTTTTAGGCCAAGTAATATTTTTATTGGCTACCTGATTTTCTCAAACACAATATATCACTATCCAAATAAATAATATCTAATCTAGGGTTTCATTACAAACCCAAGGGATTTTTATTCATCATTTAAAAATTCATACAATGTTATATTCTTTATTCATCTAAGCACGTAACATGCATATAAAAGTATTTTGTTGTTATTTATGGGTCCATATTATTGGTTATGTTCTGAGTCATACTCACACTAGATGTGGGTAGCCTTAGAAATATAAGAATCCTTGTAGATCACACCAATAATATATTTATGATTTTTTGATACTATGTTAATCATGATTGTCTAGGATAACTCATGTGATAAATCATGTATATATGAGTTGAGGATTATGTATGGATATATAGCCTCCAATTATTTGGTCCACACATCATATTGTATATTTCATTATGAAGGGGAGAGATCAGTTATGGTACGCAAGCATGACCTTATGTCATTATGAGAATGTTATTTGATTTTTCTTCTACTATAGTATTTTGTATTTATTATATATAGAGGGGTTACATCATTAACGACAGAGTTTAGATATTTTACATTTATTATGCACAATTAAATGTGGGTATGGTCTCCCTCCATTAAATAACATGACCCATTCTATAATATAGAAGCCTTTAAAATTTATTGAGTTGTTCTTGTGGTCTAGTAAAAAAATTTATAGTTTTTTAATTTCATAGTGGACACAAACTATGGTTTAAAATTTCACTAAATGTACGAAAGTAATTTTCAAACTCATCTTATAATTTTGGTACAATTTCATTTAGAATAAACTTATTTATGAAAATATTTACCTATTCAAGTTGAACTTGTAAAAATTTGTTGATACACCTAAAAAACATATTCTAATACATTTTTATCTTTATTCACAAATGAATTTTTAATTTTTTATAATTGGAATAACAAAAAAACATGCATCGATAGATTAATTTTTGTAATCCTAGATTTTACCAAATTTGTATTTCCTATCACTTTAGGATAAAAAATATTCTCTAAAATATACTATACCATTATATCATTCTCTATATCTTTAAATATCTTCTACCACTAAAAATTTGGATTTCAATGGTTTAGTCTTCTAAAAAAACTCATTCATTGTCTACATTATTCTTGTAAATAACTAAAAAGGACATAGATCTTCTCATTCAATATTATTAAAATCATACATGGTTCATTACTAATAATAACTATATATTGTTTTTAACATGAATGAATATATCTAACATCCTATCAAATATCTTCTTCTTTATAATTTTTTATTTGACAATATCTAGATTTCAAAATAATTTCACTTATTTGAAGTTATACATTGAAACAGATTCATTAAATTGTATAACATGAAATTCATATGAATTCCCAAAAATATAATTGTTTAAAATAAGTCCATTTAATTTTAAATAAATTTCATAAAATTAAGAAATATATAAAAACCTATTTTTTATGACATATCAATCTTATAAAATCATATATATCTTATTTTGAAGTCTTGTAATATGATCTAGAGTCACATGAAATTAAAAAATTCACATAAGAAAAATAAAAAACAAGATGTGATGAATTCACATGTTTTTTATAATTTTATATGAAATAATCTAATGACATGTAAATAGACATTATTTTCATAGGTAGAATAAATATGATCTTCAAATGAAATATTATTTAAAAAAACATATTTTTCAATGGAGAATTCCAAAAATAATGGAATTCATCAAATAAGATCATCATGTACTCAAATAGACTCTTGGACTTTTCTTGTGTTTATAAATATGTTATAATTAATGTAATAAAAAATGTATTTCTATTGTAACATAAAATTTTTTATCATTATTCGATGTACGTTTAGACTATATTAAAAATTCAAAATATAATGTTACACAAATTTTCGCTTCCTTTAAGATCCAGCATTTTAATCCATTATCCACAAATATTTTTTAACTAATTCCAACCTCAAATATTCTCTACTATGTGGATGGTTTCAACGGCATTATGCTCTCTTTTCCGAACATATTGAACGTAGTTCATTTAATTTAACAATAGTTATAAAATATTTTTGGGACAAAATTATATTATGTAATCATCTTTATCTCTTCAACCTCCTATGCTTATTTTACAATTATTGTAGACAATTTACATAACTATATAACAAGTTATTTTACATGAGGACCATCTCAAAAAAAAATTTATATAAGGTTTACCCAACATAAATTAACTTTCTAATTAATCATGGGTGGATATTTATTTCTCCAATCATTTCCCTTTAATTTATGGGTATATCCTTTACTAAAATTTAGTGTAAACTCAAAATATCACCCTAAAATAAATAACCAATATAAGGTTATTGTTTACTACGTCTACAACAATTAATAACAGGAACACCAATATCCCTATTTGAATTTTTTCAAGAATAATAACCTGATTCCAGTATAAAATAATATTAATATGTATTGACCACCTTATTTATAATTAATGGACAAGAGATGTGGGTTCATAACCCACTAATTGACAATAATTCAAAAATATAGAACTTTCTAATATTAAAATATCTCTTCAAATTCTATGAATGTAATCGTAAAAATTTATGTTTTCTATCTTCCTTTGATGGATGAATTCAACAACTATTTAGAATTCAGGAGGAACAACACATTATCTTATAGATATTACATCACCCAACTATATCTCAGTCAACATGTACAATCCCTTTTTAAATAAAATATAAGACTATATACAAAATATATATTCATATAAAAATCAAAACGTAAAACCATTTTAAAATTTCACTATTAGGGATTTCTAATATATAATTTCACGAACATTCTAAAAATATTATAATGTTTTACATACACATAAAATGATTTAACATTAATATATATTTATCTATTTGTTAAAGAATTACTCCCCTATATAATGAAATTTAATATAATGAAATCTAGAGACAAATGATAGAATATCATAACTCAGTCAATTCTTTTCATCATTACATCCATGTTATCCATATATAACAAAGTAAAGTAAATATGTCGATATTATTTTGTTTGATTTAAATCATTTAAAAGATTCAATTCATTCTTCATGAATACTTATATTTCTCTTTCAAATTATGAAACTAATTATTCATTATAATTATTTTTTGTTGAATTTAACTAATGATATTTCATGATTGATAATCACTTCAATTATTATTTACGAATAATTCACTATTTCAGGATGAGAAATCACAAAATATCTTCCCACAGTAGTGTGTGATTGTTTAATTCTCACTATATAACCAAGTTTGATTCAGTTTATTTACATAATCTAGCAAATCACATTCACCATTCGATGATTTTATCCATTTCCCAATCCCTTTCGACTGGTCTTCCATTATTATTAAGAAATAATTTGGTTCATTATCATTCATCTTTTTGGGTGATGACCACATCTAGGTGGAAAAAACAATGATACAAGTATTTTTTATTGTTATAAATTTTTATTTCAGTAGATTTTATATTTATTGGAAATATTCATCCTAGAGTAGTAACATAAATAATTATTAGGGGGTTTAATTGAGTACTATAAAATTTCAACAATATAAATATAACCCTTTTGAAATTTCTATAAACATCTCCGAAACATCAAAAAATTGACATTTAGAGTTGCATATGAGAAGTAAGATAAAATTAAATTATTTTTTATTTTGAGTAATAACTATACCTTAATCCATTCCACTAACACTCACTCTTAGTTCATTATAACAATAACAAAACAACATGTTGTTACCCTTGTTTTAATGATCACTAAATAATTTTCCTTCTACTATTAATGATTTTTATGTTTTTATAGTATGATTTTACACTATAAATTATGATTATAAATATTTATTGTTATGTTTTTCAAAGACTCGCTGATGCCGATGAGTCCCCTCTAGGAATAAATCACCATTGAGGTTGAGTCACCCCCAGAAATGGCTCGTCATTGGGAACAACTCATTGTCAGGCTGAAAATGATTATGTATGGAAAAGACCATCCATAAGCTATGTGTCACCACTATAATGGAAATTTGGGAAATTATGATACCAAGTAGCTATCATGGAATTTATTATTGTTGAATAAAAAATTTTATATGTATTTAGATGGAATAAATTTAGAGTGTATTTTTAATAAAGTAGTGGAATGACTGTCCAAGAAGATGACTCACTCTTAACATGACAGACAATTAAATTATATCACCATTTGGATGATTCATATATATATACTTTATGACCATTCAAAGGAGTCACCATCACAAGTTTTAATTTTTTTTAAATTTACTATTTCTAATATATATTTTTTAAAATTTAATTTATTTCCTTATTTTAATAGTTGTTTTATAAAAACCTATAAAAACAATAAAGATCAGGTCTGATATTAGTATAATGAGTAGATATTAATTAATATTATACAAATAGATACACCTATATATTTATGTTAAATAATGAAGAAGAATCCCACTTGTGAAAATATTGATATATACATGCAGATAATTAGATTCAAGATGACACAGATAAAACAAGAGATTACAGACTGTATATTTCCTATATAGGATTTTGAAAAAGTAATGCATCATAATGTCAAATATCAAATCATAAATCTAGAAGAAAAATATTTCATGAAAATCTTCTTTGCTATCATTTTTAAATACCTGACTCAAGAATTATTTTGAGTTACATTCATGGAGTCATGATAAAAAGAGATTTTTAGAGAAATGAACACATTCTTTCTATGTACTTATATTTTATCTTTCTATCTATTTAATTTACCAGGAAAGCTCAGCCAGGGACAAAGTCCCTGACCATTTATTAAAGAAAAGGAAAAGTTCAGTAAAAGCAGGTTTAAGAGAACCGGAAACCTTACAACCATACACCTGATCCCCCAAGCACAAACGACATCCGAAATTCAAAAATCAAAAACCACGAACCCTGAGCCTTCCTCGAGCCGCGCGAAACCTCGAGAAGCGTTTCACGTGAACCCGAGAATTACAATCCAAAATACAAAAATATCTAACACACAAAATGCGAAAAGTCATATCCGCTCCTCGGGCCATGCAACGCCGCACGTCACACGGCTCCTCGGGACGCACAGCCACGAGACGGGAACCCATCATCACGCACCTCCCTCATCACTCGCCGGCGACACCGTCCACCGGAAAGCTTGACAACAAGGTCACCAGAAACATCAACGCAGGACCACTCCCAGAATCAGCAGCATCCGCAACGATCTTCAGCAGGCCACATAACACCAAAACGCCCCCAAAGAGGAGACGAAGCTTCCTCCAACCCTTCCAAGGCAACTCCGCCACCAAAACCATTTCCACAGCAAAGAAACCAAAACTCACAGAAAACTCAGAACAGCGGCATAATCAAACCTCACCTCGCCAGTATGAGATGAGAGAAACCAATCCGGGACAAGTCAAGAGAGAGACCCCAAATTCAAAAATGAAAAATCGAAATCAAACCGTACAAAGAAAGAACCCGACGCCACCATCCGCAACCACCAGAGACCGCTCAACCTCCAAGCACCCAGTCCAAGGACGAAGGATCCAACTCAAGCCGCCGGATCGGGAGCTCAAGCGTAGATTCAACACTGCGTCATGGAATAGACACCAGTGAACACAGACGAGCCATCAATGCCGCAACAGCAGAGAACCACCACCTCGAACCGCCGAGACTGAGAGAAGAGGAAGAGAGCTCCGGGGAGGGGACGACGGCGTGAGAGAAACCCTAGAGAGCGCCGGTGTGCCCCTTACGGGCTCATCTGTATCAAAAATCTATCTATTTTATTTATATTGTATGAAGAGTATGTTTTATTTTTATTCTAAAAATTTACAATATCTTATTATCTTTATCTAGAAGATAATTTATATCTTCATAAATACACTTTGAACCTATTTTCACATGTGTGATGTATAAGGTCCTCGTATAGCGTCTCTTTTTTTATTCCCATGTGTTGGTGGAAGAGGTCATGTATGTATGGGACATCGTTTATGTTTTACCCCCTGATCCAAGATGTGGTTCATGGATTATTTTATATATGATTCCTGGATGAAAGTGATTTCCATGTGGAGAGGATTTTGTCCTTGCATGACACTGAATCTATTTTATTTATTCTATTGTCCATTTAGTTATTTGTTTTATTTATATACCTTAAAAATGAATCTAATATAATTATTAAACAAAACTAATTCTCTAATAGTTATTATTTATTAGTTATTATATGAGGTCTTAATTATGTAATTATATTTATATAGTTAAAGTGGTTTTAAAAATAATTTTTACTAGACTTAATAAACCATTGAAAATAATTTTGATGAATACAACTCACATTGATTTCTAATTTTTATTAATTGAGATATTTTAATATAATTGGGGGATTTTAAATAAAAATAATTATACAGAAATTTTATACGTTTTTCATTCCTCCATTATCTTAAAATACTCACTTGGAACAACATTTTGTATTAGTGTGGTTTTAGAAAAATTATATCTATGATTTTAGTTTTCATTAAATGATCTTAAAATTATTTCATTTATAAATTTATTTCATTAAATTTATAATATACAAGAAGGTACTTCAACTAAAAAACCTCCATTCATAAATGAAAAAAAGCTATACTCACTGGAAAATAAATATGAAACATTATATTAAAATCATGTTCATTGAAATTTGGTCTAATATAGTGGATATGTATGGGTCACCTAAAACTGCTAGAGGAACCTGGGATGATCCAACTAATCATGCTTATAATAAATATTTCAAAGCTATAAATTCAATATATTATGCCTCCAGTGATGAATAATTCAATAGAATATCTAATAATAAAAATAATTTGAAATTTTGGATACTTTAGAAATTTCACATGAAGTGACTATGAATGTTAAATAAATGAGATTGAAAATGTCAACCATTAAATATGTTAAATATAAGATAAAATATAATGAGCTAATTTTTGACATGTTGATCATGTTCAATGAGATAGGAAATTAATTTGCCTCCTTGTAAAATCCATTGCCTGATAAGGACCAAATTATGAGACTACTGATATATCTTATAGAAATATATAGAAGGACATCTATGTTAATAAATTAATTTGATGACATCATTAAATTTCTTATCCGATAATTTATTAGGAAGTTGAGGAAATGTTATGAATACCATAGAGTCAATTCTGATAAGGTAGATGATCCTAAGAGAAAATATGTTCCTTTCAACTACAATGCATCGAACAGAAAGACTATGAAAAAGTAAAGTTGAAATCTCTAGTTATAAATATTCAGAAGATGACAGGGATTATGAAATATCTCATTTGGTTAGATTCTTTAAAAATTTCTATAGGAATAACAAACTCACCAGGAAACCAATCTTTAATATATGTTATTATAATAGAGGAACATAGAAAATTATTATGAGAGAGAGAACAACTCAAATGATATTAGCTATTATGAATGTAAGAGAAAACTACATGTTAAAGATGGAATTACAAATTATAAATAAAAGAATAATTATAAGGGTTATTATAGAAAATATATGAAAACCATGAATTCCACATTAACTGACTCTATAGAAATATCTAGTGACACATTTCTACTCATGAAGAAAAGACAAATAGAGATGACATGTAGTTCAAGACATACATATCTGAGGTACCAATGGTAACTCTAGTACTTTATTTTCCACACTTAGAAAATGAAAATGATGATGATAAGTCTAAATATTAAATTTTTGAGCACTATAACATCCATGTGGTATCATTGATAATCCCAAATACAAATACATTATTATGAAGAAACAACATTATTTTAATGAAAATTTTAAATCAGATAATACTATAGAAAAAAAGAAAATAATACTCAATTTCTATTTAAAAATAATAATCTAGAACTAAAAATAATGGTAACCGAATGAATTTTTTTGAAAGCATTAGAAAATTAAGAGAATCTTTAACTCATATTTTTGGAAATAAATGCTTCAAATCACGTTACAAATATAGGAAATCAACATGGATAGAAAAGATTTGTTAAGACAACATATGTTCTCATGTAGAAATATGAAAATTAGGATTCAAATTTTTATTTAAATTGACTAAATAGTTTGTTTATTTCAAATAGTTTTAAATATTCATAGATGAACCCAATTTATAAAATGTTGGTTTATAAGTCATTAATCATTAACAATTATAGAACCATGAAAATATGGTTTCCAAATTCATTCCTGGTATATATAATGATTTGTAGTAAAGTTATTTTAATGTTTACTTTGAAATATATGGTATATAGACTATGGATTCTCTATATATATGATCGGAAACTACTCAAATTTCCAAAACCTCAAAAAGGTAGATGGTTTTCAGGCCACCTTTGTTGATAATGTTGAAGTTAATATTATTTTCCTCAGAAAAATCAGTAACACAATGTCAGATTTAATTTCAAAAGTATGTTTTTATTAATAGTTAAAATGAAAATTTTCTTATCATTTAACCGTTTTGTGATGATTTTTTTCTTGTGATGTTTTAAAAAAATTCATGAAATATTTTTTATACAAAAAAATATTACTTAGTGTTTACTACCTTGAGAAATTAAAGCGTCTGACATATTATCCCTGAATATTTTATTTCTCAAAATTTTTATATCTTATGTTACTTTCATAGATAATAATGTCTTTGGAATGAGATATTTTTTTTCTATAACAATCACTTACATAGAAATATAATTAGTAAATGGTCAGTTAGAGATCTACCCAAACATGAGTTCCCAAATGATAATGACTTTAACCCCTATAAATAAGGGAACAACAATCAATTTATTTAAAATTAAATAATGTATCTTTATATATTAAATCACATGATATGGTTCACATAACATTTTAGACCATCTAGAGATTCTAATTAATATGGGAAGAACTATGTTTATGTAAATGTATATTATATTTATAACTATACATTGGTATTATTTTTATCTCACAAAACATAATATTTTTCTTATTTTACCTAGTATATTATATCTTTATAAAACATATGTGGACTTATAATTAAGAACCTAAGATGTGACTATGGTCATGAGTATCCAAATAAATACATTTAATAATTTTTATGAAAAAATAGAAAATTTCATAACTTCTCTAACACATGGTCCCCTAAACAATATGGTGTTATAGAATTAATAAATAGAAAATATCAATAGATATATCGAACTATGCTTAATGAATATGACATAAATGTATACTTTTTGGAAGAGGTTGTGACCACATACAGTTATATAATAAATAGGGTTTTAATTATTCATATCATGAAAAAAACACCTTTTAACTTTTTAAAAAATTCAGATTCAATGGTTAATTAATTTGGAGATTTTTGGTACAATTTCATAATTATTAATATAATGGATAACTATGAAAATTTTTCCTCCAAAATTGATGTTGTATTTTTCCTTAGTTATTCATCATCTAATAAATCCTATATTTTTTTTAAAAAAATAACACGGACTTTTAAATATAATATTAATGTAAAATTTGATGATATAGAGCCACATGATCCAAATACTCCTTTATTAATCAATGATGTTGATTAATCCACATTGAACATGAATTCAAAAAATTATAATTGTACTATAAAAGAAGAATAAAAAATAAAAATGTTCTAAGGAACTCTATGATCCTAAATTTGAACCAATATATGTCCTTAAGGTTACCATTCCTTATTTTTCTAGAGAAATTAGTGGTATTAAATTACACTCATTATTTTTTTTGTTGATTAAATATATTGAGGTACACAAACTAGATATTCTCTACTAAATTTGGTTGAACATTAAGCATTAATATCACAACAAAAACCTATTATCATCAATGATAAAATTAATAATGACTTAAGGTTAATGGTTATGCAATGGGAATGTAATCAATTAGAAAGAAATAATGTTTTCGAACATTTTAATAGAACCAAACACACCTTGACTATAAGAACAATATGGGTGTTTAGAAACAAGGTTGATGAATCTAGTACTATATTAAGGAATAATGTATGACTACTTTCTTAGGGGTATAGTAGAGAATATGGCTTAGAATATAAAAGGTCATTTGAAAATGAATCTAGTCTTGAAGCAATTAGAATATTTCTTGACACCACATCACATCTAGATATCAAACTATATGAAAATGATGTTAAGAGTAAATTTATTAATGGGTATATATGAGATGATTTTTTTTACAATCGTATTAATTTAAAAATCACATTTTCACAATAGAATTTTTATGTTACCAAAATATTTATATTCTTCAAAATATGATCTCGGAGCTTGGTATGATATGTTGTGGTCCATTACCATTTCTAAAATAAATTCCAAATGGTGTATCTGATCATATAATTTTTATAAAAAAATAAAATGAAGTATTATTTGTTCAAATTTAAATACATTATATTATTATTTTATCTTTTAAAATTCATTATGTTATAATTTTTCAATAATGATGCAAAGTGAAATTGAAAGGATTTTAATTGGTGACTAAAATTATTTCATAGTTTTCAAATTTTTTTAAAATAATGAAAGGATTATTCTAAAGAAATATAAATATACTAATGAACATTTAAAATATTTTACATCAGGTAACACTATGAGTAGTTATATTCATATTATTAGAACCTCTGAATTGAATCTTAATAAATTTTGGAAATTGGTGGATCAAACCAGTTACAGAGGTATGATTTGAATTCTTCTCTACATAAATATTAGTCAACCTAATATTATTTCGTTGTGTGTATGTGCGATTCTTTTAAATAAAACGACAAAGAGTTAAAGCTATTATATACATAGATAATTTACAATTACCTCATGTATTCATCACATTTGAGACTGTTCTATTTAGGAGGAAATTAATTTGAATTAGTAAGTTATTCAGATGTTGATTTTTGTTAGTTTCAGGTTTGATAGAAAAATAACCTCTACAACATGTCGTATACTGGGTGTCTCTATTATTTGGTGTATTAGAAAAACAAATATGTTTTCACTATCATCTACTCAAGTTTAATACATACTTGTAGTTAGTTGTTGTGCACATATGTTCTAGATGAAACAAACATGAATATATAATGGATATCAAATCAAATATTTCTTCATTAATTGGGGATAAAAAGTAATATAAAAATTTATAAAATACTTGTATCAAATTATAGAACAAATAAAATTTATTTAATACATCACTTTTTGGGATATAATTAGGAAAATAGTGACATAACCCTTGAAAAAAGTAATACTGAAAATAATTCTACTGATAGTTTAATTAAGCCCTTGAATTATAATGGATCTCACTTCATCAAACATGGACTTATAATAGTAAAAATAAGTAACGAATTATTTTCTAGGACTCACCATTTTTTATAATCTATTGATTTTACCAACTATTGATTTTACTCAAAACTGTGTTTACTCATCATTATGTTTAACAACTATTGATTTTACCCACCATTGATTCTTTACTCACTATTGGATTTTATCAATGTTGGATTTTTCTCACAGTTGAGTTTTTATTCACCATATTATTTTATCAACATTGTATTTTCTCACCATAGGGATTGTTCCCACTATTGATATTTACTTATCCTTATAAAATGTGTCCTTTTACAATATTTCCCTATTTTTGTTTAAGCTTCCATTTATATTTTAGATTTATACAGTACTTATTTATTTATGTAATTCACAATTTCATAAAAATTTTAATCAATATTTTTTTTCATTTAATGATTCCCAATATTAAAAAATGATATTAATGATATGTTTTTCAAATTCCAATGTTCATATCCCCGACACCTTTATCTCAATATATGTTGTGGACCTCTCTCATTGGATGGTTGATCTTCCCTTGAATTTCCCTAAGCCTACCGAGTTGATCAACATGATTATAGTGAAGTGAGCATCAAGTTCATATTTGGATTATTAGTATCCTTCTTTAAAGAATAAATGTGAATCAATGTGGTCGATTATTTTATTTATGGAATCTCAAGAATTATATGAGGGTATTAGAACAAGAAAAATAAGTAAAAGATGGTTGGTTGCTCTCAAAGAAATCATTAGTGATCAATGTTAAAAAAAATGGGATATATGGAATGGTTATCTACTAACAAGAGACCGTTATTTAATACATTGGAGCATTAGTTTTATCAGTTTGTTGAGTAAATTTTTAAGAAAAATAGATATTTTTTATGAAGTAGAAAATGTAGTTATAATATCATCTATTCATCAAGTCATTGGTCTGGATATTTTATTGTTCCCAATGAAGGATTTTAGAAAGACTATGAATGATATATTCTATGAGATGGTGATAAATTTGTTAATGATGATAATGTGGAAGATTTAAGTAGGGATGAACTAGTTTTAGGAACTATTTATTATGAAAATGACGATGGGTTTTGGTTTTCATTCACATTTATCTCATATATATTTTACCATGGGATGGTGTCATTTCCATGATGATGTATCATGATGATTATCTTTTATGACTAATGAAAATATTATAGAATCAACTCATGTAAACAATTAATTGTTCACATGAGGGAGATGATCTAGAACTCCCCTAGATCTAATTCTTTTATCTATCCTATGATTCTTTCACCCATGATCAAGTAAAATGATTTAGTTAATGATTTTTATGAGTTTATATTGAGATATGTTGGGTTTCCCATTACCAAGGGTATTTGAAAAAAGAATAAAAATAGTTGGAATCATTAGAGAAAGAAGTGGGTTGATGATAGTGAAAAGTTATGTTATGAAATTAATACATTAGAATATATTTTAGACTAAAGTAACTTATGGATCCTAGCATGGATCTAGATGATGTTATTGAATATTCAGGTGAATAATAGGATGTTTCTTTCCTTTAGAAATATAAAAAATTAATTTTCTATGGATGAAGGAAGTGACCTGGATTTACATCACCTCTCTCCATCTATATATTTGGGTGACATTTGTCTCTCTATGTAACACCCCAAGATTTTACGAAAAATATTCATTTTAATTTAATTAATGTCTTGGGTTGTACGCTACACCAAAAGGAGCTTTCACAACATGCATCCATGACTTGGCTTTCATTACACGCAAGCGCGACCTTCCACGATAGCGTGTGTTGTACGCAATTCCGAGTTTCGCTAAACAATGATATGCTATTAAAATATTATTAAAACTAGGCATTATGAATAGTAATAACCACTTTTTTGAATTTTCTAATATTTTTTTTCAAAATTGACTTCATTTTTGGATTCGGAATTTCGAAATTAGCTTACGGTGAAATTTTGGTACTTTTCGGATAACTTTCATTTTCTGGTGAATAGTGAAAATTACTAAATTTTAATTAAAAACAACCTCTTTAATCGAAATAATTAATAGTGATAAATTATTAATTTGAGTGGTTTTAGAGTATATTTAGAATATATTTTTACAATTTAATACAATGTTGGTCATTGTATGTAATTTCACGTTTAAACCAGACATAAACAAGTGTCAATCTTTTTATAGTTATTATCTCTTAAGAACACGCTATTTGTTTTGACGACGAGAATTAATTTTTAAATTAATTAATTCAACTGATATATTTTTTATTAGATAAAATAGACATCATTTTTGAGTTCATAATATCAAATATAGCTTAGCCTAATTTTTGGTATATTTCTGAAAACTTTCAATTTTTAATGAATAGTGAAACCACTAAGTGGTAGTTAGAAAACTGAATTTTTCATAAAACATAATTTTACCGCTTTTGTGAGTGGAATTTCAAAAATACGAGAGACACGGTTGATGTTAGTAAGTAAAATATAGTTCAATGAGATGAATATAATTTTGGTGAATAGTAAAGTTTTAGTTTTCTTACCACGGTTAAAAGTAAATAGGGTAATTAAAGGTAAAAATGATATTATTATTACCCTAACACATGTCCTAATTCTATTGGATAAGTGTAATTCGACTAAAAACAACCTTAGTAATAAAATATGACCATTTAGGCCCACATGGATTAGATTAGGACATTTATTATTAATTTATTTAAAGAAGGGTTAAAATAGTTAAAATCAATGTTTAATAAGTAAATAATTTTAAATATATGATTATACATAAGATAAATTCTACTATAAATATTCATTAGAAATATAAACAGATTTCATACATAATGATATTTTATTTGTAATTTTTAGACGTTATATAATTTAATTTATTTATGACACAATTATGATGCAGTAATTATCTTATTAATGGAATATTGACATAAATGATGTTATAAATACCCAAATAAATATAATTTCAGACTTTTTATGAATTACACTAATTTTTAAGGTTAATATAACATGTTAGTATTGATTTAAGTTACTTTTTGGAACTAATTATTCCGTTATGATTTTCACAAAAATCAATTACTAAATAGTGTCAAAATTGACACAAAATAGTTTTTAAAACAAATATTAAATTATTAATTGTTATTTTATTCCCAAAAATCTAAGTCTCGACCAAATGACTTATATAAGGTAATATATATTAATAATAAACAACTTGGGGTTCATTTGGATTGTTATAGTAAGTTTATTAACCTAATAGTGTAAGAACAAAGGAAGACACGGTAAAAGTAAAATTATTTAACTTAATGTTAAATCTAAATGATAAGGTCAAAATAGGAACCTAAACTTGTCTAAATTCTATTGGATGAGATTATTTCGACCCATCCCCACCTTAGCTTCGAAATAAATCAATTTGGAACTATTTAAAACCGAATATGGCATTATAATAAAATAATATTTTTAGTTATTCCAAAGGTGCCCCTCTCCTCCCTTTTAAAAGGGAACCTCCTCCCCCTCTTCCTCACACCACTTTGAGCCTTCAAGCTCGGCCAAACCCTGCCAATTTCTCCTTTCCACTCCCCTAGAAACATCCTAGATATAACGACCCATTATTTACATACATTGTTATTACTTCAAAATTGAATCACACTTATTACAACATATAACAAAACCAAGAAAGGACCGTATAGGTATAGTGTCTTTAGAAACTGGGAAACATAAAAACTAGTTCATAAAGAATCTACTTTGCCTCCCATTTATTTCTTCATATCTAGAGTCACTTTTGGCATATTCTACTTAATAACCTTCTTCCTGACCTGGGGAAATAAAACATACAAAAGGGTGAGCTCAAATGCTCAGTAAGGGTAATCAAAAGAAATATCAATCACATCATATTTATAAGAACATAACATTTTGGAAATATTAACCTGCATAAGGGAGCATAATTTTATAACAATTGATAAATCATAGTAGTGAAATGAAATACCAATAATCATAACTTAAAACATGAAACATTATGGCATACACACATAATCATAGAGAATCATTTCTTATTAGTCAAGACTCATTTCCAAGACCATCTTAGTGGACAAAGTCCATTTCTGAACCGAGTCACCCTTGATTCAGTCCTGTTTCACTGAACCGGTATAACCTACCGTTCTAGTCATGTCTATTTCATCAGATATAAAATCATTACCCAATGCATTGGAGGGAGATATAGGTCCCACCCATCTCATTATGATACCATTCTTATGTGTTCCACAAAATCTTAAATCATACATCATTGCATAACCCATGTAACAAAAATGGGAATCTTAAACATCGTAACATCATAAAACAATTCATATAAGATAAAGGAATTCATAAATATAATTCCATCACAGTATAATCAAATCAATGTAATAATTGGGATAGAAACAGAACCCTTTATTATCATAGATGGAAAATAATTTTGATAAAACACTTGAACTCCATTCATGAGGAAAATATCCTTTCTACTTCAAAAAAACATTTTCCTTTCTTAACATGTCATACAATTTTAAAATAAAAGAAGTTGATTAAAAATAAACTAGAAAACTTGTAAAGGAGGCTTATTGGAAATAATGTTTTAAAAATCCATTCATGTCGTATAAGTTGAAAAAACATTCTTCATACTTTTGTCGGAAAAGTCAAAATGTACCTCGAATGAAAAACGACAAAAGTTTCCTTTCATATCCTTTACTAAAAACTCACAGAAGGGTAAAATTGGATTTAAACAATTGTAGTTGGATGGAAATAATATTAAATATTGAGGAAACATGGATGTTGATGATAAAATAAACCATAGTAATTACCAAAGTATAAAAAATCTAGGATGAGATTGTGATATTTCCCTTACCTTAGGTCTGATATGCTTTGTACGTGTTCGAACCTCATCTTCTTTGAAGTGCTACTTTGAGACCTCATTTTACTGTAGTAAAATAGGTCTTTGAAGAATACCAGAACCTATAGGATTTTTCTAGGGAAGTGGAGAGAAGAAATTGGTAGGTTTTTTCCGAGCTTGATGGCTCAAAGTGGTGTGAGGAAGAGGGGGAGGAGGTTCCCTTTTATAAGGGAGGAGAGGGGCTCCTTTGGAAAAACTAAAAATATTATCTTATTATAAAGTCAAGTTCGGTTTTAAATAGCTACAAATTGATTTATTTCTAATCTAAGGTGTGGATGGGTCGAAATTCTTTCATCCAATAGAATTTAGACAAGTTTAGGTTCCTTTTTTAATCTTATCATTTATATTTATCATTAAGTTAAATAATTTTACTTTTACAGTGTCTTCTTGTGTTCTTATACTAAAAGGTTAATAATCATACTATAAGCAGCCAACAAAATCCCCAAGTTGTTTATTATCAATATATATAACCTTATCTAAGTCATTTTGCCGAACCATAGATTTTTAGGAATAAAATAACAATTAATAATATAATATTTGTTTAAAATCTATTTTATGTCAATTTTGACACTATTTAGTAATTGAGTTTTGTGAAAATCATAACACAATTATTAGTTCCAATAATGTTAATTAAATCAATACTAGCATGTCATATTAATCTATAATATTAGTGTAATTTATAAAAAGTCTAAATTACATTTATTTTGGTTTTTATAACATTAATTATGTCAATATTTCATTAATAAGATAATTACTGCATCATCTTGGAGTCATAAATAAATTAAATTATTTAATGTCTAAAAATTCCAAATAAAATACCATTATGTAGGAAATATTTTTATCTTTCTAATGAATATTTATAGTCGAATTTATCTTATGCATAACCCCATATTAAAAATTATTTACTTATTAAACTTTGATTTTATCTATTTTAACCCTTCTTTAAATAAATTAATAATAAATGTCCTAATATAATCCAAGTGGGAATAAATGGTCATATTTTATTCCTAAGGTTGTTGTTGGTCGAATTACACTTATCCAATAGAATTAATACATGTGTTAGGGTAATAATAATATCATTTTTACCCTTAATTACCCTATTTACTTTTAATCGTGGTAAAAAAAAGATAAAAGTTACTATTCACCAAAAATTATTTTCATCTCATTGAACCACATTTTAGTCCTTGATATTAACCATGTCTCTCGGATTTTTGAAATTCCACTCACAGAAGCGGTAAAATCAAGTTTTATGAAAAATTCAGTTTTCTTTAACTACCACTTAGTGGTTTCACTATTCATCAAAAATTGAATGTTTTCAGAAAAATACCAAAATATCACCCTAGGATAATTTCGATATTCCGAATGCAAAAATGTAGTCCATTTTGAAAAATTAAATTTATAAAATTTCAAAAAGTGGTTATTACTATTCATAATGGCTAGTTTTAATAATATTTTATTAGCATATCATTGTTCTTTGAATCTCGGTATTGCATATGACGCAAGCTATCGAGGAAGGTTGTGATTTCGTGTAAAGCAAGCCAAGCAAGTGTTGTGTGTAGAAAAAGATTCCTTTGATGATTTATATAACATAAGAGTCTCGGGTGTTACATTCTACCCCCCTTAACATGAATTTCGCCCTCGAAATTCGTCACTTTGTAACAAACAGATGAGGATACCTCTCCCTCATCATATCCTCAAGTTCCCATGTAGATTCTTCTAATTGGTGGTTCCTCCATAAAACTTTCACTAATCGAGTGGTCTTGTTTTGTAGGACATTTTTGCTACGATCCAGAATCTCTATCGGTTGTTCTTTATAAGAAAGATCTTGCTCCAGCGGTACAACTTCTGAGCTGAGTACATGTGAAGGATTAGGTATGTACTTTCTCAGGAGAGATACATGGAACACATCATGAACTTGAGAGAGATTCAGTGGAAGCTCCAATCGGTAATCTTCCTTCCCAAAACGATCCAGTATTTCGAAAGGACCGATATATCTAGGGCTCAGCTTCCCCTTCTTTCCAAATCTCATAACCCTCTTCTAGGGAGATATTCGTAAGAACACTTTATCACCCACTTCAAACTCTAGGTCTTTTCTTCGGTTGTCGGTATAACTTTTCTGTCGACTCTGAGCTACTCTTATGTGTTTTTGAATAGATCTGACCTTTTCTGCCATTTCATCAATGAGATCGGGTCCTAATAGCTTTCTTTCCCCAACTTCATCCCAGCAAGTTGGAGTCCTGCATTTCTTTCCATATAGAGCTTCATAAGGAGAGATCTGAATACTAGACTGAAAGATATTATTATAGGAAAATTCCACCAAAGGTATGTGTTGATCCCAACCACCTTTGAAATCCATAGAGAAAGCTCTCAACATATCTTCTAGAGTTTGAATTGTTCTCTCAGACTGACCGTCTATCTGAGGATGATAAGCAGTGCTAAAACTCAACTCTATTTCCAGAGTATGCTGAAGACTTTTCCAGAACTTCTAGGTAAATCTCGGATCCCGATCAGATATAATAGAAAGTGGTACTCCATACAATCTTACCACTTACTTTACATATATCCTAGAAAGCTGATCCAGAGAGAAATCCTCTCTAATTGCAATGAAGTGTGCAGACTTTGTAAGACGATCAACTATGACCCAGATAGCATTATTGCCTTTGGATGTTTTAGGAAGCCCTGTGACAAAGTCCATAGTGATGTTTTCCCATTTCCATTCGGGTATGGGTAATAGTTGTAACATCCCCTTAGACTTTTATCTCTTAGCTTTAACTTGTTGACAAACCAAGCATCGAGAGACATAGTCAGCAACATCTCTACTTATGCCATCCCACCAAAAGTATTATTTCAGGTCCCTTTACATCTTCGTGCTTCTAGGATGAATAGAGAATGATGAACTATGAGCCTCATCTAGCAAATCCTTCTTTAATTCGGGGATGGGAGGAACACAAATCCGATTCCTGAACTTTATTATCCCATTACAATCAAGGTTGAATTCAAGAACATTTCTCACCATATTTTGTAACTCGACATATTCTTTCTGTGCCTCTTTAATCATCACATGTATAGATGGTTGAACATTCATTTGTGAAAGATACAATTTTTCCCCTTTCATTATAATTCCAAGATCCATCCTTTGTAAATCCATAAATATTGGATCTTTTGTGATCCTCATCATGGATAAAATAGAATGGTCTTGTCGACTTAATGCATCTGCCACCTTGTTTGCTTTCCCATGGTGGTAATGGATTGACTAGTCGTAATCCTTAATCAGCTCCAACCATATTCTTTGACGCATATTCAGCTCCTTTTGTGTGAAAATATACTTTAAAATTTTATGATCAGTATAAATATCACACCTTTCACCATAAAGGTAAGGACTCCAAATGTTTAATGAAAAGATTACCACAGCTAACTCCAAATCATGAGTTGGGTTATTTTTCTCATGTATTTTCAATTGTCATGAGGCATAATCTATCACCATATCATTTTTCATAATAACACACCCCAATACCTTCTTCGATGCATCACTGTAGATCACAAACCTTTCTCCACTACAAGGCAATGTGATCACAGGTGCACTGGATAACCTTCTTTTCAACTCCTTGAAATTCACTTCACATTCCTCCGTCCAAACAAACTTAACTCCTTTCCGAGTCAAATTGGTGAGTTGATTAGATAATCGTGAAAAATCGTTCACAAAACATCAATAATATCCATCCAAACCAAGAAAACTTCGGATCTCATTTACTATTGTTGGTCTCGACCTTCTTTCGATAACCTCTGTTTTTGCTGGATCCACAGATATCCCCTCTTTTGAAACTATGTGACCCAAAAAATGCAACTTTTTGATGCCAAAATTCACACATGGTAAATTTGGCATAAAGCTTCTCCTTTCTCAGGTTCTTCAATATAATTCTCAAGTGATCTTCATGTTCTTCCTTGCTCTTTGAATAGACAATAATATCATCTATAAAGACCACCAAAAACTGATCAAGATAGTCTCTAAAGACTCTATTCATTAGATCCAGGAAGATAGCAGGGGCATAAGTAAGACCAAATGGCATCACTATAAATTCATAGTGTCCATACCTTTTACGGAAATCCGTCTTTGGTATATCCTCCCTTTTAACCCTTAATTAATGATACCCTTAACAAATATCAATCTTGGAAAAGTATTGAGCTCTGCGTAGTTGGTCAAATAGGTCATCAATGCGTGGGAGATGATATTTGTTCTTGATAGTGATCTTGTTAAGTTCTCGATAATCAATGCAGTGTCTCATTGATCCATCTTTCTGCATAACAAACAGAATCGGTGCTTCCTAAGGTGACACACTTGGGCGTATGAACCTCTTATCAAGATTATCTTGGAGTTGCTTCTTCAATTCCTCCAACTCAATTGGGGCCATTCTATAAGGTGTCTTTGAAATAGGAAAATCACCCGGTATGAGTTCTATTGAAAACTCAACTTCATGATTCAGTGGAAGACCCGGTAATTCCTCCGGAAAGAAATCATCAAACTCCGATACAATGGGCATATTCTTAATCATGATTTTCTCACCAACCATTTGAGATAAATAACCTCCATTTAGTTGAATCAATACCCATAAAATGGAACAAATTTCCTCTGGAAGGTTATGTTCATCCTTTCATCGATAGACGATCATAGATTGATCTAGAATATGAAATGTGACTTCCCTTCTTTGGAAATTGATATGAGATCCATGTAGAGAAAGCCAATCAATGCCAATAATCACATCAAATTCCACTATAGGATGGATCACAATATTTTTAGGAAGCACATTTACACAAACATCAATCGGAGAAGAATTATAAACTTTTTATGCGACAGTTGTGCCATTAGGTGTTGTCAGAGCTAACTCAACATCTAATTGTTGAGGTAATACGTTGATACCCTTAGAAAATTCTTCAGAAATAAAGGATTGGGTGGATCTAGAATCAAATAAAACATTTGCTACTTTAGAGTGGATGGTAAGTGTACCTTTCACCACATCGTTATCGTACTCCACATCGCTGATAGAAATTGCATATGACTTTCCTTTGTCTTTAGCCTTAAGAGTTTGTTGACGTTGACCATCATCATTAAACCTTGGATTAGGGAATTTATTGGCATAATGTCCTATCTCCTTGCACTTGAAACACTGAAGTGTAGTAGGTTCATTCTGTGTATCCCTTCCTTTTTTGCATCATTAGACATCTTCTTCCCATCATCGCGGCATTCAAATGCCTGATGACCTTCCTTTACACATTTGAAACATTTACTTGTCCCTTTAAGACAACTCCCTCCATGTTTATTTACAGACATTGAGCATAAGGGAAAGATCATCTTGTTTTCAGTGTGCTCTTTAGATTTTCCTTTGAATTCCATTTTCCTCTTCTTATCAAACACATATGACTGATGGGTTACTCCAATCTCCATCTCAACTTTGAGAGAACATCGAACGATTTCCTCGTATCTATTGAAGTCCCTTATGGCTAAGGCCCTTCGAAGACTTGGTTTTATGCCACTAAAGAATTGATCGATCATACTCTCAGGTTGGATAATAATACCAGAAGCGTACCTTTCAAGTCCTGCAAAATTTTCTTCATAGGTACCAAAAAATTCATCATCCTTTTGCTTCAGTTCAAGAAACTCTTTATCTATATTTGTTCAGAGAATACGAGGGAATTACTTACTGAAAAATATGTTCTTGAACTCGTCCCATTCCATGGACTCAATTTCATCCCTTTTCCTCGTATTCATAATAAGATTCCACCTATGATCAGCATCACCTTCCAAACGATACACTGATAAGATGACTTTATCATGCTCATAACATTAAAGAACTGAAAATATCTTTTCAGTAGTACTAATCCATTGTTCAACAACTAATGGATCAGTAGACCCGCTGAATGAAGGTGGACGCTGTCTCACGAAGGATTCAACAGAATGTTGCTCCTTCCTTTTCTCGTTTGGAAGTCATGCATAATTCATAGCCTGAGAAAGTTGTGTGAGTATGGCTACAAGATTTTTCATTCCAGCTCCCATAATGTTTGGTTGCTGAGGGGGACAATCATTGCATTGCCCATCGCATTCCGCATTAACACGGTTCTTTCGGGTTTCAACCATTGACTAAAACCAAGAAGAATAGTGTGAGCATGTGAGCAACACTAATCATAATAAGAAAACCACATAATCAAGAATAAAATTTCACACTTAAGGTCTCATCCTAGGTTATTCATGGCCATTTATAAAACACTAAGATTGTGTTCTATGCTTAGACATATCCTTAGGGTTCTTACTAAGGCTTTCACATCCTAGTTTCCAAAGGTTGACTATACATTTCCTCTGATACCAACTATAATGACCCATACATTACATACATTGTTATTACTTTAGAATTGAAGCACACTTATTACAAAATATAACAAAACCAAGAAAAGGCCGTATAGGTATAGTGTCTTTAGAAAATGGGAGACATAAACAACTGGTTCATAAAGCATCTACTTTTCCTCCCATTTATTTCATCATATCTAGAGTCCATTTTTGGCATATTCTACTTAATAACCTTCTTCCTGGCCTGGGGAATTAAAACATACAAAAGGGTGAGGAAAAATGATCAGTATGGGTAAACAAAAGAAATATCAATCACATCATATTCATAAGAACATATCATTTTGGAAATCTTAACCTGCAAAAGGGAGCATAATTTCATAACATGGGATAAATCATAGTAGTGAAATGAAATCCCAATAATCATAACATAAAACATGAAACATTGTGGCATACACACCTAATAATAGAGAATCATTTATTATTAGTCAAGACTCATTTCCAAGACTATCATAGTGGACAAAGACCATTTCTGAACTGAGTCACCCTCGTTTCAGTCCTGTCTCACTAAACCAGTATAACCTACCTTTCCATCCATGTTTACCTCATGAGATATAAAATCTTTACCCAATGAATTGGAGGGAGATATAGGTCCCAACCATCTCATAATGATACCATTCTTATGTGTGCCACAAAATCTTAAATCATACATAATTGCATAACCCATGTAACAAAAATGGGAATCTTAAACATCATAACATCATAAAAAATTCATATAAGATAAAAGAATTCATAAATATAATTCCATCACAATATAATCAAATAAATGTAATAATTGAGATAGAAACAGAAACCTTTATTATCTTAGATGGAAAATAATTTTGATAAAACACTTGAACTCCATTCTTGAGGAAAATATCCTTTCTACTTCAAAAAATCATTTTCCATTCTTAACATGTTATACAATTTTAAACTAAAAGAAGTTGATTAAAAATAAACATGAAAACATGTAAAGGAAGCTTCTTGTAAATAATGTTATAAAAATCCATTCATGTTGTATAAGTTAAAAAAACATTATTCGTACTTTTTTCAGAAAATTCAAAAAGTACCTCGTACGGAAAATGACAAAAGATTCCTTTCATATCCTTTACTAAAAACTCACTGAAGGGTAAAATTGGATATAATCAATTGTAGGTGAATGGAAATAATATTACATATTGAAGAAACATGGATGTGGATGATAAAATAAACCCCAGTAAATACCAAAGTATAAACAATCTCTGATGAGATTTTGATATTTCCCTTACCTTAGGTCTTATATGCTTTGTACGTGTCCGAACCTCCTCTTCTTTGAAGTGCTTCTTTGAGACCTCCTTTTAGGGAACAAAAATAGGTCTTTGAAGAATACAAAAACCTCTAGGATGTTTCTAGGGAAGTGGAGAGAAGAAATTGTCAGGGTTTGGTCGAGCTTGAAGGCTCAAAGTTGTGTGAGGAAGAGGGGGAGGAGGTGCCCTTTTATAAGGGAGGAGAGGGGCTCCTTTGGAAAAACTATAAATATTATTTTATTATAAAATAAAGTTCAGTTTTAAATTGCTCCAAATTGATTTATTTCGAATCTAAGGTGGGGATGGGTCGAAATCCTCTCATCAAATAGAATTTAGAGAAGTTTAGGTTCCTATTTTAACCTTATCATTTAGATTTAACATTAAGTTAAATAATTTTACTTTTACCGTGTCTTCTTGTGTTCTTATACTATAAGGTTAATAAACTTACTATAAGCAGCCAAACGATCCCCAAGTTGTTTATTATTAATATATATAACCTTATCTAAGTCATTTGGCCGAACCTCAGATTTTTAGGAATCAAATTACAATTAATAATATAATATTTGTTTTAAAAATATTTTATGTCAATTTTGACACTATTTAGTAATTGATTTTTGTGAAAATCATAACAGAATGATTAGTTCGAAAAAAGTTAATTAAATCAATAATAACATGTCATATTAATCTATAAAATTAGTTTAATTCATAAAAAATCTCAAATTACATTTATTTTTGTGTTTATATCATTAATTATGTCAATATTTCATTAATAAGATAATTACTGCATCGTCTTTGTGTAATAAATAAGTTAAATTATTTAATGTCTAAAAATTTCAAGTGAATAACCATTATGTAGGAAATCTTTTTATATTTCTAATGAATATTTATAGTCGAATTTATCTTATGTATAACCACATATTAAAAATGATTTACTTATTAAACTTTGATCTAAACTATTTTAACTCTTCTTTAAATAAATTAATAATAAATGTCCTAATCTTATGCAAGTGGGCATAAATGGTCATATTTTATTCCTAAGGATGTTTTGGGTCGAATTACACTTATCCAATAGAATTGGGACATTTTTTAGGGTAATAATAATATCATTTTTACCCTTAATTACCCTATTTACTTTTAACCGTGGTAAAAAAAAGTAAAAAGTTATTTGTCACCAAAAATTATTTTCATCTAATTCAACCACATTTTAGTCCTTTATATTAACCGTGTCTCTTAGATTTTTGAACTTCCACTCACATAAGTGGTAAAATTATGTTTTATGAAAAATTCAGTTTTTTTAACTACCACTTAGTGGTTTCTCTATTTATCAAAAATTGAATGTTTTCAGAAAAATACCAAAATTTCACCCTAGGATAATTTCAATATTCCGAATCCAAAAATGAAGTCAATTTTGAAAAATAAAATTTATAAAATTTCAAAAATTGGTTATTACTATTCATAACGGCTAGTTTTAATAATATTTTATTAGCATATCATTGTTTAGTGAAACTCGGTATTGCGTAAGACGCAAGCTATCGAGGAAGGTTGCAATTTCGTGTAAAGCAAGCCAAGCATGTGTTGTGTGTAGAAAAAGATTACATTGATGATTTATATAACATAAAAGTCTCGGGTGTTACACTAGAGGTCCTGGTCTTCTTCAAAGACCAATTTTAGTTCCCTAAAAGGAGATCTCAATGAGGCGTTTCAAAGAAGAGGTAATGTTCGTTACCAATTCTTTCATCATTATTTCTTCTTCCACTTCTTCTTCTTTAGTTTTATCATTATGAAGTAATAACATCAGTATCACTCATATACTGATATGTTATTATATGTATGAAACAACCCTATTTCACTATCTATCCATCCTACGGAAAATGAAATCACCGCGCGTGCGTACGTACGGAATACCGTCTCCACGCCGTGGTGTAATCTATTTTCCACCACCACATTACTTGGATGGGTATAATGGTGTAAATAATAACTATATATGATTATTGTAATGTGATATTGTTTCTGAAATAGTATACATACACTCCAATACAATTCTATGATCATGAGAACTATATCATCGCTCGTGCGTACGTACGGACTGCCGTCTCCACGACGTGATGAGATTCATTATCCACGTTAACCATTCATGAATGATTATAAAGTATATATAATAATTAATCATGAAACATATGACATAATAATTATACTGGATTTATGTGTATATATATGTATGTCATCTACTTAATTCCATTCAACTAAATAAGGAAACGAAAACAGCGTTCATACGTACGTATGGCCTACCGTCTCCATGAACGGTGTATTTCATTCCATTTACTGGTCTATTATATATATGTATATTCTGAATATATATTATATAAATCATGTTTTATATTCTGGAATTAAGTAATCATGATCTATGTAATCATATGAATAATTACAAGTCAAAACACGGACGACAAATGAAAAGATTTTACCCAAAATGTTCTTTAACATGAAATTTACAAAAGAACGGGTAAAATAAAGTCATAATTGAACTATATATGATATCATAACAATGATTATGATTCTGGAATAAGTCAGTGACATTATTTAAATCATTATATAGGAGGTTCTGACACTTACGAAGCAAATCAGACCTAAGGAAAGGGAAATATCACAATCTCATTTTTATCTGAGATTGTTAATACTTTAGTATTTAATGGGGTGTATTTTATCATCCACATCCATGTTTCCTCAATATATAATATTATTTACATTCACCTAAAATTGTTTAAATCCAATTTTACCCTTCAATGAGTTTTTATTAAATGATATGAAAGGAATCTTTTGTTGTTTTTTGTACGAGGTACATTTTTGACTTTTCCGACAAAAGTACGAGAAGAATGTTTTTTTAACTCATACAACATGAATGGATTTTAAAACATTATTTCCAAGAACATTCCTTTACATGTTTTCAGGTTTATTTTAAATCAACATATTTTAGTTTAAAATTGTGTGACATGTTAAGAAAGGGAAAATGTTTTTGAAGTAGAAAGGATATTTTCCTCATGAATGGAGTTCAAGAGTTTTATAAAAATTATTTTCCATCTAAGACAATATAGGGTTCTGTTTCTATCCCTATTATTACATGGATTTGATTATGCTGTGATAGAAATATTTTTATGAATTCCTTTATCTTATATGAATTGTTTTATGATGTCATGATGTTTAGGATCACCATTTTTATTACATGGGTTATGCTATGATGTATGGTTTATGATTTTGTGGCACACATAAGAATGGTATCATTATGAGATGGGTGGGACCTATATATCCTTCCAATGTATTGGGTAAATATTATATATCTCATGAGATAGACATGGCTGGAACGGCATGTTAAACCTGTTCAGTGAAATAGGACTGAAACGAGGAGTAAACTCAGTTCAGAAATAGACTTTGTCCACTAAGATAGTCTTGGCAATGAGTCTTGACTAATAAGAAATGATTCTCTATGATTATGTGTGTATGCCAAAAAGTTTAATGTTTTATGTTATGATTATTGGGATTACATTTCACTACTATGATTTATCTCATGTTATGATATTATGATCTCTTTTGCAGGTTAAGATTTACAAAATCTTATGTTCTTATGAATATGATGTGATTGATATTTCTTTTGTTTACCCTTACTGAGCATTTGAGCTCACCATTTTATGTTTTCTTTTCCCCATGATATAAAGAAAGGTTTTAGGTACAAAAAATAAGATCATTGTGGGAGATGTTGAAGATCTTTCACAATGATTAGAAAATTATATTCTGAGTTTCCAAAGACACTAAACTATTACGGTCCTTGTGTGTCTGTTTTTGTAATATATTAAGTATTCCACTAAAGTAGTGTAATGTCTATGTACGTCAAGCTTCGGGTCTCTACAGTTAGTATCAGAGGAAAGGTTTAGTCATCCTTTGGAAACTAGGATGCGAAAACGTTAGTGAGATACCTATAGACATTTCTAAGGTATGTCTAGGGATGTCTCTAAGGTTAAGAATACGTATATGTTATAGTCCTATAATTGCTCTAACGATCATATAATTTAACCAAAGATGTTAGATATTTAGGGTACTCACCCTTTACTATGTTGCTTTCTATAGAATGATTTTTCCCTCTCATAGAATTGTTTTTGTGTTTTAGTTAATGGAGGGAACCAGAAGGAATTCGGTTAACATTGAATTCAATGGACAAATTAGTGACTATGAGCAATAAAAATTTTTAATTCCCTAGAGAGAAAGATATTGTGATTATTCCAAATCAGTCGTAGCGATATATGATTAACAAGGTGAAATTTAGTGGTATGCCTAATTCATTAAATAAGAGGAAGATAAACTATTATGAATGTTCGCATGTTGGGGAGCATAAAGAAAAGAAGTTTGAGATTTCTAAAGAAGGGAAGAATAACCTTGAGGAATACCTCAAATAGAGGGACTGATGTTATCTGTGTGAAGAAAAGGGTCATAGAGTGACAGACTGTTATGGAGTTCAATGTATTATTTATGGAGAACATGGGCATTACCCAACTCATTTCCCTGACCTAAAAAGTTACTTATAAATCAAGGAAGGACTTATTCTAGGACAATACTTGAAGATGATGGATTGAAGTGTTTATGTATTGGTATTCAAGAATAATGTTGTTGAGGTACTTTTATTGTGTATTAGAATATTTTTGTATTATTCTATTGTGGTTTTCAATAATTTTAAGGTACCGGTAACCATGAAAAGTGATTCAAATATTTTGGAAAGCAGATGATATGTGTATCATAAAGGGATAAGGAGAAAATGAAATGTTTGACTGTATTCATGAGCTCATGATTGATATAAGGACAAAGTGATATCATGGTTTGAGTATAAAGAATTTTTAGGATTTTGGTTTGTGGAAGGTGTTAACTTTTAACTATATTCATGTTTTCACTAAGGTTTAATGGGTATTAATTCTTCAAGAGAATACATGATTAAGGTATTCACATGTTTATAATTTGACCAAAAAGATATGTCTTATGATATATGGGGGATAAATGATGGCATTCATGTGATTGTTATGTGACGTTTCAAGTAATCGTTTTCTTTATACTATGAGCTTGGACGGAAATATTTTAGATAAGCCTAAAGATTGGAATGGAATATTTTGGACATAAGTTATTATTGTTTAAGGATAGAATATATATCGATATTATTGATGGGATGTTATAGTAATATAGCTTTAGAAGAATCACAACCTGCAGGATGAACGACAACCCATCGCATCGGACAAGGCTATGGGAATCAAACCCACAACCGAAGTGTGACTGGACTTTATTGCCTACCACTGGCCTATAGGAAGTCCCTGGTTAGTAGAAACTAGTTTTATTTTTATTACGTGGTATGATATATGAATTATAGGTTCATTCTTGGAATCATATACGATTAACCTCACCATAGATGGACTTATGTATATTTGATAACTTTTGCTAACCTTTTGTTTGAAACAAATGGAATGACCCGTCATTCTATCACATGATCTATTAAAACATCATGAATTACAAATTCAACTTCATTTCTTTAAGAGATGAAGTGGAAATTGTTCAATGCACGAACAACATTGAGATTATACCAAAATAAAGTAAGTATTTATTCTAATTAAAATTCTTCAACATTAGGGAAATGACTTTCAAAACCAAAAATGTTGTCCTAGTGCTCTTATATCCAATGAATAAAATGATACCTTAGATCATCAAAAATTTATGGCTTTGTGATAGATGGCTTTTTCATAGACATGTTCTCTACCACTCTCCATCAGAACTTGATGGTTAGATTTTTCTTCCATATCCATATTTTCACCTATGTTCTCCTACGTGGAAACCCATTGATGAGTTAATTTGGGTAACTGTTACATTTCATACTTTTTTTAATCCATGTTTTGGTATTCATTTTTATGATGTGGGTTTCTATTAAAGAAACTTTTGAGTAGTAAACCATTTATATCCCCGACGAATTTCAAGGGCGAAATTCATTTTAAGGTGGCTAGAATGTAACACCCCAAGATTTTATGAAAATATTCTTTTTAATTTCATTAATGTCTTGTTTTGTATGATACACCAAAAGGAGCTTACACAACACGCATCCCTGACTTGGCTTGCATTACACACAAGCACGACCTTCCACAATAGCGTGTGTTGTACGCAATACCGAGTTTCGCTAAACAAAGATATGCTATTAAAATATTATTAAAACGAGCCTATATGAATAGTAATATCCACTTTTTGAAATTTTGTAAATTTCTTTTTTCAAAATATACTTCATTTTTGGATTTGGAATATCGAAATTAGCTTAGGGTGAAATTTTGATACTTTTCGGATAACTTTCATTTTCTGATGAATAGTTAAAATTACTAAATTTTAATTAAAAACAGCCTTTTTAATCGAAATAATTAATAGTGGTAAATTACTAATTTGAGTGGTTTTAAAGTATATTTAGAATATATTTGTACAATTTAATACAATTTTGGTCATTGGATGTAATTTCACATTTAAACCAGACATAAACAAGTGTCAATCTTTTGACAGTTATTATCTCTTAAGAACACGCTATTTATTTTGACGATAGGAATTAATTTTTAAATTAATCAATTCAACTGATATATTTTTAATTTGGTAAAATAGATATCATTTTTGAGTTCATAATATCAAATATAGCTTAGGCCTAAATTTTGGTATTTTTCTGAAAACATTCAATTTTTGATGAATAGTGAAACCACTAAGTGGTAGTTAAAATACTGATTTTTTCATAAAAATTAATCTTACCGCTTCTGTGAGTGGAATTTCAAAAATATGAGAGAAACGGTTGAATTCAGTAAGTAAAATGCGGTTCAATGAGATGAAAATAAGTTTTGGTGAATAGTAAATTTTTAGTTTTTTTTACCACGGTTAAAAGTAAATAGGGTAATTAAGGGAAAAATGATATTATTATTACCCTAAAAAATTTCCTAATTCTATTGGATAAGTGTAATTCGACCAAAAACAACCTTAGGAATAATATATAACCATTTAGTCCCTCTTGGATGTGATTAGGACATTTAATATTAATTTATTTAAAGAAGGGTTAAAATAGTTAAAATCAAAGTTTAATAATTAAATAATTTATAATATTAGGGTTATACATAAGATAAATTAGACTATAAATATTCATTATAAAGATAACAAGATTTACTAAATAATTATATTTTATTTGTAATTTTTAGACGTTTTATAATTTAATTTATTTATGACACATATATGATGCATTAATTATCTTATTAATGCAATATTGACATAATTGATGTTATAAATACACAAATAAATCTAATTTGAGACTTTTTATGAATTCCACTAATTTTCTAGGTTAATATGACATGTTAGTATTGTTTTAAGTAACTGTTTCCGAACTATTCATTCTGTTATAATTCTCACAAAAATCAATTACTAAATAGTGTCAAAATTGACATAAAATAGTTTTTAAAACAAATATTATATTATTAATTGTTATTTTATTCCCAAAAATTTAAGGTTCGGCCAAATGACTTAGATAGGATTATATATATTAATAATGAACAATTTTTGGTTCGTTTGGATCTTTATAGTACGTTTATTAACCATATAGTGCAAGAACACAAGAAGACACGGTAAAAGTAAAATTATTTTACTAAATGTTAAATCTAAATGATATGGTCAAAATAGGAACCTAAACTTGTCTAAATAATCTTGGATGAGAGGATTAAGACCCATCCCAACCTTAGATTCGAAATAAATCAATTTTCAGCTATTTAAAACTAAATTTGTCTTTATAATAAAATAATATTTTTAGTTATTCTAAAGGTGCCCCTCTCATCCCTTATAAAAGGGAACCTCCTCCCCCTCTTCCTCACACCACTTTGAGCCTTCAAGATATTCCAAACCCTGCCAATTTCTCCTCTATAATCCCCTGGAAACATCCTAGAGGTCTAGGTCTTCTTCAAAGACTAATTTTAGTGCCCTAAAGGAGATCTCAAAGAGTCGTTTCATAGAAGAGGTAATGTCCATTACCAATTCTTTCAACTTTATTTCTTCTTCCACTTATTATTGTTTAGTTGTTTCATTATGAAGTAATAACAGAAGTATCACTCATATAATTATATGTTATTATAAGTATGAAACAACCCTATTTCACCATCTATCCATCCAACGGAAAATGAAATCACCGCGCGTGCATACGTATGGAATACCGACTCCACGTCGTGGTGTAATCTATTTTCCACCACCACCTTACTTGGATGGGTACAATGGTGTACATAATAACAATATATGATTATTGTAAAGTGATATTGATTCTGAAATAGTATACATACACTCCAATACAATTCCACGTACATGAGAATGATATCATCGCTCGTGCGTACTTACGGACTACCGTCTCCACGACGTGATGAGATTTATTGTCCACGTTAACCATTCATGAATGATTCTAAAGTATATATAATAAGTAATCATGAAATATATGACATAATAATGATACTGTAATTATGTGTATATATATGTACTTCATTTACTTTATTCCATTCAACTCAATAAGGAAACGAAAAAATCATTTATGTGTACGTACGACCTACCGTCTCCATGAACGGTGTATTTCTTTCCATTTACTGATCTATTATATATATGTATATTCTGAATATATATTATATAAATCAAGTTTTATATTCTGTAATTATATAATAATGATCTAAGTAATCATATGAATAATTACAAGTCAAAACACGGACGACAAATGAAACAATTTTACCCAAAACGCTCTTTAACATGAAATTTACAAAAGAACGGGTAAAATAAAGTCATAAGTGAACCATATATGATATCATAACAATGATTATGATTCTGGAATAAGTCAAAGACATTATTTAAATCATTATACAGGACGTTAAGACACATACGAAGCAAATCGGACCTAAGGTAAGGGAAATATCACAATCTCATTTTTATCCAAGATTTTTTATACTTTAGTATTTACTAGGGTGTATTTTATCATCCGCATCCATGTTTCCGCAATATGTAATATTATTTCCATTAACATACAATTTATTATATCCTATTTTACCCTTTGGTGAGTTTTTAGTAAAATATATGAAAGGAATCTTTTGTCCTTTTTTGTACGAGGTACTTTTTTTACTTTTCCAACAAAAGTACGAGAAGAATGTTTTTTTAACTCATACAGCATGAATGGATTTTTAAAACATTATTTACAAGAATATTCCATTACAAGTTTTCAAGTTTATTTTTAATCAAATTCTTTTAGTTTAAAATTTTGTGGCATGTTAATAAAGGAAAAATGTTTTTGATGTAGAAAGGATATTTTCCTCAAGAATTGAGTTCAAGAGTTTTATAAAATTTATATCCATCTAAGATAATATATGGTTCTTTGTCTATCCCTATTATTACATGGATTTGATTATGTTTTTATGGAAACATTTTTATGAATTCCTTTATCTTATATGAATTGTTTTTTGATTTCACGATGTTAAAGACTATCATTTTTATTACATGGGTTATGCTATAATGTATGTTTTATGATTTTGTGGCACACATAAGAATGTTATCATTATGAGATGGGTGGGACCTGTATCTCCCACCAATGCATTGGGTAAAGATTTTATATCTCATGAGATAGACATGGATGGAACGGTAGGTTAAACCGGTTCAGTGAAACAGAACTGAAATGAGGAGTGAACTCGGTGAAATAATGGACTTTGTCCACTAAGATAGTCTTGGAAATGAGTCTTGACAAATAAGAAATGATTATCTATGATTATGTGTGTATGGCACGATGTTTAATGATTTATGTTATGATTATTGGGATTACATTTCACTACTATGATTTATCTCATGTTATGATATTATGATCTCTTTTGCAGGTTAAGATTTCAAAAAATTTATGTTCTTATGAATATGATGTGATTGATATTTCTTTTGGTTACCCTTACTGAGAATTTGAGATCGCCCTTTTATGTATTCTTTTCCCCAGGATATAAAGAAAGTTTTTAGGTATAAAAAAAAGATCATTATGGGAGATATTGAAGATCTTTCACCATGATTAGAAGATTATATTCCGAGTTTCCAAAGACCCTAAACTATTACGGTCCTTGTGTGTCTGTTTTTTGTTATGTATTAAGTATTCTGCTAAAGTAATGTAATGTCCATGTATGTCAAGCTTCGGGTCTCTACACTCTAGGTATCTCCCTATAAGTGGAAAACACTTAAAATAAGGATGTGAAGAACAGTAAATAGAAACATATGGTGAGAAATAGTTCAATGTATCTTCCTAATCCTCTAAAAATCATGGAAATGGTATAAATATTGATGATGATGAAAAAGATGATAAAAAATTAATATAAGATGATGTATTTGATTAAAATGGAAATGGAAATATGGATGGAGATGAATATAGTGGTGAGGGAGGGTCCAATGATCCTAGTAATAGAATTTTAGATAAGGATGTAGAGATGCCTAAGGAACACATATCATCTCCATGTTTATTAGTCTCTAGATACAATTAGATTAAAATAATTTTTGAAGGTGTATATATAACTCCTAAAGAAGATAATGAATCATTAGTTGAGGGGTATAAATTTCCAAGTCTAGATAGGCACCTTGTCATTGGTAGAAATCATAATGTACCAAATAATGATGTTATGAATGACATTGTGCCGAAAGTTATGCATCAATAAATATGTGATAAGATGTAATTTTATACTATTATTCTTAAAAATATAGTGGTTGTGTTTATATTTGTTGATCAGTTTCTTATTTTACCTTTTGTGGTTTTATTGATAGTTCACAGTTCTTGTGTTATAAAATCTCAATTTATTCATTTTGTTGGTTTGATAGATCCAATGTCCGAGGAATGCGATATTTTATATAATTAGGATGGAATTACAACAATAAATTGTTGTCCTTATATTATAGAAACAAGGGATCCATAGGAATAATTTGTTGACCATATTGATATTACTATTTAGTTACAGATCTTTTCCTCTAATGAGCCAACTAGGTCAGAGCTTACGGAACACTTACCTATCCCTACATTGCCTTCAATGCAATTTTATCATGTCACAAGGGATGGCTTAGATTATTTCATAGAAAAGGACCTCTCGAATGTTATTTTTTTGTTAAAAAATAACCTTTACATGGTTAAAAATTTCATTGAAAAGGATGTAGGACATTTTTTGAGTTTTCTAATTTAGTAAATTCAACGGCAGATGACGCTCCAAATTCAAGAAGTAGAAGTAGAGAACAAGATGTTGGAAAGCGATATGTAATCTCTAGGATCTATAGTGAAGGAGATACTGTCTTCTTTTGAGGATTTCATTGATGATTTTCTATAAAAGAAATTGAACTTTAATTCTTCGGCTACATCATCAAGTGCTCCTCCTCCTCTTCATTTTGAGATTACCAAATCTATTGTGAGAGAAGAAATCTAGGGTATGTTCTGTTTTGATTCCATTATACCTCCATAAATATTAAGGAAATAAAAATATAATATTTTTAATGTCCATATAATTATTGAATAATAAATTAAAGTCATGAAATTTGATATATATAATATAAACAATGTTATAATTTATTTTCTCTCTATGATATATACTAAGCATGAGATAAATGGTCATTTCAAATTATTTTCTGGAAATATATGTATTAATCCTAATACCCTAAAATTTAAAGATAAAGATAATCAATTTATAGTCATGACACTACTGTTAAATCTATTTATGGAAGATAATAATGATTTCATTAGCTCCACTTGGAGAGGTAGAATCATTATTTTGGATTTCTTAAATTTGATGAGACCATTTCTACTTGTTTCTAGACTTTTGTTATGGGTAAGGATTCAATTCCTATTAAAGCAGATCTGCATCCCCCATTCACAGATCGATAATTAACTAGGGTTTGTGTAACAATAGACACTATTTCTCCTCTACCATCTCGATTCTGACCTTTTATTGTCTCTCTCTTGGGGAAGTAGTTCAGTACCTCAGGGAAATCGTCATTAGAGAAACTAGTTCACTTAATGATGTTCTCACTAATGTTCCTTGAGTTCCTTCACCATCACCAACTAAGCCTTATAATTTAGACTAAGGGATATGAAAACAACCCATGATCCCTTCAACCCAACCATAAAAGCATTGATAAATATACATTTTTTCTTTGATGGACCTTTTTTCTATCTTTTTATATTAATTTTTATTGTATATGTTTTTGATGACTTTAATGGTACTTATCTTATTTATATTATATTTACATTTAAATTTTTTACTTTATTATTAAATTTTAATAGTACACAAATAGGGAGATGACTATGTGGTAATTTCATAATCTATATCCTTTCTTTTATATAATTATCTATATAATTTCCGTTGATACTTTTTGTATCTTCTTTTCTGTTTATCATTACATTTAATGACATAGTTTAAAAAATTCCAAAATTTGTGGTCCTGAAAAGGGGGGATTGTTGGAAACCATTTTTTAAGGATCAATAAATTTTACTCATTATGTTATTATTGATTTTAATGTTCTATAGATTCATTTTACAATAAAATAGTTATTGGAAATATATTTAGTCATGCCTGGGATCACCTTTGTATATGAGTAACCACTAGACATAACTCTCCTTTAAGGTTTAGTTATCACAAGAAATAATTCTCTATTGGGTAAGAATCACCGGTAAGGTAAAATAACCGTTATGTATGAAAAATACTTACCATCAGCTATGTCTCACTGTTAGAGTGGAAACGTGGAAAAGGTTATTATTCACCATAAGAGGATGACTCATCCATGAATAGAAAATTGGATAAGTATTGAGATGACCATCCATCATAGTGTATTTTAGAAAATGTACTAGAATGGCCATCCACTGAGATAAATTAGTGTTTGCATGACTTACCACCAACTTAAGTGACCATTAGGACGACTACCATCTAAATGTTTTTTTCACCATTCAAAGTAGCCACATATTTTTTTAAATTGTTTTAAATTAACTATCTTAATGGATATTTTTTTTAATTTAATGAAATTTTTTATTTTAATTATTTGTTCTTATCGAATTTGAGTGAATACAAATAATATTTTTAGTGATTCTATGAGGTGTATATAATAATTATAATTCATAAAAAAGACTGCATGTGTGATACAATAAATAAATAAGTTTATACCTTCATGTAAAAAATTAGTTATATACATGATAACACTTGGATTCAGGAAGACATAAAATAATAAAATTATAATAAATAGATCATAAACACTGCATTTAACCAACTCATTATTGTGACCATATAAAGATTCATGATCCCTCATATACTATCATATAGACAGAACATATAAAGTTTATAACACTCTTCTTTGTAGATATTTTAAGAAACATGAATTGAATTTGATTTCAAGCTACATTCAAGGATTCAGGAGATATATATTGTATCAGACATTATAACATATTATTTCTACATATTTTCATTTTACATATCAGTATATTTTATTACATTATGATATGTGTTTGTTTACTCTTTATTTTAAAAAACCACATTATCACATGTTCTTTATCTGGAATATATTTTATATCTTCTTAAAAATTCATTACACATATTTTCCCGCTTATTGAGGATGAATTCTTAGTGTGGTATGTGTTCGGTTTATTCCCATAGGATTTTAGAATATAACACGTGTTTCTTGTATATATTTTCTATTATACTCCCGAGATAGGTTGTGGAGCATATAATATTTTATATAATAATATTTTCATCAGGTGATTTCTAAGTGGATAGTTTTAATTCTCAACATGATACTGAACCTACTATATTTATTACATTCTACATTTAATTTTCTTATTTATATTATTAAAAAAACTTGTTTTAAACCAAAAATAGAAACAATATACTAATATTAAGTCATAATTTTTATTTATATATGGTTTCGATTAAGTAAATGTATGTCAATAGATATAGTTGTTCCCTAATTTTTTTTACTAATAATTAAGCAATATTTAAGAAATATTTTAAATCATGAAAACATATATCATTATTTTATTTTTGATTAACTATGATTTTTAAAAAATTATTGTGTGTTTTATTTAAACAATTTTTTCAACGGAAATTTTTTTATGTTGTTAGTTTACCCCTCTCTACCTTGACATATTCACATTGACAAAAACCACCAATTTCATAGTAGTTTTCTTGATAAAAGTTATTTTTTAACAATTGGTATATTATATTTTATATAAAATGGGATAAATTTTAAAATACATATACATATCCTCCAACCACACACAGTTTAAGGGCTATGGACTAATAACCTCAAAAGAAAGTATGAGTAGGAACGTGTTATATTTCACCACACAATTACAAGATATAAAGGTTATATATTTAATATTATTCTATTAAAATATATGAATCAAGTGTATAGATAATGTGTGAAATTTTTTTATATTAATCCTTGACATAAAAAAGGTCATATAATTATATAATTTCCAATCTAACTTTGAGATGATAAAAAATCATATAGTCACATATGCAGAATGGATTCAATATTTTATAGATATTTCATAAAAAATATGTATAGAATTATATTCAATTTTTCAATGTACTAATTCCATAATATATATTGCACCTGACATGGTGTATTTTTTAATTTTTCAAACCGATTGGTTTGTGAAGAAATTTCTGATCACTGAAAACGACCATGAATCCAAAAAAGATATTAGAAATAAAATTGATATGGAATACATTATCATAAATAGAAACCACAAAAATCACACATGCCATATTTTACCTACTAATAAATCGATAGGATGAAAACAAACTTTTATATTCTATCAAAAAATTTATGTTAATAAACAACATGAGAAAAACTATCACTATTTACACCCCTCATGTATTGGAATTATTCATTTACATGATCCAATATAAATGATATTTCACATTGATATGATCCTATATAAGGGTAATTTTCTGTAGGGATCATCTAGTATATCATAGCCATTAAATTTTTATATGTGAGTATCATTTAGTCAAACATTATTTCGATTTTCATCTATATAAGAATCAATTCAATCTCCATTGAAATCATGTTATTAGTATGAGAATCATGATATCTGAATGAGAATCGATATTCATAATTAAAATATCATATTTATATGTACCCATAATTCTACTTATACATTTGAAACCATAAATCCGGTCATGCATAAACATCAATTCATTTAAAAAGGTAAAATAATTTTTCACCGGCTTGAAAAAAAATCAAAAATTATATAAAAAACAAATTATAATATTAAATTAATGACATAAAATCATTCAATAAAAACTCATTTGTAAAATAAACATTTTATTTTTCAATTAAATCTTTTTATAAATTAGGATATGTTGGAACTAAAAATATTTTACCCAAAATACTCAACTGTTTTTATTAGCATAAAAACATATAATTAAAATAGAAATATATATAGAAGAAGTCCAAATACAAGTATAATGTTTTAGTAACTGGAATAAAGGTTGGGATTATCCCCATTTTTATTATAAATATAGATAAATTGTAGTTGTAAATTTTTTTTTGGTTTCCCATAATATTATATATTTGTTATCATATCAGAAAATGAAAGTAAAAAATAATAGTCGAAGACCATTGGAATTTACCAGACTAAAATATAAATCTATAAGATTTTTATTTCAATTATGAATACTTTTTTTGGATTAAATTGTTATTAATAAAATAACAACAATTATTCACATAAATAAATTATAAATCTACTTAATTGAATGGAAAAAATAACAATTTACTCTGAATGAGATAAAAAATAGTTTCAACAAAAACTTAAATTAGCTAAAATCTAATACAAATATATCAATATTTTAATTTTTTGATATAGATTTTATGATGGACTAAGTATGGTGATATATGTGTGATATGTAGGATAAGTTTGTAATGGGTACCAGGCCAGTCATTAAGATGAGTCTAATATGGCTGCAACTTTTGTTCTAGCTGCAACCTTCATGGGATCAACATGAAATGATCGAGGAGAAGACTAATATTAACTCAATTACTCAAATATATAATATATTTATATAATAAATGTTCCATGATATATTTATTATCTCATTTATAATTATATCATGTTACTGCTAATACAACCTCTACACTATTTTGAGATCACATAATTTAACTAGGATATTGAATAATTTTTTATATTATTCTTGCCTAAGACTATTTGGAATGAAAACAATATTAGATAATGACAAACTTTATTCAATTATATTCACTAAAGCTTCTAGTATAAGGCCGCACAAAAAATCGATATAGTGTCATTTTTTTCATTATAATCTATTACGTTCTCTTATATGGGGGAATCACTTAGAATAATACATTATTCTAGAAATGACTAATCAATGAACTAATCATATTTTTAAAAAACAATATTTTTATACATTATATTAGTCAAATTTTAATTATTTTCCAAAAAATGAAACATTTTCATTAATGGTAACATATTATAACTTTAAGAATTGATAATAATTTTATTTTTATCATTTTATTCCTTTATATCAATAAATATTTATATCTTTAACATTTGAATGATGTTAGTGGATACAACATCAAATTATTTTGATTGTATTATCTTTTTCACCATAATAAAATTTGTGGGAAAATATAAAACCATACATTAAAAAATAGATAACATTACATGTTATAGGATAAAAATGATACTTGGCGGTATGGAATATTCATTCTGAATTCAAATTGGTCATTAACCATTTTAATTAGTAAATAATAATACATATTCTACTCATTTTTCATAGCTACACTTCTTTATAAAATAATTCGAAATGTTCATTTCTTGAAAAATAGAACAGTTTGTTGTATTTTTGTTACTGTTACCATTATATCCTTATTCTCATATAAATTTTATTTTAAAATTTTCATATCTTTCAATTCATCACACATAGTTTTAAATTATTTAATCAAGATAATTTATTCATTAATAATAACTAATTGAACTATTAAAATATAATTAATGTGATCTCTCTGGGAAGAAATTATTTCTCTTATACTATAGAAATCATCCTTATTGTCTGGATTAATCAATTTTATTTTTCATCCAACCATTAATGGGTTAATTTCATCCACAATATTATATATAACATCTTCTAAATTATAATAATCATTAAATACTTTAGAAGAAAGTGTGTCAACGTTATATAAAAAATCATAATTAGTAAAATTATTATAGATTAATGTTATATCTTCATTACATTGATTATACATAGTAGATGAAATTTTCTCAGATCGAATATTTTTTTTCATTCTCACATGAGACTCTTTTATAGAGGAAGCATAAAAATCATCCAACACTTCTCTACGAACTTATTTAGATTTTTTTTCAATCATTTAAATAAGATATATCATGTCAAAATCATCTATTATTTAATGGATATTTATCAAAATTATATATTTACATACATTGTATATTGAATTATATAAAATATTGGCCTCAAATACCTCCACATTGTCATTTTCTACAAAAACACTACCACTTTTACATCCTAAATATTCAGTACATATATATTCACCAGTCTAACCTCTAGGTTTATCCACAGTGGACTCATTAATATATAGTATCTTGTATTTTTAGATTATAATATATCTCTAGAGCGTCATATCCAATATGTTTGATTTGTGTGAGAGGTTTTTATCCAACATTCATACATTTTAAGGGACTACAATTCCATCATTGGATTTCTCTCCATTCATAGCCTGTTGATTTATCTATATTATCATCATTCTTATATATGATGAGAGATAAAAGACTACTATGGGGGTATAATGTTTTCTATTTCATCCTTTAAGAGAAATAAAAATTATTCCATTACATGTATCTAGATAAAATTTCATTCCCCTTCAATAAATTTATGTATATAAAATATATGTTGAAGAATATTAATTTTTAAAATACACCGAATATTATAATGAAAACAATAAAAATAAACATATAATCACTTTTCTATTTTGATCCTAATCCATATTTGTTATTTTCATAAAATTAATTTTATAAAGAGATATGTCATTACAGATTCTAGATATAATGATTATTCATTTTCTAAGTATGAATATAAAGAATATTATCATTCATAATGGAAATGAAATAAATCAAACATGTCAGTATAACAAATAAATATTGCTTTCCTCTTAACTGTAGGAAAATTTTTATCTTTATTTAGAATTAACTAAAAATGTTCATTTTTTTAACTCAAAAAACATCTAAATGAATACATTTGTAATTATTACATTAAACATAATGTTCCTCTATTTTATTATAAATACATTCATAATAAATTAATACCTAACACCACGATATTTTAAATGAATTTATTTTCAAATAAACATGAAGCATTCAATATCATTCCTTTGACACAGCTCAGAAACTATAAGAACCATGATATATTAAAAAGTAATAAAATAGATATTAAATTAGAAGATATGAATTTTAATAACCACATTTTGAAAAATTAATTTAAATTTTTAAATTCCTAAAAATTACAGGATTAAATTCATAATAAATAAGTACTCCAATTTTAGTAATGATATATTATGCTTAAAAATATAGATCCTTCCAAAATGGGTTTTATCTTATTCTGTAAATTTTAACAATAGGATTGATTTATAAAATTTAAATAAAATTATTAATTTAATGTCTTCTTATAATAAACATGTTGGTATTATCTTAGGGTGAATTTTTTGGATTTTTATAAATAGTTTTATTTTCAATGAATATTCAAAAGTACTAATTTTTTTAAACAAATAATTTCATTCCAAGTCAAAGTCACATTACGTTTTTAATTTAATATTAATTATAAAATAATATCAATTACATTTAAAAATTGTTTTTAGTTACATATTGATAATAATTTCTCTAGATTTATGTTCAATTTTATCTTTTTTCTTAAAAACATGTTTTTAAAAAAAATATGCATGTGATTTGTTTTACAAAAAAAATTAAATTAATCATATTATTAATTAGTTTTATTAATATATTTGGGTTATATATTAATTTTAATACTTAGATAATAATTTTATTTTTTTACATGGAATGGAATGAATGAAATTTATGATTTATTCATAAAAATTCATAATTTTATAGCAAGTATTTATTTTAGTTTGGGGATTGTTTAAAATTTAAAATATATAATTAGAAAATTTTAAACATGAAAAATGGATTGAAAATTTTTAAACTTCTTGAATAATATAAACTAATAGTTTTATATTAATTTTTAGGTCAAAGTGAAAATTAAAAACTATATTGTTTTCAAGGTTAATGTTAAAACTAGTTTACACGATATTGATCCAGATTGATAATTGTAGAATTTTTACCAATATATTCCAAAAGATATTTCAACCTAAAAATACATTAAAGTTTAATCACATTCTATTTGGAGGAACCTTCCCATGAATGTGACATTATGACATAGAAATATTTTATGATCTATCATTTTTCTCAATCCCCTCAACTATAAAATGTAAATTCAGAACCCTCGTTATTAACACCATTTGACCTTCTCTCACAAATAATTAATACCAAATTACTATTATATATTCCCTACATTAAACTTATACACTCTTTTATTCCCCTAATAACAATTTTTTAGTGAATATGTTACAAGAAAAAGGAGTTCCCTCCAAGTAGAGTTGTTGATCATAACCAAGATCATTCAATTTTATGGTGTCTTATAATTTAATTAAACATATTTTAAGCTAGAAAAAATGAATAATAAAATATAATAAATAATTTGAAATTATATTATAGTGATGTGACAACCATTTTCAACCCCTTCTCGGTCATATGGAAGAGAAATATTATTCGTGCATATGTGTGGATTACCCCGTCATTATATCGATGTGATTTACTTTCCACCACTGTCATTCATGTTTGAAAATTTAAATAAATTTACTTTTTATATAATAATTTTATGAAAAAATTATGACTCAATAAATTTATGTTAATATTTTCCTTTATTTTATTCGTTCATTGAAAAAATAGAAAACTTATTTCTTCTTGTGGAAAGATGATCATCTTCACATAGTGATGTAATTAATTTTTCATATACAATTTATATTAATGGATAAAAATATGTATATATTGAATGTATATTATATCTTTATCATGATTAATATTATTTGGGTAAATGAATAATGATATTCGAACATAGATAATAACCACAATACAAAATCTAGATATGAAAAATGATGAAGTTAACATGTAAAATGCTAGTGATTATAAGGACCCAGCCTTAAACATTACATAATATTGAATTATGTCAAGAATTCACATTGAGGATCTTTTTAGGTCTTGATTTTTAGAAAATTAGGCAATAAGTATTACATAACAACTTGAATATTACATTCAGACACTACTACCCAGTATCCATTTTTTTCATAAAATAAATACTCTTCAAAAAAAGAGACATGTCTAGTTCTATGTTATAGACCACATGACTTTACATTGATCTCATCCTTTACCCTATTCATCTTTTTGTCCTGGGAAATACATTTCAAAACGTGGGATGAGAATAAAAAGATCATTAAGGCTTATAAAATATGGAAGGAAATATTATCCCATCAATAAATACAAATCACTGAAATCATACTTTTCAATAATTACATACCTCATGAAATCATATGATTTATGAATAACATATAGAAATCATAAATCATAAAGGTAACATATGTAATTCATAAAATACATACATTTTAGCTATCACAAATATATAGAGAGTCACATTTGGATTACCCATCATAGTATATTCCTTGAATCTCTTAGGAAAACAATTAACGTTTTCCTCCGTCACATTAACCAATTCATTGGAGAGCTATCTCAGGCTCACAGGCCATAGGTTTATCATGGAACCACCTGTATACACAAAAAATTCTGAATAACTATAATCATAATACATAACACAATTATAAATAAAATAAAACATTTCCACATTCCAATCAAAATATATCATATCAAGATATAGACATAATCAATGCTTTGCCAAAAAAATTGCAAAACCATTTAAAACATTTAATAAAGAGATTTTTGAATTGAAGTGTCCCATACCACTTTGATTATTTTAAATGAATTACTGTTTTTTATAAATAATTTCCATATAAATTAATACTAAAATCCATTTTGAAATCAGGGACATAAATGAAAAAATTTTAGAAGAATAATTCTCTTAAACAACATTTTAGTTAAAGAGTTCTTAACCAAATAAGAGATGCATCGAAAAAAATAATTGAAGAATAACATTTAATAAAAAAATTATAATATCTTGAGAATAAAGTTATTAATGATAAAATATTCCAAAGGATATTATATAAAACATATAAAGTGAATTTGTGTATAACAACAATGATGTCTCAATGGAATGTAAATTGAAACGAAATCCCTTATAAAAATTGTATCCTTAGATTATTGATAAATAAAATAAATAATAATTTGTAAAAAATATAAATACACACAATATGATTGGATATTTAGTGTAAATCAATCAAATAACATTCGCACACATTCTTTTTATGACAAAACAAATGACGTAGATGTTTAACTCAATGAATCAAAATTGAGTTAATATTACCCTTATCAAGTTTATATATGTGACATGGGAATTTCTAAATGGAGTGATTATGTGTATCAAATGTATATCCACAAAAATTGGAGTGTAAATTACAACATAAATAAATAAATACTGATTCCACCCATAATCATATCATGACATAATTAAGAATTAGAAGATTAATCCAAGGAATAGAAATTGGGTTAAAAGGTTCCCTACCAATTTGGTATCTTATGAAACATACAACCAATGAAAGAAGGATCATAAAATGAAGGTATAAATTCACATAAATTGAATTATATTAAACAATCAATACAGTCATGGGCAGTACATACACCACACAAAAGTAAATAGTGGAAAATATAGCTCGAATCTCACGATAATAAAAAGTGAGATGAAAATCCCTTACCACATTGTAATCAATCAAGTCGTATAACCAACAGTTAATAACAACCAAATTATTTATATAATAACATTAATATAATGATAATCATGATAATATATATCATTTTCCAGTACACAATACACCACACGCAATAAATTAATGTCGAGCAATGGAAATATCACAGAATTAAAAGTGAGATAAGAAATCCCTTACCTCATATTCGACTTGACTCATTTGTTCCTTATTATTCCTGAATAATAAGATTAATTTTATTCATACTTTATTAAGAACATTTTTAAATATTATTATTCCTTTTATATCACTTATTTCCATGTTATAAACATTATGTAATTATTTATTCTAATAACGGTTGTTTTGTCAATATTTGGTACTCGAATAAAAATGGACTACTTATAATTACATGTTTTTCACATGGTCAAAGTTTTATTATATATAGAATTATATTCATGATTTAGATATCATATATATCATATATATCCATTATATATATGTACTTATAATAGTACAACACATTTAGAGGTAAGAAATGAATTGCACCTTTCATGCAGACGGTAAGCCATACGAACGCATGAACGCAACATTCATTTCTATTCCTTATTTTAATTTAATTAAAACATAATGATACATAGGTATAATATAAATCTAGTATAATATCATAAATAATATAATTAACTCCATCCTTTAGACGTCCCACATATGGAATTAACTAATAATATTACTTTGAGGGGTGGTAGTCTGCACTTCCTCACATGAAATTACCGTATTTACAATTATGGTAACCATAATGGTAGGATATAAATGCAAAACACATAATCATAATGAAAACATACACATTATATATATCATATATAAATATTGAGCCATCTTAATGGCCACCATTTGAAGAAGTAGGAGATAATCGAACAATCATCATTTTGTGAGGTGTTAGTTTTCCATTCACAACAATAGTATGTTCTTCATCCATTTGATGGAGGTGTGTGTAAGTGTTGTTCAAATACATATCATAAAAACATCCTAGTATATTTAGGATATTGGTGTTATTATAAAATACAGTAATAAAAAGATTTTATGTGTGTTGGATGTAAAATAAATGAAAATAAGTTTTGAGAAATTGTTACATTTAATTTGGGTATCTCTCTTTGGTTTGAACCAAAAGGACTTATTGATGTGTCTTATGGTTATGTTAATGCATCAAGGTGGAATAGGGGGATCTTTAGATCTTATTTTTACAGGTTTTGGATGATCCATGGGGCTTTATGGGTGTGATGAATGGGTTACAATTGAGGGCTTTTTATAGGAGGAAGGAGGGGTTCCTTTGGAAAGTGTTAAAATATTATTTTATTATATAATGATTTTCGGGTTCTAAAGGTCTATAGCTCGTTAAGAAAAAATATAATAATACTAATAGGCGAAATAAGTTCTTCCAATAAGAATTGGCCAGGTTTTGGATGTTATTTTAATATTTATAATATTATTTATTTAAATCGCTTATTAATGAGGTAAATACTGCATCATTTTTTATCATAAATAATTTTATTTATTTGATTTATAAAAAAACATGATGTAGGAAATTGTTTTATATTTCCAATTTATATTTATATATGATAATATAACATATATAACCCCATTTCAAAATTAATTTACTAAATGATATTTGTTTATGTCATTTTTGTTTTTACATTATGTTAATTAATCTAAAGTGCCATTATCACATCCATGTGGCTTATTGGGGTCCCAAAATCAACCCAAATATGCCCATGGTCGTAAATGGCTCATACAATAAGTTTAAAACAAGTGTTAATGTAATTTTGTATTATTATATTATACTTTTTAACTTGAATTATCCTGTTTACCTTTAACCGCCACAAATAAAAGTCAAAAGTTACGGTTCACCAAAAATTATTTTCATCCTCTTGAACCAAATTTTACTTACTAATGACAACCATGTATGTCATATTTTCAAATTATAATTCAAAGAACTAGTAAAATGTTATTTAAATGCAAAATTTAGTTTCTTTAACTACTACATAGTTGTTTCACTATTCATCAAAAATTGATGTTTTTCAAAAAAAATACAAAAAATTCAGCCTAAGCTATATTTGAAAATATGAATTAAAAAATTATTTCTATTTTAACAAATTAAAAGCTTATATATTGAGTTAATTAATTTAAAATTAATTCCAATTTTCAAAACTAATATTGTGTTTTAAATAAATAATAGCTATCAAAAGATTGATACATGTTTGTGTTCAATTTCAAAATGAAATTAATTCCAATGACAAACATTATATTAAATGGTAAAAACATAATATAATTATACTTTAAAACAAATTAAAAATATAATCTAAATATATTAATATATTAGATTAAAAGGAAATTTTGAATAAAAATACAGTATTTTTCAATATTAAAATATAATGATTTTTTTCAGAAAAATACAAAAAATCTACCCAATGTAAATTTTGATATCCCAATTCTAAAGAAGAATTTTATTTTGTCAAATAGAAGACAAAAAAGTGACCAAAACTATATTTAAATAGGGTTCACCATTAAAAGGTAGTAAATCGACCCTTTAAAGAATAATAGAGTATTTATGCTTAAAATCAGATTATCTCTTATTTTAAGCCTCTAAAATTTATTGAATAAATGTAAAAACATTTAAAAAACATGTATATTCATATTTTAGTTTGTATAATCCATTCAAAATAATACAAAATCTACGCATTGACAACCATTCAAAATAATATTATATTATTAATTTTCAGTATGTCTCAGTATTTTGCACAACATAAGATTTCAAATAAACTCGTTGTTGTGTATCAGGTACGCCATCGAACATAGAATGCCCCTTATAGTAAAAGTAATATTTAATTTAAAAATTTTAAGACATATGAAAATGTAAAATTCTTTATTTACCTATGATGTTTCATATTTCCCCCCATTTTGTGAATTGTGTCCTCACAATATAAAAATAGGGCTCAGAAACATCATTAAAAGTCCCACATTGAAAAAAGAGTCAATAAAAATATCACTTAAAAATAAAGAAAGATAATTAAAAAGGTCACCTGAGATAACCCATACTGGGATTCCATGTAGGGAAACATGGATATGGAAGAGAAAAAAATCCCCCAAGTTATGAGGGAGAGTAATAGAAAACATGATTAAGAGAATGTTAACCACCAGAAAATCACAAACATATGATGTGTTAAATGTTCATTGATTACCATCTATGAAATGTAAACCAAAAATGCTTTTGTTTTACATTCCTTTTCATAATTTTTAAGAATTAATTTACAACATATAATTATAACAACAAGAAATATTGTTACCTTTTAGTAAGGTTTCATCCTTTAAGAATATTCTACAAAAAAACTAATCTTTTCTCTAAACAATGAGCATTCAAAAAGACATGGTCACATTAAATGAACAAGAATAATCTTCTTGAGAATCACATAATCCAAAAAATAAGAACTATATATTTCCCTTGTATTTATACATCATCTAAAACAAAAATGGTTAGTACGAGATCATATAATCCCCCAAAGAATAATATTTTATAAAAATAAATAATACTATTAATCTCAAAAATTTAACAAAATGTATCCAGTGTTCATGAAAGACCATTAAATACACAATTGGCCTTAAAATTATTCAAAATAATCCAAACTAAGATTGAAACCCAAAACTCAGAAGGATTTAATCACGTTGTCTTCACCAGTAAGTCATACCATTTAACTCAAAACATAGAGTACTTTTAAGTCTCAAATTGAAGCATAATTAACCAAATCACATATTCTATATGATAGGTTAATCATTTCCAAAATTAACCCAAATCGCTATATGTCAAAAAAAATAGATATTCTTCCAAAATAAAATTTCAACCATTAGTCTACAAATGTAATCCCATATTATCCAAAAAAATTTAAGAAAAAAAATGTTCTGAAAATAGTGTGCGTCTTCCAAGATCACTTTTATCCCATAATCACTATATCCTTTTGTTATACTAAGGATATCCATTTGATAAAATTTAAGATCCCAAATCAAGTTATTATTGATCAATAAAATTATTTAACTAAAATGAATAAGTTATGCTAACCAGAGACTTCACATATTATAGTGGTAGATGATAAATCCAATTGCACTTTGGTTGTGGGTTCAATTCCCACATCTTTCTCTGACGCGACGGGTTGTCACACGGTCTGTGTGTTGTTTTTTTATAAAACTCAAAAATAACCCTGACGTGTTTTGACCTCAATGGTTTCTTTATACCTTTAATTTCCATCCCAATTCATTATGATATCAACATATTAATTCTTAAAGTCTTATATGTATTTTCATTTTTTTATTTCAGCACAATATGATAAAATAAAACGATCCCCAAAATAAAAAAACACCATACCCTGATCATGGTGTCCACTTGGTTTCATCATCTTCTTGTTCACGTAAGTAGATGGTCCATGCACTACAAAAAAGATTTAGAGATCCTTCAAAATCATTTCCTTCCTCCATCCAAATACAACTTTCACAACATGGGTCATATGGGTTTTCACAGATTTTTTTTCAAAATAATCTTGTATGACTAATAATTTAAAAACATCTGATAAAAAATTATTTTTATAAAATTTTCAGGCCAAATTTGAGTTGAAACGTTCAATTAATAGTCCATTCAAAATACCATAGGTATGTTCTGAGAGACAATATTTTAAAAGAAAATATAAATAGGTTGCGCAAGGGTCTCCTTCTTCAGCACCTTTTTCAAAATCATAATATGCTTCATAATGTTGTGAAAAGGTAAAATATTTGAAAATTCCTTGATAATATTTAAATTTCTTGAAAATATGATAATATTGTTAAAATAGTTTTTGTCTAAATACACCCAAAGATCCACGATGATAATGAGGTATAGTGGAGTTGTTTGATATCTTAGACAACTGATTGCAAGTGAATTGTATGCTATAAAAAGATTCACAATCATCTGAATATCACTTTTCAATAATTATGGCATGAAATTCATCAGTAAGAGATAAGAATGTCATTTTATATGCTCCTACTTCCATTTGTAACTGACATTCCATTATCTGAAAAAGTTATAAAACAATGATATAACTAAAATAATAGACATAGGGACTAACCATGTGTCTAACAAAAACTCATAATCCTTAAAGTTGTCTAAACCGACCTCTAAAACCAACTATAAATACCTAGCCTTAAACATTACATAATCTTGAATTATGTCATGAATTCTCATTGAGGATATATTCAGGTTTAGAGTTTTACATAATTAGGCCATAACTATTACATAACAACTTGAATATTACATGTAGACACTACTACCCAGTATAAATTTTTTGATAAAATAAATACTCTTCAAAAAAAGACATGTCTAGTTACATGTTTTAGAAAGCATGACTTTTCCTTGATCTCATCCTTGACCTTATTGATCTTTATGTCCTTTTAAAAACATTTCCAAACATTGGATGAGGATAAAATGTTTAGTAAGGGTTATAAAATAATGATGGAAAACATTATCCAATCAATAAATACAAATCAATGAAATCATACATTCCAATCATAACATACATCATAAATCATATGATTTATGAATAACATTTAGAAATCATAAATAATAAAGGTAACATATGAAATTTATAAAACACATTCATATTAGCTATCATAGCTACATGGGGAGTCACATTTAGAATACCCATCATAGTATATTCCCTAAATCTCTTAGGATAAACATTAATGTTTAACTATGTCATGTTATACAGTGCATTGGAGATCTATCTCGGGCTCACCCATACTCGGTTTATCAAAGAACCACCCATATACCTAAACAATGCCCAATAATCATAACCATGACACATAGTACAATTATAATATAAAGATAAAATTTCCACATTCCAATCACAATATATCATATCATGATATATACATAATCAATGCATTATCAAACCATTTTCAAAACCATTTAAAACATTTAATAAAGAGATTTTGGAATCAATTTGTCCCATACCACTTTGATGATTTTAATGGAATTAAAGTTTTAAAACATTAATTTCCGTATAAATAAATACTAAACCCCATTTTAAAAACCTGGAAATTAATTAGAAATATTTAAGAGAATAATTCCTGAAAACAATATTTTAGTTATGGAGTTCTTCACCAAATGAGAGCTGATTGAATACAAATAATTGAGGAATAAAATTTAATAAAAACTTTTAAATATCATGAAAAAAAGGAATTCATGATATTATATGCCAAAGGATAATATATACACCATATAATAGTGAATTGGTTCATAACAACAATGATGTCTCAAAGGAATGTAAATTGACACGAAATCCCTTATAAAAATAGTATCCTTAGATTAAGGGTAAATCAATTATATAATAATGTGTGAAAAATATAAATACACTCAATATGATTTGATATTTAGTGTAAATAAATCATAGAACATCCACACACATTCTTTTTTAGACATAACTATTGACGTGGATGTTTAACTCAATGAATGGAAATTAAGTTAAAATTTCTCTTATCAGGTTCATAACAGTGACTTGAATATTTATCAATGGAGTGATTATGTGTACCAAAATTATATCCAAAAAAAGTGAGTGTAAATTAAAACATAAATAAATAAATATTAATTCCACACATAATTATATCATAAAATAATTAATAATTAGAAGATATACCCAAGGAATGGAAATTGGTTTAAAAGGTTCCCTTCCTGATTTGGAAACTTACAAAAAATAAAAACTAGGAAAGAATGATCATAAAATGAAGATGTAAATACTCATAAATTTAATTATATTATACAGGTAATAAAATCATGTTTAGTACATACCCCACACATAAGTAACTAGTAAAAAATATAGCATGAATTTCAAAGGAATAAAAAGTGAGATAAAAATCCCTTACCACGTTGTAATCAGTCGATTCGTTTGACCAAAATTTAATAACCACCAAATGATTAATAGAATAACATGAATATAAATAGAATCATGATAATATATATCAATTTAGTACACAATACACCACATGCAATAAATTATCTGTGAATAATGGAAATCTCATGGAATTAAAAGTGAGATAAGAAATCCCCTACATCCTGTCCGACTTTACACATTTGTTACTTTTTATTCCTGAATAATAAACATTATTTAATTTATACTTTATTAAGAACATTTTTAAATTTTACTATTCCTTTAATATAACTTATTACCATGTTATAAACGTTATCTAATCATTTACCTTAATAACGGTTGTTTTGCCAATATTTGGTACTTGGGTAAAAATGGACATATTATACCTATAGATTGTTTACATGGTAAAAATTTCATTATATCCATTCTGATATTAATTATTTAGATATCATATATATTGTATATATCTAGTATAAAACTGTAATTATAATAGTACATAACCTTTGGAGGTAAGAAAGTAAATACAATGTTCATGGAGACAGTAAGTCGTACGTACGCATGAACGCTACATTCACTTCAATTTATTATTTTAATGGAATTAAAAAATATTGATAAATTGGTATATTATAATTCCAGTATAATATCATATATAATATTATTAACTCTATCTTTTATACATCCCCCATATGGCATTAACGAGTCATATAACTTTGAGGGGGCGATAGTATGCACTTCCTCAAATGAAATTATCTCATTTACCAATTATGGAAATCATAAAGGTAGGATATAAATGTAGAACAAAGAAAAATAATGAAAAAATAAACATAATATATATCATATATAAATATAATTCCTTATTAATGGACACTATGAGAGGTCATAGGAGATAATTGTGAAGGATCCAGGGACATCGTGAGAGGGGAGGGGTGAATCACGGTGACAACTTTTTATTTTAATATGATGTATCATGTTCCTACATTGGTAGGAAATTATTGAAATTGTATTATGAATATGATCAGAAAGAAAACATTCACATGTACAGAGATGACACAGAACTTTTTACTTGGTTCACCACAAAGGGCCACGTCCAAGGAGCATACGCCGACAAGTTGTCGGTTGTACGAAATTCCACTAATCTTCACTAGTTGTGGATTAAAATGGTTTGGGCACAGTCACTCTGTCCCAGGATCACTTCCATTACAAAGGTTTAGGTAATGCTCACTACTTCCCTTGGGTCACTCTCGTTGAGTCCCCCTGGCTCACTACCCTTGGTGAAGAGACACTCAGTTTATCGATGTAAAGGTCTCTTAATCATTTCATATGAATTCATCCAACATTTTTTATAGATGCTCTATTGATGTCCAATTCTCACCAGAAGATAAATCTCACTTTGCGCTGAGGGTACAAGGCGATCTTCCGGCTTTCGTGCAGCTTCAAGAAAACAGATGTACTTTAACAACCCTGGCACCCTTCTCCATGCTCGGTGCACAAGTTTCAATCCCAGCATGCAAGTAACTTGAGTGGTACAAATTCGGCACGCAGGTGACACCATCCTACTTGCACGACACTGCCTCTTTCAACTCTGAACTTGCGCGATGTTGCGCCTTTAACTCCCCAACCGCCTTGGTCGCACAACCAACAACTGGCGCGTATCCTCTACTTGCGTGACCCAACAACCACTTGCGCGACTCAACCACTTGCGCGAAGAGAGCTTGAAAAATCTCTAATTCATGAACTCCGTTACAAATGAGGAGGGGTGCTCCTCTATTTTTAGGAAAACTGGACCCCCTACGTGGTGGCGCACAAGTCTTCCCCAGGTGCGCAGCTCATCCTCCCTAGCCCCTGTCATTCTAATCACTTGCACAACCATACAATCACTTGCGTGACCTTATTTCCTTTTCCATATTTTGATGTTATAATCTTGAAATACAATATACTTGAAAGTTTCCAATCCTCCTAGGAATTGGATCGCATGTCACTTCACGGTGCGCATGTCACTTGCGCGACCAGCCCAGAACTTGCGTAGCCCTTATCCCTTTTCCATTTTCCCATGTTCTAATCTTGACAAACATATGGTGTACAAGATTACTCTTCATCAAATACACAGAACACATGAAATTCCACTGAGTATTGACAATAAACACAAATCATACTCCAAGTAATCCATAAAAGACCATTGTTTCAACAATATCCCCCTTTGGGTTTGTTGGAAATCATAAAATAAATTCAATAGATCTGCATCCACATGCAAACCAAAAACGCAAGAATCAACTTAGACAACACTATAAGTCTACGTGAGGAATGATCGGTGTATAAAACAAGAGAGGAATCTTGAATTGGGTTCCAGTGTTTTGGAATTCTCAATGATGCCCATGAATCATTACATGATCAATGAAATCCTTCTTATCCTTCTCGACATATTAGTGACACTGAATTCGCATTATGTTATAGGAGAATTATATGCCTTAAAATTTGTGAATTTATTCCTTTCTCCCCCATTGACAATAAACCCGACGCTTGGTTATTTGTTCATTGTTTATCTCAAACCATACTCACACTGGATATTATCTCCCCCATAAACATTCATCACATCCATAAACAGATAAAAACATGTATCATAATCAGGGAGAGGGGTATTGTGTTTCCTCCGTATGAACTAGGAGGTGTCTGAACACCAAGGTTCAACCAATGCTTCTCAAACACAGCCGCAGACAGCGGCTTGGTCAGGATATCAGCCACTTGCTCATCAGTTCCCACATGATCCATTCTAATCACACCTTGTTCATCTTTTTCTTTGATAATGTGATACCTGATTTCAATATGTTTCGTATGGGAATGGTGAACAAGATTCTTCGTAAGATAAATTGTGATCTTGTTATCATAGTAATTCACCATTGGTTGCTTTACCTCATCACCAATATCGGTTAATTGTTTCTCCATACATAGAAGTTGAGTGCATGCCTTTGGGGCAGAGATATACTCATCTTCAGCAGTACTAAGAGAAGTACTCTATTGTTTCTTACTCAACAAGCCAACACATTTCTGCCCAATATAGAAGGCTCCACCAGTAGTGGACTTTCTGTCTACTACATCACCAGCCCAGTCAGCATTAGAAAATGCTGATAATTCACTGTCCCTGCCTGCAGCAAAAAATAACCCGAGGTTATGTGTACCTTGAATGTACCTCATGATTCTTTTTACTACTGCCATATGTTCCTCCATTGGATTACTCATAAAGTGGGCTGCAAGGCATGTAGTAAAGACAATATCTGGCCATGTCACTGTCAGGTATAGTAGGCTCCTAATGATCCTCCTGTACATGGTGGGATCAACACAGTCCACATCCTCATGATTTCCAGGTTTAGTTCCAACTACAATCGGAGTTGACATTGGTTTGGAGTCTTGCATATTAAACTTCTCCAGCAGCTCTCTTGCATACTTTTTCTGAGAAATGAAAGTGTATTCCTTATTTTGAATCACCTGCATCCCCAGGAAATATGTAAGCTCCAAAATCATAGACATTTCAAAATCTGATTTCATGTGGTTGGAAAATTTGTCCACTGATTTCTTCCTACTACCACCAAATATAATATCATCAACGTAGACTAGAACGATGAAGTGATCTTTTGGAGAATTCTTCACATAGATATTGTGATCTACTCCTCCTCTTTTTAATTCCAGCTTCGTGAGATATGAATCCAGCTGTGAGTACCATGCCCGTGGTGCCTGCTTCAATCAATATAGAGCTTTCTTCAGTTTTTAGACCTTTGTTTCATTAGTACCTAAAACAAAGCCCACTGGTTGTTCAATGAAGACTTCTTCTTCGAGTAAACCATTCAAGAATAATATCTTGACATCCATTTTATATACTTTATATCCTCTTTGGAGTTCCATGGCAAGGAAGATCCTGATTGACTCCAGTCTAGCCACTGGTGCAAAGGTTTCTTTGACATCAATGCCTTCAATCATGGAGTAACCTTTACATACCAATCATGGCTTGTTTTATATGGCACTTCCATGCTCATCAAACTTATTTTTGATTATCCATTTGGTACCAATCACATTGTGACCTTCTGGTCTCTGGACAAGATCCCATGTCTGATTCTTGTCAATCTGATATAATTCATCATTCATGGATTTCACCCAAGATTCATCATTTACACCTTCTTCGAATGAGGATGTATCTACAACTGACAGAAATGCATAATTCGTGTTATTACTCGTCCTTCTTGTTTGAGTGGGTGCACTCTTATCCCCAGTTATGTTGGATGGATCAATCTCATCTCTTCTATTTCTCCTGCGAGGTTCAGTTGCATTCTCTTTAGCCACAGTTTCTTATTTAGATTCTTCTTCTGAGTCAACATCCTGATGTGGCTACTGAGTGTTTTGTACAAATTCCTCAATTTATGCATTTGTATTTTCTTCACGTTCACTTTCTTACGAACTTTCTATCACAACAGCATATGGCTTCCTTGAATCATTTGTGGTTTTCTCTTCAATTATCTTAAAATCACTGCTTTGCACAATCCTTCCTAAACTCTTGTTGAAACATTTGTAGGCTTTCTTATTCATTGAGTAACCGAGGAAAATTCCTTTATCTACATTGTCGCCATACTTCCCTTGTTTTCATTCTTTGTTCCCGATGAATCATTTACTTCCAAATACATGAAAGTATTTTAAAGATGGCTTTTTACCATGACACAATTCATATGGCGTTTTTGTCTCACCCATATAAAGTCCTGTTCGATTCTGAATGTACACTACAGCTTGAATGACCTCATTCCAGTAATGTTGTGGAATACGACTCTCAATCAGCATAGTTCATGCCATGTTGTCCACATGTCGATTCCTATGTTCAACAACTCCATTTTGTTGTGGAGTTCTCATAGCAGCTACCTCATGCTGTATCCCATGCTTCTCCAGATAATTTTCAAATTCCAAGGATGTGTATTCTCCTCCATTGTCAGATCACAACACCTAGATTGTTTGTATAGTATCATTCTCGGTGATTCACCGATATGTTTTCATGCAGTCAAGGACTTGTCGTTTCCTGTGGATAACCATCACACATGCCATTATACTATAATCATCTATTAAAAGGACAGATTACCTTTCTCCATGAGTTCCAGCAACTTTTATCGGCCCACATACATATGTAGGAATCATATCAAGAAGGTGAGATTCCCTTTTCTTCTTTGGCCTATATGAAATGCAGACCAGCATCCCACGAATGCAAGCATCACAAGAGGTTTCACGCTCAAGCATCAGGTTGGGAATGTCCATGTAAATTCTCAATTTTGATATTTTCTCAATGTCTTGTTGATTGATGTGTCCCAGTCTCTGATGCCACAAATTGTTTTCTTCTTCAACAGTCATGTAACAGACTTTTTCTTCACTATCAACCGGATACAAGTTGCCTTCTATTCTGCATCCCTTCATAAGTGAATTGCATGTCTTTCCCTTGATAGTGCGGTCTTTCTGATTAAAAGAAACTATAAGTAACGAGTCATAGAGTTGACTCATTCTGTAGAGATTATGACATAAGGCATCTACGTAAAGGACTTATGTCTTCTTTAGTTCTCCATTAGGTGATTCTGTACTTCCACTCCCTTTGATTTTTAGAGCTCCATCATTACCAAATCGTACTGTACTATCAACCTTCCTTTTGATATCTATTAACAGTCTGACATTACCTGTCATATGAGATGATCAACCGCTCTCTAGAATCTAGGTACTGTTGTTCTTTGTAGCTTTGAGGGCCACCTCTGCAATGTTGGATTTCTCAATCTTCTTCCTTTCCTTCCATGAGACATTGGACTAAGTATAAAATACAGATGGACTTTCAATTATCTCTTCTGCATACCTCGGTTCATCATAGTCGAAATCTTCGTTGAGAGGAGAGAACCTGTTTGAAAGAGAAACATTGTCTTGTTGTTGAGACTTGACTTGTCTTGAACTTTGGTATGAGGTGTCCATGTCCCTTCTCTGCCTGCAATTATCAGCCTTATGACCAACGTTATAACAACAAAAACAATATCCATAGAAATTGTTTCTTCTATAAGAATTAGGATATGAATTTCTTCACCTTTTTTGAACTTCTATATCTTCTCCATTCAGATAGCTTCTTTCCTCTTCACAATAAGACATGGTATGGACCAGATAGCCAGAAAACTAACAATTCATGAGAGGAAATGTCTTCGCACTTGAATTTAACCTCATACCTACTTCCTTAGGAGAATAGATAGATTGTCTGTCATTTCTTAATGTTTGAGGATAACTTTCAGTTCTCCTTTTAGTTTGGATTGGGGGTTCCTTTTTTAGAACATTACGCAACATTATAACATGTTCAACTTTCATCTTATCTTTATTTTGGATCATTTCACTTCCAGTAGTTGATGTCTCAGCTTCACAGCCAATTCCACTCCTTCCCAAGCAAGTAGGACTTTGATCACTCATGATTTTTCCAAACCCATCTGATCCACACTTGGCTCTTGACAGTAATTCTACATCTGAGAATCTTCCAAACTGTATTTTCTTCCTCAATTTTTTTTATAATTGATTCAGTCTCCAGTTTTCTCCTTAGAGTAACAACTTCCTCTTCAAGACCCTCAGTAGTCATGGATTTTTCATCTAGTCTGTAGGTGAGTTCATTGATGACCTTTGCCAGCTCTTCAATTCTAAGCATTAGATCCACTATATCATCATTGCTTTCAATTATTTGAGATTGTACCTTCATAAATTATTTCTGTCATTCAATTTCCTCTTCAAGTTGATCAATGTATTCAGTTGATTCTTCTACAATTGATTTCCACTTATTTCAACTCCAATATTTAGTCTTAAGCTTATTAACAACATCATTAAGTTTCATCTCGGGATCTACACAAGTTCTCAGTTGTTTTTCTACACCAGTATCTTCTGAATTTTCAATAGTGGCCATCATGGATGCATAGTTCTCAGCTTTGAATTCTGGTTCTTCTTCATCGCAGAATTCATTATCATCTTCTTCCTCTTCACAGAAAAAACTCTTCCTTTGCATTTTCTTTCAATATTTGAAGTCTCCATTTTTGAAGAACCTTATCTGAGGCTTCTCGAAGCTTTCATCTTAACTATCATCATCATGGATCTTTCTTGTGCACAAAGAGGCAATGTGCCTAACTTTTCCACAACAATAAACAAACGCGAGAGGTAACATCTCTTTGAATTTCCCTTTTCCTTTCTGGAACTTCTTTGCAAAGAGAGAAAGAATTTCTTTTTCTTCATCATCTTCACCACTACTATCTTTTGATATTTTCAGTTTATCCATGGCCTTGAATGCCATTTTTGTGCTCACATGAGTCATAGCATCTTCTTGGTTTGACTCTCCTTTCATATGCTACCAAGCTGCTCAGTAGATCATCTAGAGAAAGTTTGGAAAGATCACTTTCCTCAAGAGCTGACACCTTTGTATTGTACAGAGGTGGAAGTCTTCTTAATATTTACTTTACAATATCAATGTCTTTGATTTATTCTCTTAGACCCCGAATTTCTCCAACCACTTCAGTAATTCGATTGAAGAATGAGTCTGCATTCTCATCTAAATGCATCTTCAGATCATCAAACTGATTGTGAAAAACTTGTAGCTTCCCCACCTTTACTATGTTATCTCCTTCATAAATATTATTGAGTTTATCCAACATGTATTTTTCTGAGGTTCAATTCATCCCCATTAGTTAGATCTGATCATAAAGGGATTCAGTGTGTGCATTTTGTGCTTTAGCATTTGCATCAAGAATTTTCCTGTTTGTTTCAGTCATAGCCAGGAATGTTGGATCAGTGACTTGTATTCCTTGCACATTAGAAAAAAGAACTTCCATTAAAAGAGATCTTAGAGGAGATTTCATTCTGTTCTACCAGATCTGTAAATTACTTCCATCGAAGTGAGGGACTCCTCTAACATTGACTGCATTCTCCATGATGATAAATGACAAATTCAACACGAGCAACCTTTACACTTTGATACCACTTCAAGGACTCAGGGACACACTGAGAAGGGATGGGTGAATCAGGGTGACAAATTTTTCTTTTAATGTGAGGGATCTTGTTCCCACATTGGTAGGAACTTGTTGAACCTGTATGATGAATATGATCAGAAAGAAAACATTCACATGCACAGAGATGACACGACACTTTTTACTTGGTTCACCACAAATGGAAACGTCCAAAGAGCAAACGCCAATAAGTTTTCGGTCATACCAAATTACACTAATCTTCATTAGCTATGGATTACAATGGTTCAGGCACAGTCACTCTGTCCCAGGCTCACTGCCTTTACAAAGGTTTAGGAAAAGCTCACTGCTTCCCTCGGGTCAATCCCATTGACTCCCCCTGGCTCACTACCCTTGGTGAAGACACACTCAGTTTATAGACATGATGGTATCTTAATCATTGCATAAGAATTCATCCTTCGTTGTAAGTAGATGCTCTATTGAAGTCCAATTCTCACCAGAATATGAATCTCACTTTGCACTAAGGGTACGGGGCGATATTCTAGCTTTCGTGCAGCTTCAAGAGGACAGATGTACTTTAACAACCCTGGAACGCTTCTCCAAGCCCGGCGCGCAAGTTTCAACCCTGGCGTGCAAGTCACTTGCGTGGTACAAATTCGGCGCACATGTGACACCAACCTACTTGTGTGACACTGCCTCTTTCAACTCTGAACATGCGCGATTTTGCGCCTTTAACTCCCCAACCGCCTTGGTCGCACAACCAACAACCGGCGCGCAACCTCTACATGCGCGACCCAACAACCACTTGCGTGACTCAACCACTTGCGCAAAGAGAGCTCGAAAAATCTCTATGTATTGAACTCCATTACAAATGATGAGGGGTGGTACCCTATTTATAGTAAAACTGGACCCCTAGCGTGGTGGCGCGCAAGTCTTCCCTTGGCGCGCAGGTTCCGGCGCGCAGCTCATCCTCCCTAGCCTCTGTCGTGCTAATCACTTGTGTGACCATACTAAAACTTGCACGAAATTATTTCCATTCAATTATTTTGAAGTTATAATCTTGAAAAACAATAGACGCGCAACTTTCCAATCCTCCCAGGCATCGGCGCGTAAGGCTCTTCACGGCGCGAAGGTCAGTTGCGCGAACAACCAAAAACTTACACAGCCCTTATCCCTTTTCCATTTTCCCATGTTATAATTTTGAAAAACATATTTCATGCATGTTTCCTCTTCATCAAGTACACGGCGCGCAAGTATCATTGCCAAAAACTCTTTTCTCCATTTGTCGATTTTCAGCCACTTTCTCATCAGTTCCCACATGATCCATTCTAATCACACCTTGTTCAACTTTTTCTTTGATAATGTGATACCTGATTTCAATATGTTTCGTATGGGAATGGTGAACAAGATTCTTCGTAAGATAAATTGTGATCTTGTTATCATAGTAAATCACCATTGGTTGCTTTACCTCATCACCAATATCGGTTAATTGTTTCTCCATACATATAAGTTGAGTGCATGCCTTTGGGGCAGAGATATACTCATCTTCAGTAGTACTAAGAGAAGTACTCTATTGTTTCTTACTCAAAAAGCCAACACATTTCTGCCCAATATAGAAGGCTCCACCAGTAGTGGACTTTCTGTCTACTACATCACCAGCCCAGTCAGTATTAGAAAATGCTGATAATTCACTGTCCCTGCCTGCAGCAAAAAATAACCCGAGGTTATGTGTACCTTGAATGTACCTCATGATTCTTTTTACTACTTCCATATGTTCCTCCATTGGATTACTCATAAAGTGGGCTGCAAGGCATGTAGTAAAGACAATATCTGGCCATGTCACTGTCAGGTATAGTAGGCTCCTAATGATCCTCCTGTACATGGTGGGATCAACACAGTCCACATCCTCATGCTTTCCAGGTTTAGTTCCAACTACAATCGGAGTTGACATTGGTTTGGAGTCTTGCATATTAAACTTCTTCAGCAGCTCTCTTGCATACTTTTCCTGAGAAATGAAAGTGTATTCCTTATTTTGAATCACCTGCATCCCCAAAAATATGTAAGCTCCAAAATCATAGACATTTCAAAATCTGATTTCATGTGGTTGGAAAATTTGTCCACTGATTTCTTCCTACTACCACCAAATATAATATCATCAACGTAGACTAGAACGATGAAGTGATCTTTTGGAGAATTCTTCACATAGAGATTGTGATCTACTCCTCCTCTTTTTAATTCCAGCTTCGTGAGATATGAATCCAGCTGTGAGTACCATGCCCGTGGTGCCTGCTTCAAACAATATAGAGCTTTCTTCAGTTTTCAGACCTTTGTTTCATTAGTACCTAAAACAAAGCCCACTGGTTGTTCAATGAAGACATCTTCTTCGAGTAAACCATTCAAGAATGATATCTTGACATCCATTTTATATACTTTATATCCTCTTTGGAGTGCCATGGCAAGGAAGATCCTGATTGACTCCAGTCTAGCCACTGGTGCAAAGGTTTCTTTGACATCAATGCCTTCAATCATGGAGTAACCTTTACATACCAATCATGGCTTGTTTTATATGGCACTTCCATGCTCATCAAACTTATTTTTGATTATCCATTTGGTACCAATCACATTGTGACCTTCTGGTCTCTGGACAAGATCCCATGTCTGATTCTTGTCAATCTGATATAATTCATCATTCATGGATTTCACCCAAGATTCATCATTTACACCTTCTTCGAATGAGGATGTATCTACAACTGACAGAAATGCATAATTCGTGTTATTACTCGTCCTTCTTGTTTGAGTGGGTGCACTCTTATCCCCAGTTATGTTGGATGGATCAATCTCAGATCTTCTATTTCTCCTGCGAGGTTCAGTTGCATTCTCTTCAGCCACAGTTTCTTATTTAGATTCTTCTTCTGAGTCAACATCCTGATGTGGCTACTGAGTGTTTTGTACAAATTCCTCAATTTCTGCATTTGTATTTTCTTCACGTTCACTTTCTTCCGGACTTTCTATCACAACAGCATATGACTTCCTTGAATCATTTGTGGTTTTCTCTTCAATTATCTTAAAATCACTGCTTTGCACAATCCTTCCTAAACTCTTGTTGAAACATTTGTAGGCTTTCCTATTCATTGAGTAACCGAGGAAAATTCCTTTATCTATATTGTCGCCATACTTCCATTGTTTTCATTCTTTGTTCCTGATGAATCATTTACTTCCAAATACATGAAAGTATTTTAAAGATGGCTTTTTCCCATGACACAATTCATATGGCGTTTTTGTCTCACCCATATAAAGTCATGTTCGATTCTGAATGTACACTACATCTTGAATGACCTCATTCTAGTAATGTTGTGGAATACGACTCTCAATCAGCATAGTTCATGCCATGTTGTCCACATGTCGATTCCTATGTTCAACAACTCCATTTTGTTGTGGAGTTCTCATAGAAGCTACCTCATTCTGTATCCCATGCTTCTCCAGATAATTTTCAAATTCAATGGATGTGTATTCTCCTCCATTGTCAGATCACAACACCTAGATTGTTTGTCTAGTATCATTCTCGGTGATTCACCGATATGTTTTCATGCAGTCAAGGACTTGTCGTTTCCTGTGGATAACCATCACACATTCCATTCTACTATAATCATCTATTAAAAGGACAGATTACCTTTCTCCATGAGTTCCAGCAACTTTTATCGGCCCACATACATATGTAGGAATCATATCAAGAAGGTGAGATTCCCTTTTCTTCTTTGGCCTATATGAAATGCAGACCAGCATCCCACGAATGCAAGCATCACAAGAGGTTTCACGCTCAAACATCAGGTTGGGAATGTCCATGTAAATTCTCAATTTTGATATTTTCTAAATGTCTTGTTGATTGATGTGTCCTAGTCTCTGATGCCACAAATTGTTTTCTTCTTCAACAGTCATGTAACAGACTTTTTCTTCACTATCAACCGGATACAAGTTGCCTTCTATTCTGCATCCCTTCATAAGTGAATTGCATGTCTTTCCCTTGATAGTGCGGTCTTTCTGATTAAAAGAAACTATAAGTAACGAGTCACAGAGTTGACTCATTCTGTGGAGATTATGACATAAGGCATCTACGTAAAGGACTTACGTCTTCTTTAGTTCTCCATTAGGTAATTCTGTACTTCCACTCCCTTTGATTTTTAGAGCTCCATCATTACCAAATCGTATTGTACTATCAACCTTCCTTTTGATATCTGTTAACAGTCTGACATTACCTGTCATATGAGATGATCAACCGCTATCTAGAATCTAGGTATTGTTGTTCTTTGTAGCTTTGAGGGCCACCTCTGCAATGTTGGATTTCTCAATCTTCTTCCTTTCCTTCCATGAGACATTGGACTAAGTATAAAATACAGATGGACTTTCAATTATCTCTTCTGCATACCTCGGTTCATCATAGTCGAAATCTTCGTTGAGAGGAGAGAACCTGTTTGAAAGAGCAACATTGTCTTGTTGTTGAGACTTGACTTGTCTTGAACTTTGGTATGAGGTGTCCATGTCCCTTCTCTGCCTGCAATTATCATCCTTATGACCAACTTTATAACAACAAAAACAATATCCATAGAAATTGTTTCTTCTATAAGAATTAGGATATGAATTTCTTCACCTTTTTTGAACTTCTATATCTTCTCCATTCAGATAGCTTCTTTCCTCTTCACAATAAGACATGGTATGGACCAGATAGCCATAAAACTAACAATTCATGAGAGGAAATGTCTTCGCACTTGAATTTAACCTCATACCTACATCCTTAGGAGAATAGATAGGTTGTCTGTCATTTCTTAATGTTTGAAGATAACTTTCAGTTCTCCTTTTAGTTTGGATCGGGGGTTCCTTTTTCAGAACATTACGCAACATTATAACATGTTCAACTTTCATCTTATCTTTCTTTTGGATCATTTCACTTCCAGTAGTTGATGTCTCAGCTTCACAGCCAATTCCACTCCTTCCCAAGCAAGTAGGACTTTGATCACTCATGATTTTTCCAACCCCATCTGAACCACACTTGGCTCTTGACAGTAATTCTACATCTGAGAATCTTCCAAACTGTATTTTCTTCCTCAATTTTTTTATAATTGATTCAGTCTCCAGTTTTCTCCTTAGAGTAACAACTTCCTCTTCAAGACCCTCAGTAGTCATGGATTTTTCATCTAGTCTGTAGGTGAGTTCATTGATGACCTTTGCCAGCTCTTCAATTCTAAGCATTAGATCCACTATATCATCATTGCTTTCAATTATTTGAGACTGTACCTTCATAAATTATTTCTGTCATTCAATTTCCTCTTCAAGTTGATCAATGTATTCAGTTGATTCTTCTACAATTGATTTCCACTTATTTCAACTCCTATATTTAGTCTTAAGCTTATTAACAACATCATTAAGTTTCATCTCGGGATCTACACAAGTTCTCAGTTGTTTTTCTACACCAGTATCTTCTGAATTTTCAATAGTGGCCATCATGGATGCATAGTTCTCAGCTCTGAATTCTGGTTCTTCTTCATCGCAGAATTCATTATCATCTTCTTCCTCTTCACAGAAAAAACTCTTCCTTTGCATTTTCTTATAATATTTGAAGTCTCCATTTTTGAAGAACCTTATCTGAGGCTTCTCGAATCTTTCATCTTAACTATCATCATCATGGATCTTTCTTGTGCACTAAGAGGCAATGTGCCTAACTTTTCCACAACAATAAACAAACACGAGAGGTAACATCACTTTGAATTTCCCTTTTCCATTCTGGAACTTCTTTGCAAAGAGAGAAAGAATTTCTTTTTCTTCATCATCTTCACCACTACTATCTTTTGATATATTCAGTTTATCCATGGCCTTGAATGCCATTTTTGTGCTCACATGAGTCATAGCATCTTCTTGGTTTGACTCTCCTTTCATATGCTACCAAGCTGCTCAGTAGATCATCTAGAGAAAGTTTGGAAAGATCACTTTCCTCAAGAGCTGACACCTTTGTATTGTACAGAGGTGGAAGTCTTCTTAATATTTACTTTACAATATCAATGTCTTTGATTTATTCTCTTAGACCCCGAATTTCTCCAACCACTTCAGTAATTCGATTGAAGAATGAGTCTGCATTCTCATCTAAATGCATCTTCAGATCATCAAACTGATTGTGAAAAACTTGTAGCTTCCCCACCTTTACTATGTTATCTCCGTCATAAATATTATTGAGTTTATCCAACATGTATTTTTCTGAGGTTCAATTCATCCCCATTAGGTAGATCCGATCATAAAGGGATTCAGTGTGTGCATTTTGTGCTTTAGCATTTGCATCAAGAATTTTCCTGTTTGTTTCAGTCATAGCCAGTCATGTTGGATCAGTGACTTGTATTCCTTGCACATTAGAAAAAAGAAATTCCATTAAAAGAGATCTTAGAGGAGATTTCATTCTGTTCTACCAGATCTGTAAATTACTTCCATCGAAGTGAGGGACTCCTCTAACATTGACTGCATTCTCGATGACGATAAATGACAAATTCAACACGAGCAACCTTTACACTTTGATACCACTTCAAGGACCCAGGGACACACTGAGAAGGGATGGGTGAATCAGGGTGACAAATTTTTCTTTTAATGTGAGGGATCTTGTTCCCACATTGGTAGGAACTTGTTGAACCTGTATGATGAATATGATCAGAAAGCAAACATTCACATGCACAGAGATGACACGACACTTTTTACTTGGTTCACCACAAATGGAAACGTCCAAAGAGCATACACCAATATGTTTTCGGTCATACCAAATTACACTAATCTTCATTAGCTATGGATTACAATGGTTCAGGCACAGTCACTCTGTCCCAGGCTCACTGCCTTTACAAAGGTTTGGGAAAAGCTCACTGTTTCCCTCGGGTCACTCCCGTTGACTCCCCCTGGCTCACTACCCATGGTGAAGACACACTCAGTTTATAGACATGATGGTATCTTAATCATTGCATAAGAATTCATCCTTCGTTGTAAGTAGATGCTCTATTGAAGTCCAATTCTCACCAGAATATGAATCTCACTTTGCACTAAGGGTACGGGGCGATATTCTAGCTTTCGTGCAGCTTCAAGAGGACAGATGTACTTTAACAACCCTGGCACGCTTCTCCAAGCCCGGCGCGCAAGTTTCAATCCTGGCGTGCAAGTCACTTGCGTGGTACAAATTCGGCGCGCAGCTGACACCAACCTACTTGCGTGACACTGCCTCTTTCAACTCTGAACATGCGCGATTTTGCGCCTTTAACTCCCCAACCGCCTTGGTCGCACAACCAACAACCGGCGCGCAACCTCTACATGCGCGACCCAACAACCACTTGCGTGACTCAACCACTTGTGCAAAGAGAGCTCGAAAAATCTCTATGTATTGAACTCCATTACAAATGATGAGGGGTGGTACCCTATTTATAGTAAAACTGGACCCCTAGCGTGGTGGCACGCAAGTCTTCCCTTGGCGCGCAGGTTCCGGCGCGCAGCTCATCCTCCCTAGCCTCTGTCGTGCTAATCACTTGTGTGACCATACTAAAACATGCACGAAATTATTTCCATTCAATTATTTTGAAGTTATAATCTTGAAAAACAATAGACGCGCAACTTTCCAATCCTCCCAGGCATCGGCGCGTAAGGCTCTTCACGGCGCGAAGGTCAGTTGCGCGACCAACCAAAAACTTACACAGCCCTTATCCCTTTTCCATTTTCCAATGTTATAATTTTGAAAAACATATTTCCTGCATGTTTCCTCTTCATCAAGTACACGGCGCACAAGTATCATTGCCAAAAACTCTTTTCTCCATTTGTCGATTTTCAGCCCCAAAAATTTGGCAAACACTGGGAAACAGCCCCACCTTCAATACTGTTGTCTGCTTGAACTGTATGATCTTTTTTCTGGTACACATTATGAACATCCATTGAGGATATACAACAAACACCAATCATTCTCCAGATCATTCATAGAAGACTATGGTTCCAAAAAATTGAACAATTATCATTTCGTGAGGCATCAGTTTTCCATTCACAGAAACAGTATGTTCTACACCCATTAGATGGAGGTGTGTGTAAGGGTAGTTAGAATCCTTATCATAAAAACATTATAGTTTATTTAGGATACTCGTTTTTTATAAAATATAGTAATAAAAATATTTTAGGTGTTTTAGAAGTAAAATAAAATAAAATAAGTTTAGGGAAATTGTTACATTTAATTTGAGAAACTCTCTTCGTTTTGAACCAAAAGGACTTCTTGAATTGCCTTCTGGTAAGGTAAGACTTCTAAAATGAAGAGTGGGATCTTGAGTAATAATTTGGGTACAGTTTGGACACTTCAAGGGGCTTGAGAGGTGTCGGTAATGGGTTAGAATTGATGGAATTTTATAAGAGGGAGGATGGGTTCTTTAGGAAAGAGTGAATATTTTATTTTATTATATAATTATTTTCAGTTTCTAAAGGACAGAAACTCATTATAGTAAAATATTAGATGACTCGTGGTTGAAATGAATTCATAAAACAATAATTGGATAGGTTTTGGATGTTATTTTAATATTTATAATCTCATTTATTTAATTCATTTATCAATGAGGTAAATACTGCATCATTTTTGTATCATATTTTTTTTTATTTATTTGATGTCTAAAAATTATAAAAAAATATCATGATGTATGATATATCTTTTAGTTTCCCAGTTAATATTTATAATAGAGAATATAACTTATATAACCACATGTAAAAATTAACTTACTAAAATATATTTGTTTATGTCATTGTTTCATTACTTCAAGTTAATTAATCAAAAGTGTCATTATCATTCCCATGTGGCTCCATGGAGTCCCAAAATCGTCCCAAAGATGAAAATGATCAAAAATCACTCATAAAATAAGTTTATTAAAAGTGTTAAGGTAATTTTATATTATTATAATATTATTTTTTACCTTGAATTATCGTATTTAACTTTAACTGCGGTAAAAAAAGTCAAAAGTTAATATTCACCAAATATTATTTTCATTTATTGAACCAAATTTTACATACTAATAACAATAATGAATGTCATAATTTCTAAATCCCATTCACATAATTATTAAAATTTCATTTAAATGAAAATTTTAGTTTTCCTTACTATTACTTCGTGGTTTCACTATTTATCAAAAAATGTAGTTTTTCCGAAAAATACCAAAAAATCAGCCTAATATATATTTGATGTTTTGAATTAAAAATTAATTTTTATTTTACCAAATTCAAAACATGGAAGTTGAATTAATTATTTTGAAATTAATTCCCGTTGTCAACAGAAATAGTGAGTTTTAAGAAACTATAACTAACAAATGATTGACACTTGTTTATGTCCAATTTCAATGTGAAATTAATTCCAATGAACAACATTGGATTAAATGGTCAAAACATAATATAATTACACTTTAAAACCATTTAAAAAGATAATCTAACAAAATTAATGAATTATATTAAAATTCACTTTTGAATTAAAATAGATAATTTTTCACTATTCATAAAAAAAATATTTTATGAAGAAATATAAAAAAATTACCCAGAGTAATTTTTTTCTTGATTCAAAAGAAGAATTTTATTTACTCAAATATAACTTATAAATGTTACCAAAACTATATTTAAATAATGTTCTCCATCAGAAGGTGGTAAATCAACCTTTGAAAGAATAATGGAGTATTTATGCCTAAAATCAGATTCTTTCTTATTTCAAGCCTCTAAAATTTATTTGATAAATGTGAAAACATTAAAAAACATGTATATTAATATTTTAGTTAGTTCAGTCCATTCCCACCAATACAAAGGCTAGACATTACCTACCATTTAAAATAATATTATATATTTTTTTCAGTATGACTCAGCATTATGTGCAACCTAAGATTTCAAATAAACCTATATTTGTGTATCAGGTACGCCATCGAACATAGAATCCCCTTTAAAGTAAAATTAATAATTAATTTAAAAATATTAATATATATGAAAATATCATATTATTTATTTAATTGGGATGTTATAGGGATAATGAATGATTTTCAATTAACTAGTGAAAGGATTTTATCCACAAAACATAATTGGAATTGTTGGATTGAATCAGTTTCAGTTTTATTATTATTATAAAATTTAAATTTCTTATATAGAAGGATAGAGAACATAACAATAATGATAAAACTATGTTATGGGTTTTACGTTGTAAATTGAATTCTTAAATAGGATTTGTTGTCCAATATTTTCTATATTATGAAATTATTAGATCTATATCTCTAAAACATCATGTATTATTTACTAAATTATTTATTTTTAATGATTCTATTTTTTTAGTCATTTTTATCTCTTAAAATTATTGGGATATCAAAATAATGTTTTTAAGGAATACTAAATTTATTTGACTCATCAATCGGTATTAATATACATTCATGTCCACATTTTGATTGAAATTTCAACAATAATTTTTTTTACAATTTTGAAAATATTAATTAGATAAACTTTTAACTATGTTCTAATTACAATAAAAAAGTATTAAATTAAACTTCTTGTGGATTTTGAATGTTTTTCTTCAGAATTTGGACTTAAAATGTCGAAGGAATTGTTTTTTTAATGTAGATCGCAGGAATGTAGCTACAAACCATAATGTGTGATTATTTATTTAAATATTACTTTTTAATCTTTTTTGGTAATTTTCAATGAATGTTATTTCATTAATACTTTGGAATATTTAATATTTTCAATACATGATTTGAAAATGAATAGGTCATTTTCATTAGGAACTTTCAAAATATACATTTAAAGGTAATATCATCTATTAAAACATCATTTTTTGTTTATTATGATTTACCATGATTATGATCCTTTTTTAAAATATTAAATAAATACTTTTATGGATTATGATTTTATGATATAATTTTTTTGAAACTCATATTCTTTCTACATTTTATCATATGATGCTATGATTATTGTGTTTTTGATCCAGATGCATAATTATTTATGACTATCATTATGTTACAAGTTGTGTTAGAATAATATATCACATAAATGAAATGGTTATAAAATGATATATCATTGTATAATATTGATTGGTATGGGAATATAAACCTCATACCAAATGGATATTTTCCAATAATATATTATTTGATGTGAACATCAATTATGGAAATGATTGAATAGGGAGTGAGTGAAATCAACCGTTGAAGCATTTACAGTCATCCTTGACTAAAAATTGAGTTTATTTTGGTATTTTTGTTTCATTAATTTATCAATTTTACATATTATATGTTCTCATATATCATGATTTATTATTTATGATTTTATGCACTTATGTATTCATTATTTAAAAAAATACAATATATCAAATTTCACTATAATGATTTATGAATTAATGTGTATGATTTTATATTTTTAAGATCACATTCTAATAATATTATTCTAATTTTATTTTCATTTATGATAATTGAGATTTATATTTTATGATTTAACCTTCTAAGAATATAAGACCATGGTTTCTTATATTCCAATTCTCTAGGATAAGAAGAATGTTTTTATATATGTTATGTCTAAAAAGGGTTATATTCATGAAGAAAATAGTTGGAAATATCATTGATCATTTATATTATATAATTTTATATATCTATTTTCTCAAATACACTAACCCTTCATGGAATCATAATGGATCATATAGAAATTTAATTTATTTAACTAATAAGATAAATTATTTTTGTATGTATTGTTTGTGTAGTTATAGTTGTTATCAGAGTAGGGTTTAGTATCTTCTGAATACATGGATGATGAGAAAGTTTTTAGAACACTGAGGATAATCATACGTACTTGGGAACAAATAATGTTGTAGTAATGAAATATGTGTGGTTTCCCTATGAAAGATACATCATTTTCTTGGGTGCATTATGTAGTTGTTGTTTTGGCATAGATACATCTGGGGTGGGAAAACCTTGAAAATATTTGGATGAGTATATCATTACTATCATTCTGGATAATTGTGAATGGTCCTTTACTGTGATCCTAGTTTTACACTCCTAGAAGATATCCTTTGATGAATTCAAATTACCTTTAAAATCCATTATTATATATATGAATAATTATTGGCCATATATATTTTAGGTTAAAAATATGTCTCATAAATTAAAAATATGTTTCATGATTTAGAAAAATGATAAAAGATTTTCATGATTATATGATTTCCATCTATTATTATTATTTCACTAAAAATTATTTTGTTTTCATCCAATGATAGGAAGCAGAAGGAGTCATGTTAAAAGTAAGCATGATGAAAATTTTAAGGACCTCCCCTAAAAAATTTAATGTTATAAGAACTAGAAGTAAAAAATCATGTTTTTATTATTACACAACGTTCCAAATCCATGAATCATGTTATTCTTATATATCATTAAATTGAGGAATTAGATTGTATCGATTCAATACAGATGAAAATTTTACCACATTAAGTGAGTCCAAAAACCAATTAATTAATGGGAAATGAATTTCTAGAACAAAAAAGATATTATAAATTATCCAATTATTATATTATTCAATTTTTATGTTATTTTTTTAACATTGTTAATATAAATATTATCAAATATGGACCCACTTAAGATCAAGGGTAATTAATATATTTTTATCTTTGGTGAAAATATAATAATAAATTAGAATTAAACACCTAGTATTATAATTTAATATAATAGAATTATTGGATGATTCATTAAGTTCTTAAAATAATGTTTTAGATAGAATTTACACATAAAAAATCAGTAGTGATTGGGAAAAAAATTCTATGTTATTATTATAAAAATTGATATTCGAGATACTAATTACTCTCATGGTTTTTATATTAAAAGAAATATGGAATTCAAATGAGAATTTTAAAAACATTTGAGTGAAGTAAATGTGTTTTCCTATAATCCATAAATCATGAAATAATAATGGATAGAATTTTCATTAGGGGACTCGAGAAAAATTTATTTTTGGAAATGAATTCCATAAAAAATTAAAAATTAATTATAAAACATTATCTAATGAAAAAATAGAGTTAAATATCAATAGAAAGAACCAACCACACTCCAATGTTATTATTTTAAAGAGTATGTTCATTTGGAAAAACATTTATTAAAACAAGGGTTAATGATAATGATAAATAGAATCAACCTCCCATGTTAGGAGATAAATGGTAACACTATAAAATAATTATTATCATTGTTGGATTTCATAAATAATTGGTGAAATATACCCATGCAATGATTTCTAAAACCGTTGATGTATTATTTGATTGAGGATATAACAACTCTATTAAATCTAAATAATTTTTTATCTGTATCACAAGAGATTAATGTATATTTTTTATAATATGTTTTAAATAATAGGTAGTGGATATGGGTAAAGTATATGTACTATTTTGATTTTGAAATGTCATATACACCCGGGAAAGGAAATAGTTTTGCTAACTCCTGGATAAAGAAAACTAAAACTCAAATGGTTTCGGAGTCCAGTGCAGAGTGGATGATGATGACCTTGCTATCTAAAATACATATAGAGGTTTAGGAGAGTCATGATAAGATGAAACTTGTTTCCAATGCAGAAAAGTCTATGAATTTGAGATTAATTGGGGATATAATGTATTAATATCTAGAGTGATTATCCTTAAGGGAAATCATTTAAGGAGGGGAGACACCTTCATACAGGTTGATAGTTGAATATTAGATCATCTATGTGAAGAATCAAGTTATGATACCTACGAGCATGTGAGAGAGGTTCATGAGGGATTTTCATGCCTCAAAATGGTCCTCACATCCAAGTGTAACCAAAATTTAGGGTGACCTATGATGACATGTTTTTGTCCAGTCATGAAAAATTATATAGAAAGGTTTGTGAAAAGAATGATCTGTATTTAGCAGGTGAAGGAAGATCATCAATGACATGGAGGTTTACTAAAACTGTTTCCTATTCTGGAATGAAAGTGTGACAGTGTGACCATGTACCTTATAGTGGGCCTTCCAAATACACTTACAAAGAATGATATTGTTCGATTCACTATGGATCAATAGGAAAAGGTATAGCATCTCAAACATATAAGGGAATTATTTATAGTAGAATAGTTTCAGAAATGTATGTTTGAAGGACAGTCTATCTATATGGAGTTCCACAAACTATATATTCATATCTTGACTGACATTTTACATCACACATATAGTTGTGATTGTAGAATGATTTTTTACCCAAGTATTGATAAGTATATCATTCCACCCACAGATAGATGGGCAGTCGGAACATACCATACAGGTGCTTGATGACATGCTATGGGTTTGTGTGCTTGATTTTGGTTGATCATGGGAAAATAAATAGGTTTTAGTGGAGTTCTCCTATAACAACAGTTATAAAAAACTATGCAGATATCACCATACGGGGAACATTATGGTGGGAAAATTAGATCATATCTATACTCGGTGGTTCTTGGTGAGTTAGAGTTGTTGGGACTGAGTCACCTATATGATAACTCGGACCAGGTACACTTGTTTTAGCCACATATGGTTATGGCTTAGAGTAGACATATGTCATATGCTTATAGATGAAGATAACCCCTATAGTTCATATAGGGTGATCGTGTGTTCCTTTAGATGTTTCGTATATTTGATCAGCATAATATACAAAAGGAAGTCTAGTTGGAACGTATTTATATTGGGCCATTTGAGATAGTGGAGAGAATCGGGCCAATGGTATATCGATTAGCTCTTCTATAGAGGGACAACACTATGAATGATCTTTTCTAGGTATCACAACTTCAGTGGTATAATCCCAACCCTTCTCATGTGATCGATGTGGATGAGGTTGACCTTGAGATAAATGTGTACTTCAAGGATCATTCAATACATGTGTTGGATCACATTGATAATTTTTTCTGGGAAATGACTGTGCCTATAGTTCATTTGTTATGAACACATGAATGTATATGATAAGAAACATAGGAAATAGATGCAGATATGATGGATCAATTGCCCGACCATTTTATCTCAAAATTCTAAAAAGGTACATATGTGAAACTCAAGGAAAAGATGTTATAATGAGGATGGATTTTAAGATCCCGACCTTCTGTAGATCCTTCATTGTAGTGTTTTAGGTACTTTTGGTTGTTTTTATGTACCTTTGTTTGGATTTAGGGTTTGGGTTGAATATGGGCGGTGTATTAAAAAATTTAAGGAAAAATGTGTTTTGCATGATTTCTGTATGGTTTGAAAAATTGTGCACTGAAACCCATGTAACCATGTGACCATGTATATTGAGTTATGTATGGTTAGCCCACAATTTCCCTAACCATGTTCCCCTACCAAGGCATACCATTCATGAGGTTTTATTTCTTCCAAAAAGTATATTAAAATTTCATGAACCCCTAAAACACCCTCATTTCTACCTAAGCTCAGGATTGATGTATTTTGGATGATCAAATCGTTTTTGGGAGGGGTTTCAAGGTCGCTCATCCTTAGTTCTTCAAGAATAAAATCCGGAGTGAATATCCACTTTTCTCCCAGTAAGTGGATTTAATCTCGATGCATATCCCAATCATTGCTTATTTTTCTCAATATCTATTGGTTCAAGATATCCTCTATATCTTCAAACATAAATATATGTGGTGTGATCTAGATTTAGGATTGATTCACTAGATATAAATTGTATAGATCATCATATTTCGATATCATGGTTTAGGGATTTATATTTGGAATCTCAGATCTACATCGTTGTGCTACTCAGAATTTGGGGATTTCTATCGGGAAAACATCCGTCAATGAACAGATGTATGTGGTATAAATATAACTCTCATAGTATTCAATTCGATATGTATCTTCAAAATCATAGAATTTCAAGCATCCATTAGAAATTACTTTTCTTAAATTTAGTTAATTAGACTGACTAATTTATTTATTTAATCCTAGATGTAATAGGTGATTAAAAGTTTAATTAATCATAAGACTAAAAAAACTCCCTTTTAGATAAATAATTTGGGGAAATTGGATATAATATCTTGGGGATGTAATTTATATTTTAATTGTGAAATTAATAATGACATATCGAATTGGCTAATTAAGATAATTAATCGTGAACTATTTATGTGCTTTGGTAATATGATATACATAATTAATTATAGGATTAATTATGAAGAGTTTAGATTTGAATGAGATATTTAATTATATATAATTAATTATGGAATATGAAATATGATATGGATTACTTAATTGAGGAATTAATTAATATTTTGATCCACTTAGTTAATTTTTGAGATAACTAATGGAATGAATATGTTTAACAAATTATTTAATTAGTAATGGGATTAGGGTGGATAATTAATTGGTAAATTTATTATGTGTTGATGAATGGGAACATGGTCATTCTAAATCGAGAAGCAATAATGGTAACATGGTCATCATACTTATGAGTAAGAGTGTTGAAACATGGTCATATTAATGGAAATTATAGATGGTAACGTTGTCAATATAATTACGAGTAAAGATAATGAGGACATGAAAATTTAATTGAGGAGAAATCATGGGAAAATTCTCATCTTACTTATGTTTGTGATATTAGTAATTTTTTAAATTTGTATTTTAAATGTGAAATTAATGAATGGATAAAATGGATCTCTGATTAATGGCCTCACTTGAGAATATTAAAACTCCGTCCTAAGTCAAATAAGGTAATGAGATACCAAACCACCTTGAATAATTCTATATTTAGAAAGAAGAATGTATTATGATATGATTTTACCAATGGGAACACTTAGGGCTCTGGGTTGAGATGAAGATAGTACTGAGGTACATGTATTCTTGAGAACATTGTAGTTAATGTATTTAGATAAGAATAAATGATAATGTAATGACTGGTTATTTATGTGTTGTACTAATTTTTTATAGAACTACATACACTATGTTTTGACTGGAATTATTTTAGATACCATTGGTAAAGGCCTATTAAGTTGTACTCACACCCTACTCGAGCTGCCTGATCGGTAGCTAAATAAATTATATTGTTATTGGAATGGATAATGGAAAAGGATAGGGTATAGATTATTGATTGGGGATGGATCATGGAAGAGGGAACCAAAAATGGTCCAAACCGGAATGGGGAGTTACAGAATCTTTATATTGAGTTCCATTATTGACACGTGATAATTATTGTCATAGCATGTTTTCCCTTTCAGTTGAGTATTGTACTTTCTGGTTGCCTTTCTTATGACATGAGTATTGTCTTGGATATATATGAATTGATGATTGTTTATTTATTTCCACTGCTATTTTATTATAATAAATTATGGTGCAACATCCCTATGAATGACTCAATAGAACCATAATTCCAATCAGAAGCAATTAGCGTATGAGGAGGTGTCCTTGACATCATGTGGCAAACTAGCTCGGGGCATTGTCATGTGGCTCCCAGGCCGTGATGTTAAAAATAAACTCAACCACAACCAATCCTCAATGGGGGATATGAGAAAATATGGAAGACACAGGGATATAATAATATTTGATGAGGATAAATGTGAACATAATGACTTCAGGTTGCACACAAGCCACACTTAGGTGCTCATTGACCATGTAAGGGCGGCATGTAGACTGTGCTATTTGTGGTGTGGGAATTTTTATAGGTGCTGAAACAAACTGCCAACTTGAGTGTTCATTATAGTAGATAGATTTATTATTGAGAGAATAATAGAATCTATCTCTGATGTGGTAATCATGGTTTTGGAACTCTGTTCACCTATTAAATATGAAAAAGAAATAACAGATGACGTGGGATCTATTTAATATATTTTTTTAACTGACCGTAGTGTCATCATTTTCATAGAGACGTTATATTTCACTATAATCTATAAAAAAAATAATCTCCACCCATTTTTCATCATGATATTTGCAATCCAAATGAGGGCATAATAAATTTTATTAATATTTATTTTCATTTTCTTAAAAAACATGATAGGGTTTTGAATAATTTAATAATGGTTTAAGAGAATTGTGAACCATGTTCATGCATCTTTCATCTTAAGTAATAGTGAACGGGCTTCACACATCCTATGTGATATTTCATATGGAAGATTGAATTTCAGTAACTCTTCCTAATAAATATTAAATATGAATATATACACATAAAAAGTGATCAATTCTTACAGAATAATAATAAATATTAACCAAATATAAACAAATAGTAATTAATTTTAATTTTAAATTCATCAATATAAATATAATATCCTTAAATTATAATTAAATATCAATAAATACAAAGAAATAGTAATGTAATGTTAAAAAATATGAAATAACATTAAATAAATATCAATAAATCCAAATAAATCATATTAAATAATTAATAAATATTTATAAACATTAAATATGAGGATTAAATATATTATTAAATATTTATCAATATTATTCAACATAATTATTAATTAATAAATATAAAAATTAGTTCTTAAATATTAAAAAATATCAATTAAATATTCTTATATATTAATTAAAATTCATATATACAAAATATATTAATATATATTAAATAAATATTAAATGAATATTAAATAAGCGTTAATAAATATTAAATGAATGTTAGATATATATTAAATAAATAATCCTAAATTTCAATAAATATGAACAATACGAAATAAATTTGAATAAATATTAATAAATTTAAAAACAAAGACTCAATAAAGACTCAAATAATATTAATTCATATTAATTTCATATTTATAAACTATTCAGAAATATTAACAGAGAATTTTTTTAATATTGAATATAATAAATTAATATTGATAAATATTAATAAAAATTATATAAATATATTTATAATGTTATTATGTGGACTCAGTTTTGGATTTGGAGATCCAATCCCATGTCCCTAAAATTTATTGGTAAAATAAAATGTACAAGTAAATTCCTTAAATATTTAAATACTAAAATATATAAATAATTATTTTATAATTATTAATGAATTATTTATAAATATTTAATAAAAAATTATATAATTTAAATAATTTTTAATAAATATAATAAAATTTTAATAAATATTTTATTATAGTGGTTAAATATTAAAAAAAATACTGAATATAATAAATATTAAGAAATTTAAATTTAATATTCCATAAATAATAATAAATATGAATTAAATACTAACATGAAATAAATTTAAAAATAATAAATATTTATAAATATAATCATATATTACAAAAATTATTAACTTTTTATAATTACAAGAAAATTTAATTAAATAGTAATAACTATTAAAAACATTATATAAATATTAACTATTATTAATAAATATTAAATAATTATAAAAATATTAAATAAATATTTAAAAATATTTAAAATTAATATATAATTGTTACTATTTTCTTATATGAGGTGATTGGATGATGACCCATCCCAGGTTCTACATGATGTAATCCAAAAATAAATAAAATTTACAATAACATTAGATTAATTTATATTTTTTAATATCTATTAAATATTTATTTATCAATATTTATGAATACATCTTTAGTAAAAAAATTATTACTTGTTATATATTTTTTACAAAAAAATAATATTTATTTAATATTTATGAATATTTATTATTGTTTATAAATATTAATTAATATTTAGTTAGATATAACAATATATTTAGATATTTAATAGTATTAAAATAATATTTACTGATATTATTAATATTTATTCATATCTAATTATACTTTTCATTGAATAAGAATGTTTATTAACATTTATTAACCTTTAATAATATTTATTTAATATTTATAAATATTTATTTAATATATATTAATATTTATTTAATATTTATAATAATTTACATGTATTGATAACTATTTGTGATGGATTATGAATTTTTATTCATATTTTATTATAAACTATGAATATTTATTTAATATATATTAATATAACAATACAATTGAATTTCTATTTATTCATTAAAATAAATAAAATTTTATAAAATTTCAAATAAATTATTTAATAAAAAATTTATTAGTGTTTTTTAAAATTTAATAGTTTTTTAGTATATAATAATATTCATTTATATTTTAAATAATCCCTTAATTTTTCTGAATATATTTTAATTATATCTTTTTATTTATTTATTATTTATCAATATTAATTTTAAAATTAATAATATGTATTTATGATTTATTAATATATATATACATAAAAATATTTATGAATATTTCTTAAATTATTATTTTTAAAAATTAATATTTCATTAATATTTTGGATACTTTTTATTATTTAGAAATATTAATGATTAACTAATTAATATATATGTGAATATTTAATTATTTTTTCATATATAATTATTATTTTGTTACAGTTTAGGGCTTACTCGAGTGGTAATGCACCCTGAAATTTTATTTCAGATGTGAGCTCAAATCTGAGCTGGGCTGAATTTACGTGGGTAGGTGGTGACTTATGCATGATGCATAATATAGGGAGGCGGTGATTCATGCAGGACCCAGGGATGGGGGTGCATGTAGTATGATGCATACATGATGCAAAATTGGACTTTTGGGTAATGTAATTGGCTTCATCCCCACTCAGTCATCGAGCCATGTATTGAATAAAAAAGACAAGATGGGATGTTAATCTCTTGGGGGCTTTGACTTGACTTTTAATCATGTATGTGTGGTGTGTGTGTTTAATGTAATTTTTCCCTAAGACCCTAATAAATATAATTATTATTTAATTATTGTTTATTTAAATTTTGACAATTTATTTAATTTTTATAATTTTTATGATGATTTTATAATTATTTATTAATATTTAAAAAATATTTCTTAATATTTCTTAATATATCTAAATATTTATGAAAATCTGATAAATTTGACATTTATTTAATGTTTATCAATATTTATTGACTTTTCATTAATATGATTAAATATTTATTATTATTTCATTATGATTTATTGATACATTGCTAATTTTGTTAAATTTTAAATTAATATTTATTTATATGGATTGATATTATTCATTATTTTTTCACAATAATAATTATTTAATTATTTTTTAATGCTTCTAATTAATATTTATTTAAAATTTAATTAAATTTTATTTATGTTTAACATTTCGTATGTATAGATAATGATGTATATTATACATTGAGAACTCTTAAAAAATAAACATTATCATCGTTCTATAATCCTAGACAATGTAGAATTCGGAAAAGAGTTAACGTCTGCCCGATTTTTTTTAAAATATTTAAAACCCAATCTCATCTTCTTAAATAAAATTTAAAACCAGTTAAAATAATCACCCACCCCTTTAGATTAACTAGTTATCATTCTCACTTCTTGAATACATGTAATGTCTTTCATGTTAACTTGAGTTTGAAAAGAAAACATTGGTATGATGTCGCAAGCATCAATCAACATCTGAGAATCCTTACTAATCAGAACGAAGAATAGAACCCAACATGATTGAAACCCTGAAATTGTGCATGAAATTTTTTTCCAACATTAATGGAATGATAAGATTAATATGATATTGTTCAAGAGAACAAAATGATACACCTATGTTTTGGAATTTCCATTGTATGGAGAGACTCAATCATGTGACTTGAAGGATTAAGCCAAGCATTAGTAAAGATCATATAATCATGCATGTGATCTCAAATATTCATCACTGTGAAGATGAGCTACTACCAAGAATCCTATTGCTTCATGCATGTACTAATACCAAAGGGTTGACAACCTCCTCATATTCTAATGAAATTCAAAAATACTATAGTGTATAATTATCCCTACACCATTGAAGGTATGAAGATTCCAAATTTTTTAATTTTGTGAAATATTATACTAAAGTAGGCTACACCATATCTTCATCCAAAATCATCAAATGTTTGAATTCCACAATGGCATGGAATTTGATCTACAGTGGAATATGTTATAGCATATGATATTATACAACAAGATCGTAATTGAGATATTAATTTTTCTTACAACACATACACTACACCACAGAGAACATAATTCACTATAGTGGTGTTTTAACTAAACCATTGATATAGTTGTAACATTATAGTATCCAAGCACAAATAATTGATAAATATTTGAAGGGATCAGAATTTATTTCATATAATGGAAATAAAAAATCAATTTCTAAAAATTTGTAGATTGAGTAACTATTTCATAATCTACCATATAATCTAGGGGTGTTGGGTCGTGAAAATTCTACAATAACGATGAATAAAATTCCATTGAAGTTATATAATAATTTAATTAAAATTATGAAAAATATTAAAGAAGAATGACAAAGGAAAGGTGGTCATGAAATTAAAATTCTTTCTTGGACCACCACTTAGCAAAGCAGTCCTTGACATCATAAATCCATTCAAAAAATGGGCAGGTCACAGAATGAAGGTGAAGACACTGTCTCTATAGAATGGGGTTATTGGAGGAATTGTGGGGGATAATTCTACCTCTGCATATGACATCCCTTGTGTACAACATCCCCTATGAAAAAAGTAGTTCACGACATGATGTGATATCCCTAGAACCCACAAATGATGCCCCTCACTGACATTTTCATCCTCAGATAAAAGAGTTCATCGTGAGATTCATTAAAATAGGTTATGCGTCCCACTATGCTCCTCTATAAATAAATACTAATGGGGATAGAAAATACCCGCTCGCTAGAGTATAAAAGAGCATCCTGAGTGGGTGAAAAGGGATGAAGCATGAAGAAAAATATAGAGGGTGAAGGAAAAATTCCTCCCTAACTCATTGATGTCAATAGAAGCCATCCCATGAACACTACGTAGGTAACCTTCAACGACTCCATCGCATGAATGGAATATAGAAGACCCTAAATTGAAGATAACACATAGAGGCAGTGTTGTTCACAGAATAGAGGTATCATTTTCTAACCCCATGAACAAATAAGAAAATAGTACATGGAAAAATTATTTCAGATGCTCCTCAATGGAAAATGGTTCAAATATGATAATATGTGAACCGAAATTACTTGGATATTCATTGGGAGAAATTGGTTCACATAAGGCCCTTGAGAAAAAATGCTTTGCGGATGTTCCCTGGAAGAAAAATGATTCGAAAATGACTGTTGTGGCCTTTTTCTATCCAAACATCTGTCCCTCTAATTCCATAAGTCAAACTACTCCTTGTGAGTCACCTATAACCCCCTCACCCATCTCATATTCTTGGTTGATCAAGAACACTATGCATAATCATAGTCTTAATATTTCTCACATGCTTGGATAGACCCTTCTCCATCCATCAAACCTTTTTTTCCTGAGCAATTTCAGATATTCATAAACCACCCCAACCATCATAAATGGATGGTTAGTGTCTTCAAAAAACCTCTACTTAACTATGAGCCCAATTCCCTAGTGGATCTACATATGTTTCCCATAAAAAATCCAATCAGCTAGAGAAAAATTCATTCTCAGGAGAGGATATTCAAGCTTTTGTATTTTCAAATGGCTTTAATGCCACATATCACGTATCCAGATCTGAGAACCCCCTGAATAATTGATTACACATTCATTGCCTCTAATATTTCAGCATTTCAGAATAACCCATCCTGATTGTACTCCATTTATTCATATCTTGCAGGAGTTCCCATTAGTTTTCCCCTCTGCCTCTGACTAGGGAATACCTGGATAGGTTATCCAAACTAACCAGGCTATGAAAATATGAGGGAGAGAATGAACACATTTCAGACTCCTCCATCTACCTATTTGGGATTCAATAGCATCTATTAGCAGATGATGTAGGAAATTTTATCATCAAGTCTACTCTATCCTCTTTTTTCTCACACCATGCGTGACGCACTTGGTCTTAGTGGTTGTAACTGATAATGAAATCTTAATAAACAGCAAGCATGGGCCTCCACCTATGGGTACGTTCCAAATTTAATGAACTAAGTGTATTCTAATTCCTGCTATGATTAGGATACTTAGGGTGTGGGCCTATGTCCAGTGATGAAGGTACATTTTCCTTAGTGGTCATTCCTAATAAAGATACCTAATACTCACTAGGGACTCCTCTTTAGGAGGGATCCTTGAATAAATGGGAAGATACATTGTGTATGCCCCAATCATGCCCCAAAAAATAAGTCACCTCAAACATGTAGGCCCCAACTAAAACTGAACTACGAGAAATTTTATTCATAACCATTTGTGATTCGTATGAAGCCTCTCTGAGGTCCAAAATCATTACCCATATCAAACAATTGTTATTCAGGTCATGTCCCCTATAGGGTGTTTTCCACCTAAGAGATTATTCCTATTTTAAGATTATTGGGTCACCAAGGCGTATATCCCACAAAAAATATTTATTAAGAATCATCGGTCTATACGTCCTCTCCACATGATGTTAATGTGAATGCACGTGTCCTTGTCAAATGACCATAAAAGATGATGAATCCAGTAAAGAGACAACAAACTATGTGGAATCTGATTCTTCTCAGGAGGGTATGTTGGAATCCCATCTTGTGGGTTTTATCCCAATATCTAATCGATATTCATCAACCCTTGGAAGGCGATAAACTCTAGAGAAGATCATCATATGGATTAAATCATCATAGTCTCAGAAAAAGACCAAAAATTCAATAACGTGTCCATAATATGGAAAACACTGTTGATGAAACATGGATACATAGAGATGATTCTGAACCCATGTATATATCTGATTGATCATGTGACATTGGTGTAATCTATGAAAAAATTCATGAGAATGAACTAAGGATTAATGAACAAATGAACATTGCTTAAATCTATAAGAGTGTCTTAGAATATGAAATAATTTCCCCAAAAAGGGTGTGATGAGGCCGACCTCCCATTCTCTCAACCAATGGGTTCCTTTTATGTCATCGGAAAAATCATCCGTAAATCCCATGACTATGGAATTTTTGCTCATGAATCATGGATAAAATGGTTTTTGGGTGTCTATGGCTCTGCAAATATACCTTCTAGAGTCCATTTAAGGAAATCATTGATGAAATGGGCTAACTGCACAAACACCGAACCTCCTACAATCACCCACCTAGACCATTAAACTGTAGAACCTCCTATATCATAATAGAAGGAAATACATCCCAATCCCAGTGAAACCATATCACCTACTAATAATGGTCAGGATGCACCTCGGGCTGATGCAGGGGGAAAATGGTAGGAGGGACATCATTATTTCAAATAACACACAATTTAACAATATTAATGGGAAGGTGTTGTATGAAAAAATGCCCTCCATTTTTTAAATAATATTGTTATGTTATATATATATATATATATATATATATATATATATATATCTGTGTGTGTGTGTGTGTGTGTGTTTATCACCAATCCACTAAATAATAATAATGATTTATATAATAATAATAATAATATTATTATTATTAAACATAAAAATAATATATATATATATATACTATTAAATATAAAAATTATTATTTATTAAAATAATGAATATTTTCTATTTACAGTCAAATAAATTACAAAAATGTTATCATTAAATTTTATTTATATTAAATAAAAAAATTTCACATATATTCATTTCGACTTAAAATTATTTGTAATCTAAATCATTATCAATTATAACATTATTTACTATTAATAATTACATAAATAATTAGATGATATAGAATGTTTAAAATAATTATTTCTCAATATGATTATTATTATTTAAATATTTATTATATTACTTTATGATTATTATATATGACTTATAATTGTATTGTAATTTTATAATTATGACATTATAACTAAAAATTATATAACATATATTAAAAAAATAATTAATATTTATTTTAAATATTATTATTTACAAATTTATTAGTTACATTAAGAATTATATTATTTACATAATTATTCATAATGATTGTGGAATATATTTTAAAAAATAAATTTTATTTATTATTTATAAAAATTTAAATCAAAATTTTTATCAATAATACTAAAATTAATTTTTTTTATTTATTATTATTTTATGTCCATTTTATTTTTTATTTTATTTTTCTTTGTTCCGTTATTTTTTTTAAAATCAATTCAGTTTTTATTTATATTAGATTTATTCTCATAATTTATTTAAAGGTTAAATTTTGTTTTTCTCACCAATAATGTTTGTGTCATTTATTTATATTTTATTTTTTATATTTGTAAAAAAAATTAATGTAAATTATTTTTACTTGTTTAATCAATGTTTGATGTTTCCCATAAATTGTTAATAAAGTTTTTGATTATATAGGCTTCTAATGTCTCCTATATAATTGTAATACTACCTTTTTAGATGAGTTTGAAAGGCTTGAAATTTTAAATTATATATATAATATAAATGATGTTTCAAACAATAAATAAACATTTAAAAATTAATTGAATATAAAATAATTTAAGAAAAAACATTGATGAGAAAATAAATTTTCTATGTTATATTAATGAAATTATACTAAATTTCCGTTATCTTTTAAAATTTAATTTAATGTCATAAGTTTTATTGAGATTATAATAATTCTTTATATTTTATAGGCATCCAAATTAACATATATGAAATATAATAATATTTCAAATTGGTTCCTTTTAAAGAAAATAAATTATAAATTACCAATAAAATCTAAATATATTATAAAACATTAATTGTACAAATAAAAATTATTTTCAAATAAAATAAATGACTAAAAAATTTATAAAATTGCACAAAAAAAATTTATGGAAAAAATAATTTATAGGTAAAATTGATATATGTTGAAAATAAATATTTGTGTGTGAATGATATTTTTTTTCATTAAGTCACATTATGAATTTATTTTAATTCATAATTATTTTTTATATTTGTAGTTAATGTTTTAAATTTTATATAGATTTTAATTATGCTTAAAAGTTTATATTATTTAAAATTCTCTTGTAAAAAACATTATTAAGTTTCAAGATGGTGAATTTGGAGTCCTATAAAATAAAAAATATTAGTATTATCTAAATGAAACAAATGAAATTGATTAAAAATTTAAAAACTAATGAAAATGTAATAAAATTTCAGTATAAAAATGAATCAAAAATTCTTTTATATAACAAAAATCATTACTTATTACAAATATAACATTACATTGAAATATTTATGCACCTAAAATAAAGTATAAATAAAATCTAAATGAAAAATAAAACATTTAATATTCAAATATAAATTACTTGAAAACAAATGGAATGATAAAAAATCAATAAAATAAATAAATTTACACAAATATGTTTCGTATAAAAAGAATTTATATCTAAAAATGTTATGTTTGGAAATATAAAAATTTTATGAAATGGAAATTATTTTTCATCTATTTTTTTAAGAAATTAATTTTATTTTCAATTATTCTTCACCTTTTTAATCAGTTTGTCTAATGTCATTTAGATTTTATTTTTACTTTATAATTTATGGTCTTTATAACTTTCCTAGTTGAAACATTGTTACATTTCATGTTGATGACTTTGGATTATTATAAAATGTAAAGTATAAGAAAATTTTAAATGAAAATTAAGACTTTTATTTATCATATAATGTATACCTAAATCATAAAATAAATTAATTAATATAATAAGTAAAATTAATTTACATGAAAAAAACATAATTGAATAATAACTAAACATTTATAGTTTAAAAAAAATTATGACAAATTATAAATAATAATTATATTATTAATTTAATTACTATTAATTATTATTAATTATTTTACTATTATTAAGTGTTTTTAATTACATTATTTATAAATAATGATTTTGTTATTAAATATTTTCTAAAATTTATAACAATAATTATAAAAAATTATATAACTAATATAATATTTGATGTAACTAATCTACTAGTTAATAATATAAATCATAATAATTATTATTTAAATTGTTAATTTTGAAAATATAATTAATAATAATAATTTAATTATGAACACATTAATGTAAATTAAATAATCATTTATAATAATGAGAATATTAATATAATTAATGTTGTTTTAATAAATTAATAAATAATTATTAAAATTGGTATATATTATCTAATTATTTAATTATTTAATAATAGTTAATAATAATATAATTAATAATGTAATTAATATTAAACAATCAACATGGTAATTTGAATTTGTTGACAAATTTATTATTTAATAATATTATTTTATAATATTATTTTTTATTTATTTCAAAATATAAATAAAATACTAATTATTTTAATAAATATACAAATAAAATTCATAGATAATAATAATAATACCATTTAATTTTTATTATTAAATTGTTTATTAAATTAAAAAAAATTAACATTATTATATACATCTAGATTACTATTTTTATCATTATTATAATGTGTGTATATAATAAAAATAATAATTTATAAATATAAAAAATTCTTTCTTAATAATAAATAAAAAAATTAAATTTATAATTATTATAACAAAAAAATTGATTAATTTTTTTAAAAAAACATATAAGGGATGGGGTCGAATCATTCTACGCCTTCATAAGAATATATATGAATGAAATTATTTTTTAGAATGCTCTTTCTTAATAAGTTGTTCACTGAAAGGGTAACATATTATATCATCTTCCCTAAATTAAACGTGTTGTAGGATGTTTTACATACTATTATCAACAACAAATTATGCCCTCCAGCAGTTGTAATAGTACTCAAGGAATTTGATTCCTGGAAAATAAATATTTGGAATTTGTTTCCGGCATAATAGAAAAATTTCAAAGCAGATCAATCAATGTTTAATACAATTTGAAATATATAATAATGAATGAGACATTAACATATTAATCTAATTATAAGTATATGAAATCAAAGGAGTTTAATGGAGAATTAATTAGAAACAAATAATTTATTTTAAGGACTATATACGAGTGTTGAGAATAGCGGGATTTCCATAATTAAAATATATATATTTTCTCTATTATAGAAGAAACATATATTAAAAAATAGTGAATATATATTTTTAGTGAATGAGAATGAAAAAAATGTTGGACACTAAAAACTATAATATAAAAACACTTTTTTCGAGATATAGTTCTGATATAACATCAATAGAATATTCTGATGTATCAAACATTGAGAAAATAGATATCTAATATTTCACATGATTAATTTTTTATTCATTGAAAAAGAAGTAGAGTACATGATTTGGATTCTAGAATACTATATTTTATTAATAATTAGCGAAATATTAAGAATATCTATCATTTAAAACATTAATATATTTTAGAAATATAATGATCATTTGGCCACCAATTTGAATGAAATGATAAAAATTTTGGTAGCCTATTTGATTATAGTTAGTGAGGAATAAGAGAAATTTTTATATTACTAGAGGGTCTAAATTCATCATTTTTTATATTTATTCATAGTGGTACAATTTAAATCTGTTGTAAAAAATAAATATAAATCCCATAGTATCTTTTGAACCTTGTATGTTCCCGGAAAATAAGGTCAAGATCATAGAATTTCATGGGATTCTTTTTTTAATAAGAACAATGTTGGATGTGTGTGGGATTAAAACCACCATAACCCATGTATATAGTAATTATTATGGAGGTGAACCTCATAAAAAATAATGTTGTTCTAATATATTTCTTACTTAATAACATATGCATTCACAAAATCTAAATATAAGATAAAAAGATAAAAATTGTAATACATTCACTAAATAAATTATATAGAAAACTAATGTGACAAGAATTTAATATGTTATTGAGTCCTCAGAAACTAATTAACTATCCATAACTTAGTGCAGTTATTCCTGAATCAATCCTAAGAAGACTGTATTAAGATTCCATCCATTGAGAAAATATGGATAAGAAAGAAGAATTTATGAAATAAGGATTTAGACATACTGTTGGAATCCTCATGTTTTAATAATGTTTGGAGATTGTTGGTTTCCTTATGGTTTAATGCTTACAATTGATGGTATAACGTCTCACAAGATCCTGATTCCAAATCTCATAAATCATGTTTGAATCTTTTAAACTATGGTTAATCTTGTTATATTATGTTTTAGTATGGTTATGATTAATCTTAATCCATTCTAATAAAATTACTTATTATGATAGTTTACATATATTTTTCTATGTCTCAGAAACTGTATGTCTGCCACCTATTCCAATTTTTGGAAATTTCCTTGACACCATAACGTAGACACTATGAAACATAAACCGTAATCCAAACATTATCACTCTGAAAATTTATCCAATTAAAGGATTCATAAATCGTGTGACATTGGTTCCTTAATACCATTTCAAAGACATCATCATGAGACACCATTAAGAATTTTGAAAAATGACTAGACACTATGAACTAACCCACCATGATCTTGGATTCACATTTTTTCTACTCGTTCTCGATCTCAACACAATTGTGGCCAAATTACTATCTCATCGGGCATGTCTGACCAATCAAAGGAAAAGGGAAGAAACTATTTCTAGTGACACTCTTTCAAGAAAACTATGACATTGTTCCATTCATACCCTTTTTCCCTTCTCAAATTTAATTTAAAATTTATATTTAATGGTCATATTTGATTCATTTTATGACACTTATATAATAAATTATCTCTTGTAGTCATGTCAGCAAACAGTAAAATGTACGAGTTTGGGAGATAGTTTATCATGTCAACTCAAACGCATGCACCCAAAATAAAAAAAGAAATGTGTGGAATAGGAGCATTAAATTTTTTGTAAATAAAACTACATGCAAGATAATAGATCACCTATACACTAAATAACCCACAATGAATTATAAATTCTCGGTGACTATTTTAGATTAGAACCAGAACCATCCTTATATAATAAATGCTAAGAAGAACAATAGTTAGAATAAAATTATCATCGGGTGGGAAACTAGAACATGAGACCCATGAAACTCAATTTTTATAAGAGGACTCTTAAATCACATCTGATACATCGTACAAATCTAGAACTACATAGAACAACACTCAGAGCATTTCAAACCCTTTCTAATCGTCTTTTCTCTACTATGTATTATTTTTTTACATTTTGAGAAGTTTGTCTGTATGTATAAAAACAAATAATTCCTCATGCATCAAACTGGTGGATACAAGATATATTCACTAAAACATATTTTTACACATTATTTCACCAACAATTAACAGTGGAAGAGTTCATATGCGACATGGTTGTTGTTTTCCTACATAGAACTATGGAAGATGTCTTGGGACTTGGACAATCATGTGTACAATAGTTAACCCCAATCTAGGGATTGGATAAAAGTATTTATTTATATTTCTTTGTGGAAGATGTTCACTGCATGGAGTGTATTAGGTCTCGACATTAGACATAACCACTTGTTTTATTTTCTTTGCCTTTCAATTTTTTATTTCTCCATTTTCACTTAATTTCTGAAAATTAAATTTTACATTGATATTTTGTCTTGGATTGTAGATATAAATATTTTTACTTATTATAGTTGTTTCAAAAGTTGTATCAATTATTAGAGTTGTTAAAAATGTTTTATCAATATCTCATATTGATATTACTGAGAATTAATAAATATTTTGGGAAGCTATTTTAATAGTCAAACTATTATAATTTTAATACCTAGATTAACTATCCAATTTTATATTAAATTGGGGGAATCTTTTAAATATAAATTTTAACAAAAAATTTTATAGGAACTAAATTCACACCCCCTTTAGTTTCATACTCAAACCAAAATTTGGTATCAAATTATATTTTTATTGTCCCTGTTTTCAAATAAAATAAATTAAAAATTAGTTTACAATATTTTTCAACTGGGATTGTAGCTATGTTTGAAAGATCATTAAATATCTATTAGCTCTAAATTATTGTTCTTTAAAAACCTGTTTTTTGTCATGGATAATAGATTGAATGTTTCTTCTACCAAAATACCTCCAGTCATTAAAGGAACAAATTATGAACAATGGGAAATTAAAATTAAAATGAACCTATAAATTATGGGTTTTGAGATTTCATCTTTAATTATAGATGAATTCAAGATTCCTACTAGTTCTAGGAATACATTGAATGAACCAACAAAGGATTCTTATAATAATAATTGGAAATCCATGCATGGATTATACTATTCTTTAGAAGATGAAGAGTTTAACAGAATTTTTACATGTAAAAGAAGTCCTAAAATTTGGAATACATTGTCTGTTACACAAGATGGAACTTCTAGTGATAATGAAATGAGACTTCAAAATAATACTATTAAATATTATAACTTTAAAATTTATCCCGATGAGCCTATTTTTGACATGTATCTCAGGTTCAATGAAATTGTGAATAAAATAGTCTCTCTGGGAAGAGATATAACACCCATGGAGCATGTCATGAAAATACATAAATTATTACCAGATAGATGGATATGAACTTCTGTCTCAATTTTAAAATCACGTGATATTAGAATGATTACATTCAATGATCTGATTGGAAATTTAATGATGTACAAGTAAGAAGTTGAAGTCAATAAGTAACAAGAATATGAAATGAAGAAAATTTCACTGGCCTTCAAAACCACTAATTATAAGAATAATTAAGGGGAAAGGGTACAACATTATTCTTACAGTAAAAGAAATGAAGATTCACCAATAAGAATTGATTAAGAAATGGATCAATGGTCTAGAATATTTGAGAAGTTTTATAGATGAAATATATTTTTAAGAAATCCTAACATTAATGTTAGATATGATCATAAGGGAAACTGGAGGAAGAATTTCAAAAGAAGCAACAAATCTGATGAAATATTCTATTACAAATGAACAAGAAAATGACATGTGAAAGCAGATTGTCCCATGTAAAAATTTATAAGTGGAATGAGGATAAAGATAGAAAGTATAAAAAAGAAATAAAGGAAACTTTGAGTTCTTATAAGGATAGTTCAATTTACTCGGAGTCTTTACATAATAAAAATAGTCACAATTCCAGTATATCTTTTATGACAAACACATATGAGTTATCCCTTGTGTCTCCTGTAAAAAAAATCTTATTATTCTAGAGATGAATGTGATTGCGATAATATGACTATTGAAGAATTATTTGAATACATTAATATTCATGAAGACAAATATAATGATCTAAAATCTAAATACAAATCCTTGAAGAAACATCACACTTTTACCATTACTGTAAAATATAAATTGCATGTAAATAAAGTGTAAAACATTTAATTACTATAAGATAATAATGAAATTATGGTATACGATGATAAATTGAAAAATAAACTAGAAAATTTTACCATTGAAAAAAATACTCCTACACAAATGATTGGAAAAAAATTACCATTGATACACTACTGGTATTGGATACCAACCTTGGAAAAGAAATCTCACCGAAAATAAGTATGTAACTAAATATTGAATATATGTAATTCTACCAAAAAATAAAAATTCTTCTACTTCTTCTTGTTCTGGAAAAACTATTACTACTATTAGTTTTTCGAGACCAAATAGAGTCTATTTTTAAAATATGTTACATAATGCTTATATGAAACCTAAGAAACATATGTGGTACATAAAGCACAGATTACTAATGTTATAAGACCAAGATAATTATAGGTTAAAAAATCTGTTTATGTTTGATTATTTTGTCGGAAAGCTATTTGAAGAGTTCCGGTAAAATATTATGGTTATTAGAAATTTAATTTTTTGACCCATGACATGAGATTACTCATGATTGATGAATTTAATAATGGTTCATGGTGGGAATGTCACCTTTGGTGATAATGCTAATGGAAAAATAATTATTCTTGGCCACATTGGTAACTCTAACCCAGCTTTAATTTCTATAGTACTATTTTTTATAGATTTATATATAATCTCTCTTGTATTTCACAACTATTTGATGATGCATTTCATGTTGAATTTTAAAATTATTCATGTAAAGTTTTTAACTATAAAAATGAATTAGTATAGACTTCATTTAGAAATGACAATTTTTTTATTGTTAATAATGATTCTATAGTCTCTTAAAATGATTCATGCTTAAGTGTAATTCCCCACAAGTATTGTATATGGAATAGAAGACTAGGACACAGAAATATACACAGAAATAGACACTCCCATAGATATCTTATTAGAAATGGATTAGTCATGGATCTACCCAAACTTGATTTTCCAAATGATAATGTTTGTAATCCTTGTCAAAATGGTACCCATCAAAAAATATACTTCAAAATAAATAAAGAATTCTCAACATCACAACCTCTTGAGTTGGATAGACTGGGCATTTTTGGACCATATATAGTTTATAGTTTAAATGGAATGAACTATGTTTATGTTCTTTTTGAAAACTACACTTGGTATACTGGGACCATCTTCTTGGCTCACAAAATTGATGCCTAATCTCATTTTACCATGTATTCTTGGATTGTAGAAAATTATAGTGGTCTTAGAATTAAATATCTATGTGACCATGGTCGTGAGTTTTAAAATCAATATGTTGAGTCCTTTTTTTCAGAAAATATCTATAGTCATAATTTATCAAACCCTAGGATTCCTCAATAAAATGGAATTATATATATATGAAATTGAACCATACAATAAATTTCTAGAAGAATTATTAGTGAGTTTGACTAACCTATTGATTTTTTTGCAGATGTATTCAATACATCATTCAATATTATTAATAGAGTATTAATCAGTCCTATTCTTAAAAGAAATCATTATTAGTTGTGGAATAATAAAAAACCCAAGGAAATGTACTTAAAAAAATTTGGATTCAAAGTATATATTTTTAATACTAAGGATAATGTTGAAAAAAATTCATCCAAAAGTGATGAAGTAATTTTTCTAGGATATTCATTCTCTAGTAAATTCTATAGATATTTTAACATAAGTACCAAATGTGAGGAACAGTCTGTACATATCAAATTTGATGAAATAGATCCACATGATCTGAAGACAAGCCTAGAGAAACATAAGCATGATATGTCATATATGGATATTATTCTTAATTTTTTTGACCATCTTATAATGTAATCTTTTTAAAAATCAAATTCTAGAAATTCTCCAAACCCATTCCATAATCAACACCAACATATTTATGAACATAAAATTACTAGTTCTTCTTCTAAAGCTATTAGAACTCTTAAGAACCATCCTTCAGATGTTTTGTTGGATAATTGGATAACATAATAGAGACTATAGCTTCTCTTAGAAATAATTTTGAACCCCAATCCCTATGAACACACACTGAACCAAAAAAATCAATGATTATATCAATGATGAAATTGGGGTTATGGTTAGGAAATTTGATCTTAATATGTTTGAAAGGTATAATTCTTGGAGACTTGTTGATAGACCCAAATATACCATGACCATAGGAACTAAATGGGATTTCAGGAATGATGTAGATGGATCTAGTAAAATAGTTAGAAACAAACCATTATTGGTTTCCCAATGATATAGTCAAGAAGAAGGAATTTCCTATGTGGAAAACTTTTCACTAGTTTATAGACTTTAATCCCTTAAAATCATTCTTTCTTATGCAGGCCTTCTCAATTTCAAAATATATCAATTGTATGTCAACAGTGGATTCATAAATGTGTATATAGTAAGGATTTTTTTAAAAACACCATGGTTTTATAAACCCTCAGATTTTAAATCCTAATTTTAAATTAATAAAATCCTTATATGGTTCAAAACTAGCTCTAAGTGATTTGTATTACATATTATGTGGTTTTCTTATTTCTAAATGTTTTAAAAAAATTATTACTGATCTTACTCTTTTTATAAAACAAAATACAAAGTTTTCCGAGTTTTTAAAATCTATGTTGATGATATTATTTTTTTATCTTCATGAAATTTTATTTATACTAATTTTTCAAAGGTGATGAAAAAAGGATCTGAAATGTTTTTGCTGGGAAAACTAATATTATTCCATGGATTTAAAATCATTCAAAATATGGAAGGTATTACATTACTTCAAAAAAATATGCAAAATATCTTATAAAATGTTTTTTCTTGGATTGAACTAAAATTAATGATACACCAATGAGTACTACATGTATGTTGGATCGTGATGAAAAAGGAAATTTTTTGATCAAACCACTTATAGAGGAATAATTGAATGTTTACATTACCAAACTACTAGTATCCCTAATATTGTGTTTATTGTTTTCATGTGTGCACATTTTCAAGAAAACCCCATAGATTCTCATTTAAATTCTATTTAATGGATTTTCAAATACCTCAAACATACAACCAATTTAAGACTACTTTATCTATAAGACAATCATTTGACTTAGTTAGCTATTCATATTCAGATTTTGGTGGATGTAAGTTAGATAGAAAAAGCACCATTGGAACATGTCACTTTTTACGAATGTATCTAGTATCATGATATAGTATGAAACAAAATGAAATTTCATTATCTAAGGCTTAATCTAACTATATAGCTGCTGGTAGTTGTTGTGCACACATTTTTTCAATGAAACACACTTTACTAGACTATGGATATCAATTAATTCATGTACCTATAAATTGGTACATTACAAGTGCTATTTACATTTTAAATAATCTTATTATATATTTAAGGACGAACCAAATTGATTTAAGACATCACTTTTTGAGAGAAAATTATCAAAAAGGTGATATCACTATATAATTCATTTGTATTGAACATCATCTTGTTGATATATTCACCGAATCATTAAATAATGAATGGATAAATTACATCTTACATGAGTTTGGTATGATAAGTATTAAGTTAACAGTTTACTATTTTACGTTTTATTGTTTGTTGATTCGTGGGTTCACATGTTACTATCTTGAAGTAATATCTCACATTTATGGTCTCACAGTTACTATCTCTCAGTTACAGTTTCATTCTTATTGTATCAAATGATATGGTCACACCATTTAGAGTCATATCATAATGCTGAAACTGTGATGACCTATTCTGATCTCACAATAATGGATTAGATTCCTATTTTTAGAATATATGTTCTTTTTTCACAATATTTATTTTTTTATTCTATGTTTTGTGTTTCTGACATTTTAAATCCCTAAGTGAAAAAACCTGATATTTTCATTTCTCTCTTCACATTAGCTCTACTCTCTTTAAACTGAGACCTTCACGGTCAACCTGTCATCCCCCTTTCAACCATTTATCCTTTTTGGACCGAAATTGGATTCCCAAAATGAAAAATCCTTCTTCATCACCTCTTGAAAAGCACAAATCTATGATGAAATTAAAAATGGCTTTGGAAATTTGTCCATTGGAATCGATGAATCTAGGGCATGCAGATCGAAATGTAGTGCCATAAAATTATTTGTTTCTCCAGTGATTGCTGATAAGTAAGTCACTCATTTTTAAAGTACTGGAAGAATATGTATAGATGGACTCGTTTATAAAATAGAATATACTGATTTATCCGAATATTGTTTCTCAATTTTATTAGTATGTTTGCTTTTATTTCAATACAAAATTTTATTTTCTTGAATGAAGCTAGGTAAAAGGTCAAAGGTGTACCTTTTCATTGAGTATATGGGATTCTTTTCTAGGAATACATAATGAAGGAATATTTTAGGATTACAAAAGAGTTCATCCACCTCCATGTGATGTGTTATTCTTAAAAGAGGACCATGAATTTTTCACTAGAAATAAGAAGACATGTAGGGACATTTCATCTAATCATGATAGCGAGACAATGCGTTTATTTAGGTTTATTAAAAATATTAATTTCCTAAGAAAATGATATTTTTTTAATCTTATATATCAATATTTTTTCTTGATATATATAATAAATAAGGATCTCAAGATCAATCAATTTAATTATGTTACACATCACATCTGGTAAATGATCAAGAAAACATCGAAATTATCTTTTATTTTTATTAAATGTTAATTTATGTAATATTTTTTACTAAAGGAGTCATTTTTATGAAAGAATATGAAATTGAGGATTATGATATATTTATCTAAAATTATATAACTAGGAGTATGAATAATGGGTATAATCCTTGTAAAATGTCTTGGGTGGAAGACCATGAAAGATTGTATGAAAAGTTTAATCTGGATGAAAACCCTTTAAGAACTAAGAAAAAATGTGACCCTGATTTGAAACCAGATGAAGATTTGAATATTTAGATAATGAAGTTTCACCCTAGGAAAAATATACCATATTAAATGAATAAATTGACCAACCTATTCCATAAGAAAAAGTTTTAAAATATATATTTTCTTCTAAAGGAATTTTTATTATTGAAGAAGGTATGGTTGTTGAGAAAGAGATTGATGTTGAGGAAGAACATATTTTTTGATAAAGAGGTTGATATTGTAGAATAGTCAGAAGAGTAAGATGAACCTTAAATAATAGTATCTATAGTGGAATAAATGAAATAATAATTTTAGCTAGAAAAAAATGATATTTGAGAGCTTTATAGTAATGATATTTTGAATAGGGGTCATGAGATTGAGTCTCATAGTCCTAGAAGAGATGCAACAATTGAGGGGGATCACCTCCCAATATTAAAAAATGTTAATGTTCCCAATATTGTTGATCAAATCACTATGTATGCATGGTATAGGGTTACCAATTATTTATATGTGGATAATACCCTCGAGGCCTCGGTAAAAGGATTATATCTTTCTATTCTATTTCAATTGAAACTAATTTCTACAATAGAAGTAACATATTCTAAGGAGGCTGACCCCATTTCAGTTCTTGTTCCTAAACCTACTCAATAATATTTTGATTTTGTAAGTCACAGTGATCTGAATGATTTTGGAAATACTTTTTTATTCTTTTGATAATATCATTAAGTTATAGCCTTCCTTAATAACATATCTTAGAGAAAAAGATTCTACCTTTCTGTTAGAGAAAATCAATAGAAATATTAATGAAAAAAGGTTTCCTAAAATTCAAGAAATCAATAATTATACTAAATTGTTGAGTTATTAGTCGACGTCTCTCAGATGTATTGTTGAGGATATATATAATGTGTTGAAAAGTAGACAAGATCATTAGCTCATCCTATTTAGGATTTTAGTGATCAAATCCCACAAATGGTTGTATCTCTGATTCAACCAGACCAGGATATAGTATATGAAACATTAGCTGAGAATAACACCAACCAAGTCAATGAAATTTGTAGACTTGTTGTTGGAATTAACACACTGACTGATGATTATAAAGGGATGTTAACTAAAATTTATAAATCATTATATGTCTTTCACTTCAGCTGTTAAAAACTCAGATTCTTCTAGACTTTCATATCAGTCTATGTACATTGAATTGATTCGAATAGTTGTAAAAGAAGAGATTCATTTATTATTATGTGGTATTTATAAGGATGGTTTCTCTACAATCATCAAGAACATTGAACAACTACATGATTTGGTTAGGATACTATAATGGTTTCCAATGATTCTCAAGAATAAATCTTTAATAAAGTATATTACAATTTCAACAGAAGTTTTTCTAATCATGATCTGACCAATCACATCAAGTAAATTATAGAGAATTTAAAAATTATTCTTGTCACTCATGCCTTCAAGACTCATGTTCAGAAGTTGAATGAATTGACTCCTCTATTAGACATGTTTTTGTAGAACAAAGATGTATTTGGTAAAACTGTGTGATATGTATGTGAGATCATCACTGATTTCATTTAGTTGTTGATTCCTTATCTCCATGTGAACAATATTGTCATTGTGGCATCTACAGCTACCCCATTGTATCCTGGTTCAACACCTTCCTCCCCCACTGCCATTGTTCCTTCTTCTATGTCAGTATCTAAGGATCGGATTTATATCAAGCCTGTTATTATTGAACAACCCTTTAATCAGTCTTCAACCAAACAAACATTGTCACCCTCTATCTTTGAAGATGTGCATTTTCCTTCTCTCATTGTTGGATCAATCCCTTCTACCACCACTACATCTGCTCATGATTATGTTTCTACCAATGTAAAAGAGAAGACTGCTAACTCTGAAGATATGTGAAAATTTTATTTTGGTAGGGATTTTTTTCATTCTGATCCATGCTTGTAATGAACAATCTCTTTCTCATATATACCATGTTCACTATTGTGGTTTATTTTATTAATTTAATTCATTCAGTGTTTATTTTATTTTTATTTTTTTTTATTTTCGTTGTGATAATCCTAAAATGGGGTGAAATAAAAATGGTATTTTTCTAAGAACAATATTCTTGGGGGAGGAACTCTTTGTGTACCCCTTATCGCATATATCCTCAATAACTTTTTTCATTATTTAAATATATTTCTTATAAATTATATAATTTTTTATCATCAAAAAGGGGGTGATTGTTGCACTCTTCATTTTTTAATAATGATTTAATGCATACATTTCATGTTTAACATATCACAAATTTTGTTTGGATATTTTATCCTCTATTATTTGATTCTTAAAAATCATGGTCTAAACTCTAAGAATATCCTAATTCAAAATCTCAAAAATCATGTTTGGATCCTGTAAAATGTTTTCAATCTTGTTCTATCATGTTTTAGTATGTTTATGATTAATATTAATCAATTTTGAGAACATTACATCTTAAGAATGTTTATGGATATTTGGCTAAGTTTGAGTAATTGTAAGTCTTCCATCAGTACAGATTTTTGTAAAAGTCCCTAACACCATAATCTAGACACTATGACTCTGACACTATAATCCAAACACCATAACCATGAAACTGTAAGTAGTTCTAGATTTTATAATGCTTATGGAACATCTTCCTTTCAACCATTTCCAAGATATCATAATAATACTACATATCTAATTTTGATAGAGGACTATATATAATTATATGAGACACTTTGATCCTAACACCACATCTCTGCTACCCATTTTATATTTCTATGAAACTATGCCACTCTGACTATCTCACCATGACTATCTCAATATTCAAAGTCAAAGGAGAAGACACCATTTTTAGTTATATCATTTCAAGAAAACCTATGGCATCATTCAATACATAACAATTTTTATGACTTTTAATTTTAATTTAAAAGTTATTTATAAGGGTTATATTTGAGTTATTTAATAACACTAATATAATATATGATATTTTTTAGTACTTTCAGAAGACAATATTAGGAACATGTGGCGAAGATAGATCATCATGTAAACTCCAAAACATGCACCCAAAAAAAGTCATACTAGAGAATTAGAGATTCATTAAAGAAAACGACATGCCAGATAAAAGAACATCTAGACACTGAATAACACATGAAGAATTATATATTCATAGTGAATGTTGTATATTAGAGCCTCTTGAATCCTCATAGTACAAACTTTAAGAAGAAAGCAATAAACAATACACCTCTCATCGAGTGGGAAACCTGAAAAATATACCCATGATACTCTATTATTACTAGAGGACTCTAATATTTCATATGCAGCATATTACATGTCTATAACAGTATATAACAACACTCAGATCATTTCAATCCCTTTCCCATCATCTTTCCTCTTTTGTGTACTATTTATATTAATTTTCAAGTAGTGTGTATTTCTATTAAAACACACCATGTCTCCGGTATTGAACTAGATGATATAAGATATCCTTGGTCAAACATCATTTTACACATTGTTTCACCCATATTTAATAGTGTAAGATTTACTGTGTGACCATTTTCTCCCATGTAGAATAATTGAAGTGGTATTTTGTCCTCGAAATTTTTTTATACAGTTGTTATCCCTGATCCAGGGTGTGGATAAAATTAATTTTACATATTACTTTGTGGTAGGTTATCAAAAAGTGGAGTGGATAATGCCTCAACTTGAGACTGATCTAATTATTTTATTTGAAGTATCATTAAGATTAGTATTTCTCTATTTTAAATTAAACATTTAAAAACTAAATTTTACATTGATATTTTGTCTTGGACAGTAGTTATAAGTGTTTTTCATAATTATATTTGTTTCAATAGTTGTATCAATATCCCATATTGATATTACTAAGAATTAATCAATCTTTTGAGATGCTATTTGAATAGTGAAACTATTATAATTTTATTACCTTCATTAACTGGCCAATTTTATTATAAATTGGGGAATATTTTAAATATACATTTTAACAAAAAAAATTATAAGAACTCAACCCCCCCTCGCCCATCTCTTGAGTGTCCGACTCTGACCAACACATAACAAATTTCTCATGTAACTATTTTGTTTTCAGATTCACATTAATTATTCCCCCAAGCGATTTTTAGGATCCTTATGGAATTTATTTATCATTAATATATCTTCAATAAATACCAAAACAAAATGATCCAGATATTCTATAAAAACTCTATTCATTATAAACATATAAATAGAGGGTGAATTATTCAATCAAACTAGAATTACTGTAAACTAATAATGTTAATGCCTCATTCTAAATGTTGTATTCATAATATATTCTTTATATAAATGAAATTTATTATAACAAAAATCAATTAAAACATTAGAAAAATATCATGGTCTATGAAGTTGATCAAATATGGAACCCATGTGAGTCATATGATACTTTTTCGTTATCTTAATTGTATGGATCCTCTGATAATAAATTTATAGCCTCATAAATCTATCTTAATTCAAAAAAACGAGAACATGGTCTCCCCATGGTGACAGACTAGGGATTATAAATCCCATATTTCACAACTGCACTTTTGGTTTCATAAATTTAACTAATTTTATAGTGTCCAATTAATAAGGAGTCTTTGATATTGTTCTTTCATCATTGATTAAATTAACTAAAAACTAAACATCATACTCTTGTGGGTTTCTATGCAATTTTTTTTGTGAAATACATCCATGTATTATTGTACATTATATATTTCCACAATTTAATATCACCTCTTTCATATTTAGGTTTCGTTTTCACTTTTCACATGGAATATTTTTTAAAATAACTAAAAGTGGTTGATCTGGAAAAGACTCAAATGATGATGCCCCACCAATTGATAAATAATTACTTATATGCATCATGAATAATAGTGTCATTGTCTTTGGAATAAATATTTTCAACATATTTTGAAATTAATCATATAAAAATAATTATAAAAAATTAAATCATATGTATAATAATAAATTCCACAAATATGGAAAATTTATATATCATAATGGGAGCTGTCTGATACATACTTGTTCTAGTGAAATTTCCACTATGTGATATGACTCACAACACCCTTCCATGGTGCTATGAAAATATATAATTTTCATTGAAAAAATAAAGATATAAAAGTGTGTGAGGATCCACAATCAATCAAACAATTATATAAGTTGGAAGATATGATTAATGTATCTACCTACGCACTATTATAATCTTTAACAATATCATTAGTGATCTCAAAATCCTATCCTCATCATTGTCAACTTCTATTGTATGTTATGATGATTCTTTGGGAGTTGGTTTTAATTATTCTAAATTTCATTATAGATGAAACGCATTATAGTAGTGATATATTTATTTCCCTTACATTCATTGTTTGAACTGTAACACCCCAAAATTATAATGTAAGAACATTGTATATGATAACGTATATAAAATTCAACACCAAGAAAAATAGGGAATATAATATCCTGATACTCTACGATATAATTACTATTTTAAATATATTTTATATATTATATTGGAATAAATCTTTCTAAACACTAAGTTATCATTCCTTACATGCAAGACCAATCATTAATAGGACAAAGATATAGTTTTGAAATATTATTATATAAAATAATAAGTCTTGACATAGTTTTTAAACAATAGTTTATGAATAAAATAAAATATTAACTGAAAATATATGGCTTAAAAATATATATAATTAATTCATTAGTTAATATTTGATTAGGTATTAATACAATATTTTATTGAATATAAAGGAAATGTCTTTCATATAAACATATTTTCATGCAGACATATGAGTTTTACATAACTAAATTAAATAAATTACTGTTACTGGATGATTTTAATATATATATATATATTATATTGAATCGTGTATTTTTTAAACAAATAAAATATATTTTATATCAATGATAATAAAACAAAAAAATTATATATTTAACAATAATATTTCTGTAAAGTAATGTTTACAACATTTTAATGGAGAAAGCATTTTAATTCCCATTTTGGATAACTTATAGACTATATTTGTCAAAATAGAAAATATATATTTATATATAATTAAAAAATTATCTTAGGGTGATTTTTTGATATTTTTGTGATGTTTCGTTTTTTAATCAATAGTTGAAAATAATTAATTCTAATTCAAACCGAATTTTTTTCCTAGTTTATTTAGAAGGAAAAATATATTTCTGAAGAATTTTATTCTTTAATTAATTTTAATTTTTAAATTTAAACCAATTTAGTTTATTAGAATAAATTTCCTTTTTAAATTGAATATAATAATATAGTAATCATTTAGAAGTTTTTACTTTAAAGACATACATTATTATCTCTTCTGCGTTATTAATTTTAAAATAATTTATGCTACTTATGAGATTGAGATTTGGAAAAATGGATTCCATATTTAGAAACAAAATATTTTATAATTTACCAAAATGTGAAAAAATATTTATTTAACCAAAATCATTTGTGAATGTAATTATAATTGGTTACAATGATTAAGGTGAAATTAATAATAAAAAAGGAATAATCCATAATTGTACGGGCCCAAATAACATAAAAAGTTGTACAAATCCATTTTATTGAAATATTTTTCTCATAAACTCCATATTCATGTATTTGGATCATTATTGGATCCACAAAAAATGGTAAAAACAATGGTGGAATTCCATTCCAATAATTTATAATACTCTCACTCCTCCTCCATTATAAAACACCTCCTCTCTTTCCACTTTCTCACACCCCTCGTTCCATACTGAATCTCCCCTGATCATACAAAATATATCGTAAAGATCCTTATAATCATACTCTATAAATCGACTTGGTCATAAATCCATCCATGGAATCCTTTAGGTGAAACCAAAAAAATATACCTAAAGAAGAGGTAACATCTTTCTTATATATCTTTTGTTTTATTAATATTTTACACCCATCAAACTCTTCTTAATACATGATTATATTACAACACCATTAACCTAAATATTTGAGGATTTTGTTATTATATGTTTTATAACTAGACTCACATGAAATTCCTTTTAATGGGCAACCAACATACTATTTATTTGTAGAGTGAACTACCACCTCAAAAAATGATAATTGTTCATATTTCCATTGAAAACATTAATGGTTGGAAATTATGATTGAAACTATATTTATGTATGTTATATAATATATTTATTATTTCATTATTCTTTTATAATTCTTTTATATCACATACTCGTATACTTTCAATTTTGTGTAAATAAGATAACATTGTTTCTGGAAGTGTAAACTACAACCTCCTCAATGTGATGTTATTTCTTCAAACTATAAATGGAATGTATAAATGATGGGTTTTATTGAAAAATATGTAATATAAATGTAATATATATTATATTTATGATATAATTACAATTTTCAAATTTAATATATATCACTTTTTTACCCTTTCACACACATAAAAAGTGATAACATCATTCTTAGGCGTGTGAAATACTGCCTCCTCAATACAATGAGATTCATTTTATATCTAAATAATTATATAATTATATGTTATGAAATAATATGTTAATTATTAAATAATTTCCATTATATAAATCTTTATGTTACATTCATTCTATTCAATCATGGAAAAATGGGAATGTTACTCATGTATACGTATGACCTACCATCTTTATGATTGAAATGTTGGTTCAGGTTTCATAACCACCAGTCATGATTTGATTTAAAAGTATAATTTATCCCTAAATATAATTATTATTTATTGATTATTTTTCATTAGTTGTTTATATAATGATCCCTTTTACCATAGTTGATCTAATAAAGTATCCGTTGACACAAAAAATTAATATGGTTAAAACACCTAATATAAATGCAGTTGTCTACAAAATAGTAATAATTAAAGATTAAGAAAAAATTATCATGAAAGTTTTTCTCAAAAAAATAAATATATAACATAATTTATTTATTAATGAACATAAAAATAGGCAGGGAATGTCAGACTCAATGAAAGGGATTTTATCTCAATTTACATTCTGTTGAGAATTATTTTTTATTATATACCAGTTTTCTTTTATATGGTGTATGTAATACACCTTATAATGTTATATCAAGAATATACATATTTTCATGATATTCTATGTTTAATTTAATGTTCTTCCATAATAGTAAATATTATTCAAATGTTTCATAGTGGTATGAGACACTTTAGAATATTGAATGATTATTTTACCTAAGAATTTTTTTTAATGGTATACTAAGACCTTTCCTAGAAAGGCAAGATCCCTTTATTAGAAAAAAACAAACACAGTCTAAAAGTAAAAAAATTTACATTGATCCTTCCTCATTATATGATGAAGATCACTTGGCATTTGATCCACCTAATGAAAATCAGATCCATTAACACCTTCATTAGAAGGACCACCTAACAACGTATTTTATTCTCAATAGACACGGGTAAAACGTTTCTATTTTGAATAAATAAGATCTAATATTTTTGTCCATCAATTAGTCAGCTTCCAAGAGAGATGAAGTGAACATGTCCTACGAGCTAGAACTATGTGTGTGGAATGATATTCAATCAATATCTTATTACAACCCCTTCTATCAAACTTTTATACAACCTTAGTAACTCCACACATCTTTGCCTCAAGGGCATAGGAAAATCCACACGAATTGTAAAGTCAACCAATAACACACAGTTTGTGATCCCTAGAACCGCTCCAAAACCTGAATCACCCTGATTTCCCCATGAAGCACCATCTATTTTCATCTTGATCCAACTATGAAATGGGGATTTCTAGAACCCTTAAAGACTAACAAGAGGAATTAGAAAATTTCCCATGACCCCCCCCCTAGTGAGGACTGACAGGTCGTGAATGGAGTTCACATGGGATTTTCTTATCTAGATGACAACTGCACATACTACATTGATGATTCCATAAATAATAGAATGTGCACAGAAGGTATAATTATCATGAATGTCTCTATTCAGGGAATACAAGATAAGAGAGTTGATCTCTTATGTAGTAGGGAGAAATAAAAACAAAAGCTGTTTTGAGAGATTAAGAGTGTGTTAATTCATCATAAATTCAACAATCGAGTTATCCTGTGGCTAGTGCACATCCGAGATGTTGGAAAAAACCTCCCACATTATTGAAGCTACCACGAAGCTGAGAAATATACGGTCAATGACTTCCTTAAGTTTGTGACATAGGTCAAACCTTCAGTCGAGGTATATACCACATTTTTTAAGGTAATCATCTGTTGGAATCTTCCTATGCAATAATCTCCATGAAAAAGTGGCATGAATGGGTTTTAGTAAGTCTTTATGTAGTTTTACCATCCACTAATGATTAGGAACAATGCCAAAATAGTTCTTAAAAAATCCTTTGTATGATAGGATCACATTAAATGTTAGATCACATGCCCATATATCCCCAAGAACAGAATAATTACTTCTTTACAATGGAAATAACCTAATTCGAAAGACCTTCAATAAATCCGAGTCGATCTATAATCGACTGGTGAAAATCCTATTTGAATTTATCACCAAGAACCATGTTTCCCAAATGAATTCCAATCCAATTTCATTTAAAAATGGAAGGGAGGATTCAATTGAGACCAGAAAGTGTGATTCTGCTTCAATTCTGGAAATGATTTTCCTGAAGAAGGCCAAACAGAGGATTTGAAATAATTGAGGTTGCATGATTTGAATATATGTGTGAATCTGTTTCTAAGAAAAGATAGCTCCTTGTATCGCGTGTGGACAAGCCTCCATATAAATCCATCTTATAGACATTCATTGAAACAACCCAGGTTTATGATACCCAAGCCCCATCATCATAAGGCTTCTATACTGAATTCCAATGGATCATTAGAACCCTCTTTTTAGTGATATTTCTACTCCAAATTAACATCTTTATAGGACATTGATGTTCATGATTAAAAAAATCGACCACTAGTATACCATAAATGAGTAATAAAATTTGATATAATAACCGAATTGATAAGAAACACTCTACCAGCAATGGATAATGATTTACCCTTTTAGGAGGAATGTTTCCTTCAAATAATACCAATAATTATAGATAAATAGTAAACCTTCAGCCTCCCCAAAAAAAATACACCCACATGTAAGTGAAAGGAAGAGCTCCCACATGAATACTCGTCTCTTTGATGATGTAATTCTTCTTGGTGGATGGGGAATTTCATCCAAAGTATACAAAGGAAATTTTCCAACTAATCTTCTATTCTGAAACCATATCATAGTGGAAAATGGATCCCTTAATTTTATTGATATTTTACATGTCCCCTTGAGTGAAGAGGATAATTTCATCAGTGTATATCAGATGTGATGGAGCAACCAACCAACCTACATCATGAATGGTCTTCAACATTCCATTGCCAGTCATGATAGAGAGAAACATACTGAGGTAGTCTTTAGTAATAGAGAAAATGACTGCTGATAAATGATGGCCCTGCCTAACACCTCTTGAACATTCAACATAGCCTTCAAGAGATATATGGATAAGAACTGATATGGGGACTAAGATCTAAATATACATGATCCAAATAATGGAAACATATTCAAATCCATAAATGGAAAGCATCTTGCATATGAATCCCTAGTGCATTGCATCAAAATCCATCATGGTGTCCTGCATGAGGGAAATGTTACCACCTATAATGTGAATTTTGTGTATATAATAACATTCCAAGGATGTTATAACGAAATAATGAATCTATATCACATTGATGAAGCATAACTTATTGGTAGAGAAAATCTTGCATGAAATGTATGATACTCTTCTAGATGAAATTTTGAAAATTATTTTGAAAATAGTATTGACCATGGAAACTAGACTAAATAAGTGAATTTACAGTATGTTCTTAAGTTTAAGAATAAGGTAATGGAACAAAGCATTAAATCCACTAGGAAGTATCCCACCATTGAACAAATGGATGAGTAACCTGGAAAAATCTACATGAATTTTATCCCAGAAATATTGAAAGAAGAAATTATCGAAGCCAAGTGGTCCAGGAGAGCTCTCGTATTTGAGGCTAAATATTGCCTCCATGATTTATGATTCAAGAAGAATATCAATATGTTTGGAGTTATATTCATGATTTATAAGCCTTGTAATCACACCATCTATAGGGTTAATGGAGGAATGTGACCCATTGGAGTGCTTCTTGAAGTAAGGGATGATGTTCTTCACTAAGTCCTTTCAATAATAAATTAGGCTACCCCAATTTTTGATCATCGAAAGGGTATTTGAGATCATTTGAATTTTGTAAAGAGAATTATAAAAAATTTAATTACTATCACCATACATTAATAATTTTTCTTTGAAGGAATCCCTTTGCAAGGTATCTTTTAGGTTGAGAAGTCTGTTGAGCTTGATGGTTAACTCAGTTTTAGGTAAACACCCATTTGAAAAATCACTGATTGTGTTAACCTCTTGAATATTTTTAAGGGGCTCCTCAAGTGAAGAAATATATAAATCAAGGGAGCTAAATTAATAGTTGTTTCAGAAATTCAGATTCCTTTTGAGGATTTTGAGTTTGGTGATGTAAGAAAAATAATCATTCCTACACTTCACGGAGTTCCATGTGTTTTTCATAATGAATCTTCAATCCAGATGAGTGACCCATGCCTTATTGAACTTAAAGGGGAAAGGGATATTAGGTTTTCTTTTATAAAGGTCCTCCAGAATTATTTGATGAGCAGAATTGAGTCTGGTGAGGGATGAACATGAGATATATCTCTATGTATCCAGGGATGCACCATTGATGAAAGACCTGCCATTTTTTTAGCGAGATAATTTTTGAGATGCCTCTTATACTAGGTGTATTTGGAACCTACCAAGTTGACCTCATCAAGTCATTTTGGTCAATCGAAGCTATAAATTCTTTGGAAGAGATGGAATTGTTGTAAGCTCCAATTTTTTCATCGAAATTTAGAATTGAATTGAAGTCCCCCCATTTGATCTATAGGATAGAGATTCCAATGTTTACGGACCGCATTTCCACCCACAGGTTCCTATGATCCAGATAACTTTTAATGGCTTATATGAAGGTAGAAAGAAATTATCCAAGGTAATTAATGGAGAATGTGACATACTGATCGCTTGAAAAAGCCATGGATTTGGTGGCCAGAGAAGAGTGAGATAAGACCTAGAGACTTTTGACATTAGTTGAACACCTATTGGTGTCAATTAAAACGAATCCCAACTTCTTTATGTTAGGAAAGTTAGGAATGAAAATCTTTTTATGCTTGGAAAATCCAATAAGAATAGGTTTGGGATTCGGTATGAACAACATAATAGATCTGGTAGTTTTTAGATTATTAATGCCATGACAATTCCAAAACAAAACCTTCATTTGAAACTGACTCTGATGCTAGGAACCCTCAGGGTTTTAACCCCTGGTTTTTTGGGTGGTCGATCGGCCTTATATTTGGGAGTTGTGAATCCTTCTAGTAGATTAGTTACATTTACAGTGATTTTCATCAGACATTTCCCTTTTTCATTTAGGTATGGTGTCCCCATTTCTGTCATAGTTTCTGGGTTAGAGTTAGTGTTATCATCTATGTATTTGTTGCCACATCCAATTTTATCAGATCTTCCCAAATGAAGTTTGTCTATACCAGTAGGTTACTTGATTCTAAGAGATTTTTATCCATTAATCTTTTTTAAAATATATTCCTCTAGCTACTTATTCAATGTTGTGTAAATGCTATTATGGATTAGTGTCCCTACAATGTTTTATGGATTTCTGGAATTAGGGAACTTAGATGATATAGGTGCCGCATTTGAGATAAAATTATCCTCGTTGTTATTTCTATAATATTGAATATCACCAACATCCCTAGGGAGGTCATCCAAGGGAGGGGTGTCCTTTTGTGATTCATCAATTGGATTATGATCACCCCTTAACGAGCATACAAGGTTGAAGATGTCATCAAATAGTTCAAGGTATATATATTCATCTTCAATTTTTTACTGCCAGAACAATACTAGATTGAATATGCCATTTGATATCTCAGAATCCATGTCTTGTTGTATCATGGACTCAAGCTCAGGAAGGGAATCCATCAATGCTTCTATATCATCTAGGGCCTCCTCCTCCTCGACATTGTCTGCATAGGTCTGTCTCCTGTTGGGTGGACCAGGATGATTTTTAGGGATAACAGATTGGATCTATTAATGAGTGAAATGAGAGAAAATGGATGAGTCCTCAAAGGGGCCTGTGAAGGTCTAGCTTGATCCCAACTTACACCTATCTTCTCAACAGGAACATTTTTTTTCTTTTAATCTTCTTGGAATAACTCCATTATGGGGCTTTGTAGACTGTGGCCTTCTATTATAGAACTCTACAATTTGAAACTGAGTTGACCACCATCCTACAATCCTCAATAAAAGGAGGATCATTCTCATATTAATTATTCACCTCTGATCTATTACCCATAGAAATGTAGTATCATCTATTGGGGTTCAACAATTCCGGGATGAAATCTATAACCATACCAGCAAAAATGCAATGTTCTCCATCCATGGTCTTTTGGTCCATTCTAATTGGATTACCACTACAAGAGGAAGTGTCATTTAAAATCCTTAGATCCCAATACTCCCAGTTCAGACCATAAAACCTTATCCATGTCTAACATTAGATTTCCTAATATTTAAGGGTTTGAAATTCATATCCCATTCATATTGACTAAAAATTGTATTCCTCAACTGCAAATTTCCAAAAGTCCATGCTAAATTCATAGCTTCCCTGGTTTTTCAGATGATATGAAAACAACATCTCCAAATGAGAATTACCATCCAATCCTTGTTTCCCCAGTACTGAGAAATATGATTCATAATCTCAGCATACAAATAGGTTCTATCACACTTTGATAAAATATCACGACCTAGTATTGAAAAGATAAAATCAACAATCCTTTACTGATTTTCAAGGATATCCATTGGGACTCGATGCATCAGTAGTCTCAAAATATGAATCATTTGGCCAAATTGGAATATTTTAAAGCATTGAGAGAATATATCATGAAATAAGAGTATATTAAGTTCTAGATACATGAAATCCAATGATAAATCACTAAATTCATTTCAATTATCATTTCTATCCCTGAAATTTTTCATCAATGGATCTATGGATGCATTTCATTCATCAGTCATTGATTAAATGGAATTTGTTTCATTTTCTTACCTTACTATTGTTTTACATATCTAGTTATTAGAATGGAATATTTTATTAGTTCTTTACTACCCCATGTTCATTATTCTCATTATATCATTATTGTTCCCCCATTATGTACCATTACAATGAATTTAGTCTCACACTTAATATGTTTTTCCCCTGGTTCAGAAGAAGAATTGATTTAATACGATTTCAAGGATGTAGTTTGTCTTATTTTATTCTTTATTGTGATTTATTTTATATTTCTCATTGTAATATTGGTATGGTTTATATGATATGGTTTCCAAAACAACTAAAATATTTGGTTCCTTAGAATATGAGGCTTTTATATATGACAATGTAATAAAGTAATGCAGTAGCTCCGGCCCTTCTAGGATCAGGGAGATAGAGTTGATATCATAGTAAGTACAATAGTATCATTAAAAACACGATTTAGAATAATTATACTAATGAATATAACCTTTCAATAGAATTTGAGGATAAGTATATATGAACATTCTATAATTTTTGAATGGTATATATTATTTGTTTATTTTGAGAAAAAATTATCTGTCTGGATACTTCAAGTGGATGTAATTCTAGAATAGATGTACCTAGGGGTAACAACTATAACAAGGTGTGATGGGCCTGACTCGGTGAAACCTAGTTTGTGAAAAAAGGACTTTATTGTATACCTGTTTTGACACTCCCATGGGATACTCTTATGATAATTCACATTTTAATTACCATCCATTATAATAGATTTTGACATGAATATATATGTAAAAACCATGTTGATTATATTGAGATTTTTTATGAAAACAAAATTAATTTTTTATTATTATTTAAATAATTTTGGGATTATAAATTCTGTCTCATACTAATATGATAGAATTTTTCATATGTGTTAATTTAAAAAGGCGCTTAGTATAAGGAATTTGAACATCCCAAATTAGTGTGATCCAATAATCAAGATGGATCATAAATTTTATAGTCTTTAGCCAAAATTTTGAAGTTAAATGGTCTTCCATGTATTATAATTATATAAGGAAAAAGTAACATGTGCTAACCAGTTCTCTATGTACTATGTAAATGAAGGGAAGAAAGACAATAAAGGGATAATGGAGAAAAATATGGATAATGGGAAGAAAGGAAATAATTAGTTTCCAATATATGATAATTGTGGAAGGAAATACACTATTAAAGCATAAAATGAATGAAATTATTCAACATATTTGAAAAAAAGGTCATCGTGATTTTGAATTCTAGGGTATAAAAAATGCTTATGATGTAAAATGATTCAACTAAATAGATATGAGAAACTGTGCATATCAATTTCTCAAGATGAAAAGAAATATACCACAAATTATACTAATTGATAATGGTCAGGATATGTTACTTCTATAGATAAAAAGGAATGATTAATATTCTAATTGATGAATTATGTCATATTAATATTTTATCAACAATGTACTAGTAATATGAATTATTTGATATATGATTATTTTACTTCAATACGTATCCATCGATGATTTTTTATCATGTGTTTAATTATACTAAGAAAAATAATTTTCTAGAAAGTTAGTATTTATGGAAAACACAATGATAAGTTAAATATAACCCTTCATATGTTCATTATACTATGATAAGGATATTATCATAAAGAGATGATTTATTTCGATAAATTTAATTAGATGGTAATGAATACATTGGAAAAATTAATGGTTTTTTGAAAAAGTGGTTATTCTATCATTTATGGAGATTAAATATATTTTGGATTTACAAAATATATCAAATAGCATGTGTTTTACTTATTGAATAAGAAATTATTCATGTTATTAATTACGTAATGTGGTAATTACAGTCATTTCGATATTTCAAGAGAATACCAAATGAATGTTGCCACATTTATAATATGTGATAATTAAAGAGTTACATCATATTAATTAAATGATAATCATAAGCTCATTTTTTAATTAAATTTAACATACTTATAATGTTTAGATGATCATATTTTTAAAACTGTAACCATTTATGAAATGCATTATATTGATAATTGAATGATGTTTTAGAGTATAATTCATTAAATAACCATATGATGAAACTAGTGTTATGAAATAAATTCAAAATAGGTCACTACATAGCCATATAATATGGTTGTTCTTCTATAAAAAAATAATTAAGTATATTAAGACAAATTTTAGTGGGTGAAATAATTCCTCGTCTATTTGAAAAAATATTTTAAATAAAAAAATGCGTCCTTGCATATTCATTTTGAATTAATCAAATGGATCCTTAGATCATTGTTAAATTATGGTTTAATGATCAATAACATTCTCTTAACAATATTCTCTATCACTCTCCATCATAACTTGATTGTTATATTTTTCATCTGTATCCATGTCACCATTTCCCACCTATGTTCTCCTACAAGGGAACCCTGTTACATGGCCATCATACTTTCCTTTTTATATTATTGAGAATATTTAATATTAACACTATTTATGATGCTATATTTTCAATAATAGTTTATCTTGAAATATAAACCTCTTTATTATTATAGTCATATTTAAATTATGGGGATGCGATTTAATTTACGTGAGGAGAATGTAACACCCAGAAATTCTAAAGGAAGGAAATTGAATTTCATAGCATGTATAACAAACAAAACAAAGCATGTAATGTATTTTCATATTTTGATACCATAAAATATATTTACTTTTATAAATAAATTTAATATATTCTATATATTTCAATACACAGAAAAAATATGTAATCTTTCATTACATGAAAGACCATGTTTTAACCAAATAAAAATAAATTATTATATTATTGAATTATAATATAATAAGACATAAATTATTCATTAAGTTATAATTGATAAATAGAATCAACTAACATATGAAATTATATGGTTTACATAAGTATAAAATTAATTCATTAGTAATAAATTTTTTATAAATGTATATAATATCAAATTCAATATAAAAGAATTTTTTTCATAAAAAATGCTTTTATACACCCAAAGGTGTTTATTAATAATAAATTAATGTAAATAATACTAGTGGAGATTTTTAATGATATATATATATATTCAAATAAATATTTTTCATATTTATGAAAAATATTTTATTGGCATAAGATAAGAATAAACCAAATTTTATTCAAAAAAATGGTATTTTTAAAAAAGAAATTATTCTTCCATTTAATGTTTACCCCATTTGGAATCCAATTTTTTTTTAAATTTATAGAATATATTTGTAAAAACAGACATCTAATTTTAATAATGAACATAATAATTATTATAGGGTTAATGTTCAGTATCTTTTAATTAAGTTTGTTTACTAAATATTGAAAAATAATGAATTTTAATTGAAAACTACTTTTTTATAGAATTTATTTATAGGGATAAATTAATTTTATAAATAGTTTAAAAGATTACGTAAATTTATTTTCATTCATTTAAATTAATTTAGTTAATTTTAAACAACTACATATTGAAATGGAATGTAAACTGTTAGCATCCTTTTGGACATTTTTACATTAAATTCATAAATTTTGGTCTTGTATGCTGGGTTAATTTTTAATTAATTTGGAAAAAATATGTTATTTAAATATGAAAAAATGGATCCCATTTTACAATAATTATATATTATAATATTTAATAATGTATACTTATTATTTTCACGATAATATTATTGAATGAAATTAAAAATATTTACAAAAATTAACGTTAAAAAATCCTTAATAATGTAGTAAGCCACAATCCTATAGGCCCAAATCATATATAAACATATCCGCTGCCCATATGTAGATATTATTATCCATTGGATAAAATAATGAAAAATATGTTACCCACTTCCAATGGAAAAAAACGTGGTTGTAATTCCATTTCTAAAATTTTCAAGAGTGTCACTCCCCTTCCACTCTAAAAAGGCCTCTTATCCTCCCACTTCCCCACACCTATGAAGACAATTTCAATCAAACAATATCTGACAATATATATATTTAAAAAACCCCCCATATTCCTATAATCCTCCAATTTTTCATAAATTCATTCATGAATGATCTTTGGTGCAAGGAAAATAGAGTTACCCAAAAAAGAGGTAAAATCATTCATTAAGCTCTTAAGTTTTATTTCCATTCTCCACACCCTAAAAATTTATTATGAAACACATAAATAAAAAAATATCCTAAATAAACTAAAATGTTTTTATGAATATTTTTATACCTATACTCACACACACATCCCACTAATTGGTGACAAACTTACAATTTTTGTGTACAGTGCACTAGCACCTCACAAAACGGTGATTTCTATTTTTTTCCTTTACAACCTTTCACGTTTGGTAATTTTGATGGAAATTATGTTAATATATGTTATATATTTATTCTTTATTTAATTATTCTTATGTAAATATTTTATAATGAATTCCCTTAAAATTTATATTTTATTAAAATATGATAACATCGTTTGTTAAAGATTGTACTACCGCCTCATCGAAGAAATTTGATTCGTTCAAAGTATACATTGAACGTATAAAAAATATATTTAATTAAGAATAATTTACAAAAAATAAATATATATGATATTCATGACATAATTACCTTTCTTGAAACATAATCTATATATTTTTATTTATCAGCTTTTCACACATTTAAAATGTGACAATATTGTTTTTGGATGTATGAACTACCGCCTCCTCGACATGATAAGAAATAATTTACATAAAATTAATTATATATAAAAATAAATAGGATTATATAATATTTTGTTATGATATAATTATAAATTTTTAATCATTGAATTTACTTACCTACTTTCTATAATGATCGTTGAAATATCGGAATGTTACTCGTGAATAGGTACATAATACCATCTCTATGGTTGTATCGTTGGTTCATTTTTTAAAACCATATTGAATGATTTGTATTAAAAGTATAATTGATTTATAAATAAAAAAATATTCCATGATTATTATTATATATATTTTTATATTCTGAACCCTTTGACCATATTCATCCTACCAAATTAATTTTTGTCAAATAAACAGAATGTAGTCAAAACACTCGATGTAAACTTAGATGTTTTATTAGTCATTTTCATAAATGTTACAAAAAAACTAATAGTAATAATAATAATTGAAAATATTATAATTAAATTAAATAATTTACAAAATTTTATTATTTGGGAATACAATAACACACGTGGGATGTCATACTCAAGGTAATGGACTTTGACTCTATTATCATTTTATATGGAATTATTTGTTATTATGAACCATTTAATTTTTATATGGTGTATATAAATCTATTTGACCTGTTATATAAGGAATATCCTTGTTTTAATGTTATTATATGTTTCATATAATGTTTTTACTTCATGCGGATTATGATTCAAATGTTTCAATTTTGTGTGGGAATCATTTAAATGTTTAAAGATTATTATCATTAAGAAACTTTTTAATGATATCTCAAAGGTATTTAAATTCATCAAAGTAAAAAAACTATTTTTTAGACAGCATAAACTAGGGAATTATTTATAAATAGGTATATTTTATTTAATATAGATATTTTATGATAAGGAACCTTTTTTACTAATTAAATTGATTATTCTATATATAAGGGATGCTTTGGACTTATAGATACTGGCATGGCCTAGTTATAGGTATCCCCTTGATGCATCAATTGTCTCATGAGATGAATGAGTAGAAAAATTAGTATATTTAATGCTATCATATGGATAGTTCTTGATGGTATTTTGGTTCATCTTTTATATATATTTTTTATCATATTAATACATTTCCTTCATTTCATTTATCATTTTTATCCTTGATATTTTGTATCTCTATATATTTGACTGCATTCCATTATTATTTCATTGATTATATGGAATTTATTTCAATTTATTAACATTCCATATTGATATTTACTTATATATTTATTTGAATAGAATTTTTTATCAGTTATTTACCTCTCAATGTTGATTATTCTCATTATCACATTATCTCTTCTTTATTAAATACCCTAAATGATCATTTGATCTCACCCTTATACTGTATCTTTTCCCCAGGTTATGAAGAAGAAATATTTTAATTTTCTTTAAAGTATTTAGATCTTTTTTTTATTATTTTTAATGATTTATTATCTATTTTCATATATAAATGGGTATAGTTTATTTAATATTGTTCCATAAAATAGCTAAATTTTTATGTCTCTCCATATCTAAAGCATGAAGCTATGATAATGATATAAAGTGAAGAACCAGATTTGTATGTTCTAGGGTTAGGTAACTACATATGAAACCCTTATTTATATACATGTGAACACTCCAATTTCTATCAATAAATTTCTTGGATGTTTCCTTCAATATTTTTTATATGATCGTAATTGTTGTATCTTGTTATTCTTCTTTGAGAGGTACCATTTTTCTTGTTTTTAGTAAACCTATTATTCTACATATTTCCCATTAATATGCTGGTTCTGAGAAATTTATTCATTGTTTCTATGTTATATAAAACAATATAATCATTTTATGATGTTTTTTGGAAACCATTTCAATTTTTATACAGAGCTAAAAACCATTCATGAACTAGTGAATAGTGAATTTTTTATTATTAATAAAATACATTTCATACTAGGATAGTAATTTTAATTGTATTTAAATGATATAAAACACATTATTATTCAACATTCATTAATTTTTGGAAAAACCTCTTCATTTTATTGTTTTATGATAAGGAAAATATTTACCACTGAATATTACATAAAAACATATCTATTTTATGTGTTCAATTTCTCCATCCTCTTTAGTATTCTTGGACAATAACTACCATTAATTTTTATACCCAATGATATAATATAAATATAATATTACCTTTTTTACTTTTATCACATCATAATGCTAGAAATGTCATTTTGAATGACATAATCCATTTCAAAAATACCATTGGATTAGTAGTTCCACTAAAGGATGAGGGCTTCTATTGCATGAATTATTACAATATATGATTATCATGTCATGAAATTTTATGTTTCTGTATTTTTACATGGTTATTATAAATATCATAGGTTATATTATTTATTATCCCAATGATATTTACATCTATAATAGTAGATTTACTGGATGTTTTAGTTGGGAAACATGTACTTTGGCCATAAGTATTGATTCCGTACATTGTTCCATGTTCCATTTTTATAAAATGTCATATATAATAAATTATTAAGAAAAATTATTTGTTTTATAACATTATATATAATTCTAAAATATATGTATCCCTTTGAATAAATTAAAAAGTTATTTGTTTTAAATATAAAAGTCAATAATAGGTTTTTTATGGAATATCATTGAATCATAAAATTACGTTGTAATTTGTATAATTGTTTAAATAAAAATGTAAATTAAACCTAATAATATCCCATAAGATTTTCAAACTAGGGGAACAATTAGGTATCATTCACCATGAACAATAGTGATTGTGATGATATACTCGACAAATTATTTTTGGGGTAATTACCCCTAAATGCATCTATCCCAAAACCACATCCATTTCTTGTATCCATCGATGGATTGATTTCTTGTTAAAAATAATATCTCAATAATAGATAAATTTATGATATTATAAAAAATTTGGAAGCATCATCAATGTCTATCATATTATAATATTTATGAATTGATTACCTCCTAAATCTATTTCTCAAGGTTTCTCTGAAACGTCCTCTAAAACCCATTACAATAACCCCCACTGAAACACCCCAAAGTTAGTGTCCTCTTAATTTAATTGGATTAAATACAAGAAATATAATCTAGAAGGGATGATCAATATTTCATTATATGATATCTATAATGATTCATGATTCCAATTTGGACTTGTTAATATAATATAAAAAATAATAAAAATAATCTTTCTACATTCCCTAAAGTCATTCAAATATGTCATCTTCAAAACAAGAGGGAATGAAAAAAAGGGTGAGCGCAAATGACTAGTAAGGGTTATGTAAAAAATAATATAACATGAATAAATAATGCATAATCAATATGTAAAGGTATATAACACAAAAAATTTTCAATTTATTCTATAACTTTAGATTAAGAAGAATCATTGGATAATATCAATTCTTTACTCTCATAGATAATAATAACTGAATTCTCAATGATGGAAATTCATTATATAGGATTTCACAATCTCTGAAATCATGATATATTTTCCATAAATTAATTATACCATGATAATTTAATTGATTTTTTGGTATATACCAATAACCCCTTTAATAATTCTTACCACCGCATTATCCCCATGTGATCGATCAATATATCCAGGGGATACCTATAATGGGGATGCACCTTTCATTGCATGTAAAATAAATTCCTCATATATTCAATGATAAATTAAATTCATAAATATTATTTCTTATGAATAAATTTATATATTGAGTAAATAATATATATTCTTTAATATTTTAAACATTCAATAAAAAAAGAGTAGTTGAACTGTAACACCCTGAGATTTTGTGAAATATTTTTTTTCAAAATAATTTTTTATTTCGATTTTTTTCATTTCAAATGATAGTAAAAATAGTTATATATATATATATATTAATACTCCAATTCAATCACTCCTTCTATACAAAATACCAACTTGGCTTTTGCTACACTCAATACAAACATCACTTTCACTACAAGCATCAACGACTTGGTGTGTGATGCACACAACACTGAGTTTCTTTGAAACATATATATGTAAACATTTACATAATTGAGATAATTATATCCTAATTATTTATCATAGTTTAATTAATAATAATAACTACTTTACAAAAAAAATTATAAATTTTTTATTATAAATAAAACAATTCGATAATGAAAGATGTTATTTTTGTAAAGTCATTCTATGTTAAAAAAAACTGTTTTCTCAAATGTACCACATATAATAATGCAATTAATATTTTACTCCTTTATAATTTTAATTTTATAAAAAAACATCAATACTTAATTCCGAACATAAAAATAATATTTAGGTGATTTTTTTGGATTTTTCTAAGAAACTTCTTGTTTTTATAAATAGTTAAAATACTGCTTTTAGATAAAAATATCTTTTTGTCTAAGAAATTATTAAGTATAAATTATATTATAAATTTCTTTAAGGTAAAATTAGATAAATATTAAATCTATAAATTCAATTTAGTTCATTATAACCAATTTCACATTGAAACTAAATCTAAAATCTTAACAAACTTTTAAAAAGTTTCCAACATTAAAACCCAGTTATTTCATCTCATCTATGGGATTAGTACTAATCATAATATTTCTTAATCTGTGAACTGAATTTTAAAAATCTAACATACACCATTGTATTCGTTCAAATATGTACAGTTTAATAAGACCATGTTAATTTCTAATCAAAATGATTTGCAAAGGTGACTGAAAATAATAATTATAGTTAAGTCCAAATTAATCTTAATTAGGGACTAAACCATAATATTAAGGTTCCCAATGACCTAGACACTTGTAAAAAACCCATTTAGGTCCATATTTTAGACCTAAACCTTTAATCCGTATGATCTGTTTGTTTGGTATAAGTTTTTTTATGACAAACCCTGACCTCAGACACCCTTTTATTTTATTCATCTTGCAATCTAACATCGTTTGGAAATGTTTAGATTGGGGACCGATTAAAAAAAAGTTTGTTTACTATTATTGATGGATTTAAAAGCAGCTCATGGGCATTGTATGTCTGGAAGTAACCAATTGGTTAGCCCATGTGTCATGTGGTTACCCATTACCACAGTAAATAAAAAACATATGAGAATGAAATAAAGTAAATTTAAAAAAATAACAATTACATTATTGTGAATATTAAAAAAAATTATTAAATTTTTTATTAATTTTATTATCATTAATATTGATATAAATATAATTGTTATTCAATGGTTATTAGTGATGATATTATTTAAATGGAAATGAATAAATGTATTATTAGGATTGTGATTATTTTTTTTGTCATTATTATTATTATTATCATTAAGATTATTATTGATGTTGTTATGACTATATAATTATTAATATTATTATAAATATTGTAATTATTTTTATTTATAATTATTAATATTAAAAGTTTTATTGATAATTAGTATCATTATTATTATCATCCTTAATATAATTATTGTAATTAATATTAACATTATTATTATAATAATAATAATAATTAATTTTTTATAAGTTTTAAATTAGGTTTTTAGAAGACCCAAGAAGGCCTTACCCCTTTCATGATTCTCCAATTATTTTTTAAGGTATGGTCCTTAGACCCCTTCTCTATCACCACTATGGAAATTGTTTCACTTTCAACAACTGGTATGGTTTTTTCCAACCCTAGGGTGTGATGATAATACCTAATTTTTGTGTTCATCATTAATATGGTATAAGAATGGTGTCATGGGGCCCATTAGTCCACAATCTAGAATATTCCACCAAGGGTGAGGCTAATGGACTAAAATTTGATTTCCACCATCAATTATGTTAAGAGTCTAAACCTGCTAATTGGGTTTGCACTGATTAATTTTAGGTCATATGGTTTATGTGAGTCCCTGGTACTTAATTGTATGTGGGCTGGTCCTCACTTAAATAACTATGGGTGTTGATTTCTTTTTTTAAGGTGTGGATTTAAATTCCATGTGTATGTGATTTTGAGGAAGTTTTTGTACGTGAGTATGTGACAGTTGAGTTAAAAATCATCGGCATGACCAATTATTTATGGTAGGTGTTTCCATCCTTTATCTTTCCAGATCAATCCATAAGAACATTCATGATTTCAATAAATTTATAATTGTTATTCGAACCTCCATAATAATGATAATTAAATCATTCTAGTGTTTTTATATGTGTTATATTTGTTAAAAAATATATAATATATTTATTTGATTATGAGTTGGTGTTTCTAAGATTTCATTTCCAATTTCAAACCATATTCTTCTTAGTTTGTGTAAATTAATTTTTTAAACATGTTTCACTTCGTTATAGTAATGTTAATTCATTTATGGAATCATTTTCTAGTTGGTTGAATTGGTTAAAAATAAATTTTTCAATATTCGTCTTATAATTTCAATGTCCATGCCTATCTAATTTGGATGGAATAAATGATTTTATTTTTCAAATGGTGTTGTTAATTGTTTTGGTGGTATTTTCTTACAGAATCATTTTTATTTAAATATATTGTCTTGTGTTGGGTTGGTTTTATTATACTATTTATTTTTGGATTTTATGTTTTCTATGTTAGTGTAAGGTTTTGATTAGTTTTTTGTTGATAAAACGTTAATTATTCTTCAAATGGTGGAAATCATGTTTGTCGTTGTCGAGTGGTTTTGTATGTTTTCATCATATTTTTGGTAAAAAATGAATTTTAAATAAAGGACCATTTGGTAAACCTGAGTCTTTTTTTGTGCATGTGTTTGGATCGTAAGAGCCCATTTGGAATTTGAAAAAAGTAGTATTTTTGTGATACTTTGGGTAATGGTTTTGAACATGACAAGTTAATGTCATATTTGGAACATCCATATTTAGTGTAATGATTGTTTTTACTCTTTTAATGGATGGTGTTCTGGTAACTATGTCTTGATTTAGATAGATTAATGTTTCTTGAAATGTTATAAATGATTTTGAGGTTAGTAAGGCATGATGGCCAGGTTGGAACCTTAGATGATATTATGTGAATATGGGATACCAGTATGTGTGTAAATATTTATAGGGAACCATTATAGGGGGATATACAATTATTGGTTTGTGGGTTATCATAAAGAGTGTTTGTGTTTGGGATAGACAAGTGTAGAGACAGTAGTTAAGGTGAGTCATGCATGAGAGGTCCTGGTACGTACACAGTATTACTACCACCTTGGGTTCCCGGGAGACTTTTAGTTGATTGAGTTAAGGTTTCATACCAACCCCAATTAGATGGGACGAAGCCCACTGGTATGTATAGAGGCTAGATGGGGAGTGCCACCAGTTTTTTTGTGAGGACAATGATTTTTTTATAGACAAAGGGGATTTACCATGAACTGGAAGGTGGTTTCCAATCGAGTACATATAGGGGACTTTTAGGGATTTTTAGGATCATCCATGGTTACTCAACTATTCAAATTTCTTGTTTATTTTTAATTGTAATATTTTATTTCAATCTTGAATTGTTTACCTATTTACATTAGTACACCTTTTGTATCACTTTCCTTTATTTTTATTTACAAATAGCAGTTGGTTATGGAAATTATTTATCCATGTGATGGATATTAAAATGGGGAAATGATGTTGTTTTATTAAAATTTAAAAAATCTGTTTTATAACAGTATTTTAAACTAGTGTTTATGGACTGCATTGGGAAGTGCCACTTTTTGATTCTACAATTTATATTTTGGAATTACTACTGAGTATCCAAGTTCTTATGCCAATCCTATCTTTTCATTTGTAGGTTCACCTCTTAGTTAGATTTCTAGTCTAGCTTCTTATAATTAAAGTAGGGGTTTTATTATGGTTGAAGGTGATAATGAGGTCACATGGAGATCTCATGCAATGTTTTAGTTTTCTCTTTTTTAGTTTCATATATTATTTTGTTGTAATTTGTACATTGATATGTTTTGTTGTCATTTATGTCTGGTTGGTAGTGCTTCTTTCTTGTTTGGTTCTTTTACTTTGATACTAGTTCATTCTATAATAAAATTATTTATATGTGTATGTTTTGTTTCCTGACTCTATTTTCCATCCTTGGGAGATTATGAACGCCCTTCGGGACATGTTGTGGAACGTATTGGTTGACCATTTTAGGGTCGACCCATGCTGGTTCATGACCAAATGATACGAGATTATGTTGTTATTATTTGGGTTTCTATTATATAGATATTTGGGCGATCATGACTTGAGAGGTAGGTTTAGGAATTTCATCATATACCCTTGCTCATTTGGAACCTCATGGCACTAATAGAAGTCCTGGATTTTATTCATTTGTATTGGGTTATTTTAGATTAAAGGATTATAGGTTAGGTGGTATGGTGTCCCGTTGTGGCCTCACATGGTGTGGTGACCCATATAGAGTCAAAGTTCCCAGTTCAAGGCCCTACATGGTTTATGAATTACTTGGGTCATATCCCACCACCATGTCATTAGGTGAAAAAAAGACATTATTTTCTCATTCTAATGGATTGACATTGATTGTGTTCAGTTTTCATTTTGGTTGATGCGGGTGAATTTTAAAATTTGAAATGATTTTGAAATGGAAATGATCATTCTATCTAGTAAATGCATTTAAACTAGAATCGTGGATTTTAAAATTAAATCTATTTTCTGTGAGAATGGGGATTTGAAATAGAACATGGTATTCTTTATAGAAATTGATATATTTGTTGGTATGTGTGCAACATGAATTTTGGAACAAGAGGATTTTATTAAATGAATTCACATGTGACAATTCAAAACATACCCTTGGTGAGTTTCAAAATATAATAAGGAATGGTTGTTTTGAAATGGGAAATAATATTTTGGGAATTGAATTTGGTTTACAATGATGGTGTCGGTATTTCAAATATTGTTTGCAAATGTGGTCATTTTGAAAATTTCTATGAAATGATATTTTTTGAAACATGTTTTCTGTTGTTCTCATGATTTTTGGGCTTCCTAGAGAGTTGTTTTGATCTCATGGTGTTATTTTTTATTATGTTCTAGGCTTAATGATATTTTCAAGATGTGTTTTCCATGTTTTTTAGGATGTTCTACCTTGGAAGTCCCTCATGGCTACCAATGAGTCCGGTCCAATTTTGGTATACTTTCATGTGGTGCATGTTTATCAATGTAATTGAAGTCTGTTAGAGGTTGTTCTATGGTTTGTGGAGATATAGTGTGCATTTGGGTTGTTTTTAACTCCCGAGGGTGTTAAGGTCCGTACCATCTCTTTTTTGTTTGAGGGTCTAATTTTATCTTATTAGAGATATGATCTCTAATATTTGTTATAGTTTAGTGTGTAATTTGTGGTGGTCAACTCTCAAGAAGGTTCCACATATGGTAAGGAGTGAATGCCAGAGGAACCTATCTCCAAGAAGCTATCTTCATCGGTGTCAACTCCCAGTTTGATAAACAATTATATTTTGTTCCACAAGTATGTCCAATTTAGGCATTCTAAGTCATCATGTTGCATCCCTTTGAAAACATACCACCATTTTGGTTGTTTGAATCATATGGAAGAAGAAGGATTTGAGGGCCGGAGGATGAAAATAACTGACTGTGGGGTAGAAGATACTTTAACCATCAGGGCCCTAGTGACAGGACACGGGGTGAATCTCAAAGACTGTAAAGATTTACCAAGGGTATGTGGAACCACATCCTGGATCATGTTTTCATCTTTGGGATCAAAATACCCAAATTTTATTTATTCTATTCTTATTATAGTCATATTCTCATCCCTGTTGTGGGGGTGTGATAGTCGCATTCTACCACAATCCTGGAGGCCTTATCTACTCTTAGTTTGGTTTCAAATCATTTATATTTCATGAAGGTTATCTATCCTATGAATAAATGGACCTGTTCTGATTTTTATTTTGGTCCTATTTCTGTTTTTGGTGTAATTTTCAGTTTCATGAAATTAATGGGTGGTGTTTTTGTTACCTTTCATAGTTTGGGTGCATCTTCATAGGTTTTCCTCTAATGTTTTCAGATTTGTATGGGAATCCTTTGACCTAGTGTCCCTTTTTTCCTTTTTCCCTATAATGATTTTAATCCTAGTGATTGAGTTTTTTTGATATCATCGAGAAAATGGGTTGAGTTTGGGTTAAGAATTACATAGTATCTAGTTTCGGTGAGGATTTTATTCGGTCGGCGTGGGAGGTTTTGAGTTAATTTCATATCAACATGTAGCTCGTCCATTTTATAACAATCTTTCCATTTAAGCCTTGGGTGTTTTGTTCAGTCCTTGTGGACGTGTATAAGTAGTCTGCTTTACAGGTTCCCATGTTTCCCAACCCCTAGGGGTGGTGTGTTCAAATTTCAATGTTTTCGTGTTTTGTGAATTTTGGGGTGGGGAGAACCCTCTCATTTTGTCCCCTTGTTCTTCTTCCTTTTTTCCTTCTTGAATTTTTTGAGTGTGCCATGTGTTGGAAATGGTCACCCTAAGGATCCTAGATTCCCATGTTTTTTTTGCCATGGACTCAAGTTCTGTTAACTATTGGTTTAGTGTCTTTTGGGGGACATAATAACTATGTATTGGAGAAAATTGTAACACCCCAGACATAGAAACCATTTTATTTTATTATTTTCATTATCTTGAATTGTTTGTAAAATGGTAGTATTTGGTCCAGGTTTAAAAAAATGACATTTAATAATTCTGGTGGGATTTAGACTGGTGTGTAGGCATCACAAAGTTGGCTTAACCATGTGGTTGTCCCAGGTGTCATATAGATTCCCATAACAAAAAATAATAAAAACACTATGATAATGATATAAATAAAATTTCTAATACATATTAATAATAACAGTTTTGTTTAGATGAAAATATTTTATTATTATTAAAAAATGTTAATAATATTATTATCATTTTAATTAATATAAATATAATTATTAATTTGTTGTTATTAAATTTAATTCCATTTAAATTAAAATGAAAAAAATAAAGGTAATTATGGTAATTCTTTCATTTTATTCAATTGTCAGCTCATTCTCCATGAAAAAAATATAAAAAAATGAAAATAAAGTTGTGCCTTTCTGGAGCTTTACAAAATAATGAAAAAATGAAAATAAGGGGAGAACTATGATGAAATCAGTCATTGGATTCATTTCCTGGCTCATGTCCCATGTCATAAAAAAGGGGTGGTGTTGTGTTTCACATTGTTAAGGGGATTGAGTGAGGTTCATCCTGTGTTTTCACTTGGTTATTCATGCATTGTGCTTAAGAGTCCAACCTCCTCTTTCTAGCCTTGATTTTTTAATCATTTTCCCACCAACCCTAAGCCACATAATTCACCTGAAAAATTCCTCATGATTGGATTAATTTTCATGATTCGCGCTGTGGAGAGATAATAATTTTCATGAGCCTATGGTGATCTATGCACTTTCCAAGTATGAGCATAACTCTAGATACAATTTCTCTTGAGTGAAGAGTGACACAAATTTCAAGGTGCTGAAGGTTGTGATTGGGCCATGGATGGATTTATGAGGTTGAAAAAATTTAAATTTGAGGATTGAAAATGCTCGAAAATTGTTTTTTATAGAGGATACATGATGGAATTTCATTTTGGTAGAGATCATTGATGTTTTCTCATTATTAATTGTTTTGTGAATTTTGATTTGGATATATGATGATTGCTCGGGAGTGAAATGATTAAGTGCAGGGGAGTGATGAATCTTGAATATTCACATATTATATACTGTATTTCAATGTTGTAAATCCCACCAATGTGTTATTTTATGGGAAATTGTCACATTTTTATGTTTTAGTTGTATTTTGAGCTCAAATGCAGAAATGGCTTAATTTTGGGGTTTAACTGTTTTATTTTTCTTTTGTATTTTGGCCATAACATTTTCTAAACTGAACCAAATTGTGAAATTCCTTTTTTGTAGGTTTCCGTACATACATTTCCGCATTTCATCCTTCTGGAGTCCCAAATCAATCAGTCATTTGGAGGCCCAAAACTAGCTCACAATCCGGACCTCGAAAAAGTGTGCAGAATTGGAATGTTTTAACTCTGAGCTTTTATCTCGAAGCTGACCGATCCAATGGATCTGAAATTTAACATGGAGCATTAAGCATAATTAATTAACATCATTCATTAAGGATTACATGTCTGAATCAGCTGGTTTCAAGGACTTTAATGCATGGGAATTTGGAGTTATGGAAGACGAAGAGTCACTTTGGCAGATTAATGTTTCCGCACTAATCATGCCATAACTCCATCATACGTGGCCCAATCATGCTGAATATTTGTGGTGGTTCGTGGAATAAGATAGGGAACATGTTTCAAGAAGGGACCAAGTACCAAATATTCCATTTAATGGACTGAAAAGTCAATGACATCTGTAGGACATAATTTGAGCGAGTTTTCCTCGCCCATTTTACCTATAAATATATGTCTCTTCTCTATTTTACAAGGATAGCCATTTTCAAGGGGAAAGGTTGATTATATTTTTTTAATAGTTACTTTGAGTTTATATATATATTATCTTAGCTTTTCTCTTCATGCATCCTTTCTTACATTTATTTCATTTTATGTATTCTCCCTCCGTATTTCCCTTCTCATCTCCACTAAAAATGGAGAACTAACCTCGGTTCTTGTTTGAGGGACGAAATGGTTGGTTGATTGAGTTATTGAGCTGTAATTTTATTATCCTTTATTCAAAACTAATAATTTTGGTGGTGGATAAATCGATTACAGTGAGCAGTCGCCCTATTTTCTCTTCCACCAATTGCTTCTTCTCGTTTATCTATTTTCCTTCCCTTTGATATTTGGGTCGTGCATACGATAGAGTATTTCAACAGTATTGATGGTCATCGAAGAGGTCTCCTATCTGACTTTAGGAATAGAATTAACCTATATGCAGAGGTCTCAGTATGGGGTAATAAAAATTCAAATGATAAGGTCAGATGTGATAGGTCTTGATCACCTTATTGAATTGAATTTTGAGATTCTTTTTAAACAATTATATCTACCACCATGACCTCCTAAGAAAAACTGCCTTCTTTTTTTCTTCTAACATCATTATGTATTGAATTTCATTATTATATATTATATTTATTTTTTATGCATTTGATATTATTTCCCCCCCACCCCATTTATATTAGTATCATATTTTATATTAGTTAGTTTATAATAGTTACAATAGGAAAATAGTGTGTGTTAGCGGCCTCCTTGTGATCAACCCTAGGGTGTTCCACTATGGTTCATTTTTACATAAATAATAATTGAATTGAATTGTGGTTCGCGAAAAACCACTCTCATCACCTCACTACAGTAATTATGGGTTTTAAATGTTTTTTAAATTTTTTGGCGATAAATTCCAAGAGCACACACATTTTTGGAAGTGTGTGTACATGAGTTGGTGACAGTTTGAGTTAGAAAGCATTGGCTCAACCAATTATTTGATGTAGTAAATTCAATCCATTACCTTTCCTAATATTTCTATAGGTACCTTCATGATTTAAATAAATCTATAAATTTTATTCTCACCTCTATAAGCATGATATTTAACTCATTATAGTGTTTTTATATTTGTTAGAATTTTTAAAAATAACTATTAATTTTTTTATTATGTCTGTATATTTCAAGGATTTATTTTAAAATTTCAATAAATATGATTCTTGGTCTATTTTAATTAATTTTGAAAAAATATTTCACACCATTATTATAGGTATTTATCTTTTATGGTATCATTTTCTTGTTGAGGGAATTAGTTAAAAATATATTTTTCGATTTTATCTATAAATATCCATTTGTATGCGAAGTGAATTTGGTTTAAATAAATGTTTTTATTTTCAAATGACTTTTATAAATGATTTCGTGGTATTTTCCTATGGATCATTTTTATTGTAGTTTGGATTATGTTGTCTTTTTTATGAAACTTGTTATTTTTTATAGAGATGATTTCTGTGTTAGTGGAAGTTATTATTAGTTTGGTTTTGATAAGAAGGGAATTTTTCATAAATGGTGGAAATACAGTTTGTCACCATTGGGTGCATGTTTATGTTTTCAACTTATTTTTTTATAAATTGAATATGAAATAAATGACTATTTAGTAATCCTGAATTGTTTGAGTGTGTATGTTTGGATTTTAAGAGAATGTTTGGGATTGATAATGTAAAAGTGGTATTTGTGTGACGTTTTGGTTAATTTTTTTAAACATGACAAGGTAAAGGCCCATTTGGAACATCCATATTTAGTGTAATGATTATGTTAATTCTTTGAAATGATGGTGTTATGGTAACTCTATGATTGTTTAACTACATTAATGTTTTGTGAGAAAATTGAAATGGATTGGATTTCTATATGGTATGATTGTCTGGTTGGCACCTTTGATAATATGATGTGAATAAATCATAAAATTTTGTATTTATACATTTTTGGGGAACATATATCGGGGGATATCCCATTATGGGTTATCATATATACTGTCATTTTCTGGTGTAGGAAAGTGTGGTAATGGTAGGTAAGGTGATTCATGCCTGCGAGGGCCTCTTACTTACACAATATTACTACTGCCATTGATTCATCAGAGTATTTTAGTTTATTAAGTGGTGGTTTCTGTCTATCCCCATTTAGAAGGGTTGGTACCCACTAGTAGGAATACGAGAAAGATGGGGAGTGACACTAGTTTTCTCGTGAGTGCAGGCAGTTTGTTATGAACTATGGGGTTTCACCATACACTGGTAGTTGGATCTGAACTGAGTACTTCTAGGGGTATTCTACGTACTTCTAGGATTACCTATGGTTACATAAGTCATTACAATGTTTTTTTCTATTGTAATTGGTTATTTCTAGGTTGTGATGTTTACCAATTTATTTTACCACATATTTTATATCATTTGTCATGGTTTTCATTTATAAATGGGAGGTGGTTTTGGAAATTTTTTATCATTTTGTTCAATTTTTAATTGGGGAAATGATGTTGATTTAGTAGAATGTGTAAAACCTATTATAAAGTGGTATTCAAACTTTTCTTTAAGAATTTATTTGTGAATTGGAACTTTTTAATTATTTTGGTTTATCTTTTGGCATCCTTAGTGAGCCTCTCGGTGCTCATACCTATCCTATCATTTTAGTTATAGGATTGTCTATTGTTTGGGTTCCTGGTTCAGTTGCTCTGTGTTGTAGTAGGTTTTTTCTATCTGTTGAAGGAAACCACGAGGTATCACATAGATCTCATGGTAGTGGGGTAGTTTAATTCTTTTAGTTCTTATACTATTTAGTTATATTCTATAGTCAGATCGGTTTTGTAGTTATTTTTTTTTGGTTGGTTGTGATTAGGTATTATTTAGTTCTTTTACTTTGATCAAGGTTTTATTTGGGGAAGAATTGTTCTCAAATGAATGTTTTTATTTCTGACACTAGTTTCCATCTCTTAGGGGATCGAGAATGCCCCTTAGAACAAGTTGTTGATCGAATTAGGTGAAAAGTTTTGAGCCCACCATTGCTGGTTCATGAAAACATTGTGTCATGCGAGGATCGTGTTATTTTTGTTTTCTAGTAGATTGGGATTAGAGATTTTGGGACTCAAGAGGTAGTTGTAGGAAGGGGTGATGAACGCTTTATAATTATGAACCTCTAGTCACTAGTGGACGTCTTGGATTTGATACATTTTTCATGGGTTGTTTTGGTTTGAGGGATAACAGTAGAGGCGAGTCGATGTCCAATTATGGCCTCAAATGGGGTGGTGACCCATGTAGATTCCATCTACCGGGTTCAAGGCCCTCCGTCTGTTATGCATTACTTGGGGCATGCCCCAGCACCATGTCGCCGGGTAACACATGGTCAATAGTCTCTTGTTCTACAGAATCTTCATTGATTGAGTTATATTTTTATTTAGTTTGATTTGGATTCATGTTAAATGATGTATTAGATTCTAAAAAAGTATTGTAAATGTTTTCTTTTAAATTTTTTTAAAATTTAATAGAGTATTTTGAAATTTAATGTGTTTTGGGGTGAGAATGCTGATTATAATCAACACATGTTATTCATTACAGACATTAACATGTGTGTGGGTATTTGAGGAGCATGTATTTGGGAACGTTAGGATGGTATTAGATGAACACACACGTGAAGGTTCAAAAGATACCATAGGGAGTTTTTAGATTTAAATAGGAATGTTTGTTTTGAAAATGGAAAAGAAATTTTTGGATCTGAATTTTTTTTACAAATAGGGTTTTCTTATTTCGAATTTCTGTTTGAAATATGGTCTTTTAAAAAAAATTATATGAAATAGGATTTTTGAAATGTTTTTTTGGGTTCTGATTGAGTTTGTTTGGATTTCGAGCTGGTTGTTCTGAGCTCAGGGTGTTCCATTGGATTATGTTTTATGCTTGAGGGTAATTTCTAGTAGTATTTTTTGTGTTGTTCAGGATGTGCCACCTAAAATTCCTCGTATGATTTCTAATGATTCAAGCCCATTTCCTAGTTCCTTTCATTTATTTCTTATTTATTTTGGTAATCGATGTCTTTTAGAAGCATTTGTGTGGTTCTTGGAGATAGAATGTGTCTTAGGGTTAGTGGGAACTCCTGATGGTGTTAGGATTTGCAAAATATCAGGTTTCCATGAGGACCCAGTTCCAAATTAGAAAAGATATAATGTATCATCACCATTAGAGTTTTTTTGTAGTTAGTGGTGGTTGGATCTAACAATATTTACCCATATAGAAAGGAGTACTTGTCGGAGGAACCTATCTCCAAGAAGTTAACATCATTGGTTCCAACTCCCTGTTTATTGAATCATTCACTTATGTTCAACAGCTATGGAAATTTCAGGTATTTTACAATATCATTTATCATCCCTTTAAAATCATACCACAATTTTGGTCATTTGAATCATCGTAAGGAAGACGAAGTTAGGGGCAATTTGATGCAAATTCATGACTGTGGGGTAGGAGATGCTTCAACCATTAGGTCCCCAACCACAGGTATAAAGGTGAAGTTCCTAAATGGTTAAGAGTTTCCAAGGGAGTGTGGAACATCAGTCTGGATCATAATTTCAACTTTGGGATGGAAGTATCAATATATCACTTATTCTATTCTTCTCAATTCCATGAGATCATCATTGTTGAGGTGGTGTGATTAGCCCATTCTACCACACTCCATGTGGCCTTATCTACTCTTAGTGTCATTTCTAATTCATTCATATTCCTCGTAATATGTTTCGACAATGGATAAATAGATCTATTCTAATATTTATTTTGGTCCCATTTTTTTCGTTAGTGGAATGTTAGGTTTTGTGAAATTAATTGGTGTTGTTTTCAAGACCTTTCTTAGTTCATGTTCCTCCCCATGGGTTTTCCTCGGACTTTTTTTATCTTTGAGTGGATTACTCCATCCTAGTATTCTAGTGTACAAATTCTCCCCATGATAGATATAATATTGGTGGTGGAGTTTTTACATTAGCATTGAGAATTAAAGTTGAGTTTGGGCAATGAATTCCCTAAAATACGATTGAGGTGAACATTTAATTTCATCGGCCTAGGAGGTGTTGAGAAAATTTCCTATCCTCATCTTTTTGGGTCATTTCATATCATGATATCTATTTAAGTATCTCTTTTGTTACTCAGTCCCTGTCGAGGAGTAGAATGGGTCCTATTTGGGAGTTCCGGCATTTCCCCCCTAGGGGTGGTCTGTTCGGATTTCATGGTTTCCTCGTTATTGGAATTATTATGAATGGGAGGACCCTATCTTGTTCTCCCCTCATTAAAATGATATTGTTTCTTGTTGAATTGGTAAGGTGTCACATGTGTTGGTAATGGTCACCCCTATTCTCTAAGTTTCCTTTGGTTTGGTTTGGTTTGGTCTAGGACTAAATAGGTGTCAAATGTTGGTTTGGTGGATTTCTAGGAGAAAAATGTGTCTGCGGTGGGGAAAATTTTCATCCCTTTCCTCAGACACACTTTAATTTTATTCTTCTCATGTTCTCATATGTTTTGATAAAATATGGGCTTGGGTCCCAGTTTTAATAAAATTGCGGTTTACTAATTTGGATGGGCTTTGAACTGGTGCACAGGCATCACATGTTTGGCAGTAAAGGTGTGGTCGGCCCAAGTATCGTGTGGTTGGTCATTATATAAAATAATAAAATCATTATAGGAATTAAATAATGTAAATGTTTAAATCATAATAATAATAATAACATTATTGTGTAGATACAAATATTTTTTTTATTAAAAATTATTAATAATATTATTTTCGTTAAAATTGTAAGAAATATAATTATTGTTCCATTGTAATTGAAATTTTTTATTTTAAAGAAAAAGATTAAAATTATTATTAAAATTATTATTATTTTTATCATCATCATTATTATTATTATCATTACTAAAATTAATAATGTGGTTATGGTTATCTATTTTTTATATTATAATAAAAATTTTCATTAATATTATTTTATTATTTTTATTATAAAAAATGATATTAATAATAATTATTATTATTGTAATTAATATTTTTATTCTTATTATTATTATTTTTATAATTATTAGTTTTTTATAATTTTAAAATTAGTATTTTTAGAAGTCCCATGAGAGTCTTTCACCCTTAAGTGAGAATCACACAAGCCCCTCCCTATAACATTTTGTGTGAACAAAATCCATGGCTAAGACTCCTCTATCAGATGCTTCCATGGACAAGTCTCCTCGGTACGATCCCCTCCCCATGGACATACCACATTAAGGGCACAACCTCCTCTTGAGCGCGACCATCAACAGGTGTGCGCGAACTCTTGGATGAGACCCTGTAGGGTGTAACCCCCTTCCTCAAACCTCCTTCATTAGTAGATCATTGTTCTGATTTCATCATGTTTCTCCAATGATTTTTTGAGGTATGGTACTTATACCCCTTATCCTTCATCACATTTGAAATTTTTTTCACTTTCAACAATCGATATGGTTTAGGATGAACCTAGGGTTTGATGATAATACAAGATTATCTTGTTCTTACATTAATAGGATATGTGAATGTTTTCATGGGACCAGTTGGTCCATAGCACAACATACACCACAATTGGAGAGGTATATGGACTCAAATTTCTTTTCTTCTATTATTTCAAGTAATATTCTAAACCCTGTGATTAGTTTTTCTTCGTTTAACTTTTGGTATTATGGTTTATGTGAGTTGTTAGTATTTAATTGGTTGTGTGTTAGTCCTCAATGCACTAATTATGAGAATTGAATTTATTTAAGGTGTGACATTAAATTCTAATTGAGCATGCTTTTTTAGAAGTGCATGTATGTGAGAATATGGAGGTTTGAGGTAGAAAGCATTGGCTCAGCCAATTCTTTTAGGTAGGTGTTTCCATACAGTCCCTTCTCAGAGCTTTCCATATACACATTCACTATTTCAATAAATTTAAAGATGTTATTTTCTACACTATAATCATGATATTATACTCATGTTGGTGATTTAATATTATTTATAATTTTATAAATAGCTATAATATATTTCTCTGATTATGTGTGGGGTTTCCATTCATTCTTTTCGAATTTAAATCCTTATGAGGCTTGGGTTTTGATAATTAATTATTAAAACATTTATTTCACCATTATTATAATTACAGTTCATTTATGGTATCATTTTCTTGTCTGGGGAATTGGTTAAAACTATAATTTTTAATATCGCTTTAATTATGTCCCTTTCTATTCCTAGCCGATTTGGTTTGAATATATTTTTTTATTTTCAAAATGTGTTGTTAAATATTTTGGTGGTATTTTCATATGGAATAATTTTAATGGATGTATTTTAACATGGTTTGGGTTCTTTTTGTGAATCATGTCAATTTTTTGGAATATATGGTTTCTATACTAGTGTAAGGTCATAATTAGATTAGTGTTGCTAAAAAGGAATGTTTTCTTCAAATGGTGGAACGATCGTTTTGAAGCCTCAAGTGCATGTGTATGATTTCAACAAATATTTGGAAAAAATGAATTTGAAATAAAAGCCCATTTGTTAAAACATAAATGATTTGGTCTGTGTGTTTGGATCTTATCACATATTTTGGCATTGAAAATTAAAACTTGTATTTGAGTGATGTTTTGAGTAATGATTTTTAACAGGACTTGTTAAAGGCCCATTTGTCACATCGATCATTATTTTAATGTTTTTGTTAAATATTTGAATGCTAGGTGTTCATGTAATTGTGTGTTCATTTGGAAACATTAATGTTTTGTGAATATTTCTAATGGTTTTGATGTTTGTATGGAATAATGGCCTGATTAGTAACTTTGATAAAATGAAGTGAATATTAGATAAAAGAATATATGTATAAATTTATGGGGAACCTTTATAGGGGTATATCCCTTTATGTGTTATTGTATATAGTGTTTGTGTTTGGGGTAGGGATGTGCAATGATGGTAGATAAGGTGAGTCGCACATGCGAGGGCCTCCTACATACATAGTATTACTAACAACATATGTTGTTGGGTTAATATTAGTTTATCAAGTGATGGATTCATACCAAACTTAATTAAATTAGTTGGAACATTCTAGTAGGTTTAGAGGCTAGATGGTGAGTTCTTCTAGTTTTTTCAAAAGGTAGATCAATTTTTTATAGACTATGGGGCTTCAACATATGCCGGAAGGTGGTTCTGAACCTACTATATCCAGGGGTCTTTTATAGATGTTTAGGATCACCCATGGTAACATAACTTTTTATATTTACTATTTATTTTACATTATAATGGTTTATTTTCATCATGTACTATTTACTTTTTTATTTTAGCACAACTTTTGTATCACTTGTTTTTGGTTTTATTACAGATGGTCGTTTATTTTAGAAATGATTTATCCTTGTCTACGACTTTAAAATTATGAAATGATGTGTTTTTATTAACATTTGGAAAACACATTTTATAGTCGTATTTAAAACTATTGATTATGGACTAGAATAGGGGAAGAAAAATATTTTTTTTCTATGATTTATCTTTTTGAATCCCTACGGAGCATCTCGATGCACATGCATATCCTTTCTTTTCGGTTTGCTGATCTATCTCATCTTCAGGTTCTTGGTTTAGCTACTTTGTGTTTAAGAAGGGTTTGTCTTATGGTTTATGGTAAGCATGAGGTCACATTGATATGCCCTGGCTGTGGTTTATTTTTTATTCTTTTAGTTCTCAAAATATTTAGTTATATGTTTTACATATAATATTTTTATATTTATTTTTGTTTGGTCGATGTGTCTTCTAGCTTGTTTGGTTCTTTTACTTTGATCCTAGTTTTTTAGGAAAAATATTCCCATCGGTATGTTTTTATGTACGACACAAGTTGTCATATTGGGGGGATCAGGAATTCCCCATGAGGCATGTTGAAGAACATATCGGGTGACCCGTTCTGGGTCAATAAGGGATGGTTCATGACATATTAGGTAAGAATAGGTTCACACCTCTCATGTTGTTAATAATACCATGTGAGTACTTTTCCTTCCATATAAAAGTCCACCAACTCTACTCATTCATAACAGATATGAAACCATTTAAGATCATACAATCTATTCCCATTTAGCCTCCAAATGAACTTACCATCGACCTTGAAGCCTCTTTTCGGGAAAAAGGCTTCTCAAGGAAACCTCTTGTCACAACCCAAAATGATATACCCTATTTATAGGCAATATCTTCTCTGAAACTCCTTTCATTTATTTTCCTTCCATAAAACTACACTCTATTTATTCCATTATTCTCTTAAAAAACTAGTATATGACATATACTAGTATTTTTTTATGAAACTTTTCTTACCAAAACATACACACACCACCACTTAATAGATTATTAACATACATTTTCTGCGTACAGTGAACTACTTCATCACGAAATAAAGATTGTTCATTTCTCTTTTACCACCAATAATGATTTCTGTTATTAAAGAAACTCTATTTATATATGTAATATATTTTATTTCATATTGATTTATGTTTAATTATTCCTTTTTTTAAAAACATCTATTTACATTCCATTTGGTGTTATTATAGTAGTCTTGTTTGAGGATGTGTGGACAACTGCCCCCTCAAAGTGATACAATTCATTAAAAAAACATAGAATGTATTAGGGATTGGTTTAATGAAATAATATTATAAAAATGATATAGTAATTATACTAGAATAATTATATATATACAAATTTCTTTAACATACAATTTTCAATAGGATAATAAACATGGAAACAACGTTCCTGCGTACGTATAGCCTAACATCTCCATGAAAAGTGTTTTATATTTCATACTTATTTACGATTTAAATTTTAATAATATTAAAATAATAGATATAAATTATATTTATATCATGATTTAAAATTTTCAATTATGATATAATTTTAATGACTAAATATGTAACCATTTAAGAAACATGTGATGAACAAAGTAAATTTCACCCAAAGGGAAACCATAACAAAGGATCATTAAAAAATAGGAAATATAAGGTTGTAATAAAAACATATATGGTAAACATTATAATATTATTCCTTAATAAATGATTTATAATAAACTTATATGTATTCCATAGGAAGCTTCTACAAGTATGGAGAGAGTCATGCCACATGGTAAGGGGATTTCATCTTACATTTTATTTCTCTAAGAAACATGTTACGTCGACCACTATTTAATTTTTTTATTATATTTTAACTTACAAATATATTTATGGGTATCAACATATCCATTTTATGATCCTTATTTCATGGGTTTTATGTTTCAAACATTACCAAATAGATAAAATATTTTTGTCTCAAGTTTCCATTTTTGAGACTCCTCTTTTATTATTCAAATAAAATCATTCTTGAATGTGTATATACATCCATTTTACATGTTATATAACGATTATGGATATTTTTATGATATTATAATCCGCATATAATTTGATTTCATAAATAGAGAGTACGATCTCATGTTACCATGTTTGTAAGAACTTATTGGGACAATCTCATATTTTTTGAGATTGCTTTTGTTTATGTTCCATTTAATGAAATTTTATGATCAATCACTCATGGAAATTCAAGAATTTTATTCTCCTATTGATATACATGATATAATCATGAATTTTTACCATTTTATTACTTTTTGGCTAGAAATATAGTTCATAAAGTGCTTTTAAGAAATATCGACTTTACATTCCCTTTAGTCAAATATCTATGTTTACTAAAATGTGTTTCCAAGAATATTATACCATAATCCAATAAGAATTTAAATTCAATTTTACCTTTTTTTATATTATACAAATATTTTAATGTGAATCCTCTTGTCATGTTCCAATCAAGTCATTATTTCTATCCTTTTTACCATGAAAAATGAATGTTTTTTTAATTCGTAAAACATGTTCAAATTTACCCACTATAACACATGGACCCCAGTTACCCAGAGTTGGTGCATTATTACATAACATTAGCATGAGTACAAGGGATCAAATCCCAAAAAACCAATCAGTTCAGTAGACATGGATTTACTAGATACATTTATAAGTTTTACATTAGATTATAAAATAAAAAATAACAACATTGTCTCTATTGACCACATTCATATCCCTTAGAATATCCCGTAGACTATGCCTATAGGCCAGTCATAATATACATCTTCGTATCCTGCAATAAAATAAAACATATAATGGGGTGACCTCAGATGCTCTGCAAGGATAATAATATAGCATAAACATTAATAAATAAGAATAATCATTTAAGGAAATGTATAGGACTAAAACATATTTCATTTTAAAAAAATTATCTATGTAATATGGGAAATATAAATCAAATAATTCCATTTACTTATTCACATGGATATTCTACTCGTTGAATTATCACATGAAATATCAATAGCCAGTATCATAATGATTGAATGTATAACGTTAAACATCATAACCACATAGTCATGGCCTTATGCCAAGACTATAAATAATATTTTTTCAAGGCCTTGTGCAAAGACATTATTTTGTCTCAAAAGACCTACCAATGCAGTGAGGATATATATCAGGCTCCACCCTTCACTTACTAAGTCTAATGCATTACACATATAAAAAGGATTAAACATAACATAAGAATTCATATTAAAACTATCATATAAAATTTTAACATTGTATCTATAAACCATAAATGGTGTTAAAATAACATCTCAAGATTAAAACATATCATGAAACCTTTAATACAATATGGAAGTTTTTAAATATAATAAATCAATTTTCAACAAGATAAAGATCCATCCATGTATGTTGACATAGATGAAATAAAAACATTTTTATAGAAATATCTATTTCTATTTTGAAATAATATAAAAGTCACATCATTATAAAAGAAAACATTTATTTTGAAAATATTATTATAAGATTGTTTGGGAAGCTTCGACGATGTTATAATGGAAGAAAAGAGTTGCACCCACCGTATAAGTTAAAAAAATACATTCTTACCTTAATTCTGTCACAAATTCCATAAAGTACCTTGTTTGGAAAACAAAACAAAGATTCCTTTCAAAAATATATGGTCAAATAAGGGTATAAATTTCTTTAAACCATATTCTAGAATATAGTAAAAAAATGAATTACATTTTTAAGAAAACCTGGAAGTGGATGATAATGAGGACCCAATAGATATGTATTAACTACCTCGGATAAGTAATGGGATTTTACAATTATCCCTTAACTTGTACAATACTTAGTCGATGGTATGTTAAACTCTTATATAATATTTAAAACATTGTTATTAAATTATACAATAACTATATACATAAATATGATATCATATATGGTCCTATAATATTACTCTCTTAATAATATTTATGTAGTATCATCATTTCAGGTGTTAACTGATTTTTTTTCCTTTATATGCTTGGTTAGATAATACACGATTATTATGGATAGGATGTATTTGATTTATATAAATAATGATATTTTGTTAATAAACATTATTATTAATCATAAAATGAAAATTAGTCTTGAATTATTATAATGGGGAATGAATCTCATCACGTTCATGGATATAGTAATATGTACGTATGCACAAGAAACAATATCATTATATTGATTGTGAAATCATATGTAATTGGATGGTATATCATATATATAGAATAATTAAAATGTTATATTTATTATTTACATAATTAAACTCATTATTATACCCATTCAAATAATGAAGTGTTTGAATAACAAACTACACCACGACGTGGAGATAGTAAGACGTACATAGAACATATTGGGACTTTGTCATTTATAGGATGAATAGAATAGTGAATATGGTTGTACCATATTTATAATAACTACACAATATGTATAAGTAACTGTAGTTATTATATTTTTATGGAAACAAAAATGAAAGTGGAAGTGGATGAAGAAAAGAACTCGAAAGAGGGTGGTGAAATTATTACATCTTCTTCGGTTCATTCCTTTTGAGTTGATCGAAATTGAACCATAGGATGACATTATGATCAAATTAAGGACTCTAAGATGATTTTAGAGATTCTGGGAGGATATTTGGTCAGGCTTGGCTGATAAAAATGTCTTTGTTGGTGTGAAAATAATAGAAGGGGACGTACCCTTTTATAAGCGAGGTGACAGTTACTTTAGGAAAAAGGTTGATATATTCATTTATAATAAAATAATTTTCGGTTTCTAATGGCCCAAAAATGATTTATATCTTGTATATGGTGGTTATGGGTCTAAAAACTCTCATCCAATTTGTTTTAGATTGGTTTAGTTCACTATATTATCCATATCTTTTAGATTTAACTCTTAGTTAAATAGTTTGGCATTAACCCTGTCTCTTTTTATTCTTATATTATACGGTTAATAAACATACTATGAATAGAAAAGATATCCCAAGTGGTTCATTATTAATATATAAAACCTTATCTATGTCTATTTTATGAACCTTAGAATTTAGGAATATTATATCATTTAATAATATAGTATTTTTTTAAAGATTCAATTATGTCATTTTTACACTATTTAGTATTTTATTTTTTATAATGCTACAAAAACATTACCACTTAAAATAAAATTTATTTTATTAAACGTAACATATAATATTAACCTATAAAATTAGTGGAATTCATCCTAAGTCTCAATTTAAATTTATTTGAATAGTTATAATATCTATAATTTTAATATTTCATTAATAAGGTAATTATTGCATCATCATTGTGTCATAAATAAATTAAATTATATAATGTCTACAAATTATAAATAAAATAAAATTATGTAGGAAATATTTTTATCTTTTTAATTAATGTTTATAGTTTAATTAATATTGTGTGTAACCCTATAATAAAAATGATTTAGTTATTAAACATTGAACTTTACACTTTTAACTCTTCTTTAAATAAAATAATAATAAATGTCATAATCTAATCCAAGAGGACCAAAAGAATAATATTTTATTCCTAGGGTTTGTTTTGATCTAATTACACTTATAAAATAGAATTATGACTTGGGTTACCATAATTGTAATATCATTTTTACATTTTATTACTATATTTACTTTAAGCTGTTGTAAAGAAAAGTCAAAAGTTACTATTCACCAAAAATTATTTTCAAATTATTGAACAACAATTTACATAATGATATTAACCATGTTTTCGGGATTTTAGATATTAATCTCAAAAAGCAGTAAAATTAAGTTTTATTCAAATTTTTAAATGATCCAAGAAGGTGGGTAAAAGACGGTAAGAGGATCAATAAAATTTTATATATCTAAACTTATTATAAAATGAATCTAATTAATTAAATTGAACATATATAGGTATTATTTATCTATTTGGACCTAAAATAAATTATAATAAAATAAATAATTATTTAAATAAAAATTTGGTTTTAAACAACAATGTAGTGTTTTTCACTATTCATCAAAAATTTATTGTTTTTATAAATATACCAAAAATTCACCCTAAGCCAATTTTGATATTCCGAATCCAAAAACAAAGTCCATTTTGGAAAATAATATTTATAAAATTTCAAAACTTGGATATTATTATTCATTATAGCTAGTTTCATTGGTCGTGGTGTGTTAAACTCCATGTTGCGTACAATGCAAGCTACTTCCTTATTTAAAGAGAAATGTACCATGGAAGCATGGTGTGTTACATAATCCCCTCCTTAAAATAATTTTGTACTCAAAATTTATAGATTATTATTTTAAAAAAATATTCGGGTGGTTCTTCATCATAAGTTCCTCAGGATCCCACATTGCCTCTTCAATCTTATGATTTCTCCATAGATATTTTACCAAGATAGTAGTCCAGTTTCTCATTACATGTTCTCTGGTGAAAAGAATTTCGAAATGCTCTTCATAATAATATAGATCAGGTTCTATATCAATTTCATCATAGGTGAGTACATGAATTAGGACAGACATTTATTTTCTCAATAATGATACTTTGAACACATCATGATCTTTGGAGAGACTAGGAGGAATTTCCAAATGATAAGATACAAAACCTATTAGTTCTAGAATATTTAATTTTCCGATGTACATGTGACTAAATATACCCTTCCATCCAAATATTATGTACCCTTTCCATGGAGATACCTTAAATAAAACATGATCACTTATTTGAAATTCCAAATCCTTCCTCTGATTATCGGCACAACTCTTTTGCCTACATTGAGCTGCTTTGATGTGGGTTTGGATAATCCTCACATTTTCCATTGTTTCTCAACAAGTTCTCGGCCTATGAGTTTTCATTCACCAACATCGTCCCAACACATTAGTATACAACATCACATTCCATTTAACACTTCATATGGTGCCATCTAAATACATGAATGGAAGATATTATTATAGGAAAATTCAACCAAATGTAAATATTGATCTCATATACCTTGAAAGTCATGTTAGAAAGATCTCAACATGTCTTTTATGGTTTTAATAGTCTATTTTGATTGTATGTCTGTTTGAGGGTGGTAGATAGTGCTCAAACGTAGTTCAGTATACATGGCATTCTGATGACTTTTCTAGAATCATTATGTCAAATGGGGATCACGTTTAGAAACAATTGATAGAGGTACCCCATGGAGTCTTACAACTTCATTAATATATATTATTTCCAGATGTTCAAGCGGTAAACCTTCTCTTATAGCAAGAAAATGTGCTGACTTGCTAAGTTGATCAAGAATGACCCATTTGCATCATTCCTTCTATGAGGCTTTTGTAGCCCATGACAAAGTCCATCATAATATTATCCCATTTCCACTCAGTTATGGGAAGAGGTTTCATGACTCTTCCATGTCATTTCCTTCTAACTTTCACTTGTTGATAAACCATACATCTTGACACAAAATCAGCAATCTACCTCTTCATTTCATCCCACTGAAAATGTTCCTTCAAATATATATACATCTTGGTGCTCCCAGGGTGTATAATGAAATTAGATCTTCGAGGATCATCCAAAAATTCCCTTTTTAGATCAGGTTTGGTAGGAAGATAATGTCTCTTCCCAAATTTCAAAATTCCACCTTCATATATGAAGTCACTAAATCTCCCATTATTCAAAAATTTAATATTATTTTGAAACTCCAGATCATTAGTCTGAAAACTCTTTATCCGTTCTAGAAAAGAGGTTTTGGAAACCATTTGAAAAAGTATTTTTGTTTCACCTTCTATGGTTATTCTAATTTGAATCATTACTAGATCCATAAAAATAAGATCCCTTTCAACTCTCATCTTGTTCAAAACTCTATGATCCATTCTATTCAAAGCATCTTTCACATTATTTTCCTTCCCCCAGTGGTAGTGTATAGTGAAATTATAATCCTTGAGTAGTTCAAGACACATTCTTTTCTTCAGGTTGAGTTCTTTCTTTGAGAAAATATACTTCATACTCTTCTGATAAGTATAAATCTCACATTTTCCACCATAGAGATAGTGTCTCCATATTTTTAGATGAATGATTAGAGCTTCTAACTCAAGATCATGAGTAAGATAGTTTTTATCATTATTTTTTAGTTATTGTGATGTATAAGAAATAACTCTATCATTATGTGTAAGGATACATCCAAATCCATTCTTTGCAGCATCACTAAAAATAAAAAATCCATCATCCCCTGATGGTAGAGTAAAGATAATAGAATTGAATAATAATTTCTTCAGTTCTTCAAAACATTCTTCACACTATTTTTTCTAATCAAATTTAACCCCTTTAAAAGTGATCTTGTTTAATGGGTTAGCTAGTCAGGAAAAATTCTGGAAAAAACGTCAACAATAACCTACTAAACCAATAAAACTATGTACCTTAGTTATACTTGTCGGTGCTGGCCATTCTAGGATTGCATTGGTCTTTGAAAGATCAACAATGATTCCATCCATAGAGCCAAAATGGCCAGGATAAGAAATATCTTGATGATAGATTTTTCACTTCATAAACTTCTCATATAATTCATTTATTATGAGGGTTTTTAGAATAGTGTTCAATTTATTTTCATGATCTTCAATTATTTTTTAATATAAAACGATATCATCAATAAATACCACAAAATATTCATCATGATATTCTTTGAAAACTCTATTAATTGGATCCATGAGTACATAAGTTGCATTAGTCAATCGAAAAGTCTTTACTATAAACACATAATGCATTTACCTGGTTCGAAATGTTGTTTTCAAAATGTCTTCCTTCTTCACACACAACTGATGATATCAAGATCGATGGTCAATTAGGGAAAACTATTAAGCTCATTTAATTTGGTCAAATAAATCATCAATGTGAGGTTGGAGATAATTGTTTTTTATTGTAATAACATTGATATCCCTATAGTAAATACACTACCTCATAGAGCTGTCTTTCTTCGTAACAAAAAGGACAAGGTCTCCCCATAGACAAACACTGGGGTTAATAAATCTTTTGTTACTCAATTATTATAGTTGTTTCTTTAATTCCACTAATTCCATAGTGTACATTCTATAAGGGGTCATCGATATGGTCCTTTATCTAGAAATTAAGTAAATAGAAAACTATATTTCTCATTCTGGATGAAGTCCAAGTAAATCCTCTGGAAACACATAGTAATATTCTTGTACAATGGGTACATACTCTATTAAAACATTCTTTTCCTCACCCATATTTATTTCATTCTCTTCCCCCCTAATAATTGAATTTATTAGAGCTACTATGGGTGGATATAGATAAGAATCAGGTGGTGACGTTTCCGTAGATAAAGAACATTTATATTCTCTAGTGGGAACTGATTAAATTTTTTTGCGATGATACTTTCCTTAAGTGTTTTGATTAACAACTCCCATGCTAAGTAAAATTGGAAATATCTAATTTTCATAGTTAACTTGGAAGATATGGAACAATGCGATGATCCATAATCAAATAAAGCATTGGCTATACTTGAGGAAACCGTCAAATTACCAGCCACCACATCATTCGGAACTAAAACCACAGCAGTTTTGATCGCATAAGCATGGCCTTTATCCATCGTCCTTTTCTGAGGAAAGTTCCCTTGTATATTAGGCAATTAATTTTCATAATTACCCATTTCTATATAATTGTATCATTCAAAATTTACATCCACTTTCTACACCTTGCAATCTCAAGCTTGGTGACCTTTTTCACCACACTTGTAACAGACTCCCATTTCATTTTAGGCAAGTACTGGGGTATTTTATCCCACATTTACAACAAGACTGTTATTAATATTTTCCCTTCATATCCTTATTTCAATTTACAGAGTGTTTAACAAAACACTTTTTCTCTTTCATTGCTTTAAAGTAATAAGACTTAGACAATTCTTTTTCTCTCATGATAGCGCATGAGATAATATCTTATTATGATGAGAAGGATTGTGAGACTAATGCTTGATGTAGAAATGGGTTTTTCCCATAAAAAAATAAATCAATCTTACTCCTTGGTTTATGTATATAATATGTTATATGCCTTGGTAACCTTGTAATGTTAGCCTCATACTTTACGATATTCTCATCCTAATTTTTCCTCAGACACCGAATTTGTCTTTGAATATCTACATGATGGTCAGGAGGAATGTAATTTTCTAAGAAAATATATTTTAACTCCATCCATTCCATGTTCTATACTTATTCATCATCCATTGTGTTTTTTAATAATGACCACAATTGATGTATATCGCCCGTGAGGAAATAAACTACCATAAAAACATTTCCCTTTCTCTACTCCCCAATGCTGGAAATATTTTTTCTACGAAATTTATCCATTGCTCATCTACTAATGGATTTTTATTCCCATTGAATTTTGGTGGTTTTTCCTCATTAAGTGGTCTAACATTGATCCTTCACGTTGTGGATTGAGGTTCTCTATACAGGTAAGGTTATTTTTCATAAATGGAGTGAGTTGTACCAGTATGGTGATATGTTGATCAACACCAGTTGCATTACTAGCTCACTATAATTATCTTGAGTAGGAGGGAAATACCTACCTGGATTATGTGAATTGACATTGTTTTCATTCTTTCTACTAGGTTACATTTCTAACCAATGGAAAACAATAGATTATTATATGAATCGTAATACATAATTCCAAACATGTAAAACACTTGACATAAATTGTACCGTTTATATATATAATCCATAATCATAAAAAAAAATTCTTCGAGAGGGAATATTGTCATAAATATTTCATAATTGTTTGTAAATAAAATCTGAATTATCCTATGCATATCCCCCAGCAGTGTCGTAACCAAGAGTGTAGCAAGGCCTGTTGTCATTCACTAGTTCCCGTTCGAGTCTAGCTCAAAGCAGTGTTTTCAGGTTTTACCACTAGGGACATCTCTGCTAGATCTACATATACCTAATCATATCCAGATAGAGATGTAATCCTTTAAAAACTCACAATATCTCAACATTACCAACATTCTAGTAAGTTCTTCTATACTAATCCTCAATGTCTATATTTGAGTAATGTTCTCTAATCAGAGTTTTTCTAAATCTCGCTTTCAAGGTTTGTACTAAAATTATCTGATACCAACTATAATGTCATGACTCTATTTACCTAGAGTCGGTTCATTATTACATAACATTTGCATGATCTCAAGGGATCAACTCCAAAAATAACAATCATTTTAGATTCCATGGATGTACTAGATACATTCATAAGTTTTACATTACATTATAAAATGAAAAAAACAACAAAAATTGTCACCATTGACCACATTCATATCCCGTATAATATCCCTTAGACTATCCATATAGTTCAGTCATAATATACTGCTTTGAATCCTGGGATATATAAAACATATAAAGGGGTGATCCCAGATGCTCAGTAAGGATAACAATATAACAAAAACATTCATAAATAAGCATGAACATATAAGGAAATGTATTATACTAAAACAAAATACTTTTTAAAAAAATACTATACAATATAGCCAATATAAATAAAATAATTCCATTTACTTATTCACATGGATATTCTACTCGTCGAATAATCACATGTAATGTAAATAGCCAGTTTCATAATGATGGAATTCATAATGCCTAACTTTATAACCACATAGTCAAGGCCTTGTGCCAATACTACAAAAATATTTCTTCAAGGCCTTGTTACATGACACTAGTTTGTCTCATGAGACCTACCATTGCATCAAGGAGCTATTTCAGGATCCACCCATCACTTACTAAGCCCAATGTTTTCTTTATATGAAAAAGTTTAAACATAACAGAAAAATTCGTATTAAAACTAGCATACAAAATATCAGTATTTTATCCATAAATTGTGAATGGTGTAAAAATAACACATCCAAAGTCAAGAATATCACAAAACCTTTCATACAATATTTCAGTTTTATATAATAATAAATCAGCTTCAAACAATCTTAAAACTGATCAAAGGATGTTCACATAGATGATATCATAATAATTTTTGGAGAAATATATATTTCTATTTTGAAATAATTTAAAAGTCATATAATTATAAATGAAAACATTTATATTGAAAATATTATTATAAGCATGTATGGGAAGCTTTTATGATGTTATAACGGCCAAAAATAGCCACACACACTGTATAAGTTAAACAACGACATTCTTACCTTAATTTGGTCGAAAAGATCATATTGTACCTTGTTTGGAAAATGATAGAAAGATTCATTTAAAACATATATGGTCAAATAAGGGTATAAATGAATTTATCCCATATTCTAGTAAATAGTAAAAATGATTTGAATTAATGTTTTAATAAAATAATGATGTGGATGATAAAGAGTTCTCAGTAGATACTTACATATTAACAACCTCAGATAAGTAAAGAGATTGTAGAATTAACTATTACCTTGTACATTTCCTTATTCGATGGTATTTTAACCTCCTGTATAATATTTAAATCATTGTTATTAAATTTAACATGAACTATATATCTAAAATGATATCATATATTATCCTCTAATATTTCATTGTTAATAATATTTTAGTACTATCATCGTTTCCGGAGTTAACAGAATATTTTTCCTTTATATGAATGTTTACGTAAGCCATGTTTGTAATGTATAGGATGTATTTGATTCATATATAGAATGATATTATGTTCATAAACATTATTTTTAATCCTAAAATGAAAATTATTCTTGAATGATTACGATGGGGAATGTATCTCATCACGTTCGAGGAGACAGTAATCCGTACGAACACCCGAGTGAAAATATCAGTATATTGGTGATTAAATAATTTGTAAATGGATGGTATATCATATTTAATGATACATTAACTTGTTATATTTATTTTTAAATCAATTATACTAATTATTATACCCATTCTAATAATGAAGTATTTGAATAACAAACTACACCACGACGTGGTGATGGTTAGTCGTACGTGGTGACTTTATCATTTATACGATTGATAGAATAACTAATATGGTTGTACCATATTTATAATAACATAAATATATGTAGAAGGTACTGGAGTTATTAATTGGGTATGGAAAGAACATAGAAATAGTAAGTGGAATAAGAAAATAATGTGAAAGTGGTGGTGAAATTATTATTTCATCTTCGGGTGTTTCATTTTTAGTTGATCAAAAGAGATAATTAGGTTGTCTTTATAGTCAATATAATGACTCTAGGATGATATAAGGGAAGTTGAGAGGATATTTGGGCAAGTTTTCCCCAAGACAAATAGCTTTGGAGGTGTAAAAATTAGAGAAGGGGAAGTACACTCTTATAAGGGAGGTGAGGGTCACTTTAGGAAAAGCTTGAAATATTCTTTTATAATAAAATATTTTTTGGCTTTTAATGGATCCAAAATGATTTATTTCGTGTATAAGGTGTGGCTGGGTCTAAAAACTCAAAAAATAGGTTTTATATATCTTTATTTCACCATATTAACCTTATCTTTTAGATTTAACTCTTAGTTAAATAGTTTGACATTTACCATGTCTCTTTGTATTTTTATATTATATGGTTAAAAAAAATTCTATAAACTACCCAGAGAACCTTAAATGGTTCTTTATTAATATATATAACCTTATATAAGCCAATTTGAGGATCCTACGATTTTTATGAATATTATATCAATTAATAATATAGTATTTTTTTTAAACTCAATTATGTCAATTTTGACACTATTTAGTATTTGATTTTTTTGAAAGACATAAATAATTTTTAACTTAGAATAAAATTTATTTAATCAACCTTAAAATGTCATATTTTCCTATACAATTAGTGGAATTAATCAGAAGTCTCAATTTCCTTTATTTGGATATTTACAATATCAATTGTTTTAATATTTCATTAATAAGGTAACTACGACATCATCATCGTGTCATAAATAAATTAAATTATGTAATATCTAAAAATTATAAATAAATACCATTATGTAGGAAATATTTTTATATTTTTAATGAATTTTTATAGTTGAATTTATTTTTTGTATAACCCCATATTAAAAATGGTTTAGTAATTAAACATTGATTTTAACACGACTTACTTTTCTTTAAATAAAATAATAATTAATGCCCTACTCTAATCCAAGTGGACCATAATGATCATACTTTATTCCTAAGGATTTATTCGGTTGAATTAAACTTATTAAATATAATTGTGACATGTGTTAGGGTAATTATAATATCATTTTTATCTTTAATTACCCTATTTACTTTTTATCGTGGTAAATAAAAGTCAAAAGATACTATTCACCAAAAAGTATTTTCATTTCATTGAACAACGTTTTACATTATGATATTGGACATGTCTCTTGATTTTTAGAAATTAAACTCATGGAATTGGTCGGAATATATTTTATACAAATTTTTAAATGCTCATAGTAGGTGGGCAAAAGATGGTAAAAAGTAAAAAAGATTATATATCTAAACATATTATAAAATGACTCTAATGAATTACATTGAATATGTATAAGTATTATATATATATTTTTACCTAATATAAATTAAAATAAAATAACTAATTATTTAAATAAAATTTTAGTTTTAAATAATAACACAATGTTTTTCACTATTCATCAAAAATTGAATGTTTTCAAAAATAACAAAAATTCACCTTAAGCTAATTTTGATATTCTGAATCCCAAAATAAATTCCATTTTGAAAAATATTATATAAAAAATTTCAAAAAGTGGTTATTAATATTCATAACTGCTAGTTTGATTGGTCATGGTGTGTTAAAACTCCAAGTTGCGTACAACGCGAGCTACTGTATTATTCAAAGGGAAACGTATCATGGAAGCTGGAGTTGTTACACCCACATTCATTCCATTAATTATTACTTTTAATTTTTTAAAAGAATAATATTTATTAAATTGTTTTAAAATAAATTATCATGTATAATGGTTAAAAAAAATGGATTCATGTCTTCCTTAAATGTTTTCATGTAATTTTATGAGAAAAATACATTTAAAAGGATTTATGTTTTATCAAGACCTTTTCAAAGATGAAAGGATATTTTCTCCAAGACTCATTTTTGAAATATATTTAAAATATATATTCAATCTAAGAAGGCATACATGGAAGTTATTAATTCCCTTTTTGGAAATTCTAAATAGTTTCCATTCATGTTCTTACTGAATGGGTTACTCTAAATTTCATGATCATTAGAAAACAACTCACTCTTTCCCTGGTAATATGTTTATGAAATCTATTTCTCTTTAACAGGTTATTAACTGTGAAAATGGTTATGAAACCTATCTATTTTCTCTAGTTTATGATTTTATGAAATGTTAATGTATCCAATTTCATTTTATGGGTTTTGATATGATGTTTATAAGTATTATATCTTTTAATGGGTCATAATGATGAATGTTTTACTATTTTGTGGAACACATGTGAGTTATTTTACTCTGATAGGGGTGGGACATATATCTCCCTCTAATTAATTGGTTAATGATATTATTTATATGATCTAAAAGTGTAAATCAGTTATATCCTTAGATCAAAAAGAAAGAGGGTTTATGGGTTATCGCCAATGCCTGAAATGAATGATGGTGTACATGATGTAGCACATGACTAAATAAAAGTGAGTACACTAGTAGTAGACGAAGCCCCAAAAAAGAAGGTATATTGGTTGTAGAAAATGCCTAAATGAAAGACGGTACATGGGTTGTATCCCAAAACTAAAAACAAGACGTTACATGGGTTGTAGCTGAATCATAAAATCATGTATGTACATGGGTTGCTACCCAATCCAAGAGTTGGTACATGGGTCGTAGCCCATTCCTAACATGTTATAAATGCCTTTGTAGGTAGCCATGAAATAAAATTTTTTATACTTATATGTATTCCTAAAAACCTATGTATAATTCCTTAGTTATGATTTCATAGATCATGATGTTTTTTCCTTATGATTCATGTCTTTTGAAATTCCAATATTTATCACATAACTTGTGTTTACGACCTTTTATATGCATGGTATGAACACCTAATGTTATGATCATGTTATAAAACTACTAAATTCATTTTTATTATTGCATGTATCCCATGTTTACAATTTCCGAGGATAATATATCAGACCTTACTTGTGATTGCTTTCTCTAGGTTATGAAGAATGGTTTTAGGAAGAAGTACTAAATGTGGAGATCTTTAATAGAGATGATGAAGATCTTTCACCATGATTGAATATTTTGTTTCCATGATTACAAATACAATGAACTACTTTGGTCAATTGTCATGTATTTTTGTAATGTACAAAATATTCATATATATAAATATGTAATATCCATTTATGTTAAGCCAGGGTCACTATAGTTTGTATTAATGGAATGGTTTAGTCAACATTGGAATCTAGGATAAGAAAAAATAAGTGAGATCCCTAGGATTATTTCTATGGATATGTAAAGGGATGTATCTAAGGATGATTATAATGATGTGTTATTGTTTAAAACAATTTCCTAAAATTTGGGTAAAAGATTGAGTAAGTGGTTTCCTAGAAATACATTCATGTCTGGATTCTGCAGGTGAATGTGGCTCTGGAATCGATATACATTGTGGTAATAACTATGACATGATGGTCTGAGCATTACTTGGGGTAATATGGTACATGATAACAAGCCTTGTTTCACACCTAGTATGACACTCTTAGGGGATATGCTATGATAATTCACGAACTCTTCATGAACCATCATGATGGATTTAATTAAAAGTTGTCTATGAGTAACCTAGGATAAACCTAAGGTGTCATATATTAAATAAGTATTCATACTTAACATATCCTATAAATGACTCTTCATGATTACGTGGATACTCGTTTTGATAAATTTTTCTCACTCAGTTATTTTGGTTTTAGACAATGGCTAGAACACGAAAGAACCTCATTAATAGTTATTCTGACATAAAGTGAAATGATTTCCCTCTCAAGGGTCTTAATTCTATGGGGTCTAGAATATGAAACCATATTAACATACACTCATAGCTTTAAAAATATATGAATCATGGTGATTTCACAAAGAAGAATAGAATGGATGAACATTATCTTGAGACCTTCACGAGGATTTATCCATCTTATTTTAGTGGGTTATCTGATTCATTTGTTTCATAACACTGAATTTGTACCACAAAAAATACAATTTCTATTACAAAGTGTTATGATCTGATAAATTCATTCTTCCTATTTATCAATTACATGGTGAAGCAGACTAGTGGTGGACTCTAATCAAGTGTATGAGGAAGCAAAATGAAATTAAATCCATGTATTGGTATGAGTTAAATAATTTATTCTCCAATAAGTACATTCCTCGGGTACTTTTTAAAAATATCGAAACGGAGTTCCTTGACATGAAGTAAAAGGATGATGAATATTTTTGTACCAACAAGGCTAATTTAATAAGACATTTGGTATACGCTTCTAAAATTATAAGCTGACTAGAAAGTAAGGTTTTTAGTTTCATAGGTGGCTTAAAAAGAATTCTCCGAAGGGTTTTTTCCATAAGATACATGGTATCTATGAAGATATTGTGCATTGTGAAATCTATAACAAAATAGAGGATGGATGTATATATAAATAAAAAGGTTTTAGAATGATAAGGAATATGGAGTACAAAGTACAATAAAAAACCATGGTGGTATGAAGATTAACCTTCTATTGTTCTCTACATGTGGAAAGAATCATTATGGGAATTGTCTTAACAGGGATAGTAAATTCTTCGTGAGTGGACTGGAAAGATATCGAGTAGCTGTATAAGGCCCCAGCCTTAAACCTTACTTAATATTTAATTAAATGAATAATTCACATTGAAGATCTTTTCAGGTTTAGAGTTTTAGATAATTAGATCATAAAACATGCATTACATTCAACATTTAAACAAAGTGGTTACAAAAAAGATAGAACTTTTTTCTCCCATAAACAGAATCATATTTAAAATAAAACATAGATTATTTCATGACACATCCTTGACACTATCATCATATCATGTACCATTCCCTTGACCTGTGAAAAACATTTCAAAAACATGGGATGAGCATAAAAAGCTCAGTAAGGGTTATAAAAAAAGTATGGAAAGGAAACACGAGTACATATATACATAAGAATGAAATCATAAATTTCCCATAAAACATAATCACTTTAATATACCTCATCAAATCATGAATAAATCATAGAAATCATAAGACAAAAAGGTAACTTGAGGCATTCATAACATTCTTACATAGGGAGTAACCCTCTTAGTTACATTTGGAATACCCATCACAGTATATTCCCAAAATCTCTTCAGAGAAACCCTAACTTTTACCTCCTTCACATTACCCAATGCATTGGAGAGCTATATCAGGCTCACCCACCCTTAGTTTATCACGAAACCACCCGTCTTCATAAATAATTCCCAAGAACCATAACATAATCGTATCACATAAAACATGCATAAAGGAAACATAACATTTCCACATTTCAATCACAAGATATCAATAACACATTGATATAATAAAAACATTATCAAAACCATTTTCAATAACAAAATAAAAGGAAAGTAAAACTTGGTATTTATTTTTCATTAAAAAAAAGTTATGGATTGTAGAGGAAGCCGAAACTGAAATAATGGTCATGGCGGTGGAGAAGTTGTTGTCGCCGCATACGTACGACCAAAAAAAACATTCCATTTTTTCATTTACTAAATGCTTCGTATAAAAAGATTCCTTTTGAATAAACATAAAAGTCAAAGGGGTTTATACACCGTATAATAGAATGTAGTGTATAAAACAAAATATGTCTCAATGAAAGGAGATTGAGACGAAGTCCCGTGCCTCATGTCCGACTTGACTCGACCATTCTTTAACCTCCTGAATAATAAACTTGAGTTAATTTATAATTGATTAAGAACTTTTTTAAACTTCATTATTCCTTTTATATCACTTATTACCATGTTATGAACATTATGTAATCGTTGAAGTAAATAACGGTCGTTTTGTCAATATTTGGTACTTGAGTCATGAGTGAACTTCTTATATTTACGAATTGTTCACCAAGTCAAATATCCATTATCTAAAAAATTATATTCATTATTTAGATGCCATATATATCATTTATATCTAGTATATACATGCATTTATAATATGACATAATCATTTATAGGAAATAAATGAAATGCACCGTTCATGAAAATGGTAAGCCGTACGTACGCATGAACGCTACTTTCATTTCTATGTCATATTAATGGAATTATAACTAAATGAGAGATTTGAATATTTTAATTAGAGAATTATATTCATAATTTATATGTAACATACATCATATATATCCATTATATATATGTACTTATAATAGTACATTACATTTGGGGATAAGAAATGAAATGCACCGTTCATGGAGACGGTAAGTCGTACGTACGCATGAATGCTACTTTCATCTATATCTCATACTTTAATGGAAGGAACTAATAATTATATAAAGTTATATTATAATTCCAGTATAGTATCATATATAATATTGTTAAATGTATCCTTTATACATACCACATATGGTATTAACGAATCAAATCACTTTGAGGGGGTGGCAGTCCGCACTTCCTAAAATGAAGATATCGTATTTACCCATAATGGAAACCATAAAGGTATCACATAAATTATAAATAAAGAAGCTTAAGTAAAACATAAACATATTATATATCATATATAAATATAGTGAAATCTTAATGGACATCTTTTAAGGTATTATATGAGTGTTGAACAATCATCATTTTGTGAGGCAGAAATTCTCCATCCACAGAAACATTACGTTCTTTAACAATTAGATGTAGGTGGGTGTAAGTGTAGCTCGAATAATTCTTATAAAAATATCCTAGTATATTGAAGATACTGGAGTTTTTACAAAATAAATGAATAAAAAGAGTTTTTGGTGTTGGAGAAACAAAATAAAACAAAAGAACACAAGTGAAGACATTACCTTAAAATCGGGTAACTCTCTTTGATTTGAGCTCAATGGATTCCTTGGGTAGACTTCTGCACAAAGTGAGGCTTCTAGGAGTAATAGAGGTATGTGGAGAGACCAAATTATCAGGGGTTGGCCTAGAAAAATACATGAATGGTGTGGGTGTGGTGGTAGATGTGGGGGCCTTTTATAAGAGGAGAGGAGGGGCACTCTTGGAAAGTTATAAAAGGTTACTTTATTATAAAATGCTTTTCTGATTTAAAAGGTCACAAAATTAAATATTTATAGGATTAGGTGATAAGATTTCGAAATCCACTCATCCAATAAGTTTTTCACAAGTGTAGGTCTTAAATTTTACATTATATTTTCATTTTATTTAAATAGTTAAGTAATGAGGTAATCGTTGCATCATCATGGTGTCATAAATAATTTAATTTATTTAATGTCTAAAAATTATGAAAAAATACTATGATGTAGTAATTCTTTTTGTATTTCCAATTAATATTTATAGTCCAAAATATCATTTAATTACACAAAAGTAAAAATGTTTTACTCAGGTGATACATTCTTTGTTATATTTACTTTCTTTTAGAAAATAAAAAGATAAAAAGTCATTATCACACAGAAGTGATTCTATGGGGTCCCCAATTTTGGCACAAGGCATTACATGGTCGGACATGAAACAACAAGTAGTATTATGACAAATTTTGGCTTCATTTTATATTATTATGTTATTATTTTATTATGCTTAACTACCCGATTACTAATTAATCAAGATAATTAATGATAATTACCGTCATTACTATTCATAATGTCCAAAAACAAAATATTCTTAATTACATAATTTGGACCTTATGATTCCAAATATGGAATCCATTTTACCAAATTCCAAACATATAAATTTCAATAATTAATGTAAAAATAATTCCCGTTTTCAAAACAAATAGCGGGGTTTTTTGAAACAATATATATCAGAAGATTGACACTAGTTTAAGTCAAATTTCAAAGTGAAATTATCTACAACAACCACTATTGTGTTAAATGGTAAAAATATATTCTCATTTCACTTTAAATACAATTAAAAAGATAATATAACAATATAATTAAATTAGACGAAAAAGCAGTTTTGATGTAAAATACAGTATTTTTCACTATTCATTAAAAAATGAACATTGTCAGAAAAATACCAAAAAATAATCCAATGTAAATTTCAATGTCCCAATCATAAATAATAAGTTTATTTTGACAAATAAAGCATATAAAATTTTCAAAATTTTGATTTAGAAATGATTTTCTATCAAAAGGCAATAAAACAATCTTTAAAAAATATTAGTGTATTCCATTCTTAAGATTGGATTTATTCTAATTTTAAGCATCTAAAACACTATTTAATTCATAAATAGACATAAATAAAAATATATATTATTCATTACTTACATGCGATGATACATCCTTCCCCCTTTAGAAAATTGTATCCTCGCAATTTATTTACATATCGAATAAGTGGGGGTATTTAGCCCTCATTGAATTTTCAGATTCCCATGTTTCCTCTTCAATCATGTGGTTTTTTCACAAAACCATTACCTGATGAATCACCTTATTCCGTAACACTGGATCCCTGTGGTCAAGAATATGTACCGGTTGTTCCTCATAAGATAGGTTCTCTTTTAGCGGAACTACCTCTAGACTCAAAACATGAGATGGATCTGGCATGTACTTCCTTAACATTGAAACATGAAAAACATTGTGTACCTGAGATAAACTCCGAGGTAAAGAAACTCGGTTTGCAACTGATCCAACTCTATCCAGAATTTCATATGGTCCAATGAACCATGGACTCAGCTTTACGTTCTTACCAAACTCCATGGTGATACTTTGAGAAAAACATGATCACCTACCTCAAAAAAGATATCCTTCCTCTTGTTGTCTACATAACTCTTTTGTCTGCTCTGAGCTGTTCTCATGTGTGTCTTTATCAACTGAACTTTTTCTACCAACTCTTCTACCAATTCTGGTCCCATCAACTTCCTTTCACCCACTTCATCTGAAAAAGCTGGAGTTCGACACCGCTTCCCATATAACACCTCAAATGGTACCATCTGTATACTACAATAAAAACTGTTATTATAAGAAAACTCAGCCAAAGAAAATGTTGGTCCCAACTTCCTGGATAATCCATCGAACAAGCACGTAGCATATCCTCCAATTCCTGAATTGTTCGTTATGACTTCCCATATAATTGCGGATGAAAAGCTGTACTAAAATTTAATTGAGTACCCAATGACTTTTGAAGGCCTTTCCAAAAGTTAGAAGTTAACCTGGGATCACGGTCAGATACTATAGAAAGAGGAACTCCATGTAACCTGACTATCTCTTTAGGATAAAAACTAGAAAGTTGATCTAGGGAAAAATTATCTTGTATAGCAAGGAAATGAGAAGATTTAGTCAAGAAATCAACGATAACTCATATTGCATTATTACCTTGAGGTGTCATCGGCAATCCCACAACAAAGTCCATGGATATATTCTCCCATTTCCACTCTGGTACTAGTAAAGGCTGAAGTATCCCATTCGGTAACTTTCACTCTGCTTTAACCTGGTGACAAGTCAAACACATTACTGTAAAATCAGAAATATCTCTTTTCATTCCATCCCACCAGTAATACTCCCGCAGATCTCTGTACATCTTAGTACTTCAGGGATGAACTGAAAAAGGTGAACTATGAGCCTCACATAACAACTCATTATTCAACTGTGAATCACCAGACACAAATAATCTCTTCCCAAACCTCAAAAAACAATCATTATCAATATTAAATTCAGGAAACATACCCTTCTAAACCAGCTCTACCTTTTTCTGCAGCTCGCTGTCTTACTTTTGTGCCTACTTAATTCTGTCTGATAGAGATGATCTCACTGATACATGAAACAAAACAGAATAAATTCCTCCACCAACAACTTCTATGCCAAAGTTCATCAAATAATCAACCAAAGGATCGCGTTCCAAATGCAAAAGTCTTTATGAATCCTTAAATTTTCGAATCAAAGCATCAGTCACTTTATTTGCTTTTCCCGGATGATAATGAATTGTAAAATCATAATCCTTGATTAATTCCAGCCATCTCCTCTATCTCAAGTTCAATTCATTCTTAGTGAATATATATTTTAAACTTTTGTGATTTGTATATATTTCACACTTTACTCCATACAAATGTTGCCTCCAAATTTTTAAAGAAAAAACAACAGCAGCTAATTCCAAATCATGTGTAGGATAATTTACCTCACGAGTTTTCAACTGTCGTGAAGCATAAGCAATTACCTGATCATTATGCATTAGGACGCAACCATGTCCTTTCAATGAAGCATCACTGTAGATAACAAACTCACCATTCCTGGAAGGTAGTGTCAAAACTGGAGCATTCACCAATCTTCTTTTCAGTTCCTGAAAATAACCATCACATTCTTTTGTCCAGATAAACATAACACCCTTCCCAGTTAGCTTTGTCATTGGACTAGATAATCGTGAAAAATTTCTAACAAACCTTCGGTAATATCCTACCAATCCAAGGAAGCTAAGAATCTCAGTTACACTTGTGGGTCTTGGAAATTCCTTAAAAACCATTGTTTTTGCAGGATCAACAATTATCCCATCTTTAGAAACAATGTGACCAAGGAATGAAATTTGTTGCACCAAAAACTAACACTTGCTGAATTTCCTATACAATTTCTTTTCTTTTAAGGATTAAAAAATAACCCTTAAATGTCTTTCATGCTCCTATTTACTTTTAGAAAACACCAAAATATCATCAATAAACACAACCACGATTTATCATCAGAGTAAACTAAGCCATAACTGTAGTAAACTGTTCAATTATGATTCCGACCATCTCAGGATGCTAATTTGGAAGTTCATTTCCCTCTGTATTCCTTCCCATCACAACTTCCATGTTTCCACTATGAAAAACCATTCTCAACACAGAGAAATATCATAGGCAAAGCTGTATGGTAATAATTAAATGCTATATCATTTCAATTTGACCGTAAAAAAATATTTTTGGATAATCATTTAATAGAATTCTAACTCCTAATGTTATCTAAACCGACCTTTGATACCAACTATAAGTCCTCAGCCTTAAACCTTACATAATATTGAATTAAATGAAAAATTCACATTGAGGATCTTTTTAGGTATAGAGTTTTAGAGAATTAGATCATAAAACATGCATTACATTCCACATTTAAACAACGTGGTTACATAAAAGATAGAACTCATTTTTCCCATAAACATAATCATATTAAAAATAAAACATGGATTGATTCTTGACACTTCCTTAACACTATCATAATATCATGTACCATTCCCTTGACCTGTGAAAAACATTTCAAAAACATTAGATGAGCCTAAAAAGCTCAGTAGGGGTTATAAAAAATGTATGGAAAGGAAACATGAGTACATATATACATAAGAATGAAATCATTATTTTCCCATAAAACATAAGAACTTTAACATACCTCATAAAATCATGAATAAATAATAGAAATCATAAGACATAAAGGTAAATTGAGGCATTCATAACATTCTTACGTAGGTAGTAACCCTCTTGGTTGTGTTTGGAATACCCATCACAGTATATTCCCTAAATCTCATCGGAGAAACCTTAATGTTTAACTACTTCTCAATACCCAATGCATTGGAGAGCTATATCGGGCTCACCAACCCTTGGTTTATCACGGAACCACCCGTATTCATAAACAATGTCCAAGAACCATAACATAATCGTATCACATAAAACATGCATAAAGGAAACATAACATTTCCACATTTCAACCACAAGATATAAATAACACATTGATATAATAAAAACATTATCAAACCCATTTTAAATACTAAAATAAAATAAAAGTAAAAAATGGTATTTATTTTTCATTAAAAAATGTTATGGCTTGTAGAGGAAGCCGAAACTCAAATAATGGTCACGGCGGCAAAGAAGTTGTTGTCGCCGCATATGTACGACCAAAAAAACATTAACTTTTTTGTTTAGTAAATGATTCATATAAAAATATTCCTTTTGAATAAACATAAAATTCAATGGGTTTTATACATCATATAAAAGAAGGTTGTCTATAAAACAAAATATGTCTCAATGAAAGTTGATTGATACGAAGTCCCATACCTCGTGTCCGACTTGACTCGATCGTTCTTTAACCTCCAGAATAATAAACATGAGTTATTTTATACTTGCTTAAGAATCTATGTCATGTTCATTATTCCTTTTATATCACTTTTTAACATGTTACGAACATTATGTAATCATTGAAGTTAATAACAGTCGTTTTGTCGATATTTAGTACTTGAGTCAAAAGTGAACTTCTTATATTTACAAGTTGTTCACGTAGTCAAATATCCATTATCTCAAGAATGATATTCATGATTTAGATTCCATATATATCATATATATCAAGTATATACATGCATTTAAAATATTACATAATCATTTAGGGGTAAGAAATGAAATGCACCGTTCATGGAGACGATAAGTCGTACGTACACATGAACGCTACTTTCATTTCTATGTCATATTAATGGAATTAAAACTAAATGAGAGATATGTATATTTTAATTCCAGAATTATATTCATCATTTAGATGTAACATACATCATATATATCCATTATATATATGTACTTATAATAGTACATTACATTTGGGGATAAGAAATGAAATGCACGTTCATGGAGACGGTAAACCGTACGTACGCATGAACACTAATTTCATTTCTATCTAATATTTTAGTAGAAAGAAATAATAATTATATAAAGGTATACTACAATTGAAGTATAATATTATATATATAATCATTAAATATATCCTTTATAGGCACAACATATGGTATTAACGAATCAAATCACTTTGAGGGGGCGATAGTCCGCACTTCCTAAAATTAAGATATCGCATTTAGCCATAATAGAAATCATAATGGTATTCCATAAATGATAAATACAGAGGCTTAAGTAAAACTTAATCATATTATATATCATATATAAATATAGTGACAACTTAATGGCCACTTTTGAAGGTGTTATATGAGTGTTTGACAATCATCATTTCGTGAGCCAGAAATTCATCATCCACAGAAACACTATGTTCATTAACCATTAGATGTAGTTGTGTGTAAGTGTAACTCGAATACATCTTATAACAACATCCTAGTATATTGAATATACTGTAGTTGTTACAAAAGAAATGAATACAAAGAGTTTAGGGTTTGGAGAAGCAAAATAAAACAAAAGAACACAAGTGAATACATTATATTAAAATCGGGTAACTCTCTTTGATTTGAGCTCAAAGGATTTCTTGGGAAGCCTTATGCCCAATGTAAGGATTCTAGGAGTAATAGAGGGATGTGGAGAGACAGAATGAGCTGGGTTTGGCCTATCCAAAGGCTTGAGAGGTGAGGGTAAGGTGGTAGATATGGGGTCCTTTTATAAGAGGAGAGGAGGTGCACTCTTGGAAAGTTATAAAAGGTTACTTTATTATAAAATGATTTTCGGATTTAAAAGGTCCCAAAATTATATATTTCAAGGATAAGGTGATAATAGTTATAAATACACCCATCCAATAGGTTTTTGACAAGTGTAGGTATTATATGTTACATTATCCTTTGATTTTATTTAAATCGTTAAATAATGTGGTAATCGCTACATCATCATGGTGTCGTAAATAATTTAACTTTTTTATTGTCTAAAAATTGTGAAAAAAATACTATGACGTAGGAAATATTTTTATATTTCCAATGAATACTTATAGTATAAATATCATTTATGTAGAAAAAATTAAAAAAGTTTTACTCAGGTGATACATTCTTTTTTATATTTACTTTCTTTTAAAAAATAAAAAGATAAAAATTCATTATCACACAAAAGTGATTCCATGGGGTCCCCAAGTTTGGAACAAGGAATACCATGGTCGGACATGACACAACCAGTAGTATTAGGACACATGTTGGAGTCATTTTTTATTATTATTATATTATTTTATTATCCTTAACTACCCGATTACTAATTAATCATGATAATTAAAGACAATTACGGTCGTTAATATTCATAATGTCCAAAAACAAAAGATTATTAATTAAATAATTTGGACCTCCTGATTCCAAATATGGAATACATTTTACCAAATTCCAAACATATAAATTGAAATAATTAATTTAAAAATAATTCCCGTTGTCAAAACAAATAGCGGGTTTTTTGAAACAATATATATCAAAAGATTGAAACTAGTTTAAGTTCAATTTCAAAGTGAAATTAATTCCAATGACCAATATTGTGTTAAATGGTAAAAATATATTCTAATTTCACTTTAAAAATATTTCAAAAGATAATCTAACCATATAATTAAATTAGGTGAAAAAGCAGTTTTGATGTAAAATGCACTATTTTTCACTATTCATTAAAAATTGAACATTGTCAGAAGAAATACCAAAAAATTATCCAAGGTAAATTTCAAAGTCCAGATCATAAATAATAATTATATTTTGACAAATTGAGCTTATAAAAGTTTCAAAAGTTTGATTTAAAAAAAATTCCATCAAAAGGCAGTAAAACAATCTTTTAAAAATATTGGTGTATTCCATGCTTAAGATTGGATTTATTCTCATTTTAAGCCTCTAAAACACTATCTATTTCACAAATAGACATAGTTAAAAATATCTATTATTCATTAATTACTTGGTATGTTACAATTTGAATGCGAAATTGATTTGAAAAGGTTATATAATGATAGAAATAATGTGATAACTTGCCTGAATTAACCTTCTACACTTCAGTTTTTCAATTATAAGGATTTTGGGAATTTCAATGAAGGTTTAAAAATACTAGGGTTAATAACAATGATCGGGGACAACGACCTATGAAGAAAAATTAAAATGTTAAATATTATTATATCATAATGGATGATGTGAACCTAGATAATTAATAATTTCATATCCTTTTTAATTTTAAAATTTTGTAATTGATTTTGTATGAATAATACCTATGAAAGTATTATTGTCCATCCTTTGGTGTGACTTCCTGCGATTAAATTTCCCAATATGTGTTGTGGAAAAAATGACAATTTATATTCTATTAGTACAAGGATAGACCCAAGTTTCTAATATAAATGGTTTTGATTAAAGGTAAGTTTCTATCATTAGAATAATGGGTGAATTATAACCATTTATGGAGTGTATAAGTTAAACATAAGATTAGAGCTATTGATTAAATTCTTATCTTCCATATAAGGATTTATTCATATTGGATAGCTTGTTCAAACTACCTTATGGGGATGATATCTTCTGTAAAATAGGAGGGAATGTCATGTATCTCATGATCTATCAGTACAAGGGGAATGAAACGAAATCAACATACTTTAATGGGAAATATGTGACGTGGATCAATGAACAATAAATAGTGATGATATCATCAAATAAGGCTAGTATTTCCATTCTTAAAAATTATTGAACTTTAGGAAATGGGATCTTTAAGCCAAAAATGATGTTCTAGTACCATCGTTTCCTAGGAATCAGATGGTCCCTTAGGACCTCACAGATTAATGGCTTTCAAATTGATAAATTACTTCAAAAAGTTTCCTCTACTACTCTCCATCAGAACATGATATTTATATTTTTCTTACATATCCTTATTTTCCCATTCCACCTAGGTTATCCCATATGGAAAAATATTTATATGTAACTTCGGATATGTAGTATGGTTCCAAATAGTTATTATGAAGGGAAGGTATAATCTCCATTTTTACAATTTTGGTTTCTATGCATGAAACATTTAAGTATTTTAAATTTGATAAACTAGATTAATTTCATGGTATTCATTCATTTCAATGATGGTAGAATGTAACACCCTGATATTTTGGGAATTAGTTTTTTTTCGAATTAATTTATCATTTAAATTACTTTTCATTTCAACTGACCCTATAAATAGTTCTTAATATATATATATATATAAAGACTCTAAGGCAAACATTCCATCCACACACAATACCGACATAGATTTTTCTACAGGCAGTACCAACATGGCTTTCGCTACATGCAATATTGACTTGGCGTATGATGCACACAACAATATCGTTCTTTGAATCATCATTATATATATATATATATATTTAATTAATTAATTAAATGAGATAATATAACCTTACTGTTAAACATAGTTATAAGAATACTAATAACTACTTTCCAAATAATGTTTATAATTTTTTTATATAAATACTAAATATTGATAATGAATTATATGATTTTTTCTAAAGTCCATATATGTTTATAAGCATCATTTTCATGAATAAACCCCTTATAATAGTGAAAGAAATTTTAAATAAATTTAGAAATTTAATATGAAAAAATAAACTTCATTTTTTAATTTTGAATTTCAAAATTATCCTAGGGTTAATTTTGAAGTTTTTTTTAGAAGAATCATTTTTTGATGTATTGTGAAAAATACCGCTTTTAGATAAAAAATGATTTTTTTGTAATTAATAATTATTAATAAATGATAGTATTAATTTTTTTAATGGCACATTACATATATATTACATATACTGATATAGTATAATTAATTATAATCAATTTAACATCGAAACTGAATGTAAAATCTTAACAAACTGTTGAACTTTTTCCTACTTTAGAACCCCGTTATTTCGTCCCGTCTATAGGATTAACACTAATCATAATTTATCATCTCATGTGATTTAAATTTCAAAAACCTGATGTACACAATTATATTCAGTCTTATTTCTAGACTCTAATAAGACCAGCTTATTATTTGACCAAAATTATTTGTAAATGTGGTTAAAATTAATAACAATAGTTAAGGACAAATTATGCTTAATTGGGGAGTAAACCATAAAATTAAAGTCCCAAACGACCTATAAAATTTTGAAACACCCATTTTATGACTATATTTAGTCCATATAACTTCAATTATTGTGTTTGGTTTGTTTTTTATGAAATTGTTTAGGTAATATAATGTGCACACCTAACTTGTTTCTAAAAATTCCATGTGAGTCATTTTCCTTCCATATAAAAGGCCACCACCTATATCCATTACTAAAAACCCTGAATCCATTTAATATCATCCCTAATGTTTCTATGTAGCCTCCCGAAAATAAACCCTTTTATCTCAATGCATTAATTTTTACATAAATCTTATCATGGAAGACTTTTGAAATAAACAAAAAGGAGTTACCTGATTTAGAGATAACATCTTCCCTCAATCTCCTTTCATTTATTTTTCTCCTCCACCCACTAGACTCTCGTTATAAAATTATTGTGTGAAAAAAATATTACGCCACATATAAAATGACTATTTATTCAATGTTTATGGCCAACAAATACAGACACCTTCATAAAATGGATGTTCTACACACTGTTTCTTTGTGCGGAGAAATACTGCCTCCCAAAATGATGATTGTTCATTTCTTTTTAACCACCAATAATGATGAAATTTATGATGTAAAATATGTTTATATATGTCATATATTTTATTTACTAGGTATTTATGTTTATTTATTCCTTTTACAACACATATATCTTTACATGTTTTGTGGTGTTAATACGATTATCTTGTTTGAAAAGTGTGGACTACCGGTACCTCAAAGCGATGTGATTAATCCACACACAACATGGAATTTATTATGGATTTGATTAATGAAATTATATGATATATTTATATGAAATAGTAAATATACTAGAAAAATTATATTTATATACATCCATTTTTCATTTGCATACTTTCTTTTAATAAAACAATAAAAATAGAAACAACGATCATTATACATACACCATATTCTCTCCATTATTAGTGTATTACATTTCATTGTTATTTATGATATATATTATTATAATATTCATATAATAGATATAAATTGTATTTATATCATTATTTAAATTCTCTAATAATAATATCAGTATAATGATCAAATATGTAACCAATTAAGACACATGTGAACAAAAAAGTATATTTCACCCAAAGGGAAACCTTAACATAAGATCATAAAGAAGTGGGTAATATAAGGTTATAATAAAATAATATATGGTAATAGATGTAGTAATATTATTATATAAAATATGTGTAATAAAAATATATTTACAATACAGAAAGCTTGTACAAGTACATAGAGAGTCGAGACAAAAGGTAAGGGGATTTCATCTGTCTTTCAATTTCAGTGATACACATGTTATGTATGACAATAATTCATTTTTTTGTGTAAATTATACCAGATTGTGTTTTCTATGTATCATAAACTTCAATTTTTATTCACATTTCCATTTTATGATCATTATTTCATGGATTTTAAGTATAAATAATTTCCAAATCTATTAAAATAGTTTTGTCTCAGTTAACCTTATTAGAGGCTCGTGTTTTTTTATCCACCTAAAAACAATTTCAATGTGCATATAGAAACATTTTACATGTCAAATAATGAATATCAATATTTTCCTAATATTTTAATCATCATTTAATTTCATTTTTTTTAATTATGTTATGTAGCGTCCCCATATAAGGATCCACCAGAAGGGTGACCCGAGACGGGTTGGCCACATAACCTCAAGGTAATCTCTCCAACCGCCAGAGACTACTGACTAGAAGTGATTTCCTTTTTCACATCCACTGGGAGACTATGCCATAATATATAATTGGTATTATCATATTGGAGGTGAATATCAGTTAATAATAAATAGCATAATCATATAAATGAATAAAACACACTAGAAGAAATATGAATAATCCAACCGAACAAGAATCAAGTGCTAAAGTCACAAAACAATGTCATGATATGATGTCTGTCTAAACTGATGTCATGGAAAATAGAAAACCAAGCATACTATCAAATGAAAATAAAAGGCACAATGTGCAACAACTTCATCATGAGATAGGTTCAATACTTTTCCCCAGTCTCTATCCTATGCAGCAAAAACCAATCATGAACCAGAAGTAGCACACTTCTGTTTGTCTATAACTGCAACCACGTAATCTACTCGAGTGTCAACGACACCCATGTAGGGTGTGAGATAAAATCCCGAATAGGCCGGCACCAGCGGTGTCAAAACCATTATATTTCATGATGTAATAAAATTTAGTGACCCAATATATAACAAATGTAGAAAATTAATTAAGTAAAATAAAATAAATAACTAGTCTCGAGTTCCAAACAACACCCATCCCTAATCTGCTACATTGGCCTGAGTTGGATTTCTGATGGAAGTATCTGTAATAAAGATGATTAACATATGTATATATATATATAATCTTGGAATAGAAATGTAAAACAAAGAAGAGGCATGCCCCCAAGCTTGTGGTTTAATATGGGGTCTAAATCTTGTGTCATCCATGTGTGCTTCGACATACCAGAAAAATATCAAAATTCACATGAGACTTGAAGTGGAATTAACATATAACTATAGTTCATCGTTATTAATTTTCATGTTGAGTGTTGGAGTCTAATCCCATCCCAATCGTATCATTAGAGTATGTCCTTAAAATTATCCAATGCCACCGAGACCGTCCAAGGAAATATTTTTAAAGACCATGATCCCCCATGGCAAGACTTTATCATGAGTCCATATTGATCTCACAAAATGGGTTCAACCATCATATGAGGCTGGATTAGCCACATTGAAAATAGATGTATCCTCGATGAGACCTTTTGGAACCGGTGTCACTCCTAAGTATTATAAATCCTCGGGAACCCTCAGTCTTGGTAAATCTTAAGACACCCCCCCTGATGCGTAGTGGTAACCATCCTAGAACGGAGGGTCAATGTTTGGCCCTTGATATGGGACCCACATTCATTCCCCACCCTGAATCAAATTAAATTTTCACATCATCAGTTATTCCATATCATTCATATGTAATTGGAGCTTGAAATCTAAGAAGATACACCCGTGCAATATAAAGTATTAATTTAATATTATAGTGTAAAAACATAATGAGGAAAGATACCATATCAGGACAATTAGATAAATGGACAATTTAATAAATAAATAAATTAGAAAAAGAACAAATACCAATGATACAACAATTCATGGTTCATAATTAATAAAAATTAATTATTGAAATTATACATAGGAAAAAGTGGTGTGCACAACACATGTAGATATTTAAATTAAATTTCTAGGTGAATGGAATTTATACAGGACATATCATCACACCGAAAGGGGAGTCCTTCCAAATTGAAAAAATAAATAAATAATGATAAAAATGGATGTAGAAAATTATAAAAAATAATTAAATTGAAAATAATGTGTAAAATTACACAAAGTTGTTAGGCACCGACAGAAGGTGAAACCATTCATTTTTATAAACCACAATGAAACAAAAGGAAGGCAAGTAGAAACCCTACCTTATAGTCATAAATGATTTTATTATCTTCGGTAGGGTTTGATTTCTCCTAAAACATATTAAAACTGATGATTTTAGAAAAACACCAAAATAGGGTTAAATCCTTCTGTGGAAAACTGTGTGTGGGATAGACAATAAAACTCTATGATTCCAAAAGTGGAAGTTTATCCTTGGCTTATGGTTTACAGTGCACCTAAAAATGAAAAAAATAGATGATGAATGGAGTCAAAATAGAATTCCAAATAGGGGAGAGGGGGTGCACCACCTAGGGATATGGGAAGGAGCAATGTGAGGGAGAGGAGGATAAGAAGAGAGGAGAAAAAAAGAACGAAAGAAAAGAAAGAAAATTAAAGTAAAAAAATAAGATAAAAATATATGAAATCAAAAAGGGAAAATATAATGTAAAATAAAATAGAATAAATTTTTTTGAAAATAAAATTCGATAAAAATAATAAAAAATTGTAATCTTCGATATTAATTATTTTTAATTTTTCTGTAACCCCCATTTTAGTTTATTTCTAAATTTTATATTATCCTTTCATTTTTTTTAAAAAAATATCTTTCAATATATTCTTATTTCTTTGTAATTATTAATTAATTTTTATAATACTGAACAATGTGCTAAGTCCTGAAATAAAATTTTTCATAAAACCATTACAATTATTTAAATTATTAAAATATCTACCTAAGACCCGCAATGGGGTGCGCCGATGCACGCCCCTGGATGCATTAATGAATTAGACAACAAAATTTAAAATGGTTAGTAAAATACTAATATTTTGACATTACAACCTCCCTTACATATGATAAATCATACCCTAGATTCTATTATGAGGGTAGGGGAACGTCGTTACAGAAATGTTCCGGCCACTGTACATATACCTCCATCTCTTGCTCCTATGTCTCACCCTGAACGCGTCTATGTTTCTATAACACTCAGACCATAGTGAATGACATTCATTAAAATACTTTCAGGAAATTTTTTATAACAAGGATCAGATTATCTAAAAAGGATTCATCTGCATCATGCTCAATGTTGTCTTGGTCAAAAAATGATACGGGTTTCGATGATATTGTTGGAGCTAAGATACATGGAACACATTGTGCATGAAGAAGTACCTCTGAGGTAGTAGTAACTGATAGGATTCTATCCTAACTCTCTCTACAATATAGAATGGACAAATGTATCTCAGTAATAACATTCCCTGTATCTTAATACACCAGTGACCCAACGTTGGAGAAAAACACAGAAAGACTCGATTTCCCCCCTAGAACACCGGAGGTATGCAGAGATGATTCGTATGACACATCTGTCTGGACTGAGCTCTAATCATACAATTCTGAATCAAAAAAATTTTCAGAAGTATTCTAAATAGGATAAGAACCCAATAGTTATTCCTCACATACTTCGAGCTTGTATAAAGGTGAAAAAACATGGTCTAACATTGGGGTCCTCATACGGAACTATTTGAGTTGTCAGTTGAAACTGTAATTATAGTTAATCGTAATAAAAGGTATATACTTCTCCAAGGAACCTCCATAATAAAGGATACATGACCGTAATATATTCTCTAATAATTATATAGTTCTCTCAGATTGTCCATCTGTCTGAGGGTGATATGAGGTACCTAAATGTAGTTGTGAACCCAGTGCCTTTTAAAACCCTTGAATGAACCATGATGTAAATTTAAAATCTTTGTCCGTGAAAATAGTCTGAGGTTTTCCATGATGTCTCCCAATATAATGGATATATAGCCTTCTAAACTCCTCAACTGTAATGGTCTCCCAGATATGTATGAAGTATGAAATGCATGTCAACCTATCGACAATGACCTAAACCACATCAGTGCCTACTAGAGATCATGTAAATCCTATAGCGAAATCCATGGTGATGTCATTCAATTTCCCTCCAAGAATGTGTAGGGGCTGTAGGAGTCCAGAAGGACACCTGTTCTCTGCCATCACCTATTCAGAGGTGTATCACCAAGTGATAAAACCCGCTATCTACTTTTTTATACCAATCCGCCAGTTCTATCGACACATGTCTTTGTAAATCTTCATCAGTCTAGGATGGACTTCCTAGACCGAGGTGTGTGATTCCTTCATCACCTCTTCACGTATACCTGAATGTGACCATACATTGTCACAATAGAGAGTATTTCGCTACCATCAACAACCCTTCTTGGAGGTGGGTTCCCTCCTATAATACATTCCCTCAAAATGAGATCCTAAGGATCAGTCAACTGTCACCTTTAGACATGCTCTAGAACAGAGGATGTAACATTATGAGCTTCTAGAACTAATTGCTCACGTTTTTCCTGAACCTACATATGCATCTCAGAAAAAAAAATTCATCATATTCCACTCACTTATGGATACCTGAATTTCTTGTGTCTTCGTCTTATGGATTAAATAATATTCCACGACATTACCCTTACCAGGGTTATATGAATGCTCATAGCCGAACTAATCCATGTATTCTACCGATCTATGATGCCTTAAGTTCAAGTCTCATTGAATGTAGATTTATTTTAAGATTGTATTATCCATATAAATAATGAATATTTCACCTGAAAAGTATTGTCTCCAACAGCATAGAGCATGAGAAAAAGAATCCAAATCAAGGTTGTGTGTTGGATAGTTCATTTCATGAGGTCTTAGCTGCAAGGATCCATAATCTACAACTTGATCACCCTGCATAAAAATTTCACACAATCTGATTCCTGATGCATGATAATAAATAGTATTGATTTTATCTAGTTCTGGTAGAATTAGGATCAGGTCTGAGTTTGATCTTTATTTCAACTCCTAAAAATAATTTTTAAATGATTATAGCCATAAAAACTATACACCTTTCTTCGTTAGGGATGTAAGAGGCATTGATAAGCAAGATATATCCTATATGAAATTCCTATAATATCCAAATAACCCTAAGAAACTGCAAAGGTTGATGAAAATATTAGGCTCCTCCCATAAAACTATGGTTCTCACCTTTCCTGGGACAACTGATACTCCTCCTTCAGATATATTATGACCCATGAAGTGAACATTATCAATTTAGAAATGGAATTTTTTGATCATAGGGTATTGATGGGGTTATCTCAGTATACTCGGAATGATCTTAATGTGGGTTTCATGGTCATGTCTGTAATGTGAATCCACTAAGTTGTCGTCCACAAATACTACCTCAATGGAATCAATATATATGTGACAAACCCGGTTCATCAGATCAATGATGACATCTTGTGCATTTGTGAGGCCGAATTGCATAAATATATACTTTTACAAGTTGTACCAACTTTCCAATTGTGTACATGGTATTTCATATAGTCACACATGCACCTGGTGGTATCTTGAGCTTCAATCAATCTTGGGGAAAATAGTTTCTTCCCAAAACTGGTAAAAACTTTCATCTATATGTGGCAATGGTTATATATTCTTTACCATGATCTGGTTGATTCGACGATAATCTATGCATAACCTAATGGTATCGTCTATGTTCATAAAATAAATAATAGGTGAACCCCACAAAGAGGTTATAGGTATGATAAAACCCTTAGCCTTGTGGTCTTTAAGATTCTTTTTTTAGATCTTGTAGCTCTATTGGTTCCATCATATAAGAAGGAATAGAAACTAGTGCCCTACCTGGCATGAGCATGATAGTGAACTCCACACACCTTATTGTGGGTAATCTAGAGAAATCATTATGGAATACATCCCTGAAAAGATCCACCACTATAGGGAATTCAACCAGCTGTATCCCCAGATCGCTCATGAAGAGACTTACAAACTAAGATGTCACTCTACCCAACCCTACAAATTTAAGCTTAGCTCGGTCTTCCTGCATATCCCTTTCACATTTGTGTAGGTATTTTTCACCCTCAGGGGATTTTATGGATACTTGATAGTGATGTAAATCCACTTGAGCACAAGAATCAGCAAGCTAGTTAAAACCAAGAATGACTTTGAAGCCAAACATATTGAGGATATAGAAATTATAAATGAAATTCTACCCACATATCTCAAGGGGAACTAATGGCACCATCATATTGACTCTATACAAACTCCTAGAAGAGTTTCGAGAGACATGACACTACAATGGTACTCAATTGAAAAACCATTACATTCAACAAATGTAGCAGATAAAAAGTTGTGTGATGCACCAGTATCAAAAAGAGTAGAAACAAAAGTAGAAGTTAATAGAATAGTACATATTGTTGAGTCAATAATGTTTTCCTTATAACTATTCCATTCCTTCATACATGGGGGATATTGTTAAGTCATTAAGTCTTTCCTTGTGGATTCATGATTCCTTATTGTTTTGAAAATCACAAACACCTTATCTCAAGGAAAAACTCTTTTTACCCTATGTTTTAATTCTATATGGAAAAATTTCATTGCCCAAGGAAATTTATCCTTACCATGAATTAATTTGTCCTTTATCATTTATAAGTATAAAATTCAGATTGAAAACCACACCATTGGAATCCTATAAATACCTAGATATGAAGCATTCTATTTTAGGATCTGAATTCTCATAATTCTATTTATGAACTCTTCTGAGTTTTGACTCCAAATTTTGATTATGAATTCTGGATACGAACTCTTCTAGTTCTGACTATAGATTCTGATTACGAATTCTGGATATGAACATTATGAAGTAAAACTCTAAATTCTGGATACGAACATTCATGAAGTTAGTCTCTGAAATCTGCTTACTAACTCTCATGAACATCAACACTGAATTCTGGATACAAACGTTATGAAGTTCAACTCCGAATACCAGATACAAACATTCATGATGATCGACTATGAATTTTGGTTACGAACTCGCAAAATGTTTGACACCGAATTCTGGTTACAAACTCTCAAGATGTTCAACTCCTAATTATGATTACAAACTTATGTAAAGTTCGACTATGAATTCTGGTTATGAATTCTGATTACGAATTCTTATGAATTCTGACTCCAATTTTATATTATGAATTCCTAGAAATCAGAATCTGAATATCATTGAATTATAGACTCTGAATTCAATTTTGGTTAAACTCTGAACTTTTATATTTACTCTCATTCAGAATATCAGATTTTTGTTATGCTTACACTTATTTTGTTATAAAACATTTTCATTCTTTCAGTTACTCACTAACCATTATTTGAGTTAACCATGTACAGGTCAGTCCAAAATTCAAGGAAAATATGACCGTTGAAGGAGGGAGCTCACTATTGGAACCATTTCTATAAATAGAGGCTCATTTGAAAGAAATCAAAACTTTGAAAACCATGATTACATGATGTTGAAGTGATTTCTAGAGAGAGAGGCTCTAATAAACTCTCAGGCTTCGTGAAGAATTTTTGAACGGCTTGTTCAAACTTTTCTTCATGCGGATTTTATTCATGCGACTCTGATTGTTTCTTTGTACAATCGAGGGCTTCCGAGGATTGGAAGACAGAGGTGATGAATACCTTGAATTTGAGGGCTTGTGGGGACAGGAAGATAGACTCTGATCATCGTATCGAGTGCTTACCCTGGTGTGGGTAAGATAGACTTTCATTAATGTATAAATAAAGGGACCTTTATCCAAGGTTGTTGTATACCCTTCTCTTTGGGTTAAAAGATTTACTACTAATTACTTGTTTTGTTACAAGTTTTCTTGTTGCATTTGTATTTTTGAGGAATTTATAACATTCTTATACTTCTTTATACTTGTACTCTGATTTAGTTAGATTCTAGATGCTTTAAGATAGAATCTTCATCTTTGTAAACATTCATTAAGATTCATTTTCAGAGTCACTTTTCTAGAATTGATTTCTCGGAATCATATTTCTTGATTCAAGAATGTTTTTATATCTACAGGTTTTGTGAATTATCTTGTTTAACCTTGTTAAACATTACAATATTAAATGTTCCATAGGAATTTTTAAAGTATACAATTAACCCCCCCCCCCCTCTTGTATTTGAGCATCTCATTTTACATATTCTATCCTACATTTTGTATTATAGAGTATATCATACTGAGGCATACCATCTCAAAAATTGGTTTCAGAGGAGGAGACCCCTGAATTAATCTCACAATTAGCTTAAGAATAGAATTAATGGAATTGAACTTCTGGATTCAATCTTTTTCAGAATCAGTTTTTCGTACTCATATAGTTCAGATTCATTTTTCCTTCGAGATACTCTTGTTCTATATTTTCTTGCTTAGGAATATTTTCCGTTTTTACAAACATTTTCTATTAACAAGTTTTGTGTGGAAATGAATTTTTTTAAGATTGCAAGATTCAATGTTGGCTCTATAGACATTCTCAAACCAACTAGACCACCGATATTTGATGGAAATGACTATGAGTATTAGAGTGATCTTATGAAGACATTCCTTATAAATACTGGTGTTGAAATTTTTTTTATGCTTATTGGTGGATATAAAATTCTTGACAAATAATTTAGTACCTTTACCAATCAAGAAAAGCATGAATATCAACTGAATTATAAGGTACGCAATACTATTCTTTGTTCCATGAATAGAAATATATATAGCCAAATTTTATCTTGTGAAGTAGATAATTCTAAATGGAATAAACTTCAAGTTACACATTTTGGTACTTCTAAAGTTATAGAAACTAGAAGAGCTATACTGAGAGCTAAATACAGTGGCTTTAATTTTCATTATAGAGAACCCATATGTAAGGTGCAACATAGATTCATGCCTATTTTGAGTAGTTTACAATCAATGGGTGAAAAAGGATTATATGATGAAGCTCTTGTTGATAATATCATAGACACCATGCCCAATGAGTGGGAATCCAAGATGTCGGCTATTGATGAGAACAAAAAGGTTACTCAGATTACTCTTGTTGAAGTATTTGGAACTCTTATTCAGTATGAGACTAGAATGAAGAGAGATGATGATAACGTAATGAGGAAGAATGGAAATGGACATGTTTCTTTTACTACAACATCTAATCATATGAAACCTATGACTCCTGAGAGAATTACCATATCCAAATCTATGAAAATTGTTATCCATTCTGAATCTAGTGGAATTAAATCCTCAGAAAATGAATTAGAAAATATTTCTCGAAGAATGAACAAGATAACTGGACCAACGAACTTTCAATATAGATACAATAAGAAAGAAAGGAAAGATAAGAATGATTTAGAAGTCACATGTTATGAATGAAAGAGAGCTAGACACATATGACCTGACTGTATGATTAAGAGAAAAAAATAAAGGAAAGGCATTCAGATAGAAACATAAAGAATAATTACAAGGCTAAAGATAAGAAAGTGTTGAAATCTAATGACACCTGGAGTGATAGTGTTGGTGAATCTTTAGATAAATCTTCAGATTATGAATCATCTAATTATAAGAATCTTGGTCTAATATCCAGACTACATTTTGACAATCATTGTTCAATGGAAATGGTACATAAGGTTGAATCATTGACCTGTGAATATTTAAATTCTAATTAAAGTAAATATTATAAATCCTAAGATGAAGAATCCTCTTGAGATGTAGATAAAACTTTAACTTCATATGAAGAAGTGTCTAGGTTTTCCAAACTTCTTAAGATTGAGAATTGAAAACTCATGAAAAAACATGATAAGGTAAATTCTCAAAATAATATTCTTACTAAGGAAATATAATATTATTCTAAATTTCTTGATAATAAAATGGTGATTTTGAAAGTATTTCAAAAAATCGTGAGGAAGTAAATTCTAAACATAATAATCTTTATAAAGATCTAGAAAACATAATTTATACGAAAAATGTTTTCGAGTATATATTCTTTTCAAAATCAAATGTTTTTTAAGAAAAGAACTTTGTTATCAAACTCAAATCCAAAATATTTTCCTTGAGGAAGTGTTTGTCAAACATTAAACTAGGTAAGGAAATTTTTGATAAAATTAATTCACAAATCAGACCTCTAAGGAATAGTTCTAGTTTTGGTTATACTAGTTATAAACCTATTTTTGTAACAATTATTTTGTTTCTCAAAGATTTCTTTTATGCACTATGTGTCAGTCTAGTGGACACTGGGAAAAGAATTTTTCTCTAAACAAAACCCAATCTTTAGGATTTCATAAAGCCTATTTTTTAAAAAAGATATGGGTGCTGAAAATTTTGATTTCTAAGATTTCTAGATCCAAGCATGTTTGGATTCTGAAAATATAGCTTTTCCTTATTTTCATGAAAATATTTAATGTATCAATAATAGTACATGGTACATGGATAGTGGATGTTCTTGCCATTTGACTGGTAACATAAACTATTTTGAAAATATTATCAAGACGAAAGGAGGAAATGTAACTTTGGGAGATAATGCTATGGGAGAAATTATTGGTATAGGTAACATTGTTCTTCTTGGAAAAACATTGATTTCAAATGTTTTATTTGTTAAGGGTCTAAGCACAACCTCATTAGAATAAGCAAGTTTTGTGATGACGGTTACCTTATGAATTTTAGGAATGATAAATGTATAGTACACAATTACAAGGGAGAGTTCATTATTTCTCCCCATAGGCAAGAGAATGTTTACACAATAAACTTATATGACCTTAAGTACCAAGATCTACCTTGCCATAGTGCAATGGAAGATCATTATTGGTTGTGGAATAAAATGTTAGGACACTTTATCCTTAAGAACTTATGCAAACTTTCTAATAAAGGGTTATTTAAGGTTCTACCGGAGCTTATATTTGATTCTTTAGATGTTTGTGACCCTTGTCAATATGGAAAGAAACAAAAATCAAGTTTTAAATAACTCAGTGAAGTCACAGCTACTGATGCACTACAGTTAGTGCATATGGATCTCTTTGGTTCTACACAAAATGGAAGCATTGTATGAAAGTACTATGTATTTTTTATAGATGATGATTACACTAGATTTACGTGGGTCTATTTTCTAGCAAAGAAATCAAATTATTTTTCATATTTCAAAGGTTTTAGAGCTGAAGCTAAAAATGAGAAAAACCTTCCATTGAAAACTATTCATAGTGATCATGAAGGATAATTTCAAAATTTTGATTTGGAATCTTTTTGTAGTAGAAAGTGTATTTTTCACAACTTCTTAGAACCTAGAACACCTCAACTGAATGGTGTTGTTGAAATAAGAAATAGAATTCTTCATGAGATAATTAGAACCATGTTGAGTGAGTATTCTATAGCCCAATATTTTTGGGTTGAAGCTGTAAGTACTTATTTTTATACAATAACTCGAGTTTTGATTTGACCTTTTCTTAATAAAACTAATTATGAGTTATGGAATGGTAGAAAACCTAGACTCTACTATTTCAATGTTTTTGGTTTCAAGGTATTCATTCTGAATACCAAAGATAATCTTCATAAATTTTCACTAAAATCTGATGAAGGAATTTTCTTAGGCTATTCCACAACTTCTAAGTATTTTCGAGTTTTTAATAAAAACTCTTGTACTATTGAAGAGACAGTGCATGTGAAATTTGATGAAACTAATCCTTTTGTTTTTAGACAACCCCTACCTACATCTTCAGATGAGTTTTCAAAAAAGGTGTGTCAACCATTGTTAGAATAACCTTCTGATAAGGAAAATTTTCGATATGATACTTCTGAAACATTTACCCTAGAAGATTATCTACCCTATATTGATGAACAGGATTTACAAAACAAAATCAGTCGTGTCTAAAGAATCATCCTAGTGATAGTATCATTGGTGGTGTGAATCAACTTGTGAGGACTAGAAGTTCCTTAAGAAATGATGTGGAACATTTAGCATTCCTTTCTCAATTATAACCAAACAACATTGATAAAACTTTAGGTGATGATGATTGGATTAAATATATGCAAGATGAACTAAATACATTCGAATGGAATAATGTTTGGACCTTAGTTGAAAGACCTACATAAACTTTTGTTATTTGAGTAAATCGGTCTATAGAAATAAGTGTGATGAAAATGGAATCATTATTAGAAATAACGCTAGATTAGTTTTAATGGCTACAATAAACAACAAGGAATAGACTATGAATATACCTATGCTCCAGTAGCTTGACATGAATCTATTCGTATTTTACTTGCCTTTGCAGCATTCTTCAATTTCAAACTTTTTCAAATGGATGTGAAATGTTCATTCTATAATGGTTATGTTCAAGAGTAAGTTGTTGTTGAATAACCTCCTAGATTTAAGGATATAAAACGTCCTGATCATGTTTTTAGACTTACCAAAGCTTTTTATGGTATTAAACAAGCCCCTAGAGCATGGTATGACAGACTTATAAGATTTTTTATTCAGAATAAATATGTTTAGGGAAATGCCGATCCAACCCTTTTTATAAATAAAGATATGATTGTTTTCTATTGTTCAAATTTATGTTGATGACATTATATTTTGTTCAACTTATCAATCTTTAACCGATTCCTTTGCAGATCTAATGAAATCTGAGTTTGAAATGAGTATGATGGGTGAGTTAACTTTTTTCTTTGGTTTTCAAATCTATCAAAAACCAGAATAAATCTATATATCCCAACATAAGTATATTAAATATCTTCTTAAAAAATATGGATATGATAACACTAATAGTATAAGTAATCCCATTAGTACCTCTAATACACTAGATCTTGATGGAGTTGGGAAACTAGTAGATCAAACATGTTTTATAGGTATGATAGGAAGTCTACTTCACATGATAACTAGTCATCCAGACATAATGTTTTTAGTATGCTTATGTTCAAGATATCAATCAAATCCTAAGGAATCTCATTTAAAGGCAATGAAATGAATTTTTCGCAACATTAAAGGAACCATGGATTTATTACACTTTTATACTTCTGGAAATGATTTTGTTTTAAGAAGTTCATCAGATGCTGACTTTGGTGAATGTAGAATGGATAGAAAGAGTACATCCAGAACATGTCATTTCTTAGGAGATTCATTAGTTTCATAGTCATTCATGAAGCAACACTCAATAGCACTTTCCACTGCTGATGCTGAATATGTAGTAGCTGGAAGTTGTTCTGCTCAAGTGTTATGGATGCAACACACACTCACAGACTATGGTAGGAGTGTTACCAAAACAGAAATTTTGCATGATAATACAAGTGTTATTTCCCTATGTAAAAATAATTCACATCACTCTCGTGCAAATCACATAGATATTGAGCATCACTTTATTAGGGATCACACGAAAAAAAGAGATATCATTCTTCAATTCATCAAAATGCAAGACCAACTTGATGATATTTTCACAAAATCATTACCCTCCGATAGATTTGAATAAATTAAACAGAAGTTAGGATTTGTAATCATAAGGTAATCCTCCTCACTAACTTTCTATTGAACCAATCTCCTTATAGTAATAAAGTCCTTTTCATAGGGGGAGTACATTTGATTGATTTTTTCAATATTTTTTATAATGAAGATTTTCATATTTTTCATAATGAAGTATTTCATAATTTTTGTAATGGAAATTCTCGTACCTGAAATTTCAATAATAGAATTCTCGTACATGATGTTTTCATAGTGATGTTTTTCGTACTGATGATTTTTGTAATTAAAATTTTTGTAATGAAGATTTTTGTAATGAAGATTTGTGTACTTGGTTTCATTTTCGTACTCATGTTTTTTTGGAATCTAAAGTACATAAAGAATAATTTTTCTCAATAGGAATAATTATCCTGACAATCCGAAAGGTATGATACATTCTTGAGTTTTTGTAATCACCTTTTACTTACTGTTAGTTTCTTTTTATATAAATTTTATGGATTATAGTTTCCTTAAATCCGAATGTTTTCCCTTAAAACCTCAAAAGTTCATATTCAACCAAATTTTTCCTTGCGGCTATCATCTCCACTGTCAGATTGGTTTAGAATAATTATCAGCCATTGGAATTAGATGGGAAGCAGAACTGTCGCTTCAACAACTATATAAATGGGACCCCCGATGGTTGTCCCACATCATTTTTCAAAGCATTTGTGTGTCTAAGCTCTGACCCTCTACAAAATCCCGTTCTGAACTTCTCAAAAGTACTCAATTCTGAATGTATACAGAAGTTCCCTCTCATGATATTTCTTCACTCAAGCCTATTTCGATGTGGAAAATATATAGGGTTTGGTTAGTTCATCCAAACTTCTTCAACAAGTATGACTCTATTATCTCCAATAACATCATACTTAATGGATGGGAGAGTGTAGCCATTTCAAAGACAGGAGCTCTGGATGTTGTGTATCCATATTTGCTGATAGAATCCTGTGAATCAGTTCTCTTTTTCAAATAATATGGTAGAAAAGAATTTTCCATCAATGTTTATGAAAATACATATAAACATTCATACACTAAGGCTGATAGCGTGGTGGGGCTATCATATGAAGGGGAAGACAAATTTTTCTCTCACAAGCTGTCAGATTTTCAAGGATTTCTCATCAAGGTGAAGGCTATGGAATGCCTAGGACTTATTGATTTCATTAAAAACAATGATTTCCCATCTGTCTACCAATAATCAGATCCTACAGTTATGGGTTAATATCTTTATTATACCGAGAAAGGTGACAAGGAAACACTTACGAAAAGTGATATGTATTTATTTGATTTTTTAGTAAATCTAAGGAAGATCAATCTGATGAGTCATATTCTCATTACAATAGAGAATATAAAGAATGTGAATCTAAGAACTCGGATAATCGTGTATTCTTCTCTACTCTCCAAGATGATAGTGTGGTGCCTTGAATTTTTCAAGTTCCTCTATTGTTCCAAGCCGAGGAATTGAAAAGTTATGCTAATCACCGATGATACCCTCAAGAGGATTAAATTAGGTCTTTCTAAGGAGTGAGGAGAATTTTATGATCTACCTGAGGATAAGGTAGAAGCTGTTCTGAAAAATGATCAAGAAGCAGAACCTTCAAAGAAAGATGGAAAGAAGAGGAATCTAAAGGAAGTTAGAGAAACAAAGAAAACTTGTAAGGCCAAAGAAACTCATTCCGCACCTCCAAATCCCAATAAACAAAAATCGTATTCATATGAAGTAGTAGCAAAGTGGAGGGAGGATAAGAAGAATAGAAAGGATGGGGAACCAAAATTTGGTCAAGATCCCGCTGAGGCCAAGGAATTTAAGGACAAAGCAGCTGGTGATATTGAGAAGTAGGAAAAGGAAAAGAAGCTTAAGAAGAAAATGTCTGAGGTTGAAGTTTTTCAATCCCTTCTAAGGGTTTTGAAATAGCATCCGAACAAATTCTCATACCGAAATCTTTCCTAGTAAAACCATTGCCTGAGACTTTGGGAGAAAAGTAAATGTCTCCAGAAAAAGTTAAAGATAAGGAAGTTGAGATGGAAGCTATGGAAGAAGTTCAGGAAGCTCAATTCACTGAAGAGACAGCTAATCTGATAAAGCAAGTAAAAGAACTTCATGACAAGGAATGTGCTTCCTAAAAGTTATCAGTTCAGACTTCTCAATCTGTATCATAAAAACTTTCAAACCATAAAGTAGATGAGAAGTGGGAAGAAGAATTAAACAAGTTTTATGAAGTAGAGAGTTATAATCATCACTTCATTCATCCTGAAGACATTTAGGCAGGAGCTGAAAAAGGAAAAATTGATGAAGATAATATTATACAGTTGTCTGGAAGTGAGCATGAATCTCCCGATGAAGAAGATGCTCTGAAAACTAATAAGGGTAAACACCTGGTTGTTAATACCCTAACAAAAGATATTTTGATGAATAAAGAATCTAGAGGATCCTCTAAGAGTAATCTGGTAGAGCTAGAGGAAGAACCATCTCCAAGAAAAATGCCAGATTCTGAGTCATCATCTTTAGGACATGATTTTTTTGTTCAGTCCCTGAATAAGCTATTGGATACCATTTTGATCCTTACAGTAATTGACTACAGATGCTAGATGCTCCAGCATAACATGAATCAGAAAATAGACTCTATATCCATGGTGATGGATATGTGTGTTAAGATTGAGGCGGAATACAATAATTTTCTTATCAACTAAAAAGCTCATAGAAAATATTGCAAGAATATGACCAACTAGTTGAAATGGATTGTTGTATACTTGAGAGAGATTTACCAAATTCAAGACTATGTAAACAAAGATTTTGATACCGAAGATACCAAAATAGAGGATCTTATAGATAGATTTGAGAAAAAGCAAACTCTAGGGAAGAATGTTTGGATTTTGAATGTCAAAATCGGAATGGGAAGTTGAATTTTGTTGTTAAAAGTTGGAAAATAGAGAGGGATATCCAGATTGAGATGGAAGTAAAGGTAGAGAAGCAAGATGAATTATTGAAGGCTCAGGCTGAGGCCCTGAAGGAACAAGATGATAGAATCACCTCCTTAAAAAATCAAGAAGAGGAGGATCACAAAGAGCTGAAGATGCTGAAAGCCATTATGAAGAAGCTGATACCCAAGGGAAAAGAACAATAATAGACCCAAATCTGATCTTTTGTTATATCTGTTTTTCCTTTTATAAATACTTCAAATCATAATGAAATGGTGGTTGCTAATTTTTTTGAATGTTTGTACTAATATTTCAGGTACTATATTATTTTCCATTCCCTCAAACTATTTTTGAAAATAACAAATGGGGAGGAGGAAAAACAATTCTAAGGGGGATAAAGAATATGATTTCTATGTAAAAAAGAAATATCCCTTATTAAGGGGGTGTTTTTGAAAGGGGAGTTCTCATTACAAAGATTTCCACATTCAAATTAAAATCCTCATTCCAGAAATCTAGAATATGATCCTTATTGTTCCAAAGTCTAAGGTGGAGTTAGTCGTATTCATTATTTCTCATATGTAAAGGAAGATATGTTTTATTTTCAATGCCTAGAATTTTTTTTCTAAGTCCTTATATTCTTCTTCATAAGGATATTTGTGATTTGATAAAAGGGGAGATTGTTGTGTCCATATGGTTTTTCTTTTAATTTTCCATTCCTTCATACATTGGGGAGATTGTTATGTCATTAAGGATTTCCTAATGACATCAGAATTCCTTCTTGTTTTGAAAATCACAAACACATTATCTCAATGAAAAACTCTTTTTACCCTATGTTTTACTTCTATAAGGAATAATTTCTTTCCATAAGGAAATTTATCCTTACCATGTTTTACTTTGTTCTTTATCCTTACTAATTATAATATTCGGTTTGAAAACCAAAACCTCATAATCCTATAAATACCTAGATATGAAGAATTCTATTTTAGGATCTAAATTATCATAATTATGGTTACAAAAACTTCTGAGTTCTGAATCAGAATTATGATTACGAATTCTTGATACGAAATCTTCTATGTTATAACTCTGGATTCTGATTACAAATTCTAGATATGAATGATATGAATTTTAACTCTGAATTCTAGATACAATCATTAAAGAAGTACGTCTCTGAATTTCGGTTATGAACTCTCATGAAGTTCAACTCTGAATTCTGGATACGAACGTTATGAAGTTCAACTTCAAATACTGGATACGAAAATTCATGAAGTTCAACTCCGAATTATGGTTACAGAATCTCATGAAGTTTGACTCTGAATTCTAGTTAAGAACTCTCATAATGTTCAACTCTGAATTCTGATTATGAACTTATGTAAATTCCGACTATGATTTCTGGTTATGAATCCTGATTATGAATTCTTATGAATTCTGACTCCAAATTCATACTACGAATTCCTATAAAATAGAATATAAATATCTTAGTATTAGAGACTTTGAATTCAATTTTGGTTAGACTCCAAACTTTTAAATTTACTCTCATTAGGAATATCAGATTTTATTTATTCTTACACGTGTTTTGTTTTAAAACGATGTCATTCTTTTAGTTACTCACTAACCATTGTTTGATTGACACATGTACAGGTCCCTCCGAAATTCAAGGAAAATATGACCGTTGGAGGAGGGAGCTGACCATTAGAATCTTGCCTTTAAATAGGGCCTCATTTGAAAGAGATCAAAATGTTGACAACTGTGCTTACAAGATGTTGAAGTGATTTTTAGAGAGAGAGGCTCTTATAAACTCTTAGGCATTGTGTAGAAAGTTTAAATGGCTTGTTCAAACATTTCTTCATGCAGATTTGTTTCGTGCAACTCTAATTTTTTCTGTGTAGAATCAAGGGATTTAGGGGATAGGATGATAGAGGTGTTGACAACCTTGACGTTGAGGTCTTGCATGGATAGCAAGAAAGACTCTAATCTTTGTATCGAGGGCTTACACTGGTGTGGGAAAGACATACTTTCTTGAAATTGTAAATCAGGGGACCTTTATCCAAGGTTGTTGGATACCCTTCTCTTTGGGTTAAAATATTTACTACTTGTTACTTGTTTTGTTACATGTTTTCTGCTGCATTTTTATTGTTGAGGAATGTATAAATTTCTTATAATTCCTTATTCTTTTACTCTGATTTAGTTAGATTCTATACGCTTTAAGGTAGAATCTTCATCTTTGTAAACATTCATTATGATTCATTTCCGGAATCAGTTTTCCAGAATTGTTTTCTCATAATCATATTTCCTGATTCCAGCAAGTTTATAGAACAAGAGTTTTTTTGAATTATCTTGTTTAACCTTGTTAAACATAACCATCATTAATCTATCAAAGGAATTTTTAAAATATACAATTCACCCCCACTTGTATTTGAGAATCTCATTTTATATATTCGATCCTATATTTGGTATTATAGAGAATATCACACTCAGACATACCATCTCAAAACATATAACTATTTATGGAATTATTTATGCTTCTATGGTGCTGATTTCACTTCATACATGTGACCTTAACCAAGGCCCAAAGATGCTTCTTTGTTGGATTGAGTAGGTCCAATCTATAGACGATGATAATCTGAAACTTGATTTCCTCAATCACAACCTCCACCACTACCTCGACTAGATCGGATGCAAGAAAATAAACTTCCACCCTACGATGGAGGCATAGATTCCATACCTGATTTAGGTGGAGGTGCAAATACTCTTCCACAAGATGCTAAAGAGAAGGAATGGCAGAAACACGGAAGGGGACTCATCTTGCCTAAAGTTCAACACCTATTCATGTCTCTAGTGAACTGTGGCTTCTTGTGTCCATCTCTACCACACTGAAAATATGTGAAAAATCCCTATAAACGTATTGTTCAGCTAATATTTCACCCACACGCTCTTTCAGAATGGTATCCCTAGCTACCAAAAGAGTTCTCACCCTGTCTTGGAACTGAACCGCCCTGGCTCATCGGTTTAGAATGCCTAAAATTTCGTAGTAAATATAGAGATTGATTTATGATCTCTATGACAGTGGAAAACAGATGATGTTCACCTGCGATTAGATAGTATGCTTAATTCCATCCTCAAAACATCTCATATTAGTCTGTGGGTCTCCAGTCATGGATGGGGAAATTTTTTGAAGTTATGTTAAATGAGTAAAACACATTAACATGGTCATTGATCCTTGCTAAATATTTAATAACTTTCATGCATGATCATCTCTTAGATTGTACGGGAAAATATGATCCCATAATACTTCTGGGATGTTGGCCCAAACTTGGTCAGTAGTTTACTCATCCAGAGAAACAATGTCCCACCATCACTTGGAGGGGTTCCATATAATGTACCCCTCATGTCTGACCCTTCACTCTAGAATCATCTCAAGGCGGACGAAGATAGAAATTATTGGTTCTATCCATGAATCGATAGCATGAGGTCCACCACACCCCGATAATGTGGGAGGGTGCTGTTGCAAAAAAGTATTGCATGAGGTCTGCCAAGGACAAGGTAGGTCTAGGGTTACTCTAAAATGATTGCATAAACCTAGGCACACTATCCCTAAACTGAGCATGAGGGTCAATCGAGACGTCAGTGAGAGGAATGACCATAGGAGGTACAATAAGAGGAACCACTAGTGGTACGGGGCCCACCATCTCTGAAATGTGCTCATTGCCACTCTCTTAAGGCATGACATGAAGACTTCATGATGGCATTGGTCTATAACATTACAACACACAACTTTAAGAAAAATTAAATAAGAAGTGGAAAATGGTGTGGCACAAAAGAGGTTAGGTATATAGCCTACCTCTGATTACTACAAAACTAATAACATGCATCATGAGTTGGGCTTCAATATGGAAGAGAGAACAGTGAAGGATTAATAAAAAGGTCTATTGTCCATTTCTTGGTTAAGTCAAGTTAACATCTAACAGCCTATCACTACTGTATATTTTAAAAAAATTCCAAAAATAATACCATTATTCACAACAAAACTAACATGAAACCTAGAAAATACACGGTGAAAGTAGATATTGCATGAAAAAATGCATGTAATGTTAAATACTATGGTGCCAAATATGATGCATGTAATGTATTTCCATCATATCATCAAGCCATATTGGAAAAACCTATTATCTCAACAATAACAACACAAATAACAACAACAAAAACAAAGTCACCGAATGGTGAAATCATATCAACAATAAGTGGCATAATCAATAACTACAATCCCATCCCAAGAATTTCTATTTCCCATGTACATGGGTTTGCTAGGTCCAAGAACATGTATCATTACAAATCTATATATAATAGTATCATGTCTAACACAAATAGTAAGAAAATGGAATAACCTTCTTTGAAACCACTTTGTATCATCCTCATCCAATTAGCCACATAAAGGATGCCCCAAGTTGGGTTGGCCACATAACCTCAAGAGCATATCCACGAATGCTAGAGGATACCGACTAGAAACAAGGGCCCTTTTTGAGTTCACAGGGGATACTATGCCCTCATAAGTAATATGTATTATCGAAGAGGAAGTAAACAAAAATTAATAATAAATAACAAAAGCATATAAATGAATAAACTGTAACAGAAGTAATATTAATAATCCAATTGATCAAGAATCAAGTATGGAATCTCACAAAACAATGTCATGATATGATGTCGGTCTAAACTGAAAGCACAATAAACTGAAACCAAAGAATACTATCAATGAAAAAACAAATGGCCCAAAGTGAAACAACTGTATCATGATAAAGGATCAGTTCTCTACTCTAGTCTCCATGTTAAGCAGTATGAAACAATCAAGAATCGGAAGCATCATAATTACCTTTTTCAATACATTCAGGCATGTAATCAACTCGGGAGTCAACGATGTCTGAGCTGCGTGTGAGATAATATATCAGTATGTCAGCAGCCACTATTTCTAAACATTTCCATTTCATGTAGTAATATAATGCACTGTTCAATTATATAAAAACTGCAGATAATTAATTATGTTTAATAAAATAAATAACTAGGCCTTGGTTCTGAATGGATATAATCCCTAATAACCAACTTTTTCCTAAGCTGGAAGTCATAAAAATGTACCTATAATAACCAGTATGAACATATTTATATATATAACCCTAGAAAATCCCATGAAAACAAGGAAGATGCATACCCCCTAACTTGTGCTTTAACGTGGGGTCTATGTCTTGTGTCAACCACGTGTGTCTCAACATATCATAATAATATAACAATTCTCAAGAGACTCCAAGAGGAATTAAACTGATCCTTTAGTGTATCATAATTACTGTTCATGCTGACAGTTGGAGTTCGAGACCATCCCAAATACATTGCTACAGTACAACATTTAAATTATCCAATACCATTGAGCCCATCCCAGGCAATCATTTGAATGACCAAGTGTCACTCAAGGCATGGATTTACCATGACTCTATCCCGATCTCACAAAAAGGGGTCGAGAATCATCCAAGGTTGTCTCAGCCACATTTCCAACAAATTTGTCCTTGATGGGCACTTTTGGAACTATTGTCACTCATAAGTATTAGAAATCCAATGGAAGTCATGGTCTGGAAAAGCCTAAGACATCGCCCCTGACACATAGCGGTAACCAGTCAGGAATTAAGGGTCTAATAATAACCCTTAATATGGGAAATAAATTATTTACGCACCGTAAATTTAATTATAATTTCATTGAATCATATATGACATAGAATGAATATGTTATTTCAGCTTGAAATCTATGAAGATACACCCATGAAAGACAAGGTATTAATTTAATATTGCAGGATAAATACATAATGAGGTAAGAATCCATATCATCACAAGAAGATAAATTCAATTTTTAATAACTAAATAAATCAGAATAAACAACTACCAAATATCCAACAATTCAAGGATCATAATTAAACTAAATTAATTATTTAAATTAAACATAAAAAAATGTAGTGCCCAACACATGCAGTTAATTAAATTAAATCCTCAGGCTAACTGAATTTATACCTACCATATTAGCTGACCCAAAGGATTGTTTGACCATATTAAAACAATTTAGAAAATGTATATTATGATTAAAAGGGGTGAAATAATTAAGAAAAACAATTAAATTGAAAATGTTGGTTGAAATTCCACAAAGATAGCAGGCACCGACGAACGACATAATCATGCATTTTTTTAAATTGCAATTAAAAACACTGAAAGTGATTTGACACCCTACCTTATCATCATAGATAAATATATGATCTAACTTAGGTTTTGATTTTACCTAAAATGGATGAAAACAATTGATTTTTAAAAAATCCAAAAATAGGGTATAATCCTTCCACAGTGAACTGTGTGATGGATACTCAATGAAACTATATGATTCTAATTGTGAAAAGTTATACAAGAAATAAGGTTTACAATTCACATAAAAGAGAAGTAAACAGACACAAACTAAGGCATGATGGTCTTCTGAAGATTTAGAAAGGGGGTGCTCCTCCTTGGGAGAGGGGGAGGCAAGACATGAGGGATATGAAGAGAGGAAGAGAGGAAAAAAAATAAAAGAAAAAAGAAAAAAGAAAAAAATAACAGAAAAAAAACAGAAAAAGGGAAGATAAAATTAAAAATAAAATAGATTAAAAAGGAATGAAAATAAATGAAGAAACAAATATAAAAAATGGTAATCTACCAATTTAATTATTTTTACTTTTTCCATAACCACCATTTTTTATAAATTTCATTTTATCACTTATTGCATTATTTTAAATTTTCTTTAATTATCTTCTTATTTATTTAAAATCCTTAATTAATTATTTTATTCACGTACATTATTCTATGGCGTGACATAATGTTTTTTTATAAAACCTCTATAGTTATTTAAAATATTTAAATAGCATCTCGGGACCTGTAGTAGGCTACACTGAAGCATGCCTTGGGTCTCATTAAGAAATAAGACAACAAAATTTAATATAGTTTTTACCTAATTAAATCTGGTATTTTATAGACTATGATATCATGTTACCATGTTATAAGACTTTATTGGGACAACATCATCACTTTTTGAGATTTTTTATGTTTATGTTTCATTTGATGAAATATAATGATCAATCTATTAAGGATATTCATTCATTTTCAACTCATATTCTTATAAAAAAATATACTCATGTATTGGAACTATTTTTTATCCTTTTCTATAAAATATTGTTAATTTTTTTTTTAATAAACCCCAAAATTACCACCCCTCCGATCAGAAATCTATGTTTTCTAAAAAGTGTTTCAAAGAATATTATTCCATTATCCAATAATCGTTTAAATACATTTCTACCATTTTTTTATTTTACCATTCTCTTTAAGGGAATCTTCTTGTCTCTTTATAAACACGACATTACTTTAAATCTCTCAACATTTGCAAAATGAATGTTTTTTTACTTCAGACAATATGTTTAGATTTTCAAACAATCATTCATGTGAATACTAGTATTCATTTTTTTAAAGGTTATTCTTTATAAAATGATTAAAAAAATTATTTTTTTATTATATGGTTTTCAAAATGGTTTCAATTATTCTTTATATGTTTTCTAGTTATTTTTTGAGACAATTAATTTTAAATGGTTATATGTATTAATGATCTTTTTTCATAGAAGAAAGAATTCTTTTCTCAAGAAACGTTTTTGAAAGATATTTTTGAACTATTTTCCATATAGGATGACATATATGGATGTTATGCATTTCCTTTTTGGGCATTCTTGAAATATTTACATTCATGTCCTTTCAATGAATTGGTTGTGCTTAATGTCGTGGTCTTTATGAAACCTATTTATATTTCATGGGTTATGTGTTTATGAAATCTGTTACTATTTCACTACTTATGCTCTGAGGAAATGGTTGCAAAACCAATAAATTTTCCATAGGATTTTATTTGATGAAATGTTAATTATAGTCATTTCCTTTTTAGGGTTATGATTTTATGTTTATGTGAACTATATCTTTTTATAATCCATGATATTATTCATGATTTATTATCATATGGAACACGTGTGAATGATTTTACTAAGAGAGAGATTGTAATTATATCTCCCCCCAATTCATTAGGTAATGATATGTTTGAGATACTCTCAAAGGGTACACAAGATATACCATATGCCCAAAAAGAAAGAGGGTGTATGGGTTGTGTCCCATTCCAGAAAATAACGAGGGTGTACGGGTTGTATCCCAAGTGTAATGGAAAGTGTGTACATGGGTAGTAGATCAATCCCAAAAACATGAACGTACAAGGGTTATAGCCAAAGACAAAAATAAATTGGGTACACCGGTTTTATCCAAATCCCAAAAAGAATAAGGTACATGGTTTTAACCCTAGACGTAAAAAAGTGGTAACATAGGTTTCTATCCCTATCCCGAATTTGGTACATGGGTCATCGACCAAGCATAATATGTAATAATGGTCTTATAAGGTATCCTTGAAATTAATGTTTCTATTCTTATATTTATGCCTCAAATAATATGTCTTATTCCTTAGTTATGATATCTTGGATCAAGAAGTTTATTTACTTATGATTCATTTCTTATTAACTGCTAGTATTTATCCCATAACTCTTTTTTTTCCATTTTTCTGGAAGGGTATGATCTCATAATGTTAGGATCACATTATCATACTATTATGTTCATGTTTATGCTTATTTCTCTCCCTTGTTTATTCTTACTGAGCATATGATCTCACCCCTTTCTTATGTTTCCTTTTTCTAGACTATGAATATTAATTTTATGTGCATGTACTGAAGGTGGAGATCTTTATGGGAGATGTTGAAGAAGATTCAATAGGATTGAAGATTTTGATTCCATGATTCTAAACACAGTAAAATATTGTGATCCTCAAGCATGTATGTTTGTAATTAACTAAATATTAATCTAGAAATATTTAATATCGATGTATGTTAAGGTTGGGTCATTATAAAAACACAATATTTAAAAATTGTATATTACTTGTGAAATTATCATATCAAAGATACAAAGAAGTGTGATAATTAATATAAATTTAATTCCTAATGAACACAAGTAAGTGTAAATATTAAGATATAGTTATCAACTAAGAAATTAATAAGAGTTAAATGATAACCATATATACATAAAAAATAATAGGATTTTCACAAAATTATTTCCTTTTTAAAATTAATGGAATTGGAATAGAAATTTTTAATTACTCTTTAATTAATTATTTTTAATTTTAAAACTGTTTAAAAATTATATAAAAATATAATTATCAGAAATTGGTTATGGTGTTATGGATTTACATTGACGTCGTATACTCAGAAATGATGAAGGAGTACTATTTTTACTGATTTTTTTGGATAATGTCTCTTTTAATGGATATGGGAAACCATTAAATGACATGTATTCCCAAGTGACAATGTCTATTAATAAACTAGATTCTATGTTGAACAACATACATTACATGACCTTAATGGACCAAGACCTGACACACCTAAAATTATGCCACCCTAGCATATGCATCTTAAAAGAACCTCATTCACCACCCCACATAGATGATCAGATAGAATTTCTCCTATATAGAGCTACACAGTGACTATTACTGATGGAAATTTCCATACCCTCTCATTCATCCATTCTAGTTTGTTATTCTCCAATGGTTTCTATTTTTTTTTTGAATCCTCTTTCAGGCCATCTCACGTGTAGTCTGTCGAGCATCTTATTTTTCTATGTAGGATGAAGTACATGTGTGCTGAACTTTATTGGTGTCCAAAAAGCCATATGGCTTAAAGGCCCATGGAGTCCCTAAATCCCTATGACCAAAGTCTTTTAGTGGCCCAACGGTAATGAGACATGTAGTCCTAAACTAGTGGATCTAAAGACCAAATCTGATAAACAGTACCAATTTCTATAGTACCACATTGTACCTAATATATTACTACTATAGCAACATAGAAATTCATCCCCACCTGTATTTTATCATTGGTCATTTGGATTCCAAGTTGGATCCTCTACCCTTGGGTATAGGCTCGTTGGCTCATCATATACGTAACATACCTCATTATGATTTTATTAAAGAAAGTAGATATAAAAATACTAAATTCTAATAAAAAAATGGGGAATTTTTTTATAAATTAAATATATAATAATATTTTATACATAAATATTTTGTTAAAAATTTAGTTTTGTAAAATAATTTTCAGAAATATGGTCTAGGAAGTGAAATATGTATGATTAAAAGAGAAATAAAATAATTTTTTCTTTTAAAAATTTCATTTATTTATTTAGTTACATAGAGATGAATAGTTAGAAGAATAATATGATATCTTTAAATATCCAATTGATAATATAATATATTAATTTTTTTATGTTTATGTTTTTATATTCATTCAATGAAAATCAAGGAAATAACAAAAAAATGAGACTATATAATTATTTCTTATCCCTGGTAACATTTAATGTTGATGAAAATTATAGAATGAACATGAAAAAAATAACCATCATAAATATATATCTATCCATCATAAATATATAAATGGGTATTTATTTATGAAACACCAATGTAAATACATGTATAATTTCAAATATGTTTTAATAAAAGGGATATTCAGAAAAACTCCCTTGCCTTATGATTAAATTTAGTGGAATTTGAATTAAGACAACTTATAATGGATTTAAAATAGTTATTAATTTCTTAAAGATTTATATTATTTTTTTAATTATAATATATTGTTATATTATATCATCTTATCCCCCATTAACTTATAATATTTCATTATTACAATTTTTTGTTAATAACATTGTATTCTCATGCATTTTTTGACAGGTTCCTATTATTGTTAATAGGTTATAGCTCTATCACATAAATAAGGATTGTAAATTTATAAATATTATATATATCAGTTGGATTATTTTTTATAAAAATTCATCAAATTGTGACATGGATAACGAACCACGTCGTTTCATGGAGACACTAGAGTGTTTGTACACACGAGCTACATTATCATTGCTTTAATGAGATAAAGGATAATAAAGTGGATCATATATTATATTTTAATAATAAATATTATTTCATATATATCATATATATACATTTGGTCCATATTTATAAATATCCATGTGAGTTAGTTATGGAAAAAAACTATATCTATTTTCACGGTGATAGTCCACTATACACACGAATGAATTTTTAATTTCCAATTTGACAGAGAAGTGGATAGATAAATATTACTTTGAAAACATACTAAAACATAAATATATAGTATATATTGTTGTTATAATTCTATAATTCTAATAAAATAATTAAATGTGGTAAAATAAGAAGTAATAAAATAAATATCTTGGCGAATAAGATTACATAAGTTTAGAAAAACATCTTCTTAATCACTTATAGATAACCATAGGGTCTTCCTTTTAGGATGAAAATGAGATATAAATCATGTAAAAAATTTTCGGGTGGTATAATTCTAGGGTTAAGTTAAGATAAATGTATGAAAAGGTTTGAATAACATATATGATGTGGTTCCCTTTTATAATTGTGGTGAGTGACACACCTATAATTTGTCAATGTTTTAAAATAACGTCAGATACCTTTCTTTGAAAACTAGCTAAAAATAGTAATAGTCAAATAAAAAAATTTGTTGTAAAATTATTACAAACCAATTTGGTTTAAAATACTTTTTATTTCATTTTAACACTTATCTTTCTAGTTTACACCCCATTTAACCCATTGTAAGCGTTCTTGAAGTAACAAATTTTTCATTATTTCAATATTTTTCTTGAAAAAATGCAAATTAAGATAATTTAAACATTTAAGCATGATGAATAAAAATAATTAATCTATTTTATCAAATAAATTTTTCAGATGATTCCAAAGAAAATAATAACCTTCAAAACATGTTTTTTTCAAAAACAGTGTTTTTTCAAGAATGAGATTATATAAATTCAACTATTGGACTAGGAATCATAATTATATTTATTTTAATTCATATATTCAGATATAAAAAATATATAATTATTTAAATTATTCATCATTATTTATTATATTAATTATTCAAAATATAAATACATTAAACATTAAAAATCAGTTTCTAGAAAATATATCCCACATTACCTCTAAATGATATTATATTTGTTTGATCAAAATGATATTAAATACATGATTAAATATACATATTATGACATATAATTATAATTAAAATGAAAAATTATTAAATAATACATTTTCAATTATTCATAAAAGTGTATTTGTAAGGGAAAATATTAAAAATAAAATGCTTTTTCCATGATTATTTTCACCATGTATGTTCAAAATAATCACCTATCCTATCAAATTTGAATTTTTATACAATGATATAGTAAAACTAAAATTGGATTATATAACTTGTATGTTATAATTTTCAAATACAATATTTAAATATCATATGGTACGTGATTCATATTATTATTACATTGTGAAGGATTTATCAATACTATATAATCTAAACACATAGTTAACTTGTATAGGAGATAAGTTACATTGGATTGGTGAATGTGGTGAAAATTGAAAGGTACTAAAGAGAGGGTTTCTTAGTGAACATGTTCTCACAGTACAATGTAGTGGATAAGAAATTATAATTAATAGTGATGCATATAAAAATGGTAAGGGTGTTTTCCTATGTTGTGTGATATGATGATATGTCATTCCTCATTCTAATTGATGGTTAATGAAAAAATTAACCAAAAAATATATGGAGTTATAAATGTAATTCTATACATTAATGCTTCATAAAAATTTTATTTACATATAAATGTGTGACATATATACTAATCATAAAATTTTAATATACATATTCCCTTGAAAAGTGTTTGATATGCATCAAATATTATGATCATAGTTGATTAAATATTATTACTACTCACTACATTAATACCATATGAATGTTAAATAGGTGTTTCAATAGTTTAGTTCAATGGATTATTCTATATTATCTTTGATGAGGGTCAAAAAATGTATTATTTAATGTTATTTTAAAATATGTACCATGAATTTTAAAATGATGTGGAGAAATATTATATTTCTCAAATGAGTGTTTAACCATATATCATTGAAAATATTAAAATCATATAAAATAAGATATTTAGTATATAATAAAATTTATAAATCTTTCTTAATTAAACTAATATTGTGATGGAATAATAATATTTTGGAACCACATATTTATCTCATCAATACCAAATATAAAGAGATAACTATTAGTTGAATATCATTGGTTATCATTCTCTATTAATCCATGTGTTAAAAGGATGTATAGAGATCTGAAAGTGTATTTTTGGATGGAAAATATGGATATAGATATTAGTAATTAGATATAGAATACTGTGGTGATGTTTTATCCCTTACTTGTATAGGGATGGAAATGGGAAACACCTACTGTGATTTGTTTCATTGGACTCCCCAGTTCATCTAAATTGCATAAAAAAATTTGTGTTTCAGTTGATCACCATATAAATTCAGCACATTTCAATTATATTAGAGAATACTTCTTCCATGAATATATTTTTAGGATATTAATCAACAAAATATCATGTTTTAATGAAGTACCATATCCTATTGTATAATATAGTGATTCAACAATTACCACGATGATCTGGGGAAGTCCTCCACTAGATCTAGATAAAGTGTTGTGTTTTAAAACTACTTATCAAACTCTCAAATATATCCATTTGAAGAGAAACAATTCATATGACAATGATATTTTGATATCCTATTTAAAATTTTTCAATGGTTGTTAGGATCAACTCAATTATATTGTATAGTTTTCCTAAAAAATAGCTTTAACTAGAGATTTATTATGGATTCACAAGAATCCTTATATGGAAACAAAATTAGAACTCTAATATATTGTGTTGACATTAAATATTTAATGCTATTGTAATATGGGATAAAATATAAAATGCAATATAAAGATAAAAATATCCAATAACATCTCAATAAATCTCATAGTTGATAGAAGTGTTATAATAGTAATATTAGTCTATAATTCATTGGGAGAATGCATTCCTGTAATTTTTACCATGGAAGATGTTTAAGAGATTTATAAATAAGGTAATATTATTCCCTATCTATGTTGTTCCTGTAGATATTCATTATTTTAGTACGGAATGATTCTTATCTCTTCGCACACCCAATAAAGCACTCTCAAGTTCATGATTTTTTATATATATCTCATATGTAGAAGTAAATACCATATCCATCTTTTATATAGACCTCAGTGGTTTTATTAAAAGACATTGTTTGTTCCTAGGAATGGAGTCTTGACAAAATCATTGATCAGAGAGAGAATGTTCTTTGGAAAAAGAGTATTATACTAGTTAATGTTTTTTTGAGTAATCAGAAATTCAATGATGATCCATTGGAACACAAAGATAAGATGACAAAAAAATATCCACATTATTTTATATTATATTTATATAATTTCAATGGGTAAATATATTTTAAGTGGGTTAAAATGTAACAAAAACAGATATTATATGTATTTCCTTTTAAATAATCATGTATTATTTGATAGCTTACTAAACACAATTACCCAAGACTAAATAAACCAAGATATAATAAATTATTATAAACCATTAGTTTAACTGAAATTATGAAAAAATATAACCAATTAATGAGAAATATGTGTACACTTTTTAATTAGAGGAATTGTTTTGATTAATTCATAATTAATAATTACTGAATTTTATTGAATAAAATTTTGTTCTTTAAAAATATAATTTCATCCTAAATTGGGTTTATAACATTTTTTAAACATAAATTATAATTACTTTATAATATTTTTATAAATATTACTCTTAAAATTAATAAAATATCGTAAATAATCATTTCAAAAATGTATTAAGTAAAAGTTTTAGTTTATTTCTAAAACCTATATTTCAGGATGAATATAAAAAATTTTAAATATTCTGTAAAAACATTCATTTCATTTCATGAGAAACCCCCATTTATTCAATTTTTAATGTAAAATCAGTTCACCATATTTTGAAATAATTTATTTAATTACATAAGAATCATCATTGTAATTTCTTTTTTTGTATGATTATTTTTTTTCATAAAAACACATTTTTCTAGAAAAATGTTTTGATGAACGCAATCTATTTTTAACATAATAAATTAAAATATATTAAATCAATAAATAGTATTAATTAAATGTATATATGAATTATTTAATGAAATATTTTAATGTTAATTTCTTTTTTTCCATGGCATGTAATGGATTTATATTATTTTTTATGCCTAAAATGCATTTTCCTAAAAAAATGGTTTCATTGTTGGTTATATGCTTATAGAAAATTTACATTGAAAAATATATAAATTTAATCATGTAAATTTTATTCCAACTATAGGATCATCATACTTAATATAATATAATAGGTTCAAATTATTTTCTCATACTGAATTAAAAAACCTGTATAATTTTGTTACAAAGGTTATGATTAAAATGAGATTTTTGTGGGTTAAACTAGTTGATAATTATTGTAATTATAAAAAATCTTTTCAAATTAATTTTACTAATTTAATAAATCCATATCTTATAATTTATTTTAAACCCAAAAACGTTATATCCACTTTTCTATGAAAGAGAACATATATAATTAAAAAAATGTAAGAGGAACAATGTGTGTCATACCACTAACTTGTATGATGGATCCACTTTGACCCTTGTTCACACTGTTTGATTATTCATGATTATAAAAAACTTAATACAACAAAATAATATAATCATTCAATTGAACCTATATAAATTTTCCTTCTCCTTTTACTAATCCTTCAATGCATAATCTTTTATCCCAATGAAGTCCCTCAATGTTGAGGTAGATATCTAATACAAACTCTTTTATTTTAGTTCTTCTTATACTTCTTATATAAATGTTTTCTCAATAAAAAAATATTATTATAGTATGATATATATATATATATATGTGTGTGTGTGTGTGTGTGTTATTATGGTGTTGAAACAACCATCTACCACCTATTCAAAGTCAATTAGGTGATGAAAGTAATGTATGTGGGTAGGTGTGGAGCACTCGGTCCGCTCTGTGGTGAAAATTATTTTCCACCACCATTGTTTGTGGTTGGAATTTACGATATATTTAATATTTTATAATATATTTATGCTATAATACTTATTATGTAATGTTTATTTACTATTTACCTTACTTTTATTCCATCCATCAAATAATAGAAATATCACTTTTTTGTGTGTATGCACTATTGTCTTCACATAGTTATGTAATTCATTTTTCCTCAATGATTTATATAAAGGGTTAATATTATTTATATAATAAATATATCATATTTTTATATAATTGTTAATATGATGGTGATAATTAAATCATTATTTATTTGAACGAACCTTAACCTATAAAAGAAACCATATGGTAAAAACAATGGTGCAACAACAAAAGTGACTATAAAAATAAATGGCTATTAATTAATATTGCATAATATTTTATAATTATATTATTTTTAGTGTTATGATAATTATAATTACACACTTATATAAGTGTAGAAGAATTTAAATTTATTTTATAAGATGTTTGAGCTCCTACAAAGCGACATGGGGTTAACATATAGGATATATTATATAGTCTCACTTTTTACATGGACTGTTTATGATTATTTTTTTGAAAGTGAAATTATATAATCTACCTCACCAGAAAAAATTTATTTTTATATATTCTAGTAATTTGAGTAGATTTAAAATTTTTCTTTAATTTTCTACACTTTATGTGACTATGATAATGAGTGATTATTTAGGGAAAATGACTTTCTTTCTCTCCACAGTTAGTAATCCTTTCCATCCATGTCAAATTTTAATTTAATATGTGTCATGAATTTTTTAATATTATAAAAATATTCATTACAGTCATATTTACCAAATATATTATTTGTAAAAAAAGTTATATAATCTTCATATCATCCTCTAAAATTGGAACATCGTATTTTAATATGAAAAACATAACAGAATTTTATTTTTTAAATATCACTAAATAAAAAAGATGTCCCTATGATATTAAATACCATACTCATAAAATATTATTTTATTGGACTCCATATTTATTTTCTACACAATTTTTTTTGTCAAATTTTTAAATATCATATAGATTTTAAATAATTTATTTCTAAATAAAATGTGTATTATCATTATGAAATTTCCTAGTGGTAGTTTAAATGAATTATTATATAAAAAAATTCATTGAGGTTTTTGGTGATATAATATGGATATTATAAATTTTTAGAATATATATTCATTACAAAATTTAATTGATATTATTTTTATGAAATGTTTATGGTACTCGTATCTTTTCCACATGTGATAATATGATTATATTTATGATCTTCTAGAACACATACACATGGTTTATATTTTTTTATTAGTTGGAATAGATTTATATATCCCTCTATTGGATTGGAAAATTATGGATATGTAATAAAATAATAATGAATATAATATGGAGTTAACCCTATCATTTAAAGGACATTATCAAATAAGAAATTCTTGGTAGTGTACCGGGACTAAGGAAATAATGGAGTGGGTAGTGAACTAAATCCACTATGATTATCATTGTAGTTAGTTATGGATTTGGAAAAGATTATATATTCATATGGGTATTATAATAACATATTTCATATTATTGTTAAATTTTATCATGGATAATGACTGATTTTTAATGATTTCACACACTTATTCCTTATGTTTTTTTATTTTTTAAAAATTATGTTATGATTCATGATTATGAGCTATGAATTTATGGGTATGATTTTATATAACTAATATAATTTTCTCATAATTATATTCTAATATGGTGTGAATTTATTATTATTGATTGATATCCCTTAGGTTTTACCTTACTAATTATATGATTTTATTCCCACATATGTTTCCCTTCACCATGTTATATTGAATGTTTTTATATATATTATTTCTTATATAATTTCTAGTTGTAAATAACATAATATTAAATTATATAGATCCTTTATGTGCATTTAATTTATGTATCCATGTTTCCAGAGACACAAAACCATAATTGTTCTAGTGCTTATTTTTTATATTTAATTAATTTTTAAACTAATAAGTTGTAGTATATATGTATGTAATGTTATAGTCACTATTATATGACTGTGGTTAATAAAAAATTCATTATCATTTCCATGAAACATGATAAGAAGACTGATCAAATTTAATGGTATATTCAAGCTACTAGAATAACCTAAATCAATCCCTTATTTTTTCCCATAATCATCTCATGGTTTACTATTTTAAAGGATGAGAAATAGGGTTTGTAGGATATGAGTGTTGTATAGAATAATCATTATCTTGATGATTTCTAATTATATAGTATTTTGAGAAAACATTTATATTGGGTGTCTTAAATATGTTTCCAATGGTTACATAAGTGTCTTAGTAGTAAAAAATAACAAATAAATAATTTTAATACAAGAAACATCGCATAAAAAATCACTTAATGATATATAAGAAAATCACTTAAGCCAAAAATAAAAGTAGTTTTTGAATTTTTGTATTTAAATAAAGTGAAAAATTAAGACAATATTATTTAATATAAATTAATCTCAATTCAATTTTGATTAAATAAAAGCATTTAGTTTTTTCGGATTTATGAACAAATATCCATCAATTTATTTTCTATAAAATTGAATTCCAAATTAATTTCACTATTTTATTCATGATCCCTTAAAAATTATGTCCTTAACGAATATATTATGTCTTCAAAAATATTACTGTATTTTGTTAATATGTATATTATAACTGTTATAAAACATGATTCATACTTGAAAAAAACTTAATAAAAAACCATTAATGTTTGTATCATACGTAACAACTGACTTCCAAAACTACCAATGAAAATATAATCATCTTCTGTAGTTCATAAGGAAACTATCTGTTTCTTATTATTATTCCATGAAACTAAATATTTTCCTATAATATGGCTTATTCGTTTGGTGACCATCCTATGTAAAATGAAACCAATATAGTGGTTTTTAAAATATAAAACAAAATCAAAGGGAGTTTTTAGAGTAGTGAAAATGAATTAATTCATTTGATATAAATTAAAAACATTTTGGTGGTTTTTGAAAGGGACACTTTTTTCATGAAATATTTCTAAGAACCATAATGAAAACATATTATATATTAGTTAGATATAAAATAGAATGATGTGGTTAAATATCCATTGAATAAATAATACAATAACATTAATGAATGCTATAAAATGAATTTAAATATCATTCAAGATGATATATTATCAATGTAAAAACATATGGAATGGAAAAAAATCATATGTGTAATATAAATGTAATTGTGGAATGTAAACAATGTAAATCAAACGTTGATAATATATTTTGAAAAATAAAATAAAATATACCCATTTTGTTCACCCATAAAGCTTTCTTGGGAGTTTTATATTTATTTAGATTATATTAATTAAGATCCATTATATAAAATATAATGATCTTCTAGATTTTAATGAAAATTACTAACCATAAAAATTTATTTATTAGTGAACAAAAAAACCTGAAACCACAATTAAAGGTTTTTAGAACTAAAATAATGATTTATGAAAGAAGTGAGATTATTTTATTTTGGTAAATCATATGAAAATGATACATATACACTCAATAAAAGACAAAATATTAATAATGATTAGAGAAATAGAAGATAAAGCGATGAGAGATCAGTGATTACAATGAGAGGGTACAATGTCCCAGGAGAATAATAATATATGAACATAAATAAAGATAAATTTATATATATTGTGGTGTATTCATGATTCTTGATGATGATGATAAATCCATTAGAAAGGGAAAATTGATGTTTTATACTCATCATTGTATTATAAGAAATGATGTTCAAATATAACATATTAGAACTATTATGATATTGTTCATATTTTACTTTTTTAGAATTGTTTCATTAGAATCATACTATATATAAAAGAATATCCAACCCTCACTAATCATTATTTATATCCTTTTAGTATTATTTGGTGTTATGTGGTCAAGAACACCCTTAAAGGCTATATAGAATCCCAAATGATCACCAATAAATGATACTTATAATGATAGAGAATAATGAAACCTCTTATCTTTATAATTCAACCGCATATCCTATATGAACCACATTTCATAAGTAATCTAGAATATCTATCTAGTTGGTGATCCATCATCGGTTAGTCAGCAGATTTCTATATGGTACATGTGGGTCTGTATCATCTAACAGCTAGATGGTGCACTTTTACTAGTTGGATCATACTTCATTATAATGTCATAATAAAAAATGATTCTCAAGGTGCGCATTTAAAAACATTTTTGACTATTTTCCTCCATGTCACTATAACTCAACAAATTCAATTTAAACACAATTTAAATACACATGATACAAGTTAGAAGAAAATAGAATGTATGTGATAATTAAAACAACTACATCAATAAATAGTCTCTCTTTATTGAGTATTACAACCATTTTACATAAAAATTATTTAAATAATAAGGGAAGATATTAAAAATAAGTAGTTTCCAAATATTCATTTTACCCTTTTCGATTTTTACAAACCGATTCAATACCCTTTGAATGAAAAAATGGAAGATCTTTTCTCACCCAAAATGAAACATGGTGAGCCTTATGAAAATCTATTATATTTTTTCGTAACCTCTAAAACTTATCTCTATTTTTTTATTATATAAAATACACATTTAAATAAATATTGATAGTGGAATAATATATATATATATATAATATGATTGAAATTTATGAATAAATTTTCAAATAAGACATTTAAGTGAGTTTGAAGGTATATTAATGAAAGAAAATAATCCATTTGTAAAATAAAACATGATATATACATTATATTGAAAAACAACTAACAATAAAACATTCATAAAATTATCAAACCCCCTCCCCAAAAATAAAAGTAATACGTATTAAAGAAAGGGTATATTCAAACTATCAGTCATTGGAATTTAAATACATAAATGAAATTAATCTATTTAATCAATATATATTGTAACAATTAGGCAAGTGGTCAAAATAAGACAAGAAAGGATAATAATTCTTTAAAATATAATCATTTGAAAATAAATATCCTAGAAATGTGTAGAACGATATTTAACGAATTATATAATATTTATGAAAAATTTTGAAGATTATTCAATGATATAGGCATTTAAAACATAATATTATGAACTAAATTTTTCATGATTCCACAAATATTTCAAAATAGAAAACATTAAAAATATTTAGCTTTTAGGGAGATTTTTCATGTATGATCACGACCACGCAGAGGGGGGATGAATTAGTGAATCCTTATTATTTTATAAGAATGTGTATTTATTTCATTTGTGAAATATTATTAACATAATAAAATTATTAAATATATGATCCACTAAAATAAATCTTGTTGGCCTTTACATTTGTGTACCAGAAATATAAATAGAAGAAATCCCATAATATTTACATGGTTAGGTCAAAATACCTACTCCATTAAATGAATGATAGTCCTAACAACATTGATTATTTCACTATCTTTTTTCTAGAATCAATAGGCATAAGAAGTGAATAATTCTAAAATCCATGGATTAACATCCCTACTATAGTTGGTTATACCCCCAACAAGTAATTTTTAGAATCCACTTTCCCATGAATGGTTAAAATCCCCAGCAAAGAAACCCTTTTCCTCAACTGGTAAGTATTAATAGTTACAAGCATAAATTTTCATCTTATTTTCAAATTCACTTTCGAAATCCATCACATCCTCCACAAGTAAGATGAGTTTAACATTACATAGTTAAAATCTTCCATAACATCCAAAATTTTATAAGGAACATATTATTCTACAAACATACTTTATGGCTTCAATCTGAAATTATTTATAAATGTAGGTAGCCTAATCTTCCTAGAATAATAAACACCTTTTGATCGTCTATGCCTGATGTTTATTTCAGTCTGATCCTACTTATACTCATCATTATTCAATGGATTAGAAACTCAATAGGTATCTCACAATTCTGTGTTCTAATAAAACTCAGTCAAATGAACCTTGATCTAATGAATGCCACTCGGATGGGTTAACATCAATGGAAATTCTACAAAGAAGTCGTCTTTTTAAACAAGCCCTATTGATTGGATTGAACCCCACTCTAATGGATTGATTCTATAGAAACTTCTTTAGCATCTACTTGAATACAAATTTTTGGTTGGTAAGTCAAAACATAAAATGTTAGATCCCTCAATACATGTTAATAATTCCAATTTCTCCCCATTGTATAGACGGTCTCATCTCTCCCTTTTTAGGAACCCCTGAAAAAAGAGGGAAAATTGTCACTTTCTGCTCAACGAAATTAATTATACCAAAATTATTTCTCATTTATGTCTTTAACATTGACTTCTTGACCTTTTCATTATAATTTTCAGGAAATCTGGAATCATCTCAATTCTACTCAAATCATCAGAATTCTTCATATTTGTAAAATATTTCACAAGTCTAATTCTCTTGTATGATTTCCCATTTTAATTATTTATTACTATTTTTCGTTTCGATTATACACTATGAAGATGGCATAAAAATGATCAAATATGAGAATAATATTACATAGGAATATGATGAAAAATTATTAAAATTTTAATATGTATAATTAATATTACCAATTTTAAACACTTAATGTCTTCTCATATATATTATCAATACTAAATATTAAATTTAAGACATTGAAAAACATTCTGAAAGGTCATCATAATATCTATCTATTTCATCAATTCATCAGACAAATGATCTCATATCTAATTTTTTCTACATCCAATGACATTATCAGTATCATATTAAACCTTAAAGATCAGTGTCTCATTCATTCCAATAGTCATCATCTCTTCTTGAAAACATATCAATAATTTTGTTCTTTTTCACTAGAACAAATTTATATGAGAACAAAGTATGACATAGTGTTTTATCATAACCCAATTGAAATAAAATTCAATTGTTATTCATTCATTTAAACTATGATATTATAGTGTATCTAATTTTATAAAGATACTAATAATTTAGAAAAATAATCGGTGCCATAATACATTATGATTCATCAGTAGCATTATGTGCTTGATGCACTAGAGTTGGCATTGAGTTCTATTCATGAGAAAGATCCTTAATATCTTTATTACATTACCAATGAACATCCCAAAAAAATCATATTTATATAAAGATTTATATATTGGATTATTTGTCCATCTGAAAACAAGAATCTTTATTACATCATGATCTGATTAACCTTCCCAGAAACCCAAAATTTATGTTTCCTATGATCTCACACCGATTTTATGAGATAAAAATTGTTCCCTTCCTTGCTTATTCTATTCATCATGACTTCCTAATGACTTTGAATATTTTTCATATCAGCTTTAATATCACATAAATTATAGTGGGATTTATTTTAACATCCCATAAATCCATCAACATCATTATTTTTAAGAAATCCTTAGTAAAATTTTCCACATTAGGTATCCCCCACTACTTCTTAAGGTTTTCATAACAATTATACATATGTCTTGTTGTTTTTTGAAATAAAAAACAATAAATCATCTTCAAGTTTAACAAATTGGATCTATTCATATTTTGGAACACTTTCTCATTATGATCAACATATTTATTCTAGACCAGATGTGGTTTCGATCATCTTCCATATTTCTTTTAAAATCCCAATAAGATGGATTGTATTTAAGGACACATGTCGATGATCTGAGCATAATTCATCGTAAAACTTTCATGGGTCTAAAAAGAAAAAATCTATTATTTTCCTAACTTGAATGATACATCAACTATTGGAAAAAAGTAGATCCAAAACACAACTGTTCCAAAACAATCTCCCCCATGTTATTTTATTCCCATACACACATAAATTTATTTTAAAGTAATATACCTTTTTAATTTTTATCACTTTTTCTTCTCCGAATTCAATTCATAATCACCTTATTTATTTTCTCACCCCTATAATTATATCTCCACCTTATTGATAATCAAATTCACTACATCAATAATTACAACGATCCCCCTTATTGAAAAATTATCCCATATCGAAGGGTTTTAACTTCTCATCTCAAAATCAGTACACTCTTCTTTTGGATATAATCTGTTTTAGAAGTTTTTACTAATAAATATCAATTAAATGAACAGATATAATTATATGTGGGATAACCCGGTGTAGAAAAAAACAATGTATAATCAAGGTTTTCATTATTTTTCATTGAAAAACATTCATGTCCTACTATTTCAATAATTATTTAAAAATATTAATTACATGGTGTAATTCGGAAATTAATTATTTTAGGAAAGAATTATGATTCACCCTTCTCAAAAAATATTCAAAAAAATTAGGTGTATAAAAAGAACATTAAAAAATTCACATTTTGTAACCTATTATGTTATATTGAAAGAATAGTAACATACTCATCAGAATCAAATTCATTACATCAAATTATTTAATTTCTTGAATGTTACCGAAAATACAAATTTTATTTTGAATAATGGGGAACCTAGATAGATCCTTAGAAACATATTTTAAATTAGAGACCTTTATAATCCTTTCCATTGTATTATTCTTCTCGAATTGTTCATTGGATTTATTTTCCCCATTCTATTTATCCTTCTTATATTTTGAACAGGGTTTTTTATATAAAATTCTTATGATAAGAATTTCGACATCATTTATTATTTTGGATAATTTATTAGTGGTGAGTTTGTAACAAATATTTCATACCTTCCTATTTTTCTAGAAGGGTAACCAAATAACATTTATTAACATTCCCTTATTTCTCACATATCATGCATATTTTCAAAATTTTCAAATCACCATTTATTGATTACATTTTAACATATTCATTCTCAACTTCGGAACCATTTTTATTTCATTTTTATTCAACTATGTTTTTTTATTTTTATAATTTTTTATATGTTTCATCTTGTTCTATATATATAACAAAGAACTATTTATTTTTCGACTCGTCATTTTTTTTTCAAATTTCATATAAAACATAGTTGTCTTTAACATATAAGTTTCCCTTTTCAGTTCGACATAATTTTAAGAACATTTTATCTTGATTTATCATCATATCCACCCCATGATTTGTACATATTTCCTATTTTAGACTTGATGTATCAGCGTGAAAGAGATCTATGTCTGATAAAAAACCACAAACCGGTAGTGTCTTTTAAATTATTATTTTCCAGACTAATAATGATCTTGTTCGGAACATTATTATGATGGTTGGTTATTCCCCTATTATAGGCCACATTGATTAGGAAGATAGATCCTAGATTAATTATGATCTTTCTATATAAAAACATTTTTCTCAAATACATTCTTTTTTAATCCTTTATCTTCACCATATTTAGAAATTTCACCTTAACATTAACTTCCTTGGTGATTATTTCTTTTATATTTCTTATATCACATTGTTTTGTAAGAAACAGTGATTGTTATTTTAAAAAAATATTCATTCTCAACGAAAATATATTTCATAACAGTCAATATTTTTCCTTTTTTATTTTTCATCCTCTTGTTATGATAACTTTCATCAAAATGGTATATGATATCTTGATGATATTCTAATTTCTATTAAAATTTTCTTCATAGATATTCATTTTTCTTTCAAGCACACCATTCTTAAAAGATACGTATTTATCTTCTTCTAACAACTTCATTATTGTTTTCTAATAATTAGTATTCTTTCATATTCATTATCTGAATTCATTTTTTGAATCTATGCCATTTTTCATCTCATTATAATATTTATCACTTCTAGATGAATCACTTCCATTTATGACTTAAGAAATGAAGTTGATTTGATGAGCATGTACATAAAATTGTGAGGAATCATTTTTTTATATTTTATAGTTAACATTTCTTATTTTTTTATATAGAGATATTATTTATATTTAATTTTTTGATCTTTTTAATAATCTTCATACATCAGTGATTCATCAATAGCATTCTGTGCTCGATGCACTGGTGTTGGAATTGAGTTCTATTCTTGAGAAATATCCTTAATATCTCTAATACATTACCAATGAACATCCCATGAATATTCTATTTTTATAAAGATTTATATTTTCTATTATTTGTCTATATGAAAATTAGAATATTTATTACATCATGATCTGATCAACCTTCCCAGCAATCAAAAATTTATGTTTCCTATGATCTCACACTGATTGTATGAGATACAAATTTTCCCTTCCATGCTTATTCTTGTTATCGTGACTTCCTAATGACTTTGAATATTTTTTATATCATCTTTAAAATCACATGAATTATAGTGGGATTTATTTTAGCATCCCATAAATCCATCAAAATCTTTATTTTTAGAAAATCCATAATACAATTTTCCACGTTAGATATCCCCTGCTAATTCCTAAGGTTTGCATAACAATTCTACATATGGATTGTTATTGTTTGAAATAAAAAACAATAAAAAATCTAAAAATATAACAAATTGGATCCATTCAGATTTTGGAACACTTCCTCATTATGATCACCATATTTATTCTAGACCTCTTGTGGTTTCGATCATCTTCTGTATTTCTATCAAAATCCCAATAAGATGGATTGTATTTATGGACACATGCTGATGATCTAAGCATAATTCCTCATACAAATGTCTTCGGTCTAAAAAGAAAAAATCTATTATTTTCCCAAAATCAAAGATACATTATATATTGGAAAAAATACATCCAAAACACAACTGTTCCTAAACAATCTCCCCCATGTTTTAATTTTCAATACACACATTAATTTATTTTAATGTAATATACCTTGTTAATTTCTATAACTTTTTCTTCTCCCAATTCCGTTCATAATAACCTTATTTATATTCTCACCCATATAATTATATCTCCACTTTGTTGACAATCAAATTCAATGTGTCAATAATTACAATGATCCCCCTTATTGACAAATTATCCCATTTCGAAGGGTTTAAAATTTTCTAATCAAAATCAGTACACTCTTCTTTAGGATATCATATGTTTTAGAAGAGTTTATTAATAAAGATCAATTGAATGAAAAAATAAAATTCTATGTGGGATAACCCGGTGTAGATAAAAACACTGTATAATCAAGGTTTTCATTATTGTCAATTGAAAAACATTCATGTCATACTATTTCCATAATTATTTAAAACTTTTAATTATATGGTGTAATCAAGAAATTAATTTTTTCTAGGAATGAATTATGATTCGCCGTTCACAACAAAAATTCCAAAAAAATAGTTGTATAAAAACAACATTAAAAAATTCACATTTTGTAACCTCTTACATTATATTGAATGAATAGTAACATACTCATAAGAATCAAATTCTTTACATCAAATTATTTAATTACCTACAAGTTAGTAAAAATACAAATATTTTTTTTGAATAATGGGGAACCTATATGGACCCTTAAAAAAATATTTAAGAATTTGAGGCCTCTCTCATCCTTTCCTTTTTATTATTCTTCATGAATTGTTCATTGGATTTATTTTCTTCATTTTATTCATCCTTCTTAGATTTTTTACAAGTTATTTTTATCTACAAATTCTTATGATACAGATTTTGACATCATTTATTATTTTGGACAATTTATTAATGGTGAGTTTATAACAAATCTTTCATACCTTCCTATTTTTCTAGAAGGGTAACCAAATAACATCTAGTAACATTCCCTTATTTCTCACATATCATGCATATTTTCGAAAAATTTAAATCACCATTTATTGATCACAATTTATTATCTTTGTTCTGATATTTGGAAACCTTTTTATTTCCTTTTTATTCAACTAATTTGTTTTATTTTTCTAATTTTGTATATGTTTTATATTGTTCTAGATATATAACTAAGAACTCTTTCTTTTTGGACTCATCATATTTTCCAATTTCATAACATACTTAGTTGTCTTTAACATATTAGTTTCACTTTATTGTTTGAAAAAATTTTAAGAACATTTCATCTTCATTTATCATCATATCCACCCCATGATTTGTACATATTTATCTATTTAGACATGATGTATCATTGTGAAGGAGCCCTATGTCCAATAAAAACCACAAACTGGTAGTGGATTATAAATTATTATTTTACAGACTAATAAGGAACTTGTTTGGAACATTTATATTATTATTTATTATTCCCCAATTATAGGCCACATTTCTCAGGAGGATAGATCCTAGATTAATTATGATATTTCTATATAAAAACATTTTTCTCAAAAAAATTCATTTATAAACCTTTAGCTTCACCATATTTATAAATTTAACTTTAACATTAACTTCTGTGGTGATTCTTTCTCTCATATTTCTTATATCACAAGGTTTTTTATGAAACAGTGATCGTTATTCTAAAACAATATTCATTTTCAACCAATTTTTTTTCATAACATCCAATATTTTTTCTTATTTATTTTCCTTCCTCTTGTTATGATTACATTCTTCAAAATGGTATATTATATCTTGATGAAAGTCTAATTTATATAAGAATTTTCTTCATAGATTTTCATTTTTCACTCAAGAACACCATCATTAAAAGATATGTATTTACCGTCTTCCAACAACTTCTTTATTTTTTTCAAATAATTTGTATTTTTTCATCTTCATTATATGAATTCATTTTTTGAATCCATGCCATTTTTTCATCTCATCATAATATTTATCACCTCTAGATGAATCAATTCCATTTATGACTTAAGAAATGAAGTTGATTTGATGAGCATGTACATCACATTATAAGGAATCATCTTTATATATATTTTATACTTAAATTTTCTTCTTTTTTAATAAAGATATAATCTATATATTTAAATTTTTTTGATGTATTTAATCATATTCTACTGACTCATATTAATCAACATAGTTCCAAGGAAAATTTTGGGTAAAATATTTCTTCCCACCAAAATTACAGCATATAAAGGTTTTAAATTTTTCTTTACCTTTGTTGTGTTTCATAAAAAGAAGGGATATCACTGTGTTGATATTTTCAGCTTCTTACCCTACTTTTTAATAACATAAATATTCTTTAACTTATTTATCATTATTTTTCAATATTATTATATATTTAATAGTCATTATAGGATAAAATTTTTCATTAATTTTAATATTCTTCCCACTTGTCATTTTTTAATGTAATAGTTATACTGTTAAGAACATCCAAATATAGAGTTTAAAGATATATATATTCTAAATACAAATAAATTGCATCAAAAGTATTAGGAAGAATTATCAAAATATTATAAATAATAGGAGATTCTTCTAATTTCTCATGAATAAATCTTATGGATCTAACAATATCATTTACCCTTTAAAATAAGTCACCAATATATTCATACATCTGTGTTTTTAGATATTCATACGTCAATATTAAATGTTGTATCTTTTCCTTCTTCACCATTATTTTTTCTTTACTAATTGTTTTTCAAGTTATCACAAATTCCTTTGGATGTTTCAAATCCCATTACTCTAAGAAACGTACTTTTAGTTACTAATGAGATAAATTAATTTTTATCTAGTCCTTTATTTTCATGTTTTATATTATTAACTAAAGTAATATTATTATTTTTAATCTGAGGATGAAGTGATTATATAGTAGCTTCCAAAACATCAAACCAAAGAGATTTGTGAAATGGGAGCATTATATCTTCATAGATATTATTTTTCTTACCTTTAAATCCCAAAATCCACTTGTAGTTTACTAAATAAAAAATTTCAAATTCATAAGAGTTGATATTTTTTGGGGAACATATACTATGATACCCGTTTTTCTCCCAATGTATGATCAAGAAAACTAATATAGAGGGTGAATCAATAGTTCGTTTTTCTTATATAAAAATGTTTCATATTTTCATTAGTGAAACATTATTAACCTTTAAAACCTATTAATGTTATGATCTACTCATATAAAATTTATCAACCTAAATGTTTTATGAAAAAAATGTAAAGAGAAGGCATCACGTAATATTTATAATTTTCGATACAAAGACCAACTCATATTCTTGTTTGATAGACTAACCAACATGGGTTTTTCATAATAATTATTATAGAATACAAAGACACAAGTAGTGATCAATTCTAAAATAATAGTATAAACTTTCCTGATATAGATGAATATACCCCAAACTCTCATTTTTATTACCCACCCTCACATTGATAGTTATAAAATATATAAAATAAATCTATTTTAGTAATTGTTTTGTATCACCATTTCATGCATCACTTGTATTCCTTTTTCTGATTCACATCACAAAGACCTCAATTCATGCACATATAAGATGAATAAAAAAATTTCTATGTACAATCCAAAAGAACATAAAAAATAAACTAAGTAACTTATTTCCTTGAAATGACTTCCAAAAAATATATCCAGAAATATTTCTCTGAGTACTATTTGTCCAATCATTTCAGTATGGCAACACCTATCTGATGGTAATTCTGGTAAGATTATACATCAATTATTCATTCTTCAACTAATTAGATACTAAAATGGTATCTTTTAATTCATATATAAAATAAATCTATGTACAATGAACCTAGTTTTAAGGGATGTGGTTCCAACGGTATCACTCTGATGGACTTGATCAAAGGTAATTTCTTCCATTGAAACATTCACTATTGATCATATTGAATCAAACATAGATGGATTCGTCTTAATTAAACCACCTTAGTATCAACATAAAAATATTTTTTTGGTAAAAAACTCAATACCAAAGAAACTATTTTCAGAGTAATTAGTGGACATTAATAATTCATGTTTATCTCAATCATGAAAATGCCTTGAGATATCCTTTTATAGATACCTCAGGTTGGAAGTGGCAGGAAAGTAACTTCCCTTACTGCTCAATAGCATTTATAATTCAAAAATTCTAATTTATTTATGTATTCATATTTTACATCTTCAAATATTCTTAACACTTTAGGGTGATTCACGAATATTCTCAAATATACTAAAATTTTTATACAGCTTTATGTTTACAAAATATTTCATCATTTTATTTCTTCGTTATAGCATATCATTTGGATTATTCATTATGATTTGTAATTCAGATTGTTCATTATGATGAATTAATAAAATATGGTCATATATGTACACCATATGTCATTTTAGTATGATGAAAACATATGAAATATTGAAGATGGATCATTACAATCACCTCTTGTAAACATTAAAGTATTCACATATATACGATTTTTACTAAATATTAAATGTAATACATTGAAAACTGTTCTCAAATAATTTCAATTTATTTCTCCTTTTCTCCCATTAATATGTGTGGTGATCTTGAATCTAATTAGTTTTTTATATGATGAATTTATTAGTATCATCCATCATTGGATGAATTTTTGTCTCATACATTCTGATAGATGATACCTCTTATTGAAAACAATCAATATATGTGTCATTTCCTTCTTGAACCTATTTGTAATAGAACAGTGTATGACATATTTTTATCTTATCCTAATTGGAAAAAAATTTAAATTTTCCCAAAATATTATAATGATGATATTAATTTTTATTTTATTTCTAAAAGATACCAACATTTCATATAACAAATCGATTTCAGGATTCAATCTGATTGATCGGTAGTATTCCACATCTGATAGACTGGTATCTGCGGTGACATCTTTTCTTCATCCTTATCAATTTGTTATATGAATATGATACAAATGAACTATAAGAACTCAACTTCTTTCTATAAATATTTACATCATGTGGATTATTGGTCTAACTAAAAACAAATATCTACATAACATCAAAATATGATCAACTTTCCAATCCAACTACCATTTCTAAGTATGTTGATCTCACACTAATGGGATTAGACCCATAATTTATGTCTTCACAATGTTTTTTTATCTCCCGAAATTCTTCATGTTATCATGACATAATCACGACTATGAATATGTTGAAGATAATATTTTTCATCTTATGAATAACATTTCGAATTATTGTAGCTTCCAAAAATTCCAACAACATCTTTCTTTCCAACCAATTGTTAATATGCTTGACATCATCATCTCTCTAATTAAGCTTCATAAGGATTGTATCAAACATATCCAGACAATATATGACATCTATAAACTATAAAATAGAGAAGAATCATCTTATTTAAAACCTCACATCCTTTCAAACTCTGCTTCACTTTCTCATTATGATCAACACCTTTATTCTAGACGTGTATGTCTTCAAACATTCTCTTCCTTTTTATAAAAATCTCCATCCAATGGATGATATTCAATGAATAATACTGATTATATGAGTTGAATTATGAATACCAATGGTCAGGGTACGAATACGATAAACATTTTATTTTCACAACATCAAAAATAGATCATCTATTGGCAACAGATACAACCTAAACACAACACATGCCTAAAATAGAGTATTGAAAAAAATAAACCGTTAAAATAGATCCTCTAATAAAACATAATACAACATGTAAAAATATGATAATTCTCAAATTACATAATGTTTAAATATTTAATGATATTATTTTTTATAAAAAACATACATTAGGGTTGGATCACCCATTTTTATTCCTTTATTTTATATTAACCACACAAAATGTTATTTAAAATTAATGAAAAACCCCGTATAGATATCAAAAAAGAGAACCATTTGGTTTCATGATTATAGTTCCGTAAATTTTAGCTATAATAATTTTGGTTACTGAAAAATTTTACGTCCAAAATAAATGGAATGTAAGGATACTCAGAAAAAAAACATTTTGGAATGAGATTTTTTAGATATATAGGATAAAAATTGAAAAATATAGGCCTCCCATATATTTCTTTTTATTATCTAATTCATAAATTATAGAAAAAATTTATGGAAATAAATAAAAAAATATTTTCATAGAATCCTTATTAAAATATAGTAATATTGGAAGAATATAAATTTATTATAAGTAAAAAATAAACTATTGTTTTTTATTGAATATTGAGAACCCAAAATCATATCAATAAATGGATTAATTAGGTCAATGGAGAAATAGAACATTTAAAATCCTTGAAATGGGATTCAAATTTCTTGACATAAATTGGATAATTTAGTTATAAATACAAAAAAATATTTTCATTATAAATAAAGATACTTTTTATTTATATAGATAATTCGATTATTTGTACGATCATTATAATTTAAAACTATTTATCACAAAAATTACCAATATTTTTATATTTTTTAGGGGATGAAGATGAATATGATAAATAAGTGGAATAAATTGATGATTATGACTATATAAAAAAGGATATCTAATCACTCTATCATTTATGAGATGTGTCATGATGCATTTTAAACATAATTATCATCTTTTGGTTGAGTCAAGGAAGTCTTAATAATATGTCAATGTAAAAATATAAATAGATTAATTTCTATTCTTATTTTATTTCAATTTGTTTCCTCCAATGGGAGAATTTTTCTTCTATGTACCTTCTTGTTTGGTTCATAACATGTTTCTTGTGAGACTTTAATATGGTCATAAATTTTTGTATGTTGGAAATATTCATTATTTTTTAAATATTTAAAACATTTTGGTCAAGAATTAAATCTTGAATAAATTTTCCAATAAATATACCTCATCAATTGTGTTGGTCAAAATTTTCCATATGGATTATCTAACATCTTAAGTTACATTATCATATCATTCATTCTGACACTCCATAAATATTTCATATTTCATGATAGGCCTGATAATATCATCGAGCACTATTTTAATCAAATAATTTCCTTCTATTATAGAAGTTTATTTGGGTTTCAAATTGATGGACTCTACTTGAAGTATCTTTTTAACAAAAATGTATTTATATAAATCATCACAAATATACATATGAACATTGAATATTGCAGTAAACGACCTAAATATACTAATAACTATTTCATTTTAATTCATATATTATATTTCAAAATCATACTTATACATGTATAATCAAGTATAATTAACTTATCAAATTTCTTATTGAGTAACATATAATAATTTACATATTTCCTAGGATGTTTTTCATGTAAATATGTAAATAAAATCATTTAATTAGTTTATGTAGTGATGATCATTCTTGGTTTTTTTATTAATCTCAAATTAATTATTATCAGTTGGTTTCGATTTATACTATTGTTATTTATTAGGAGTATATTCATGTATAAAATTTTTTTAGATAGGGTAACCAATGATCCTATGTATGGTTAACAGGATATTTTTCGAATATGAATAACTGTATTAATCAATGATAAGATCATGGAATTATTAATTTATAACCATTACAAAAAGGTCAAACATAGCAGTCAAATATGATTTTTAAAATTCAAACTATGAATGAATATAAATATTATTTAGAAAAATACTATTATGAACATTAATATCAAATGATTTTCAGAATCAAAAGGTCTAGGGGAGAATTTTATTTTAAAAAATTTTGTCAATAAATTTAATGAGTTCTATAAAATATATATATCTATCATTCAATAATGTAGTATTTTCAGTTTGAATGAGAAGAGAAATATTAAACAAAAAAATTTAGACCCAAAAAAATGTAAATTAAGAATGTATAATCTTAAATGAACACATTTATAAAAGATTTTTGTAATAGAACATGATGTGATACTATATTTACTCTACTAAATAAGTAATGAGAGGGTTATATTTAAAAACATTTTATTAATGAAATACATATACTAGAATAAATATATCCCTTGATTTTAATAAAAAACAATAATTTGTGAAAATACATTATCTTTATCGATGAATAACGAAAACAAGATCCCTCACATATAGGAATTGATCACCAAATTAAATATTAATGGATGAAGAGATATTGTTCTATTTTTAACAAATCGACTTACATTATTTTACCAACTATAACCAAAATAAATTAATATGATAGAAGATGAGAGTGGGATATATAGAATACATAATGGTAAAATCCAAATCAGACACACAGAGAAAAAAAAGTTTTTAGATAATAAGAATAAAGGGGAAAACTGAAATACAAATTAATGTTTCTTGATACTGAATGATTTTTATTCCTTTAAAACATGATAATTAATATTCATTATTTTTTATTGATTCCCATAGAATATGTTCAAATATTCTCTGTTGGAATTTGTGTGAACACATTTTCCTTTTATTGTTTAGGAATTTGTTTCTTTGAACTATGAAATAATATCATGAAATTACAAGAAAACCATGAAAATTATTAATATCCTTCTATGATGTTTTTTTCAAGGTAATTATAAGACTTACTAGTGTGATATAATCCATTTGAAAATATGTAAAACCCCATCGTAAGGTTCTGGAATGACTCCACCAATGAACTACCTTGTTTCATAGGCTAGACGGCATCCAATTATATTTAAATGTTTTCTAGAATCCCTCCCATTTAGTTGGGGAGCCACCATCAGTTAGTTAGTTGAGAGTTTATTTCTAAATATGGGTCAGTTTGTTCTAACTAAATGTTAGTGAACTCCTAAAATTGGTCCTTTGATTCTCTATATTATAAGTCAAAAAAATAAATAATAATTTTAACTTTGAACACCACTTCTGGAATGTTATTTTCCTATCATTATATATCAACAAAATCACCAGAAAAAATATTAAAAACACTTGAAATATGATAGAAAACATCAAATTTTATCAATCATTAAGATACGTCCAAATTAAATAATATCATTATTTCTAATGATCATAAACACTTAATATAAATATTAAAAAAAATAAGTTGGAAATGAAAAAAATGAGGATTTAATAAAGTTTCATGAAACCAAGTCTCATATTTTATTAACATTTCTATATTATTTTTTTATGAAATTATAATCTCTAAAAATTGATATATGAATCATTGAAACAATTATCAAGTCATATGAAATGTATGGTGAGCCTGCATACAATCTTATATCTCTTTATTCATTTTTTCTCTCAAATTGAAATAATATAGAATTAACATATAATGGAAAAGGTTTATAGAATTGTGATATATAAAAAAACATGATAACCATTGTTGAACAAAAATTCTATGAATATATTGAGGAGAGTTAAAAAATTAAAACAATAAAATATTTCATTCATGCAAAAAATAAAACATTATATTCAAATTATTTTGAAAAATTACTATATGTATAATAGTCATATAATTATCAATCCAACCTTAATAATATTAATTCATATTAAATATAGAGTATTTTTATAATATCACACTTCAACATATATGAAGTTAAAATAAATTTATCTCCGTAATACATATAGATATTAATAATAAAACTCCGGAACAATAGAAAACAACACGAGAAAAAAACATCATAAAAAAGAAATGATATGAAAATTTATTTCCTTGAAACATGAATATTTACATTCATAAAATTATAATTTATTTTCAAAAAATTAAAAATATTATTCTATGAGATATTCATTTAAAACATTATTTTATGTAACAAATATTTTTAGGACATCAAATTATTTGAAAAAAATAAAATATTATAAAAAGTATTAGTTATATTATAAAAGAAAGAAGGGATCATTAAAAAAATTTATCAATATAAAACAAATTAAAAATATAAAAATAAGATAATTTTTTAAATTTGTAACATTTAAAATATTATAGATATTAATTTTATTCAGAAAACTAATTTTGAGTTTCATCTTCCATATTTTCCATTATTTTACTTCTACCATAAGATATTACAATGAAAATAGTGGAATAAATATTTAATATAAAAAATATTCTTTCCATTTTTCACCCATATTTTGGGTTTGGTAGTGTGATCACTATAAAATTTCAATAGTGAATCAAATAAAGGTCTAAAAATATTTCTAAAAAAGAAAATAAGGATTTGGACATGTTTGGAATGAAATATTTTATTATTAATATGGATATATTATAGAATAGACTTATTTCATTGATAATTAAAAATTTTAATATATTATTCATAATCATTGTTCAACACATTGTGTCCATAATTATAAAACTTATTTTTAGTATCTTCAATGATTAGATGTGTTATTTTTAAAGGAATACTCATAATTCAAAAAATATAAATCCATGATGATTTGTATAGGATGTTGAGAACCTAAAATCATACCATTATATTGATCACCATTGGTGAACTAAGCATTGTTACCTTTGAAATCGTTCATTTAGGATTCTAAAATATTAATGCCAGATTGCCCTTTTAATTTGAAGGCCAAAACATCGATTTCTTTAGAAAGGTAATAATTTTTATTAGAAAAATGTATTTCTTTATATGGTCTTTTTTATATATATAACTTCATTACAGTAATACAAATTATTAATTTTTTTATAATAATAGGAGGATAAAATGGATTAATTGGAGGGGTGGAGTATAGAGAATGTTAGTGATAAATATGAGACGAAATCTCCTTACATACTTCCAGATGCTCTATAATGATATTTTTACATCAGTTTCTTGAAGTGGTTGAGTCTGTAGTTTCTTAATTGTAACTCCAGGTTGAAACATTAATATCTTTCGCACATTTCTTATTTTTATTCAAATTTTTTCCTATATAGGATCAACATGTTTATAAAACCCGTCTTTTTCTATTCATAAAAATATAATATCAGTTGTCCAATTTTAAAGATTCCTTTTAGAATTAATGAAGATTTATTATTTTTGTTCAATGTTTTCAATATCTTAGAACATAATTCATCCTCATATTGAAATTTTGATAAATCATCACCATAAATTAGTCAGAATTTGTTTCTCTTGATTTTTATATCATCTTTCTTCAGACTAAAACTTCTTTATAATTTCATATGTTCTAAGTGGTATTCTATTCTCTATAACCTCTTTTTTAATCATGAATTTATCTCCTTCAATAATTTACAATTTTTTTCCCAATTTCATGGTTGAACATAATGTGGCTTATTCAAATAATTATAGAGAAATCATCACAAAAATACTTCATAAATTGAAAATTTCATTAATTAATGTAGAAAATATATTAATAGATTTATTTGAACACTTATAAAATATTTCAAAATCATGCATAGATATGTTTAGTCATGTATCATTAACATTTCTGGATGCTTCATGATTTTTATCTTCCAATTTACAAATTTTCTTTTTATTTTGAAATTTAGATATGAGATAAAATTTCATTTCATAAATTATGTTATTAATATAATTCATGGCCTTTCCAGTAATCTCAAAAAAATAAATATCATAATGTGCCTATTTATCTTCAAGTTGATTATAATTATAACATTCAATCATAATTATATTCCATATTAGGTAACTAATTCTACTTATAAATTATGGTATATGATATTTCAAATATGAAAAATTAGACCCACTGAATGCAGATTCCTGACTGACTGAAAATTCTCTTTTTTTTTGGATTTTCAAAATACCCGCTTTATGGGTAAGCGGTAACCATAACAACACAATTCAAAATTCAAAAAGTTACAGGACCCGAGGAAACCTCGAGCCACTAGAACCCTCAATAGTAAATCCCATCCCCATCCACCATCACGCATTCCAGAGCACCTCGTCTGCTGAACCGACGTCCCCATCAAACAATTCACCATCATCACCAAACCCCTCGATCCGTGAGCCTGCACCGCCTCGAGCGCCACATCACTGGATCACCGACAAGCATCACTGGCGTCCGTCGTCGCCATCACCAGCAACGCCATCGAGAACCCGACGTCGCAGACGCAAATTCCATGGTCAAGAGCAGACCGCCGCGGAAGGCGCCGACGCGAACCAGGAGGGATCCAGAGCGCTCCGTAGAGTATGCCGTAGACGGATCGGTCTTACACCCGAAGATCCATCCAGAAGCGACGCCGATCTCACCGTAGTCGTAAGCCATCGAACATCAGGAAGAAAAACCATCCCCGGCCAGAGGACACCGGGTACAGATCCATAAAACCAAATCTCACAAAAATGAATAGTTTTGTAATATATATCCATTAACAGAAAAAATGAATAGTTTTTTAATGGAAACAATGAACTAAAGAAAAAACATTATCATTATCTAATAAGAAATAAGTCAAAATCCATCAATTTATGGTTTTGAGTTGAAAAATAAATAATTATGTAATAAGGGAAATTTGTTCCATTAAAAACCCAATTGGAATAAAATATGTATTCACAATAGAGGAAAATAAGATAAATGAATGTTAGAGAGATAGAGTGTGAGAGATGATACAACGGTGAAATAAAACAAGTTAGAAATATAATATATAATGGGTTAGGACAATAAGAATAAATCTGCCACAAATAATGATATATTAGTGGAGATTATTAGAATGTAATGTGTTTTGATGATTTTCCCACATTTAAAATGAGATCATCAGTTCATGGCTGATTCCCATAAAAGATATTCAATTTAGCTTCATTGGGAAGATGTGACCATGAAAATCTTTAACTATTCAGAAATCATTTTGTTAGGATAATACTATGTACAAATGAATTTAAAATCCTCCATTGATATATATTTTTATCTATCTAGGATTATTGTGTTGTTTATGTTAATTCCAATATTAAATGGTCTAAGAGAATCTTTTTCCCATGAACAAGTCTCCTCAAATTGTTCTAGAAAGACTCAATCGTCAGTCAACATGTCTCCTTTGTCTATAAAGTGTGCAATTATATATATCAGTATTTTGGTATCTCAATTGTTTGTACAATGAGCCCCTATTAAGTAGTTGATGGTGTTTTATAGGTTATAGGTATGTCTATTTGGTCCAGCCACTTGGCACTGCACTACAGAAAGCTAGTCAATGAATGACAATATTTTTTATAGTAAATAATAACAATCATGTCCATATATAACACATCACATACACAGTTTACTTCTTGTAAATATAACACAAAATAATATCTTGAAACACACCTAAAACATGGTTGATATAACATAGAAAAATATTAGAATTTTTGTGATCATTAATATAACTATGTGGGTCAACAATATTGGCTAAACTAAAAGAAAAATATATCTTTATTTTAAAAATTATTCTATCTTACATGTTCTCAACCAGATTTCTATCTTTATACAAGTCAAATTTAGTGTTAAAACTCATGAAATTTGAATACATTTTAAAATATTTATTTGGAATTATTTTTATTAAATAATTTTCATATTTTCACTCATTAAAAATATTTTAAATATATTTTGATAAATTGAAAAACCATGGGAAATGTCAAAATCGCCCATCTTTATCATTTTAATTTCTATTTCTATATTTGTTTAATATTATTTACATAACTTTTGATTTTTTTTTAAAAAAATATTTAATCAACAAAAATAGGATTTTTAAAAAAATATATTCTTAGTTGGTTTTCATAAATAAAGTGGGGTATAAAAAATCAACATTAAAAACATTTGATTACATAAATGAACATATCATTTAATACCATTATCATGTTTCATGTTTAATAGATTAAAATTATTTGACGAGATTGAATACAGAATTTTGAACAATGTGGGTTTTGAATACATGGTGGTTGATCAAGATAATCCACCATAATTAAAAAACATTTAAATAAATAAATTTTATTTTAATATAAAATCATTTAAAATTTATATAAAAAGTATATTATAAAAGGATCATAATTTATTATTTCATAGAAAAAATGGAGAAGGTTTTTTAGTATTCTATTCTATCCTCTCTATTTTAAACTTTGAAAATTAATCTGGCCTTGTTTATAGTGATATCTCTATGATTATAATTATTATCTATAACTACACATTTTGTTCCTATAATATTAAAGCTATAGGTTGTATAAACTAAATTTCATAACTTGTTCCTAATGATCATGTTTAATTCATCATGAGAAGCCAATACTGATTTTTTACCAATCAAGGCATATGTAGTTATCTTGGTTTTATATATTGATTGGAAAACAATTTAATTAAGGTTGCCTATACTTCTTATAGTATTAACTCCTCTATTTATACATCATATGGTAGTCAATATAAATGATTTTAAATGATCCTCTACTATCTCAAAAGCACAATCTCGGGTACTTCATTTTGAAATCATTCATAACATGAATGTTCATTTTTATGATTTACATAATAATCCTTTTTTACATCAAATGGTGTAAAAATTAGCGTATAATCAATATAATAAAATATTTCATAAATTTGATTTTTTATTAAATGGATAATTTATATCATAATATTCAAGAGTATATTCTTTAAAAAATTTTGAAATCATGTTTCTGTTATATGTGAAAAAATTCCATTAGAAAATTCCTTCCTTATCCTTTGGATTGATCAGACCAATATTTGACTTAGTGTTTGAGATATAGTCATTTCATGTAAAAACACTAACATATCCATGAATTATTTTTCAATTATTTTTCACACTATTGTGTGTTCTCATTACTATTGGACTTGTCTATATTTTATTGAAAACTGAACATGTTGACTTAAAATAATTGAAAAAAATTGTAGGAACAATTTAATGACATAAAATATTTATAGAAATTTCATGAAATTTTATAATATTTCTTTCAAAAAAACATTCCTTTATGATTTCATGGGTTAAATTGGGTATGTTAAATGAAATATTTCATAAAAAATAAAACATATCCATAATTCTAAAATATTGCCTCGTAATCACATTTAAAGGACAAAGTTTTCAAAATTTGTAATTTCTTTCCTAAGAGAAATTTTATAAATAAAACACAATATTAACTCTTATCATATTATAAATAAACCACTGGATATTGAGAATTAATATCAATTAAAAATTAAATAATTTATCTTTCACTTATGTTTCAAGTTACATATTAGAAAAAATCTATATTTATAATATTTAATGATGTAATAGTTAGAAAGCATTTTATTTCATTTTAATATTTTTTTGTTACATTTCAATTTAGAATAAATAATATTGTTAAATTTTATAAAATTATTAGTAAGGAATACTGGGTATCATATTTTATGTAGGAATTATTATCAATGAAAAAACATTAAAATATTGAAGAAAATAATTCGAATTTCCAGAGAATTTTGATATTTAAACTATTTAACTAATATTTTTATAAATAAATATAATTTAGATTGAGAAAATTATTATTATAGGTGCACTAAAGTTTTTGAATTCATATTTTAAAATAGAAAATGAATTATTAGAAATATTAACAAATAATCCATCATCACAAACAAGGGAAACAAATTTTTGGTTGTAATTTCTTACTTGTGAATGAATGAATTTATTGATGATTACTAAATGTGAAACTCAAACATATCAAATCTAGTCTACTATTCCTTTATATTTTTAACTAAATGTTATATTGACTCCAAAAATCATTGATAATAAGTGGATAATAAATAATTTATAACTAAAATTTCCCAAAATCCCACTATCTATAATACATTTTCAATTTTAACCCTAATTATTTTACCAAAAAATAATTAAATATGATTATTTTTTGGTAAAAATATTCTTTTTTGTATTAGTATTTTATAATAATGATTTTTCCCTAAATCTATCAACAAATTAAAAGTTTTCAATAATTTCGTAATTTTCAATACTTTTTAAAACTAATGTTATAAAATATTATATTATTAAAATAAAATTGAATCCCAAAAAACTATAATATCTTAAAAAACACACTATCTAAATAATAATTTATAACATAATTAATAGGATAAATTTTATACATGTTTTCATTTTCAGAAAATATAACCATAGAATTTTTATATATCGTAGGTCTTTCCCGAATACAGCGTAATAATGTTTTAGTATTATTGGATTATTTTATTCAATGAAATTTTTGAGGAAATCCTCCCCCATAGAAAATGAATAATAGAATATTTTCAATAATTAACATCATATATTAATTTTTTATTTAAATATTATTCTCTTGACATCTAATAGTAGATTCATCCCTTTTTATTTTTACATGAGAAATTTGATTACAAAAAACAAAATTTTATTTAGAACAACATTATTCAATTTCATAAGAGGCATGTGATCATTAATAAGATATTCACCCTCATAAATGAAAAAAAATATTACACGTTCATTTCATTAAAAGTGAATTTTTTGAAATAAAATATTCTTCAAGAGACCCCAAATAAACATTAAATACACTTATGTGTTATCCATTAAAAATATACTATATTCCTAATTAAAATAAATTTCCTTTGATTTAGAATGATATTTATTATTGGTGTCTAAAAAATAAATTAATATTTTATTTATATATTTTATTTTTCTCTTCTTGTAATCTAATTTTCATTTGAGCTTCTTTTCATATTTATATTTCTCATTAAACTGATATAAATAAATATTATCATGTACATGATACATGAATTGGTATAATAATACATAATTTTTGTTATTTTTTGTATTATTTAGTGGGTGAAAAATTTCTTGAATTTTAATTACGAATTGAAAAAAAAAATTCTTGCAGACTGACCATTTTATCTATCAAAATCTGCCTTATTTCGCTATTCTTTTATAGATTAATAATAAAATAATTTTTTTTAGTTTCATTCCGTAAATTAATTATAGATTTCCTAATCATTAGATTCATACATGATAAACTAGTGAACATTATACTATGGGTTCATCGTTTCCTCATACAGAATAACATTTTCAATTATACGCTTTAATTATAGTTCAATAACATGTGTATATTTATTAACGATAGTAGATATTCCATTTAATTTTAATAGTAAAAATCTATTTACATTTAATGATCAACATGATTTGGTAATGGGATTTACCAGGGTAGAATCAAAAGTTATAATTTCAGTATTTGTTCAATTCATTGGAGTTATAGTTTCAACATCATTCTCTCTAAACGTGACAAAAATAAGATTTTCTCATATATTCATTTGTTAATTGGAATTGTCCTCAATCATATGAGTATGGTAATTATTTCAAACATATTATTTTATATAAGTATTTATCAAAATCTATTGAATTAATTTAAACCATGGGCATATAAAAAAATTATTCACTAGATTTCAACTCATATTCTACCTCTTGAGTATTAGACCCTAACTTTTGATCACATCTATTAATTTAGTATGGTATATTATCTTTTTGATATAATTTTCTAAAATGATTCATCAAATAAATAATCAGGATGAGCTTCAACTAATAATAGTTTTTTCAATGAAATTTTGATATCTTGTCATTGAATTTTATGCGTTCATGATAATCATTGTAGAGATTATTGTAATTAAATGTTCAATATTTAGATGGTAAATATTGTGAATTGAAACATCACATTCCCTGAAACCAATAATTTTTTAAGACCAGTTATAAAACCACTAGAATTTAAAATTAATAATATAATGTTCATTTTCATATATGAGATACAACATCGATCATAAAACCCCATGAAATACTATTATTCAAATATGACCAATATAACCTAGCTGTTGAAAAGGTGGGTATGAATAAGAATTACCACATGAATATATGTGTGTGTGTGTTTGTGTATTTTTTTTGTGTGTGTATATGAATTTCCTCCTCAATAAAAATGTATTAATAAATTCATATAAAATAAGCATTCAATTATTAGTATGTTTATATTATGTTACAAAATAGATTTTCTTTAAAAATTATTTTCAATTTTTTTTTAAAAATATCATATTTTTTCTAATTTAGAGAATCCATTTAATGCAATGAAAAAATATTTTTAATTAATCATTTCTAAATTATCTTAGGGTGAGTTTTCTAATTTTTGAAAAAAAAATTGATTTCGTGTAAATAAAGAAGAAATAGTTATTTTTTCCAAGCATGTAAAAAAAATTTATTTTAAAATATTTCAATTGTTAAACTAAATATATAATATACTAAATAATTTAATTAATTTCATTAAAATCATCTTTATGGTTAAATTTTGAATAAAACATTTTATTTTTAAAAATGCATTTTACTGAAAAAATAGATTTTTCCTTGTGTTTTTTGTATTTTTATTAAGTTATTTTCTTCTAATTTTGAAAATTGTATCAGGAAAATTTCATACCATGTTTCGAATCCTGATGTGAAAAATTGGTAAATAGTTCCCTTTTATTTCTCTGAAATATAAATCCAAACCATGGTATATATTTTTCAACTTAGTAATCAGGAAATGGGTAAAATATAGTTAAAATAGTGGATAATGAGTTAAAATTTATCTAATACCTTACATTATCATATTAGACGAGTGGAGATCTAACATATTCACTTTTAAATACAATATATGGCCACTTTTAAACATGTATCATTGAATATGACCATTATTTAAGTTATTAAAATAAAAAAATTCATAATTCCACTCATGATGTTAACATCACTAATTATTTCATAAGGGTAAAAAGTGGTTATGTTTGATTTTACGATTTTCTATGAAATATGGTTAAAGTTTCATTTTCAATATAGTATTTTTTATTTTTAATAAAAATAATTATTAGATCAATTGTCTATGCAATGGAAAAAACTAATTTATTCGATAAAAAAAATATGATAAGTGGTTTTTAAAATTAAAAAATAATTAAATTAGGGTGAATATTAGTATTATAATAAATTTTATGATATATATATATAATAATATTGTTTTTAATATTTATTATATTCTAGTATCATCATTGTATTTTCTTTAGGCCATGTTTAATGAACCGTATTAAAATGAAATTAATGATATTTTATAAAGATAATATTTTATTAAAATATTTAAATATCATGAAAAAGATAATATGAAATAATTATTGGTTAAATTTTATCTCTTATACATTCATATGTTAATTATCACCTAATAAGAGAAATTATAACCATTTATGAGTGAAGAATACATTTCTACTATTATTGTTAAAATAAAATTTCTAATTGGCTATTTAAAATGATTAGTTTTAATACCCCACATTAATGAATAAAAATGATGTTTGTTGATGGGATTTCAACCAAATAAATCCATATATTATAAAATATATCAATTTTCAAGAATTTGTTTTATTAATGACCTTTATTATATTATAATATTTTATGAATTTCTAAGAGAACCCCTCTCTTTAATTATAAAAGGGATTCCCTCTTTTGATGTCATTACACTAAATTGATCAATATAGATTGAAAAAACTAAAAAATTCAATTAAAAACATACTAATACATTAATTATAGTTTTTTTATTCTTAAAAGACATATCCATCATCATTAATAAGGGATCAGAACGAGGCCAATGAAATAATATATAGTCATCTAACCCGAAGTAATTATATTTGATTCATAAAGTACTTAAACTAAATATATTATATTATTAATAAGATAATAATTTACCTATATAAAATATATTATAGGAATTTTAATATTAAAAAATAACCTTTGTCCAACCAATTTTCAATCAAATGTGAAGTGAAAGTGTTTCTCTTTCCTATGTATGGATTATCGTCTCTACATAGAAATACAATTTATTATCCATCACTGTATTTCATGGAAGGATATCATGATATTATTAAGGAATATATATTTAATTTTTGAAATAGTTGTTATTTTGTAATTATAATAACACTTTTACCTTCTTCCCTTCCATTCTTTTGGAAAATGATAACATTTCTCATGTGTATGTGTGGACTACCACATACATGATATGATATTATTTTTTTATTCCAATTTAATTGAATTGTGATAATAATGGATTTAATGAATGTATATGATATATATTATATAATAATTATTAAATACAATTTATTAGTATTTAAATTTTCTTCACTAAATATATTGAAAATTGAATATGACGTTCATTCGTACGTACGACCTGCCATCTCCACAAATGTTTTAATTATTTTTTCAATAAATTACTAATATTTATAACCCTATATATATATAATGAGTACATATAATATATATTTCATGGATAAAATTTTGGTCATAATGGATCCATGATCAATGTATAAGGAATAGACTTAGTCAAAAAAAGAATAGTCAAGAAAAACGAAATAGTTAAAACCCAAAACAATGATTTTAATAAGAATTTTTTTAAAAATCATTGTTGAAATGATATAAATGAAACATATTGGATATTATATATTTTTTATTTACTTATTATAGATTTATAATAAATTAAATTTATTTATATAATAGGTTATAGTTTTATTAAGCTAGGCGGAATAGTTGTTGATGAATTTATAGCCTCCCTTCTATTTTTAGATATGTATTCTATGTTCACCACTTGCTTCATTTGTGTGTTGTATCTACCTCCGAATTGAAATTTTATATAATTAATATTTTTATTTTAATGATATTTTCTATTTCATTTTTTATACTTTTATAGGGATTATTATTCTAAAGTTACCAATGTTGTATGTGATTTAGGATCAAATCTCAATATTTAGAGGGATTATTTATTTTTATGTTTTTGATCATGAAATCTTCTAATATATATCTCAATATAATAATTTAATTTTTATACTATTTTTTTCATGAAAAAATAGTTTTTAATTTCCTATTTTCATATTTATGTACTCAATTGAAATATGTAATATATTTAAGGAAAACTGACATTACTTCTCTCTTCAGTTGAGAATCATTTTTCTTACATATCCTCATTTTCTAAAAATATTTTCTAGAACATTTTTAATATTATCCTATAATTTTTTTTTCAAATGAATAATTTAAAAATATAAAATATAAATTTTTTATAAGAATAATTTATACGTTTTTTAATGATTTTCTTTAAAAAAATTATAAAATTATGAAAGTAATGGTTTATTTTCTCTTAAACAACACTAAAAAGATTTCTCGTATTCATAACCACCTAATTAATTAAGTATTTCTTTAAATTTCTTCATGGTTACATTTTTATAAAATTATTTACTTAATAATTTTAAATTTACATTATTTTAAATCACATATTGAAAATTGAAAGTGTTATTTTCTTTATGATGTGTTATAGTGGCCTTTTAGTGAAATTTTTTAGCTATGATAATATAATATGGTGATAAATGGGATTTATTAGGGCCATTATACTATGATTAGATCCTTAAAATTATAATAGATGATACATGAATATTATGATGAGATGTTTCTGAAATCCATTAACTTTTCATGGGTAATTCGATGAGAATATGAAAAATTCAATATGATCTTAGGGAATTTATATAAATGATTTATAATTATGTTGTTGTTAGTTTCATTATATCCCTCTCACGTATATAATAATATTATATTGATACATAATGATATGATGATGATAAGAATGTTCATGATTAGAATTTGTTCTCAAATAATGATGCATTCGTGTGGTTTTTTCTAGCTATGAATAGAATAATATGTTTCACAGTTATTGAAAATATATTTGTTCAAAAAAAATTGTGATTATTATTTAATTATAGTTAAATGAAAAATATAATTAATGATATTTATTTCATTTAACTATCATTAAAATATTATAATATCTATGTCTTATGATGCCACACTCCTATATTTTGGCTCTTTAATGTTGATTACTACATTGAATTTTGTATTTATTATAATTCTAGAAATAATATTATTTCAAGGATTATGAACTATGATTTTATAAATATTTTATACTAAGAATATATACTTGAATATATTATTAGTCTATTATGATCCTCTTATCTTAAAATTATTTATATCTCTAATGTTTACCATTACTAAGAATCTTAGTTCATAATTTCTTATGATTATTTTCAACACGTTATGAATAACTGATATAATTATCATATGTATAATAAGAATAAAATACGAGGAGATTATTTTAGAAGATGTTGATAAACTTACATTAAATATGTTTATTTTTCATCAGATATCCAGATACCCTAAAATTTTAAAATAATCTCGAATATATTGCTATGAACTCTGTTTAATATTCATCTAAAATGATGAAATATGATTATAGATTCTTATTGGGTCATTTGGTTTATATCATATTAATATATAAATCAATCATTAGATGTTATGAATATAGTAATTTTGTGAAATCCATGGGGATAATTCTATGATAAGGATAACATCATAAATTTCATAAAATTAAGAGATCATGTTATTTATCATGAAATTTAATCATTTTTTATATTAAAATTGTATTTGTCATCATAATATATGCATTGATGGTAATAACCAAAATAATTAATAGATAAGTTTATATCATCCATAAATTTAGTGTATGTTTAGTGGTTCATTCCTATATACCAGTTTTGAAACTTCGTGGGGATATGCTTGGATTAATTCCCCTTATCTTATAATACATTATGTTGGATTTGAATATATGGTAATCATAAATGGCCAAGGATATGCCTATGGTGTACTCAATTGAATGGAATGTTTTAGGATCTATACTTAATTTAAATGGGTTTTATGTATTATATTATTCTACACAAGGAAAAAATTTCACATTTTATTTTTTGGATTTAGTATATAGCTAATACTGGGAGGAATTGTTTCGACAAATATTATGATAGAAAAATGAATGATTTTTTTATGAGAAACCAAGGATAATGTGATATGGATAAAAAAATATGATTATGCAACATTATATAACTTATTAAATGATTATAAAAAATGTGGGTGGGATTCAAGGAATACAAAGTTAAATTAAAAATATTTTTAGGAATATCATGTAAAAAAGATGATTTTACCCCCTACATGCATAAAATATGGGAATAATAATTCATTGTAATGTCTCATATGAATGTTAATATGTTTTTATGTAGAAATTAATGGCATATAGATAGTAATTATTTAATTGAAATGAAAAATTTGGACTCTGAAATTTATGAGAATAATGCTTCCAGTATGGTAACATTGACAGTTGCATATATTAAATGTGTAATGTATTGGCGTTATGAAAATAAATATCCTTGATGGAATTATAATAAAAAAGATCATAAAATTTTTAAGTGTAATTTTTTTCTATTGATGATAACGAGACTAAAAGTGAAATAAAAATATATATAAGTAATAATGCATAGTCAGTGGTTTATAATGGAAGGGTACTGACTGAAGTGTTTTTTGTATTGGTATTCTAGCATTATATTATAGTTTTATTTTTATGTTATACTATATAGATGAATAATGAATAACATAAGTTTTATTTTAAATATGTTTTTAAATTTTTAATTTAATGAAAATATTGAATGGGATCGATATTCCCTAAATGATAAGGTGATATGATATTTTATTGAAAACACATGATTCAGGGAATAATAATCCTTAATATGATCTATATTATTAGATAATAATGTTTTGTTATGATAATGATAAGATTAGTAATTATAATATAAATGATATAGTATTTATGACATCATAACATATTACTGATTTAAAGAAAATGTTTTCAATGTTATCTTGGTGGAATTTATAAAATTTTTAGAATTTGGGAATAACATTTTAGTCAATGATATTATTTGGGAAATAAATATTATGTAAAATTTTGGAATAATATATTTATTCCTTAGGGTATTATTTTTATTTAGGTTATTATTATTTCAGAAGAAAAACAGAAGTATCCACTTGTTCATAATGTGACATTAAGTTATACTTTATATTTATTGGCAGATTAACGATAACTGACTTTTGTAAATTTAGTGACCATATTTCTAAATTTTTAAATTATGATGTTGTTAATATGTTTTTATGATCCGTATTATGGTTAAAAATTTATATAATGGATTATTCTGAACTCGTGGTTATATTTTAATTAGTTCAGTGATCAATATATGTCTTATCCACATTATATAACTTGTGTTAACCATTTCGATTTTTCTAAATATCCATATATATAATGAATGAATTTTCAATATTTTATGGAACTAAATAACAATTAATACATATTTATATTTCTTTATAAATGAAAAAAAAATCCAATTGAGTTTTCATTTCATGGAGTATGAGACAAACTACAAATTGATTGAAACACAACCAAATGATGCAATTATTAATAAGATATTAAAATAATTTTATAAATTAAATTGAAACATGTTATCAATCATGATAGTAAACTTGTACCTAATATTCTGGAAAAGGATATTGAAATGATATTTTATAAATTAGCATTATTTCCAATGAATATAAAGTCTTTTAATCCGTCATAGATATATGGTACTATGATCATTTTATTTCTCATGGATATGGTCTATTTCACTATCTATTTGTATTTGGGCATTAAAGTTATCCTCCAAGTTCTTATTTTCCACTCCCAGAAATGATCTTATTTTTTGAAAAAATTGTATATATCATTAAATATATCCTTTTAATTTCCATATCCCTTATTTTATGACCATTTTTTAACTCATTTTAGATTTAGGTTTTTAACAATGGATTTTTAAAATATGAAAAACATTTTAATCTAAAACAATTTCATGTTATAAGGGTGGAAGTTTTAAGGGGAGATAATTTCAGTTCAATATATTTTAAAATTGTAACAATATATTTGTTACTGTATATGACACATAACACTAACCATAAATGAATCATAATATATTGTAACTTAAATATGACCATTATAACCAATCCATTGAGTTGATGAGTATGAATAGAAATAACTACATTATGATATATATATATATATAATGTCCCCAATAAATAAAAATGTATTGATTTATTATTAAAAAGTAAGCATTTGATATTTAGTATTGTTAAATTATTCATAAAATATATATTTTTATAAAAAATTATTCTTATTTATTTTGTGAGAATGTATTTATTTAATTTTTTCTAAAATTTTGGATGTTTTGTTTCATAAAACAATCATAGTTTTTGAAATTATAAAATCAGTATTATTGTATTGTCTATTATTTTACAATTTCTAAAAACTTTAATTTTTTATTAAATTGTGAAAAATACTAAATTTTGTTTCAAGAAAATACAATGATCAATTTTCTAAATATGGTTTAAAATGTACATTAAATATATTTATTTATAAATAGTTCAATTTTGTTTTTTGTAATCAATTTTATAGTGGTATTTTTTATTAATCATTTATTATAAACAGTAGGAATTTCTCTGAAAATATATTTTTCATTGGGTATGGTGTATTTTTCGAAAATTAATTTTATCCACTTTTGGTGAATGAGCCTTAAAAATTTTATACTATATTTTTATTAAATAGGTTAAAATTTCATAAATAAGACCCTTTTCCAATATGAATAGAAACCATATTAATTTTTGTTTTCATGATAAGGGTAAAATAGAAAAAATAAGGTTATAAAAAATTTATTAGCCTTTAAAATTCATCTAGAACATACCTTTTTCAAATTAGGTGACATTATTTCATATATATCTATCCAAATATTTAATATATTTCCAATATCAATTATATGTCAATGAATATGACCTTTATAATAATTTAATAAATTAAAAAAATAAAATGTTATTATCTTCACATTAATATATCTAAGAGTTTTTCAAGTATATAAAATATTTTATAATGGCTTTATTAATTTAAATTTAAAATATATACAATTATTTAACATGAAATTATTTTAATTATTATATTGACTCCAAAATTTCCTTAAATGGATACAGAGCTCTGGTAAAATATTAATACAATTATTAGAAAAATATAATAAATGATTTGAAAAATAAATAAATAATAAAACATGTGATTATTATTGTGTTCCCTAAATATATAATGTAAATATATGATAAAATTATTGCTTTTAGGGATAATATTTCAATTAAATCTATGTATTTATGTCAATAATTTCAAATAGATTGTATAGTGGAAAAATGAAATTAATGATTATAGATGAATAAAATTATTACATTACTTAAAAAACTAAAAAAGGACATGTATGATAGGAAATAATATAAAATTTAATCTCATATCCATTTATGAGTCAATTTTAACCTTATATGTAATATTGTTACAATTTATGTCTGAAAAATATGTTATTGTGGTTATGGATATTATTGGAAAATAGAGGGGTCAAACAAAACGATAATGCATAAAACACCATATAAACCTATCCAAATATTTTTTATGAATAATTTTAAATCAAATACAACATTATAAAAAATCTATGTCCATTTTGATGCAATTAGATCAAAAATAATTTTATTATGTTTCAATCTTTAGAAAATTTCAAGAGTTCCCATCTCTTCATTTATAAAAGTGTACTCTTAAATTAACATCTTTAAAAATTATTGTTAAATATAACACCACAAAAACAAGAAAACATATCTTCAAAATATAAGTATACATTATTTAGTGGAGTTATTATTCATAAAATTCCATTCTAGGAATCATTAATATGAGATTTAAAGGATTTATATTGAAGAATATATAATCATTTCACCTGAAATTTTCAATTATTTTATCCTTATACCATCAATAAATTAATTATTTTATTCAAAAAATAATAAATTATATATTCTAAATATAATAAATATTTATTATGATTACGAAACCACCTATATTCTTAGTATTTTCTGTCAAATGTTATGTGAATATTTCTCTCCTGCAAATGTATGGCTTAACATCTCTATGTCGTGATATGATTTATTTTCCACCACTATAATTCATGGGATGTCATTATAATGAGTTTAAATTACATATATGGTAATTATTTCATATATTTTCTTATATAATTATAATGTCTAATATACCTTCTTATCTTCAAATCCATTGAAAACCAATAATTCCCCTATATAAATGTAGAATCCTACATCCAAAATGAGTTGTGGTTTGTTTTTTATAGCTATTTTTATTCTATGGTAACAAGGATATAGTTTATAAGTATATATAAAATAATATTTTTTAATTAATGTTGAATTATTTTGTACCATTCATTCATACTATTCATCTAATATGAATAAAATGTCCATGTATATATGGGACATACCATCTCTGTTAATGGTGCAATTCACTTTTCCAGGTTTACCATTTATGGATAAATCTCTATATGTATAATGAGAATTTAGGATATTTATATCATGATTTGAATTATTTATATTTTCAAAACAATGAAAAATTTATTGTGATTGGAATTACTTAACATAAATTTCGATGAAAAAAAAATATTTAATACCCGAAAATGATGAATTTAAAAAGGAATATTTATTAAATTGGTATTAAAATTATATAAGTGGAACATATGTGACACAATATTTTATTAAATTTTTCTGGTATAGAATTATATGTTTTTATGTTTTTTTATAGGAGTTTACGACTCTTTTGATCCAAATAATCTAATAACTAAGGGACTTTTAGTATACTTTTTTATTTTTTCAGACATACCCATGTTCACCACTTGTTTCTTTTTGTGTGAGGTATATAGTATCCCATTGAATTGTTTTATAATTGATATATTTAACATAATGAAATTTAATTTACAATTTTATATTATTATATCATGGGTCTTATTGTTTAAAATATACCTATGTGCTATAGTATTTATGTTATAATCTATTATTTTGTTGGGACTATTTATTAATATGTTTCTAATTATTTCATTTCCAACAATATTAATTATTAAGATAATTTATTTTATTATTTTATGATTATTTCTTGGTAGTATAGGGTTTCGTTTCATTTTATATCTTTCTATACTCAATATGTTGATATAAATATTTTATGTACAACCATCTTTATCTCACTCTTTGGTAGAAAATAATTTTTAATCTTCATCCATGCCTTATAAATAATTTCAAGAATGTTTTAAATAATATCCTGGTATTTTTTAAATTAATTTAAACCCGTGATTAGCATTTTAAAAAATTGTTCAAATAAATATTCGTTTCATTTTCCAAATGAAGTAAATTTTAGATTTTTACAAATGTAGGAGATAAATAATATTTTATAAATTATACCTCTTCAAAAAATTACCTATCATCATAACCACCAAATGATTTTATGATTCATATAACTTTTTCCATGGTTCTTTTAAAATAAAATATTTTTCATAATATATAAGAAATTTTTCATTTTTTTATGAGTGATTTCAATGAGAAAAAGGCATTTTCCATTGGGATTATTCTAGAGATAATTTAATTAAATGTTTCATCTGTGGTGAGATCCTTTGGTGTTATTTATGAATTAATTGGTTTTGGATCCAATCATAAAATTTTTATTCAAGATCGATATTTTACATAAATATTACGATGAAACGTTTACAAATGCCTTTTTATTTTACACTGGTAATTATATTATTATATGAACAATGTTTTCTTATATTTTGAAATTTATATGAATTAAAAATATTTATATGATTATTGGTCTATTATAATCCTTAAATTAATTGGGTAAAGTGTTTTTGATATCTCATGAGACTATAATTATAAGGTTGGAAATGATCTTGAATAGATTTCTTTAATTATATTTACATTAGTATGATTTATTTCTAGATATTCTCATTTGAAAAAGCATTAATATGATTCAGAATAACATTGATCACATTTTCATGTCTGATTATGATAACATTCATTATATGATCAAAAATATATGTTTGAACATGATATCACTCATATATGTTCTTAAAATTATAATTTTGTTTTATTATTGTGAAACATGCCAATATTACGATTCTTGGATATTGATTAATTAATTGTCACCCTTATTGATCATGGTAATATATATTAAATTATTTCTATGCCAATTATTGATATATTTTTTAAGGATGAATAGTTTTTTATTGAAACAACCACTTAAATATGTTATCATACCATTACGATCATATTATCCTCTAATGATTTTTAACATTAATTTTACCCTTACTATGAATATGAGCTTATCCTTTATTATGTTTTACTTACCAAGGATGTGAATAATGGTTTACAGTAGGTTATTTCTAAGATGAATATTATGTGTGGTGATCTTTTATGGGATATTATGGATATATTTTAAAAAATATTAACATTATATATCTATTATAAAAAGACACTAAAACATTATGGTCCTCAAGAAGGTATTATTATGATTTTATTAATATTATTTTAAGAAGATACAATATTACTATATTGTGTGCTTCGATCAAATCATTATATTCATAAATACATTCAAGGAAGATGAATTTTGTGTCTTTAAGTAAATTCCATAATTTAAAAACCATAATATTCAAATTGGTTCAAACATATCCTAAAAATCACAAATAAATATGAATAAGAAAATAAAAAAAAATTGGAAAAGGATATTTCTAATGTTTTATGGCAAAAATTTCCACCATTACATATCCCTAATATTCTCTCCTTAAGATTCATGATTCTAAATAAACTAGAAATTTTATATGGTTCTTCCCAACTAACTAATACTTCGTGACACTAGGAAAAATATTTACGATATTTTATAGTATTTTACAAAATAAGGATTATATAGAGCCTCCCATAGAAATCATTACTAATACAATTCATATAAATTGAAAAATAATTATATTTTTTAAAAAGAGCCCAAATATATCCCCAAATTTCAAGAAATAAATGATATGGGATCATGCATCTTAAGTAAAGTATATAATATGAAATATTTTATTAAGATAGTTTATTTAATTTAGAAAAAATCATCAAATAATATATCTTCACAAATTGAATACTTTATTTTCCTTTTTCATATAATAAAGTATATTGTGATTATATAAGAATAATAGGATTTATATTATAGAATTATTTGAAAATTTATCGGTAGTTTTCATTATTTATTATTTTTTAAAATAAAGAAACTAAAAAACTATAATATTTCTCAGATGAGAATTTTTTTTCAACTAATGTGTTAGTGATAAAATTACAAATAAAACCATCCATCGAAGCTATATGGAAGATGGTAGCAAAAGAAAAAATTGGGTATGTTAGAAAAATGATAAAATTAATTAAATCACACATATCTTATTTTACCATCACATGATTAGACTATATTAAAATAGAAATAATACTTTTTATAAATACATATATGGTAATAAGTTTATTGAGATCAAATACCATCATATACATCCCCCGTGTAGTGGTAATTCTATATAAAATTCAACTTGTGTAAGGGTTGTCATGTATAAACAGGATTTTATGTAATTTTCATTCAACCAAAACATATTTTAGTACTATATAGACATCAAAAAAATCATGTTTATACATCACAGTATACCATATTACCTTGAATCACATCGGTTTATGAATAAATTTTCTCTTTGTATGCATTATAAAATCTTCATAATAAAGAATCATAACTACATAATCATTATTATGATGACAATGGAATTAATATTCTTCAATATTAGAATTAATATACACTATTTAACAATGAATCTTGACATTCATAAACACCAATTCATGAAAAAACATCAAAATTGATCATCACCTTGTAGAAAAACTATCTCTATGTGTATAAAAAGCATATGAAAATATTATTTAAATTAACTTAATCACACATGTTATACTCATTTGTAAAATAAATTTGGTTTTTTATTTTAAAAGTAATAATAAATTTATTTTTTTGGGAACAAAATTAGTATTTCAGACAATATATTCCTTGTGAATTCGAGGGAATCTTTTCCTCCACTCATTCACCTTCCTCAAAATCCAAAAACTTTAATCTCTTTCTTCATTGATATACTGTCAACTTCGATATTAAGGATTTCCATGGCTATTCTAATCATGTAATCTCTTATTTATATTTATTATTTTCTTTTATTTTCAATTTACTTCATTCTGCAATGATTGTCTTCACCATTTTTCAATGGTCCAGGATTTTTAGATTCATGCCTCAATAGAAGCATATATTTCTTATTAGTTTCACACCCATTCCATTATCCTAATTTTTGTTTTTTGGTGTTTTCTATTAAACTCTCGTATATTTTTATATGCTAAGGATTATTAACATCTTTTATAGTTTCATTTTTTTAAGATGTTGTTGTTTACTTCTACAATATTAAATACGACAGTTGTGGTGGGATAGTACATACCTACACTCTCAATCTCATCTATAGTGGTGTCCCAATACAAAAAAATATTTTCTATGATTCCTGATTCATTTATCAAGTACACATTTATCATTCTCTATGAACAATGTATCATGTCATTATGTATCATTCAATATTAAATTTCCCCAATCTCTTTTTTGTACTATTTACATTTATAACCTTGTTATTACAATAATAAATTACTATATTATAATACATACGACAACACTTGAATCTACAAATAAAACTATTTTATTTCACATTATGTGTAATCTATCAATATTGTATTGTAGGTTGTTTTTAAAAATGAAACCCGACATATGGGAATCTGTTTAGTGGATAAAATTTCTTCATTATTCATAACTCAAAACTTTACTTATTGGTTAATTATTATACAATTTTTATCCCACTATATTTTTGGTGTTTTAAAAATTTTAATTTACTATTTAAAAAATTTAAAATAATATATACATTTTATTTTGCAGACTAATATACATATTTACTGAGATTGAAGTGCAATCATTTCTAGATGATATAAATGGTGACCAAATCGTTTAATACATAAGTTCTAAATCTTATTATTAAAATATTAATTATATTTTATTGTTATGTATGTGAGAACCAAATATATTTTCCTCTTTAAAACAACACATCCATGAAAAACAAGAACATAAAATCTCTAATGTAATTTACATTATGTGTTTTACATTTACCACCATTATTAGTCAGATCAAAGATAACCACAACTTCATAAATAAGTGAAGTGAAAAATAATAAAGGGAGACCTCAGTTGGTCAATATTGGTAAACATAAGGGATATTCATCAAATAAGGCCCCAGTCTTAAACATTACTTAATCTTAAGATATTTCAAGAATTAACCATGAGGATCTTTTCAGGGTTAGAGTTTTAGAGAATTAGATCATAAAACTTGCATTACATCCCACATTTAAACAAAGTGGTTACAATAAAATATAGTATGCATTTTTTTCCATCAATAGAAAAATATTTAATATAAAACATTGATTCTATCTTGACACTTCCTTGACACTATCATCATATCATGTACCCTTCCCTTGACCTGTTAAAAACATTTCAAAAACATAGGATGAGCATAAAAAGCTCAGTAAGGGATATAAAAATATGGAAAGGAAACATGAGTAAATGTATAAATAAGAACCAATGAAATCATACTCTACTCATAAAACATAAGAACTTTAACATACCTCATAATGTCATTAATAAATCTTAGAAATCACCAGACATAAAGTTAACTTGAGGCATTCACAACATTCTTACGTAGGGAGTCACCCTCTTGGTTACGTTTGGAATAACCATCACAGTATATTCCCTAAATAGCTTTGTAGAAACCTTAACGTTTAACTACATCGCGTTACCCAATGCATTGGAGAGCTATATCGGGCTCACCCGCCCTTAGTTTATCACAGAACCACTCGTCTTTATAATAATGCCCAAGAACTATAACATAATCGTATCACATTAAACATGCATAAAGGAAACATAACATTTCCACATTTCAATCACAAGATATCAATAAAACATTGATATAATAGAAACTATATCAAAACCATTTTCAATACCAAAATAAAAGAAACGTAAATCATGGTATTTATTTTTCTTTAAAAAAGGTATGGCTTGTAGAGGAAGCCAAAACTCAAATAATGGTCACGGTGGCGAAGAAGTCGTTGTCGCTGCATATGTACGACAAAAACATTCCCCTATGTCATTTAGTAAAACACTTTGTATAAATAAGATACCATTTTGATAAACGTAAATTTAAAATGGGTTTATACACCATACAAAGAAGGTTGTGTATAAAACAAAATATGCCTCAATGAAAGGAGATTGAGACGAAGTCCCATACCTCAGGTCTGACATGACTCAATAATTCATTAACCTCTTAAATAATAAACATGTGTTAATTTATACTTGATTAAGAACCTTTTTCAAGTTCATTATTCCGTTTATATCACTTATTACAATGTCATGTACACTATGTAATTATTTAAGTTAATAATGGTCGTTTTAACGATCATTTGTACTTGAGTCAAAAATAAACTATTTATAATTACAATTTGTTCATGTATCAATTATATCCATAGTTATACTCATGATGTAAATATCATATATATCATATATATCCAGTATATACATTCATATATAGTATTACATAATGTTTAGAGGTAAGAAATGAAATGCACTATTCATGGAGACGATAAGCCGTACGTACGCATAAACTCTACTTCCATTTCTATTTCATATTTAATGGAATTAAAACATAATGATAAATAATAGTATTATAATTCTAGTATGGTATCATATATAATATCATTAAATCAATCCTTTATAAGTACCACATATGGTATTAGAAAATCAAATCACTTTGAGGGGGCGGTAGTCCGCACTTCCTAAAATGAAGATATCACGTTTACCCATAATGGTATCTATAAATATATGCCATAAATGAAACATAAATAAGCTTAAGTAAAACATAAACATATTATATATATTATATAAATATATTTACATATTAATGGCCACCTTTGAAGGTGTTATATGAGTTTTGAACAATCATCATTTCGTGAGACATAAATTCTCTATCCACAGAAACAGTATGTTATTTAACCATTAGATGTAGGTGTGTGTATGTGTAGCTCGAATCCTTTTTATAAAAACATAATAGTATATGGAATATAATGTTGTTGTTACAAAATAAATGAATAAAAATCGTTTAGGGGGTTGGAGAAGCAAAATAAAACATAAGAACACAAGAGAAGACACTACCTTTAAATCGGGTAACTCTTTTTGATTTGAGCTCAAAGGCTTCCTTGGGAAGACTTCTGCCCAATGTGAGGCTTCTAAGAGTTATAGAGGGATGTGGAGAGACACAATTGTCAGGGGTTTGCTGATCCAAAGGCTTTGGAAGTGTGTATAAGGAGGTAGAGGTGGGGGCCTTTTATAAGAGGAAAGGAGAGGCACTATTGGAAAAGTATAAAAGGATTCTTTATTATACAACGCTTTTCGGATTTAAAAGGTCCCAAAATTATATATTTCGAGGATAAAGTGAAAATAGTTCTATATCCACCCATTCAATAGGTTATTGACATTTTTAGGTCTTATATTTTACATTATCTTTTCATTTTATTTAAATAGTTAAATAATGAGGTCATCGCTGCATCATCATGGTGCCATAAATAATTTAATTATTTAATGTCTAAAAATTATAAAAAATATATCATGATGTAGGTAGGATTTTTATATTTCTAATTAATATTTATAGTCAAAAATATGACTTGTATAATCCCATTTAAAAATTCTTTTTGTAAAACAACTCATGTTTGTGACATTTTATACTTTAACATTAAATAAAAAGATATTAATGTCATTTTCCTTAAAAAGTGGCTCCATGGGGTCCCCAAGATGTCCCGTGGATTTTCTTGGTCCGCCATGACACATCCAATAAGGTTAGTACATGTTTCTAGGTCATTTCATATTATTAAAACATTATTCTTACCTTAAATTACACTAACTACTTCTAATCGCGATTAAAAACTTAAAAGTTACTATTCACAAAAAAATTATTTTAATCCCATTGAACCAAATTTTAATTCTTAATGAGAAACATGTATGTCGGATTTTTGAAATTCAAAACATAGTGGTGGTAAAGTTTCATTTAAACGAAAAATTAGTTTTTTAAGTTCAACTTCCTTGTTTCACTATTCATCAAAAATTGAAGTTTTTTGGAAAAATACCAAAACATTACCCTAATATATATTTGATATTACGAATTAAAAAATGATGTCTATTTTACAAAATTCAAAACATATAAGTTGCATTAATTAATTTAATAATTAATTCCCGTTGTCTAAGGAAATAGTATGTTTTTATGAAACAATAAGAATCAAAAGATTGGCACTAGTTTAAGTCCAATTTCAAAGTGAAATTAATTCTCACGACCAATATTGGATTAAATGGTAAAAATATATTAAAATTGAACTTTAAAAAAATTCAAAAGATAATCTAACCATATAATTAAATTAGATGAAAAAGCAGTTTTGATGTAAAATGATGTATTTTTCACTATTCATTAAAAATTGATCATTGTCAGAAAAATACCAAAAAATTATCCAATGTAAATTTCTATGTCAAAATCATAAATAATAAGTTTATTTTGAAAAATAGAGCTTTTAAAATTGTCAAAAGTTTGATTTAAAAATGGTTTGCCATCAAAAGGCAGTAAAATAATGTTTTAAAAATATTAGTGTATTCCATGCTTGAGATTGGATTTATTCTCATTTTAAGCCACTAAAACCCTATATAATTTATAAGTAGACATAGATAAAAATGTCTATTATTCATTACTTACTTGGGATGTTACATCCTCCCCCCTTTTGAAAATTGTGTCCCCGCAATTTATTTATTATTGAATAAGTGGGGGTATTTATCCCTCATTGCATTTTTAGATTCCCATGTTGCCTCTTCAATCTTGTGGTTTTTTCACAAAACCTCTACCTGAAGAATCACCTTATTCTGTAACACTTGCTCTCTGTGTTCAAGAATCTGGACCGGTTGTTCCTAATAAGATAGGTTCTCTTCTAGATAAACTACCTCTAGACTCAAAACCTGAGATGGATCTGGAATGTACTTCCTTAACATTGAAACATGAAAAAAATTCTGTACCTGAAATAAACATAGAGGTAAAGCCACTCTGTAAGCAACTGATCCAACTCTCTCCAGAATTTCATATGGTCCAATGAACCTTGAACTCAGCTTTCCTTTCTTACCAAATCACATCACACTTTTCCATGGTGAGACTTTGAGAAAAACATGATCACCTACCTAAAAAGAGAGATCCTTCCTCCTATTGTTCGCATAACTCTTCTGCCTACTCTGATCTGTTCTCATGTGTTTCTATATCAGCTGATCATTTTCTACCCACTCTTCTACCAATTCTGGTCCCATAAACTTCCTTTCACCCACTTCATCCCAGAAAGCGGTAGTTCGACACCGCTTCCCATATAACGCCTCAAATTGTTCCATCTGTATAATAGAATGAAAACTGTTATTATATGAATACTCAACCAAAGAAATATGTTGGTCCCAACTTCCCGGATAATCCAGCGAACAAGCACGTAGCATATCTTCTAAAGTCTGAATTGTTTGTTCTGACTGCCCATCTGATTGAGGATGAAAAGCTGTACTAAAACTTAATTCAGTACCCAATGACTTCTGAAGGCCATTCCAAAAGTTAGAAGTAAACATGGGATCACGGTCAGATACAATGGAGATAGTAACTCTATGTAACATGACTATATTTTTATGATACAAACGGGAAATTTGATCTAGGAAAAAATATCCCGTATATCAAGGAAATGAGTAGATTTAGCCAAGCGATCAACAATAACCCATATTGCATTATTACCTCAAGATGTCTTTGGTAATCCCACAATGAAGTCCATGGATATATTCTCCCATTTCCACTCTGGCACTGGTAAAGGCTGAAGCATCCCTTTCGGTAACTACCGCTCTTCTTTAACCAGTTGACATGTCAAAAACTTCACAGTAATATCAGCAATATCACTTTTCATTCCATCCCACTAGTAATACTCCCACAGATCTCTATACATCCTAGTACATCCAGGATGAACTGAAAACGGATAACTATGAGATTCACATAACAACTCTTTCTTCAACTGTGAATCACAAGGCACACACAATCTCTTCCCAAATCTCAAAACACAGTCATTATAAATGTTGAATTCAGGCAACATACCTTTCTAAACCATCTCTACCTTTTTCTCCAACTCACTGTCTTGCTTCTGTGCTTGCTTGATTTTGTCTGATAGAGAAGATCTCAATGATACCTAAAACAAAACATAAGGACATCCTGCACCAACAACTTCTATCCCGATGTTCATCAAATCCTTTACCAAAGGATCACGTTCCAAACACAACATTGTTAATGAAGCATTACTTTTTCGACTCAAAGCATCAGCCACTTTATTTTCTTTTCCCGGATGGTAATGAATTGTACAATCATAATCCTTGATTAATTCTATCCATCTCCTCTATATCATGATCAATTCTTTCTGAGTGAAAATATACTTTGAACTTTTGTGATCTGTATATATTTCACACTTTACTCCATACAAATGATGCATCCAAATTTTTAAAGCGAACACTACAGCAGCTATTTCAAAATCATGTGTAGGGTAATTTACCTCATTAGTATTTATCTGTCGCGAAGCATAAGCAATTATCCGATCATTATGCATTAGGACACAACCAAGTCCTTTCAATGAAGCATCACTGTAGATAACAAACTCACCATTCCTGGAAGGTAGTGCCAAAACTAGAGCATTCACCAATCTTCATTTCAACTAATGAAAACAATCGTCACATTCTTTTGTCCAGATAAAAATAACACCCTTTCGAGTTAGCTTAGTCATTGGATTAGATAACCGTGAAAAATTTCTAACAAACCTTCAGTAATAGCCATCCAAACCAAGGAAGCTACGAATCTCAGTTACATTTGTGGGTATTGGAAATTCTTCAAAAACCGTTGTTTTTGCATGATCAACAGTTAGCCCATCTTTAGAAACAATATGAACAAGGAAAGAAATTTTTTTCAACCAAATATCACACTTGCTGAATTTCCCATACAATTTCTTTTATTTAGAGGATTTCAAAATAACCCTTAAATGTCATTATTGCTCTTCTTTACTTTTTGAAAACACCAAATATCATCAATGAAATCAACCACAAACTTATCCAAGAACTCCTGGAAAATTATATTCATAAGTTCCATGAATATAGTAGGTGCATTGGTTATCACAAAAGTCATTAATTCAAATTCATAATAGACATATCTTGTACGGAACGCGGTCTTCGAAATATCATCTTCCTTTACCTTCAACTGATGGTACCCCGATCTCAGGTCAATCTTTGAAAAATACTGAGCTCCCTGGAGCTGATCAAACAAATCATCAATATGAGGAAAATTATATTTGTTCTTAACAGTGATGTTATTCAAGTCTCTATAATCAATTCAAAGTCTCATAGAACAATCTTTCTTTTTAAAAAATAAAACAGGAGCACCCTATGGTGATGTGCTAGGTCGAATGAAACCATTCTCTAATAAATCTTGCAATTTCCCCTTCAAATCGAAAAGTTCAATTTGAGTCATTTGATAATGGGGTTTTGAAATTGGATTAGCATCATGGACTATGTCCACAGTAAATTCAACTTCCCGATCTGGTATTATTCCAGGAAACTCATCAGGAAAAACATCAGGATACTCATTTACCACTAGTGCATCATTAATCTGAACAGTTCCATTTTTTTCAACGATGTGTGCATGGCAACATTCATTTCCATCTTTTACATGTTTCTCGACCTCTTGATAAGTTATCAACAGTAAGGGTTCATTCTTGTACACAAACTGAAAGTCTTTCTGAAAAGAAACTTCTTTAGCTCTACAGTCAATCTTAGCATGCTAAATAGAGAGCCAATCCATACACAGGATAACATCACACTCTACTATAGGTAAAACAATAAGGTATTCAAGTAGGTTCTTTCCACGGATAACGATAGGGAGATTCTTATAAATTCTTTTTTCCTCAACATTTCCCCCAGGTGTTTTTACCACAAGTTCAGGAGTCATTTCTTGAGATGGTATTCCCATTTTACTAGAAAAGGTTTTAGAGATGAAAGAATGTGTAGACCCCAAATCAAACAAAACACTGGCATAATCTAAAAAAATCAAACAATGTACCTGATAAAACGTCATTTGATGGCTCGATATCTGCTGAAGTAGTTTCAAAGGATTTCACCACCCCTTTCTGCTTGTAGTCTAACTGCTTCCCATCACTCAAGCTCTTTGTCGGATACTCATTTGCATAGTGACCCATCTCATTGAAGTTAAAACATTTCACTAACTATAAATCAAATTTTTTCTTACCTTCACCTTGATATTTTTCAGTGAAATCACGAGCCTTATGTCCCATATTACCACATGGGTAGCATTTTCCAGAATTCATAAGACATTCCCCAGCATGCCTTTTACCACATTTATCACAATATGGAAACTTATTTTTCTTACCATCAGACTTTTTTGAAGAATTCATTCCTTTTTCCTGCCACCTCGGTCTCTTCTTCTGTTGGTTGATATAGAACACTTGATCATTAGTAAACTCCATTTCCCTCTTCTCAGCACATCGAAAAAACTTTTCATAAATTTTGAAATCACGAGAAGCTAATTCCCTTTGATATTTTGGCTTTAATACAGAGTAAAAACAATTTATTTTACTATCAAGGTCTCGGATAAAATTTGTAGCATACCTTGACAATCGAGTGAACCTTTCTTCATAGGCATCCATTGAGTCTTCCTCTTACCTCCATTCTAATAATTGATTTTCCATCCTATGTCGAACAGCCTTAGGAAAATACTTCTCAAGAAAAATACCTTTGAATTCATCCCAGTCGAGAGCATCAATCTCATCAGCGTCCTTGATATTTTTAACCATCGATCACCACTGATCTGCTTCACCCTCCAAATGGTAAATAGCAAGACTATCATTTTGATTGTCTAAACACCCCATAACATAAAAAATCTTCTCTAGTGCTTTAATCAACCCTTCAGCTGGAACAGGGTCAGATGATCCTCTGAATGATGGGGGATGTTTCCTCATGAAATTTTCCACCACTGACATGTTCCTCTATAGTTGATCTGGCTAATCTCATGCATGGATACCGCCACCATTTGTCACTTGAGACAACTGCGCCATTACTACAAAAAACTATTTAGTTCCAATTCCGAACATCTTAGGATGCTGATTCGGAAGGTTATTTCCTTCTGTATTCCTTCCTAGCACTTCTTCCCTATTTCCTCTGCGGAAAACCATTCTGAACAAACATGTCTTAGATGAGGCAACATGGTAATCTTCAAATGCTATATCATTTCAAAAAATATTTTTGGATAATCATTTAATAGAATTATAACTCCTAAAGTTATCTAAACTGACCTATGATACCAACTATAAGGCCCCACCCTTAAACATTACTTAATCTGGAGATATTTCAAGAATACCCCTTGAGGATCTTTTTAGGTTTAGATTTTAAGAGAATTAGATAAAAAACATGCATTACATCCCACATTTAAACAAAGTGGTTACTATAAAAGATAGTATTCATTTTTCCCATAAATGGAAACATATTTAAAATAAAACATGGATTATTTTTTGGAACTTCCTTGACAATATCATCATATCATGTACCCTTCCCTTGACTTGTGAAAAATATTTCAAAAACCTGGGATGAGCATAAAAATCTCAGTAAGGGATATAAAAATATGGAAAGGAATCATGAGTACATGTATACATAAGAATCAATGAGATCATACTCTAATCATAAAACATAAGAACATTAACATACCTCATCAAGTCATGATTAAATCATATAAATCATAAGACATAAAGGTAACTTGAGGCATTCATAACATTCTTACGTAGGGAGTAACCCTCTTGGTTACGTTTGGAATACCCATCACAGTATATTCCCTGAATCTCTTCGGAGAAACATTAATGTTTAACTCCTTCGTGTTACCCAATGCATTGGAGAGCTATATCAGGATCACCCGCCCTTAGTTTATCACAGTACCACCCGACTTCATAATAATGCCCAAGAACCATAACATAATCGTATCACATAAAACATGCATAATGGAAACATAACATTTCCACATTTCAATCACAAGATATCAATAAAACATTGATATAATAAAATTGTTATCAAAACCATTTTCAATACAAAAATAAATGAAAATTAAAACATGGTATTTATTTTACTTTTAAAAAAAGGTATGGCTTGTAGAGGAAGTCTAAACTCAAATAATGGTCACGGTGGTGGAGAAGTCTTTGTTGCCGCATACGTATGACAAAAACAATCCCTTTTGTCGTTTTGTAAAACACTTCTTATAAAAAAGATTCCTTTTGGATAAACGTAAAATTCAAAGGGGTTTATACACTGTAAAAATAATGTTCTGTATAAAACAAAATATGCCTCAATGAAAGGAGATTGAGACGAAGTCCCATACCTCGGGTCCGACTTGACTCGATCGTTATTTAACCTCCTGAATAATAAACTTGAGTTAATTTCTACATTCTTAAGAACCCTTTTCAAGTTAGTTATTACTTTAATGTCACTTATTACCTTGTCATGAACACTATGTAATTATTTATGTTAATAATGGTCGTTTTAATGATCATTGGTACTTGAGTCAAAAATAAACTCTTTATAATTACAAGTTGTTCATTTATCCATTATATCCAGATTTATACTCATGATATAGATATCATATATATCATATATATCCAGTATATACATGCATTTATAATATTGCATAATGTTTAGAGTTAAGAAATGAAATGCACCGTTCATGGAGACGGTAAGCCGTACGTACACATGAACACTACATCCATTTTTATTTCATATTTAATGGAATTAAAAAATAATGATACATAATAGTATTATAATTCCAGTATGGAATCATATATAATATCATTAAATCCATCCTTTATACATAACACATATGGTATTAACGAATCAAATCACTTTGTGGGGGCGGTAGTCCGCACTTCCTAAAATGAAGATATCGCGTTTACCCATAATGGTAACCATAAAGGTATGCCATAAATGAAAAATATAGAATCTTAAGTAAAACATAAACATATAATATATAATATATAAATATAGTGACATCTTAATGGCCACCTTTGAAGGTTTTATATGAGTGTTGATCAATCATCGTTTTGTGAGGCAAAAATTATCCATCCACAGAAACAGTATGTTCTTTTACCATTAGATCTAGGTGTGTGTATCTGTAGCTCTAATCCTTCTTATAAAAACATCCTTGTATATGAAAGATAATGGTGTTGTTACAAATGAAATGAATAAAAAGATTTTATGGGGTTGGAGAATCAAAATAAAACATAAGAACACAAGAGAAGACACTACCTTTAAATCGGGTAACTCTTTTTGATTTGAGCTCAAAGGCTTCCTTGGGAAGACTTCTGCCCAATGTGAGGCTTTTAATAGTTAGAAAGGGATGTGGAGAGACAAAATGGGCAGGTTTTGGCAGAGCCAAAGGCTTTTGAAGTGTTGTCAAGGAGTTAGAGGTGGGGGACTTTTATAAGATGAGAGGAGGGGCACTCTTGGAAAGGTTTAAAAGGATACTTTATTATAAAATGCTTTTTGGATTTAAAAGGTCCCTAAATTATATTTTTTTGAGGATAAAGTGATAAAAGGTCTATATCCACCCATCCAATAGGTTTTTACATGTGTAGGTCTTAGATTTTATATTATCATTTCATTTTATTTAAATCGTTAAATAATGAGGTCATCGCTGCATCATCATGGTGTCATAAATAATATTATTTATTTAATGTATAAAAATTATAAAACATATATCATGATGTAGGAAATCTTTTTAGTTTTCTAATGAATATTTATAGTCAAAAATATGACATGTATTACACCATTTAAAAAAATTAGTAAAACGACTCATGTTTGTGACATTTTCACTTTAACATTAAATAAAAAGATATTAATGTCATTTTCCTTCCAAAGTGGCTCCATGGGGTCCCCAAGATGACCCGTGGATTGTCTTGGTCGGATATGACACATCCAATAAGGGAAGGACATGTGTCTAGGTCATTTCATATTATTAAAACATTATTCTTACCTAAAATTACACTAGTTACTTCTAATCGCGATTAAAAACATAAAAGTTACTATTCACGAAAAAATTATTTTAATCCCATTGAACCACATTTTACTTCTTAATGATAACCATGTATGTCGGATTTTTGAAATTCAAAACACAGTGGTTGTAAAATTTCATTTAAATGAATAATTAGTTTTTTTAAGTACCACATAGTGGTTTCACTATTGATCAAAAATTGAAGTTTTCCAGAAAAATACCAAAACTTCACCCTAACCAATATTTGATATTCCAAATTAAAAAATTATTTCTATATTAAAAAATTGAAATCCTATAAGTTACATTAATTAATTTAATAATTAATTCTCACTGTCTGAGCAAATAGCGTGTTTTTATGAAACAATAAGTATCAAAAGATTGACACTAGTTTAAGTCCAATTTCAATGTGAAATTAATTCCAACGACCACTATTGGATTAAAAGGTAAAAATATATTCAAATTTATCTTTAAAACAAATTCAGAAGATAATATAACCATATAATTATATTATATGAAAAATTAGTTTTGACGTAAAATGCAGTATTTTCACTATTCATTAAAAAAATGAACATTGTCAGAAAAATACCAAAAAATTATCCAATGTAGATTTCAATGTCCCAATAATAAATAATATGTTTAATTTTACAAATATTTCTTATAAAAGTTTCAAAAGTTTGATTTAAAAATGGTTTTCCATCAAAAGGTAGTAAAATAATCTTTTAAAAATATTAGTGTATTTCATGCTTAAGATTGGATTTATTTTCATTTTAAGCCTCTAAAACTCTATCTAATTCATTAGTAGACATAGATAAAAATATCTATTATTCTTTAGTTACTTGGGATGTTACACATCAACTATCTTGAGAGAGCATAAGAAAAGGATAACTTTATGAGAATGTGATCTTGAATTGCAATAATAATACCCATTGAGAAGGTGGTCTTTAATCATGAAACATAATGTGAGGTTTTTTTTAAAAATGAATATAAAATATAAGAGTATCAAATAATCAATAAACTATCACAATCCATGATAAAATAACTAATAAATAAGTAATATGTTTTTGTCAATAACATAAAGAAGAAAATCACTTTTGTAATTAAGGTTAACTCTCATTATAGTAACTGTGTATAATGTTCTATAATGAAAATTTCTAACCATCCATTTTGAGGACTCTCATTGAAGTATGTTTTGTCTAATTTACTCCATCACGTCTTAGGTGTTTATTAATAGTATCATTTTTACATATTTTCTCAATATCTTCATCATTTCCCAATACAGTATATGGATTTAGGGGACCTAGTAGCTCTTAGTTTATAACACAAACACCATTTCATGGATGATAATAGAGACACATATCACATAATCATAACTGTATCATATATATTCCACATGATAATGGAAACTGTTATCAGTATATAAAAATATTAACATATGGAATGGAAAACATGTTTTTCTAATACGTCACCATTATAGTCAAAGGCAATAAAAATAAAGAATTCATTTAGTGATATTAAATAAGTATCATTATTAATAAATGAGAATCATTAAGTTATTTCATTATAGATGAGAATACCATTAAATATATCTCTAAAATATTTCATGATGAAAAGTACGTTATCATTTTATATCACATATTTAAAATATAAACATTTACAAAATATAGTGGTAAATATTTTCCTTGACCATTTTTAAACAAATATATAAATAAATCATAAAATAATATGGTATTCATTTTTTCAAGGAGTGGCATACATGTAGAGTAAAGTATAAAACTACATAGAATTTTTTTGATAAAAAAATTACCATTATTGGAAATAGATAAGATGATTCTATTTAAACCGTTTTAATGAAAGTAAAAATAAGCTATATTTTTATTAAATAATAAATTTATAGTGTTAAAAACATAATAGAAAATATTTTAACAACAATATGGACATGTGGATAGAGATTCTAGAGAAAAAAAAGAGAAACATAGTCAGTCTCCATAAAAATAGTCTTTTGGAAACTAAAGTACATATAGTGAACATGATGAATGAAAAAATGTAGTATATTGATATAAATAGACAAGAGGAATTTACATAAGATCTTGTGTACACTAATCTTATAATTTCAACCTTATATGTTTAATCATAAAAAGTCCTTAGAAAATGAAATTATAATATAAAACCATTGCATCATTGGTTAATGTTGGATCATAATTACCCTAAAATGAGTAACATAATCATAAACATTAAATAACATTAAACCATATATATTCATGACATTAAATATCAATGGGTATGTATGTTCACATCATAAGACAATATTTCTGAATAATATAACATATGTTCCAAAGAACACAATTTGAGGTAGCAAACTCTTATGTCATTGGTATTATCGAATAAAAACCTTAGGGTTGAAATTTTTGAATTAAAAAATTATATAACCATAATTATAATGAACAAATTATATAAAAGTTAAAAGCCTCTATATATTCCCATCACAAACATAAATAGTTGGATAATAATAACCATCTCTCAAAAACAATTGAGAAAAATGATCCTTATCTTATATCTCGCTAGATTAATATTCACCTCCACTTTATAATAAATTTATATTTATTATATTTCAATAATTATTAATATTAATAAATACAATATCATATATGGTCGACATCCATTATTTCAAAACCAAATTATTAATAGTTATCATTTATTGTTGTAATTTTGGGTGATAACCACTTCATTATTTTTTTTTGTTTTGAAGTCACTGTACGTTCACATATACCATAGATCATTCATATCCAGATTTTTAATCATGAATGTAATATAATATATATTAACCGTAAACAAATCTATAATTATTCAAACTATATAGTGAAGAAAAATTATTCACATCGCTTTATGGTGATGGTAAGCTATTTTTAAACATGATTTAGGATTATAATTTTCAATGGATGAGAAAAAATAATGTAAACTGAAATTATACCTTTGAAAAATAATTATTATACCCTAAATATCATATATTCTCACAAAATATATATTTTTTTACTATCCATGTATAATGTAAATTATAAAAATCATATTTTCTTATGAAGGTGGTTCTCTATACATATTCACAACTGATATTATTTTCCAGCAATGGATCATATGAAGGGAAGGTAGATGAAAAAATATAATTAAATTTTTACCATATATAAATATATAATAAATTTTTATAATCACCCCTGAATGATGGTGATATGAAATAAATTATATCGCTACATAGATGTGGTAGTCCACACGAACTGATCACCTATATATTTATTTCTCATTTGATGGTCAATGGACTCTCCAACATCATAAAAACATATTAGTATTTTTATGACATAATATTAATAATTTTATATGTGATTTAATATGTTTAGATAATTTGTAATATTAAATAATATTGACAGAGCTTCATTAGGATTTATACATGATTTTTGATATAACTCCATTAGTTTACACCTTTAAACATTAATTATTGTTCAAAAGATAAGAAAATATATATATATGATGTAGTTAAGTATTATATGAAATTATTTATTACTTATAATGCACAAATGGTCTAAATATGGGATGAGATGGTGTTCTCCTTTATAAGGGAGGGGAATGACACACATGGAATTTTATAAAAGAATTCAATGATATGAGGTAACATTAATTTAAAAGTAGATATAAATGGCCATTGATTAAAAATTAATATAACATAATATTTTAATATCATAAGTAAAAAAATTAATATGGAATTAGTTTTTGTAAATTCCAACCTTATATATTGGTTTAACACATGGTAAACCAATTTTAACCATACCTGTAATAGAAAAATTTAACAACTATTACTATTCAGTATTACCATAAACTATTTTAATTGTATTAAATTATATTATATATAATTACTATATGTTAAGAACCAATTTTACCACATTCGTTTTTTATAATCGGTAGAATTTGTCAGAAATAAGTTCAAAAATTACATAGAAAATCAGTTTTAGAAACATTCATTTTGTAGCATAAAACAATGTTTACGTCAATTCTATTCCATATAAAAACAACCAAGTAAATGATAAATATATGATTAAAAATAATATATATATATATATGTATCATTTAAATAATTAATCATTATATATTAATAAAATTCACTCTGATTAAAATACATAGTGCTCATAAAAAAATTTAGAAAAAAATCATTATAGCCAAAAATAACTTAATAAAAGATCATTTATAATGATGATTATCATATATTTAACTATATTATTTACATTTAAAGGATATTTTTTTATTTAATCTCATATTCAAAAAATAATTTAACAATCAATTGAAATTAATTTCAAGTTTTTACAATTATCAGTATTTTTACATTTTACTAAAAATAATTATTTTTAGAAAAATCCAAAAAATATAACTAGATATAATATTTAAATTCCACTATAAATATGTCATGTATTTTTGTAAAATAAAATTGCTAAAAAATTATTATTAAATATAATTTTATGAGTTTTTTTATTAAAACCCATTTTTGAAGAAAATAGATTTTTAATGCCTAAAATGTCTGTATTGAAAATTATGTACCTATTTGTTATGAATTAATCAATAAAAATTAAATATTTAATATAATTATAAGAAATTTACTAACATGATTATTACTATTCAAAACTTCCTATTCAATTTTTATGTTCTAAATGGTTACTATAAAAATGATTCATTTAGAATCATAGTTTCATGTAATGAAAGCTATTGAATATATGAAATATATTTAATAAAAATATATATTCTATAAAAACTCCAAGGGCCAAATTATACCCCACCCCACCATAAATAAATTTCATACCCACAATTTTTTTCATGATAACCAATATTTCAATAATTAAAAATATCTCTAATTAAATCTAACATTATGCAAAGGAATAAAAGAATTCATTTAAAAAGGTAACCTGGAAATGTAATAGCTTCCACATACTATACATAATCTAGTACAAATTTATTTTTGAAAATTAATGGATATAGAAAGTATATACAAAGAGGAGAAATATATTGTCTAATAAATAATATATACTAATAGATAACACGATCATGGGAATAATAAAGACCATAAAACCATAAATTAGTGAGAGGTGGAAATGAAGATATATTCATCATAAATTACTATAAAAGAAAAAAAAATTATTTTCAACGGTCAATTCTGTAATGATTAAAAATTATTTTATCATGGAATAAAATATTCTAAACTAATAATTTTTCTCTCAATCCATAAAAATAATTCCATCAATTATATATGTTATTTAATTAATTTATAACATTTTTCATATCATGTATCAATATTTAATAAACAATATAAATTTTTTACATAATTTTATCATAAATATATTTCTAATATATAATGAAATCAACAATATAATAGAAATATATTGCTATTTTTTATTCATTTGAAAAAATATATTATATTATACGATAAACAAAATATAAATAATGGTTATTTTGATTGGTTATTCTCTAGGATTCGAATAACAAATGTTTATGTTTAAAAATTTTACCACTGGTTAAATATCAAAACTCTTATAAGATTTCTTATATAGAATTTTAAACCCAAAAAATTATAAAAAATTAATAAATATCCCAAAATCTACACTATTATAATCCCTAAATGATATAAATTATCCCTGGATTTCCATACCATTAATCTGAATCGATTTATCATATGTTATCTTATAGCATGCTAATAATAGGAATCACAATAAAACCTCAATGAAATCATATATTCATACAAAATATGACATTATTATATTTTAAAAAAAATTGTCATCATCCTAATATATATAAAATAGAAAATATTATCAAACATCATTAAATATAACATAAATAAATCTACTGGTAAGTCACTTGTATATTTCAAAATCACCAATACAATCAAAATTACATTAGCTATATCAGTAAAATAATTATCCCAATAAAGTATTAATATCTCAAAATATTCCATATATTAAGTTTTATTATTTCAAAAATCATATTTTCTCTAAAAATATAACCTTAATAGCACATAATTTTTATTCATTATCATACCAACGCAACTTTTTCTTATAAATCCTTAAATTGATAATAATACTGAAAAATCCTAAGATGTTTTATAAAACATATAAGTATAATATCTTTTTAAGAAAAGTATACAAAATAATTTTCTACTCTAAAAATATAAACACGTCAATTGTTATATTTACTTATTTAGAATAAAAGAGTCTCATCAATGTTATTGGGGATGGTTTTTTTAATAAGGAATTGACTCGTGTAATTCATGAGTTCTCCAATTAAAATAGTTTTTCTATAAGTGTTATAATAGGATGAAATTTATTTATATCTATTTAAAGTTTCATTTTTTCCGTGTAATTTCATTGTTTTTCCCTAATATTCCATGCATAAGAAAACGCTTCATCTTCCATAGAGAAAACTCCAGGGGTACTTATTCTTAGATATATGTAATGAAAGAAGAGGAATCATCATCCCTCAATAGACTTCCTCAAATTTGGCTCCCATGAAACTATTTTTTCTCGAAGAATATTAGTAATGAAATTCAAAAAACAATAGTTTGTTTACAAAATTATTAGATATGTTATTTGGAAGGAATATTGGGTTTAATATCCCATTTTCCATTTCAATTGGTTTTCTATGAGGGAAATCATTCCATTATCTGTCACAAACACCATTAAAAGAACTCCTCGTGGATACAATCATCAACTAAAACAATAAAAAATTCAAAAACAATAATAATATTATGTAATCAATTTTTTATGAAAAAGATCATAAGATTTATATTCATAAGGCCTTATTATAAATATATGAAACTGTGGTTATAGCCTATGTGTTATGATCCTAGCCATTTTGTCATATAACTGGACACCCAACCTGGTCTATGGCATGTCCTGATGGGGATTACTAATTACCATGGGTAGGAAACTACTTCCTTGGTATCCACAATATGATTTGGGAACAATTTGTCCAATTTATATGGCCATAAAACAAATAATAACAAAAAACATACAACTAAAAAATCCTAACCAAACAAAGCATACCAATTTTTCATATTCAATATATACAACATTTAAACAAAACAAGAATATGTTACATTAAATGGATATAAGAAAGTATCAAAAAACAACTATGAAACAATAAGAGAATCTTCCTCAATCCACCCCCATAAAACCTACATGGAAAGACCACAAGCATCCCAAACCACCATTTCCAAACATCTTGCCTTAACATAAGTAAAACATATCCATGACTACATACACACAAAGGGGTATGTTGTGATTGAGCTAATGATCAGAAGGATGGCACTAAACAAAGATATCATATGATATAAAGATTATAGGATATGTTAACATGTGTGTTTTATAGAAAAAAAAACATGATACATTTTTATGGAAAACATTTTAAAGGAATGCATGAAGTGTTTTTAAAAAACTAAAAATGTATATCATATGACAACGGTGAGTGAAAAATAATAAAAGAGTACCCCTTCATTTGTAAACCATATAAGAAATAGCTCAATGGGACTCAAGGTATGTCACATATCAGTGATATGTTGTATAGAACGCACAATGAATAACTTTCTCATTCACGGTCCATTTGGAGGGGAAACCCCTTGGTCCGAGTTGTCTCCAATAATCATTATCAGTTAGTTAGTATTATTTAATCAATACTACTAGATGAATCTCAGTCAATCCACTTCCTTATCAACTAGTGTATTATACCCATTCATCCCACCATGATACCCAGTTTTCCTTTTATGCCCACTTTTCATTCAATATATCAAATATTACATCACTTTCACATATAAACATACCATTCGATACATCACACATGATATAATATCATTTCCACTACCCAAAAAAATATTTTGTATATAAAAACACCCTAATTCCACATCAAAAGATGATTAATATATCTTTTATGATTTATTAAACATCTTTCATAATTTATAATATACATTCAAAGGTCACAACAATGGATTACACTTGGAACACACCAAATTTCATTTACAAATCCCATTTTCAAGCCATGCGCATATCATAACCCTACATAAAAAACCTTTCACACCACACAAATAAATTATAGAGAAAAACTAATCACTCGTGAAATCATATCAAAATTGTCAAAACATATTTAAGAATAGAACCACTAACACTATGTAATGAAACATCCAGAAAATAGTACCAAACCACAAATGCAATGCAATAAACCTATATAAATGATAGATCATACCATAAAAATCATGATCAATCTATAAAGAACATGATCCAACCCTAAATATGTCATTGAACCTACTAGAGATATGAATCCCTAATGAAATATAAAGGAAAAAAAAGAAAAGTCAATGAAATCAAGAAACAAGTCACATACTTTAAGATTTGAGTAGAGATAACTCCAAATCCACTCCCAAAGTGGATTTACAAGGAATGAAGTGGTATGGTTGAGTCACTAATGGTGAATATTCACAAATGGGAAAGATTTTTTTGGGTTTATGGATAATATTTAGGGAGGGAGAACGCATAAAAATCTAACATTTAGTGACCTGGAAAAGCATCATGGTTTTCTAAATCTTTGTGGAAACCATGCACCCCATACTATCCAAGAAGGACATGTCACAGGGATATCCCATAAATTAAAAAACCATTTGATACCTATGTAATAAAAATATAATAATAAACACAAATTAGAAAATATAGTAAATGGTAAAGGTCGTACGGTAGGAAAATCGTATTCCCACTATGTGCCACCAGCGTTTTTCCCAAATTTTTGTGTATTCTCTAAAAAAAGGAAAATAAAAAGGAAAAATATATATTTAAAATAAAATTAAAAATAACTTCAGATGAAATAATTTTTTTAATAATTCTACCAACCATGAAAACATCTCACCCCATGAAATCAACTCAGTACCAATTTAGTGAATAGAAATAGGTGTTCTTACTCAACCTATGAATTCCACTCACAAGTATCATGATCATCATTATCGTACTAATAAGGCTCATGTAATAATATAAATTAATTAACATGGACCATGTTCTCTTGAGAATCTATAATCCATTTCAACTACTCAAACACAGATAAATCAGGTTACAACTCCATCTCTTCCCAATTCAACACATGAGATGGATCTGGGTTATATTTTTTAGTAAGGATACATTAAACATGTATTGAATTGATGTCAACTACAAATGGAAATCTCACCTTTATTCAACCTTATATATACACTCGGTGATTTAAAAGGGATAGAAATATATTGTTATTATATGTCATTACTTTCCCAAATGAGGTTGACCTAAGTGAGGTCCCACTTTCTAGAACACCTAGTTAACCACAAAAAGATCAAGATCTAAATTCCTATGATCGACATAATACAAGTGTTTATTATGATATTTCAATAACTGCTAATTTTTAACATGACCTTCCAAGATTTCAATTTCACTATGCTCAATCCCAGCTATGAGGCCTCCCCCACCTCATCCAACTCAAAAAAAAACAGACACAACCAACTATAGAGAACACCAAACAGAACCATTCAGATTGATTTTTGTTAACTATTATTATAAATAAACTATTCCAAGGCCAATTTTATATCCCATGATACACCAAAATCCAACACACATGCTTTAATAATTTCATTAAGATTTTTATTTTCTCATTTTTTTGACCATCAGATTAAGGATTGAATGTCATTCTCTATATGACCTATTACCCAATTTCTATTTGAAGGCATTACCAATACCATGAGGTGAAATGGTAGTCCTGGTCAAAAATAATTTCTAACGACACACCATGAAACCCTATAAACTCATAAACATATATATGGACCAATTTAACCTCCTTTTCTGAATCTTTTTACAAAATAAAATGAGTATATTTGATCAAATGATCTATAACTTCCAAAATATAATTCTTTACTCGGGGTGTATGTGGCATGGCGATAATCACGTACATGATGATCTCATCACACTTATAGGTAATAATAGTGTTTGGCAGGAGAAAACTATATGGGAATGTATACTGTTCTTTTATCTAATGACATGTCTGTAACCTTGATCTGAAGTCATCTGTATCTTACCTCATACCTAACCAAAATTAATCATGAATCATATCATAATACATATTGGTGGCTCCATAAAGAGAAACCATATGAGACTAGTAGTTATCATGAATCATCACCTACCATAGGGGTAATGGACCTATAAAATAGACCTTAAAATATAAACCTCCATCGGGAAAAAATGGAAAATCACATGGTGTCTCCCCACCAGAAAAAGACTACATATACTACTGGCATATCTCACCATCAGTTTGTTCCTGATGAATCATCTTTATAAGGGAATTATCATACAAAAAAACAATCTAGGAATAAACCTCCACTTTTCTCCTTGGTTTACAGGTGCGTTTAATAAAAAATCCATGTTAAGGTCCACTCATCACTAGACTCGTTTAATGCCATCATTATCACCTTCCGTATAAGGAATAAACCCCAACATTACCTTTAATTATGGTATAGAGTATATTGAAATCAGACCCCTGAGGGTACTCAATCCAATAAAGATGCCTCTGATTTAGATATTTCTAGGAGAAAATACAGGGTACAATCTTATGATCATAATAAATAGAAATTTTTACCCGAAAAAGATAATGACACCATGTATTTAGTGGATATATCACTTCTGGTAATTCCAGTTCATAAGACGGTAGTTCATTTTTTTTGTCCGAGTTAGGGATAATTATACACCACCACATGGCCATCCTTTATAGTAACTCACATGAGACCCATACCTGAGGCATCCCAATACACCACATAGACTATTCAATGTTATTGAATAATCAACACAAGACAATTAATCAATAGCTTCATTAAATTCTCTAAGGAATCCTGACACTCTAGTCTTTATTAAAACATCACCCATTTTGGAGTGATTTATATCATGGATAATGAAACTAAATAGAAATATATAAAAACCACCTGTAATAATCTTCCTTTCTTAGGAATATCCTAATTGAAATGATATTTTTCAGTTTATCTAATTTAATCACTACACAGATCTTCTCAAGGTCCACTACAACCCCACATTTCGAGATCACATGTCCCAAAAACATCACCTCCATGATCTAGAAGGTTTATTTAGAGACCATGATATAAATATTATATTCCCTAAGAGTTCCCAATAGTATCCTAAAATTCCTCTCATTATTCTGTTTAGATTCAGAATAACCCAGTATTTCATCCTTGAATACCATGAAAATGTTTTGACATAATGGTCAAGCACTCTATTCTGAAGTTCCATAAAAATATCTGGAGTATTTGTTTACCCAAAAGTAAAGACCATGTAATGAAAATGGTTATACCATATTTAGAAATAATATTTTAGGAAGTATGCATTTCACACCCTGAAATGGTGATTAACTAATGAAATTCTATCTTAGAGAAACATGTTTCCCATTTTAACAAATCAAATAAGTCACTAATTAATGGAAAATTATATTTTTTCGTGATTTTTACCTTGTTCAACTTCCATTAATAAATTCAAAAATACAGTAATCCATCGACCTTCTTAAAAAAGATGATTGGGTTAGCCTAAGTTGATATACTCTGGCTAATGAAACATTTGGATTAGAAATTTCCAAGTTGAACCGTTGATTCCTTAAACTTTTTAGGTCCCATAAAGCTTGAGGGATGATATATTAGCTATGTCCCCATCATCGAATCGGTTGATAATGACACAAATTATTCTACATTAAACCCTAATAATTTATATAGAAAACAATATGGAAACTCATCCAACATGGGAGGTAACCTACTATCATGTGAACCAACATCATCCTCCAACATGATCAATGATAATAGAATAAATAGTTTACCGAATTATGAGAGTAAAGTTCTAGCACGACTCCACCAAGTGTTAATTTATACAAGAAAAACATTCTTACTTCTATAAGGTTCCATGAAACACTATCACCACTTATAGATATCATTGTGACCCTAAAAATGAACCATCCATTCCATACAAAGGATTAAATTAGACAGGTCCATATATAAGATCATGAAATCTCATTCAACCTCCACCCCCAGACACTGTGATTGCACATAAAGGACATTTGAGACCCTACTCTCACATCTTATTGAGATCTGTTACAAAATCCATCACATTGGACAAAAGCTCGGTTGGAAAACCCAAATCATCTATAAGATGGGTAGAGATATATGGAATATTAAAACCACTATAAAAAAGCAATACCCAGGGATGATGTAACAAAAAAAAGTACCTAAGACTTTTGTAGGACCTCTATCCGATTTCGCCAATGATCAATCCACTGAAAGAAGAAAATTAATATAAACATGATCCTGAGAATGACCACTATGTTATGGCTCTGAACTAAACTAACCCTACCCATAATATGATCTAGTCCTACCTCTATGAACTCAGAACCACGTACCACTATCCTGGTTGGTTCTGACTTGGGTAACATCCTCCAATGAAGCCACATATATTGGCCCACTCTCATAATAATAAGACACTTTTCCAAAATAATTAATATGTTTCATATCCCCACATCAGTGATAAGGTTTGGGAGGAAATGTGAATGTGGTTCATATGTTCCATAATTCCTGCATTGGTGTCACACAACATACCCAACATCGTATGTGAAAGTTGAAGACTTCTAGGATGGGTGGCCTGAATTACCACCTCTCTTCTTCACTTACTCATTCAACATCCTCTTCTTCTCTGGAATGCAGAAACAACCCACTACATCACAACCCAAAATGAACCATACACGTCCTTTCAATTTATCTCCACCATACTATAATGGTTGACCACTTTAGCATATGTTTTCAGCATAAGAATAACTACTTGAGAATAAATATTTGGTTGTGACCCCCTTTAGAAACATTAATCCTTCATCTGAATGTTAGAAACGATTTCAGGTGCATAATAAACTAGAACCGTAAAGAATTTTTCATACCCCATAATAGATAGGTCCCCATGAAGAATCCATGATCTCTCAGTATGTGGTGTCGGATAACACCTTGAGATATTAATACTTTTTAAAAATGACCTTGAAATATTTCCCACTCATCTTCTTATGGTTACCATATTTCACCACTGAGTCCCACCACTGCCAAAAAGGATTTTCATGAAAGAGAAAAAATCACATTTTACCATGACTACCTATTGTGTGTCATGGTACTCAAACATCCTCTATATCATCCCAATCCACTTCTCTACTTCTTGAGATTCATTACTACATCAGAATGAAGGAGTCTTGTTCTTAATGAACTCCTTATCTTTTCTCTTCCTAGAACCAAGTCCATTTTCAATAACTGGATCCGAACCAATAACCCCCATCGGTCCCAAATCATAAATATGAAAAACCCCAACATCTACTAATACCTAATCAATTGGCGGGGGATAAATCTCTCCACCCTCATCCCACTATTGTACAATAATTCACATTGGAGGTATTTCACTACAAGAAGAGATAACCACAAAAAAATATCAACACAACCATTATAAATATTTTTCAATAGTAATTATAAACACTGAACTTCCATAAATCCAAAAAAAATAAAACCCATCACAATTACATGCCCATCAGACCTCTCTACCTTTAACCAATTCCCAAAAATAGCCTTCATCCTGTACGCCTCACCTAAAAGAGTAGCCAAAATAAAATCCCAAAATCCCATGGCGACTCAAGATCTCCCATAGGGTCTGTCGGCAAATAACCCTACAAATAACTAGAACATCAAGTCCCAATAATCCTAGATCCAATCAATATAGAAACATCCCAAATAACAAGAACCAAAATGAGTGTAACATCATGTGAAACCATTATTCTATGAACTGAACTACAGTTCCATCAAAACTGACATAATAATCATTCCCTTGATTACCTAATGGTCATTCACAATCCATATAGGCTTAAAACTAGTGCTTGGGTATCCACAAAATGGATTGGGAATGATCTAACACATTAATATAAACATAAAAACTCATAATAATAAACTAGACACCGTTAAAATATCATAACAAAATGAGGCGTAACTATTTTTTAGATTCATCATTTACAACATTTAAACAAAACCCAAATGTGATATAAAAAAGTTTAACAAGTCACTATCCCAAAAATCACCATGAAACAAGAGGAGAATCATCATCAAGACACCACCAAAACACCTACAAGGGGAGTCCACAAGCATCCCAAACAACCATCTCCAAAAAGAATAACTTTACCTGAGATAAACATAACCCAACCCACTTACAGCGAAAGGTGTAACAGGTGTTTAATTTAAATCCTATCAGAGATCCACCCTACAAAGATATTTCATTCTATAAACATTATAAGAAATGATAAAATGTGTTTATTATAAAAGAAAAACTAGAAAAAAAATTATTGAAATTTTTTTAAAGGAAAACATGCTTGAGTTTTAAATAACTATTATAGTATATTATATGGTGACTGTGATTGAAAAATCAATAGAGTGGAAACTCTCATGGGAAAACACTATTGTCACTTGATCAACGGGATAGTAGGTACCTAGTATCTTAGTGAAATTTGATATAGAATCCGCAACCAAGAGTGTTCTCATGAACAAGACACTAAGAGGGGACACCCCATGGGCCTAATTTTCTCCAATCATCCTTATAATTTTGTTAGTGTTTTATCATCAATCAAGATAGAAGAATTTGGGTTAATCCAAACTCAGGTAAAATATTGTACATGTTCTAGTCCATCCATCTATTTACCCATGTTTCCCTTCATTCTCAATTTTCATTTCATATATCAAATATAACATCACTTTCACATATTCACAAGGAAATCAATATATATCACATCATAATACCCTATTTCCACTACCCAAAATCCACTTTTGATGTCAAACGCAACCCATATTCATTTAAAAACATGTTTCACGTCTCTTTCACTATTTGTTAAAAATAATTATAATTTATAAGACGTATTAAAAGTTCAAAAAAGGGTTACATACTTTAAATACACACAATTTCATTTGGAAACTCCCATTTCAACCTAGGAAATTTCTAAACCCTTCAAAAACACCATTCCCATGACACACATAAATTATAAAACAATACTAAATACTCGTGTAAGAATATAAAAATCATCAAATAATGCTTATTTTGGGAGACAACAACCTCAAGTCAAGAACATTTCAAATAATGGTGTGAAACCACAACCATTCCTCAAGAGAACCCTATAGAGGAAAAATTGAAGCATAAACATAATGATTTAAACATAAAAAACAATATCCAATGAAAAACCCACCACCAAACCCAATGTAGATATCACACCCTAAATAAAGTAGATTAAAATACTTGAAAAGAGGAACAGGAAACAAAATAAGGGACATTAATAAAATTTACTTGAGATATCACTCCAAATGCACCACCAAAATGGAGATCCAAGGAAGTAATAGGGTTAGTAGGGAGGCAAAGCGGGTGGAGAATACTAAAGGGGTGGGATTTTGGGGGTTTAGGGATAAAAATATATGATACATAAAGTATAAGAATCAAAATTTTAATGACCTGGATAAGCCAATAGTTTTCTTGCATGGTTTGGAAAATGGTGTGGCAACCCTTAACCCCTTACTATCCAAGAGGAAAAGTCTCATGTTTATCTTACATGATTTGGAAACCATGTTCTAACCGCATGGTAATCCTCTATCCAAAAACACCACTTAGTGGTACGGTTACCTCAGTAAGAGATCACATTTTGAAAAATGGTGTGCAATCCATGCTCTACCTTCTATTTACCAAAAGATTCTCATTTTTTCATAAAACTATAAGGAAACACAAAGGAAAAAATATACAAGGAAAATAAATAAAAAATACCTCAAGTTGAAATCATGGTTGTGTCACTAATTCATCATTGGCTATCATCTATTCAAATCATCCATAATGGTTCATAATAAATATTTCATTTAACCAAATAATATCCCATAGGAGTTCCAAACCAAGTGTGTAGTAATGTCACATTCACTATTCGATATAAAAATTGATGAGATATATATGACCAAATACTTTCGAGGATATTACCCATATATGCATATATTCTTAATCCATTTCCATATGTAGTATCTACAAGGGGATGTATTTCTATGAAAATTGCATTAAGTTTTTTACATTGTTATAGGATGTTCTCCTAAACATATACTTATCCTACAGGTTCCCTCTCATGTTTCGTCATCCTAGTTTTGAAAAGAAACCATACCATTCACTGATACCAAATATAGTGACCCAAATGTTAAATACATAAATTATACAATGTATTGGTAGAATAATAATTATAAATCAATATTATCCATAACATATCTTTATTTATTTTAGAAACTTTTTAAACATGGATAAATAATCAACCATTACATAAAATATTGAATTAATTTTCTATTATGTTTTTTCACATCTATTACCCTTCGTAGACATATCATACTTAATTACTTTCATTATAACCTGGGGATGGGAAGCTTAACTATGGGCGATATCAAATGACCAAAAAGTGTAAATAGAAGATATATCAATTAGTGATAACAAGTGAGAATAAGATAATAAGAAGGGTATGAGTACATGTTCAATACATTTAAGAACCATACCCAATCAGTAAAAAGATATATAATCATGAATCACGGAATATGGTTTTTCCAATAGAATTTATAATACATAAGAGTTTAAAATCACCAATAACCAATAATTAGACATGATAACATAACATAAGAATGATGAATAATATTTCATCCCTAGAATAAGGATAGAATTCCACAACCTTATTCATGGTTTACAACTAATATTACTATTGAGGTAAAAATCCTATTATTGAAATGACTAATTTATCATTTCCAACATTCATATTTTGGTAATATATATCTAGTTGACTATGACATCTCTTTCAATTTTAACAACTCCATCATCTCATTGGAGTTTATCAACCCCATCATTATTACCCAATTCACATGAGGTCTATAAGACACCCCAAATTTACTTGTTTTATAACATAACTAGCCTAACTGTTTAAAATGTATCCACCAATTAAATTATCATCGTTAATTAAAATATATGAAAAAAATATCTTAAAAACATTTATCATTTAATCAAATAATATTATGTTGAAAAGAAAACAGATTTCATTAATATTTATCCACCATAATTATGAATTATCATAAATATAAAAATGATGGTATCATTTCTTCATGTCCCCAATAATAATAAGAAACATCAATTCATATTTTCATAGATAAAAATACCATTAAAAAGATCACTAAAACATTTCATGATGAAATTTACCTTTAAATATTTAAAGTACATGTATAAAATCATATTATTTCTAGATAATAGGGGAATAAATTTTATTTTAATAGATAAAATTTTTCATATAACATGACCTTTAAATTTTAGAGTATTCATGATTGTGGGGAAATTTGTACATGTAGTTTATGTAAAAAGCATTATATCATATCTTTAGAATGAATTCAAATAATGAATGTTTAGAAAATGAAAAAAATATCCCACATATATTTTTATAAATATTTTTAAATACATTATAAAATCAAATTAAATAACATATGGATAATTATAAAAGCATATCTGAAAGCATTTAATAGAATTTATAAACATTCAAGAAAAGATTCTCAAATGAACGGAAAAACATGGTCGATTTTCTAAAATAAATTTCATCGGTATTAGGAGTACGTATAGAGAGAGAAATATAAAGAACGAAATTTTGTCTCTATAAATATAAAAATGATAAGGAAAGATAAATTATTTGGAAATATATAGGTTTTAATCAAGTTTCATTAAAAAACATTCTTTATATCCAATTTACAATATATTTTAACTATATAAATAAATTAGATGAAATATATGTTTTCAAATAAAAGATAGTATTTTTCATTATTAATAAAAAATGAATCTTTTTTGAAAAAACAAAAAATTAACCCTAAGTTAACATTGATATCACTATATTAAAAATAATGACTTTTTAAATAAAAAAATCAAAATTGTAAAAAAATATATTTAAAATAGATGTTCCATTAAAAGGCTACATAACTTCCTTTATAAATATATTGATTTTATTTTCTTGAAAATTCAATTATTTTCTTATGCCTATCAGGAATATTTGATGAATTAATAAAACTGAATATATGAAATATAAATTTCATTATGATCATTCAATAATAATGATTAATTCATTTTATAAGATTAAATTTCATTATGGGCATAAAAATTATTTTATAAAAAATCATAAATTATGATATCTTTTTTATCTTTTTTAATAATTATTAATTACTAAAAAAATTATTAATATTATAAAAAATAATATTATTTTTTTAAAAAAATAATACAATTAATTCTCTCCATTCAAATATATATGTGATAAATAAAACAGTTAAATAATAATAATAATTTATTTTCTAATTCTCGATGTAATGTGAAACATAAGATAAAAAATTAATTGAATTTATTAATGAATATATATATATCATAAAATATTAGGTGATATATTATCCTATATTTTAGTAAATTGAATCCTCTCAATTTGAAATTTTAATTTGGAAATCAATGGATGATACTCGAAAATACATTTACAGAAAACCAAATCAAAAATTGGGTTAATAATACATCGCCTTAATAAGAGGGAATGTTAAATGTAATGTTCACCAATAAATTTGTCTTTTGAATAGGATAACATTAGTACAATGTGAAAACTGATACATCGAAAAGAAATCTAACCATCATGTCCTATTGGAATGTGATATAGAACATGGTCATCATAAAGTCTTCCCTAAAAAATATTAAATCGATGATGGGTTAAAGAGAAAATTGATTTTACTATAAGAAAATTAAATAAATAATGTCTTTTATTCCAATTTCCATTTCCGGAGTTAAGGGTTCATTTACTATTCAGATATGAACATGTGAAAAATAATATTATAGTATTACAGTACATTTTATAAGAATAATCTCTTCATTTGGATGTGCTTTGATATACTATGACATAAACCATTTAAAAGAGGAGATGGATATTCAATATGGTTTTTTCATACATGATGAACACTGATGAATCATAAAATCCAAAAGTCTTTCCTTTAGCCTTTACATATATTCTGAAACCAATATGGTTATAAAATTTTATACAATATTATAAATCATACTTTAAGAGAAAAAAATAATGTCCAATGTTCAACTTAATCCCTTCCATTCGGAATTAATCTTACGACTCGCCCAAAACATGTTTATCTGAAATCAATAAACAATATTTTAGAATGAATGTCACCTAATTTAAACTTAGAAATATATTCTAAAAAAATAGTCTAAATATAAAATTCATATTCCAAATATATTAATACTTTGATCATCTTAAAATACAATTAGAAACATGTGTTATCAAATTTATAATATCTAGTTTCGGAATATATTCCTTAAATAAAGATATTTATAAAACCGTCAAATCACTATCCACATAAACTATCACTAATATTATCCCATAAACAACTATTTTTTATAATATTAATGTCAAGAACATAATATATTTTATCTTCCCTTAATCATATGTTTTCAAATGAACAAATTTCAAATGAATCAGTTCTCACGATTACACATACTATTACTCTCATGATTCTAAATCCTTAAATAATGATTACATAAGTAAAAACCTTATACATATCAAGATTAATTAAATTATTATTTAATCCAAATACAAAATAACATTAATCATTCTACTCCATTCTTAAACTATTAACTGTGTATCATTATTGTCTTCCTTAATAACTCCATCATTACTTTTTTCATTTATAGTCTCTTAATCAACAATAGTATAATTATTAATTATATATATATTCGAATTAAGATCATGAATTTTTCACAAGGAAAATGATGTTTATAATTCCCTTATCTTCCAAATTTAATTTATTCCTCTAGGGTTCCCATATCCCTTGTTCTTAGTGAATTATTTCATTCTCTTCTTTATTGAGTCTGAGAGTTGGTGATAGTGCATTTCTTTAATCATATATAATGATCAATAATAAGAATAAGATTATATACTTTACTGTAGACATCATCGAATTTGGTTTCTCAATTATAAATTTTCTACAGTATTCAATGTTTTCCAAGATCATTGGGGTTTCTTAACATAGAAAAATAAATGAAATGAAAAGTGTAAGAAACAAACTACACTAATAAGAGTGAGCTTATATTATGAAATATTTGTCTAAATAGTGACATGTTCTTCTTAATACAATAGTTTTTATAATAAACATAAGTTATACCTATTCATTACCAAATCAATATGATAATATCCTATAATTTGACTAATCCTTAAATTTTTTCATAGGGTTGCTTTTTATAATCAATTTTTTCTTAAATTGAGTTCCCATGGTTTCGAAAAATGTGAATTGATACAATCATTAAGGACCCCATCTCTATAATCCTAGATATGGTTAGTTACATTATAAAAATTTCACATGGTAAAATATATTTAAAATCAAAGGACTGAATTGTTTATTAGTCTTGGTAAACTAGATACATATTTGAATTTCAAATTACATTTTGGACATAAAATCTAAAAAGTATTTTATTCGGAAAACCATTATTCACATTAGAGTAGCTCTATATATTAATCATAGTAAACTTCTTGAGAAACTAGTGGAAAAGAATCCATAATAAAGGGGTGAGATAAAATGCTCAGAAAGGGTCAACTAAAGTTGAATGATAAATTACAAATTATGCATAAACAAAATTGAAAGCTACATAATTTAGAACATATATCATTCCAAATAATTTTTCATATGTATAAAAATATATTTAAAAGTTATTTTTAAATCAATGTGTCCCATACCTATTTCATACCTTTGAATTATAGCCCACTTGATGTAAAATAATTTAACAAAACATAAAATACCTTGATAATTGAATAAATCACGTTATTATAAGTAAAATAAAAATTTTATGCACCACATCTAAGTTAATTGGTGCCTAAGAAAAAAATAATTCTCAAAGGAATGTAAATTGAGATGGAGGTCATTACCACTTGTAATCAGTCAAATCGTATGCCCCAAAAAAGTACAAATTATAAAATGAAACAGTGAATACCATTAATGTAATTATAATAATTTTATGATATATGATTTTGTAGTATACATGCATCACACACTAGAAATAGTGGTGAATGAGACATATATCTCAAAGAAGTAAAAAAAGTGAGATGAGAAATTCATAATTCACACTTTTTTTAGAGTTAAATTATTTAACCTCAAGTATGATTGTTTATGTAATGTTATTATATAATTATAAAACTTTATTCATATTTATAATACCTCATCATATGTTTTTAAGCATATTATGACCCATTAATCAATAATATTTCATAATTTTTTTGGTCTTTGAGTGAACTTTTTTCGTAGTTTAGTGACACGTTCATTTTTATAAAATATTGGATGTTCATATAAAATAAGATCAATAATCTTTAAGTTGAATGAAATTGTTGAAATTTACTATATTGAAAATAATTGGTCCCATATATCATTTTTGTTTCAAACATGATGATGATTCATTAGATATAACATTATTGATAGCCAACGGGCATGTACCTGAGTGGTAAGAGATTTTTCTTGGAATCCAAGAGAAATAGATTTGAAACTAGTTAGAGGTAAATTTCTGGGTTACTATAATAACAATGCAGTAGGCACTATATTCATATTGTAGTAGACACTATTTAATACTACAGTAGCTAGAACTATTCACCCTACTTGGGCCTTCGGGCCACCGGTTTGGGCCTCTAGGTCTCAGGGCCTTTGAGACATCAATGGAATTTTGGACTTATAGACTTTGGGCCATAGAGACTAGGTATTATCCAAGTTCACACATAGAAGGGCCCAGAAGAGGATCAGAGAAACAGAGAGAAATCACTAGAAGTAGAGCTAACCGGATTGGAAGAATGAGAGGGTGTGGGAACCACCATAGGGGAAAGGCATCATGCATCTATGTATGGGATAATTATATTCGATCAACAATGAATGGTACGGATCTAGACATTAAATGATGCAGAATCATGGGTGGTGTAGCTCTAGTGGGTTGGGACAAAAGAGTCATTTAATGGGAATAGTAGGCCTCTAGGCCTTCGTGTCCTATATTGGCCTACGGGTTGTGTCAGGCCTTGTGATTGGGTCCTATTTGTCAGTAAGGGTTCCTCTCCAACCCTTAAAAGGGGTATTATCTATAATAAAATAAACTTTTTTCATTTGGTCCATTAGGGATGTTGATGATAAATGTCTAGTTTTTTTTACGGTTTTTTCGAACACCACAGACATGTCTGATTTTACTTATTATTATGAATAGATATTTGTTTTATAACATGAAATATGATATATTATACTTAATAAAATATTATTTAACTAGAATGTTATTTTCATGACCAGTCACGAGGGAAGCAATTAAAAAATTATTATTCATGGAGGAGATTAAATGACATAAATTGAAAATTAGTTCTGTTTCACTATATAATAAGAGGTAATAAATGGGTGGGCATAAGATATTCAATTATAAATATTACATTACAATCAGTAATAGTTTCTATACTTATTATTCCTTGAAATGTTATGATATGATTACAAACTATATGAACAATGAATGTAAGAGAGGTGTTCAGAGAAAATTACCAATTTAATATCACAGCGATTGGAGACCATTGTGGACCACATCTTTGGTATTTTTGTTAGCCCAGGAACCCCTAGAAGTGGGGATAATGATGAGGAGGGGGTTATATATATATATATTAGTAACAAGGCTTATGGGTTACAATTTAGTGGTGAGAGGCCATAATTATAACTAAGGTGTGGTGGGTTTGAGTGATTAAAAAATGAATATTTTATGTTCAAATCTTACCACTTTGAGGTGGTATTACATTCAAAAACATTGAGAGGAAATTAAAATTTTGGAGTCTTAATATGTTCAATTTACATCTAAAAAACTATTAAATATTTTATTTTTAATATATTTTTATTATTTATCATCTTAACATTAACTGTTTAATTTTTAACATATTAAAAAATAAATAAAAAAACATACCATGGTATATGTTTTTATGCATAAAATTAAAATGAGAATACATCCTAATTTGTACATTATGATTCCAAATATGGAATAAATTTTACTAAATTCAATTAATTGAATTAGAAAAAATACATATATAATTAATCACATAAACACCATGAAAAATATGGGTTTTAAAGTGAAAAGTTCAAAATATATAAATAATTTTATATTAAATGTCTTTCTGAAATTGATTAAAATTACTTAAATTGGATTTAATAATGTATAATTCAACTAATTATGATTTAAAATTAATTTAATATATAATTTAACAATATAAATAAATTATACAAAAGTTTAGTTTTCATATAAAATGTTTTATATTTCATTGTTCGACAAAAAATGAAAATTATTAGAAAAATAAAAAAATATCACACAAAAAAGATTTTTATATCCCTAATTCAAAAAATAAGTATATTTTTTAAAGTTAAAAATTGAAATATTTTCAAATTTTATATTTAGAATATGTGTACCACCAAAAGGTGAGAATACTACCTTTAGAAATATATAGCATTTTATTCATAGATTTGGATTTATTCTTATCCTAAGCTTATCAAACATATTATATGAGTTTAAAATAATTTAATTGAATATGTTACATATAATTTTCAGTATGATATTTTTGTAATATATTTTATTAAATTAATTATATTAAAATTTGATTGTTGGAATAAAGATAACATTTTATAAAAACACATCCATTATGTTCAATTAGATATTATTTTTATTTCAAATTAATTTGTAACTAATTAATTAATTTCATAATCATGTGTCAATTTTTTTAATAATTTAGTTATTCTGATTTGTTCAGTCTATCCCAATGCCTATGTGATAAATATTATAATTAAATAATAAAATTTAATTTTTTTATCTACACTCGATGTCAAGTGTAATATAACTAGTAAAGAAACTGAATTTATTTTAGAAGAGTTATACTATAAAATATCAGTGTGTTATCATTATGTGGAAATACAATACACCCATTGTGGATTTCATAATTGGGATATTTGAATCTAATGTGACTATTTCCCATTATTATGAATGTTTTAAGTAATTATTTTTACTACAACGGAATCCTAGACCATGGTATTGTACAATCTGTGGTGGTTAGTATTTCATCCACCACAGTCAGCCACGATGACAAGGTGAGAAACCCTTGTTGTTTCACCCTCACCATGATAGTTACCCTCACATGGTGAGCTCCTATTATCCATTTGGGATAGTTTTTACACCAAGGTGTAACACCCTTTGTTATACATTTATATTACTATTAATTTTTAAAGGTATATATCTTCATAAAAAGGGAAGCCACAACTCCCTCCACCCGAGTGTGGTGACCAATAGAGTTTCCGAACTAACTATACTTTTCCCCCAACCCCCCCCCCCCACCCCCCAAATCCCCTTCATAACCACTATGACATTGGAAGACAGAAGGAAAAAATTAAAGAAGGATCATTCCAATAAATTAGGTACATATTATAATATTGTCTACCCCTTTAATTGAAACACAAGCTCAAACATCAGAAAGATATTTGGGGTCTAAAAAAATCTAGAGAGATACCTCTTAAGTATATTGTGAAAAAAATTATTCCCCCTTCCGAAAAAAATCCTCAAGGAATATTTTTACCACATAACCATCCACACCTCTATTCCAACCTCTATATATTCAAAGATAATTATTACTAAGACATTTAACAAAAAATTACTAATCCACACAAATTAAGGAAATAAACCTCCTTAGTAAGATAATATCTTATTTTTCTATTGTTGACACAATTTTTTTAAAAAATGTGTCATAAATACAACATATATTTATTATAATGTTTATTTTTAATTATATATATTTATAAAACCATAACATGCTCCATAAACAAGGAAAATACATCATTTCATAAATCAGCATGTTTTAATAATAGCTTCATTAAATTAATATTAAATAATGTAATACAGATAAGCGTTTTAGATACTAAGAATTTACTTATGTCGGGTTCTTCTAATTACTCTCTTTAAAAACATCATACCTCTATATAACATCAACTAAAAGAATAATTTATCCATACATCACCTTCTGTTGATGATATTGGATCTCTACATGTGTATTCATGAATGAAGATTTATTCCTAACAGAGAAATATCACTATTCAATGACATGGGATTCATTGTGGAGAAATAGACAGGGTTAAGATAAGTGGAAGATAACTTGTATACTATAAACCTACTTTGGAAGTGCCAATTGATATAAAACCATGATAAAACACTCCAACACGTTGAATAGTATGACTAATTATGAAGAAATAATAATCCTCATAAAATTCTTATATTGACACTAATTATGGGAAGGATCAAAGAATTAGTTTGCAATAAAATTTAACTCAATGTTTACCATACTATTATCATAATTATATTTATATCTAAACTATGTCAGCTCCATCCTCTCACAAAAAACTAGAACCTTCTCTGTCACTCCCTACAGCACATCCAGATGGGGAATATGTGACCCTCATACATTGTTCTTCATCGTTTAGTTCTAAAAATATTCCCATGTAATTCCTCAAAAAAATAAATGTCAATAGATGAGATGTATCTATTATTTTAAGTTAATATAACAAATAAAATTAATTTTCCTATGAAATGTAAAATTATACAATACTTACACACAATATATCATTCTTTAGTGGAATTTCTTATTCATTTTTCTAATTTGAGGGTGGAATGAAGTTTTGATGAATAACTAAACTAACAAATCATGTTTTATCATATCTAAACACACAATGTACGATCAGTTTCCTAGACAAAGATGATGGAAATCATAACATCATGTAGCTACATTGCCATATCCACACACCTCCTTTCCTAAAAATACATGGGGTTTGACTTTATATTTGGTAGTAAGTAGTCTGAATTCATCGCATAATCCACTATTATATATAAAAAATCATACCCTCATCGATTCTATTATAATACTATATTGAAATCTATATATATTTCAACCAACAATAACCTGAGGAAATCTTAGAGTTGTGAAAAATATCCAGTAACATTATGATCTTCCTTTAACTACTAGAAAATATACACTGATCCATGAACTCATCCACAACCCATTTCATATACATCCACCATGACTTAACCTTCATCTTTTAATATATATTATATACTCAATTGAGAATCGATTAATGTAAGATGTGAAATTCATTAAGGAATACTCTTCACATCACAATGAGGATGAACTGTAATGCCTCGACCCTAGTTACCCAGAGTCGGTGAACTATTACGTATAATTGTCATGATCACAAAAGATCATGTTTCGTAAGATCGATTAGTTTAGTAGCCTTGAAAAAACTAGATACATTTATAAATGTTACATTACATCATAAAGAGAAAAACTACAATAACATAGTCTTCGTAGTCCACACACATTTTCCCTTCAGACAATCCCTACAGGTCAGTCATAAAATATTTCTTCCCATCCTGGGAAAAATAAAACATAGAAAGGGGTGATCTCAAATGCTCAGTAAGGATAACAATATAGCAGAAACTTTCTTAAATAATCATAAACATTTATGAAAATGAATAACTAAAAAAAAGCCTTTCAAACATGAACTTCAGTATAATATGGAAGAAATAAAATTAAATAACACAATTAACTTATTCCCATGGATATTTTACTAGTCAAATAATCACAGGAAATATCAATAACCACTTTCATAATGATGGAATACATAATGCCAGACTATCATAACCACATAGTCTAGGCCGTATACGAAGACTACAAATAATATTTTATCAAGTCCTTGTGCCAAGACACTAGTTTATCTCATGAGACCTACCAACGTATCAAGGAGTTATAGCAGGATCCACTCATCACTTACTATGTCCAATTTATTCCCATATGAAAATGTTTAAACATAACATAAACATTCGTATTAAAACTAGCATACGAAATGTAAATACATTATAGATAAACCATAAGTGGTATAAAAATAACACATCCACAGTCAAACATATCAAAAAACCTTAAATACAGTATGGAAGTTTTGTATCATAATAAATCAACTTAAAATATGCTTAAAATCCATCAAAGGATGTTAACATTGATGAAATCAAAATTATTTGAGAGAAATATATCTTTTTTTTGAAATCATTTAAAAGTAACATAATTATAAAATAAAACTATTACTTTGAAAATATTATTATAATCTTGTAAGGTAATATTCGATGATTCTTTAATGGAGGAAGATAGCTACACCCACCGTATAAGTTAAAAATACATTCTTAGCTTATTTTTTTCAAAAAGGTTAAAAAGGACCTTGTTTGGAAAATGAAAAAAAGATTCCTTTCAAAAAATTTTATTAAAAGTATAATAATTGTATAAATTAATTTAACCCATAGTCCAATAAATAGTTAAAATGTTTTTAAATGCATTTTTAAGAAACATGGATGTGGATGATAAAGAAGTCATAGTTGATAACTACGTATAAACAACCTCAGATAATGAAGAGATTGTGAAATAAAACCTTAATTTTTACTTTTCCATGGTCGAGGGTTGGTTAACCTCCTATATAATAGTTAAATTATTGTTATTAAATTATAAAAAAAATCATATACATTAATCTGATATCATATATGATCTTTTAACATTGCTTTGTTAATAATATCATAGTATTATCGTCGTTTCTGGTGTTAACTTTCTCATTTTCTTTTATATGTTTTGTTACATAAGTCGTGTTTGTTATCTATAGGTTGTATATTATTCATATTCAAAATTATATAAATTATATAATAATTATTTTTAATTATGAAATGAAATTAGTTTTGATTGTATATGATGTGGAATGAATCTCATCGTGTTCGTGGAGATGGTAGTCCTTACGTACGCACGAACACTACTTCCATTTTACTTTCATTTTAAAAGGAATCAAAACCAAATGATAAATAAATATATTATTATTCCAGTATAATATACTATCTTATATATGTTACTTATGTTCACTAACACCATCCTTTTTACTCTCCATGTATGGTATTAACGAGTCATATCACTTTGAGGGGGCGGTAGTCCGCACTTCCTCAAATGAAATTATCGTGTATATATATAAAAGATGAAAGGAATAATGGTATCCTATAAAATGGAATTAAAGAATAATATATATAAAATAAAAATCATTAATATCATATTTAATTATAGTTCCATCATAATGGACACCATGATAGGTGGTAGGATATAATTGAACAATCATTGTTTCATGAGGCGTTTGGTTGTCATCCACAGAAACATTATGTTCTTCACCCATTAGATAGAGGTGTGTGTAAGTTTAGTTCAAATACATATCATAAAAATATCCTAGTATATTAATTATACCTTCATTGTTACAAAATAAAATAATAAGAAGATTTTAGGGGTTGGAGAAGTAAAATAAAAGAAAAGAAGCTACGAGAAATCGTTACCTTTAATATGGGTAACTCCCTTTGGTTTGAACCCAAAAAGAACTCTTGATGTTCCTTCTTCCTAAGGTAAGAATTATAATATTAGGAGAGGATTGTAGGTAGCTTAATTGGGTATAGGTTTGATGAGCCAAAAGTCTTGAGAGGTGTGAGGAATTGGTTAGAAGTGGTGTCCTTTTATAAGGGGGAGGAAGGGCTATTTTGGAAAAACTTGATGTATTATTTTATAAAAAAAATAATATTCTGTTTATAATGGCTCCAAAGTGTATTATTCAAATTATAAGTTGGGGATAGGTCGAATGAAACTGAACCAATAAGTTTTAGACAAGTTTGGGTCACTATGTTACCCTTATCCTTTAGATTTAACACTTAGTTAAATAGTTTGACATTTACCATGTCTCTTTGTATTTTTATATTATATTGTTAATAAGCTTACTATAACCTACCAAGTGAACACCATGTGGTTCATTAATTACATAACTATGATCATATAAGTTTTTTTCCTATGCTTTGATTTTTAGGAATATTATATCAATTAATAATATAATATTTATTTTAAAAACTATTTTATGTCAATTTTGACACTATTTAATAATTGATTTTTGTTAAAGTCTTAATAACTTTATTAATTAGAAAATAATTCATTTAATCAATCCTACCATGTCATATTAACCAATAAAATTCATGTAATTCATTAAAAGTCTCAAATTATATTTATTTGGGTATTTTTAATATGAATTATTTTAATATTTTACTAATTAGGTAATTACTGCATCATCACTATGTCATAAATAAATTAATTTATATAATGTATGAAAATTATAAATAAAATAATATTATGTAAGAAATATTTATAGATTTCTAATGAATATTCATAATCGAATTTATCTTATTTATAGCCCTATATTATAAATGTTTTAGTTATTAAAATTTTATTTTAACTCTTTTAACTTATATTTGAATTAAATAATAATAAATGTCCTAATCTAATCCAAGTGGAACAAAGAGATTAATATTTTATTACTAAGGTTTTTTTTGTCTAATTATTCTTAGCATATAGAATTAGGACATGTGTTAGGATAATAATAATATCATTTTTACCCTTAATTACCCTCTTTACTTTTTACCGTGGTAAATAAAAGTAAAAAGTTACCATTCCCCAAAAATTATTTTTATCTTATTGAACCAAATTTTACTACTTGATATTAACTGTGTGCCTCATAATTTTAAAATTACAGTCACAGAAGTGATAAAATTATTTTTTATGTGAATTTTCAAATTCTCCTAGGCGGTGGGTAAAAGACGGTGAAAAGTTCAATAAAATTTTAATATATCTAAAATTATTATAAAATGACTCCAATGAATTAAATTGAACTTATATATGTATCATGTATCTATTTTGACATAAAATAAATTTAAATAAAATAAATAAAAATTCGGTTTTAAACTATAACTCAGTGTTTTTCACTATTCATCAAAAAATAAAAGTTTTTAGGAAAATACCAAAAATTTACCCTAAGATAATTTTTATATTCATAATTAAATAATGAAGTATATTTTACCAAATTAAAAACAAAAAAGTTTCATTTTTTAATTTAAAATTAATTCCCGCTGTCAAAACCAAAAGGCGTATTTTTAGGAAATAATAACTTCCAAATGTTTGACACTTATTTATGTCCCATTTCAAAGGGAAATTACTAAAAATTTCCATCATTTGATTAAATGGTAAAAATATAATCTATTTATACTTCCAAACCATTAAAATGTATAATTTAGTAATATAAGTTATTTCGATTTAAAAATTTGTTTTTAGTTACAATATAGTATTTTTCACTATTCACCTAAATATGAAAGTTATCAGAAAAACACCAAAACTTTATTGAAACTAAATTCATATATCCCAATTCTAAATAAGAAGTTTATTTTGTCTGATTGAATATATAAAAGTTTCAAAAATTTCATTTAAAAATGCTTCGGCATAAAAAGACGGTAAAATTTCCTTTTTTGAAAACTATTTCTTTTATCTGAAAAAATTTATTTGTTCTTACATTATATCTAAGAAACTCATAATATATATTCTAAAATTATAAGGATTATATAAAGTTTTAAATTTAGTTAATACTAATCATAACCACTTTTGAACAGCTTGTTTGGTAAGTCATGGTGCGCTAGAACTCAGTGTTGTGTGTTGTGAAAATTATTGAATTATATTGAAGAAATGATGTACTATAAAATCATGGGGTTTTACATTCTTCCCTCCTTCAATAAATTGCATCCTCGCAATTTGAAATTATTTTTCGATAATAAAATGTTGAAAATATAAAACACATTAGGGAAAACCAACATCTAAAATTAGGTGAATAAAATATAGTCTCAATAAGATGAAAAGCTAAATGAAAGGGTCCCCACCAAATTATGATATATATTAGGATAAAATTGGTGGAAATTAGAGACATATAATGGCAGGAAAAGTGTAAATATTTATAGGTAGTTATTGAGGTCATCAATCACAAACAAGTGTAAAATTGAGGGCATTAGATTCATCAATCTACGATGATTTAAAATATCATCGGTTCAACAAAACATATGGTATTAGGATAACACATTTTTTTGTTTTAGGATCCCTTCACTAAAGTATAAGAATTAATTTCTTTATAAAATAAGAGAAGAAGAAAAATATATACTTGAAAATAAGAGTCTCATCCTTTAACTAATTTCTACCACAAACTCATGTTTCACTCTAAAAGATAATAGAACATAAAAATAATATTCCATTTATCATATTCATATAGGATTAAAAAAATGAATTTATAATTCATCTACCAGATTTTTAAAAAAAAGATTACATTATTCAATTGAGGACATCACATGGGCCAGTGGTAGGTGATACACCCTTTTCGCCCTTCGGTTGCGGGTTTAAGTCTCGTAGCCTTACTGGACGCGATGGGTTACCACCTGACCTCTGGGTTTCCTTTTATGGAAATCCAAAAATAATCTCAAACGAGAATTTTCCAAAATAATTATGTCCAAACTAACAGTACAAAATTTATAAGGAATGTAAACACAATGAACATCCTTTTACTACATAATAAAATGTGAAAACTTCATCATGTATTCTTTTTAAAGAACTAGAACATCCTGAATTACCATAAAACCTTATTGATTAAATTCATGATACATTATTACTTATAGAATACTGGATATAATCCTTCTATCCAAAAATTTCGTAAACTCCAACAATGATAGAATATACAAATCATTAATGATTTTCAAGGTAGTCAAGAATATCAAATATAATTTATCCAAATCAATCATGTATTATTCGGAAATCACTACCACGGTATCAGAACCATATTATTATTTATCGTTCTCTCAACAATATATTTTTCAAAAGTTTAACCTTCTATTGAGTCAATTTTCTTGGTTCCACACAATCTCAAGTCCTTAATGAATTAGTACTATAGTACAATCCATATATACTCCATAATTATGATATCCAGTAAATTGTTGATACAAAATTCAAATAACATAATTCTCTAATAACTAAATAAGAATTATAATCATTCATCCTCATCTGTGGTAGTATCATAACTTTATAATTATCCAATAGAATCATTTTGGGCATACTCTAATGATTTGGACATTGGTTCGTGTAGTGTTCCAACTCTTTACTGATGAAGCATTGTTCATTTGAATCCTTTTTCTTACCTTTGTAGTCACGTACATAGTGTCCCTTTTCTCTACACTTATAACAAACTGTCATTCCCTTCCAGAAAGTTCTAGGGTGTTTCTTCCCACAGTTACCACATATAGGAATATTCTTATTTTCCTTCATCCCTTTATCTATCTTTCTCTCTTCCATTATTTTCTTCTCTTGCTTATCTTCAAAGCCATAGGACTCGGATAATTATTTACATATCTTATTAACACATGATACTATTTATTCATATGTAGAGAATACATGGGAGACTATTTCCCTTCTATATGTTGGTTTAATACTGTTAGAGATATGATCCTTCTTACTCTTTGGATCATTCGTATTGCTGAAGTTCACATTCCTTCTACTAGGAACCATTTCTATAAAATAGCATAAACTAGGTCAGTTTATGAATTGTAATAAATAATACCAAACATGTAAAATAATTTGCCTAAATTGAATGGTTTATGGATATAATCCATAATCATAAAGATTTTTTCATTGAGGAAGTATATACTCATAAACCCATCATAATTATTTGTAAATAAAACGAGAATTATCTTAAGCATATCCACCGAGAGTGTCGTAACCAAGAGTGAATCATGCCCCATTATCGTGCACCTATTCCCATTTGAGTCTAGCTCAAAGAGGTGTTTTTGTGTTTTACCCCTAGGTACATTTATTCCAGAGCTTTTTCTACCTGGTTGTATCCAGACAAGGATGTATTGCCCGAAAAACTCACAAAATCTCTACAATACCAAAATTCTAGGAAGTTCTTATACACTAATCCTAAAAGTACATCTTAGGTCTTTGTTCTCTAATCAGATTTTATCTAAATCTATCTTCCATGCTTTGTACTAAACGTTCTCTGATACCAACTGTAACTCCCCGACCCCAGTTACCCAGAGTCTGTGCCTTATTACGTATCATTGGCATGATAACAAAAGATCAAGTCTCGAAAGAATGATTAGTTTAGTAGCCTTGGAAACACTAGATACATTTATAAATGTTACATGACATCATAAAGTGAAAAACTACAATAACATAGTCTATATAGTCCACACTCATATCCCATTCAGACTATCCCTACAGGTCAGTCATAAAATATTTCTTCACATCCTGGGGGAAATAAAACATAGAAATGGGTGAGCTCAGATGCCCACTAAGGTTAAAAATATAGCAAAAACTTTCATAAATAAACATAAAAATTTAAGAAAATGTATAACTAAAAAAAGCCTTTTAAACTTTCACTTTAGAATAATATGGGAAAAAATAAAATGAAATAATTCCATTTACTTTTTCACATTGATATTCTACTAGTCTAATAATCACATGCAATATCAATAACCACTTTCATAATGGTGTAATGAATAATGCCAGACTATAATAACCACAATGTCTAGGCCTTGTTCCAAGATTAAAAATAATATTTTGCAAGGCCTTATGCCAAGACACTATTTTCCCTCATGAGACCAACTGATGCATCGAGGAGATATATCGGGCTCCACCCATCACTTACTAAGTCTAATGCATTCCCATATGAAAAGGTTTAAACATAAAATAAACATTTGTATTAAAAATAGCATATAAAATGTAAATACTTTATCCATAAACCATGAATGGTATAACAATAACACATCAACAGTCAAACATATCACAAAACCTTCAATAAAATATGGAAGTTTTGTATCATAATAAATCAACTTCGAATAAGATTAAAATCCATCAAATGATGTTGAAATAGATGAAATCAAAATTATTTGAGAGAAATATATCTTTTTTTGAAATTCATTTAAAATTCACATAATTATGAAAGAAAAAATTTACTTTGAAAATATATTTATAAGAATGTAAGGGAAGCTTCAGCAATTTTATAATGGGACAAAATAGTTGCACCTGCCATATAAGTTGAAATGACATTCTTACCTTAATTTTGTCAAAAATGTTAAAAAAAAACTTATTTGGAAAAAGACAAAAATATTCGTTTCAAGACATTTTATAAAAATTATTACAAGTGTATAAATGGCATTAACCCATAGTCAAGTAAATAGTAAAAATGATTTGAAATACATTTTTAATAAACATGGATGCGGATGATAAAGAAGTAATAGTAGATAATTACGTATAAACAACCTCAGATAATGAAGAGATTGTGAAATAAAACCATCCCTTGTACTTTTCCTTGGTCGAGGGTAGGTTGACCTCTATTATAATAGTTAAATCATTGTTATGAAATTATACGAGAATCATATACATTAATGTGATATCATATAAGATCTTTTAACATTGCTTTGTTAATAATATCTTAGTATTATCGTCGTTTCGGGTGTTATCTTACTCATTTTCTTTTATATGTATTGTTACAAAAGTCATGTTTTTATCCAGTGGTTTTATATTATTCATATACAGATTGATATGAAGTCCTTAAAAATTATTTTTAATCATCATTTGGAATTAGTCATTAATGTATACGATGGGGAATGAATCTCATCGTTTTCATGGAGACGGTAGTCCGTTCGTACGCACGAATGCTACTTCCATTTCACATTCATTTTAAAAGGAATAAAAAAAATGATATAGAGGTATATTTTTATTCCATTATAATATAATATCTTATATATTTTACTTATGTTCATTAACACCATCCTTTATATGTTCCGTGTATGGTATGAACGAATAATATCACTTTGAGGGGGCGGTAGTCTGCACTTCCTCAAATGAAATTATCATATATATATATATATACAACATGAAAAAAATAATGGTATGGTATAAAATAGAATTATATAAGATTATATATAAGATAAATATCATAAATATAATATTTAATTATAGTGTTGTCATAATGGCCACCATGATAGGTGGTAGGATATAATTGAACAATCATCGTTTCATGAGGCATTTGGTTTCCATCCACAGAAACATTATGGTCTTCACCCATTAGATGGGGGTGTGTGTAAGTATAGTTCAAATAATTATCATAAAAATATCCTAGTATATATATTATATTGGTGTTGTTACAAATGAAACGAATAATAAGATTTTAGGGGTTGGATATGTAAAATAAAAAAAAAGAAGATAAGAGAAATCGTTACCGATAATTTTGGTAACTCCCTTTGGATTGAACCAAAAAGGACTATTGAAGTGCCTTATGCCTAAGGTAAGACTTATAAAATGAGTAGAGAGATATAAGGATCCTAATTGTGTAGAGTATGGATGATCCAAAAGTCTTGAGAGGTATGAGGAATTTGTTAGAAGTGGGGTCCTTTTATAAGGGCGAGGAGGGGCTCTTTAGGAAAAACAAAAGGTATTATATTATATTAAAATAATATTCGGTTTCTAATGGCTCCAAAATGGATTATTAATATTATAATGTGGGTATAGGAATAAAAAAACTCAACCAATAAGTTTTATACAAGTTTGGGTCACTATTTTACCCATATCTTTTAGATTTAACTCTTATATAAATAGTTTGACATTTACCATGTCTCTTTGTATTTATATATTATATGGATAATAAATTGACTATAAAATGCCAATAAAACCCCAAGTGGTTCATTAATGAAATACCTATAATCCTATATGTCCTTTTACGAAGTCATAGATTTTTTAGGAATATTAAATCAATTAATAATATAATATTTTTTTAAAAAACTCCTTTATGTCAATTTTGACAGTATTTAACAATTGATTTTTGTTAAAGTTATAATTACTTTATTAATTCAAACAAAATTCATTTAATCAATCATAACATGTCATAATAACCAATAAAATTCTTGTAATTCATTAAAAGTCTCAAATTATTTTTACTTTTGGTATTTATAATATCATTTATTTTAATATTTCAGTAATAAGGTATTTACTACATCATCATTGTGTCATAAATAAATTAAATTATTTAATGTCTAAAAATTATAAATAAAATTCCATTATTTATGAAATCTTTTTTATCTTTCTAATGAATATTTATAACCGAATTTATCTTATGTACATCCCTATATTAAAAATGTTTCAGTTATTAAACATTGATTTTAACTCTATTAGCTCTTCTTTGAATTAAATAATAATAAATGTCCAAATCTAATCCATTTGGACCAAATAGGTTCATATTTTATTACAAAGGTTGTTTTTGGTCGAATTATACCTAGAAAATAGAATTTGGACATGTGTTATCGTAATAATAATATCATTTTTACCCTTAATTAACCTATTTACTTTTTATCATGGTAAATAAAAGTAAAAAGTTACTATTCACCAAATATTATTTTTATCTTATTGAACCACAGTTTACTACTGGATATTAACCGTGTCTCTCAGATTTTTGAAATTCTACTCGCCGAAGCAGTAAAATTAGGTTTTATGTAAATTTGCAAATTTTTCGAGAAGGTGGGTAAAAGACTGTGAAAAGATCAATAAACTTTTTATATATCTAAAATTATTATAAACTGACTCCAATGAGTTAAATTTCACTTATATAGGTATTATGTATCTATTTTGACATAATATAAATTTAAATAAAATAAATAAAAATTCGGCTCTAAGCTATATCTCAGTGTTTTTCACTATTGATCAAAAATTAAAAGTTTTCAGAAAAATATCAGACATTTACCCAAAGCTAATTTTGATATTTCGGATTAAATAATGAATTCTATTTTATAAAATTAAAAACATATAAGTTTCATTTATTAATTTAAAATTAATTCTTTCTATCAAAACCAAAAGGTGTATTTTTATGAAATAATAACTTCCATAAATTTAACACTTGTTTATATCCAATATCAAAGTGAAATTAATTAAAATTATAACCGTTGGATTAAATGGTAAAAATAGAATCTATTTATACTTCCAAACCATAAAAATGTATAATTTAACAATATAAATTATTTTTATTTAAAAAGTTGTTTTCAGTTAAAATTTAGTATTTTTCACTAATCACCCAAATATGAAAGTTACCATAAAAACACCAAAACATTATTGAAACTAAATTCATATTTCCCAATTCTAAAGAAAAAGTTTATTTTGTAAAATTTAATATATAAAAGTTTCAAATATTGGATTTAAAAAGGAATCTCCATTAAAAGGCGGTAAAATTACAATTTTTGAAAAATAAATATTTTATCTGGAAAAATATATTTGTTCTTACATTAGGTCTATGAAACTCATAATATGGATTCTAAAATTATAAGGATTATATAATGTTAAATATTCAGTTAATAATATTCATAACCTCTTTTTAATGGCTTTTTTGGTAAGTCATGGTGCGCTAGAACTCAGTGTTGTGTGTAGTGTAAGTTATTGAATTACTTTGAAAAAATAACGTACAATGAAATCTAGGGGTGTTACATGAATAAAATTAACTGAAATAATAATAGATTCTAACCATCCTCTTACCATCACTCAAGGTAATCATCCTTTAAAACGTAGTTTTTCATCAACTATACATTTGAGTCTCCCCAATGAGACTAATCCACTTACTAAATCAGAGTATATTTCATTAAATTTTGATAAAATAAACCTATGCCATCAACAATCCATGATATTAAGAACATGAATACCCCCACCTCTATCTACTTCCATGAATATCCAAAATTTTGAAAAACATCCCATTATTGATTTATTATTAGGTAATTATCTATGAAATTACCCTTTCTAAAATTTATTGTAAATATTATAGATATAGTTCTATATAAATTCCACCCATTGTTGTTGTCGCTAATTTGGGACATGTTGAAAAAATATTATTCAGTCACTTGAACTCATTAAAAACCACATTGATTTCCCCAATGATGTAATATCTTAATATCATTAATGGTAAAAAAATACTAAAATAGTCAATAGAATATTGTTGTTATAGTTTTTATCATGGGGATGTAATTCCATAGACCCATAAGAGATCATTTACTCAAAGTGAATCATGATTCATTCCAATACACCATGGGAAACAACATATAATACATCAACCATAAATAATTTTTCTCACAAAAGAATCATTGGGGATGTATTAAATCTCTCAATCATGTAATGAAACTCTTCATAAAATTTATTAGTATAAATGATATCGTAGTCCTTCATGGATAGAGTTTTCATTAAAGACTCAATATATGATAAATAAGACATTAAGCCTAATAAAAACCCTATGACTGAGGAAAATGATAATCTCTAACACATTCATAAGTGATGCATAGAAAAAAAATCTAATGAAATTTTATAGGTTCATAAGAAAACCCTATTAGTACACCATTTTCCAAAGAAAATAGTCCCACCATATTGAAAACAAGCACTTTAACTACTTCAAATAAACCTGGGGACATAAAATGACCTGTATGTTATTTTTAAGATAGTCATAATGTTAAACCTCAAACATTATGTAGACTAAAATTTCATTGATGTAATTTATTTTAAAATTTGTTTTAGACTATTAGAACTCAGATTTTATGAGACCAATAAATATAGTTATTGTTTTCATTGTAACGAATTGCATTACCATAAAAAACGGGATCCCATTCATTTCTTTAAATACAGTATTCAAGATATTAATCTCAATTAACTTCAATTGATGATATTTTTATATTATATTAATCAATAAAAACCCGTATTCCCATATAAATTGATTAAATTGAATTTCAATCTTCTAAAAATGGTAAATATGTTTTTTCATCCCTTGATTCTGTTGTCAGTGGTCTATCAACAACCATAGAATACCAGAAGACTTCTCAAAAAATAATAATAGAGTACCCATCGTCATTACATTAGGCCATATGAGTCATCTTCATATCAATTCATATATTTTAATTCTCAACTCTTATAACTCTGATAGTTTTCACTGATAAAGATGCATAGAAATTAAATATTGTGGGAACTATAAATCCATCATAATCTCGATTTCACATAGAGTGGGAATTTTCCCAAACTCCACAAAAAATAAATATATACCCTCAAAAATATTCATGGACACTCCCACATCCTATAACTCAACGAATTTTCTAACAATTAAACCATTAAAGAATGAAGATGATTAACAAACCAATTAATCGTATGATAATCATGTTCACTAATGGAAGTGGAAGAATAACCATCCATATATAAAAATGTTATATACATTTGAATGAAATTTATAAGCATAGATTTATATTAAATCTATTAAATTATAATGTTTTCATAATATGGTTATATATATATTTAAGAGATATCCGCACATGAGTGATTCTAACATATCCTCAACATATAGCAATAGAGAACATGAAACAATATGTTATGGCCTCCACAAGCATAGAAAACAGAAGGTACATGAGTAGCCTCTCCGAATATTTTCCAGGTGAATTTCTAAGGAGAGATAAATGAATTATTTTTAGGCTATTAAATTAAATAGGTATATGTAAGGGTTAATATTTATCTAATATCACATCTGATGATCTCTGACCCCTCTAGTGTTGGATTATTTGTAGCATGCAACTATATATACCCATATTCTCTACCTAAATAATTATATCTTAGTCTATAGAAACATTATGACCTATTTACCAATTAATGATGGAAATCATAGAGATTTCCCCAACCTTTTATATCTCCTCTGAAATACTGATTAAATAGTTATGGCCTCTGTTTCTACAATAGTTGGGCCAGAGCACCAAAACTAAAATTAGACCTTATGTATTTCGGTACTGATATATGTTGTTATAGTAACCCCATATGTGTATAAATTTAATTTATATCATCTTGATTATCCTCATAATCTACTATATCTATAATAATGTATAGAATATGGGTCTGACTAGTTATTTGGTGGAGGAGACCTCGATTTCCCTTGAATTAGAGACATGATACTAACAAATATACTCTTCAAAAAAGGTTGTGGGATCCCCTCTCATGATATCCATCCTCATAAGTAAATATTATATACAGAAATTATTTATTATATCCGTAAAAATAAATCAAAATCATATATAATATAACCAATTATTGGATATATGGGTGGAGTGCCTCTACAAGACACTACACATGGGACTCCATACCGGGAGAATGATCATGGAAGAAACAATAAATGATCCACGAACATGGTTTCAAGATATTCAATATAAATACTTCCATATAAATTTAAATAAGATTATACATATTTAGTATCATCATGGTCAATTATATACAACTAATAATAACTTCATCCATATGTCTACAAAGGAAACATATACCTCTTATTAATCACTATGATACAATTTCCACTACTATTGAGCAACACCCATCATCTGATTCAGAGTTAACAACACCAAATTTGCATCCAATGTATGCATCAGATTGAATTTTATCTCATTATCGCATCACAAGTTCAAAATTTCATGTTCAATGATAGTTACCTCCTATATTATAATTCACTACCACTAAAAATAGCATTGTTCTCATAGTGATTGCTTTCCCTATCACTTCAATACTATATTTATCAAATTGACATGATTATTGGTCCTATTTCTCAATTGATATATATGGGATGTGCATTCACCAATTTAAAGGACCTTTTCATGTCATAGTGTTATCGAAAAAGGTAAACTATTATTCAAACGATTCAATTGTTAAAAGGTTTAATATATTTATGGAAACTATCCTATGAATGAACTGGGTGAATGCTAATAACGTGAATCATCTACTAAGGGTACCAATAATAGATATATTATAAGGAATAATCTATCAAAGGGAATGAAATTTTTATCACTAATATAATTTAAATTATTTCTTATATTAGTATAAGAAGTTGTTTATAATAGTAAAGAAGATAGTTATGTTGATAAAATATTATCATAACACCTAGAAAATATTTTATATGGGACTGGGTAGAGAAAAGGAATCATCATTTGATGTATCATATTAAAAAATTGAATATATTAGATAGGATGGTGATACTATCAAATTGTACACTATGAGAATTGAAACTAAAATGTTCCATAAATAGAAAGAAATTTTAACATTTGAAAATAAGAACATCAATGAATTTTTAGAGGGGAAATGTGTATAACAATTTGAGAATAGAAATTTTGTTTAAAATAGTTGATAATATGTATCTTGAAATTGACAAAAGAGAGAAAATTATTGAAGAAATTACTTATATGATTTTTCATGGTAAATAGTATATAAATTAAATGATAAAAAAATATGAAACAAAGAAAATAAAATAAAATGAAAAATATGAATCTAATGAGAATTTAATGGAAGATGGAAAATGTTCAAAAAAATTGGTTATATAAATTAATATTTTTCATAATATTGGAAATACTGATAAAATGATTCTTGGAAATCAGACTCAAATAAAAAAACAGTTTTAAGATAGTGTAGAAAGACGAAAATTTTTGAATCAATTAGAAAATATTTTGGATGGGGAAATTAATCTCATGGTATCAAGAATAAGGTTTTAGGAAGTCCATCAAAATCAATCTCAGAAGATCAAAATGGTACTTCACAAGAAAAAAATACTGTGACGAACCCAATTGAGTGCTTAAAATAGAGGTCAAATATATTGTCACGAACAACATTGATTTTTCCAATAATGAATATATAAATGTAGTTTATGGTGTTTTTTGTTGTGGTCATAAATCTTATAAATATTTGATAAATATTTCTTTATAATTCTCCAGAATACAGCATGAATCAAGTGGGATACGACATAATTAGTTAAGAAATCAACAAAAGGAAGAACTATCTGAGTTGAATATTAAAGTGACATACAGTTTTTAAATTTTTTAGGAAATATGTATACTATTTTATCTTGATGTGAATACATCATATATATTTATTTCTTTTATACAATCTCAATTGAATTTATTTCAAATTATATGTAACATAAAATATAAAAATTAGATCAAATACCATCATTTTTTTGGTAAGTTTTATTTATTGTTGGTAAAACAATAAAACATGGATCATGGATAAATTTTATTAATAACACATTATAATATTTTTTAACAACATGAAAATATTGAGAAATAAAAATGGGTATTTTTGACATTTAAAAATGATATCTTTTTAACAATCATTGGAGTTGGAAAAAAAATTATTGAGAAGAATAAAATTATACTAAACAATATCTGGTTTTTGATGGACTAAAGAAAAATATATTTAGTGTTTCTAAAATATATAATGATTTAAAAGATATTTTCTTAATGAAGAGTGGTTTTTTATTCAAGATAAAAAATTATGGTGATACTACAACTAAGGGTTTTACAATCCCATGTATTTCTTATCTTGTTGGGGAAGCTAAAAGACTTTTTATGAGAAAATAACATAATAAGTAATATATGGAATAGACTACTTGGTTATTTTAGCTAAATAAATGTAAATAAGATTATAATATATGATGATTTAAGAAATATCCCAGTTATGAATGATGATACTTCCACCATATAAGAAAAGATAAAAATATAAAATTTGTGAATATTACAAACAAATGGATTGGAATTAAAACATGAAGAAATCATGATCAAGCCCATTAAAATTTTTATAGAACTATGAAAAAATGGTCATAAATTAGAGAAAAATAACTTATTAATATCATAAATGATTTCACAGGGATTATATATATCATGTTCATGTCTCAAAAGTCACTGAATTTGGAAACGTTTAGATGTCATAGAATACTTTCTGAGAAAAAAGATGTTTTATCCTAGAAGAGTGTCATGTCAAATTATTGTTGTGAGTATGTCAATACAAAATTCTTATAATATCATGAAAAATATTTTATTAGAAATGATAGAAATGATCCATATACAACGTAATATAATTGAGTGGAGAAAATAATGAGAAGGAGTCCTGTTGATATAGAGATAACTATGTTGTTTGATATGTCTAGATAATACTAGTTATAAACTATTACAATAGTTGTAATGATTCAGAAAATTTTACTATTTTAAAAAATAAAATATGACTTCTTAGAGAATTTTGGTTCTGGAAAAACCCCAATAATTAACAATATAGTTTTTTAGAGTAAATTTTTTATAATAAATTTGGGATTTAGATGGAGGAATATTTGATAAAGATATGCCTATGGAATTTTACATGGTTATACATCAAATGGAATTTCCAGTAGATGGGACAATAGAAAATTTATGAGAATTTATGATTGTAATGATGTAATAGTTCTTTATCATTTGGAGGATATCAATAATGTTGTAAATGATTATGATAAGGATAATGTTATTAGTTCTAAACTAGTTTACGAAATTGTAGAAATATCACATATCGAAATAGATAATATTTATTCACCATAAAAGAGTGAAAATGATGAAAATAAAATATAAAAATGAGCTACACCCAAACTGAATAATCATTTTAAAATTAATAATGTTATTGGAGCTCAAAATATGGGGGTTGAAATGAGGAGAGATTTATGTTATACAAAAATACCATAAGTTTATCACAGATTGAACCACGAAAATTTGAAGAATATTTTTTGCATAAGGAGTGGATTTAGGATATGAATGATGAACTAGACCAAATCAAGAATAATAAATCATTAAATATTATTCTAAGTCATATAAAAAGGAATATAATTTCAAAAAAGGGACTTTAGGAATGTGATGGATGAAATGTGTGAATTTTGTAGAACGAAATCCAAATTAGATTACTAAGGATACTAAAAAATTGAATTATTTGACTATGATGAAACTTTTTCCCATGTGTTTATACATGAATCCATTATGTTTTTATAGCTATAGTAGATCATATATGTTTCAATATGTCTCCAATGGATGTTAAATCAGAATTTTTTAATGGTTATTTCAATAAAGAAATATATATTTTACCTTTGTAGGGATTATTTCATGATGAAAATGTTAGAAGGTAATATAAAATTAGAAAAGATCATTATGGGTACAAACACACTACAGCAACTTCATATATTAATATTTTGAAATATTTTAATAACATGGAATTCATGAATGTAAGTGTTGACTAAAATTTATATGTCAATGAGACAAAAACACAACTCTTTTTTGGATTTTTTATGATGATGCATTCATTTTTTCTAGTGATTAAGAAACATAATATGTAGATTTATCAATACATTTGAAGGGAATATTTTCAATGAAAATTCTTGGGAAGATGAAATCCTTCTTGGCATAAAATATTACCCATGTAGTTGTTCTATTTTTCATTTTAGGGGATAAATATTCAATCCAACATTGAATAATTTTGACATGAAAGAATATACAGGGTTGTCTACTCCCATTCAAGTAGGAATAAAAGAGAGAAATGATGATGAATGTTGATTTGGTAGGGACAAAATAATTGTTTTATTGGAATTTTAATGTACTTTAATGAAACAAAAACTGGTAATGTTTGTTCTATCACTCCTTAGGACAAATATCAATCTAATCATAAAGAATTACATTTATTAATACAAAAGTTAATTTTGAGAAACATATCAAATAGATACGATCATTGATTTATGATTAAGAAGAATTAATAGTGTGATTTAAAGGGGTTGATAATAAATAATTTTTACGGAGATGTTGATGATTGAAAATCCATATTTGGAAGAAGAAGTTGTGGTTCAGGGAACCCTATAAAACAAAAATTAGTAACAATGAGCATAATATGGGATAAAACTTTTGTTCTATTGGAGGTAGCTACTCAAGTGATTTGTTTAATGACACAACTTATAGATTTTAATTTTCAATCAAAATATAACATATCATTAAACATGACAACAAGAGTTTCATCAATCTTTCAAATAATCTATTTCATCAATCTAGATACAAACAGAATGATATATTGATTCATTTATTTATGGAGAAGGTGGTCAAAGGTGACATCAAAATAGATTTTTTCCTTATATGTAATAAATCTATGAAATTAAACCCAAAAAAATGATAAATGCGTAGTTTTAGGAGTTAACTATTTAAAAGATAGTAAATCCCACTTCCCATCATAGCGGTATATTTTATATTATTTTACTCCACTATTATTTCATATTTAATTTTTTATGATATTTCATATAAAAGGGGAGAAATATATTCCACCTATTATTTTAGATATTTTATTTTTGTGTCAATTATGTGTTGTAGTAAATAATTACTTATATTTTTACAATATGATTGATAATGTAGAAAAAGATAAATTAGAGGTGAGTTATTAAGAGTTATAATAATGTCGTTATTGTTCAAACATGTTTTATACACTTTGTTATCTCATGTAGACTTACAGTTGATCAATTCATGAGAAATTGTACTTTTGATGTTATTTACTTCATTCATTAGCTTTTTATTGCATGTAAATAAGGTAGAGAAGTGATGAATGATGTATTGATGAATAATATAAATGGGGAGGTTGTGGAACCTACCTAATTATCGCACTTTATTTTTTTCAATACCATATAATTAAAGAAATTTTTTGAACTAATATTAATTAACATAGAAATTTGATTACGGTATTTCTATGTGCAAATTTCTTGAAATTATAGAATCTCTCTTTTCTAGTAAATTATTATTCATTTAATACAGATCACTTTTTTATGAATTTGGGAAGAATGAGATGAAAAATTATTAGTTTTAATGTTTGAAGGACATGTTAAAATACACATATACAATCAATATAATTTTTTTAATGCATTGAAATTATTTTTGTTACTTATAATGAGTTGAAAGTAATACATTAATTGACCTTTTATTAAAAAAAGATTCCTAACACAGAATATCAGGTGAACATAACAATACCACATAATGGAGGATGCCTCAACCAGGTAGGGGATCCAACCCCCTAGAGATTTCATAGAGACAGGTGAGGTGATTTGTCCTTGTATAGGCCCAAATGATCATTGAACACAAATAAAAATCTATGTTACATTGCATGGGTGACAACACTACACGACAAAGTGGCTAGGAGGGGACCAAATACTCAAAAATCCATCAAATGAAGGAAATAAGTTTCCATATAATGTGTAGAAAAAAATCCTGATCAATTTTATGTGGGAAACTGATAGTGGGTTACATTTTACAAATATTTAAAATATACAAAAATTACACCTATCATGCAATTTTATTGATACACACTGTTGTTCTCCCACCCCGATAATATTTGAGTAACTTTTTGTCTTTATGATATATACCATCAACAAAATCTCACTCATTCATGAGATAAGATGAAACCACACTATGACCATCTCCAAAGATTTAACTAATGGGAATAATACATCATCAGTATACTTAATCCATTCTTTCAAAAACAATTTTCATTCTGTATGTTTATTATAAGAACCACAATGATCGCAAGTTGAAACCACACGGGGTCATCACATGATGTTATATGGATCACGTCACAACAAGGTGAAAATAATCTATACATCACAAGAGATATTTGTGTTGGATGTTGACATACGGAAAATCATCATGGAATCAGATGAATCCATATCATAATGAAGAACGTATATCTTTTTACACGAGTGATTCATCATTTACAACATCTACAAGATGAAGAATTTGGCTGATTCTCAAGTGTTTGTCCAATGTGGCATCACATGATAAGTGAATTGATATTGTATAGAGGTAGTATGATCATGTCATCATTCCAGAAATTCATGAAAATCAAAAATAAAATTTCTTCTACATTCATGGGAAATACAATATATTCAATAATATAAAATAAATCATTAGCTCACCAATTTTATGGGACATGAAATATTTCTCTAGGGAAGGTGTGGTTTCTTATCCAAATTATTGGGTGGCGATAAAATTTAGACGGTCTTACTCTATTTTAGAAGAATCTCTTGATATCGAGCTCTGGTTATCCATATCCATTCAATAGAAAGTCTCTCATAAATCCTATCATGTTTACATAAAAGATATAACAATGATGACTATCATAGTAAGGTAGTGTAAGAATAACATTTACTTTGGTTCATGAGAGGAAGATACACATTATGTTCAATTGAGGTCCGGAAGAGCACACATGAATTTTTGGAAATCATAAAATGTGATAATGACATGAGATACAAGTCATATGAGGACCTATAAAGATTTTTTGAAGCATATGAAATGATGAAATCCTTGAACTCCATTGTAGGATCATAAATCCAAAGTCTATTGTGCATGTATATTATAAGTGGTAAGTATTTTATGATGACATTTTAATGGTTCTAAGGTTATTCAATTTACCATGTTCTTCATGATAACAACATCAGAGAATTATGCATGGGATAAAAACCTCATCACACTAAGGATGTAATGAACTATAATTGAGGTGAACCTATGAAGGAAACATGCAGTGTTCATTAAATTACTATTACTAGTATATATCTTGAGAGAAAATGTTATAAAAATTATTTATAGTTAAAGGGAATTAAGAAAAAATGTTAATCACAAATTATCCACACCCTTATTAATGTTTATCACCCATTGTGTTATCCTTTTATAAACTCACATACATTTTGAAAAAACATACCTAAATACACCTTGGAAACCACATCACATACACCCTACAGACAAATGGGAAACCATATTTTATACTCAACAATGTCACACATATCATCTCATCCACCTCCTCTCGCAACATCAACAATATAACATGAATAATAGAGTATAATAAACATAAAGTATATCAACCTCATACAGTGAAACTACCATGCATAAACGCCACTATAACTCACCTAATACTCTAATAAATAATCACATAAATTGAACTTTTGACTTCTCCCCATCATATCCAATAGGAATTAATCATTAATTGAAGATTGGGAGGGGAAGAGGTGGTACTCATCCATCTATCCACACTACCATTAATGTTAGGGAAAAAGACCATGATCCCAAAAACATATGGGCATTGATATAGAAAAATGATTACGGTGGGGTGAATATAGAAATGAAATAAATGTGTATGATAGATAATTAACACACAATCCCAACATATGGTTTAAGATAAATCATACAATAAATCTCACTACATAAATACAACATCTCACAACCTCCACCGCTATTGTTACCTCCACTAAATGAACCATGTAACATAATAAAGACACACACAATCAATATTATATATTTAATTTCAAAACATCACATTTCCATATTTTATTATTTCCATTCATATTCATTTTTCAATCCTGTCCATTTTATATTTATTACCATCCCATTCATTTTCCACTCCATACATTACTTCATAAATAATGCATTAATTTATACCCATGTTCATTTTCAGGGATAACATTAACATTCATTTAATTTATTGAAATGACCTGACACTAGTCACCTAGAGTCGGTGTGTAACACCCCAATCTTCCATGGTACGCTTCTCTTTGACTAATACAGTAGCTTTTGTTGTACGCAACTTCGAGTTCTAACACACAACATAACCAATCAAACTAGCCTTTATGAATAGTAATACCCACTTTTTGTAATTTTATACATTTTATATTTTAAAATGGACTTAATTTTTGGATTCTGAATATCGATATTAGCATAGGGTTAATTTATGGTACTTTCCAGAAAACATTCATATTTTGATGAATAGTGAAAATTACAAAATTTTATTTTAAAAGAACTTTTTTAATCAAAATTATTAATAGTGATAAATTATTAATTTGAGTGGTTTTAAAGTATATTTAGAATATATTTTTACCATTTAATCCAATTTTGGTATTTTTACACAGTTTCACATTTAAACCAGACATAAACAAGTGTCAATCTTTTGATAGTTATTGTTTCGTAAAATCGCGCTTTTTGATTTGACAGTGAGAATTAATTTTAAATTGATTTCTTCCACTTCTTGGTTTTGAATTTGTAAAAATTGATTCCATATTTGAAATTAGGATTCCCAAATTGTTTAAATAGGTAACTATTATTTTTAGACATTTTGAATAATTACTTTGGTAAATATTTTATTTACCATGGTTAAAGGGTAAATCTTGTAAATAAGGGTAAAAAATAATATTATAATAATATTAAATTACCCTAAAACTTCTCCTAACCCTATTTTTTAAAAACGTTTTTATCATGGGAATCTTTGGGTCGATTTTGGGACTCCCATTGATCCACTGGTAAGTGATAATGACACTTTATATTAATAAGGTTAATGTAAATACAAAAATGATATAAGCATATATATTTTAGAAAAACAATTTTTACATAGGATTATATATGTTATATTTTCAACTATATATATTAATCAAAAATATAAAAAGATTCCTACATAATGGTATTTTATTTATAATTTTTATACATTTAATCATTAAATTTACTTATGATATAATAATGATGCAGTATTTTTCTTGTTAATGAAAGAATCAAATAATTAGTAATATAAATGTTAAAATAAATATAATGTGAAATTTATGATGCCATCCAATAATTTTATTGGTAAATATGACATGTTAAAGTTTCTTAAATTATTTATTTTTGGAATTAAAAATTTTTCTAAGACTTTAACAAAAATAATTTTGTTAAATATTGTCAAAATTGACATAAATGAGTTTTTTTAAAAAAATATTATATTATTAATTGATATTCTACTCCAAAAAATCTATGTTTTGGAAAATAGAATTATATACTGATAGGTGTATCCTTAATGGACCACTTGGGGGTCTCCTGGAAGTATATAGTAAGTTTATTATCCATATAATATAAAAATACAAAGTGATATTATAAATGTCTAACTATTTAACTAAGAGTAAAATATAAATGATAAGTTTAATATATTGACCCAAAACTATCTAAAATATATTGGATGAAAGGATTTAGACCCATCCCCACCTTATAATTTGAATAATATACTTTTGAGCCATTATAAACCGAATATGAATTTATTATAAATTAATACTTCAAGTTTTTTCTTAAATATCCCCTCCTCCCCCTTCTAAAACGAGACCACTTCTAACCAATTATTAATACCTTAAAAGCCTTTTGGTTTGGCCAAACCCTACCCAATTGTCCTCTAAAATTCCCTCACTTCATCCTAGAGGCCTTCCTTTAGTTAGAAATCCATCCTAAGAGCCCTTTTGATCAAATCAAAATGAAAAACCCGAAGAAGAGGTAATGTTTTCACCACCCTCTTTCAAGTTCCTTTATTCTTCAACTTCTTATTTCTTTTTTATTTCCATTCTATAATAATAACTCCAGTATCTTCTATACACTATGATTTTATTATAAATATATTACAACCATATTCAGTATTCTATCCATCCATGGAATGACATGTCACTATAAGAGCGTATGTACGACTTACCGTCTCCACGTCATGGTGTAACTTTTATTCAAAACATTATTATTTTGATGGGTATGATAATGTTGTGTAATTAATGTAAATAATAAATATAACATGATAATTATTCTTTATATATTATATAACATCCAATTATATTTTATTTTAATAGAAAATGAATGATATTGTCGCTCGTGCGTACGTAAATACTACCGTCTCCATGAACGCGATGAGATTCATTCCCCATCGTATCCATTTGAAGTATAATTATCATTTTATGATTAAAAATAATTTTTAGGGACTTGATATAATTAGGTATATTAATAATATACAACCTATCCATAGAAAACAAGGCTTATGTAACAAAACATATAAAAGAAAATGAGTAAGTTAACACCTGAAACGATGATAAAACTAAGATATTTTTAACAAAGCAATGTTAAAAGAACATATATGATATCATATGAATGTATATGATTCTTTTATAATTTACGAAAAATTATTTCAACAATATATAGGAGGATAAACTACACTCCACCAAGGAGAAATACAAGGTAAGGGTTTATTTCACAATCTCTTCATAATCCGAGGCTATTTATATATAATTATCTACTGGGACCTCTTTATCATCCACATCAAAGATTCATAAAAATGTATTTCAAATAATTCTTACTATTTTATAGACTATGGGTTAAAGTCATTTATACCCTTGTTTTACCTTTTATAATATTTTCATAAAGGAATCTTTCTTTCTTTTTCCAAACAAGGTCCTGTTTACCATTTCGAGAAAATTAAGGTAAGAATGACTTTTTTTAACTTATACGGAGGGTGTAGCTATTTCTTGCCATTATAAAATCTTTTAAGCTTCAATTACATGCTTATAAGAGTATATTCAATGTAAATTTTTTCTTTTACAATTTTTTGACTCTTAAATGATTTCGAAAAAGAGATATTTCTCTCAAATAGTTTTGATTTCATCTGTGCCAACATCATTTTAAATGTTTTAAAGATTTATTCTTCTAAATAATTCTCATTAATGTTTATGTTTTCACAATGGTTCTAAGGATTTATTTAAATGGACATGAATGTTTTAAAATGTTAATTACTTTAAAATTTTAACGTGGTATGGGACACTTTGATTCAAAAAAGCATTTAAATTTCTTCCATTCTAAATTGTGTGACTTTTCAATGTTTTTATGAAAAGGGATATTTCAATCAAAGAGTTGTACAAATAATTCCCATCTATGTAAATTATTTTAATGGATTTTAAACATGTTTTGAAGTTGATTTATTATGATACAAAACGTCCATATTTTATTGAATGTTTTGTGATATGTTTGAATGTGGATGTGTTATTTTTATACCATTCATGGTTTATGGATAAAGTATTGAAATTTTGTATCCTAGTTCTTATACGAATTTTTATGTAATGTTTCAACCTTGTCATATGAGGAATGTATTGAACATGTTAAGTGAAGGGTGGATCTCGCTATAACTCCTCGATGCATCGGTAGGTCTAATGAGACAACTAGACGTTGAATTGGATGAGGCCTTTTCCCAATTTGATTTATGGTTTTGGCCGAGGCCTTAATAATTATTAGACGTCTTAGATGAGGCCTTGACAAAAAAAATTAGAATGTCTGGCCTTATACATTCCCACTTTATGGAAATAATATTGATGGTTCATGTGGTCATTTGACTGGTAGAATACCCCTGATTATGTTTTATTATGGCATTATTTACTCAGCTCATATTCTTTCCATAAAAGTATTCATGTTTATTCTCTGTAAAGGCATGTAGTGTCAATAATTCAACATGTTTAATATTTATATTATTTTACATTGTATTTCTTACTCTTACTGATCATTTGAGCTCACCCCATTCTATGATTTATTTTTTCTAGGATTCCAAAAAGTGTATTGTGATTGATATGCAGGGTTATGCTAAAGAAATAATGGCGTTCATAAAGGCTAATTTATATTGTGTTGTATTTTATAAATTGTAATGTAACATTGATGTATGTAATCTATTTTCAAAGAATACTAAACTGATCGGTCCTTTAGGACTTGATTCCTTCTAATCATGCCAATGAAATAAAATAATGCACCGACTATTGGTAACTGGAGTCGGGGCATTACAGTTGGTATTAGAGGAAGTTTACAAATAACCTTGGAAGCTAGATTTAGATAAACATTATTATAGCACATAGACCTAAGATAGACTTTGAGGATTAGTATAGAAGAAATTCAAATAATTTTGGTAATGTAGAGATTTTGGGAGTTTTCTATGAAAATATATCCATGTCTGGATATGAGCAGGTAGAGGAGGCTCTGGCATAGATGTACCTAGGGGTAAAACTAGAAAAAACCGCTTCAATCTAAACTCTAATGGGAACTAGTGCACAAAAACGTGCCTTGTTGCACTCTTGGTTATGATGCTCCCAGGGGATGTGATTAGGATAATTCTCATTTTCATTACAAACCATTATGAACGGTTTATGAGTATATACTTCTCAATGAATACATTTTTATTATTATGGATTATATACATAAACTGTTTAATTTATGTTAAGTGTTTTAAATGATTGGTATTAGGTATTTCTATTCATAAACTAATCTAGTGTATGTCATTGTTTAGAAATGGTGCCTTGTAGAAAGATTGAGAACTCTAGAAATACACATGATCCAAAGAGTAAGAAGGATCATTTCATTCATGGTCTTAAGATAGAATTTAGAAGTGAAATAGTCTCCAACATATTATCATCATATGATTAAATATTATCATGTGTTGATAAGATAATTAAAGAGTTCACAGAGTCCTATGGATTCTAAGGGAAGCCAGAGAAGAAAAGGATGGTAGAGAGATGGACAGAGGGAAGAAGGTAAAGAAGGAATTTCCTATATTTGATAATTGTGGAAAGAATCACCTTGGAAAATGATTGAAGGGAATGGGAGTATGTTATAAGTGTGGAGAAAAAGTACACCATGATCATGATTGTGTGGGTAAGAAAAAGGATTCAAATTTACAATGCTTGATTGGCAAGGAGTGGGGGAACTACATGAATCAATGTTCAAATCATCATTATATGCCCCAAATGATGCTATTATATAATAATAAAGTTATGATACTACCACACATGAAGAGGAATAAATAGTGTTCTTGTGTTGTTATTAAAGAATTATTTCATTTGAGTATTTTATCAACGATGTACTGGTTATATGAATTATGGAGATAAATAAGGATTGTACTGCAGTACTATTTCATTGAGGATTTGAGATTATATGGTACTATAAAAAGTGGCTCAACAACAAGTTAAACTTTTTTAAAAATGCATGGTTGATGGAAAGGTAATCATTAATATGGTCTTGATAATGAGGTAGTAATTTTGGAATAAAGGATGCTTGATTTGGGTAAATTATGTTGGATATTATTGACTTCCTTGGAACTAGTTAGTAGTTTGTTTATTTCATTTTTGTTGTAATATTCAAAAAATTTTGATATAAGGAATATATCTACTATTCTATAAGGAATAAGGTAACATGAATGTAATCAATAAAGGTGTTATGGTAAATCAAGATGTTACCATGTTTTAAGATAACACATGATGAAGGTGTTCACATTTTATTACATAGAAAAAAGCATATTCATTATGTATACATTCCTTATAAATTATGGACTGTGAGTTTGGAAAGATGAATTTTGGATAATTCTAGTTTGAGATTATTTTTTTATTTACGTAGTAGGACAACCCAGAGGTTGGGCGACAACCTGTCGCGTCTGGCAATGTGGAGAGACTTGAACCTGCAACCTAAGGGCGACAAGGGTGTATCACCTACCACTGGCTCACATGATGTCCTGGATTGAATAATGTAGTCTTTTTAAAAAAATCAGGGTGATGAATTATAAATTAATTTTTTTAACCCTATAAGAATAGGATAAATAGAATACTAATTTTAAGATCTATTATCTTTTAGAGAGAAAGATGAGTTTGTGGTAGAAATTAGTTATAGGATGGGACTCTAATTGTTAAGTATATATTTTCTGTCTTCTTTTATTCTATGAAAAAATTAATTCTTCTAATTTAGTGAAAGGATCTTAAAACAAAAAATATATTATCCTAATACCATATGTTTTGTTGAACCGATTGTATTTTAAATCATCATAGAATAATGAATTTAAGGCCCTCATTTTTACACGTGTTTGTGATTGATGACCTCAATCACTACCTATAAATATTTACATTTCCCCTCCAATTTTATGTCTCTAATTTCCACCAATGTTCTTCTAATTGAGATCATAATTTGGTTGAGACCCTTAAATTTCTCTTTTCTTCTTATTGATACTAAATTTTATTAACCTAATTTTCGATGTGTGTTTTCCCAAAGGTATTTTCTATTTTCAACCTTTTATTTTTTTAAAATAATTTCAATATACGGGATACATTTTATTGAAGGAGGGGATACTGTAACACCCCATGATTCCAAGGTACAGTTCACTTTGAATAATAGAGTAGCATGTGTTGTACGCAACTTCAAGTTCGAACACACACCACAACCATTCAAATAGCTATTATGAATAGTAATACCCACTTTTTAAAATTTGATATATTTTATCATTTAAAACGGACTTCATTTTTGAATTTGGAATATTGAAATTATCTCAGGGTGAATTTTTGGTACTTTTCTGATAAGTTTCATATTTTGATGAATAGTGAAAATTACTAAATTTTAATTAAAAACAACCTTTTTAATCGAAATAGTTAATAGTGATAAATTATCAATTTTAGTGGTTTTAAAGTATATTTAGAATATAGTTTTTCCATTTAATTTAATTTTGGTCCTTTGATATAATTTAACATTTAAACAGGACATAAACAAGTGTCAATCTTTTGATAGTTATTGTTTCGTAAAAACACGCTTTTTGTTTTGACTGCGGGAATTAATTTTAAATTAATTTCTGCCACTTCTGTGTTTTGAATTTGGAAGAATGGATTCCATATTTTAAATTAGGATGCCCAAATTGTGAGAATAGGTAACTCTTATTTTTAGTCATTTTGAATAATTACTTCGGTAAATGTTTTATTTACCATCGTTAAAGGGTAAATCCGGTAAATAAGGGTAAAAAAATAATATTATAATAATATTAAATTACCCTAAAACATTTCCAAACCCTAATGGTGGATACCTATCCGACCATGGGCATATTTGGGTCGATTTTGGTACCCCATGGATCCACTTGTAAGTGATAATGATACTTTATATTAATAATGTTAAAGTAAATACAAAAATTTTATAAGCATATATATTTTAGCAAAACAATTTTTACATAGGGTTATATATGTTATATTTTTTACTATAAATATTAATTATAAAGATAAAAATATTTCCTACATAATGGTATTTTCTTTACAATTTTAAACATTGAATAATTAAATTTACTTATAAACATAATAATGACGCAGTATTTTTCTTATTAATGAAATAATCAAATAATTAGTATTATAAATGATAAAATAAATAAAATTTTAATGTTTTGATTACATAAAAGAATTTTATTGGTTACTCTGACATGTTATTATTTCTGAAATGAATTTATTTCTAATTAATAAATTTTCTTTGAATTTAACAAAAATCAATTATTAAATATTGTCAAAATTGACATTAATGAGTTTTTAAAGAAAATATTATATTATTAATTGAATATATATTCCTAAATATATAATATTTGGACAAGGGACTTATATAATGATATTTTTATCATTAATGGACAACATTGGGGTCTCTTGGAAGTATATAGTATGTTTAGTAACCATAAAATATAAAAATACAAAGTGACATGGTAAATGTCAAAATATTTAACTAAGAATTATATATAAATGATAAGGTTAATATAGTGGAACAAACATGTCTAAAATATATTGTATGGAAGTAATTATACTCATACACACCTTATACATTTAATAATCCACTTTCAAGCAATTAAATACCAAATATGAATTTATTATTAATTTATACTTTAAGTTTTTCTTAAAGAGCCCCTCCTCCCCCTTATAAAGGGACACCACTTCTAACCAATTCTTTATAACTTAAAAGCCTTTTTGTTCGTCCCAACCCTGCCCAATTGTCCTATAAACTTCCCTCAATTCATCCTATATGGGTTCCTTTAGTAAAAAAACAACCCTAAGGAGCCATTTTGATCAATTCAAAAGGAAGAACCTGAAATAGTGGTAATGTTTTCACCACCCTCTTTCAAGTTCCTTTCTTCTTCAACTTCTTCTTTAATTGTTATTTACATTATAAAATAATAACTCAAGTACATTATATATACTTTTATGTTATTATAAATATGGTAAAACCATATTCTGTATTTTATCCATCATTTGAATGACATGTCACCATACGTGCATATGTACGACTTACTGTCTCCATGTCGTAGTGTAATTGTAATTCAAAACATTATTATTTGGATGGGTATGATAATGTTGTGTAATTGATGTAAATAATAAATATAACATGATAATGATTATTTATATATGATATAATATCCAATTATATAATTTTTTAATATCAAAATAATGATATTGTCGCTCGTGCGTATGTACGGATTACCGTCTCCACGAATGCGATGAGATTCATTCCCCATCGTATCCATTCAAGAATAATTAACATTTGATGATTAAAAATAATTTTTAAGGACTTGATATCACTCTGGATAAGAATAAGATACAACCTATCCATAACAAACAAGGCTTATGTAATAAAACATATAAAATAAAATGATTAAGTTAACACCCGAAACGATGATAATGCTAAGATATTATTATCAAAGCAATGTTAAAAGATCGTATATGATATCATATTAATGTATATGAAATTTTTATAATTTAATAACATTTTCTTCAACATTATATAGGAGGTTAAACTCCCCTCTACCATGGAAAAATACCAGGTAAGGGTTTATTTCACAATCTCTTCATTATCCGAAGTTGTTTATATGTAATTATCTTATGGGAACTCTTTATCATCAACATTGATGATTCATTAAAATGTATTTCAAATAATTATTACTATTTTATATACTATTGGGTAAAGTTATTTAAACACTTTTTTGCTTTTATAATATGTTTATAAAGGAATCATTCCGTCGTTTTCCAAACAAGTTCCTTTTTAACATTTTCAACAAAATTAAGGTAAGAATGTATTTTTTTAACTTATACAGAGGGTGGGGCTATTTTCCACCATTATAAAATCATAGATGCTTCCCTTACAAGCGTATAAGTGTATTTTTAATGTAAATTTTTTTCTTATAATAATGTGACTCTTAAATGATTTCAAAAAAGAGATATTTCTCTCAAATAGTTTTGATTTCAACTATGTCAACATCATTTTAAATGTTTTAATGATTTATTCTTCTAAACCATTATCATTAATGTCCACGTTTTCAAAATGGTTTTAAGGATTTTTTTAAATGGACATGAATATTCTAAAATGTTAATTACTTTAAAAATATTCATAGTGGTATGGGACACTTTGATTAAAAAATGTCTTCAAATGTCTTCCTTTCTTAATTGTATGACTTTTAAAAGTTTTCATGAAAAGGGATATTTCAATCAAAGTTTTTTTACAAATAATTTCCATCTATTTAAAATCCTTTAATGGATTTTATATTTCTTTTGAAGTTGATTTATTATGATACAAAACATCCATATTGTATTGAAGTTTTTTTTATATGTTTGACTGTGGATGTGTTTTTTTATACCATTAATGGTTTATGGTTAAGGTATTGACTTTTCGTATCCTAGTTCTTATATTAATTTTTATGTTATGTTTCAACCATTTCATATGATCAATGTATTGGACATATTATGTGATGGGTGGAACCCGCTATATCTCCTCGATGCATTGGTAAGTCTCATGAGACAACTAGACGTGGAATATGCTGAGGCCTTTTCCCAATTTGATTTATGGTTTTGGCCGAGGCATTAATCATTTTAAGATATCTTGGCTAAGGCCTTGACAAAATGTTTTAGAATTTCTGGAATTATACATTCCCTCCTTAGGGAAATAATATTTATGGTTCATGTGATCATTCAACTAATATAATACCCATGATTATGTTTTATTATGGCATTATTTACTCATCTATTATTCTTTCCATAAAAGTAATCATCTTTTTTATTAGTAAAGGCATGTGGTTTCAATTATTCACTTTGCATAATATTTATGTTATTTTCTGTTGTATTGCTTACCCGTACTAAGCGTTTGAGCTCACCCCTTTCTGTGTTTTATTTTTTCGAGGATTCCAAGAAGTGTATTGTGATTTATATACAGGGTTAAGATAATGAAATAATGGCATTAATAAAGGATTATTTAAGTTGTTTTATATGTTATAAATGGTAATGTATCATTCATGAATGTAATCTATTTTCTAGGTATACTGAACCAATCAGTCCTTCGGGACATGATTCTTTGTAATCATGCCAATATATTAAAATAAAGCACTGACTCTAGGTAACCTGGGTCGGGGAATCACACGTCTCATTATTAAATAATATTTTCATGATTACAAAAGATCATGTCTCCAAAGACTGATTAGTTTAGTAGTCTTGGAAGTACTAGATACATTCATAAGGTTTACATTACATCATAAAATAGAAAACTACAAAAACATTGTTTCCATGGACAGTACTGAGATCCCATAGACTATACCTGTAGGTCAGTCATAATATACATCTTCAAATCCTGGGAAAAATGAAACATATAAAGACGTGAGCTCAAATGCTCAGTAATGATAACAATATAGCAGGAAATTTCATAAATAAGCATTAACATTTAAGGAAATTTATAGAACTAAAACAAAATACTTTTCTACATAATCTTCACCATAATATAGAAAATATAAATTAAATTAATTCCATTTACTTACTCACATGGATATTCTATTAGTCAAATAATCACATGAAATATCATTAGCCACTTTCATAATGATGTAATGCATAAATCCAGACTTTCATAACCACATAGTCAAGGCCCTATGCCAAGACTACAAATAAGATTTCATCATGGCCTTATGACAAGACACTAGTTTGTATCATGAGACATACTAATGCATCAAGGAGCTATAGCGGGCTGCACTCGTCACTTACTAAGTCCAGTAAATTCCTCATATGAAATGGATTAAACATAACATAAGTATTCGTACTAAACTTGGCATATGAAATGTCTATAGTTTACCCATAAATCATGAATGGTATAAAAATAACGCATCCATAGCCAAACATATCACAAAACCTTCAATTCAATATGGAAGATTTGTATCATAATAAATCAACTTCAAACATGTTTAAAATCCATTAAAGGATTTTGACATAGATGAAAATTATTTGTAAAATCATTTGAGAGAAATATCCATTTTTCATGAAAACATTTAAAAGTCAAACAATTTAGAAATGAATACATTTAAATACATTTTTGAAATAATTTTTCTCTTACCACTTTGAATCTTTTTAAATTAATTAACATTTTAAAACATTCATGTACATTTAAATAAATCCTTAAAACCATTTTGAAAACATAGAAATTCAAGAGAATGGATTAGAAGAATAAATATTTAAAACATTTAAAATGATGTTTTAGTAAAAATCCCCATAAAAATAATCCCTTTGAAAACTATTTTATGAAACATGGACATGGATAATAAATATTCCCCAATAGATACTTACATAAAAACAACCACGGATAATAAATAGGTTGTGAAATTAACCTCTACCATGTACCTTTCCATGTTCGAGGGTAGGTTAACCTCCAATATAATTGTGAAATAATTTTTATTAAATTATAAAATAATCATATATGTTGATATGATATAATATATGATATTTTAACATAGCTTTGTTAATAATATCTTAGTATTATCATCATTTAAGGTGTAAACCGGTTCGTTTTCCTTTATATGCATTGCTACATAAGTAATTGTTGTTATGGATAGGATGTATCTTATTCATATTAATAATTATATTAGGTATTTAAACATTATTTTTAATCATCTAATGAAAATTAGTCTGGAATGGATACAATTGGGAATGAATCTCATCTCATTCGTGGAGACGGTAATCCCTATGTATGCACAAGCGACAATATCATTTTTTTGATATTAAAATAATATATAATTGGATGGTATCTCATATGTACAAAATCAATGTAATTTTATATTTATTATTTACATAAATTACACATCATTATTATTCCCATTCAAATAATAACGTATTAAATAACAATTACACCTCGATGTGGAGACAGTATGTCGTACATACACACGTATGGTGACATGTAATTCAAAGGATGGATATAATGATGAATATTGATGTACCATATATATATATATTAACATAATAGTCTATAAAAGATATTGGAGTTTTTATTTTATAATGGAAAGAACAAAGAAAGAGGAAGAGGATGAAAAAATAAACATGAAAGAGGAGATGTAATATTTACATCTTCTTCGGGTTCTTCCTTCTGATTTGATCAAAAGGGCTCCTTAAGTTGGATTTATGATTAAATAATTTCCTCTATGATAAAGTTATAATAGTTGATAGGGTATTTGGGATGGTTTTGGCTGATCTAAATTGATTTGAAGGTGTGAATTAGAGAGAAGGGGGAGTTCCCTATTATAAGAGGAGTGAGGGGCACCTTAGGAAAAGCTATAAATATTATTTTATAATAAAAACATTTTCGGTTTATAATGGCTCTAAAGTGGATTATTTAAATACTATGATGTGGTAGCTCGAAAACCACTCAACCAATAGGTTTTATACAAGATTAGGTCACTATATTATCCTTATCTTTTAGATTTAACTCTTTGTTAAATAGTTTGACATTTACCACGTCTCATTGTATTTTTACATTATATGGTTAATAAACCTACTATATACTTCAATGAGAACACCAAGTGGTTCATAATTATACTCATATCATTATATAAGTATTTTTACTAAACCTTAGATTTTTATGAATATAATATCAATTATTAATATAATATTTCTTTTAAAAACTCTTTTATGTCAATTCTGACAATATTTGGTATTCTGTTTTTGCTAAATTCATAACAGAATTATTACTTCAAAAAAAATTATCTAACCAACCCAAATATTTCATATTTACCTATAAAATTATTTTAATTCATAAAAAGTATCCAATTATATAAATTTTGATATTTATAATATCAATTATTATAATATTTCATTAATTAGGTAATAAATGCATCATCATTGTGTCATAAATAAATTAAATTATTTAATTTATAAAAAATATAAATAAAATATGATTATGTAGGAAATATTTTTATATTTTTAATAAATATCTATATCCATATTTATCTTATTTTTAACCATTTATTAAAATGGTTTAGTTATTAAACATTGATTTTAACACTTTTATCTCTTCTTTAGATTATATAATAATTTTTTTTAATCAAATCCTAGTGGACCAAAAAGGTTCATATTTTATTCATAAGGATTATTTTGGTCGAAATATACTTATATAATAGAATTAGGACATGTATTATGGTAATAATAATATAATTTTTACCCTTAATTACCCTATTTACTTTAAACTGTGGTAAATAAAAGTAAAAAGTGTCTACTTAGAAAAAAAAATATTTTTATCTTATTGAACCACATTTTACTCCTTGATATTAAGTTTGTCTCTCGGATTTTCAAAATTCAACTTACAAAAGTATTAAATTAATATTTTATGTAAATTTTCAAATACTCCTTGGAGTAGGTAAAAGACGGTAAAATGTTTAATAAAATTTTTATATATCTAAAATTTTTATAAAATGACTCCAAGGAATTACATTGAACATATATAGGTATTATGTATCTATTTTTACCTAAAATAAATTTAAATAAAATAAATAATTATTTCAATAAAAAGTCGGTCAAATCAATGACTCAGTTTTTTTCTGTATCCAACAGAAACTGATAGTTGTCAAAAAAATAAAAACAAAATTCACTCTATGCTAATTTCGATAATCGAAATCCAAAAATGAAGTCCATTTTTAAAGATAAAATTTATATAATTTTAAAAAGTCATTATTAACATTCATAACAGCTATTATGATTGGTTATGGTGTATTATAACTCAGTGTTGCGTGTAGTGAAAGTTATTAAATTACATTGAAGAAATAACTTACCATAAAATATTGGGGTGTTACGTTATTCCCTCTTTCAATAAATTTCATCCTTGAAATTTGAAATTGTTCTTCAAAAATAAATGGTTGGAAATATAAAATACCTTTTTGGGAAAACCGACATCGGAAATTGGGTTAATAAAATTTTGCCATAATAAGAGGAAATGGGGAATGAAATAGTCACAACCAACTTATTATCTCTATTAAGAGAACATTTGGTGGAAATTAAGGACACATAATTGGGGGAAAACATAAATATTTAAATGGATTGATTTAGGTCATCAGTCACAATCAATTGTAGAATTGAGGGTCTCAAAGCCATCAATCTATGATGATTTAAAGTATCATTGGTTCAACAATACCTAAGGTATTAAGGTATAACATTTCTAGTTTTAATATATCTTACCTAATGTTTAAGAATTAATTTTTTCATAGAATAAGAGTAGAAGGAAATATTTACTTGACAAGTAGACTTCCATCATTTAACTAATTTCTACCACAAACTCATCTTTCACTCTAAAAGATAATTGAACTTAAAAAAATATTTTATTTTTCCTATTCATATAGGGTTCCAAAAAAATGAATTTATAATTCATCTACCAGACGTTTTTAAAAAACAACTTTATTAAATTTATGACATCATGTGGGCTACAAGTAGGTGATGCACCCTTGTCGCCCTTCGGTTGTGGGTTCAAGTCTCGTGGCCTTGCTGGACGTGACGAGTTGCTGCCCGACTTCCAGCTTGTCCTTTTTATGGAAATCCAAACATAATTTCAAACTAGAATTATCCAAAATACTTCTGCCCAAACTCATAGTACAAAATTTATAAGAAAGGTAAACACAATGAAGATCCTTTTTTCCACATAATAACATGTGAACACCTTCATCATGTATTCTTTTAAAACAATGCAAAATTTTGAATTACAATAAAACCTTATTGATTACATTCATCCTCCCTTATTCCTTATATAATACTGGATATAATACTTCTATCCAAACATGTTGTAAACATTAACAATTATGGAATATAAAAATCATTAATTAGTTTCAAAGTAGTCAATAATATCCAATATAATTTATCCAAATCAATCAGGTATTATTCCAAAAATCACTACCTTGGTATCAGAAACATATTATGGTCTATCTTTCTCTCAAGCATATATTATCCAAAAATTTAACCTACTATTGATTCAATTTCCTTGGTTCCACACAATATCAAGTTCTTAATGAAATTTTATTGTAGTACAATCCTTATATACTCTATAATTATTATAACATGTACATTATTAATACAATGCTCAAATGACACAATACTTTAATAACAAATTAAGAAATCTAATAATTCGTCTTCATCTCCAGTATTATCATAACTTTATTATTATTTAATAACGTCATTTTGGGTATACTCTGATGATTTGGACATTGATTCACGTAGTGTACCAACTCCTTGGAGAAGAATAATTCCACATTTGATACTTTTTATTACCTTCTAAATCACGTACATGGTGTCCTTTTTCTCCCCACTTATAACAAACCCCCATTACCTTCATGCTTTTACCAAGGTGATTCTTTCCACAGTAATCACATATTAGGAAATCCTTCTTTTCCATCTTCACTTTATCTATATTTCTTTCTTTAATCCTTTTCTTCTCTTGCTTCCCTTCAAAGACATAGGACATAGATAATTCATTACATATCTTATTAACACATGATACTATTTCTTCATATGTCGATAATACATGGGAGACTATTTCCCTTCTAAATATTGACTTAATATCATGAATGATATGATCCTTATTACTACTTGGATCATACGTATTTTTGGAGTTCACATTCCTTTTAGTGGGCACCAATTCTATAAAATGGAATACACTATGTCATTTTATGAATTTCAATTATTAATTAAAAACTTGTAAAATACCTTAACGTAAATTGAATAGTTAATGGATATAGTACATAATCATAATAATATTTTCTTTGAGGAGGTATATACATGGAAATCCTTTATAATTTTTGTAAGAAAAATGTGAATTATCCTAAGCATATCCCCCGGGAGTGTCGTAACCAAGATTGCAAGCAGGCCCATTGTCCTGCACCAGTTCCTGTTCGAGTCTATCTCAATGTGGTGTTTTTGGGTTTTACCCCTAGGTACATCTTTTACAGAACCTCCTCTAGATTCTCATATCCAGACAGGGATGTATTGCTTGGAAAAATCACAAAATCTCTACAATACCAAAATAATAGGAAGTTCTTCTATGTTAAACCTCAATTTATATCTTAGCGTAATGTGATATAATCAGAGTTTATCTAAATCTAGATTCCATGCATTGTACTAAAATTCCTCGAATACCAACTGCAACACCCTGACCATAGTTACCCAATGTCGGTTCGTTATAACATAATATTTTCTTGATCACAAAATATCAAGTCTCGAATGACCGATTAGTTTAGTATCCTTGGAAGTACAAGATACATTCACAAGGTTTACATTACATCATATAATAGAAAACTACAAAAACACTGTTTCCATGGAAAACACGAATATCCCATAGACTATCCTTGCATGTCAGTCATAATATAATTTTTTGTATCCTGGAAAAAATAAAACATAGAAAGGGGTGTTCTCATATGCTCAGTAAGGATAACAATATAGCGGAAACAATCATAAATAAGCATAAACATTTATGTAAATGGATAGAACTAAAACAAAAGCCTTTTCAACATAAAATTCATCATAATATGGAAAATATAAATCAAAATAATGCCTTTTACTTACTCACATGGATATTATACTATTCAAATAATCACATGACATATCAATATCCACATTCATAATGATGTAATTAATAATTCCATACTTTCATAACCACATAGTCAAGGCCTTTTGCAAAGACTGCCAATAATATTTGGTCAATTTCTTATGCCAAGACACTAGTTTGTCTCATGATACCTACTAATGAATCGAGGAGCTAAAGAAGGCTCCACCCATCAATTACTAAGTCCAATGCATTCCTCATATGAAAAGGATTAAACATAACATGAACATTCGTACTAAAACTGGCATACGAAATGTCAATACTTTACCCATAAACAATGAATGGTATAAAAATAAGACATCCATAATCAACCATATCACAAAAACATCAATACAATTGGGAAGATTTTTATCATAATAAATGAACTTCAAACAAGTTTAAATCCATTAATGTATTTTCACATAGATAAAAATGATTTGTAAAACCATTTAAGAGAAGTATACCTTTTTCATGAAAGAATTTGAAAGTCACACAATTTATAAGGGAAGGAATTTGAAGAAATTTTTCAATCAAATTGTCCCATAAAACAATGAAACTTTTGATAGTAATTAAAATTTTAAAACAATCATGTATATTTAAATAAATCCTTAAAACCATTTTGAAATGATGGACATTAATGAGAATGGTTTAGAAGAATAAATCTTTAAAACATTTAAAATGATGTTTTATTTAAAAAGTCCCTTAAATAGAATCCCTTTGAAAACAATTTTATGAAACATGTACATGGATAATAAATATTTCCCAATAGATACATACATAAAAACAACCTCGGATTATAAAGAGGTTGTGAAATTAACCCTTACCTTGTACATTTCCTTAGTCAAGGGTAGGTTAACCTATGGTATAATGGTGAAATAATTGTTATTAAATTATATAGGAATCATATATATTAATATGATACCATATATGATATTTTAACATTACATTGTTAATATTTTGTTAGTATTATTTTCGTTAAAGTTTTTAACTGATTTGTTTTCCATTATATGATTTGTTATGTAAGTAATGGTTGTAATTGATAGGAGTTATCTTATTCATATTCACCATGATATTATGTATTTAAACATTATTTTTAATCATCTAATTAAAATAATTCTTTAATGGATACGATGGGTAATAAATCTCATCACGTTCGTGGAGATAGTAATTCGTACGTACGCACGAGCGACATTTTCATTATTTTGATATTAAAATAATATATAATTTTATGGTTTATCATATATAAAGAATCATAATCATGTTATATTTATTATTTAAATAAATTACACAACATTATTATATCCATCCAACTAATAATGTATTGAATAACAATCACACCATGACGTGGAGATGGTAAACCATCAATATGCATGTATGGTGACATGTCATTCAAAGAATGGATAGAATAATGAATATGGTTGTAAAATATTTATAATAACACCACATTACATATAATATACTAGAGTTATTATTTTATAATGTAATCAACAAATAAAGAGGAAGTGGATGAAGAAAGGAACATGAAAGGGTGATGAAATATTTACCTCTTCTTCGGGTTCTTCCTTTTGATTTGATCAAAAGGGCTCCTTAGGTTGTCTTTCAGACAAAATAAATGGCTTTAATATGATGGTAGGACAGTTGAGATGGTATTTGGGTAGGTTTTTTCTGATCCAAATGGCTTTGAAGGTGTGAATTAGAGAGACGGTGAAGGGCACTTTTATAAGAGGATTGAGGGGCACCTTAGGAAAAGCTATATATATATTATTTTATAATAAAATCAATTTCGGTTTATAATGGCTCAAAATTGGATTATTTAAAATCTAAAGAGTTGATGGGTATCAAACCACTCAACCAATAGGTTTTAGATATTTTTGGGTCACTATATTAACCCTATCTTTTAGATTTAACTCTTAGATAAATAGTTTGACATTTACCATGCCTCTTTGTATTTTTATATTATATGGTTAATAAACATACTATATGCTTCCAAGAGAACCCGAAGTGGTTAATTAATGATACACGTACTATTATATATGTCTTTTGGCCAAACCATAGATTTTTAGGAATAGAATATTTATTAATAATATAAAGTTTTTAACTCTTTTATGTCAAATTTGACACTATTTGGTATTTTGTTTTTTCTAAATTCATAAATACATTATTAATTCAAAAAAAATTTATGTAACCAACCCTAATATGTCATATTAACCTAAAAAATTAGTGTAATTCATAAAATGTCTCAAATTACATTTATTTGGATATTTATAATTTCAATTATTTTAATATTTCATTATTTAGGTAATTACAATTATCATAATCGTGTCATAAATAAATTAAATTATTAAATGTATAAAAAATATAAATAAAATACAATTATTTTGGAAATAATTTTAGAATTCTGATGAATATTTATAATCAAATTTAGCTTATGTGTAACCCAGTATTAAAAATTTTTTGTTTATTAAACTTTGAATTTATCACTTTTAATTGTTATTTGAATTAAATAATAATAAATGTCCCAATCTAATCCAAGTGGTCCAAAAAGGTTCATATATTATTCCTAAGTTTGTTTTGGGTCGAATTATACTTATCCAATAGAATTAGGACATGTGTTAGGTAAATGATAATATAATTTTTCACTTAATTAACATATTTAGTTTGGTAAATAAAAGTAAAAAAGTTACTATTCACCAAAAATTATTTTTATCTTATTCAACCAAATTTTACTCCCGGATATTAACTATGTCTCTTAGATTTTCAAAATTCAACTCATAGAAGTGGTAAAATTATGTTTTATGTAAATTTTCAAATACTGCTAGGAGGTAGGTGAAAAACAGTAAAAAGTTCAGTAAAATTTCTATATATCTAAAATTATTATAATATGAATCAAATGAATTAAATTGAACATATATAGGTATTATGTATCTATTTTGACCAAAAAACGTAAATAAAATAAATATTTTTTTAAATAAAAAGTCGGGTTTAAACAATGACTTAGTGTTTTTCACTATTCAGAAAAAATTGCAAGTTTTCAGAAAAATACCAAAAAATAACACTAAGCTAATTTCTATATTCTGAATCCAAAAATGAAGTCCATTTTGAAAGATAAAATTTATCAAATTTCATAAGTTTTATATTAATATTCATAACAGCTAGTTTGATTGGTTGTGGTGTGTTAGAACTCAATGTTGCGTGTAGTTTAGGTTATTGAATTACATTGAAAAATAATGTTCTATGAAATCTTTTGGTGTTACTTTCTTCCCTCCTTCAATAAATTGTTTCCTCACAATTTGTAATTGTTTTTCGAAAATAAACTGTTTAAAATAGAAAATACCTCTGTGGGAAAATCGACATCTGAAATTGGGTTCATAAAATTTAGTCTTAATAAGAGGAAAAGGGGAATGAAAAAGTCACCACCAAATTATTAACATTATTAGGAAAACATTAGTTTCATTTAGAGACACATAATTAGAGGAAAAACATAAATACTTATAGGGAGTGATTGAGGTCATCAGTCACAAAAAAATATAGAATTGAGGGCCTCAAATCCATAAATCAATGGTGATTTAAAATATCATTGGTTCAAAAAAACATAAGTTATTAGGATAACACATTTTTAGTTTTAAGATCCCTTACCTAAAGTTTAAAAATTAATTTCTTCATATAATAAGAGAATAAAAAAATATTTACATGAGAAGTAGAGTTCTATCCTTTAACTTATTTCTACCACAAACATATATTTCACTATAAAAGATAATAGAAAATAGAAATTATATTTTTTTATCCCATTCGAATAGGGTTTAAAAAAATCAACTTATAATTCATCTACCATACCTTTAAAAAAAACATTATTCAATCGGGGACATCACGTGGGCTAGTGGTAGGTGATGCACCCTTGTCTCCCTTCGGTTACGGGTTCAAGTCTCGCGGCCTTGCCGAACGCGATGGGTTGTCTCCCAACCTCCGAGTTGTTTTTTTATGGAAATACAAAAATAATTTCAAACTAGAGTTATCCAACATACTTATGTCCAAACTCACAGTCCAAAATTTATAAGGAAGGTAAACGCAATAAAGATCCTTTTTCCATGTAATAACTTGTGAACACCTTCATCATGTATTCTTTTAAAACAATGCAAAATCCCAAATTACCATAAAACCATATTTATTACATTCATGCTCCCTTATTACTTATATAATACTGGATATACTCCTTCTATCCAAAGATGTTGTAAACATGAAAAATGATGGAATATACAAATCATTAATCAGTTTCAAGGAAGTCAATAATATCCAATATAATTTATCCAAATCAATCATGTATTATTCTAAAAATATCTACCTCGGTATGAGAACCATATTATGGTTTATCATTCTCTCAACCATATATTATCCAAAAATATAACCTACTATTGAGTCACTTTTCATGGTTCCACAAAATCTCAAGTCCTTAATGAAATAGTACTGCAGTACAATCCTTATATACTCTATAATTATTATAACATGTTCACCATTAATACAATACTCAAATGAAACAAAACATTAATAACAACATAAGAAATATAATAATTACTCTTCATCTTCAGTAGTATCCTTAATTTATTATTATCAAATAGCATCATTTGGGGTATACTCTGTTGATTTGGAAATTGATTCACGTAGAGACTCATCTCATTCCATATGATGAATTTCACATTTGAAACTTTTTTCTTACCCTTTCAATCATGTACTTGTTGACATTTTTCTCCACACTTATAAAAAACTCCCATTCCCTTCACGCTTTTACCAAGGTGATTCTTTCCACAGTAATCACATATTATAAAATCCTTCTTTTCCCTCTTCCCGTTATCCATCTTTCACTATTTTATACTTTTCTTCTCTTACTTCCTGTCAAAGCCACATGACATAGAGAATTCGTTACTTTTGTTATTAACACATGATACTATTTCTTCATATGTTTAGAATACATGGGATACTATTTCCCTTCTAAGTGTTAGATTAATACCATGAAAGATATGATCCTTCTTACTCTTTGTATCATATGTATTGTTGGAGTTCAAATTCCTTATAGTGGGTGCCATTTCTATAAAATGAAATACACTAGGTCAGTTTATGAATTGCAATGAATAAATCCAAACTATTAAAATACCTAATGTAAATTTAACTGTTTATGGATATAATCTAAAATCATAAAAATATTTTCTTTGAGGAGGTATATAATCGTAAATCTTCCCAATGATTTGTAAGTAAAATGGTGAATTATCCTAAGAATATCGCCTAGGAGTGTCATAACCAGGAGTGCAGCAAGCCCCGTTGTTGTGCACCAGTTCTTGTTCAAATCTAGCTAAAAGCAGTGTTGTCAGGTTTTACCCCTAGGTACATCTATGCTATATCCACCTCTACCTGCTTGTATCTAGACAGGGATGTATTTCTTGGAGAACTCACAAAATCTATACAATACCCAAATTCTAGTAAGTTCTTCGGTACTAAACCTCAATATCTATCGTAGGGAAATGTCCTCTAATCAATGTTTATCTAAATCTAGATTCCAAGGTTGGTACTAAGCTTCCTCTAACACCAACTATAATGCCCCGACCCTACTTACCCAGAGTTGGTGCATTATTACTAAACTTTGGCACGATCACAAAAGACCATTTCTCGAAAGACCGATTAGTTTTGTATCCTTGGAAGTACTAGATACATTCATAAGGTTTATATTACATCATAAAATAGAAAACAACAAAAACATTGTTTCCATGGACAATACTGAGATCCCATAGACTATCCCTAGAGGTCATTCATAATATAATTTTTTGTATCTAGGGAAAAATAAAACCTATAAAGGGGTGAGCTCAGATGATCAGTAAGGATAACAATATGGAGGAATCCTTCATAAATAATCATAAACATTTCAGGCAATTTATAGACCTAAAAAAATCCTTTTCAACATAAACATCATCATAATATGGAAAATATAAATCAAAATAATTCCATTTACGTACTCAAATAGATATTCTACTAGTCGAATAATCACATGAAATATCAATAGCCACTTTCATAATGATGGAATGCATAATGCCAGACTTTCATAACCACATAATCAAGGCCTTGTGCCAAGACTACTAATAATATTTTGTCAAGGACTTGTTCCAAGACACGAGTTTTTTACAAGAGACCTACCGATGCATCGAAGTGCTAAAGCAGGCTCCACCTGTCACTTACTAAGTCCAATGCATTCCTCATATGAAAAGGTTTTAACATAACATAAACATTCATATTAAAACATTAATACAAGATGTCGATAATTTACTCATAAACCATGAGTGGAATAATAATAACACATCCATAGGCAAACATATCACAAAACCTTAAATACAATATGGTTGATTTGTATCATAATAAATCATCTTCAAACAAGGTTTAATCAATTAATGGATTTTGACATAGATGAAAATTATTTGTAAAACTCTTTGAGAGAAATATCCATTTTTCATGAAAGCATATAAAAGTCACCCAATTTAGAATGGAATATATTTAAAGAAATTTTTGAATCAAAGTGTCCCATACCACTTAGAAACTTTTGAATGTAATTAACATTTTAAAACATTCATGTCCATTTAATTAAATACATAAAATCATTTTTGAAAATGTGAACATTAATGAGATTGGTTTAGAAGAATAAATATTTAAAACATTTAAGATTATGTTTCAGTAAAAATTCCCCTAAAAATAATCCCTTTGAAAAATATTATATGAATCATGTACATGGATAATAAATATGTCCCAGTCGACACTTACGCAAAAAAAACATCGAATAATAATGTGGTTGTAAAATTAACCCTCACCTTGTATTTTTCCATTTTTGAGGGTAGGTTAACCTCCTGTATAATGGTGAAATAATTTTTATTAAATTATAAAATAATATTATATATTAATATGATATCATATTTGATCTTTTAACATTGCTTTGTTAATAATATCTTAGAATTATCGTCATTTCAGGTGTTAACTAATTTGTTTTTTATTTATATGCTTTGTTACGTAAGTCATGGTTGGCATGGATAGGAATTGTCTTATTCATATTAAGATTGATATTATGTTTTTAAAAAGTATTTTTAATAATCTAGTGAAAATAATTCTTGAAAGGATACGATGGGGAATGAATCTCATCACGTTCGTGGATACGCTAATCCGTACATAGGCATGAGCAAAAATATCATTATTTTGATATTAAAATAATATATAATTTGATTATATATCATATATACAGAATCATTATCATGTTAAATTTTTTATTTACATCAATTACACATCATTATTATACCATCCAAATAATAATGTGTTGAATAACAATCACACCACGACGTTGAGATGGTAATCCGTACGTATGTACACATGGTGACATGCCATTCAAAGGATGGATAGAATAATGAATATGGTTGTAAAATATTTATAATAACATAACATTATAAATAAGATACTAGAGTTATTATTTTATAATGTAAAAAAACAAAGGGGAACTAGAAGAAGAAAGGAACTTGAAAGTGGTGATGAAATATTTACCTCTTCTTCGAGTTCTTCCTTTTGATTTGATCAAAATGGATTCTTATGAGGCTTTCTGACTAAAAGAAGGCCTCTAATTTGAAGGTAGGAAATTTAAAGGGGTATTTGGGCAGGTTTTGGCTGAGTGAAATGGATTTGAAGGTGTAAATTAGGGAGAAGGGGGGTTCCCTTTTATAGGAGTGAGGAGCACCTTAGGAAAAGCAAGATATATTATTTTATAATAAAATAATTTTGGGTTTATAATGGCTCTAAAGTGGATTATTTAGAAGCTAAAGAGGGGATGGGTCTAAAACCACCCAACCAATAGGTTTTAGATAGGTTTGGGTCAATATATTAACCTTATCTTTTATATTTAACTCTTAGTTAAATAGTTTTACATTTACCATGTTTATTTGTATTTTTATATTATATGGTTAATAAACATACAATATACTTACAAGAGAATCCCAAGTGGTTCATTAATGATACACCTATTATTATATAAGTCTTTTGGCCAAACGTTATATTTTTAAGAATATAATATCAATTAATAATATAATTGTTTTAAAAAAATTCTTTTATGTCAATTTTGATACTATTTGGTATTTTGTTTTTGATAAATTAATAAAAGCGTTATTACTTTGAAAAAAATTATCTAACCAACCCTAAAATGTCTTATTAAACTAGAAAAAATTCTAATTCACAAAAAGTCTCAAATTACATTTATTTGGATATTTATAATAGCAATTATTTTAATATTTCATTAATTAGGTAATTACTGCATCATCATTGTGTCAAAAATAAATTAAATTATTTAATGTCTAAAAAATATAGATAAAATACCATTATGTAGGAAATAGTTTTATATTTATAATTAATATTTATTGTAGAATTTATCTTCTGTGTATGCCTATATTAATATGGTTTAGTTTTTAATCATTGAATTTAAAACATTTAACTCTTCTTTGAATTAAATAATAATAAATGTACAAATCTAATCCAAGTGGACCAAAAAGGTTCATATTTTATTCATAAGGTTGTTTTTGGTCTAATTATACTTATCCAATAGAATTAGGACATGTCTTATGTTAATAATAATAACATTGTTTCCCTTAATTACCCCATTTACTTTTAACGGTGGTAAATAAATGTAAAAAGTTACTATTCAACAAAAATTAGTTTTATCTTATTGAACCACATTTTACTCTTCAATATTAACTTTGTCTCTCTGAATTTAGAAATATAACACACAGAAGCGGTAAAAATATGTTTGATGTAAATTTTCAAATACTCTTAGAGGGTATGTAAAAGACGGTAAAAAGTTTAGTAAAATTTTTATATATCGAAAATTATTATAAACTGACTCCAATGAATTACATTAATCATATATAAGTATTATGTATCTATTTTGACCTAAAATAAATTTAAATAAAATAAATAATTTTTTAAATAAAAAGTAGGTTTTGAACAATGGCTTAATGTTTTTCACTATTCATCAAAAATTGAATGTTTTTCGAAAAATAACAAAAAATCACCCTATTTTAATTTTGATATTCTGAATCCAAAAATGAATTCCATTTTGAATGATAAAATTTATAAAATTTTAAAAAGATGGTATTAATATTCATAACATCTTGTTTGATTGCTTGTGGTGTGTTAGAACTCAATGTTGCATGTAGTGCATGTTATTAAATTACTTTGAAAAGAATAACGTACTATGAAATCATGGGGTGTTACATTTATAATAGGAAACTACATAACTAAATATATAATAATTGATATGTCCTTTTTATATAAATTAATCTTCTTAGCTATCCCAAATCACAATCACCACAAATATCATCCAATACACATATCAACCACTATACATCACAAACAACATTAATCTCAACCATTACCCATAAAAACCACCACACTTCTCAAACACCACATTTCATAATTTATTTTTAAATATGGATTCCATAAAACTTTTAATATTATATTAAAAGGGTATTCTCATAAGATTATATGTCTCTATCAGAAAATATTTTATTAGTCATATATAAGTTTTTATTTTTTTCCATGCATGTTGATTTTAATCGAAAAAATAAAAAAAATCTCAATACGTGTCAAAAATGAAAAGTATAAAGTGTGCACAACATTATAGGAAAAATAAATAAATAAGTAAGTCCCATGATATTTCTCCCCTCACCTTCAATTACAGTTATGTTGATTGAAAGTCTTCATTTATATTATACATACCATATTACTAAAGTAATAAAAATCGAAATATTCCATCATGTATATCTATATATGGATAGATGAATGATATATTACTTATACTAAAGGTTCAAAGAGAACTAATACTCTTAATAGAATAAAAAACGAGGTTGAGTCTCACTACACTTGATGGTGGACTATAAAAACTCTAAAAATAAGCATCCACCACCAACCCATTATCATACTATAAAAAAAATAGAGACTCTTTCTATTATTATTTTCCTAGAATGGATAAATTAAGAACATCGTGAAATAAATATGTGAGATTATAACTTTATCTACATGAAAATATTTATTGATCCATGTGGTGAGGCTTGTCTAATGAATAAAAAAAGTTCTATATAGTGGCCTAAAAATTACATGGATCTATAAGGGAGAATAAATAGGTCACACTAAGGGACCAATAACCTACTTTTTATAGTTGAATATTAGAATAATCCACTGTAGAATTATAGAATTACAAAAATCCCAAATTGTGTGTAAGTTCAAAGGATGATCATAATCACTCGCAGGATTTTTTCACTATTCCACCACTATATAAATATTAATTTGACCAATGTAATAGGTTAAACCATAACATGGTCCAAGCATAGGTATTTCTTATATAATTATTCATGGATAGACACTATAGCCTTTTTATAATAATAATGTTTATTTACCCTCACCACATCTAGAGGCATGATGTATGGAGCTCACCTATTATGTTTTTAATTGGATGTTCTCCAAAGAACCTCGCCACAGGTGATTCCCTTTATCGAGAAATTTTTATTACCAGATTTTATAAAGGGAGACCTCCCAAACATATAACACTTACTATTCCAACACCTACAGTGTGGTGTCGCCCAAAATATTCCATATCCATCACATAATTTCCATAATACCCAAAAAATACCCCTCAGCAACACCGATACATGTGAGACTATAATATAATTGGCCAGAGCCTCCAAACCATTAAAATATAAGAATGAATATAGATAAAAATTTGATTAATAATAACCTACATCATTTCTATTAAATTATTAATAAGTTTTATTTATGTTATAATTTCCTAGAATGCATATGCAATGCTAATGTAGCACTTATGAAATAAGTATATAAATCAAGTAATTTATTATAAAAATTATAAAATAATTTGTTTTATTTGAAATTTTGTGTTCTAAAAATACCATGGTAATTATAATATATATGTAATGGAAATTATATTGAAAATCATTCTCCATTATTGTCTTGATGTATTTAGAAGGAAAATTTTTAAAATAGTCTCTATATTAAATGGAATTTAATTTATTAAATTTAATTTTAAATAATTTTAAATCCACAAGAATCCTATCATAACTCACATTTATGGATATGTGTTGAGGGTATCATTCATGGTTAGTATATTTTCCACTTTAAAATTATAAAAATAATTTCATTTACCTATTTTATTGAAAATTTTGTCTCGACAGATGATGTAAAAAGGGTTATCATTGTGATAAACAAATAGATAAGAATCAAAATTCCACCAAAAAAATCCTATTTTTTTAAATATATTTGACCTTAGAATCCATATATTCAAATATATGGATCATGGGATCCATGTTACATAATTTAAACTAATAGTGTATATTAATGTTTCATGAATTTAACTGATTTCCACTGACCTCAAATATAAAAGGGAACATCCTCTCCTTACTTCCCCACTCATTTTGGTATATTTTTATCTGCCAATACCCATATAAATTCCTTCTAAACATCCAGTCCCATTATCAAAATTCTATAAAATAACCAAAATAAGAAAAAATATAGATTAATGTGTAAAGAAAATGGTGTTTACATTGAATATGTCTAAATCTCGATAGGGTTAATTAATTTAATTTATTTATCTACAACCATAAACAAAATTCATAACAATACTTATATAATATAATATTTATATAAATTTTACTAAAAAAATTTTTGTCAATTTTTAAACCATTTTAATCACATTTTACATAAAATTATAATTGAAATCATCCATAATGTGTAAATATGGACTATGGTCTTTGCAAAAAGATGTGTTTCACTTTCAATAACTTCCATTAATGACTTATTATTATGTTTTATTATATGAATATATATATTAATATGATATTTATTAAATTAATATGACTATAGAATGAAAATATATTTCTTATATTCTCACTCTTCCATCTGTTGAAAAATTATAACCACGATTATGCGTGCATCTACACTATGAAGTGATTTGATTAATTTTTCAGTACTACCTCACTTGGATAGTAATATAGATAAATATTATAAATTAATATCACATTCATAAAATATTTATGTATCATTCAACATAAAATGTTATCAAATTTATCTCTAAACACTCTCTGGAAAAATGGACACATCCCTCAAGCATAAATATAGACTATCATCTCCATTAAGTGTTGTAATACTATTTTCATAACCAGATTACATGTATGGATATAAAATAGTATTTAATGTATAAAAATATAATTATAACATGCTTAAGAATCTGGTGATGATTTTACTGTGATTCCTTTCACCATGGACAACCAACCAATTATATTTTGGATATTGTGAAAATAATGATGTAAAACCATCCCTTGTGAAAATAAACAAAAGAGTGACTAAATGAAAAATTATAATAAAAAATAGATTGAATAATTGTAAAATAATTTCCATATAAAGTTTATTGATAAAAATATAAAAATTATATGTAATATTTTTATTTATTTGTTGGAGAACATAAAAGTGTCAACATTAAATTATGTATGGTATTTATCTCATCAATTTCATTTCTTAGAAACATGTTTGGTTTTCACCACATATTTTAAATTATGTAGTGTATAAATAGATATGTAGATATATTTTATCCCTAGTTAAATCTGATTTATGTGGTTTATAAATAATTTTTAGGTTCATAAATCCAATGATATTTTTTAGAGAATCAATTAATTTCATATAGTATTTCTCTTCAAAATTTTGTTTTCATCCATTTCCATGATCATTAAAATGTTAAAAGAATGTTACTATTTTTACATAAATTTTTTTAAAATTATATTTCGAATAGTTTTGGATTAATTTTAAATATAATTAAAGATAATTTTTTACATTTTACAAAAGAAAAAAATATTCTTATAAAAATATGGAAAATATATAAATTTAAAGGGAGTTAATAAATTTTTCCTTAGACATTCCAGTTATTTTATAACAAAATTCCAATAAAAGATTCTATGGGTTTTCAATCAATTTAATTTTTTGGTTTTATGAAATGATGTATTGGCATTATTAATGAATTATATAATAGGGATTAAACCAAAACCCATGTTTGACTATGTCAAATATGTGATGGGTCAACCTATTAAGGACCTTCATTCTATTAGTTAAAGTGACATAGTTAATTAGATGGATGTTACTCCTATAAAAATATGGATTTTACTAAATATAAATATATATTATGAAGTTGTGGAATTAAATATATGGAATTTAAAGCTATGTGAGTGTTGGAAAAACCGTTTTTAGGTGATTCCAAGAAGAATGAATGATTCCCTATTTTATTAATATGATTTTTATAAAATAAATTTGTTTTAAATTAAATAAATTGATTTCAAAATTTTAATGACCCATGTTGTTTCATGTCATTAAATTTAATGGAATTTGGAACATTTTATCTATTGGGATGATCATTTAGACACTCAGGTGTTGAACCAAAATTTCATCTATTCAAAAATCTATAAGAAGAGTTTTTTCAATTAAAATAAAGCTTAATCTATTAATCAATGTCCAAAAATTTTCTATAGGACTTGTAATGAGGATGAGGATGCTACTTTTCAACCAATTTTATAGTGGGGTGGATAATATCCTCTTACAAAGCATTACTCATCTTCAATCTAGTGGTTCATGTTAATTATTAGTTTATAATGGCCTTTTTTAAATCTAAAGATTCTCTTTAGGGTTGTGATGATTGTATCATCTTTTCAACATTTATTATTATGTTCACTACTCTTATCCTTCCTCCATGACTTCACTTTGATATGGTATGGTTTTAGATGAATATAGGTATTAAATATAGTTGGGATCCCTCGTTATTTATCGATCATATCTTCTTTTATCCTTGTGTAGTGGAAGACCATTTTTTTCATCAAAGATGTCCCCTACTAACATTTCATGGACATTGCGATCATTTGATGTGTCAATTATATTCATATCATCATCCTCTTGATCATCTTTTGTATAAGATTCATATTTTCATGATCTCAATTGGTGAATTATATAGAACTTCCACTAATTATTAATGAAATTGTTTGAGATCAATTAGATTTTTATCTTCAAGTCTATATAAAATCTAGTATGGAAAAACATGACATTTTTTTGGGAATTACATTGATGTTATTTCCCTTAGAATTATATTCATTTTTTTTAATTTGACATATAAAACTCTCATATTGTAGAATTTAATTTGGGGTTTGTGTGACATGGAATTGCGGTGGGGCAGGGAGTGAATTAAAATCTATTGAATAATGTTGTGGGTAGGGTACAAGAGTAGAAATAATTATTTCATAGTTTAAATATAGTTATATTTAATTCAACATTAAATTATTTTTGAGTTATAGGGATTTTTAAAAAAATGAAGTTATAATTATGTTTCATACCATCCTTGAAAGTTTGGTTATGTTTCAAATTTTTTTAATTTTCAGTAAGTCCTTCAGAATGTATTCCATTTTCATTTAAATGTTATTTTTCTTCAAAATAGTTATTTAATTATAAATTAGTTCTAATTAAATATTTTTAAATTCATAGGAATTTGTCAAAATCTTGTGGTGATTAGTAGAATCTTATTGTACATGGAAGACATGTCAGAATTAGATGTTATTTTATTGAATTGTGGTTGTTTATATGTTATGATATATTATTCCTTTTCTTTTCAAACATGTTAATTTTTATTATTTATTGGAATTTCATTTTAGGTTCTCCACCTCATATGAATGACATTTAATTCATTAATTTTGTAAGAATAATAAGTATTTTATAATTATTTAATTATCCAAAACTCTTAGTTAATAAAACGAACAATGGTTAGAATAATATAATAATGTACCAAGTCCCATAATGGGCCTTTGTGGACTAGTTTGATGATTTCGTCTGTTGGTTGAGGCATGATCTCATGTGTCTGTGTGTCCTATGAGATCATATTTTTTTGAATGGATCATGTGTCTGTGTTTTTGGGACCCATGCGAAATTATTTGATGTATGATCACAAGTCAGTGAGTACCCCCATTAGATTATAATTATTGTTTGATCAAATGTGGGTGTGTGCGTATCCTATAAGATATTATGTGAGGATCCTTTATAGTGGGAATAAGCACAGCTGGGGATGATTAAGATAACGCACCTATGTATTGGGGAGGGGAATGATGGACATGATGCAATACATGTGGTAGTCATTTTGGGGGTATGGTTATCTTGTGGATGTTTAGTGACATGTGGTGTTGTGAATTGTGTTTTTTGGGTGATATGTTTTCTTGATGCCTTATAGATTCCATGTGAACATTTGGTTTGATTATTTATAGATGTGTGGTGAAATTTTGTCTCAATTCATCATGGATTATCCATGTAGTTATATCTCGATATCTACCAACATATTTTTCTTATAATTTTAGTTTTTATATGAATTGGGTATGGTGGGGGATCATGTTATTAGGCTAAGCACAAGATTCTTCAACATTTGGGGGATTTTAAATTTCTTTTTCTTTGGTAATTATCTGATATACTTTTATAGTAATGTATTTTTTTTTTATTTTTTGTTGATATTATCATATGAAAATATAATCGATTTTAGAAATCATCTCAATGTGTGGACACTCTCCAGTATTTAGTTATTCCCATTTACATCTATCATTTTCTTATTCAATTATTGCATATGGTAAGATTATTCAATATACATTACCGTATTTCATAGAATTACATTTTAGGTTACTTATTTGTTATTTTTTTAACTTTGATTAAGGGTATATTCTCACCATTATCAACATTATACCATTAGTACTAGTCGCTATCCATTGACATATGTGGAGGCACTAGGAGAACATGTGTTACTCAACATTATACCTAGTTGTCTTGGTCGGGATGTTGCAAAATGGTATCATAACATTCTCCAATAATTATTTTTTGTAAATTTCAAATTGGATACTGAGAAATGGTTTATATCATCTGATGACACTCATTTAACTATGAGTTTCAATCACAATTCTTAAGGTAATTCAATATACTAGGGATTGGGTTTGATGTTGTTGGTATGTATCATTATGGTTAAATTATTTCACCTCATGTGACAAATATGGTGTTTTTTATTTGCGACTACGAATGGATTTTTCTATTGGTAGTATGAGTTAGAGGTGTCACCTGTATCACATTTCACACAATGGTTTCACATGATATATATGTTTTTTGGGCGATTATACTAGTGATGGATTACATAGCTAAATTATTATGAGTAACATGTATTATATATTTAAATATGAGTCTGTATTAATATTTTATTTTGTTCAACCAATATATTTATCTTTTTTTCTTAATAGTTCTTAGGTGACCATGGTGTGGTGCCCCTAAGTGATGATATTCATGGTGATCAGGATAGATATGATGATGTGCTGCCTTTTTGAACAAATAGTTTAATGTATCCTATTATGTCACTGATAGACGTTAATTACATCATTGAAGAACCCTAAGTGATTTTCTATTGGAATGGTCACATTAATTATTATGCCAACTATAGACCCTGTAGAGTTTTCTATAGATCACCTAATGAAATTGTATTTCACCTAACCAGGAAATTATTCCTCCTTATTTTGAATGTTCTAGGATGGATTTGACATGAAATATCTAGATAGATTTATATTGATTTTATTTTTTGAGACATGAATTTAGTGAGATCATATTATTTTTTATTTGTATAAACCCATGGACTTATCAATGAAACTCTAGTAACTATTGGGGACAATGTTTGGTGCGGTATAAAAGGTAACATTGGTGATGATATTCATTATCAAGGGATAGTTAGTTACAATGACATAGGGTATGTCTTCAATAAATAAATGTCATTATACATATGAATAACACCTAGATTGTATTAAGAGAGGTCCTAAAATTGTATCTTCTAAACAATAATGTAGATAAAATTTAGTGGTATTAATCATGAAATAATGATGGATTTTGGAGTGTTATAAATCCTTTATAATCTATGGTAGGACCAATGTTTATCTAAAGCATTGTTTTTGAACGGTACTCATGTTGGATAGTGAGTTATGATCATTTATAGTCAGACCTTGGAGGTATAAAGCATGTGTTAACTCATAGAATCAAGAACTAACACCCATTAGAAAGTTAGTGTGTGATAAATCTTAGTAGAAATGAATACTTTACCCAAATAAGAGCTCTAAAAGTCCTCAATTTGGTGAATTTTTCTCTTTATAGAGTGTGGATAGATAAAAATCAATGTTATTATAGTATGGAAGACTATTAATAAATGTATATAACATTATGTTCAGCAATTAGGGGTGTTATCATTCCTTATTGGAAAAGCCTTATTAAGTAAGTGTTCGTGTTTGAGGTTATACGTGAGGTCGGTGGAATTAGTTAAAAGGATTAAGGGATGATCATGGAGAATAATCCAGGTTCTATTCATAAACCTAGAATAAGTATTATTATATGTTCAAAAATGCAATCCAGTCACCCATGAAAATATAAAATTACACATTTTGAATGAATCTCGTTGTTCTTGGAAACCCTATGGTTTTTCTGTAAAGAGTTGTCTTTTTCTTCAGGGAACACTTCAACAACAGATCATGTAAACATTTTATAGACCACATGAGTTTTCATATTATTTTGTTTCCATAGTTTGGAGTAGGTTCTTGTGTGAGTGGATGATGCAATTCTAGTTTTCAGAAAAATTGGGATACTGGATAATTCTATTCACCTTAATAATGGATTTCTGAATAAAATTAACAACATTCTCTATAGTTTATGTGTGTTCAACGATTAGTTCATTCTTGGTAAAAAATGTATGAATGGACTATCACACTAAGATATAATATTTTTTTCAAATATTCAAGGGATGGGTATTTCGATGAAAGAACTATGATGAAAAAATAATGATTCTTCTATGGCGGGGCTCAGTACTCTGGTCATAAGGGAATAAACCTTTCAAAAAAAAGGGTGGGGGTGTTATGTTCGACATCCTATTGAGTGTTTTTGGTTACGCAAAAAGATTGAGGTGTAATATACCTATTTTATTGTAATTATATGATGATTTTTTTAATTTTTATTCAGATTAACTTCTTTATGATTACTATATTTTTCCTTCAGTCTCTCATAGAAGTTGTTATAATTTGAGTGTGAGTCTTATTGTTGGTGTGTTGGGGCAAGGTTGAGAGCCCTGTGGATGTTGTTAGATATTGATGAATAAAAAATGCTTTTACATTCTATTTTGGTTCACACATTATTATGGATTTAAGATCCATTTAAGTGTCCCACTAATACTTATGGAATTATATTTGGTTTCATTTTGGATTGTGGGTTATTTATGCTGTGTACCTTTTTTGGATGATGGATGGAAAAACATATAGTTTTTTCCTAATAAAATTTTATATTATGGGTTATAACCACATAGATCTCATCTTATTGGGTATGAACGATGCGTTTAATAAGTGTTTGGGTCATTTCAAATAATTTCATCATGTGTTGTACCTATTGCTCGATAGAAACACATTGGTCTAGATCAGACACATTAATAATGCTTTGGTATCGAAATTTAACCCATGTCTTGTATTTGATAAAGTTTTGTTAATATAAACTACATTGTGAATATATTTGGGGAATCAAAACATTTTTCCACATGGATATTCTTATGGTGGGGATCGCTATTATTTTATGGGTGGAATTATTCAGTCACATTATGGTGTGTCTTGTTGGACGAATAGATTGATCAATGTGTCAGTTTTTTCAACGACATGCTTTTTTAACAGTGTATATAGTAATTTTGTGGATTCATATAGGAAGTGAATGATGGGAATTCAAGAATAAAATGAAAATGAGGTTTTGTTTTTTAATTATTTTATTGAATAAAGATAACCATTTCATGGTGAAAATAGATTTTGATTGGGAGAGGTGATTTTCATGCAACTAAAACTTCTCCAGAATGATAAGCGCAATAGAAATAAGATTATAAGAACATGATTGATATTTTCGTTTTTTCCTAGAGAAATAATTATGTTTCCATTTATAGGATGAATATCTCATATAATAGGGTATTAAACTAGAATGTTTCATATTTCATCTTCTTAAAATGTTATTCTAACACTTTGGAGGATGATTTTTGGGTGAATCAAAGATTATAATTGTATATATGGTGGCTCATAGAATCTATGGAAGCTATTATATCCACCAGCCTTCTAGTGGGATGGGATATAATCCTAATATAAAGGAAAAATATTTGGGTATGTGAGGTGCCAATATCAAGTGGCTAGTGGACATTTAAATTCTATTTAGTGGGGAGCACTAGGATTTTGTTTACAATGTCCATTTTATTTTTTAGTCTATTATGGGCCATCATTATTATGAAACATTAAATAATTTTTTTGGTCCATTATACATTTAACCTATCTTATCATCCCACAATGAGTTCCCTTTGTTCCATGGTGGATCTTGATATAAACCAGTGAAAATCCAGTTAGGATACATACTTCCATATCGATTATGTCTATATTCATCCTTGGGAAGTTCAAGATAACTATTTGATTTTTTGTGGATGTATCCTCTTATTAAATCTTGGACCATATGATAATTTCACATCTCAACTCTAATCATATCCTCTTCATCATAATCATAGTTTTAAAAAAAATCTTCAACTTCATCTCTATTATAGAAATGGATGAAAATTACTGAAGAACTTGTTATAACTGACTAAGAATAATAGGATTTTGATCATCATAGAAAATGGATATCCCATGACGATGAATATGTGGTATTTGTGGGATTTTATTTTAATTTATTTCCCTTGGTCATATATTTTTAATTTTTTTGATGAATTTAGTTAGATCGACCCTCAAACCATGGAATTGATTCGGGGATTTTTTAGGCTATATAATTGGGTGTATGTTGGGAGTGGACAAAACTCCATTGTATGATGTTGTATCTAAGGTATATATCCTTAATGAAATATTATAGTGGTTATAATTTAATTAAATTTTATTATCATTTTCCATTGAAATGTACATTAGTGATTTTATTCGAAAAGACATCATATGTCAGTTATTGGATTTCATTGGCACTTTAGTATTATTATGGATAAGTGGTCATACCTATAATGGCCTTCAGTATGTAATTATTTCACATTTTAATCAGAATCTCCATGTAATAAAATAATTAATTGTGATTTTCTGTAGTTAATTATTTTTCATTTCTTAGTTGTGGGATGGAACCTTCTAGTGATCGATGGAGGAATAAGGTACAGGGATAACTCAGAAAGAGTAGTTGAACTATTTTTAGTGGGATTTAGATCCATGATAAGGTATATGTTTCATGATTTATTCCATATCTTGATATGAATAGCTAATTGTAATGTTTATGAGGTTCAACACCATGGGAGAACAAATTTTATTATATAAATAGGATATGAAAAAGACAATGTTTAATTATTTAATGATCAATATATCTTGACTAATTAATGAAACCATTCCTAATATAACTAAAGTTATTGACAGGCACTATGAATGACCCTAGTATAATTTGAAGATGTCATCCAGTGATAGTAAAGCAAAGATCACTTGTGTGTGACTCTGTGTTCCTTGTGACAATTTTTAATGTATTTTTCACATGTGTTTGTATAGACAATGAGACATTTTTTAAAGTTTGATCACATGTGTGTTCTTTTATAGATTGTGTGCTGATATTTATTTTTTCACATCATGTTTGTATGTGTGTAGCACATGAGGTCATGTATAATGTAATAATATAATTTTTGTGCATTTTAATCATATGAGACTATGTCTGGTGTTTGATCACACGTGTTTTCATGAATAGATTTCGATACGATGTTTATTTTTTATGACATGTGTGTGTGCATAAACTATAAGTCCATGTTTGATTATAAATCACATTTTTTTATTGTATATTGTCATTGGACCCATATATGAAGCCTGATTCCTGGGAATAATTTTGTTTGTTGGATACCATGTTTAATGTTGACCATATGTTTTTATATGTTTTTACTATATTCTAATGATAAAATTTATTTTTCCTCCTTTATATCCACAACTCAATGGTTTGTTTACGTTCTCTTTAGGGTAGTTTTTTGGTACTTTAGAATGTTATACTATCACAATCTGGTTATATCATATATTTAGAATTTGTATTACTAGTGATGATAATGATTATGGACCTAAGTATAATGTAGGGAATTAATTCCATGAGATAATAATAGTGGAAATAATGTTTTGGGTATGATGCCCTTATAGATATAAGGTGTTATTTTATCTCAATGCATTATGGATTTCTAGTGGCATGTCATCATGATAAATGGCTGATGTGAATTAAAATGTGTGACTAATGTCTTATAAATTCTATGTGATATTTTTTCCTGATACTTTTTGGGATCATTTTTGTCGTATTTTTTGACATCTTTTTATATATTTTGATTATTCTTTTATACTACAGCTAAATTAGGCATGGGAAGGGTTTCTAGTATCTTATTATATGTAAAATCACTTGTAATATGAGTGTATAATATTTAGTTGTATATTGGTGAATGTATGATATGTTTTTGAATTTATGTTTTGAAATTTTAATTTGTATTCTACTCCAAATAATAACGTATATTGTGTTTTACCATTTTAGAAATCGACTGCAGCAATTGTTTCCTACTAATTTGTACTCACACCCAACATAGAAAACCAAGTTACATGGGTAAATGAGTATACCTCACTTGATTTAGGTATAGTATGGGAAGATATCATAGTTTTATAATTGAGAAGAATGGTATAAATTGATTTTAGAGACCAGATCTAGCAAGGTGTGGTGTTGTAGATCCTCTTTGTGCATTTAATATTTCTATTTTGATATATAATCATTTTGGTGGTTGATCAGCATCTTATATTGAGATATGATTTTCTGTGTTTGATTTTTTCCATATTCAATCATTATAGATAGTTTGTTTGTTGTTTTTACAAACACTGAGTGTATCATGTTATGTATTTGGTTATTTATTTATTTATTATTTTCTATTATTCATTTTATATTATCCTCATTATCTTCTTTTAGACCCATCTAATAGTTAGAAACCATTGATATATAGTGAATTATTCTTGATCTAATGTGTAATTGTTTAATAGAACTGGTGATCTGGGTTAGGAATTAACAAGAATAAGCTATAAAATATTTTCAATTTGGAAGGTATTATTTAATGAAAAATTACATTGAATGGTTATATTCATTTTTTATGATTCCTCAATCATTTTCATATAATTAATAATTATATTAAGTGGTATATTTATGAAATATTTTATTTTATCATGTGGAAGTTTTTTATTTCTGCGCTCAATATGTTATTGGGAAAAAGTTATTCATTTTCATGGACCATCATATTTTTCAATACACTAATGGGATTCCATTATTTATATATATATTATTATGATTTTTTGTTCTCATCCCACATTTTCAATTGTTTTACAAATGGATAATGGGTGGATAGGAACTATAGAAATGTTTACCCTTACAATATGGGATCAATCGTAAATTAAGGGAATATTCCTTCAATTATACCAGAGTTTCAATTTAATAAATCATTTTTCTCTAAAATATAATTTAAAATTGCGGGGTACTTTCTTAATTGAATTATAAGCACTATATGTGTATGAATTTTTCATAATTATATAAAACTACAAATCCAAAATATCAATGAAATGAAATAAAAAGAAACCCCTACTATAGATCCTGTAGATATAGATTATTTATGAGACAGTTCATTATAGTTGGTAATAGAGGAATGTTTTGGATTTCATTAAATGTAATTAAGTAAATGGATGAGGAAAATTTAAGCGTTAAAAATAAAATCATTGGTTAAAAATTATATAGTTGATCATATGGTTAAGTACACAGGTACCCGTTTTTTGGTTTTTGTGATATAATTTCAAGGTAATGAAGAATATTTTTTGGGTAATATATGTGAATAAAATCCTTGGGTTTGGTACATAATTTATTGAAAAGTTTATATAAGAAATAAAAATATTTTATATTTTGGATATTAGTTTAATGGAATTTATAACCTCTACAGTTATTATGATGTTTTTTATGATAATTATATTCAATTAGGATAAAGTGTTATAAAATTTTGGATCCTATGATTTATAGTATAAAAAATCATGTGATTGAAAATAGATTAGGATATTATGTGATTAATTTTCATTTTGATGATATTTAATATATTTGGAGAACTATATGATTAATTTAAACATGATTTAATCAGAAAATAAGGGATTTCAATTGTGAAATAAATTTTTAGTAAAATTTTGGGAGAATAAATGAATATGTTGTGGCATTATGGTGATTCCAGATATCTATAGAAAATATTATCATATTTTAAATAATATATGGTTAGGGTATCTAATTTTTTTACATTATGGGTTATTAGTGCTATTTGAGGATAGTTTTTTTGTTTTTCTAGGAATAACATGTGATTGAATTTTTATGTTTTTTGGGTTATGAATATGCTCAATAAAATAAGAATTTTTAATGGGTTTTAAACTACTATATTTATTTTCTTAAATTTTTTGTGTTATTTAGATGTTTTGGAATTTTATGTGTGATGATTTATTCATACTAATCATTATATTACCTTATCCTTCACATTTTTCTTGTTAATTTATAGAGATATGAGGATTATGATGTTATACTACTATGGATATTATGATATGTTGATTGATAGTGTTAGTTATTCAATCCTCAAAATTTCAACATTTATAATATGAACTGATTGAAAGAGGAAAATGTATTTAGAGAAAAACAAAAGGGTAAAGTTTTGTATATGAAATATAAATAATTTAAGTAAGTATACTTTCTCACATTCGATATCTTGAAGATAAATTAATTATTAAACTATTGTAAGTGGAAGATAAATCTATCGAATAGAAATTAATTCTTTTATAAACTCATTGAAAATTATATGTCTCAGAAAATAAAATAAAATATTTAACAAACTTTCAATAAATTATATTCTTCCTTGCTTTAACATATGTATTAATTATGTTTTATAAATTAAAATTTATCCAAATATATTAAAATGTATTTTTTACAGTTATGTTTATTTATTTACCTATACAAAGATGTAATTATTAATTTTATATCTTTTATATTAGATACATTATAAAATTGTCAGTCTATAGTTTCATTAATGGTGGAAGAATATAATCCCCTCATATTTGGGAATTTATAATTTTTTAAAAAAATTATTTTTTAGTTCCTTTTATTTTATTAATAACTACTCTAAATTGAATATGATATTTTTTTAATATAAAATATTACAAATCAAATTATACATTTTTACATTATGAGACTTCTATAATAATATATTGTAAGTAAAATAAAATGCAAACACATGATAAAAATATGTAAAAATATCATGAGAATGTGAGAATTATTGTCATAGTCATACAGGAATATCTTATGCCATTTCAAAACTATAGATAAAAGGAAAATAAGTCAAAAAAATTAGAATGATGAGAGAGAAGTAAAAGTTCTATGATTTTGGAGATATTATTTAAAAAGTTATGATAGACTTTAAAATCACACAATTTTTGGGAATATACTTCCATTGAACCTATATGACCATTTCAGATATATAGTTATTTGGAATAATACTAAATTTTTTATGTAAAATTAAGAGATTTGAGTTTATTAAAATCTTTTTTTCAATGCTATGTTTTAATGGTTAATTATATTTTATAATAATATACTAATAAATTTCAAATAATTGTTCAAAAAATAAGTGAAATTTATTCATTTGAATGAAAATATTAACATCCATATAATGGTGTTTATAAGAAAATTAATTATTACGAATTCAATGTATACTTCACCAATGAAATTCGTCATTAAAGGACTTTATTTCAATATTATCATAAAATTAAATGAAATATATTCAAAATTGGAAATTTTATTTTATTAAAGGTAAAATACTTTTCATATCATCATGTGAAAATTATCCTAGAGTGAATGTATGATAATTTTATGTAAAAATATCAATTTACTATTGGATAGTGAAAATTTCCATTTTTTCAACAAATTTATTTAATTTTTATAAAATATGTAATTTAATAGTACAATTGTGTTATTTCATTATTATTTCTCGTTAGGATATTGTGACTAACAAAAGTCTAATTGAATCAATATAAATCATCATTATATATGTTTGGGTATAAATGCAATTTTTATATTTTTAAACAATCTTACAAAAAAAGGGTTTTCATTGAATTTTGATAAATTATTTTAAAAGTAATTTTTTCTAATTGTAGAAAATAAATAATATGCTAAAAAAATTTTATTTTGAATCATAGCATTAAATCTATTTAAAATAGTATTTCTTAGTCTTAATGAGTTGTAATCATTATAAACTTTTGTCACTATGATAATTTGGACAATGTGATAATTCATGTTAAAATAAAAAGATGTGTTATAAAAATATCTCAAACACTTTAATTTAATTCATTGGATGAATAAAATTAAACTTTAACAATTCATTATTCTAAAATAAAAAATATTAGTGAAAGTTGACTTTAATTAATAAAAATAAATTTTTTTATGCTAAGAGTAATTAGAAAATGTCAGTGTCTCTCAATTATTATGTTTTGATGATAAATATATTTATGAATTATATATTAGAATATATATAAGATAAAGTTAATTAAATATAATCTATATTATTTATATTAATTTATTTTTTATTTTTAGAGATTTTAAAATTATTGATAATAGTTACACAATATAGACACTTCACTTGTGAATGTATATGAAAGATCATATAAATGGATTTTAACGAAATATATGTAATATTTTTTGGATGAATTATTATATTCCATGAATTTTTTGGATAAATATAAATAATTACTAATGGAAAAGATATTCAAATCCAAAAATATACTCTTATATTTTTCTGATTAACAGATATATTATACGAATAGTCCAAAAAAATTTTAAATTGTTTTTAATGTTTAAAAATCATAATCAAATCTTTAGAAAATAATATAAAACATATATTAACTCATAATAATTGTAAATTATCGATAATATCAAGAAAGATTTATATATGTGTTACTTTTTAGTTTTAAAATTATAATAATGAGCCTAATATATTTTAAAATTTATTACCATGGTTGAAGATAATATGGTTGCAAAAGGGGTATAACTATATGATAAGGTCCAAAATGACACATTAACAAGAATAAATATGATTGGTGGAATTTATTTATAACATATCCTCCATTTATTAAAATATATTTAACTTTAGAAACATTTTAAAAGATTTATAAACCTAATATATATTAATATTATATGTATTTAATATATTTTCATTGACCTCACTTACAAAAGAGAACCACATATCCTCTATTCCTCATATATATAGAGAAATTTAACATAACAAAGACCTACCCTAATACGTTATATAAATCCATCCCCAAAATCTAGTGGCTCTTTGATCACAAAAATACCAATCTAGAAGTCTTAGTTTGTAATCCAATTGAGGATTTCCAAATCAGTAGTGAAACTCTTAACTGAGATATTTCATTTTATTTCTTCCCTTATATTACTAATATATATCATAATTATGTTGATATATTAACATATATATATTTAATATGTTTAAATTTAATTCTTATTAAATTAAAACTAGTTTGCATATCCTTTTCTATCCAATGAGAAATGATTGCATTGCTCATGAATATGTACGAACTACCGTCAGCATATAGAGATATGTTTTTTTCATCACTGAATACCATGGATATTAATTCTGATAGATTTAGAGAATATATATGATATTTATTATATAAACAAGATTTATATTAATAAAATATTTCTTACCACGTTTCCATTCCAACTATTTGAAAATGATAATGTCGCTTATTTGAACATGTGTATTTCCACCTCAATGAATTGATGTGATTCATTTTTCATTACCCCATATTTCTGATTGTAATAAGGATTAAAAAAATATGATATTATGATACTCTGAAAATACTTTATTTTTTAATTTATCATTTTTTCCTCACCAAGGAAATGGAATCATGGTTTATTCATCTATACAGACTACCATCTCCGTGTAACAATGTAATTAATTTTTCCAAACCACTTTTCAGGTATTTTTATTAAATTAATTTGAATTTATAAAAAAAATATAACATTAATAGCTTTTTAATAATTATTTAATGATGAAAACATTGTCCATTGTTAATGTACCTACTCATTTTTGGATATTATGATCGTTCTGACATAAAAACTTCTGATATAAACATAACTGACCTATTAAATAAAATAAATGTGGTAATTAAATACAAATAAAATAATTAAAAATAAATGAAAACATATCATTTTTTGTGGTAATTATGTTAAAATTGTTATTATATTATTCAGGGAATAGGTACATATGAATCTAGATGTAAAATAATGTATGTGATTTATCATCTCAATTCTATTTATTCAAGACCTATTCCATTTTGACACATGTATTCACTTTTAATGTATAAAATGATATATGGGTTTATTTTATCATTATTTTATTTTATTTTTAGTTATTTAAACATATATTTCTATTTATCCTGTAATGTGTTTTTATGATGCCTTATATATTAATTTCCAAAAGGGTATCTGTATAAAAAATTGTTTTATTATATGTCTATGTTCTTTTAAATGTTTTAATAAGGGTCATATTTTTATTTAACTGATTTTTAAAACAAATTTATACATATTTTCATAAAGTTTTTAGTGGTTTCAAAATTAATCCTTTAAATTTACTCTAAAAGGTATTTTTTATATTTTCACAAGATTTATGAGAAGAAGTTTTTTTAATATAAATATAATGAATAGATTTTCACATTTTGTGACCATTATAATATTTATGATTCCGCATTAATTTTGAATGGATTTTCAATTATGGTTATTTTACCATAATTATTATGGGTTTTTTTATTAAAAATGGATTGTAAAATAAATACATACTTCCCATTATTTCTTATGAAAGTTGATATTTGTTTTATGTAGTTAAAAATGGTATTCTCATGGGTTTTCTGATTAAATGTGAAAAATAATTAAATTTGTTCATGAATGATATGCGGATGTTATTGATGATTGTGGTCATAGGTACTACACCCAAACCCTTATTGGACAATGTCCAATATGTGACTTGTGGGTCGATGGAATCCCATTAACGCATTTGGTAAAGGGACAGAGGTAACTGCATGGATGTCACACTTAAGAGTTGGTGCAGTTTACTGAATATATATAACACCTAATACATGATGATCTTAACTAGATCAAATTTTCACTTAATTAGATATTTTAATTATATATTCTAGTGATTCAATTATGAGTGTATTATTAGTGAAGTCAATATACTGATTTTAATATTATTGTAGTGAGTTTTAATGGGAATAATTTGATTTCAATAAGATGGTATGCATGATTTAAAAATTGAAAACAAATCATCTAATATAATTTTATGATTTCATCAGGTCAATCTAAATATTCCATTATTATTTTTGTGTCATATATAATGGGTTTAAATGGATTATTTGAGAAATATTTTCAAATTTTTATATATAAATGTTTTATATATGTCCAAATAAATTATTATGAATCATATAATCATATTCATGTTTTTTTAGTAATTTTCAATGGATAGATGTGATTTATTTATTTTTATATCCCTTAATATGAATTTTTATACACACCCAAACTTTTAAAATTAATTAAATATGGATTATGTATGGGTTTTAACTGTAGAAATGTCCACCCATTTATATTGGGGACCCATCATAATGAAGAGAACATGTTTTAAAAGAAATCTGTATTTAGAGTTAAGAATCTTATTTTTCTTGTAGAAAAAAATTATAAATTCTGTGGATTTCTACTATAATTCCAAAAATATTTTAGTATGTAAATCTCCCTTAAATAATACTATGTTTTATATCACATACCACATGAAACATTGAGATTAAATGAAACTTGGTATACTATAGAAATATTATAGTTTAAATATGACCATTATAACATTTCCATTGGATTGACATATATGAATAATAAAAAATATATTATAAGAGAATTGGACATGTTAATTACATTTAAATATGATCTCAATTATAAATTAACTCACATAGTATTAGAGGATATTTTTTATTAAAAATATTTTTTCATATGCAGTTTATCAGAAATAAATTCTTATAAATTTATAAATTTTATTTAATAATATGATAATTCTTTTAAATATCATAATGATAAAATTAGCATATTTAATTTTCTTAAAAATTTTATGAACTGATTTATTTTTAGGTGAATATATAAAAATAATTCATTTGGAAAGAACTGTCATTTATGTTCATTTAAAGGTAAAAATATTTTAATCTTTTTATTTGATTAATAGTCACATAAGAATTCTTTTATTAATCATAGTCCAAAATTATCAATGATAATAAATTTTATACATAATATATGTGTAAAAAAAATATTTTTTAAAATGACACTTTTCAATAAAAAAAATTTCATGTGATTTAAATAGATATTTTAAAACATAATTCTACCGATTTTGTAAAATGAATCTGTAAAATGGATTCAATTTCCTGAATTGAAAGATTCAAATTTGTTAAATAGTTCAATTTTATTTTTATTCCTAATGATTAATTATTAAGGTAAAGGTATATGACCATAGTAATGGGTAAAACTTTCTAATTATGGTCAAAACTATTTTATTATGTGTAAATTTCAATAGAAAAGTTCAATTAAATCAATTTCATGAGATTACTTTTATAATAACCATCATATCATTTCCAAATAGAATTTTGGTTCCATTTTAATTCAATAATTACCTTTATACGTGTAATATTGGGAAAAATGATAACATTATTTTCTCATTCCTTAAATATATCTAATCTATTTTCCTAACTATAAAAAAGATATTAATTATTAAAAATGATTATTTTGAAGATTATTAATTTTTATGGTCGTATTTTATTTTTAATTTATAAACATACTATAATTGTTGTGGATACTTACACAATGACGATGTAGTGATAATGAAAGTATTAAATAAAATAACATTGATAATAAAATCATTAAAATTTATTTGTTTAGATTAACTACGATTTTAAAATAATTAATTACATGCTTATAATGTATAAGTGTTGTTAAATGAGTTTATATTAAAATTTAATTACTTTCATGATATTAATAATCAAAACATTATGTAATTTAAAAAAATCATTATGAAATAAATATAATTTTAACAATAAATAATGTAAGTTAAAATAGTAATAATATCATGAATTTAAAATTTATCTGACACTTGTTTTTTTGATTATTTTGATGACACTTATTGATTAAAAAATATGTTCGAATCATTAAGGTTAAGTAAGGATGGTGGGGGTAATAAACCAAAATATATAGTTTAAAATGACATTTAGACTTGTATAAATTTTATCAATATATTATTTAGCAGCATAATCTTTTTTATATATGAATATAAGGTGGTTTTGATCCATTTTACATGAATTATGAAAGTATTTTATATTAATTTTTCATGTATTTAAAATGTTTTTACCCCACCTTACGTATAAAAGTGGTCCACCTCTACACTCGTATTCCAAAAAGTTTACATAATTATCTCATTTAAGACTAACTCAAATACCTTCCTAGATTATTTCTCTATTTCATATATCCTATTTTATTCACCTAATACTATCTTAGAAGGATTAATATGTATTCTAAGAAGGATTTCTAATGAAAAGGTAAATCTCATAACATAGATCTTTCATTTAATTTATTCTTCCTCAAACATCAATTCAGTCCAAAACATCCTGATATAACAACTACAATATCTTACATATGCTAAAATTATATTATGATGTTTTTAAATCCCTAATTATCTTTCTTATCAATTTTATGGAAAATAAAAACATTTTAAATGAATACACGTACACTTCTAAAATACATGATGTGTTCAATTATTCATCATTACCATATTTGGATGATTATTATGATGTATTTAATGAAAATAATTTACAATAAATATATTATAATTTTTTGAGATAAATAATATTTAAATTACCAATCTATCCTTCCCCCTTTAATAAATGGCAATTTCCCTAATGTATACATTAGATTACCACCTCCATTAAACTAAGTGGTTCATTTTTTATCTATATATATAATGGATGATTATAAAAAAAAATTATTGTAAAAAAATATTAAATAAATAATATTCATTATATTATAGGTCCATAAAACCTTTAACCATGCTTTATCAACTGATTGTTTCTGTGTATTATATACCTAACGTCTTTAAAATTTCAAAAAAAAACATAATTAATGTTTAAAATAAATAATCCATGGCAGTAAATATAGTAAATTAATAATTATAATGTAATTAAAATGACAAATATTACAAAAATTATTAATCTAATATGATTTCACTATTTTGGAGTTATAAAACATACAACACTGTATTGGATAAAAGATAATAAATTTTATGTTGAAACATTGTTTTATTGTTTCCCATTCAAAATCTATCTCCTCCATTACCATGGAAATAATTTGTTTTTAAAATATTCTTATTTATGTTTTATTAACTGTTAAATGTCATTTCTAAAAAAGTTTCCATTTTTTTGTTATTAAATGGAAAATTTTCAAATGATTTCCATTTTACTGTATTTTGAAATATTAAAATTATGAAAAAAATGGATATTATAATTTAATTTTTATGGAATGAATGGATATTACTCTCATAAATACAATTAATTTCTATGAAATTTACTATATAATTTCCCATGATTATTTTCATTGAATTTATTTTTAAAAATATTCTAGTAATTTTAATTTAAAATTGATATTAAAAGAATAGTATAATCATTTTAGTTTGTAATGACGTGTTTGAGTTATCTTTTAATGAAATTTTAAATCTATGTTAAAAACAATGGTGATTCTTATTCTACACTATATATGTACTATAATATTTTCATCCACCCTCTTTATATGTATAGAATATAATAAAATGGTTTCATTTAGTGATATGTGGAATTATTATGATTTGATATACTACTTTTTCAATACCAATTTTATTATTATAAATTGGATTATTATCCTTTTCCATTATATGATGGATTTATTGTACATAAAAAATGATGAGTGGAACCCATTATATCCCCTTGATGGATTGGTTGGTCTAATTGAACACACTTTAATAAGTATTACATGTATTATTTCCCAATTATATATTTCTCTTTGGGGTGAGGACTTGATAGTATGTTTATGATATCTTTTAAATAATACTTGAAAATATGATTATAATTTCTGCTATTATAAAATCCAACAATAAGAAAAAAAATATGCCTATCCATGAAGAATTATATTTTATATCCATGGATATATTTCTTGGATATGTTATTAATGTTTCTAATGAAATATTTGTATTTAAAAATGTATGAAAATGAATATTGATCTTAAATATTGTATATGGTATCCTATAGGTAAAATTTTGGTTTTCAAGGAAAATTATTTTTTTAAGAAACACTCATGTATTATGGTTCTCCCATTAGGATTTCATATAAAATATTCAATAAAAACCATGGATATAAATTTTATTTCACGATTATGTAAGCACTTTTTTTAATGTCAAATTGTATTAAGAGAAAACGAACATATAATTAGGGGTTCTCATGAATTTATAATGGATTGATGGGATCCTATCCTTATTAAATACCAAAATATTGTTTGTTTTTACTCTCATGTGTCTTTAAATTTTATTCAAATCGATTTAGGATGCATAGAAACTCTATCAATGAATATATTTCTTTTTTGGGGATTCTTAATAAATGATCTGAATCTATTTTGAATGAAAAAGTATTTTAAGATTATTAATCCTATTTTTTAGAATAGAATAAACATTGAGTGGAAGTGTTTAATTTTTATTATAAGGGTTTGATAAGTAATTATTATCCTAATTCAGTAAGTCTTTAAACTGAAAGGATCCATGAAATATAAGAAATTAAAACCCAAGTTATAAATCATTTAATTATTAGTTGTTTTTGTTATAGGGTTTTACATGTCACATTTTTATTATATGTTTTTTATTTTCAAGATTTTTTCATAATTTTTAGAAAACTAAATTGAAATAATCCTTGAAATGTGATAAAATGAAACCCTTCTTTTGAATAATTTACTAATGAGTTTGAATATGATGTATAATTATAATAATTCTAAAGGGATCCAGTGTTTATGGGGATAATCATCCCCTTCCTTTAAAATATTTATATTTTATTAGAAATATATATTGGAAGGAATACCTTATAACCATCTTTAGAACATGATGTTACTGATGATTATCAGTATAGTTTTTCAAACAACAGTATGTTTTCCCAATGTGATGTATCTTGGATCTAACTATCAATACCATTTACTCACCTATATTAGGTCCCAATATCTTTAAACCTAAATCATTATTATAGTATTTTGGGGTTATTCACATCCATTTATATATGGGTTCATAAGGATAAATATGATTACTTTATTGAAATTCATTTTTTAATTCATCCATATGAATTTGTTGATCCACCCCAACATTTAAATAAAAATTATAAATAATTAATTATATCAACCAGTATTTTACCAGCCCTAAAAATTACCATATATCTAGTGATAATATGTTTTTCTAACGTTATAATCAGTATAAATTTCTTACTAAAGACTCATCCAAAATTTTAGGCTAAACCATAGATCCCAATCAGATTCAAAAGAATTTATACTCCATATAACATCCAAAAAATTAATTTTTATCCTAGAAAGATACCAAGAGATAAATATTCTCTGATATAAAAAAAAGATGTGAATTATTTAGGAGATCAACTAAAACAGAAATAAAAATATTCCCTTTTGATGTATATGGGTGTTCAATGATGATTTCCATGGTGACATTATCTCATTTCCATTCTGGTATGGTAAAATCATGTAACATCCCATTGGTTGTCTTAGGTTTTCCTTGAATATCAGATATTATAGGCTGCCATATATGTACTACACAACATATTTGTTCATTTGTTTACCATAAATACTCCTCAAGATCCCTATGAATCTTCTTAAATTAGGTATGAATATATACTGAAGATTTATGTACTTCAACAGATACGTCCTTATGAATCTCTAGTATTAATGATAGACATTCTATTTTTTATTTAATATTCCAATAATAGTTTTGGTTGAACATCATAACAATCCTTACCTTTTTTTATAGTTCCACATCTTCCTTTTGTTCCATTATAATACTTATATGAATGGATGGATGAAATTTTTTCAAATAAATATAAAATAATTCTAATTTCATTATTATTTCAATTTTAATAATCAATATATCTATAAGTATTATATATAATTCAATAATTATCATGTATAAAAATCATGGGAATTCTAACTTAGAGAATCATCCATGTTTTTCAACATCCATAGGTGGTAATTTATATAGAATTCATAATATTAGATTAACTAGAACCACCTCCTGTATAGTATATTCAAAACCTTTTATGTTAATATATACCTACTTTTTTAATGATTATTATACATATCTAAACATTTATGACAAACCATACATGAGGGTCCCCTATCGTGAGAACCCGAAACCTACCTCCAATAGGTATGGGGTTGGTGACTAGCACCAAGTAGGTATATCCCACAAATGGGAGGCATTAGCCTTTTTTACTTGTACTCACGCACACATCTCCAAGACACAAAATATAAAAATTCAAAATCACTAAGTAAACAACACATTTATAGCACTACAATCTCATAATAGTGTAAGATAGTAAAATTACTCGAAAGTAAATATGACCAAATACAATCACACCCAATGAGTCTTTAACAAATTTCCAACAAGAAAGTAATGATTATGGGACTACTTTATGAAAGTCGTAGGAACATGCCTCTGTCAGTCCGATCTTACTAAGCTCCATCTGGCCCTAATCTGCCCAGGACTCCATCAAAAGGTCGTTTTTTTGCATAAGACACAACATGTGTGAGAAATCCCATAAAGGGATGAGTATAACAATACTCTATAGGACACCCCGAAACCACAAATAAATACAAAAAAATAATACTACTATGTAATTCCACAAAGGAATACCACAAATTAATTCCAAAAGGAAATAACCTAAATGATTAAAACAAAGGAATTCATCAAAGGAATACCACGGAAGAAAAATGCATTCTTCTCTATATAGTTTTATTTCTATAACACATATAATAATAAAATCTGCATATGGTCCTGGGAAACACCACGCCATCGGGCAGTCACAACCAACTACCATATGTAGTATTTTTCTTAAAGCACATGTGTTCCATGAGAACTCACACTTCTATCCATGATATCTTTAGAGACACACACAAAGAGGAATAAATAATTTGGGCCCTATCCAAAGAGGATGTATTTGTCATAGAATACTATGATACACAGAGGAGGTTCAGGCCCATAACTAACTAAGGGACACCACAGATCATACCCCAACAACTAAAGAATACCACAAACCCAATATAGACCCACCTGATATGTAGGTTATTACACCAAACACACTATGGGCTGCCACTTACCCTAATTATGCAGCCCGAATGATGGAGGTTCATTACCTTACTGAATGAGGATATGTCATTCCATAGAATCCACTATGGGTGAAAGATGACCACACTCTAGTCATGGGGAGGGTTTCCAAAATATATCTGGGACTCAACCTCTAGTGGGAATTACAATCTATTGATGTGGACATGGTAACTTATTGAACCCTCAAAGAAAAGACCAAGGGAAAGCTCTCATCCTATAATGTTATAAACTGAATACTCACCACTTTTCCCAAAATGACTTTCTCAACATTAGGGTCACAATTCCATAGATGGATCGATGATTGGAATATATTCTTAAGAGATATTCTCTCTTGAATGAAACTACCTAGAAGCATACCCAATATTACAGACCAACTGCCATTGTAGGTCCCATCTACCACCATGGTAGATCGCTCTAGTCCGTCGATTGATCGCACATTCATTCGTGGAATCGTTGCATTCATGGTCAACCATCAAAGTCGACTATCGTGGTCAACCATTGTGGTAGGTGCACCCATGGTATCTAAGTTACAGTAGCATTGTGGTTGGCTGTGACCAGTCTCAAACCTAGACACCCCAGATATGACTTTGGTCTTACCTAAATCTGACCTGATACATTTTTTTCTAACCCGACCTACTAGCCCACTGGTCTGACCTTTCTTATTCTGAGCTCCTTGGGTTCTGATCTACACAAATCCAAAATCAGTAGTTGAGTAATCTCTAATTTGGGGGGGTCTAATCATGCTCAGAAAAACCCAGCAATATTGAGCTATGAACCATAGGGTTCCAATGCTAGAAAACATGAAGAACAGATGGATATGTGCACATGAAAAATGTTTTGAACGTCATTTTCCATATTTTCTTGGACAACGATCAAGAATTGGTGATATGGGGTTAGAAAAGCTGATTTAATAAACCTCAATAACCCACAAACAAACCCAACCTGCAAATATGTTTGTACCACAGATCAATCTATTCGTTTATCGGTATTCATTCATTATAGAATTCAAGAACCTATATATTATATCAAGATAACAAGCCCAACCTTGATTTAGATCACTCTCTTATGAACAATAGTCATCATGTCATTGTTCTAGGAATGGTCCTATGAATTTAATGTGCCTTTGTCATCGATCCACAATTTTTCCCCATTCCCTAAGATAGAATCCTAAAATATACCTCAAAATTTTCTCCAAGTTTTTATAGGGTTATGTAGATAAATCATAGAATTATACATATCAATCATTTTAAATATTTTCAGCCACTACATCAAAAATGTAAATATTATTAAAATATTTTATTCTTATTATATTATGTGACAATTTTTTCACAAAAGATCCATGATGACTACAGTTAATTCATGCCTTTGGGAAATGTCCCATTAGGATCTTAGTGTCTCCCCCATCTGTTTGAGTTGTGTAACTATTTAATAGTTATTCCAATTATTTTTGCAAAACTATGTGGGTGTGATTTTAGAAGTTTAATAATTTTAAAACATTTATTCCAGGCACAACAGGCATCATAATCATATTGTGTCTCGTCTTCTGGTCTTTAGAGAATTCCATATAACATTTAAAAATAACACAAGAAAAAGAAGGAGAATTTCATTCTCCCCTACTTGGAGGATTTTGTACCTAGAAAACCAACAAAAATGGATACTCAAACAGATAATGGTATTGAGCATAATTTTGTGCTTCTTGCACCCATGTGCTCTCATTAATATTCATGCCCTACCACTGAACACACACAATAGACATTGAATTCCCTTGAGGGATTATATCCTTTCAATACAAGATCTCTCTCAAGTAATCATCAAAATTCACTCCGTCCTTTATTTTCATCTCACTCTAGTTGATGACGTGTGATGGATCATGCACATACCTCATCAAAAATTACACATAAACGACTTCATGTACTCGATATAACTTTGTTGGTAGACCCAAATGGTATGTTACCTCTGCATCTATATAAATTATCTATAATGGGATTATTAAACATAGAGATATCTTTCTACCATGTCCAAATACATGTAATCCCCATCAATGTGAAACGTTTAGGAATACATGGTCTCCTTCCTCGAACTCCAAAAGACTCAACCACCTATCATAATATTACATGTAATAACTCTATTTAGTCTTCATTCACTCCTAGATGATCCTCTCCTCAATAGTAGATAGCAGCATCTCAGGGCCCATGAGGGTTGACTCTCCTAGGTTTTTGTGGCAAAGTGGCAACATGGAGGGTATCCCATACAAAACCTGAAATGGTTTCATACAAATGGTGGAAGAATAGCTATTATCATATGCAAAATATAACACTGGTAGGTGATCCTACCATTAATGGAAAAATACTAAAAATAACACCCGTTTCTTGTCCTCTAAATCCTGGATGGTCATGTTAGTCTGTCCATCTATCTATAAGAAAAATGATGGGTTGAAAAATAACAGGCTCTGAAATGCCCCATGTAATCCATTCCAAAGTAGGGATGTTATGATACCATCGCTATTTAAACTATCATAAATGGAACTACATGATGTCAAACTATATACTACATACAGAGGTGTCTCAATCAATCTTCAAAACTCTACTCTTAGATAGCTAAGAACTAGGCTGAATTGTTGAGTCGGTCAATGATCACACATATGAAATTATTTCCTTATGATTTATGTGGAAAACCCATCATGAGATCCATAGATATACCATAACACATCTATTTCTCACCAAAATTGGTATATCTAATCTTGTTGGAAACTTTTTGCATCCCTCACCTGCTGGGAAGTAAGGCATCGAGTGAAAAAAATGTAACTCCTTTCTTCTTCCATGACCATTAAAACTGGCATTGGAAGTCCTTCTATATCTTCTCCAAAATGAGATGTACCTACAAAGGGTGTTCATGAAACCCCATCAAAACCTCCTACTACAATTACACAGGTACAACAATGTATCCTAGGAAAATAATGATGTGATCCAAACATTTGAGTATCCACTAGGTTTATACCCTGTAGTCATCTGAGCACGTATGTTCTCAAAGTCTGTATCCCCAAGAAATTCCTCCCCATCTCACTATAAAAGAGTAGTGGTGACAACAATCGACTGTAGGTATGCTTCTATTTATCCATCCACAAGGGAGAACTACAACGAGGCTAACTTCTGTAAAACCTCATTCAAAAACAGTATACAACATCTCCTACTAAGACAATATTCCACTGTGTTCCCCTTCCCATAAGTATAGAAAATATCAAGTATAGAGTCCTAGAGGAACTCTAGAAATCACCTCTATCTCATGTTTAGAGCCTCCTGGGGGAAGGTTTATCTGAGACTCTTGTGATTAGAGTAGACGATTACCCATTATCACATCACATAGTGTCACAAAATCTTATAATATTAAGACTACTACTGCTAACTTAAGTTCATGGGTTACGTAATAATTCACATGCAGTCTCAACTGGAATGACCCATTAAAAATCACCTCTTTCCATATATCATAACCCAACCTAGCCAGTCCCATGATGCATCATAAAACACCAGGTACTTAATACCTTCTTCTGGTAACTTCATGATGGTTTCTCTCTTTACCCTCTACCTCCACTCCTGAAAGTACAACTGGAACTTTTCTATCAACATGGATGGCTTAACCCTTAATTTAAAAGGAATTTAAGGGTGATCCACTCTAAATAAGTTATCTAAAAACCTTATATAGTACCCAACCAATTTAATGAAAATCTACACATTATAAAAACTATTGGGTGGCTTTGATGAAAGAACTTCTTCAACCTTCACTAGATACACTATAACTCCTCCACCACTATTGAAAAATGGGGACTCATTACATCCACTACACCATGGATTTGGATAGCCAATTTATTAATAATCAACTTCACCATATTATGTGTGAGTTCATCCTGTGATTCCTTAGTTTCCTTTTCACTAATAATGAAAACATTTTTCCACCATTGCTGACACACTGCAGTCTTCACCTAATAATGTCCATCTGATGAGGAATTTTAGATAAACATTTCATATTATGAATGGATTCTTGATGCCTCAATGCCAATACCAAGAGATCCCAAACCAAACTGTAGCTTCCAAGAGTCAGGTAACACTATCAGCACTACTGTGTGATAATCATGTCTCTACCTATAGAATTCACAATGATTAAGGTTTAAGTCAATGGGTCAATTGGAATCTCTATGTCATACCATGGATCATAGGATGAAAGAAATGACTAGAACCTATGTCTATCAAAAAATAAAGTAAGTTCAAAAAGACACATATCATACCTCAAATCCTACATGAAGCACCAAGGTCATAATCCTCTATCGCCTGTAGTAGGAATCATCCTTAGCCGCCAGATCCAAGAGCCTTGCATAAACCGTCTGGGGGTTGTGGTGCTAACTAGACAATCCTATGACCACCTTTTAGTTTCTTTCCTGCTCATCTACCATGTTTGTAACCCTAAGGACAACCATTTTCTTGTCTCTCCCTCTTATTTGGAGGTCCCTCAAACTTCTCCCAATTAGTTGTGCGATAGGTAGGGAAATCATGTTACAAATTCCCCCAACCCCGACATGAGTAACCACATATGTCCATATGATTATTCAATCCAACTTGGAATCCCAACACAAGTGAACCTAAGTCCCTATATCATCCGCTGAAGCACTTGATATTCCTATATGACTATGACTATAATCAATGACTTGCTATGTAGGTCACAACTAATCATTTCCCACTACTAGATCCCACTACTGGTGCATGCTCTACTAGAAAAATCTTCGCTGCCATGTCACAATCAAGTACTCTTGTATATGTAGGAATTCTAATTGATAACAATGATTCCATGAGGTCTTAGTGTAAGACCTGATGGAAGGTATGAGCCCTGAAGAATTGTTCTCTTAGATTCCCATAGAGTATCTTAGAAGTTCTATAAACTTCATTGAATACTATACGATGGTCCAAAATCCCTTCTGTAGAGGCATGACCTTCAGAATGCATATTTATCACAACATGCCCAGATTGAACAATCATTTTAAGAGATGATCAATGTCCTTCCAGGATAGGTATGTATCATTGTGTTACTTTAGTCACCAAAATCTATCATCGCCCCACATATCCCTAAATAAGACTCATAACAAGTACTTAAATCTAGTTTCCAAGCATCCTCAAAAGGTGAAAAAAATAGCTGATTGTCTTAGCCAATCCATGAGAAACTGGGGGTTTGGCTCCCATAGAAACCTAAAAGGTTGATGCCTGTAAAAAAAATACAATACACTTAGACATTGTGCACTCTCAATAGGTAGTACTGGTAGTAGATACTTCTCAACAAGTTTTTGTACAATTGGTTATCCAACCGAAGGATTTATCTTTTGGTATAGGCCTCTGTACCAATACCTTGTCACTAAGAGAATCATCCTTGTGAATCACATGGTGAAATAGTAGATGGCTATCTACATGGAGGAATCATAAAATAAAACAAGACGTACCATGGTCAATAGAGTATATCTAGATATATGACTCAAAAAGTACGTGGAAGACACAACCATTCCTATATGATATATATACCATTTTTTCCATGTAAATAGTGTTTTCATGTACGTTGATATAAATCATGAGATTAGAATATGTGTGTATGGATATGCCAGCCGATTCACCAACACTGGGGTCCCTAGACTAAATAAAAAACTCAAAGAAATTAACCCTATTACTCCAAACCAACCTCATAGAATCCTAGTACTAAAGTAGAATTGACCTTATCCATCTGATACTACTTTCTCATGACCCATCCTAGAGGGTCCCATGCTATGACTATCCAAATCCCGCCTCTAAGAAGCAAAGGGATGGTGACTATCACCAAGTAGGAAATTAGAAAAATTAGAAGCATTAGACTATTTACCTATACACATTATCACATCTCTAATTTACAAAATGATTAAATGTTCAAAACCACTATGTAAAAAATGACTGCATACAACTAAGATTTCCCAATATAGTGAAATAGTAACAGTACTGGAAAGTAAATAGGGCCAAATACAAGACCACCAAAAAGATTTTGTAACACAAGTCCAATATGAATGTAATGGTACTGAGACTACTCTCTGAAATTTACAAGAAAACATATTAGATTTTCCAGTGTCACTAATCACCATCTAGTCCTATTCCACCTAGGTCTATTTTAAGAGGTCGATCATTTTCAAAATACATTACATGTTCAGGAAAATCCTATATAGGAGTGAGTATAAAAATACTCTCTAGGACACCCTTAAACCACAAATGAATACGACAAAAGAATACCACAAATAATACAAAAAAAATACACCACAATGTAATAATATAAAGAAACTCCACAAAATAATACCATAAAGGAATACCGCAAAGGTATACCACAATATAATACAACAATGGAATACAACAAAGGAACAAAAAAAAGAATACCAAAAAGGAATAACAGAAATGGAAATACATCTAGTTATACATATGTATAAATCTATAGCACATATAACATAAACATCCATATATACTCATGAGAAACACCATGCCCTATGGTGGTCACAACCAGCATCCTTCCATGTGATTTTACTCGAAGAATGCTCATTCCAAGAAACTCACTCCTCACGATATGATCTTATTTAAGACACTCACCAAGTGGTCTGAATCATTTTAGACCTCTACAAAGAGGAAGTATTGATCAATGAAATGTATGATTCACTGATATGGGGTTACAGCCAGAGCTTAGTTGGGGACACCACATATCACGGGTAGACTCATTGGGGTGTACCATGTACCCAATCTAGATCTACCCACTCTGTTGGGGATCACACCCATACAGATGGGTGGATAACACTGATAATACTATTGTGGTCTACGGGATGGAAGATCAACACCCAAATCAAAAACATTACTCGATTCCACATACTCTACTATGGGGATAGAGGACCACAATCTAGTCTCAAGGCGAGATGCCAACTCAATTTGAGACTCGGACTCTATAGGGATTATAATATTTTGATGTGGATGTTATACCATACTGAACCCTAGAGGAAAGTAAAAAATGGAATGATCTCAAACAATAATTGTCCAAAATAATAACATACAACTTGTCTGAAAATGACCATATCAACGTCTAGGTCTCAAAATAGAAGACATCTTGTCAATTTTACAGTCTGTTTAGGTGATACACTCACTTGTGATAAACCAACTGTAGGCTTGCACGGGCCTACATACCTTCTTCTACAGTCAGTCACATGGTCAATTTACACGAATTCGACCGTCATGGTCGACCACAACTGGTATCCTCCCTAGATCCGACCCGAGTCAGATTTATATGACCCAACCCCCTACTTCTTCCCTTCTCACTAGTCTGACATCACCAGGAAAAGACCATTCCATCATCACCCAGTCTCACACAGCTCACTATCACATCCACCTCCACTGGTGCCTCCATGTCCACTACTCACGGCCTGTTTCCATCACTGTATGACACCGTCGTTGCGCACCCATCATCACCATTGTTTCTTGTGGTCGTACACCTCACACATGGCTCCTCCTTCACCGGTCATCAAGGCCATTCTGGTAGTCCCTTACACAGACCTCCACAACTCCTCTATTAAGAAAAAATAAAAATTGACATTAATCTGATCTCCTTCGATTCATATATACACTAATACGACATTAGTTGTTGATTATCATTGAATCCAGGGGTGTGATCGTGCTCAGAACCACCCGGAAACATTGACAATTGAAATGATGTGTTCCAATTGATAAGAACATGGAGAAATAAGGGAGAAATTCACAAGAAAAATGTTTTTAAAATAATTATCCAAGATTTATTAGAAAACAATCTATAATGGGGGATTTGGTGTCAGAAAAATAGATTTAATAACCCCGGTAATGCACAAAAAAATATCCTGTAAATATAACTAAACCTTGGATCAATATTTTTATTTAATTTTCCATATATATCATTGAATTCAATAATGGGGAAATGAAATAAAGATAAAAATAAAAACCTCAATTCAAATCAACAACTAATGAAGAACGGTCATCGTGATGTTGTTATAGGCAACATATTTCAAATTCGAGGTTCGTCAGTCGTCAATCCACAATATGTCACCATCGCCTGAGAGATAATACTCAAATATCTCTCCAATTGTTATATAAGGCTTTCTAGGGTTATGAGACTAACCCTAGAATGTCTCCATAACAATATTTTTAAATATTTTTAGCCACAGAATAAAAAAAATTATTTAAAAATATTTTTTCACCAACATCCCACGACATCTTTTTTCACAAAAAATACATGCATGATGTTGCCCTTTCTGGATTAAGGTATCAATAATAGTGGTTTTGGTTTTTAGTGAGATCTTTTTCTTTTGTGTTTCCTTAATTTTGAAACAACCTTTTCCTCCAATTAAATATTTTTTCACTGCTGAACACAGCTCTGACACACATCCATAAGAACATAAGAATTAACAAGGTTTAGTACTCAAGAATAGTAGGCACATCAAAGGTATGGTTTCAAAACAATCCCATACCCCACATTCTACTAGAAAATAATCCATTTATGTGGAATACAAGGAGTAAGAAATCTCCCTACTATCGTGTATCACATTGAAAATAATTGAACAGTTTGTGTGCTTGTTCATCCAAAAAATGATGCAATTATGTGCCTCAATGATTCTTTATCAACTTTCTAAAATATGATATTTTAAAATAATTCTTCTCTTTCCTACCAGAATTTGGAATGAAATTCCTTCAGTCTTTAAGGTACATTTCTCTTTCCATCATAAATTGAATATTTTCTTCGTGAGATAAGTTTCACCATATAATGTGAGTCCTTTATAGAAATCCTTTTATTCTGTAACTGTTTATGCTCTATAGAATCTCACTGGTCCATATACAACCTCACAGTACTACCTCCACATATCGTCCAACCATACCAAATATACATTATTCGTCCATGTATTTTCCCCGCGTAGCGAATCCATGTACCACCTCAGCATACCACTTCTTCAAACCACCTCTAGTTCTATGGAACTCTTTCTTCCAAGGACTAATTATACTTATTCCTTGAACCATTTATTCTTCTACGAAATGCTTCTTTATATTCCACATAGCATAAATTCTTCCGTGGACAACTTCATCCTTCGTATAATCATTCCTCTATGAGCACTTATGAACATAGCCAAATTCATCCCCATAGTGAAGATGTTTTCTTACAAAAAAATATCTCACATAATGACGGGATTAAGGCAATTTAGATAAGAAATTATTTCTAAAAATATATCCAATTTGATTTACCTGGATTTTTAATTTGGTATAGTCTTCACCATGTAATATCTGCATCGCATGAATGGTTTTGCCTGCATGGTATACATATCACCTTTCTCCCTCCATGGTGGACAAAAGAATTAACTCTATCCTAAGAACGATAGCCTTCTCCAAGAACTGTTTACCTCCCACGAATATCATGCCTTCCATGAACCGTGATCCACTACTAAAACCATTTTTCCTATTCGTTCTACGTACTTTGCATTGAAGAATTCTTCAATTGCTGAATATACTTTTTTCACTCCAACTATTATTTTTCCAGTCCAGGAACTATCCTTTTGAGTCTTCAAACCATTATTTTCAAACTCCATTGTAGAAAAATATCCATTTTCAAAAATGAGAAACTCTCTATTTTAAGGCCTAAATATTTTTCAAACACTAGGAAATGATGCCACAATAAAAAAAGGCATTAGAAGGAACATACATGACGATCTGTTATCATCAGGATTATTTAAAAAAATAGTTTCTTTCATCACACACCTTATCTGTCCTGATATATAGTGTTTGATCAATCAAGATTAGCATTATTAGATTTTATAAGGAAATTTTTGTAACATCCATATCATATAATAATGTCTTGCCTTCTAATAAAAACATTATATGATTGGTAACATCTTTACTCCCCTTTCCTTAATATATATTGCATCAAAACTTCTCTAAACAATATATGAAATTTTTGAAATACAATTCTAAAAATAATCATCTTACTCTCAAAGATATTTATAATTTGAATTGATTTATCCTTTTTGAGAACAAAAGAAAACACTTATGAAAAAAACATTTCTTACTTTCAAAACCTTCTAAAATCCACTTGTTCCACATAATGCCGACTATTTTAGGTCGTTCCTAGGGTAAATAATTCATTCTTCTCAACAAAATTCCCTAATATTTTGGATTTTAATGACATATTTATTAATTATTCCACTTTTTCAGGAAAAACATGCATGAATGACATTAAAAAGACTAATATTTTTCAATTATTTATATTGGTCACACAATGCCTCATAACCTCATGATTTCTCGATGCATATTCTTTAAATCATTCCTTATAACATTTAAAAATAATACAATGAAAAATTGGAGACATGAAATATTTCTCCATTTATTTAATTCAACATTATCATATATTTTGACTATCTCCCTTATCATTGAAGATAAATACTACTAATGAATATGTAATAAACCCATTTCCGGGATGTAAATAAATATAGATTATCGTGTTTCTCTTCACTAATGTTGATGATAATGATATCAAATATTACTTAACTACCTCCAAAAATGATAAGGGATATATATAATAAGAGCCAATATATTCCCAATTTCACATCAAACTTTTCTATATATAGAATAACATGCTTTATATGAGGAAACTCTCATGAATATATATAGAAATATAATGATGGAAATGGCATGAAATCATCATACAACTTGTTGTTTGATTTAAAAATAAAGTTATATTCATTAATTTTATAAATTGACATTCTTAACTATTATTCAACTTAAAAAAGAATGGATTGAAAAAGAACCAAATACAACACTCTCATTTCTTGAGTGGGATAACAATTCATTTTAGTCAACTCTATTTTTTGGACACACTTATTCCATTGTTATTGGATTGAATTTAATTTTACCCATAAAATTTTGAGGATTATAAATAATATTATCATCATTATCCCATCGATAATGGACCTTATTCACATAAGACTAAATTCCTTGAATCAAAATCAGTTATGTTGGTGTGGTTAATTTTTTAGAATCTTATTGTCCTTAATTTCACTAAATATCATATTCTTATCTTCTTTATAATTAAGAGCATGATTAGAAGGCCTCCCAAAATTGAAATATGTTTTTATTACATTCAAAAATAATTCATGTGTGTTATCAAACATTTTTATTGGTTTATGTTCACAACCACATCCCTACATCTGATATACCATTTGATTTCCAATAAAACTCTATCTTGAATTATTAATCACCAGAACGACAAGAATATGAATTTCATGCTAAATTTTCTAATATGGTTGTACCTATAATAATCTATTTTTATAATCCATGGTCTGTTAAATCTAAATATTTTTAAGACTCTATATAATGATATTAATGAAGTTATCAATATTTATTTCAATATTGATGATAACATCTAAAGAAAACTAGTAAGGTCTTATTTAGTTTTCTTCATAGGTGTTGATGGATTTGTCATCATTATTATTAAATTCCATAATGTTCCTCTGTATTTTAGTATATTGTGACATGGAAAAGTAATTATTAAAAAGATACTTGTATTATTATCTCATTGGGTGGATTATATTTCTTCTTATCTCCTTGGATTCTTTGTAAGAGTGTTCCATTTTTCAATTTCATATTATATATGAAAACTATTAAAATACATTTTTCATGGTATAAGAAATGGGGAATGGAACATAACTCTTCCATCCCATTAAACCATTTCTCAGAATTTTTGTATTAAATGATCCATAAATAAATAGTGCCAGTCTCCATGTAACAGACTCAATCAAAATTTTTCAATTCCATGGTGTGTTTGTAAATTCATAAAAATTAATATATATATATATATATATATATATATTAATAAAGGTAATTGGGTATTAATTAAAATATGTTCTTATATTATGTCTCCCATTCAAATTTTTCCTCTTTAGAACATTCATTACATATTATTCACATTCATTTCCAATATGATTCCTCTTGGTTCAGACCATTGACTAAAACCAAAAAATATAGTATAACTATTAAGAATCAATAATTTTGAGTGGTAAATTAAATAATCATAATAATAATTAGAAATATTTTATAAATTATGATTTATTATAATATAATAATAAAACATTAGTGTAATAATATGATAGTTATGTTTATCATATAAATTTTTGGATCAATCCTCTCACTCCTCATAATGATTCTTATATTGAATTTTATTTATATAAGGAATATCCCCTATATGTTTCAAACTCATTATGTTGTTTTCCATTATTTTCATACATAAGGTGAAGATAAAGTAAATAACTAAACTATATTTTCAATATTATATCCCATAGGCGAATCTATGCCTCTTCCTACATCCATGTTGTCAAATCCAGATAAAGATACCATTAGTAAAAGACCACATAATATCTAACTTACTAAAACAATATGGGTCATCCTAAAAATAGACCAATACCCTAGGTTTTCACACTATTATATATTCTTGACCTCCAAAAATAACACAACTAAACTTTGATTCTAAATATTATGACCATAAAAGTTATTAAATAAATATAACATCATTTTATATGAATATTGAATAATTCTCAGAATATTAAAACCAAATACTATAAGGTTTTAGTATCATTAGTGTCTATATAGATAAGAAACATATATCTTTATAGGACTACAACATTTCCCACAAATTTATTCACATGAAGTACCCATACAGGGTCAGTTAACATACCACCTTTCTTCATAACCCATGGAAAATTAAAAAATTATAAATAGTGAGATTAGATGCTCATTAAGGGTAAAAATGGGATATATTAGTAAATGATCTTATGTGATCATAATATATTCATACTATTATAATAAAATAATAATGACATAATAAATATCTAATATGTAAAGATCATAAATCATGGGTCATGGAATATGGATCTTAGCCTATTAAGATGAATTGTTTTAATGAGGATGTTATAATCAAGAACTGTGGATCATGATAGGTACATATAACATAAGAATGTGGGAAAAGAATATACATATGATATCATGGAATTCTGAATATATATTAAAACCAATAGGTTTGATCATCTTCTAATGGGCATAAAATAATTTCCCTAAAAATATTTATGAATATGAAAGTAAGTACACACATAAAATAATAGACATGAAACAGGTTCTAGTCATAAAATTATGAACATTTCATAAAATTAATAGATTTATAGTAAATGTTGGGAACATAAAATCTTTTTCACACATATAATATTTATATCATTTGATATGAAGATTTAGAAAAATTAAATAGAGGGATATATAATTCTTGTCCCACCCATTAGAAAATAATAATCATACAAAACTATACAATAAGATCATAAAAATAGGCATCATCACATCATTTATTAATGATCCCTTTGGTGGGACATAGTTGTCATTAATTATTCATTTAAATATCATAATCATAATCCATCATGATAATTCACGTGGGTGGTATAATATTATTATGCGAAAGAATAATAAAAAATCCTTTATTGATCTTTCAATTGGTGAAAAATATATTTTATAAATATATTTTATATATATTTCAGAAATCAATAAAATTTATCATATTTTCCATTGGTAAATTTTTATAACTAAAATTCATACAAAAAACATGACGAAGAATTTTTTTGTAATATAATTGATGAACTGAAATTAATATTAATATTGAATCATATAAATTATCATGGATAAATCATTTCATAGCATATACATTAAAAGAAAACATTTGTTTCACATTTTTTCAAAAATTCAAAAGTAAATCATAAAAATATCAATTGAAAATATTATATTTAATAATTTATAAATAAATTAAATTGTATTAAAAAGTTATTAAAATAATTTAATTATAGAGAAAAACTTCAAACTATAATTGTAATGAACAAGGATATAGCATAGAATTATTCCCTACTAAAATATAAGATACATGCTTGCAACTCATTAAAATAATTTCTCATCCTTTTCATGTTAAAAGACTATTGAATGTAAAGAAAATATAAAATTTATAAAAATGATTAGATTATTTTCTTAATTATATAGTTTTAATTTTAATTATAATGTAATTTCCCTAAATGGGAATTTTTTATAGAAATTTTTTATGCGAAATGGGACTGTTGTATAGACCATTACCACAATGGTTTCTTTTAAAACATAAACCCCATAAAATAAATAATTTCAAATGGAACATAAAATCTCATGAATAAAAAAATATTAAGGATAAAATATTTCATAGGGTCATTATGTTCCCTATATAAATAGAAGCAGTTTCTTAACATTATACATATCTTAATGAAATAATATTGAGATGATAAACCCTTATATAAAGTCTCAAAATTCTTAATATGGGATTTTATCCCCCAATATATTAAATATATATTTTGTATAATTATATAACTAAACATATTTAGATATATCTAAATATATATTATTCCATTATAATTAAGAATTACCCAGTCATGAACAATTCTTCATTAAAATCGTTATTTTGGTGAAGAGTGGATCATTTTCCATGCATTGTTCAGTTCAACAATTCTGGAATATACAACATGTTTATGGATTCATAATATATATAATATAAATGAAGTAAATTATATAAAATTAATTATTTTTATAAAATTTTGTAACCATCCATAAAAGATGGTGATGAAAAATTATTTTTATTACTTTGGAGACACTAAACCATACACATGCATGGGTAATGTTTCCATTTTTAATGACTGTAATTAAAGAATGGAAAAAATAATTCACATTTATAAAATTGTAATTGAATCATAAATAATATATATATTCATTAATAATTCAATATATTCATCAATGATAAGTTGAAACATTAAATAAAACACAAAAATTCATGGAGGTGGTATTCCACACATACACATAAGTGATGTTATCCTTTTCTAACGAATTGGAAATTAGGAAGGTTGAAAATATTTTATCATTTTAGAATAAATATTTCTTCATGAATATATTATATATTTCATAATATATAATATATAAACATTCATGATATATAGTGATGAATAACAAAACACATTGCTTCATGGACCTCGTAGTCCACACTAATACATGATCGATGTTTTCATTTCATATAAGAATTAAAAAGATTAATAAAGGGGGACTAAACTAAATTTTATGAAATTTAATAGTATTTTAGAAAACATTGTTATTATACTAACATGTTTATTATATGTCTAAGGTAGTATAAGAATAAAAAGATATGGAAATTCACAGTTAAAAGTTATAACGCTTCTTTTGGAAACCCACCATTAGCATGCATCTCAAACCATTATGGCTAGACTAATTGTGTTAATAGGAGCCGTAGATCATGTGTAGTGTGTTTGGAAAGTATTTTGGGTCGTTCATGGTAGAAAAATTGTTTTCATTTTGTGTAGATATGTTTTAAGAGGTGGTTTATTTTTATAAGTGATGGGTGTAGTACACTTCTAAATATTCATATATTTTAAATATTATAATTTTCTTACTATTGGTCATGTGTCACTAAAATAATTAAAATTAAAAAATATGTTCATAGAGCTTCAAATAACATGATACAATAAAAATTAAGAATATATTTTTTCACCATATCATTATTTTAAAATCATAATAATCATTTTTTACCATTTTATCAAAATAACAACTTTCATACTAAGGGATCTATTCAAAATTTCCAAAAAAAGAAATTAAGCACATTACTAAATTCTATCATACAATTTCAAAAAATATTAAATACATTTTTTCCCTCCATTGGTATAAATTTACAAAATTAATTTTACAATTACTGTCCAAAATAAAATAAAGAATATATTTTTTAGAAATAAATAAATTGGTTTAATGCATAAAAATTTATATATACTACAATTAAATAAAATGTTAATTACTATGAAATTAATTTGAATATATCTATTAAAATGCATTTTAGTTTCCATGAAAATACAATTTATTATTTAATAAGACAATATGATTACTCTTTTTATGGTAAATAATGAATGTTTCAACAAAATCACATATTCAATATTCAGTCAAAATTTAATTTCATCATATAAAAACCAATAAATCATTCAATAATAATATTAATTTAAAAATATAAAAAACAAAATGTATATTTTTCAAATAAATTTTCATATCTGAAAAAAAATGAATATAATATATGTATATAAAATACAATAAAATCCATTTTTAACAAAATACATTCTTGAAGAATAAAATGACATTATTTTTATTCTATGGGTAATAATAAATAATACAGAATTAAATTCATCTTTCTTGATTATATTATCAATTAATTTATTTATAATAAATATTCAAAAGTTATTTATTTAATTCAATAGGATAAAATTTCCTTTCACATATAGAAATAATATTTTTAAAAATAGAACCTTTACCAATATAATATTTTAGATTCATTTTTAATCAATTGATAGTCAATGTAAAATTTATTATTCATTTTACATGGTGAGTAAATTTTATTTATATTTCAATTTAATAATATGGAAGTTCTATACCTGATGTTATGGGTAAATACTATTATCCAACACATCAAATTTAATAATGAGGAATTTGTATTCTAAAATATTGACGCATTGTAAATATCCATAGTGAAACATTACAATCATTAATGGGTATTGAAAAAAAAATTAATCAGTGATTTAAAAACATTATTTAAAAAATAAATTAATATCAATTACTTTTAAAAACTTTTGAAAATTAAAATTTCATTAAATAATATAAACATAATATTATTAGAAAACCCTAGAAAACAAATATTGGAAGATTAATAATATGTCGTGGTAATAACGATATGAAATTTATTTTTAGATATACATGTTTTAAAAACATGTTTCAACAATTTTCTACAATAATTTAATAGTAAATGAACATTAACATTCATTGATTTATAGAAAATAAAATTCATGAAGAAAAATAAATAATATGGATGTTAAAGTTAATGAGGTAGTAAAAGGAATAAAAAATTTCCCAAAAATGATTTGAAAAAAATTGCCTTTTAGATTTTCAAGTATAAAAAAAATTAAATGAAATAATATTATACAAAAAAACATACAATTAATATAAAATATATCCATGATATATTATGTAAAGGATCAAGTATATAAAATGTATACAAGAAAATAAATTTATAGTATAAATATATCTCAACAAAGTGAAATTTTGATGAAACCCCTATATAAATTCCATAAAATTTGAATCAAAATCCACTAGAAAAATGGGGAAATGAAATGGATTGTTAAATAACATAATTAATTTAGTACCATGATATAAAAGTTACAAGGGGAAAAATTTTAAACATATAAAATAAAATATGTTTGTAAATAAAAATATGTCTCATGAAATTGAAATTGAGACAAAGAACCCTTATTGATTGTATAACACTTGAATCGAAATCCATTGAATTAAAGAACATGTTTTCTAAAATCCCCTGACTTACATGCAAAATATTTTATAATTTATTCTTGTGATGTGAAAAAAATTAGCACCATATGAAATGAAACATTATGAACAACATGAGATAGGATTCATTTATAGATATTCAGATATGGAACCCCTTATAAAGATAATGACTTGTAAACTTATAATATATAAAGGTAGATACTATAGGAAGAAATTTAATAGCCCACAAAACAATTTGAGGTAATAATGCATGTAATATTTTTGTGATATAGAAAATTAAAAATTTATATATCCCAATGAAATAAAATTATGTGAATAATTACCTTTCATTAGACATTCACATAAGAATACATGAATTGACCTCTAATTTAATAAAATTATGTTAATTATGAGTTTTTTTATTATAACAATATTTACACTTATCTTACTCTATAAAATTCATTTATAATTCATTATTTTATATTTAGTAATAACTCTTTGGTAAAATCTATATTTTTTAAACTATTGAATATTTCATGCATGATCCTACTCTCTTATTCGAGACCACGAACCATTCACATGGATTTATCATATTCATATTGTTTTTTAAGGTTTACTGTAATTTTTTATTTATTTATAGATTCTCATTGTAATATCACAGAATATATGTTTATTATTTACATATAAATTTGAAAAAAATGAATGTTAGATATTTTGAATCCATAATAAGCATTGAATTTATTTTAGAAAAAAAATATGTATTTAACCAATAAATATTCATTAAATAAATTTATTTTCATTAATTTTTGATATTTTTTTAATTATATAAAATTCATTAATCATTTATGACCACAACATTATAAAATTATTCGTTTTGGTGGTAAAACTCACTAATATAAGAAAGATTTATAATAAGATTACGGCTAAGGACATGATGTTTTATAATTATGAAATTACTTTAATAGAAAAAAATCTATAACAAGAAGATTTATACAAGTGAAAAATAGTAGATGACATCGATGAAGAATTTTCAACAATTATAATTTCAAAAAATTATTACTGAAAAAGTGTTTTGGTATTTTCATTTTTGGTGATTAAATTTTATGATGAAAATTTATTATTAATATTTTTAATAAAATATTCAAATTATTTTCTCTAGACCACATTAATGATAGAAATATCATATTATTTCATTAAATATATTCATTGCACAATCTATGTATGTGGGATATAAAAACTAATATATCTTTAATGGATGTAGTAGTTTACACATAATAAGGAAGACATTTTCATTTTCTAATGAATGGTAACACGTCGGGTATTGGTTTTTCCAAAAGATTAATAAATCTTCATTTTACTATTGGTACTTATTTAATAATTTTATTATTTTTAGAATTTATTTATACCATGTGTAACAAAAGAGAATGTAATGTAAATTAGAAAGGTGTGATTAGGAATTTTTACCATTCCCCTTGGAAAAGTCGTACAGCCTTCATATAATGCACTTTTGGTGACACCATATCAACTTTGTGATCAGAGTGAGAGGTGGTAATATAATATTTGAATGTTTTATCTTACATAAGATACTTTTTATGTGAATATAATTATGAGTTAATGGATCCATTTATAAGATTAATATATAGATTTTTTGTAAATTCCCATGACTTTTCTTTAAAGGAATGTCACTTTTAAAGAGTGGTGTCTCCAAATATAGGAAACAATGGAGAGTTAATGACTCTTGGCTATTTCACTTATCATATATAGTAATAATTTTTATGCTTTTAGATATTCCAATTCTTCCCACATGAACATTAATTTCTACCATAATTTAAATTTAACATAATAACTTATTTTTTACCATAGTGACATATTTTTTAAGTATAAAATAAATTTAAAAATAGAAAATAATTACAAAAAGAGTAATTTTAATATTAAAATCATTTCTAAAAATCCAATTCCTATAGTAGGAAAAAATAATTTTCATAAAAGTTCCTTAATTCAACGATAACGATTTTTAAAAAAAATCAATAATAATCATAAAAATGAATTTCCCAAAAATTCATTAATATTATATATTCTCATTATATTTATTATTATTAGGATTCTAAAAATGATTAGTTTAAAAATTAGTATTTATTTATTTATTTTAATAAAAAAATTAATATAAAAACGATTTCTAGTGGTCATTTTAATAACTTAAAAACACATGACATGTTAAAATTATTTGAAAGATTCTATATTTTACGATTAAAAAGTTTTAATAAAATTTAAATATTTATTTATCTTCTAAAAATTAAATTTACTCAATTAAATGTTTTTAAAATTCCTGAATCATTATTTATTAAAAATAGTAAAAATATTTATAGATTTATAATATATTCTATTCTATTATAATTTTATTTACATGTGGTTTTATACTTATTTTAATATTCTAAATTAAGTTTCACATTTTTTCTTTTAATTTATTACCACATATATTTAGTTATGAGAATTTATATTATAGTTTATTTTAGTTTAGAATTTATTACAATACAAGATAAAATTAATGTATTTATTTTAATAATATCACACACTAAAACCTCAGGGTGTTATATTCTACACCCCATCCTATATATTTTTAATTTTATCACCATTGGTATTATATGATTTTGTTCTTAATATAGTCATCACATATGAAATATTTTTTGATGATTTATATATCATACTATCATCGAAAAGATAATTATTTTAACTCATAATAGACGTATATTTATATTTTCTTTTATCACAAAATTTTTTGAAAATTATAATCCATTGTTATAATATTAAATGGATTATAAAAACAAACCCTTCATTGATGTTTTTTCATTAATGTACTTTCAAAAGACTACTAAAACCATATCTCATATAAACCATCATTAAAAATAATTAAATAATTTATATTTTTTGTATCCTAGGACACAATTAATTAATCCATATGAACAATATGTTAAACAGTTATTTCAGACTACAACTCTTTTAGTTTATCCAATATTTCAAATTATTTAATTAGTTTTAATAATATAATCCTGACAAATAACCACCCAATAATTTTCCCGGATATATCATACTATATTCTAAATCAAAAAATCAGGGAAACATACATTCCCAAAAATAAAAACACTTTTATCCACAAAATAAAATATAATCACATATCAATAAATATTACCCTAACCATAAATAATCAATATATATATATATTATAAATTTAAAAAAAATTAACTACCTTGTCACTAAATCATCTTTATACCACCATAGTTTTTCTATTATGATAACATATATTACATAAATAAATTTACCAACAATTCTAGTTACATTTTTTTTATAAAAATAAAATGACATATCAACCTAAACGGTTATCCAAATCTAAAATGTATATTATTTCAAACACCTAAGGAATAACAACTTCTTGATCTAGTAGATCCCCAATAAGACATTACCCACTAGTGTTCTTCTTTAATTGAAATGAATATAACTTATGTTAAGAAAACGTTTTACCAAATTCCTCAGGAGGAGTATACTGCTCACTTACGTTACAATATATAATGTCTACAAACAATCTAGAATGGTTTTTTTTTGTTCATAGGTCTCCCATACATAGAGATTCTAGTTGTTCAATTTCTCAATATCTAGATCCAATTGTATGATAGTAATAGTCTAGAATAGAAATAGAAAGTTTCTATTATACTGACTGGTTGTCAGTGCATTTAGAATTCCAGGAACAACGCTTAGTTTGATGGTATCCAAATCTTGAGGTTGGTCACGATGATGGGTCTCTTAATATGATGATCGACTTATTTCAAATAATTAGGAACTTGAGTGAGGCCCCTTACCTTAGGAATATTCTTCATGCATTCTTACTAAGCAATACGCCCTACTTTTCCCCTCAAGAAAATGGATCTGAAATCAGCATCACTATAGAGGTTATATATTCCACATGGATAGATCATGTTTTTTTGGATTCATGAGGGACAATGTAATTGTATGGAATTATAGTGTTCTACAATAATTTCATTTTTTACCTCATTTGGTTTCAATGATTCTCTCAAGGCCGAACATTTTTCACTAATTACAAGTCTCCAAATCTATATAGAGGGGAAAATTTAGCAGGATATAGTGGAAACAGACTAAAAATTCATTAAAATTACATGGTTGATAATTTTTGTATTCCATACACTATATCCTACTTCATCTAGATGTACAAAAATTATATTACTAATCTCATGGAGGTGAGTCACACATGGCATGAGGATAAAAAAAGATATAGACTTTATGGATTCTGTGGACACTTACAATACACCAGTCATTTTTCACTATAGTCTAGGCTTCCTCCCCCTATGGGGTGTTTACTTCATTCATGAGGATTCGTTTGGCCTTTATTATTTTCATCTGCCACATCACATTGTTATGTATTAGGCCTCATCCCATGTCATATGATAATAATAAAACAATGTTGATGATTATTATAAACATTTATAAAAAATGAGTTAAAAATAAAATCACATAATACCTCAACATTATATCGATAACATTGAACATATAATAAAAATTAATCTTATCAACCAATAATGGGTGCCAAAAATGGAAAATATCCTCACCAGATGACATCCGAACAACCAATGTTGCCTAATCCTTTCTTTGATACTAACTAAGACACCTCAAACCCAAACACCCATATCTTGTGCTAAAAATACTTATTATGTACTGAATTTGATAATAACTAAATAAACCAAAACATATACACTGATAATTGAAATTCCTATAAAAAACCGATTCACTTTCATACCAAAGTAGTTTTTGGTATATAGTTTTAATGACTTGGGAAAATTAATTTACTAACAAAAACCAAATATTTCTCATCCAATGCACATTTTCCCTACTGAACCAATGATTCCTTATTCTATAATAATTCTTCCCAAACTCCTCCCAACCATATAGACTGATAATACCCTTATAGACATATCTTATTGAAAATACGAACAACACCTAGGTGACAAAATCCTATATATGGTTAGGTTTAATCCCCATTCTATTTAAACCCTGTTTAATGGATTCCCTTATTAGATTTATATCACTATTAATTCACTTACATGTTATCTAATGAGATATAAAGCTTCATCCAATGAATTGGAGAGATATATATGTCCCAACAATAAAATAATGACAAACCCTACATATGTGTGACAAAATAATATTAGATCATTCCTTACACCTTTATTTCTCAATTAACATATTTGAATAAAATGGTTTTTATAATAATTTCCATAAAATAGCTTCTGAATTCATCCATAGATATTAATTGGATTTTATCATTAGGTAATACCCCCAAATAATCAAAACAATCACTAATGTATGATAACATTAATAAAAATACTATTAATATTGATCATTAAAAATATACTTTAATAAATTGAGGGTAAATAACCCTTCCTATATGTAAAATATTTTGATGAATAATTCACAAATAATGGGAATATTATTTTCTTTTAAAAAACATGAAAACTAGAAAAGAAATACTAATGAAAAATTATGGTAATGCTAATGGGAAAAGTAGGTCAGGTGGTAAATGATTAACAAATTTTTTTCATGCATTTTTAATTTTTTTTGAAAACTAATAGAAAATGATATTTCAGAATCATTGATGTTCGGAAAATAATGTTAGGGGAAAACACATATAATATATATTTATAAAATAATGGATTGGGTAAAATTCTTTAAAACATTTATAATAATGAAATATAATAAATTCCTTTTCGATTTTAAAATCAAACACCCATTCAGATTAAATACATGAGAAAAAAATTTGAATCCCATGATTAAAAATATATTCAAGAAATTTTATTTAATAGAAACATTATATGTACCGTATAAATGAAAATAGGTTTATAATATTATTCATGTATAAATAATGTAAAGTTGATATGAAAAATCCTCACGAATTTCATAAAATTGGAATAAAAAATCACTTGAAATATAAGAAATGAAATGAATGTTAAAATTTAAGGAATAATTATTTAAAATTTATATAATTTCAATGTGGTAGTTTATTCAGTATATAAAATAAAAAATATGTCACACTAGAGATACTTTTCCAGAAATGGTCTCATAACATTTGAGAACATGATTCAAAAAATATTAAAAAATGATATTCGGTTGGACTATTAAATATCTGGAATTATAAGAATAATATATAATAATTACATGGTATATTATATCAAAATAACCTGATGTATAAGAAAATATAGTTCATGAAAAGAATATGTCCCTTGAATTGGAATTAAGACCAAGAAAATAACATAAAGATCATAACATGTGATGTCAGAATATGTGAAGGTTTATATTCTATAAAATAAATGTAATAATACATAAATAATTATAAATGAAACCTAAAACTATGAGATTTAATAAAAAAATAATATAGTAATTACATTGTTTGAAAATAAATGACATAATACAATAAATGGAAACTTAATTAATAATAGTTGTACTCGAGAACATCATATGGTAAGCCATGCTCTGACCTCCTGTATAAAAGAAATTATATTTAGTAAAAATATATACTAAAACCATATATAAATTTTAATTACTATATATATCTCACTTATAATTTAATATTACTAATTTAGAAATAATTGTTCGTTAAAATATTTTTTTTGTTTTCTATTCAATTTTTTAGGCATTCTATGACTCAGTGATGTCAATATATTAACATTTTCCCTAGATTCATCATCTATAAAATTTTCATGATGTTTTACTAGATATTTTTTATATTTCTAAATATTCTGATGGTGATTACATGAAACTTATTGGGATGAGGTTTTTAGGAAAAACAAATGTAATGTCATTTTTTAAATTTAATCTATAAATTTATGTAAATATATTAATGAATAAAAATATGAACATAACTCTTAAATAATCATTAAACCATATTAGATTTTTTGAATTTAAAAAATAATACAATAATATGGTATCACATAAACATTATTTTCATAAACATTATTACATTATTCTTTTAGGTAATAATACATACCAAAATAAGAACATGTTAACATGGTTAAATGAGTAATGATGTTATATTTCATAAGAATATTGTGTGTTTTATATAAGTTTTATTATATAATTTTTTTATGAAATTGATAAACTCAATCAAATTATAATTATATAAATAATATGATTAAAATAGAATGGATATAATTTTGGACTTATATAATGTCAAGATCCATCCTCCGGACCCGTCCCGTGACTACCCCAAACCCGCCTTCCATGGGCCAGGGGTTGGTGAGTAGCACCAAAGGCATAAAACCAATATAAGGGAAGGCATTGCCTTTATATAAGAAAAGAATCACTATAGAGTAAGCAAGATGAAGTAAACACTAAGTAAACTATAAATCAAACGTGTTGAAAGTACAATGGGCCAGAAATACAATCCCAAAAGAAAGGTACAGCTACAACTGAAATTAAAGTAAAACTCAAAGGACAACAGCTGAAAGGTGATAAGCCACTCCTGGATCGTCCTCCGGCTTCCTACCTGAAGGGTAGGTACAGTTCTCCTCCTCACCACTCCACGTCTGTCCGTCTCCTCCGGGTACCGACTTGTCGTGAGATCCTCCTCCGGGCACTGACTCGGTGTGATATCCACCTCTGGGCACTGTCTCATAGTGAGATCCTCCTCCGGGTACCGTCCAGCTCTACTAGCATCAACCACGATCAGTGATGTCTATCGTCTACAACCAACACAACGTAGTGCAGGCAAAGCCCGTGCAGGGGTGAGTATACGATACATAGTAGGGACCCCGAGACCCCCGAAGGTCTCCCTAAATCCACAAAGGATAAACCATAATGAAAAGATACAATCAAGAAGTATCGTCCAACACTACTTAGGTATATTCCCAAAAATATTCCTAAGTCATCAAATCCAGTTCAACTCCAACTTAAGAGCTCAAGTACAGTCTAGTCCACTCAGGAAAGTAAAACTTAATCCACATAGGAAAGTACGACCCAATCCACACAAGAAATCATAATACAATCCACAAAGGATATCAAATAAATCACATCTAATATAATGATTGAAATTCAAGACTCAGCTCACAGACGTATACATTTTCGAAGAGGGGTGGAGATGATTAGATGTAGCCTCTGAATCATCTCCTCTGCCGAACCCATGTAGGATTCAAGTTTAGTAGTAGTCACTATCGATCCCACGGAGGATCCAAGTATAGTAGCCATCGTCGTCGAACCCACGGAGGATCCCTGCACGGTATTCGAACCCACATAGGTTCCCAGTAAAGTAGTCATCCTCGCCAAACCCACGTAGGATCCCAGTATGGTAGACATCCTCGTCAAACCCACAGAGGATCCCAGTACGGTAGTCGTCCTCGTCGAACCCACGGAGTATCCCAGTACGGTATTCTTCCTCGTCGAACCCATAGAGGATCCAAGTATGGTAGTCATCCTCGTCGAACCCACGGAGGATCCCAGTATGGTAGTCGTCCTCGTCGAACCCATGGAGGATCCTAGTATGGAAGTCTTCTTCGTCTCATCCAGCTCTAGGGTTCCCGCACACAGCATGCTCGATTTCGGGTGGGTCCGCTCCTCGAGCCATGGGGGTCGATACATCAACTGACACAAAGTCTATAGTTGATGTATACCAAAGTTATGTCCCATCTATAGGAACTCAACGCGACAGACGGTGCGTCAATCAAACGCCCGGACTGAGAGTCATTGGCTTTTTCTTTTCTGGGGCCCGGTTGGTTTTTATGTCAAAACCAACCCGACCATACTCCTACTGTATCCAAAACTCGAATGGAGTAATCCAAAAGAACCATCTCACTAATAGAAATCCAACAATGTCGATGACACGTCAATCGATCGTTCGTAGATCAAGTTATAATTGTTTCCTCTCTGAGGGCCCAGTTGGTTTCGTGTTCGAACCAACCCAGCCATACCAAAATTTCTCTGAAACCTTGAGTATAATATACCAAAACGACCTTCTCGATCCAAGTATCTCATTGCAACTGAAGGTATGTCGATCGGAGGTTCGTAGCCCATGTTATGGTCCTTTGAATGAGGATATCCAATTTTAGAAGCTTTGTTCTCGGCCCGACCCGGCCCAAGACCCCCTGGGTCGGCCCGAACCGGGTCGCCCCGAACCAGGTCGACCCAAACCGTGTCCAGGTCTAGCCCATTAGGGTGCGGCCCGGCCCGGCATGGGGGTCTGTCCCACCGTGGGCGGCCCAGCCTGGTGCGGCCAGTCCGGCTCAGCGTGGCCGGTTGGCCTGGTGCGGGCACTGCCCATGTGGTCAGTCATCTCGGCCGTTTTGGCCCAGCAGGAAACGTGGGGCGCTACACCCTTGTCCCGAAACGCCCCCCCCCCCCCCCCCCATGTGGAGGGGCCCGCCTGTCTGACGCCAGGGGTTACGATCCCTGGCCTCCTCCGAACGGCTGACCCGGTTGGCTGGCCGGTGCTGCCGCCGCGGGACCCCCTCGCGTCGACATTGTTGGTTTCCACTTAGTGAGATGGTTCTTTTGGATTACTCCACTCGAGGTTTGGAAGCAGCTGGAGTACGGTCGGGTTGGTTTTAGCTTAAAAACCAATTAGGCCCTTAGGACAAAAAGCCAATAACTCTCAGACCGGGCGTCCGATTGACGTGTTGTCTGTCTCGTTGAGTTCCTATTGACGAGACAGAACTTTGTGATACATCAAATTTGGACTTCGAGACAGTTGATGTATCGACCCCTTGGCTCATGGATCGGACCCTACCGGAATCGAGCATGCTGTGTGTGGAACCCTAGAGCTGGTTGTGACAAAGATGACGACTTCCGTACAAGGAACCTTTGTGGGTTTGATGTGGACGACTACTGTACTAGGATCCCCCGTGGGTTCGACGAGAATGACTACCAGACTGGGATCCTCCGTGGGTTCGACGAGGATGACTACCATATTGGGTTCCTCCTTAGGATCGATGAGAATGACTATTGTAATGGGATCCTCCGTGGGTTTGACTACCGTGCTGGGATCCTCCGTGGGTTCAACGACGATGAATACTATACTTGGATCCTCCATGGGTTTGGTAGCGATGACAACTAAACATGGATCCTATGTGGGTTTAGTATAGGAGACGATTCATAGGCTACATCTAATCATCTCCACCCCTCTTCGTGAGTAGTATACCTGTGTGAAATGAGTCTTGACTTTCAATCATTATGTTCGATGTGATTGTCTTGATATCCTGTGTGGATTAGACAATGCTTTCCTATGTGGATTAGGGTTTGTTATCCTGTTTGAATTGGATAGTACTTTCCTGTGTGGACTAGATCGAACATGGGATCAGATGTTAGAGAAGAACTAGAATTGATGACTTAGGTGTATGTATAGGCATATACCTAAGTAAAGTTGGTTGTTACTTCGTGATTGTATCTTTCCTTTGTGTATTATCTTTCGTGAATTCTGGGAGACCTTTGGGGGGTCTCCGGGTCCCTTCTGAGTAGCGTATACTCACCCCTGCACGGGCTATGCCCGCACTACGTTGTGTTGGATGCAGATGACCGACAGATCTGATCGTGGTTTATGCTTATGAAGAAAGTCGGTACCTGGAGGTGGACCACTGGGCTGGACGTACACGGAGTGGATGGCTGGACCTGAGAAGCTGAGGAGGCTATCTATACCCACCATTCATGTGGGATTTCCAGTGGATGGCTCGGAGATGCTGCTTTACTTTTCAGTTGCTGTACTTTCTTTTCAGTTGTACTTTACTTCAGTTGGGTTTGTATTCTGGCCCATTTACTTTCCAGCACTTACAGTTGTACCAGGTTTTCTTAGTGTTTATTTAGGCTTTCTTTCTATGGGGTGTTTGTTTTCTTTTATAAATGCAATGCCTTCCCTCGTTTCGGGAATTACGACTTTGGTGCTAGTCATTATCCCCTGGCCTATGGAAGGCTGGCTTGGGGTACTCACGGAACGCGACCCGAGGAAGGGTCATGACAAATATTTGTCACGACCCGTCCTCGGGTCCCCTGCCGTGACTACCCCAAGCCTGCCTTCCATAGGTCAGGGGCTGAAGACTAGGACAAAAGGCGTAAATTCTGATAAAAATGGAAGGAAATTCCTTTATGAAACGCAAAAAAAACACATAACCCGAGTAAAAGCGGAAGCAAACACTAAGTAAAGAAATAAGACAAGTGTACTGAAAGTAAAAAGGGGGCCGGAAATACAAGCCCCACAGTAAAGTACAAGGAAAAGACAAAACACCAGGAAGGTTTCAAGCTTCTCCTGGATCGTCCTCCGGAGTTCCTACCTGAAGGGTAGGTACAGATGGCCACCTCAGCTCTCCATGTCTGTATGTCACCTCCGGGTGCCGTATCGTCCTGAAGTCCACCTCCGGGTACAGTATCGTCGTGAAGTCCACCTTTGGGTACAATCTCATCGTGAAGTCCACCTCTGGGTTCGTCCAGCTCTACAAGCCTCAACCACGATCAGTTTTTTCCATCATCTTCATCCAACACAACAAGGTGTGGGCATAACCCATGCAGGGGTGAGTGTAATGATACTCAGTAGGGACCCTAAGACCCTCATGGTCTCACTAAATCCAACAAGGGTAAACCACAAAAGAAGATTTCAATAGATGACCTTTACATAGATATATTTCCATATATATACATAAGTCATCATGTAACCCATCTCAATCATTATAAAAACACAAAGGTCGTTGACTCAGCTCAAACTAGGATTTTTATTAACGATGACGAAAAACCTGGCTACTAGAGAACTCCTCCTCTATCGAGTGTAGTAGTCTTATCACGACTCTTACGTGTCACTCACTAACCTTATACTACTGAGGTACTCCTCCTGTCGAGTACCGCGGGTTTTCCACCTCACAAAGTAGTGCTCATCCGCCATGGGTATGCCACCTAACACTATAGTGCTCCCCATCATAGCCTACAGAGGTACTCTTCCTATCGAGTACCGCAGGTCTGCCACCTCACAAAGTAGTGTTCCTCCACCATGGTTCTACCACCTCACAAAGTATTGATCCACACTGGGCAATGCATGTCTCTCCGAATCAAATCGAACAAGCAGTCATCAGGTCTCAGCCATCTACAAGGTCACCGTACTCTATATGATCGCCTCCGGGAGAATTCGCTCCACGAGCTAGTGATCTATACTACAAGTATAATAATGTCCCACAAAGATTTATCACAAAGTACCACCTCTTCACAGGGGTCTTAACGCAATATAAGGTGCGTCAATCGGACGCCCGGTTCGTGAGTAATTAGCCTTTTTGTTCCGGGGGCCCAGTTGGTTTCGTATACGAACCAAACCGGCCATATTTTAACAATACACCGAACTCCCATGGGGTATACCGAAAGGGACATATTTTTTCCAAGAGTACTAGCACCGCTTATGGTTCATCAAACAGACATATGGTGCCAAAGATATCGCCCAAGAAGGTAATGGGCCAGTAATGAGCCTGGGTCTGGTCCGACTTGGTCAGACCAACTGAGCCTAACCCAAACTGGGATGACCTTGTCAGACTCGCTAGGTCTGACCCGGCCCATTGGGCGAGTCATCCCGCTATGTTTTTACCTGGTCCACTGGGCCCGGCCTAGCGGACCGTGAGGGCAGTTCGGACCGATAGTCGCCACGTAGGCGTCTCGGTAACTCGGCCCGGGAGACCGAGCTAGTTCAACCAGTGACATCACGGGGGCATCACGGCCCCGTTCAGAAGGTTGGACTCTGAGAGGCCAGCAGGCAGACTGCGCGGGGCACGGGCGGGCCAGCTGGGCTCCGGCTAGCCGCGGGGGCACCGCGCAGGGCGCGGGTGTGCCAGGCAGGGTGTTGAACGCTAGGCATCATGCGGGGGGCGCTGGCAGGGGAACCGGGAAGGAATCCGGCAAGGGCGTGGGGCGCCGGGTCGGCAGTACAGTAGGCTGTGGGGCGTCGGGCTGCGCCGCAGGGTGTTGGGTGCACCAGCAGGGCACCTGGGGTGTGCCGGGGGTGAGCCGGCAGGGCGCCGAGGGTGCACCGGCAGGGTGCCGCCGGTCCGCCGGCAGGGCGCCGTAGGAGTGACGGCAGGGTGCCGTAGGAGTGCCAGCAGCGCGCCAGCTAGGGCTCGGGGCACCGGGTGCGCTCCAGGGGGTCGTGGGTGCGACGTAGTTCATGTAAGTCACGGGTAGCGGGGCCTTTGTTTGGATGCTTCGTCGTCGTCACCTCATTTCCATGTCGTTGTCGATTCATTACAAAAAAGAACATCGAAGGGTTCGGGACATGTTTGTTTGGCCTAGACCCTCCATGTTTAGGGTGGTTGCAATATGTTCTCGCAAGTATTAAGCACAACAACCACTGTTCATCGTTTTGAGAGAAAGGAAGAACACGGGAAAGGTTCATACTTTAAATTAAAAAAACCCATACCTCTTGCTCGTCGCTCGTTCGCGGAGTCGTGGAAGGAAGACGATGAAGACCTTCATTCGTCTCTTCCGCCACAAGTCCCCAATTCCGAGCTACGTCAGTTCATTGACGATGTTGTGGAGGATAGTTTTATGTGGAAGGAAGGTCGAAGAATAATCGCGTGGAAGATCGTCGTTGTCGTTCTTCACGTTCTTCGTTGGAGAGAATAAGATTTCCCCAATTGTTGGGCGTCACAATACTTTACCAGCACTTCGTCTCTTGGTGAAGCCATCCCAAAACCTTCTCCCAAGCTCCCTATATATTATAGAGGGGGAGAGGTATGTAACCATCATTGAATTTATACAGGTTCATTTATTTGGAACCTTCCTAAATTCCAACGATGCGGTTACTTAATTTACAAAGGGGGTCGGGTGAATTAAATTGAGATGGCGGAATTTAAAAGGTGAGTTGGCACAACTTAATATTGAAGGATGCCAAGAAGTTTCCCTCACATAGCCTGTGTCAAAATATATGACACGAATTAATTTTATGTCAACACATAAAATTAATTGATAGCAATTAATTTCACATCGACACATAAAATTAACTCACATCAATTAATTTTTACGTTGACCCATATAATTAACTGACAACAATTAATTTTACGTCGACACAAAAAAATTAACTGACAACAATTAATTTTATGTCAACCCCTAAAATTAATTGAGTGCAATTAATTTTACATCGACATATAAAATTAATTGATGGGGGATTTGATAGGTTTCCTCTCCCTCCACATTAAATTAGAGGTTAGGGTGTGGCAGTTCCACCCCCAACTACCAAATGGAGCTTCTAACCACTTTATCTTCGCTGCATGTGTTTAACAAAATAAAATAAATTATTCACTTATTTTATTTTATTAACCCATGTAAAACCCCAAAAACTAAATTTCATACCCAATCATCTTCCAAGAAATCGTAACTCCAATGAACGTCTCCTTAAGCAAAAATCGGCGCTGCGGATTCATCAGTGCCCTCAGATTTTGATTCTGATCACTGGTTGAAAAGATAGAAAAACCCGCTCGTTTGTTCACTGAGCGTACCCGAGCTAAACTTTGGAAATTGATTCCAGGCACATCGGGCCTCAAAATCATGTTCCATCAGAAACTATGTACTCCCAAAATTACAAACAATTTAAGAAAAAAAATTGCTTGAAATTTACGGGTCTATACATTACTCCCACCTCAGGGCTTTACATCCCCATAAAGCTACAACACAAACTAGGGAAACTAATGGAGGTACCGAGCACGCATCGCATCCTCCTGCTCCCAAGTGCTCTCCTCGGGGTTCTCTAGCTACCAACGAACGCACAATAGAGGAACCAACCATTCATGAAGGAACCACTCCTTTCGATCCTTGATCTCCACCAGAACCACTAGGAAGGTCATCCGGTCGTCGATGTCCAGCTCCCTGTGATCGATGACGTGGGTCGGGTCGTGCACGTACCTCCTCAGGTGAGATATGTGGAATGACGTCATGCATCCGGTGCAACTGAGGTGGAAGGGCCAGAGGAAGCGCAAAGATAACTTACCGCCCCGGACAAATCACCGTAGTCCAGGTCGACGTGAGACTCGTAAGAAAACGTGGTTTCCATCCTCGAACTCCAATGGTCTTCTTCTCCTATCAGCATAGGACATCTGTCTACATTGTGCAGTCTTCATCTGCTCATGGATGATCTGCACCTTCTCTATCATAGCATACACCATCTCTAGTTTCATCCAACACAACGTATTGCAGGCATAGCCCGTGCATGGGTGAGTATACACTACTCAGTAGGGACCCCAAGACCCCTGAAGGTCTCCCAGAATCCACGAAAAATAAACCACAACGGAAAGATATAAAAATGAAGTAACAACCAACTCTACTTAGGTATATTCCCATACATATACCTAAGTCATCAATTCCAGCTCGGCTCCAGCACACGAGCCCAAGATACAACCCAGTCCACTCAGGAAAACATAACCCATTCCACATAGGAATTCACAACGCAAACCACACAGGAAAGCACAAAAATCATATCGATGATAAAGATTGTAAGTTAAGACATAGCTCAAACAGGTATACTCTTCGTAAAGTGATAGAGATGACCAGATATATCCATTGATTCATCTACGTTGTCAGACCCACATAGGATACAGGACCAGATAAGCTGTTAGACCCACAAAGTATACAAGACGAGCTACTTTTCTGGACCCACATAAGATACAAGTATAGAGTCAAATACTGCCAGACCCATATAGGATACAAGAATAGTAGTCATCACCGTCGAACCCAAGGAGGATTCCAGTATGGTCATCATCATTTCCAAACCCACAGAGGATCCAAGTACAGTCGTCATCGCTACCGAACCCGCATAGGATTCATGTACAATCTTCATCGCTGCCGAACCCACGTAGGATTCAAGTACAATCGTCATCGTCGTCGCAGTCGCAACCAACTCCAGGGTTCCCGCACACAACAAGCTCAATTCTGGGAGGGTCTGCTCCATGAGCCAAGGGGGTTGATACATGAACTGTCACGAAGCCCAAAGTTGATGTATCACAAATTTATGCCTCATCAAAAAGAACTCAACGCGATATACGGTGCGTCAATCGGGCGTATGGTCTGAGAGTTATTGGCTTTTTCGTCCCAGGGGCCCGGTTGGTTTTTAAACCAAAACCAACCCAACCATACTCCAACTGCATCCAAACCTTGGGAACAGTAATCCAAAAGAACCTTCTCACTAATAGTAATCCAATAAAGTCGATGGCACGTCAATCGGACGTCCCGAGCTCAAGTTATAAGTGTTTATGCTCCGAGGGCCCGGTTGGTTTCGTGTTCGAACCAACCCGACCGTACCCAAACTTCTCCTAAACCTTGACTGTAATATACTGAAACGATCGCCTCGATCCAAGGATCACTACACAACTTATGGTGCATCGATCAGAGGTCCTTAGCCCATGTTATGGTAGTTTGAACAGATCTGTCCGAAAATTAGGGGGGTTCGGGCCAGGTCCGACCCGGCCCGATACCCCATGGGTCGGCCCAAACCGAGTCGACCCGACCCGGGACCAGGTCTGCCCTGGTTGGCACGGCCCAGCCGGTGCGGGCGGTCCGATTGACACACCGTCTATTGCGTTAAGACCCCTGTGACGAGGCGGTCTTTTGTGATACTTCATCGTGGGACTTTGAGATACTTGGAGTATCGACCAATGGCTCATGGAGCAGATCCTCCTAGAGGTGAGAATACGGAGTACAGTGACCTTGTAGCTGGCTGAGACCTGATAACTGCTTATCTGATTTGATTTTTAGTGACTTGCATAGCCCAGTGGGGAGCACTACTTTGTGCGGTGGCATACCCATGGCGGAGGAGCACTACTTTGTGAGGTGGCATACCCACAGTACTTGACAGAAGGAGTCCCTATGTAGGCTATGAGGGTGAGCACTACTATGTCAGGTGGCAAGCCCATGGCAGAGGAGCACTACTTTGTGAGGTGGTAGACCTACAGTACTCGACTGGAGGAGTACCTCAGCAGTCTAAGGTTAGTGAGTGACACCTCGGTGTCATGACAGGACTACTGCACTCGACAGAGGAGTAGTTCTCCAGCAGCCATGTTTTCTTCATCATGAATAAAAATCTTGGTGTGAGCTGAGTCAATGACTTTTTTCTTTTCCTTGTACTTTACTGTTGGGATTGTATTTTCTTCCCCCTTTGTACTTTCATCACACTTGTCTTATTACTTTACTTAGTGTTTTCTTCTGCTTGTACTTTGGTTGTGTGTTTGTTTGCATTTCATAATGGCAATGCCTTCCCTTTTTATTGGGATTTACACCTTTGGTGCTAGTCGCCAACCCCTGGCCTATGGGAGGCAGGCTTGGGGTAGTCATAGTATGGGCCCCGAGGATGAGTCGTGAAAAGTATCAAGTAACTCATCTCAACAGATAACCTCTACTTAGGTATATGCCCATACATATACCTAAGTTATCAAGGTTATCTATTGAGATGGGTTACCAGATAACTTAGGTATTTTCCCATACATATACCTATGTTATCAGGTAACCCATCTCAATAGATAACCTTGAAAACTTAGGTATATGTATGGGCATATATCTAAGTAGAGGTTATCTGTTGAGATGGGTTACTTGATAACTTTTGAAGTACAACCGAAAGAAAATACAGCAGTAGAAAAGTAAAGAATCAACTCCGAGTTGGCCTCCGGAACTCCCACCTGAAGGGTGGGGATAGATATCCTCCACAGCTTCATAGTCCAGCCGTCCGCTCCATGTATGTCCTGCCAAGTGGTCCACCTCCTGGTACCGTCCAGCACCACGAGCTCCCACCGCGATCAGCGCTGTCCGTCGTCTGCATCCACCACCACGTAGTGCGGGCATAGCCAGTGTAAGGGTGAGTATACAATACTCAGTAGGGACCCCAAGACCCTCAAGGTCTCACTAAATCCAACAAAGATAAACCACAAATAAAAGATACAATCACGAAGTAATAACCAACTCTACTTAGGTATATGCCCATACATGTTCCTATGTCATCTATTCCAGCTCAGCTCCAGCACACGAGCCCAAAAACAACCCAATCCACACAATAAAACATAACCCATTCCACATAGGAATTCCCAACCCAATCCACACAGGAAAGAACAACCCAATCCACATAGGAAAACACAACAATCATATCAATGATAATGATTGTAATTTAAGACTCATCTCACACATGTATACTCATCAAGAAGAGGGGTGGAGATGTGTCGGCCTGTGGGGACAATCATTAGTCAAATGGCCCATTCGAGCACATGGGTGGGACATATGGTGGGCCCCACGAGTCTGATGGGAAACTATTGGGCGGGGCCCGGTTGTCACATTTGGTATCAGAGGTGGTACCCAACCTTAAGTGTGGTGAACTGCCTAGGTTAAGATGTAGGGCCCACAATGAGGACATTGTGCTCTAAAGGGGGGTGATTGTAACATCCCCATATTATAAAGGGTTAAATGACTAAATTATATGACTCATTTCAACAAGGTGCGCCTTCCTTTTCGGGAGCCTGTCTAATTAGAACTCCACAGTTATGTGTGCTTCGCCTAGAGTAGTGATCAGGATGGGTGACCTTCTAGAAAGTTTCCCAGGGTGTGTGTGAGTGAGGACAAAGCACACTGGAAAGGACATGTGTTGGCTTGTGGGGAAAATAATTAGTCAGATGACCCGTTTGAGCATGTGGGTGGAACCTGGGGTGGGCCCCATGTGTCTGCGGGGCAACTGGTTGGAAGGACCAGTTGTTATATATAATGTATCAGTACGCTCATTTTAGGCTATTAAATATCATAATAAGTATTTATTTATAATATTATTATTAAAAATGTAAAATTTAATTTATAAATCATTAATAATGTAATAAATTCTTTATTTACTCGTTATATTCATTTTTAAAACCACTTATGTATGGTGGTGATTTAAAAATAATATGTCGTTCATAGAGGATATAGACTACACATAAAACCTAGGACATTTTAATTTTTATAATAAATTGGAAAAATATTGATGACGATTATTCCATCAATATAATAACATTTATCTATAATAATGATATTTATGATATTATTTTAGCATAAGTATAACTTATTAGGAAGAGGGGTAGGAAGGAAAATAATAATAAAATTGAATGATGTGTCATTAAAAGTATTTAATATATTCATTATATGACTCCTTATTCTTTCATTAGAGAACTTTTTAATGAGGGTAATACATTTAGGTTCTAGGAATGAGATTTGGTAAGGGTTATTTGTATATTTATTCTGCACAAAAGAGGATTTTTTATATGGGGATGATTAGGGTGATGAAGGGATCCTTTTATAAGTAGGAAAGACAATTTTTTTGTAAATACCCATTACATTGTATTAAAGCGATGTCACATTCAAATGTGTATGGATGAAAATGTTTACATAAATAGATATTTATTTAATATTGGTTAATAAGCATCTCATCCACAAAAATAATGGATAAATATTTAGATATTTTATGCCTCTTCAACTAAATATTTTTTTATCATAATTTACTTTTACATTGAAAATATTTATATTAACTTGGTAACTTATTTTGGTGTCTAAAAATTGATGTTATCATTTAATTTTGACATTAATATTTAAAAATTTAAAACCATATTTAGAAGTTTAATTCTTAAATGAGGAAAAAATTAATTTTAAAAAAAGTGTGGTTACCATACACAAAAAGTTTTTTTAAAAATTATTCATACAATTTGAAGTGATTTTACACAAAATTCATGTATAGAATTGATTAATATGATATTTATTGATTTTATGATTACATAAACAAATAATTTTTCACCTTCTAATCACTCCAAAACAGAACGTATTCTCCCTATAATAACATTAAATGATAAAATACATTGGAAATATTTTTCTAATTCTATTAAAATATTATTTATGTACAAAACTTTTTAACATTGGTTTATAAATTACAAATAATTTTTTAAATTTATTTTTTTAATCATCATATACATATTTATTCATTTAATTTTTTTTATAAAATTTAAACTCATGATTATATTATTATGATATCATAGGAGGTATAGTTTTAACAAAAATATTATGCTAAAATATTCACCTAAAAATATCAATCTCTTTATAACACCAAAAAACATCCAAAGATATTGTTGAAATACTTCATTCACAAATTACCTTAATCTCATAAAATTCAAATTCAATAATTTTTGAAATTATTTTTAAAATAGAAACAAAAGTTAATTAAATATTTTTTCAATAGGAAATTTAATTTTTACAAATTTAACTTCCTTAAAAATATTATTTTTAAATTATAAATGATTATTAAAATAATTATTTTCCTATTTAAACATATTATAGTAATAATCATTTAAAAATCATCAACTGTATATAAGATAAATAAAAAATTTAAAATAATTCCTTGTAAATATTTTGTTTTTTTTTGTTAAATAGTAGTAATCCAATTCCATTAATTAATTATCTCATGATAATTGAATTTAATGAATACATTTCTATTACAATACATTAATTATACTGTATAAATAAAAACAATATTATTTTATGAATTAAAATATTTGATTTTTATATTATTATCTTTTAATTTACCACTTTATTGTTCTTATTTAAACATTCATAAAAACTATATCTATCATTCTTTTCATACATCATTATTTCATCTTATTAGATAAATATTCAAATATATTACATTTTTTTTCCATTTTATAATCATAGAGATTTAACATTTTTGGATACCTAGACACGTGAAATATTTTCCATAATATGTCTACATCATCTCCCACAAAGTGCTTCATAAATAGTTTCCCTCTTAGACATGTCATACATAAAACCATTATTCATAACCTTGGAAAATGAATCCGTGTAATGTGTGAGCTTAGATGCTTTTTAAGAGTAATTAATGGAGATATTAATGATCCCCTATGTATAAAATTATAATACATGTTTGAGAACATTATCATATGATTCGAAATCCATAAAAAACATAACATATATCATATTACTTTTTCATGGCATAAATATAGGCAAATCATAACACATGAATCATAATGAAATCAATAAACTGAGCCTTTTTTAAATAACACTATCATAAGGAATATTTTTTTGGTATTAAAATAACTATAAAAAATATATTTTTTATCCAAGGATCATTAACAAGACTATTATAGTGGATTTTGATTAATCATGAATCTATCATATCCTTAGTAAAAAACGCTCAAAACAATATCATATTGGACGTAGTCCCTTACTATTCTTGGTTCCCTCCCAATTTATGTCCTTACTATCTCAGGATATATATATCATTGACCAACAAATTAGAGTGTTATATAATTTGGAGATCACCCATAGCATAATGAAAATAACGTGTTTATGTTCTAAATTATAATAAAAATTAATCATAACATACCTTGTGTAAATAAAAAAATCATAAACATTTCTCCATAGTGTTAAATCATAATGCATGTAAAATAATTGGGTTTCCTAAATATTTCATCATAACTGAATACATCCATAAAAATGAAAAATGTATTATATTGTCATCCATACTCATTATCAACATAATAAATTAAAATATTAAAATTGGATAGTATCATTATATTCTGTCACTACTAAATAAAAAGTAACATCAACATATATTATCATAAATAAAAATTTCAATTATAATTTTATTGTAACATTTCATGAGGGAAATAAATGTTTCAATTATAAATAAAATATTTAAAATTTGAAAATTTCTTGAATTTTGATGAAAAACAATTTTTTGAAAATAAAATATAAATATTTTATGGAATCTTAAAATCATTGAGAATTTGTTATGGGTGTTAATTTTTTTTATGTCGTGTAAGTTAAAATAAATATTACATTCACATTTTCTATAATAATTTAGAATCTCATTATTGGAAATAAAGATTTTAGAATTCATTATTATAAATTTAGTGAAAATTAAATCATGGTTGAAAATTAGTTTATAAAATAATGTGAGAATAAAACATTTATTGATAACTTTTCAAGAAATTGTGGACATGGAAGAAAATGTATTTGTAACCAAATAGATAAATAATGTCGATCATCCTTAGTAACATTCATTCAGTATTTAGAGTTCAAAATGAGTGGGAAATGAAAAGAGAAAATGTATTGTCCAAACTAAATACATTATAAGAATATTAGTTGGGATTTTGGGATATTTGTTATTATATTTCATCATTAGAAATTTAATCATAAATAATCCTGATAAAAAATCATATTACAGTAAAAATACCTTGAAACTATCATCACAGTTGGATTAAAACCTTGTTAGAGTGATAAAATATATATATATATATATATATATGAATATCCCCATAATTTTCTTTAAATTCAATATAAAAGAAATTCATGAGTATTATGTACACAACATAAATGGTACAACTGTTGAATATGGAATGTGTCTCATAGAAATAAATTTTAGACAAAAATATCATACTCATGTTATAATTGATTCAAAAGATATCTAACCACATGTATCATAACATAATATTTATTATGAGTCTCTACTATAATCATTTAAATAATTATAATATCATATTTTATCACTTAAATATAATTTATCCGTAATTTTTTATTAATTCCTTATTAAAATCATCATTTTTGGGTGTCAACGATTTCATTTTTTTTTATATTTTCAGTTTCATAGTTTTAGTCTCTGAGAATTGATATTGGTAATGTAATTAAAAAAATTATCTCTAGTATAAATATGATACATAGATATTATATATACATATATAGTCTCCGTCATAATATTTTGAGACAAAAGAATAAATTACTCCATATATAGATAGTGTTGTCTGTATGTATGTATGAACACTGTTTTCTATTACACCCTACTTTTAGTAAATGAATTATAATAAAGGTTTTGAGGGTTTAGTATATTGGGAAAATTATAACCATACATCACATATTCATAATAAGACATAAAAAATTATTTAAAATATTATTCTTTATCCTTTTAAATATCATATTTTCTTTAGTACATGTATTCACCTAGGGATATACATCAAAGAATAAAGTGATCTGAAAATTTCATAAAGATGATGAATAATGAAATGAATCAATAAAAACATTTAAAAAAACATAATAAACCTAAAATAAGAATATTATCATCAATATATCATGATAGAAAACATTAGATAAATTCATGGAATTTTAAAATTAAAAAAACAATGAAACATCATGTCTTAGTTGCCAAATACCACATATATTTGGGAACAAAACTAGCATCATGTACAATTATAGAAAATTTGTATAATCATAACACCATTTTTTAAATGATTCTAGCCTCATTTTCATGGATAATACATATTATTTCAAGAGATAAATCACATTACAAAATTTATTGGAGGTTTATATTGTTATGATCCCTCCCATCACTTCATATCTTTAACATAATCATGCATGAAACATAGAACATATAACCATCATAGTCATCATATAACCAATGTAAAATAATGAGAATAATATTAATTTCATAAATAATAAATAAATGAATTAATTTTTGGGTTCCAAAATTTATATGTAAAAACAAAATTTGTATAACAGTCATCAATATTTATTGAAGAATAAAAAATCTCTAGAGGAGTCGATAAGTGTTTTAGAATGAAGAGTTATTTTGAAAAATCATGATATTTATCATAATTTTTTTCCATAAACATGTATTTTATATCAAATTAGATTCAATAAAAATGAAATTATAATTAAGTAAAATTTAGGTAATATCCATACTCTAGTTTTTCATAAAGAAGTTACAACCCATTGAAAGGAAGTTGTTTTGATGATCCCCATAACTTATGTCTGGATGCATTTTTCACTTAAACTTAATATCTGGGATAATATTTTCATATTCATTAATTGAAAAATATGGAACATGTTTCCATTTAGATAATTGATTATAATATAACCAACTTCATTTATGTCCATTTTTATATTTTATATATTATAATATCTTCATTGTGGGAGTGTTCATTTTCATGGTTTCATGGTTAGTTTACATGTATATAATTATGAAAATTCATGTAAAATCAAAATATTTTTAAATAAGTTATATTATAAGATATTAATAGGTTTTTTTGAGGTTTAATGGACGTTCTATATCATTTGGTTTTCTAGTACATGGGTTTTTAAATTTATAAAATATTATTGATATATGTTTAGTTTATTTTGTTGTGTTTTCTGGCCAACAAGAACTACCAACATTTTTATTTAATATTAGGTCTCAAAATATAATTCTAGAACATTATTAAATATATAAATATCCTTATTACCATATTTTTTTATGAAAATAATGGTTTTATTACCATCCTTAAATATACTAAGAGAAAATAAAAACTAGACATCCACAAAGGTGGTGAATCAACACATCATAGATGATGATTTCATTTTTAGAATAACAAGAGAGGATAATAGTTTAGATGACGGTTATTAGAAAAAAAATTCATTCTAGAATATTTATGATAATGGATCATATATTTCATATATGGATTGGGGAGGTAATTAGAGGATAATAAATGAAAGGAAATTTAAAGAGAGAGATTGAGAGTTTTACCACATGAACGTTCATACCTTTACAACCTCATTAGGGTACATTGGTTTGGTATTTTTTTTAAACAACAACTCTTGGAAGAGGAAAATATTATTTTGGAGTGAATTTGGTATAATGTTGGAATGAAATAGGGCACAGTATGTGTGATGAGAAGAGGTGGTGAGGGCTTGTTTTATTAGGCTATAGTGGGGTGTCATTTCTTATTATATTCATTAGTTTATTACTTTTCTTCAAGAAAATCAATAGTTTTTATTACCATCACTAAATACTATAAATGGCTCTGGGGATTTCTAACCAATGCGTTCTTACATCATCCATGGAACAAAAAATCTTGTATTTATCTTATAATGTCATGTATTGAAAATTTCTATATTTCACTATTCACCGGAAATATAATATTTTAGAAAAAAACCAATAATTCACACTAACCATTTTTCAATGATTATAATAATAAATGGTGTCTATTTTTTGAAATTAATTTTCTAAATATGATAAACTTAAATTTTAAATAAAAATAATTTATTTAAATAAAAATAATTTTAATATTACATCAAATTTTATGACACTTTGAAATATTAATTGAGGACTGATATAATTACATTAGAATTATAATTAAAAAAATATCAATTAATGAATCTATTTTATCAAGGAAAATTTTCACTTATATCATTATATTAATTAAAAAATAACAAATACAAATTAATTTTTTATAAAAATATCATGAATTATTTAAAATATATATACATATATATATATATATCATTTATTTACCTATACTATGATATAATTATATAAATTTTAATTTATAATATAAATAAATTTTATTTTCAGTTTCAAAAGTGAGGTACCTATTCTATTGGATAGATTCATATTCTTAATTGTCATATGACAACTCCAAAGGCCTGGTGACTCTTATATCAATATATATTCCATAATTTCTATAAATATCACTTATTAAAGTATATATTTAAGAGAAAGTGTTTTTATTTGGTTCTATATGTGATGCATGTGTTTTAAACTATATTGCATAACAATAATAAGGTCAATATCATTGAAAAAATACTAGTTCTTTTGATTCCCCCCTGCCCCCCCCCCCCCCCGCCCCTTCAAATTTCATCCTAAAATTTTTTTTCATGGACTATAGTAAAAATATGTGAGGGTTTTTATCCTTTGTAACTTACTCTAGTTCCCATTTCACATATACATTCATATGGTTCCACAAAAACTATTTTAAAGGTTTGTTTTTCTTTTTTCATATATCGTCATCTCTATGATCCAATATCTTCACCAAATACTCCTTTTAATATAGATCATCTTCCATTTATACCACATGTATATTCATTACATTTGAGGGATCTAGTATATAGTTCTTCTAAACAGATACATAGAACACATTATGAACATGAGCCCTATTTCATGGAAGTTCAAGATGATAGTACATTTATCTTATGTGATCTTGGATCTAAATGGGTAAAATGTAACTTGGTCTAGGCTACCCGTTCTTTTTAAACATCATGACTCTCTTCTAATGTGATATTTGAATGAATGATTTGTCTCCAAAATCAAACATTATGTCCCACAGAGGGTTTTCATCGTGTCGTTTTTTTCGAATCTGGTCAGAATTTATATGATTTTTTATGGATTCATCCTTTTATATCATATATTTCATAAGACCCATTCCATGAATCTTTTTTTCTATAACTTCATCCCAATAAGTTGGATTTCGACAACTCTTTCCATACAAAGCATCATATGATCTGTCAGAATACTTGACTGGAAGAAAGATTCATTATGAGAACCAACTAATGCGATATGTAGATCTTATCAACCATTTAGTTCCATTTAGTTGGCTCTTAACATTATTATCATGTTTCATAATATTACATTATAATTCTACATCAATTTCGGGTTGATAGGCCATGATGAAATTTTATTCAGTACTCAAATCAAGTAGAAGACTTCTCCAAAAAAAATTATAAACCATATATCACGATCAAATATGATTGAAAGTGGTACCCCATATGGTCTCAAAACATGGGTCACATATATCATGGAATTTTGATGAAGATATAAATCTTCCCAGTATAAATTAAGTTTGAAGTCTTGAGGTGTTGATCCACCACAAACCATATCATATTGTTTTCTTTCCAAGTCATTGGGAGATAAGTGACGATGTCTATGGTGATACTGTCCCAAATCAATGTTTGTAAGGAATATGGTTTCTTCATACCTTTCTAATTTTGTCTCTCCACTTTAACATGGTGACATACTAAACCTTTTTAGATATACTTGTATATCTCTTTATTTATTTTTTTCTACTAGAAGTTCTCTCAAATATCACGATAAATCTAGGTACATTCATGAAGGATATATAATGGTGAGCTATATGAATTATCCATCAGATCATTTTTTATCTCCTATAAATAAGTCATAAAATTCCTTGTTCTAAATCAGATGACACTATCATTAATAAAGATATCAAGTAGTTTCCCTTTTATTACTTCTTTTTCTATCTTTTGTAGCTACAAAAAATACATTTTTACCTCCTAGATCATATCATAGATATATTTTTGGAAAACAATTTTGGAATTATATGATTTATTCCATATTATTATGATTCCCAAATCGATAATTTCTATATCCAAGAATATAGGGTCTTTCTCAATTATCATTATGTATAAGTCTACGTGATCTTTTGTAAGGACCTAGCTATAAATGTTACATAATCTTGAGATAAGTCAACAATTCACATTGGGGATCTTCTAATGTTTATAATTTTAGATAATTAGGTAATAAATCATACATAAAAACATAAATATTATAGGTAGAAACTTCTACCAACTATCCACTTTCCCATTAAACAATGTCTTTTTAAAAAGAAACATTGTATTGTTTCATGATTTAACAGCATAATGTTACCTTGATGCCATCCTTGATTTAATAATTCATTAATTCCTATGAAACAAATTTAAAAACAAGGGATTAGAAAAATGGTCAGTAAGGAATATTAAATAAGGAATAAAAATTTTATTCCAAGAATATTTAAACCCCATAAAAACATTTTTACAAAATCATATTTTTCACTAATAAAACATAAACTACCTACCATGTATCATGTAATCATAATATTTCTACAAAACATCATAGAAATTATTAAACATAATGGTAACTCGTTGCATTCATATCATACTTAAATTTTAGCTTTCACGTATTCATATAGAGTAAACTTCATGGTTACATTTGTAATACCCATCATAGTATAATCAGTAAATCACATAGGATAAACCTTATCATTTACCTCTGTCACTTTACTAAATTAATTAGAGAACTATCATAGGCTCACCCGACCTAGGATTATAATGAATCCACCCCTATTTTTTTATCACATAACCACCCATAAAATTTCCAAGAACCACTACATAATAATAACACATAAATGATAGAAATCATCATCATTTCACTCATCAATCACATGAAATAAATTCATGATATTGAAATTTTCAATTCATTTCCAAAACCATTTAAATCATTTAATAAATATATTTTTGAATCAAATTGTCCCATATCACATTCAATCTATTAAAGTAAATTAACGTATAAAAACATTAATGTACATATAATTAAATTTTTAATCCAATTTTGAAAACATGTACATTAATGATAAATATTTAGAATAATAAATCTTTAAAACATTTAAAATGATATTTTAGTTAGAGTCTCATAACACATGAGAAACAATTGAATAAAAATAATTAAATAATGACAGAAATAGAACATTAAATATAATTATAATATATAAAATCATGATATGAAATGTTAAAATGGTTGTATATACACCTTATAAGATATTAAAGGTGGATAATATCAAGATATGCCTTAATGAAAGGATAATGAGACGTAGTCCCATACAAAGATCGTATCCTTGTATTAAGGGTAAATCAATGAAATAATTATGTATGAAAAAATAAATACACCAAATATAAGTGGATATTATGTCTAAAACAATCATATTTCATTCACATGTTTTTATGGTAAAACAAAACAAATGACATTGTTATTTAACTAAAAAATAGAGATTGAGATAAGTTTTCCCTTACAAAGATAATTTTGTTAATAATATAGATTGATAATGTGTATTAAAAATATATAATCATAACGAGATTATAAATACAATATGGGATATCAAAAGTTATTTCTCACGTAATCATAAGATAACATAATCAGGAAGTGTAATATTAACCCAAAAAATGGAAATTGGGTTAAGAAGTTCCCTTACAATGTGTGTATAAATGATTTAAGAATTTATGATCGGGGTAGCTATGTGTATAAATAGTATATCCAGAAAATATATATAAATTACAACATTTCTAATTAAACTTTGATTCCAAGCATAACCATGGCATAATATAATGAACAAAGTATCGGTAAAACCCAATGATAGGATATTGAATTTAGAAATTCCATTACCTTGAATCTGACTTCCCTTGTTCATTGTCTCATTTCATGAAAAATAAAAATAGGTCAGTATATAATTTATTTATATCCTTTTTAATGTTTATTTTTAGTTTTATATCACTTATTACCATGTTATATAGAATAGTTAATTATTTGAGTTCATATCGGGCATTTTGTCGATATTCAGTACTTGAGTAGAAAATAAATATGGTTTGATGTAAATTGTCCATGTAGTAAAAATTACATCATCTGCAAAATGGTATTCATGAATTAAATATCATATATATATATTATATATGTATTTATAAAATTACATAACATTTTGAGATAACAAATTAAATGCACCGTTCATGGAGCCGGTAGGTCCTACATACGGAAGACCTCAACTTCCATCTCATTGTCATATTAAATAAATGAAGAATAAATGATAAAAAGGTATGTCGTAGTTAAATTATAATATATATGTTATATATGTTACACATTTTTATTAACTCCATCCTTTATATGATCCATGTATAGAATGATTGAGTCATATCATTTTGAGGAGGCAGTAGTCTGCTCTTGTGCAAATAAAATTATCATATTTACACATTATGTAAAGAATAAGGTATGTTGTAAATAAATTTTACTGAATAATATAGAAAATATAAATATAATATATATCATATATTATTATAGTTCCATTGTTATAGTCACTATGTGAGGTGGTTGGAGAAAATTGAACAATCATCGTTTTGTGAGGTAGTAGTTTTCTGTACAGAGAAACAGTATGTTCATATCCATTATATAGAGGTGTTGGTAAGTATAGTTTAAATCATTCACATATAAACATCATAGAATATTGAGGATACTGGAGTTTTTATTTAATAAATGAATAATGAGATCATAAGGAGTGGAGAAGAAAAATAAATGAAATGAACTTGAGAGAATACGTTACCTCTAAATTGGGTAAATTCTATTGATTTAAACCAAAAGGATCTATTAGATGGCCTTATACCAAATTTAAGTTTTATAAGAGAAATGTAGGGATACTATAAAGATTATTTTATAGTAAATTTCTGAACTAAAATGTTAAGTTTGAGATAAAGAGAAGAAGAAGTTCCCTTGTATAGAAGAGGTGAGGGGCACTTTAGGAATGTCTAGAAATATTAATTTATTATAAATTTAATTTCAATTAAAAATGGACCAAAAATTATTTAATTAGAATATTAGATGATTTTTTTTAAATACCCATCATCCAATAATTTTTAGAAATGTTTTTTATATTTTTTTATCCTTGTAATTTTTTCTGTTTCACCTTTTTTTATCCTTTTTAATCGTATAGTGATATCATATTATTTACACATTTTCAGTCAATGTAATTAGCATATCATGAAAAAAGTCCCCAAAATGACATTTATAACATATTTGGTCTTATATTAAAATGGTGTCCAAATCTTATATTTTTAGGAATTCAATATCATTTAAAAAACTATATTTTATTTTATGTTATGTATTATGTCAATTTTGGTCACTTTTCATACATGACTTTTTAAAAAATCATAACAACCTGATTACGTTGAAAAACATTAAATCAACACTAATATGTCATATTCATCTTGAAAATTCATGGATGATATAAACTTTGTCAAATAATATTTATTTTAATATATAGAATATCATTTATTTTAATCCTTTATTAATGAATCAATCACCGCATCATCATTGTCTCATAATTAAATATATTTATTTAATATCTGTAAATTATAAATAAAATAATTTTATATAGGAAATATTTCAAGAATTATAATTACTATTTTTATTAAAATATATTATTTTTATAACCCTATAATATTTATTTAGTAAAATATACATGTTTATGTTATATTTCTCTCTAATTTAAATTAATTCTTATAACATGTCATTATCATACCCATGTTTCTCAATGGGGTCCCAAAAATCCATCCAAGGATTAACATGGTAGTAAAAAGATCATAAAATGGGATAGGACACGTTTTAGGGTAGTTTTATATTATTATAATATTATTTCTTACCCTTATTTTCCTTATTGACACTTTAACAGTGCTAAATAAAAATATTTACTGAAGTTATTATTCCTAATGTCCAAAAATAACAGGTAAATATTTAAACAATTTGGAACATTAAATTCATAATATGGACTCCATTTTTCTAAATTAAAAACACATAAATTTCAGATATTAATTTAAAATGAATTCCAATTGACAAAACAGAAAATCATGCTTTTAAGAAGTGAGAAACTATCAAAAGATTAACAGGTGTTTCTATCCAATTTAAAAGTGAAATTTCTTCCAACGACAAAAATTGTATTAAATTATAAAACAAAATCCAATTACACTTTAAAACTAATTATAATGACAATATATCTATATAAATAATTTATATAAAATGGATGTTTTGAATTAAAATGCATTATTTTTCACTATTTATAAAAATATGAGTTTTATCATAAAAATAAAAAAATTACATCCAACGTAAATTCTTATTTCTTTTATCTATTGAAGAAGTTTATTTTCTCAAATATTACACCTAAAATTTACCAAAACTATATTTAAAAATTTTATCCTTCAAAGGGAGGTAAAATGGCATTTTTAGAAAAATAATTCTTTTATTCGAAAAAATAAACTTGTTCTTATATCGTTTCTTTAGAAAATATAAAATGAATTTTAACAAAATTGAATCTATAACAATTATTTTTCATTTAATAAATACAAATCAAGAGTGATATTATTTTTTAATCACAACTATTCTCTTTTAAATAGGTTTTAATAAAAACATATCATTTATATTTAGTTGGTTTTTATTTCCATTTATAATAAATTTGGTAACCAATGAATTATTATTTAAACATGATTAAATCATATTTAAAAATATAGTTGATACTATTCATTCCCTCCATTCCAATGGCTGCGTGTTAGCTACCATTTAAAATAGTAGTATTATTATTGTATTATTTTTTTGTATAACTCAATATTGTGTGCAATGTATGATTTTGGAGAAACCTGTTATTGTGTGCTGAGTATGTTATCCAAAAAATAATCCCATTTAATGAAAATTTAATATAATATTCAAAAACATTAATAGAAATGAAATGTTTATATTTTATAAATACCGATGTAGTTACATCTTTTCTTCTAAAAGCATCAGCTACCTCATTCTCCTTCCCATCAAATAATGAATAGAGAAGTAATAGAACTTTATTAACTCAAAAAATATTATTTGACATATGTTGTGATCCTTAAGTTTTAATATATTATTTATACAATAGTTATCATTATATATGTCACACTTGTCACAATAGAGTTAGTGTTTCTATATTTTCAGGGAAACAATCCATGAAACTAGCTCCACCGCATGCATCTTGTAGTTCTTCTCATATTTCTTAGTCTACCATGAAGTGTATGCTATCAATATATCATTTTTATAGGTTAAAAAACTAAAAAATTTCTTTGAATCATCATAATATATAAAAAAACAAATCCCTTGGTTGGTAATGTGAGTAAAGGTGTAATTATTATCCTCCTCTTGAGCTTCTTAAAAATTTATTCGCATTATTACTTGTAGCCATATTTTACTCCCTTTTATGTAAACATAGATAGTGGGTTAGAAAATCATGATATATTCCAATCTAAATGTCTATAGTACCTAGCTAAGCATGGAAAACTACTAATTTCCATGACACTAGTTTGTCTTTTCCATTCCTTAATTTTCTTTGTTTTTGAATGTTCCATGGGCATTCCCTCACATGTGATCTTATGCCAAAATAATGTGACCTTACACATTCAAAAGTCACAATTTGTAAACATGGAATACAATTAGTCATTCCATAATGATTCATATATAATCCTTAGTTATTTTTCATGTTCCGCCTTTCTTATCAAGTAGATTAGAATATCATTCATAAAAACTACAAAAACAATATTCATGGTAGTCTCAAAAGACTCCATTAATTTAATCCATGAAGCTTTTAGGGCCATCAGTATGTCTGATGGGCATCACTAGGTACTCATAATGCCCATTCCATATTTGAAAATTAATTTTAGGAATATATTTCCTCTTCAACATCAATTGATTATATCCATACTAAATATCCTCCTTTAATAAGTACTCATATTTTTATAATTGATCATGAAAGTCATAAATCATTGGAAGAGGATAATGTTTCATTATAGTGACATTATTGAGATCACAGTATTTGATACATTGTTTTATTGATCCACACTTTTTATTTATGAAGAGCATGGGAATACCAAAAGGTGACACACTAGGCCGTATGAACCCTTATTTCAGGTTCCCTTGTAGTTACTTCTTTAACTCCACCAATTTGATAAGGTCCATCCAATAAAGATATTATGATATCGATGTGGCTTCGGTATGCACTCTATTAAAAATTATTCCTCATGTTCTGGGTGAAGTTATGGAAAATCGTTAGTAAATACAATATTATTATAAAGACCCGGACTTAAAATTACATATTCTTGAATTAAATGGATAATTCTTATTGAGGATCTTTTCAGGTTTACATTTTTAGAGAATTATTCCATAACTTTTGCATATTAACATGGATATTATATGTATAAAATATGACTTAGTATCTATTTTTTAATAAAATAAAAACTCTTGAAAAATAGTCATGTCTAGTTCCAGGTTTTAGACAACAATACTGTTCCTTGATCCCATCCTTGAACCTATTCATCTCTAAGTCCTGTGAAAAACATTTCAAAATATGGAATGAGCATAAAAATATCAGTAAAGGTTATAAAATAAGAAAGAAATAATTAGTCCATAAATATATAAAAAACATAAACTCTTTTACATACCTTATAAAAACATATGATTTATTAATAACACATATTAATCACAAATCATAAATGTACTTATGGAATTCATATCATACTTACATTATAGAGATAACAACTACATAAGTAGTTACATTGGAATACCCATCACATTATATTCCCTAAATCTCTTAGGAGAAACATTCATATTTCCTATGTCACGTTACCCAATACATCATAGAGCTATCTCTGGCTCACCCACCCTAGGATTATCATGGAACCACCAGTATACATAAATAATTCCCAAGAACCATAACATATTCATAACACATAAAAAAACATAAAGGAAATATGAAATTTCCATATTTCAATCAAAATATATCATTTAAATATATTGATATATCAAATACATTATCAAAACCATTTTCAATATCAAATTATATAGAAGATAATATAGTTTTTATTGTACTTAAAAACACTACATCTTGTTAAGGAAGCCAAAGATCAAATAATACTCACGGCAGCGGAAAGGTCATGGTCACCACTTACATTAAAAACAAACATTCATTTTTATAGTTTAGTAAAACACTTCATATAAAATGATTCCCATTGAATTAAATGGAAAGTAAAATTTGTTTATACACCATATAAATGAATGTCGTTTATAAAACAAAATATGCCTCAATGAATGGAGATTCAGGCAAAGTCCCTTACCTCATGTCCAACTTGACCCATTCATTCATTAATCCCCTAAATAATAAACTAAATTTCATTTATACTTGGTTAAGAACCATTTAAAAATTTATTATTACTTTTACATCACTTATTACATTGTTATAAACATTTTTTTAATAATTTAAGTTAATAATGTTTATATTGTCGCTATTTGGTACTTGAGTCAAAAATGAAAACCTTATAATTACAAGTTGTCCATAGGGTCTATATTCCATTATATATAGAGTGATATTCATGATTTAGATATTATATACATCATATATATCTAGTATATATATGTATTTATAATATTTCATAACACTTTGGAGAAATGAAATGAAATGCACAGTTCGTGAAGATATTAATTCGCACGTACGCATGAACGGTACTTTCATTTCTATGTTGCAATTTAATGGAAATAAAACATAATAATACATAGTTATATTATAATTTCTGTATAATATCATATATAATATCATTAACTCTATCTCTTATACATCCCACATATGGCATTAACGAGTCTTGTCACTTTGCGGGGGTGGTAGTCTCCACTTCCTCAAATAAAATTATCACGTTTACCCATAAAGGAAACCATAAAGGTATGCTATAAAAGAAACATACAGAATCATAAATTAAACCTAAACAAAATATATATCTTATATAAATATAGTCTCATATTAATGGCCACTATGAGAGCCGGTAGGATATAATTAAACAATCATCGTTTCATGAGGCGTTAGTTTTGCATTCATAGAAACTGTATGTTCTCCACCCATTAGATGGAGGTGTGTGTAAGTGTAGTTTGAATATTTATCATAAAAACATCCTACTATATTGAAAATATTGTTTTCCTTATAATATAAAGGAATAAAAAGAATTTAGTGGTTGTAGAAGTAAAATAAAATAAAATAATTTAAGAAAAACGGTTACCTTTAATTGGGGTGACTCCCTTTGGTTTGAAGCAAAAGGACATCTTGAACTGCCTTATGCCTACGGTAAGGATTCTAGGAGGAGGATAGGTATCTTGAGAGATTATTTGGTCAGGGGTTTAATGATCCAAGGGGCTTGATAAGTGCGAGTAATGAGTTAGAAGTGAAGGCTTTTTATAAGGGGGAGGGGGTCTTTACGAAGGTTTACAAATATTATTTTATTATAAACATATCATCAGTTTTTAAAGATCCAAAACTAATTAAATCTAGAGATAAGATGACTAAAGTTTGAAATAAAATTATCCAAAAATAATTGGACATGTTTTGGATATTGTTTTAATATTTATATGCTTATTTTTCTAAATAATTTATTAATGAGGTAAATACTGCATCATTATTGTGTCATAAATAATTTAATTTATTTGATGTCTAAAAATTATAAAATAAATACCATAATATAGGAAATATTTTTATATTTTTAAATAATATTTATAGTCTAAGATATAACTTATATAACACCATGTAAAAATTTATTTACAAAAAGATATTTTTTTCATTTTTTATTTTACTTTAAGTTCATTATAATAAAGTATTATTATCACTCCCAGGTGGCTCCATGGGGTATCAAAATAGATCCAAAGATCCCCATGGTCATAAATGACACAAAAATAAGGTTAAGACATGTTTTATGTTAATATTTTATTATTATAATATTCTTTTTACCTTGAATTACTCTATTTACCTTTAACCACGGTAAATATAAATCAAAAGGTACTATTCAAAAAAAGTTATTTTCATCTTATTGAACAAAATTTTACTTAATAATAAAAACCAGGTATGTAGAATATTATAAATTTAATCCATAGAAGCTGTAAAATATCATTTAAATTAAAATGATTATTTTTTAACTACTACTTAGTGGTTTCACTATTAAACAAAAATTGATGTTTTTCAGAAAACTCCCAAAAAATCAGCCTAAGATATATTTGATATTAAAAATTAAAAACTGATTCCTATTTAACCAAATTCAAAACATATAAGTTGAATTAATTAATTTAAAATTAATTCTTGTTATCAAAACAAATATCATGTTTTTATGAAATAATAACTATCAAAAGATAAAAACTTGTTTATGTCTATTTTCAAAGTGAAATTAATTCCATTGACGAACATTATATTAAATAGTAAAAATATAATCTAATTAAACTTTTAAACCATTTAATAATATAATATAACCATATTAATAAGTTATATTAAAAGGCCCTTTTGAATAAAAATACAGTAATTTTCACTATTTATTAAAAAATGAACTTTATCAGAAAAATAAAAAAATTTACCTAATGTAAATTTAGATGCCCCGATTCTAAATAAAAATTTCACTTGGTCAAATATAACATATAAAAGTGACCAAAACTAGATTTAAATAGGGTTATCCATCAAAAGGTGGTAAATCGGCCTTTTAGTGAATATTAGAGTATTTATACTTAAAAATAGATTAATTCATAATTTAAGCCTCTAACTTTTATTGGAACAATGTAAAAACATTTAAAAAATTTGTATAATCATATTAGAGTTAGTACTATTCCTTTTCGACAATAAAAGAGCTAGGCGTTAACTACCATTTAAAATAAAAATATTATATTATTATCGTGCAACATAATATATCAATGAAAGTTGTTACTGTGTATTGGGTACTCCATCGAACATAGCAACCCATTTAAAGTAAAGTTAATATTTAATTCACAAATAATAATTATCATTTAAAATATATTATTATTTATTTACCTAGGATGTTACATCCTTCCCCCTTTTTTGAATTGCGTCCTCACAATTTTATTCACTTATCAAATAAGTGGGGGTATTTATCCCTGATAGAATTTTCGTATTCCCACGTTGACTCTTTAACCATTTGGTTTTCTCACAAGAAAATTACCTGGTGAATTCCCTTATTCCACAACACTTGCTCTCTATGGGCAATAATCTGGATTCGTTGTTCCTCATAAGAGATATTCTCTTCCAACTGAACTACCTATGGACTTAAAACATGAGATGGATCTGGCATATAATTTCTTAACATTGAAACATGAAAAACATTGTGTACCTGGGAAAAACATGGAGGTAAAGCCATTCTATACACAATTGACCAGCTTTCTCTAGGATTTCATAAGATCCAATGAACCTGATAATCAGATTTACCTTCTTACCAAAACCCATCACACATTTCTATGAAGAAACATTGAGAAATACATGATCACCTACCTCAAAGGATAGATTTGTCCCATGATTATCCACATAACGTTTCTGCATGTTCCAAGCTGTTCTCATGTTCTTCTAAATCAACTGAACCTTTTCTTCCATCTCTTCTACCAATTCTGGTCCCATCAGCTTTCTTTCACCTACTTCATATCAAAACGATAGAGTTAGACAACACTTTCTATATAAAGACCAATTGGAGCCATCTATATATTGGAATGAAAACTGTTATTATAGGAAAATTCAACCAATGAAATATGTTGGTCCCAACATCCCTGGTAATCCAGTGAACAAGAACGTAGTATATCCTCCATGGTCTAAATTGTTTGTTCTGACTGTCCATCTGAATGCATATGAAAAGCTATAAAAAATTTAATTAAGTACCCAACAACTTCTAAAGGCCTTTCCAAAAGTTAGAAATAACCTAGAATCATGATCAGATTCAATGGAGAGGGTAACTCTGTGAAACCTGACTGTCTCTTTAACATACAACCTATAAAGTTGATCTAGAGACAAATTATCTCAAAGAGGAAGGATATTAGAAGATTTAGTAAACCGATCAACAATAACTCAGATTTCATTTTTACCTCGAGATGTCTTTGGTAATCCCACAATGAAGTCTATGGATATATTTTCCCATTTCCACTCTAGCACAATTAAAGACTAAATAATCCCTTTAAATAACTGTAGCTCTACTTTAACCTACTGACAAGTCAAACACTACATAGTAAAATATGAAATATCTCCTTCAATTCCATTCTACCAATAATACTCTTGAAGATCTCTATACATCATAGAACTTCCATGATGAATTAAAAATGGGGAACTATGAGCTTCACATAACAACTAATTCTTCATCTTTGGATCAAAAGGCACACATAGTCTCTTCCCAAACATCAAAACATAGTCATTATCAACGTTAAATTCCATCAAATTATCATTCTAAACCATCATTACCTTTTTCTATAAATCATTGTCTTTCTTCTATTCTTTCTTAATTCTATCTGATATAGATTATTTTGCTAACACCTGTAACAAAACGGAAGAATTTCCTACACCGACAAATTATATGACAAAGATTATCAAATCAAAAACCAAAGGATATTATTCCAAATGTGGCATTGTTAAAGAAGTATTACATTTTCGACTCAAAGCATTATCCACATTATTTTCTTTTCTGAGATGTTAAAGGATCATGCAATCATAATCCTTCAATAATTACAACCATCTCCATTGTCTCATGTTCAATTATTTTTGGGTGAATATATACTTCAAAACATTGTAGTCAGTATATATTTCAAATATTACTCCATACAAATGATGCATCCAAAATTTTAAAGACAAAAACAGCAGCAGCTAATTCCAAATCATGTGTAGGGTAATTTAACTCGTGAGATTTCAACTGACGTGAAGTGTAAGAAATTACATGATCATTATTCATAAGGACATATCCAAGTCTTTTCAATGAAGAAACACTATAAATAAAAAAGTCACCATTTCTGGAAGGCAATGCCAAAACTAGATTATTCACCAATGTTCGTTTCAATTCCAGAAAACAGTCATCACATTATTTTGTCCAAAGGAATATTAAACCTTTTTGAGTTAACATAGTAAATGGGATTGGTAACCGTACAAAATTCTTAACAAATCAACATTAATATCCTTCCAAACCAAGAAAACTACGAATTTCAGTTATATTTGTGGGTCTTGGTCATTCATCATAAACTTTTGTTTTATACGGATCAAGATTTATGCCATTTTTTGAAACAATGTGACCAAGGAAAGAAACTTTTCGTAACAAAAACTCACACTTGCTGAATTTCCCAAATTGTTTCTTTTCTTTTATAGTTTGAAATTGAACCCTTATATGACTTTTATGTTCCTCTTTACTTTTGGAATAAATTAAAATATCATCAATGAACACAGCCACAAACATATCCAAGAACTCACGGAAAATTATATTCATAATATCCATGAATACATCAGGTGCATTGGTTAAACCAAAAGTCATAACTACAAATTCATAATGACAATATCTAGTACGAAATGTGGTCTTTAGAATGTCTTATTCCTTTACATTAAAATGACGGTAACCTGACCTCAAATCCATCATCGAAAAATACTGAGCTCCCTGGATCCGATTAAACAAATCCTCGATATGAGGAAAATGATACGTGTTCTTAAAAGTGATGTTATTCAATGCTCTATATACAATGAAAAATCTAATTGAATCGTCTTTATTTTTAACAAAAAAGACATGAGAACCCTGGGGAGATGTACGAAGTCGAATGAAACTTTTATCTAATAACTCATGCAATTGCTTCTTTAACTCTAAAAGATCTATTTGAGTCATTCAATAAGGGGGTTTTGAAATTTTCTTATCATCAGGAACTAAGTCAAAGGTAAATTAAACTTCCCTCTCCAGTATAATTCCAGGAAATTCATCAGGAAAAACATCAAGGTACTCATTTTCCACTGGCACATAATTAATCTAAATAGTTCCTTTGTTTTCAACAATATGTGCAAGGAAACATTCATTTCCATCTTTTACAAGTTTCTCAGCATTCTGATATGTTATTAAAAGTAAGGGTTCATTCTTGTACACAAACTGAAAATCATTTTGAAAAAAAAAACATCTTTAGTTGTACAGTCAATCTTATCATGATAAATAGAAATTCAATCCATACCCAAAATAACATCAAACTCTATTAGAGTAAAAAAATAAGGTTTTCAGGTAGATTCTTTTTGCACACAAGGATATGAAGGTTATTAAAATACTTTTAGTCTCAATATTCCCCCCATATGTGTTTGCCATAAGTTCCATATGCATATCATGAGAAGGAATTCCCAATTTACTAAAACAATTCTCAGAAATGAAAGAGCGTGTAGACCATAAATCAAACAACACATTAGCATAATCCTAACACACAAACAGTGTACCTGATACTACATCATTTGATAGACCAACATCTACTAAAGTAGTTACAAAGGATTTCCCTACCCCTTTCTACATGTAGTCTGGATGATTTCTCTCGGTTGAGTTCTTCTATGGACACTCATTTTCATAATAACCCATTTCATTACTTTTAAAACATTTTACTGATTGTAAATCATATTTTGTCTTACCATTAACTTCATATTTTTCAGTGCAATTACGAGCCTTGTGTCTCATTTTTCCACATTAGTATCACTTACCAGAATTCAAAAGACAATCCCTATCATGTATTTTACCATAATTTTCACAAAATGAAGACTTAAGTTTCTTACCAAATGATTTTTCTTAAGAGTTCTTCCCTTTTTACTTACAACTCGACCTCTTATTCTGTTTTTTAAAGAACACGTTATCATCAGAATACTTCATTTCCACCTTCTTCGTACAACAAAAATGTTTTTGATAACTTTTTAATTCAGGAGAAGCTAGATCCATTCGATACTTTGGATTTAATCCTGGGTAAAAATTAATGATTTTACTATTAAGGTTTTGTATGATATTTGGTGCATACCTTACCAGTTGGGGGAATTTTTCTTTATAAGCATCCACTAACTCATCCACCTGGCTCAATTATAGGAATTTGTTTCTATACTAAGAAGAACCACCTTAGGAAAATAATTCTCAAGGAACATACCTTTGAATTCATCCCAACAAAGCTGCCCTATTTCCACTATGAGAAACCATTCTGAACATAGAAATATATTGGGTGAAGCATCATGGTAATCTGTAAATGTTATATCATTTTACTCTTATCATAAAAATATGTATGGACATTAATTTAACAATATCCTAACTTCTAAAGTAATCTATACCGATCTCTGATACAAACTATAAGGACTCAGACTTAAACCTTACATATTCTTGAAATAAATGGATAATTCACATTAAGATATTTTCAGGAATAGAGTTTTAGATAATTAGGTCATAAAACATATAAAACAACATGAATATTACATGAAAACAATTTTACTTAGTATCCATTTTTTCATAAAATAAAAACTCTTGAAAAAAATGGTCATGTATACTTCCATGTTTTGGATAGCTAGACTGTTCCATGATCCCATCCTTGACCCTAATCATCTTGAAGTCCTGGGAAAAAAAATTCAAAACTTGGGATGTTCCTAAAAATCTTAGTAAGGGTCATAAAATAGAAATGAAATCATTAGTCCATCAACACATAAAAAACGTCACCTATTTTACTTACCTCATGAAAACATGAGATTTATGAATAACACATAGTAATCACAAATCATAAAGTTACTTATGTAATTCATATCATACATACATTTTAGCTATCACAGCTACAAAAGGTGTTACATTGGAATACCCATCACTTTATATTCCATAAATTTCTTAGAAGAAACATTCAAGTTTACCTCTGGCACATTACCGAATGCACTGGAGATCTATCTCAGGATCACCCTCACTTGGTTTATCACGGAACCACCCATACACGTAAATAATGCCCAAGAACCATAACATATTCATAACACATAAAAAACATAATGGATAAATGAAATTTCTAAATTTCAATCACAATATATAATTTAAATATATTAATTTAAAGAATCCATTATCAAAACCATTTTCAATAAAAAAAATATGTAAAAGAGTATATAATATTTATTTTCCTTAAAAAACACTACGTCTTGTTAAGGAATCCAAAGATCAAATAATACTTGTGGCGGCGGAAAGGTTGTCGTACTACTTAAGTCAAAATGAAAGGTTATTTTTTGTATTTTAGTAAATCAAATTTTATAAAAAGTTTCCCTTTGAATGAAATGGAATGTGAAAGGTTTTTTTTAACACTGTATAAAAGAAAGTCGTGTAGAAAACAAAATAATCCTCAACGAAAGTAAATTGAGACGAAGTCCCTTACCTCATGTCTGGCTTGACCTGTTCGTTCTTTATTTTCCTGAATAATAAACTAAAGTAAATTTATATTTTCTTAAGAAGCTATTCCATGTTTATTATTCCTTTTATATCACTTATTACCATTTTATAAACATTATATAATCATTTATGTTAATAATGTTTGTTTTGTCAATAGTTGGTACTTGAGTAAAAAATGAACACCTTATCATTACAAGTTGTCCATGTAGTCAATAGTCCATTATATCTAGAATGATATTCATGATTTAGATACAATATAAATCAAATATATCTAGTATATATGTGTATTTATAACATTATATAACATTTTGGAGATAAGAAATGAAATACACCGTTCTTGGAGATGGTAAACCGTGCGTACGCATGAACGCTACTTTCATTTCTATTTCGTAATTTAATGGAATTAAAACATAATTATACATATGTATATTATAATTAAAGTATAATATCATATATAATATCAATAACTCTATCCTTTATATGTCTCAAAGATGGCATTAATGAGTCATATCACTTTGACAGGGTGGTAGTCTGCACTTCTTCAAATGAAATTATCGCGTTTACCCGTATTAGAAACCATAAAGGTATAAAATAAAAGAAAATTACAGAAGCATAAAGAAAACATAAACATGATATATATCATATATAAATATAGTTTCATATTAATATCCACCATGAGAGGTGGTAGTAGATAATTGAACAATCATTGTTTTGTGAGGTGTTAGTTTTCCATTCACAGAAACAGTATGTTTTTCACCCATTAGTTGGAGGTGTGTGTAAGTGTAGTTCGAATCCTTCTCATAAAAAAATTATTGTATATTCAGGATACTGCTGTTGTTCTAAAAAAATGTAATAAAAATCAATTAGGGTTTTTAGAAGTAAAATAAAATAAAAGAAGTTAAAAGAAATTGTAACCTTTAATTTGGGTGACTCTCTTTGGTTTGAACCAAAAGGACTTCTTGAGGTGCCTTATGCCTAATGTGAGACTTCTAGGAGGAGGATAATGATATTTATAGATTATGTGTGTATTTTTTAGATGAGACAATGTAATTGACAGGTGTGAGTAATGAGTTAGAAGTGGGAGCTTTTTATAAGGGGGAGGAGGGGATCTTTAGGAATGTTTGAAAATATTATTTTCTTATAAACTTATCATCAGTATCTAAAGATACAAAACTGATTAAAGTTAAATATAATATGAAAAAAGTTTTAAATAAAATAATCTAAAAAATATTGGACAAGTTTTGGATATTTTTTTAATATTTATAATCTTATTTATATAAACTATTTATTAATGAGGTTAATACTGCATCATTATTGGGTCATAAATAATTTAATTTATTTGATGTCTAAAAATTATAAAATAAATAAAATAATTTTTTAAATAATTTTATCATTCCATATAATATATATAGTCAAAATTATATCTTATATAACCCCCTGTAAAAATTGATATACTAATAGATATTTGTTTATGTCATTTTGGCCTTTATGTTAATTAAAATAAAGTGTCATTATTAGTCCCAAGTGGCTTCATGGGGTCTCCAAATAGACCCAAATATGCACGTAGTTGTAAATCACTCAACCAATAAGTTTAGGATAAGTTTTAAGGAAATTTTGTATTATTATAATGTTTTTTACATTTAATTACACTATTTACTTTTAATCGCGGTAAATATAAGTCAAAAGTTACTATTCAACAAATATTATTTTCACCTTATTGAACAACAATATACATAATAATAACAACCATGTATGTAGGATTTTATAAATTCAATCCACAGAAGTGGTAGAAAATCATATGAATGAAAATGTCAGTTGTTAACTACTACTTAGTGGTTTAACAATTCATCAAAAATTGATTTTTTTCAGAAAACTACCAAAACATTAGCCTAAGATATATTTGATATTTTGAATTCAAAAATTATTTCTATTTTAACAAATTCAAAACAGATAACTTTCATTAATTAATATAAAATTAATTCCTGTTATCAAAACAAATAGCATGTTTTTAACAAACAATAACTATCAAAAGATTGATACTCGTTTATGTCCAATTTCAAAGTGAAATTAATTTCGATGAACAAAATTGGATTAAATGGTAAAAATTTAATCTAATAACACTTTAAAACCAATAAAAAAGATAATATAACCATATAAATAAATTATATTAAAGGATGCTTTTGAATAAAAATACAGTATTTTTCACTATTCATTAAAAAATGAACATTATTAGAAAAATTCTAAAAAATTACCCAAAGTAAATTTTAATATCCCGATTATAAATAATAATTTTATTTTGTCAAATAGAACATATAGAAGTGACCAAAACTACATTTAAATAGGTTTTTTCATCAAAAGGTGGTAAATCGACTTTTTAGTGAATATTAGAGTATTGATGCTTACAATTAGAGCCAATCATATGTTAAGCCTCTAACTTTTCTTGGATAAATGTAAAAACATTTAAAAACATTTATAATCATATTATAGTGAGTTCTATTCATTCCTGCCAATACAAAGGCTAGGCGTTAGCAACCATTTAAAATAATAATATTATATTATTTGTCCACAATGTAAGATTTCAAAGAAACCTATTGTTGTGTATCATGTACACCATAGAACATAGAAACCCTATTAAGGTATAGTTAGTATTTAATTCACAAATATGAATAATCATGGAAAATGTATTATTCTTTATTTACCTATGATGGTATAATTGTATTCCCTCACAATTGATATTTCATCAAGTTTTATGTTTTCCTTTAATTAAAAAATTTGGTTCAGTTGTGATTCTTCCCTGGGATTCAGCACCAACATCATTAGTGGATTCTTAAAAATATATTCATGATCATCCTTGAATTTCTAGAGGGAAATGTGATGTTTTAAAATATGACAAAATATTTTCATTTCCTGATTACTGATGTGTGATCTATATAAAAGAACCAATCCATGGCCAGTATATAGTCTAATTTTACCATGGAAAGTATTAAAATACTCTCTGGAATAATATTACCACATACACCAACAGTATATTATTTTAACACATGGGTTTCAATGATTTCACCACTATGGGTACTTACAGATATCTCTACTTCAAGGTATAGGGGATTCGATTCAATAATTCTAGAAAATGTGTTGGATATTAAGGAATGTGTAGAACCAGAATAAAATAAGAATAATTACATAATTGAGTTAATATTATGTTTAACATGAACAAATTCATTTTCTTTCTCTACATTTGTATTAGTGATGGAAAAATCATTCCCTTTCCACGTTTTATTTTTTTTGTTGATGTTGGTTACCCTCAAGGATTTTAGGTGTAGTGAACTCGCTTATAGAAATCTTTCCCCCTACAATTAATGCATTAAACCATGGGTGGTTCTCTCCCTTTATCCATCACATTTTCCAGATTCTTCATTTCCATTTCAAAATCGTGATTATTATGTCATTCTCTCCCAAACATGATGAATTTCCCTATCCCTTTTAAGAAATTCCCATAATTCTTCAATCCACATTTTTGACATTGGGTGGTTGGATCCACTAGCATACTATTATCATTTTACCCATTAGTTTGAAACTCTATTAATTTCCTCTAATATCTATAAATATGGTATCATTCTTCAAAATCCATATCTACTTTGAAATCCCATCGAACCACCTCCTCATAAATATCATAGGCTTCGAAATATAGAACATTTTTAAGGTGTGGTTTTATACCACCAGAGAATCTATCTTTTTCACTATAATTATTTATAAAAAAACATGAGGCATATATTGTAAGAATGGTGATTCTTTCTTCATAATATGTGATACATTAACCTTCTTTTTACTCCATCTCTATAAACTCCCTGTCCTTTTTCTTGAAGTGTTTTAATGAAATATGACATAATAAATATTATATTAAACTCTTTCCACTCCATATATTTTATTTTATCCTTCGACATGGTGTTATTTATCAATTCCCACAGTTGATCAATATCTAAATCTAATAGATAGATGGAAATGGTCATCTTCTCCTTCTCAGAATTGTTGAGTATAGAAAAAAAATGTCTCCGTTCTGTTGACCCATTGTTCTACGACTAGAGAATTATAATGTCCTCTAAAATACTATTGTTATTTCTAAATAAACGTTTAAATTGAAATATTATCATTATTGGGTGAAGGAAGAGGTTTCACATTGTAAAAATGTTTATTTATATCCTAATAAATATGGGTAATCCTTAAAAAAATCTTGTAACTCCATCTCATAATGAATTGGGGATGTCGTTCAGGTAATCATTGAATTATTCCTTCACAAGATTTGTTTTAATGCATTCAATTAGTTCCCACCATAGTCTATAAAAAAGGGTTTGAAAAAAAATTAGTCAAAAAATCATTAATAAATAATTTAATATTTTCCACAATTACCTCTATAGGCATATCTTTTGGGATCCCTATGTTTATTATTTTTCTAAAACAAATCATATTATATGTCTACATATATATAGTTTTAGCCTATGTGTTTTCACTAATATTCTCAAATCTGATTTCCAAATTAAAATAAATGGTGTTATGACACCAACAATAGAAACCCTAAATTTTTTACATGACTTTTACATCATATTACGACAAATAATATAAAAGTTTTATAATCTATAATCCAAGGGTTTAAAATAATCGATAAATGGGGACCATGCATCACTTAATAATAAAAAAACAAAAAATAATTTAAAATATTCATGTTTATCCTTAAAAATCTAATGTTCTCTTTATAAAATGTAGTATGTTAAGGATATACATCAAGGAAATGAGTAATATAAAAATACTAGTAAGCGGATGAATAAAAATGCGAGTCAATAAAAAATTATTTAGAATTATCATACTCACCATAACATAAGTATAATATCACCATCATATCATAAATGTAAGCATTAGATTAATTCATGGGAAATAAAAATTCATAAAAATGAAATATCATGTCTTATTAGTAAAATACCTCATATAATTGTAAAATAATCTAGCATCATGTTCATCCATATCATAATTTCATAATCTTATCATCATCGTTGTGAAAAAAATAAATCATCATGTTTATGTACAATACACATTATCTCATTAGATACATCACTCTACCTGATGAAGTAATGGGCTATATTATTTCGATCCCACAAATCATATGATAACCGTTACATAATCCTGCATGCTGAATAGATTATATAACATTAATAGTCATAAAATATCTAATGGAATCGAATTAATTTCAAAATAATTTCATAAACAATATATTAAGAATTAAAAATCGAGGTTCCTAAATGATTAATGGGAAAAAATACTTTGTAAAAGAATCATCAATCTTGATTTAAGAGCACACAACCATAGGAGGTGTCCACATGTGTTTTTTTATAGAATATTTCTTTTAAAAATTATTTATAATTTTCCTAATCCAAGTCGTAAAAATGAGTAATAAAAATGAAAAAATGAGAATAATGACATTATATTTAAATAACTATAAATGAATTTCCATACTGAAATTTGGCATGAAATATTTATAAACCAAAGAAAGGGTTTTGGGTTAGAGAATCCCCTTACATTGTGTATTCATTCATTGTTCACTTTCACTTAATGTAAGGACCCGACCTTAAACATTTCATATTCTTGAATTATGTTAATAATTCACATTGAGTATATTTTCAGGTTTAGATATTGTGACAATTAGGTCATAAAAAATACATAACAACTTGATTATTACATATAGACACATCTACCTAGTTTGCATTTTTTTCACAAAATAGTAAATCTTGAAAAAAAGAGTCATGTCTATTTACATGTTTTAGACATCACGACTTTTCCTTGATCCAATCCATGACCTTATTCCACTTCATGTCCTGTGAAAAAAATTTCAAATACATGGGATGAGCATAAAAAAGCTCAGTATGGGATACACAAAAAAGGAAAACTGTTAGTTTTTTTAAAACTTCAAGAAAACCATGAATACTATGTCATAAGTAATACTTTTCACCATTATGATGTAGTAAATATTCTCCACTGAATAAAATATCATTTCTTACCATTTATTAACCAAAATATAACCATAAAACCCATATAAAGAACATATAAAAAATAAAGGTAAATTGGGGCATAAACAAACATAAATGAAATAACCATATGGTCGACTTCCACACAAATCACTAAGTTGAATAGCCATACATCCGACTTCCAAACCCAATGCATTGGAGGTTATAACATTACCACCCGTCTTGGTTTATCATGGCACTGCTGATCATTTGGTTTATCACGTAACCACCTATGAAATTTTCATGAACTATTATAAAATCATAAAACATAAAATATTGCAAATATAAACATTTCACTAATAACATTTCCCCATTTCAATCATAATATATTATTTCAAGATATTGACATAATCAATGCTTTATCAAACCATTTTCAAAACCATTTAAAACATTTAATAAAGATACTTTTGAATCAAAGTGTTCCATACCACTTTGAAGCTTTTAAAAGAATTAAAATATTAAAATATTAATTTCTATATAAATAAATACTAATACCCATGTTGAAAACACGGAAATCAATGAGAAATATTTAGATGAATAAATCATTAAAACAATATTTTAGTTAACGAGTTCTTAATCAAATGAAATATTCTTTAATACAAATAATTGAGGAATAAAATTCAAGAAAAATAGTATAATATCACGAGAATAAATGTATTAATGATATAATATGCCAAAGGATAGTATATACACCATATAAAAGTGAATTGATGTATAACAACATTGAAGTCTCCATAGAATGTAATTTTAGAAGAAATCCCTTATAAAGATGGTATACTTGGATTAAAGATAAATCAATTACATAATTATGTGTGAAAAATATAAATACACTCAATATTATTGGATATTCAGTGTAAATCGATCAGAGAAAATTCACACATGTTCTTTTTAGGAGAAAACAAATGACTTGTATGGTTAACTCAATGAATGGAAATTGAGTTAAAATTACTCTTATCAAGTTCATATTGATGACTTGAGAATTTATCAATGGAGTTATTATGTGTAACAAATTTATATTTTCACAAAGGGGTGTGTAAATTACAACATAAATAAATAAACATTGATTCCACACATAATCAGAGCATGACATAATTATGAATTAGAGGATTAACCCATGGAATGAAATTTGGGATAAAAAGTTCCTTTACCAATTTGGTAACATACGAAACATACACCACATGAAAGAAAAATCATTCAATGAAGATGTAAATACCCATAAATAAATTTATATTAAATAAAGAATACAAATCATGGAAAGTACATAAACCACACAAAGGAAATACTGACAAATATAACATGAATCTCGCGAGAATAAAAGTGAGATAATAAATCCCTTATCATGTTGTAATCAATCTAGTAGTATAACCAAAAGTTAATAACCACCAAATGAACCAAATAATACAACGAATATATAGAGAATTGTGATAATATATTTCAAATGGAAGTACACAATAAACCACATGCAATAAATAAGCAGTGAACAATGAAAATATCATGGAATTAAAAGTAAGATAAAAAACCCCTTACCTCGTGTCCGACTTGACTTGTTTGTTCCTTTTTCATCCTGAATAATAAACTAATGTTAATTTATACATTTTTAAGAACCTTTTTTACTTTTATTATTCTTTTTATATCACTTATTACCATGTTATAAACATTACTCAATCTTTTAAGTTAATAATGGTCGTTTGGTCGATATTTGGTACTTGGGTCAAAATGGACTTCTTATAATTACAAGTCATCCTTGAGGTCAATATTCCATTATCTATAAAATGATATTTAGGATTTAGATATCATATATATCACATAAATCCAGTTTATATATGTATTTATAACATTACATAACATTTAGAGGTAAGAAATGAAATGCCCCGTTCATGGAGACGGTAAGTCGTACGCACGCATGGATGCTACTATCATCTATATTCTATATCTTAATAGAATTAATAAATTAAGATAATTAGGTGTGTTATAACTCAAGAATAATATTATATATAATATTGTTAACTCTATTATTTATAAATCCCACATATGGCATTAATGAGTCATATCACATGGAGGGGGTGGTAGTCTACACTTCCTCAAATGAAATTATCACGTTCACCCATAATGGAAGCCATAAAGGTATGCTATAAATGGAATGTAAAGAATCATAGAAACAATATAATTATAATATATATCATATATAGATATAGTTTTAACATAATTTCCACCATGAGAGGTGGTTGGAGATATTTGAACAGTCATTGTTTCGTGAGGGAGTAGTTTGTCGTCCACAGAAACAGTATGTTCTTTACCCATTAGACGGAGGTGTGTGTAAGAGTTGTTCGAATAGTTCTCCAACAAATAACCTATTAAATTTATAATACTGTATTTTTTATAAGATAAAGGAATAAATAGAGTTTATGGGGTTGGATAAGTAAAATAAAACAAAATAAAACCAAATAATTTAAGAGAAACCATTACCTTTAATGCAGGTAACTCCCTTTGGTTTGAACCAAAAGGACTTCTTAAAGTCTCTTATACTTATGTTAAGTCTTCTAGGTGTAATATATGGATCTTGATAGATTTTTTGGGCACATTTTGGATGATCCAAGGGTCTTGTGAAGTGTGAGTAATGGGTTAGAGGATAGGGCATTTTATAAGGGGGAAGAGGGGCTCTTTGGAATAGTGTGAAAATATTATTTTATTATATAATAATTTTCTGTTTCTAAATGTCCAAAAATTGTTAAAGTCGAATATAGGATGACTCATGGTCGAAATAAAATCATACTATAATAATTGTATAGGTATTGGATATTATTTTTATCGTTATAATTTTATTTATTTAAATCATTTATTAATGAGGTTAACATTCCATCATTATTGTGTCATAAATAATTTTATATATTTGATGTCTACAATTTATAAAACAAATAACATGATGTAGGAAGTCATTTTATCTGTATAAATAATATTTATAGTCAAAAGGATAAGTTATATACTGTAATTAAAAATTAATTTACTAAAATATATTTGTTTTGACATTTTTGTCTTATTTTAAGTTAACTAAAATAAAGTGTCATTATCACTCCCATGTTTCCCCATGGGTTCCCAAAATCAACCCAAGGATCCTCATGGTTAGAAGGGTATCAAAAAATAAGATTTTGACCCATGTTAGGGTAATTTTATATTATTATACTAATATTTTTTACCCCTATTTACAAGATTTACCCTTTAACCATGGTATATAAAATATTTACTCATGTAAATATTCATAATGTCTAAATATAAAAGTTACCTATTTTTAAAATATGGACTTCCATATTCTAAATAAGGAATCCATTTTTTCAAATTCAAAATACATATGTGGAAGAAATTAATTTAAAATTAATTTCCACTGTTAAAACAAAAAGCATCTTTTTATGAAATATTAACTATCAAATGATAGATACTTGTTTATGTCTAATTTTAAAGAGAAATTTATTCCAATGACCAAAATTAGATTAAATGGTAAAAATATAATCTAATTACACTTTAAAACCAATTAAAAAATAATACAATCATATAAATAAATTATATAAAATGGCTTTTTTGAATTAAAATACGTTATTTTCCACTATTCATTAAAAAATGAATTTTATCCGAACTATACCAATCATTTTCCCAAAGTAAATTTGGATATACCAATTATAAATAAAAATTTTATTTGGTCAAATTGAACATATAAAAGTGGCCAAAACTAGATATATTGTAGGTTCTCATGAAAATGCTGTAAATCAACCTTTTAAAGTAAATTATGCTTAAAATTAGAATCATTCACATTTTAAGACTTTATCTTTCTTTGGATAAATGTAAAAAAATTAATAAACATGTATAATCATATTTTAGTTTGTTCTGTTCATTCCTACCAATACAACGGATATGCGCTAACGACCATTTAAAATATTATTATTATATTATTATTGTGCAACGTAAGATTTCAACTAAACTCGTTGTTGCGTATCTCGTACGCTATCGAACAAATAAACCATTTTAAGGAAAAATTAGTATTTAATATGAAAATATTAATAAATATAAAAATTTCATATTTCTTTATTTACATATGATGTTACATCCTTCCCCCCTTTGGGGAATTGTGTACTCACAATTTTAAAATTTGTCTTAGAAACATCATTGAAAGCCCCACATCCAAAAATAGTCTGTAAAACTATCACTTTAAAAGAAATAAATAGATGTACAAAGGTAACCCGAGATATCCCATACAAGGATTATATGTAGGAAAACATGGATTTAGAAGAGAAATCAAACTGTCATGTTCTGATGGAGACTGATAGAAAACCTGATTAATAGAAAGTTACCCACTATAAAATCACAAACTTATGATGTGTTAAATGGTATTTGATTACCCAGTTAAAAACATAAACCAACATCCTTTTTGTTTTACGTTCCTTTTCATAATTTTGAATACTTTATTTACTTCATCGAATATGAACATAATTAAATATAATTACCTTCAAGTATAGTTTCATCCTTTAATAAATTTATACCAAAAACTAATAGCTTCTCTAAAGAATGATCATTCAAAAAGGCTTGGTCACATCAAAATCACAAGAATCATATTCTAGAGAATCACATAATCCAAAAAAGAAAAACTATATATTTCCCTTGACTTTAGACATTAACTAAAACCAAAATGTTTAGTATGATATCATATAATCCCCAAAAAGGATAATCCTTTATAAAAATAAGTACTATTGTTAATCTCCAAAATTCAACAAAAAGTACCCAATGTTTAAGAAAGGCCATTTAATACACAATTGTCCTTAAAATTATTCAAAATAATCCAAACTGAGATTGAAACCCAAAAATCATAAGGAGTTAATCACATAGTCTACCATATTAAATCGTAACATTTAACTTTGAAAACATAGACTACTCTTAAAGTCTCATACTGAATCACAATTAACCATGTCACATATTCACTATGATAGGTTAATCATTTCCATAAATAACCCAAATTTCTATATATCCAAAATAAAATAGATATTCTTCTAAAATACAATTTCAACCATTAATTATCAAATTTAATTCCATATTATTATATTTTTCTTAATCATAAAGTGTTTCCAAAACACATAATGTCTTCCAAAATCTCTTTTATCACTTAATCACCAAATCATTTTCTTATACTATGGATATCCATTTGATAAAACATAAGATCCCAAATCAACTTATTCTTGATCAATAAAATAATTTACCTAAAAAGAATATGTCATACTAACCAGGGACATCATATAGTCTAGTAGTAGGTGATAAATCACAATCACACTTTGGTTGTGGTTTCTATTCCCACAGCTTAGCCTGAAGTGATGGGTTTTCACATGGTCTATGTGTTGTCTTTTTTACAAAACTCAAAAATAACCCTAACATGTTTTAACCTCAATGGTTTCCTTATAACTCTCATTTTCATCCCAATTCATTATGATCTCAATATCTTAATTCTTGATTTCTTATATATATTTTCATTTTTTTATTTCACCACCATATGATAAAATAAAATGATCCCCAAAATAATGAACATCATACCTTGATCATGGTGTCTACATGGTGTCATTATCTTCAAGGTCCATGCATTGCAACAATGATTTAGATATACTTCAAAATCAGTTGATTCCTTCATCCAAATACACCTTTTACAACATTGTTCATATGGGTGTTCATACAAAAACAGTTTTGGAAAATAATCATGTGCGACATATACTTTCAAGACTTCTGATAAAACAAGATTTCAATAAAACAGTCGGACAGAATTTGAGTTGACAGATTCAATTAATGGTCCTTTTAAAATACTATAGGTATGTTCTAAGATAAAATATTGTAAAAGAAAATATATATAGGTTTTTCAAGGGTCTTCTTATTCAAAACCCTTTCCAAAATCATAATATGATTCAAAATCTTGTGATAAGGTAAAATATTTCAAAATGCCTTGATAATAGTTACTTTTCTAGAAAATATGAGGAAATTGTGAAAATATAATTTCTTTAATTACAACCCATGATCCACGATGATAACAAGGTATAGTTGAGGTGTTTTATATATCAAACAACTACTTTCAAGTGATTTGTTTTCTAGAAAAAGTTTCACAATCATCCGAACATAACTTCGCAATAATTATTGCAAGAAAGTCATGAGGAAGAGATAGAAAAGTCATTTGAGATCACCATCATTCCATCTATAACTGACATTCATCGATATAAAAATGTTATAAAACGATGATTTATCAGAAATTATAAACATAGGGACTAACCATGTGTCTAACAAAAATTCATAATCCCTAAAGTTGTCTAAACCGACCTCCAATACCAACTGTAGTGATCGAGCCTTAAACATTGCATATTCATGAATTAGGTTAATAATTAACATTGTAGATATTTTCAGGTTTTTAGATTTAGATAATTATATCATAAATAATATATAACAACTTGAATATTACATATAGACACATCTACAATGTTTCTACTTATTTCACAAAATAAAAATTATTGAAAAAATGATCCATGTCTAGTTCCATGTTTTAGACAGCATGGAATTTCCTTGATCTCATCCTTGACCCTATTCCAAATTATGTCTTATGAAAAACATTTCAAAAAATGGTATGAGCATAAAAAGATCAGTAAGGGATACAAAAAGAAAGAAAATTATTTTTTTTTAAACGACAAATAAACCATGCATACTTTGTCATAAGTAATACTTTTCACCTTTATAAAGTAGTAAATACTTTTCATTGAATAAAATAACATTACTTACCCTTTTATAACCAAAACCTTACCATAAAGACAATATAAAGAAAACATACCATATAAAGGTATCTTGGGACATAAATATACTTAAATGGAATAATTATGGTCAAATTCCACACATATCACTAAATAGAATAGCCATATGGTTGGCTTCCAAACCCAATGCATTGGTGGTTATAAATTAACCACCCATCCTGGTTTATCATAGCACCACCCGTCATTTGGTTTATCACGTTACCACCCGTCAAATGTCCAAGTACCATTATAAAATCCTAAAAAATAAAATATTGAAAATATAATAATTTCACTAATAATATTTCTACATTGAAATCATAATATATCATTTCAACACATTGACATAATAAATTCTTAATCAAACCATTTGAAACTCATTTAAAACATTTCATAAAGAGATTTTTTAATCAAAGTGTCGCATACCACATTGAATCATTTTATGGAATTAAATTTTTAAAAAATTAATGTCCATATAAATAAATACTAAAAACCCTTTTGAAAATATGGACATTAATGTGAAATGTTTATAAGAACAAATCATTAATATAATATTTTAGTTAAAGAGTTCTTAACAAAAATAAATATGCTTGAATACAAATAATTGTTGAATAAAATTCAATAAAAACTTTATAATATCATGATATTAAATGGATTCATGATATAAAATTCCAAAGTATATTAAATAGACCATATAAAATTGAATTGATGAATAACAACAGTGAAGTCTCAATGGAATGTAATTAGAGATGAAATCCCTTATAAACATGGTGTCCTTAGATTAAGGATATATTAATTACATAATTATGTGAGAAAAATATATATACAGTCAATATTATTTGATTTTTAATGTAAATATATCATAGGATATTCACACATGTTCTTTTTAGGACAAAACCAGTGACTATGATGTTTAACTTAATGAATGAAAATTGAGTAAAAATTACTCTTATCAAGTTCATATCGATGACTTGAGAATTTACCTATGGAGTGATTATGTGTCTCAAATGTATATCCACACAAAGGGGAGTGGAAATTAAACCATAAGTAAACAAATAGTTATTCCACACATAATCATATCATGAAATAATTATGAATTAGAATATTAATCCAAGGAATGAAATTTGTGTTAAAAATTTCCCTTCTCGAATTGGTAATATATGAAACACACACCAAATGAAAAAATAATCTTTAAATAAATATTTTAATACCCATAAATAAAATTATATTACACAAATAATACAAATCGTGGGCATTATATACACCAAAAATGGAAATAGTGACAAATATAGCATGAATCTCATGCTAATAAAAGTGAGATAAGAAATCCCTTACCACGTTGTTATCAACCAAGTCATATGACAAAAAGTTAATAACCACCAAATTAATCATATAATACCATGAATATACATAGAATAATGATAATATATATCAAATGGAAGTAAAAAATACACCACATGCAATAAAAAAGTGGCGAACAATGGAAATCTTATGGAATTAAATGTCAGATAAGAAACCCCTTACCTCCTGTCTGACATGACTTGTTTGTTCATTGTTCTTACTGAATAATAAAAAATAGTTATTTTATACATTATTAATAACCTATTTCATTTAATTATTATATTTATATCACTTATTAACTTTTTATAAACATTATGCATCAGTTAAGTTAATAATGGTCGTTTGGTCGAAATTTTGTACTTGAGTGAAAAATGAACTTCATATAATTACAAGCTGTCCTTGTGGTCAATATTAAACTATCTCCAGAATTATATTTATTATTTATATATAATATATATCATACATATCCAGTATATATATATATATATTTATAATATTACATAACATTTAGTGGTAAGAAATTAAATTCACCATTCATGGAGACGGTAATCCGTACATACGCATGAATGCTACTTTCATTTATATTTCATATTTTAATGGAATTAAAAAAAAATGATACATAGGTATAATATAATTACAGTATAATATCATATATAATATCATTAAATTAGTCATTTATACATACCACATATGGAATTAACGAGTCATATCACTTTGATTGGGTGGTAGTCTACACATCCCCAAATGAAATTATCGCATTTATCCATAATGAAAACCAAAAAGGTATGCTATAAATGAAAAGTAGAGAAAAATTGAAACAATATTAATATCATATATATCATATATAAATATAGTTCCATCATAACGTCCACCATGAGAGGTGGTAGTATCTATTTGAACAATCATCGTTTCGTGAGGTTGTAGTACGCCTTGCATAGAAACTGTATGTTCTTTTCCCATTAGATGGAGGTGTGTGAAATTGTAGTTCGAATAATTCTCATAAAAGAAACCTAGTATATTTATTATACTTTTTTTGTTATAAAATAAAATAATAAAAAGAGTTTATGGGGTTGTAGAATTAAAATAAAACAAAATAAAAAAAAGAATGTAATAGAAAATGTTACCTTTAATTCGGGTAACTCCCTTTGATTTGAACCAAAAGTACTTCTTGACGTGCCTTTTGCCTACGTTAAGGCTTCTAAATGGAATATATAGATATATCGATTTCTAAAGGTCCAATACATATTAAAGTCAAAGATAAGATGACTCATGGTCAAAATAAAATCATCCAGTAAGAATTGAACAGATAATGGATATTATTTTAATCTTTATAATCTTATTTATTTAAGTCATTTATTAATGAGGAAAACACAAGATCATTATTGTGTCATAAATAATTTATTTTATTTGATGTCTAAAAATAATAAAACAAATACCATGAAATTAGAAATAGTTTTAGATTTCAAAATAATATTTATTGTCAAAAATAAAACTTATATAACCATATGTGAAAATTAATTTACTAAAAGATATTTGTTTTTGTAATTTTTGTCTTTACTTTAAGTTAATTAAAATAATGTGTCATTATCACTCCCAAGTAGACCCACGGGGTACCAAAATCAACCTAAGGACGCTCATGGTCAGATTTGTATCAACCAATAAGATTAGGATACATGTTAGGGTAATTTTATATTATTATAGTAATATTTATTTACCCTTATTTACCAGATTTACCCTTTAACCATGGTAAATAAAATATTTACTTATGTAAAAATTTATAATGTCTGAAAATAAAAGTTACCTATTTAAAAAAATTATCCCTCCTAATTCCAAATATTGGATCCATTTTTTCAAATTCAAAACATGGAAGTGACATAAATTAATTTAAAATTAATTCTCGTTGTTTAAACAAAAAGCATGTTTTTAAGATATATTAACTATCAAAATATTGACACTTGTTTATGTCTAATTTCAAAGTAAAATTAATTTCAATGACCAAAATCGGATTTAATGGTAAAAATAAAATTTCGTTACACTTTAAAACTAATTAATAATAAAATAAAACCATATAAATAAATTATATTAAAAAGTAGTTTTGAAATTAAATACAGTATTTTATACTTTTGATTAAAAAAATAATTTTATCAAAAAAACTACAAAAAAAGTTCCCAAAGTAAATTTTTATATTCCAATAATAAATAACAATTTTATTTGGTCCAATAAAACATATAAAAATGAAAAAAAACTATATTTAATGAGGGTTATTCATTATAATGCAGTAAATCAACCTTTTAAATTAAAATATGCTTCAAATTAGATTCATTCACGCTTTATGCCTCTAAATTTTAGTTGATAAATGTAAAAACATTTAATAAACATGTATAAACATATTGTAGTTAGTTTGGTTCATTCCTTACAATACAATTGCTTTGAATTTAATACCATTTAAAATAATAATATTATATTATTATTGTGCAATGTATGATTTCAAAGAAACCTATTGTTGTGTATTGGTTACGTCATCGAACATAAAAATCCCTTTATGGTAATATTACTATATAATTACAAATATTAATAAATATAAAAAGTTCATATTTCTTTATTTACCTGGAATGTTACAAATAACATAATGTATAATAATAATAGATTCATTACATATATAATCAAGAACCTATTATACTTGTATTTTATTTATTATAAATGTATTATGTTCACTTATGGTAATTTTTTTGATAATTTTATTTTAATATATTCTTTGTAGGAGCATTTTTTCACGGTTTTATGTTCAATTTACTTGTATATAATTATATACGTTATTCTCAAATGGAAATAATTTTTTAGATTTGAAATTATATGATATTAAATTAATTACATAAGTCTAATTGGAAAAATAAATCATTTGGTTTTCTAGTATGAGATTTATTCATCTGATAAAACATTAATGATAAATGTTATGTTTATATTTTCTAGTTTATAGACCATAATTAAAAAGTTTCATTTTCTTTAATATTATGTTTATTAATTAGATCTATCACATTTTTAATGTTTTAATATATATATTAACATCATTTATAATAATAATAATGGTTTTTTTCCATATTTAATTGTGGTAATGGAAAATGAAAACCATTCATCAATGAAGGTAGTGAATTAAGACACAACAGATGTTATTTTCGTTTTTATAATAAAATGATAGGAGAATATATGATATGATGGATATTATGTTATAAAAATAAAATTATACTATATATATTTTATGGTAGTTATGATTCCTCATTGGATAGGTGATGTATGGAGGGGATACGAAAAAATTAAATTAAAAGAGATGGACTGAGGATCTTAGTAGAAAATGTTCTCTCCTTGAGAACCTCCTTAAGTTAAATGGGTTTAGAATTTTTTAGGCCGGTAGTTTTCAGAATTTAGAAATAGGATTCACAAGTGAATAAGGCAGAATTTATATAATCTATAATGCTTAAAAAGTTTGATGAGAACAGGTGGTGATGGGTGGTACTTATTAGGGCAGAGAGGGGTGTTTTTATTATTATATTCATTAGTTTATTTTTTTTCTCAATCCAATCAATACTGTTGGTTCCCATGACTAAAGATAGAAAATGGTTCATGATTGATTGAACCATTGAGTTCTTATATCAGACATTACTCAAAAACTAAAATATTTAACTTCTAATTTTAGATATCGTAAATTATTATATTTCACTATCAACCAAAAATTCAACTATTTTAGAAAAATAAAAAAATTCACCCTAAAAAATTTTCTATGTCTGAATTCAAGAAATATATTCTATTTTATGAGAAAAATAATAATTTAAAAACATGGTAAATTTAATTTCTAAATAAAATCATAATTTATTTAAAAATACCTATTTCTATATTTCAACCAGTTTTATGAAAATGTGATAAATAATTTATGCTCTCATAAAATTATGTTATACTTAAAATAACATAAAAAATAATAGATGAATCATTTTTGTAAAAACTATTATTTAAAATAATTATATTAATTAAAAAAATTTAAATACATGTTTACATTTTAATAAAATATCAACATTTAATTTAACATTATTGAAACATTTATTTACATATTGTATGATATAATTATATAATATGTTCATTTATAGGATGCCTAAATTTTATTTATAATTTCATAGGGAAGGTAACTATTCTATTGTCTAAATTACTATTCCAAATGCACATATTAAAATTCCAACGGCTAGGTTACTATTCTATTAGTATAGGTTCTTTAATTCTATAAATTAAATTTATTTCATTCATTATTTATAAGAATTTATTTTCTTTGGTTCTTTATGTGATGTATGCGTTTTATACTATATAATATAATTATATGAATAGAAATTACATTTAAAAAATTCAAGGTCACTATAATTTCTTTCTTCTATAAATTGACTCAAGGAAAAATAAATAAAAAATAAACATTATGAATAATTATTATATCTTATATAATAAAAAATTTCATTAAATATAAACTTATTCCAATCCATATACGTTGAATCAAAAATAAACCACATCACTTTAGGGAGGTGATATTCTACACGTACACCCAAGTGACATTATCATTTTCCCAAGGATTGAAAGGTAAGATGGTAAATATGGTATTTTATTTATATAAGAAACATTTTTTCAAAAATATAATATATAAACACTAATATAGAAATAATTACCATCCATTAAATATAGTGATGATAAATGAATTGTGTCTCTACATGGTGGATCCATTCCATACATATACAAGATGAAATATTTAATTCCTATTTGTCAAAATATAGGGCAGATTGTTTTGGTTTGATAAATCTCATATCATTTAAGTATATTTAGGAGATTAAATCTATTTTTTTATTAATGAAAATTATTTTATATGAGGTAAATGAAAAAAATAAATTGAATTTAGATGGGTAAAATGATTGTGTCTTATTTAGTAGGCCCTCATTAGATCCTTTTGTAAAGACCCATTAAGTAGTATTTTAAGAAGAATATCACCACTAATTCGTTTCTAAGGAAGATGATAATATAATTTTTTATTTTATATTTAAATTAGAAAGCTTTAGGTGGTGTAAATTTGAAAAATTATGGGTTTTATTTTGTAAATTGGAATGAGGAAACACTTGGAATTTAATAAAAAATTACAACATAATAATGTAATTATAATTATTTTATATATCGTTAAATTTCTAATTTCAGCTAAGATAAGTTATAAATATTGTTTGAATAAATGATTTAAAATTATTCAATTTCAAATATTACCCGTTTCAATTATTTTAACCTAGTAAAACATGTTTTAACCTTAATAGTATTAAAAAAATTTATTGTTTCTTCCATTCATTAAAACGAAAATGAATGTTGAATCAATAAAAAATTTCAATATATGATTCCGATTTTTTATTTCATTTAATAAAATTCAAATATTATAAGTCTCAAAATTTAAATAAAAAGCCAACACATAAATTATGACTAAATGTTGTATTCTTCAAAAATTGTTTTCTTAAATATAGATTTTTTACATCAAATCCAACTTAAAATATATTAAAATTAAATTAATTTTTTTATAAATTATATAAGTGATTTAATATTACCTTGATATCATTTTAATAAAATGTAACTATTAAAATTATTTAAATAGAAGATTATTTTCAAAAAAAAATTATTATTGTTTAGTTTTTATTGAAATGTCTATTTTCCCTGAAATTATAAATAACTCACCCAATGATAATTATGATATTTTTATGTCAAAAATTAAGTTTACATTTTAAAATAATTATTCTATAATTTTTATTTATTAGTTATACTATTTTATCTTAAAAAACATTTAAAAGAATTTTTGAGAAAAACATTTGAACAATATAATGGTTACTAATAGTTGATTAACTATTTATAAATAAATTTCATTAATCTAGAAAATCTATAAATTTTTATTAAAATGAGGTTATTGTTTTTAATTTAAGTATATTTTTATCTTGGATATAACGTCACATTTAATTATGGTTCATTTAGACTCGGGGATGCGTGTATCACAAAATATAAATGAATCGAAATTCATTAGAGGAAAAATATATCGTAAAATTGTATGTTGTTTTATTAGACCCGCATAAAATGAATTAAACCATAGTATGTTTTTAAATATTTTACAAATGAATAGGATATATCTATTTTAAAACATTTTTAGGTTCCTAAGTTGATTGATTGATTTTTAGATACCTCTAGTGAACTTTTTCTAGGTGAGTAGCCAAGTTCTATAGCACATTATCTCTATATTCCAAAATTTATACTCGTTTATATTCATTGGAAATATAATTTTACAGTGGTATAGTCTCTAAATTCAATACATATAATGGATCTTCTATGTACTTCTTTATAAAAGATGCACTGAACAAATCATGACCATTGAATAGTTTTTGTGGAAACATCATGCGATAAGACACTCTTTATTCAAATTTAAGAAACTTAAATGAACTAATATACCAAGGCATTATCATTCCTTTATTTTTGAATTTCAAAACCCACTTAAATGGGGAAGTCTATTAGAATACCATCTTATAATATTTCAATTTTATATTTCACTGATGATCATCAATATAACTTTTTTATCAACTTAAATCTACCATGATGTGAGACTAAATGAATCTAACTTTCTCTTTCATTTTCTCTATTGGATCTGGTCCTAATAGATTTCATTATCCTACTTCATCCATAAATATTCTAGTTTTTAAATTATTTTCATAGAGGTATTCATAAGTAGCTATCTAAATTATAATGTAATATCAAATTTGTATGGAAACTCAATAAAAGGGTTTTGTATCATTTCCCATGATATAATCATTAAGGTTTAGTGTTATTAAAAACATGGATACTCAATAAAATTATGTATAATATATTTGTATCATTTCCCCAAAATTTATTCACAACTATGACCATTCTTAGACATGTCATTCATAAATCCATTCGTCATATCCAAGGGAATGGAAATATAATAAATGGTGTGATTATATGTACAAAAAGGGTAATTATGGTAGATATCATAGATAACAAAAGTAAAACATTATTATAATGTTATGAAAATACGATTATAATGTTATAAACATAATATTGACTCATAGAATAAATCATGGTGGTTTATAAGTTATTAATCCTATAGAAATCAAACAATGTGGTGTATTGGGGAATAACATTGATATAAGACACTAGTTAGTGTTATAAATATATTCATAAAAAATAATATCCTTAGTAAAGTCTAATTTCCAATATTATACTAGTTTATTAGGTTCACTCCCCATTCAATCACATCTGTATATAAGACTCACTTCCAAAATTATAAAATTTTATTGTGTATATTACTAAACTATGATTTTTCCATATTATTATCCATATTCTCTCATGATATATCAAATTTTACCTAATTTGTTAGATCAGTAAATAATTTCTGGATCACCTATCACATAAATAAAATAAAATGTATTTTTTTTAAAAAAAAATATCATAAGAAATTCATCATTGAATAACCCTTGGAAAAGAAATTTGTTTTATAAACCTTTCATAAAATTGACCTTGTATAAATCATTGAAAGAGAATGGGTTTTTAAAAGGTTTCATTATAAAATTATTAAATCATGGGTAATAATTTCATCAATCACTCATAAGATAATATAAAAAAATTTAAAGAAATTTTTTTTAGAAAAAAGGGATATGAAATAAAATGGTTTTCTAGACAAAGAGGTAAATAAATCAGGTAGTCCTTAAAAACAAATTCATTATATTTATTAGTTTATTATAGAAAAATGAAAATAAAAAAATTCATGTGTACAAATAACCTTATGAGAAGCTAAATTAATGGAATTACAAAGAAATTGGTCATTAATGTTCATCATTGAAAACATAATAAAAATAATAAAAATATATTGTGATATTTTCAAATAAATCCATTAAAAAATTGATAGCATTATAATGAAATCTTAATAAAATAGAGAACTGAATATGGATATGATAAATCTAATAATTTTTTAGAAATAACCATAAAAAACTATTGTGTATCATTTACATCACATAAATGAAATGAGTGGTGAATATGGAATGCTTCCTATAAAAACAAAAGAGAGTATAAAATCTTTTACCGCAAGTATGAATTGCCATGATAGTTCCCAAAACTCATATATAATACTATTATATATATTATAATTCTATGAATGAATAACTAATATAATTATAACATCATATTTGATAAACTTTTAAAAGGAAATATGTCATTTCTCTTCTCTACACCAGTTTTATTCTTCTAGCTCAACCATTCCCCACTAAATATTCTTTACAACATCCCTATCCATGAATAACACATAATATTACATGAATATTCAAAGACATAACATTATAATCCATTCCATAATATTACCTTTTTATGTCATTGGAAACCTAGATATATAAAAACATCTTCATCATAAGAGATATACAACATAGGACACTAAGTTATTCATAACAAGAACCCTTCATGAACCTACCATATGTAAAAGCCTTTATTTATTATTTAGGTAAAGGAAACATTGGAAAAAGTGATCTCATATCAATTTAAATTAAATAAATGGATATGTAAATGATAATATGAGCACAACATAAGAAAAAGTGTATGAGAACATGAGTTTAAAAATTGAAAACTATAACCAACATACCATAGAATATAATCTAAATCATGGAAAATATAGTTGTACATCATAAGAAATTATTCATATTTTAATCCAATGAAACTATCAGTGATAGAATAACATCCACATAATATATATTACTTTTTCACACACAAAAGAAGATAAAATAATTTCCTTATCTAAGAATAATTACATAGACCACCTTATTGGATTGGTATAACTACCCATTCCATCATATCCTTATCCAAGTTTCACTTCTAATACTATCATACTGTACAGATTCCTATAATTAACTATGTATACTACCCATTGTATTCCTTATTATTTAATGATATATCCATCATTAAATAATTCCTTATAGGGATATATAATTTCATGACCACTAATCAAATTATAAATATTTTAATTATTTTTTCCATGACTTCTTATAAATAATTATAGGATAACTCTGGGAAATTAATTTTTTTCATAAATATTTCATCAAATAATTAAAACATAAAATGTGGGAAATGAGTTTAATAAAGGTTTCATCATATCATAATAACCATTGGGAAATAAATGACTTTCATAGAATCATCCTTTAATCATCATAATTATCAACCATCCAAATAAATAGTGGATGGTGTTGTTTGGTTATTTCCCTATTGAAATACAAATAACACCAAAATATTTTATGATATATGAAAATTCCTTAAAAATATTAGTGTAACATTTATAAAGTAAAATTAAGTCATCAATTTTAAGTATTATATTTAAAATCAAGGAATTATCAAAATATTGAGAAAAACATATAATTAAAATTACTCTTCAAAATATGTAATGGGAACATAAAATAATTAAGAATTCAAGATTATTGGAAATTTTTTTCCTGTTGTATATATAAAAACAATGATTCCTTTCAATATTTTTGAAAAAAAATTCAGAATTACCTCACTCAAAAAATAAAAGTACTTTTCCTTTTAATTATTCTCCAAAATTAAATTATAAATTCACATGACATTTAAAAATAATAGGTGTATATAATAAATTTATTAAATTTTTTTAAAAGAACATTTACATAAAATAGAATTTATTTTCGACCAAATAGATCAAAAATACTCGTATTACAAAAAAATCTTTATATCATTAACATGATATATTAAAGGGAGGAAAATGAAATGAAAAAAATTTAATATTAAGAAATAAAAAATATAATTTTATTCATGTGATCCTTAAGAATAGACTATCAAATTTCATTATTAGAAACATCATCACAAAAAATATAGATAAACATTTAAATTAAATTATATACCGATTACATCTTTGGTAATAATAGAATCAAAACCTCATGAAATAGAGGACCATATGATTATATTAATGACCCCAAAAATATCATTCGAACCAATACATATGATATTACTGGGATATATATATATATAACCCACAAAATTGAATAAAGTGTTTAAAAAGTAATGTGTATTAGATTTAAAAATTGCAACGACAATTCATTACCTTAAGTTAGAAATCATTTGAAAGCATTGTAAACTTGTGTATAATAAATATAAATTTGTATTAATTCTGTTAAATAATCATTTAAATACTTAAAATATCTAAGTTAATTCACCTACTACATTTAAATACACATTTATTAATAATTCCTTATTAAAATCTTAATTTTCAATAGTTAAATTTTTACTTTTTCATGACAGTTTGGGTTAGGAACATCCTGTCCTTAATAATTAATCATTGTTCTATAATCCCAAAAACATTAATTATGATATAAATAAAATATATATTTAATAAATACATATTTATTTTCAATCCTAGAATATATATATTAAAAAATATATTACATCACTCATGGTGATATAATGTTGTACGTACATTGAAACAACATTTTCACTCTTCGAAAAATGGAATGAAATAACATTATATCATAATTCTCCTTTAAAGAGTAATTATAATATCTGATATGTCATATATATTTTTCTACATATTTCCTTTTTTCAATCCATGAAAAGTGGAATCAAAATCTGAATAAAGATCCTTCGTGGAGGTGTTAGTCCACACACAAACACTAGTGATATTATCATTTTCCAAAGGATTTGTAGGTAAGACAGTATATATGGAATTATGCAGAGTTGGTAGTCAAGACGTATGAAGGATAATACATTTAATTCTCGTTTATTGGAATACAAGCATAATTTCAGTGGTTCAATAATCTTGATAATGTTTATGTATATTTTTTACACTATATTTATTAATTTATGATTAACAGTTTTCATATAGAATTTTAATAAGAAGAAATAAATTTCTTTTGGTTGTATAAGATGATTATCCCTTCTTCGGTAAGACTCCATTAGAAGCTTTCATAAGGACTCGTTAAATATTATATTTAAATTACTATCACCTATAATTCATTGATACATAAGTATAGAAGTGAATTAGGTAGGGTTAGTTTGATCTAGATAGTTAAATGTTTTATAGAGAAGATAATATATGCATGTCCTTTTATATATGTGTTAGGGGACATAATTGTATTATCTTAAAAGAATAAAATTTAATAATTTCATTATCAATATATACAACAAAATATTTCTTGAAATTTAAAAAAAAAATAATGCATAGTGTAACTACATTCCAATTCAATATTATTTATACATGTTTACTTTTAAAAATTAACTTTATCTATTAGTTTAACCCCCTCCCCCCCAATAGTAAACATAGTTAAACATTGAACACATGAAACAATGTTTTCAATTTTTACAATTCATTATGATCAAAAATTAATGTGGACACATTAAAAAATTTAAATTCTAAGGAAAAATATGGAGTCCATTTAATCAAATTAAATTAAGATAAGTGGTATAAATAAATTTATTAATAAACATACAATACATGATTAAGGTTTTTATAAATAAATTAATAAATATACTTATACCAAATCCAACATAAAATTAATATTAATTAAAATAATTATTTTATTTATAATATACATATACTAATTTTTCTTATGAAATAATTTGAAAATAAATTTTATCTTTCTAAATTCTTCAATAAAGTCATTAATTAATATAATTTAGTGTAGTTCACTATCCATTGGAAATGAAATCTTTTCAAAAAATTATTAAAAAATTATTATAAGCAAATTTTGAATTTATAATTTCAAAATTAAACTATTTTTTTCAAATAAATTTTATAAAAGTAGAAAAAATTAAATTTATTTTTTGATAAAAAATATATAAACCATTTATGAGAAAAATGAATTTTTGAAGAGTATATATACTCTATTAAAAACATAGTACATGTTTATCAAAATATTTTAATTATCTAAAGCATTTATGCATAATTATCTAAATAAGGTTTTTTAATTTTCATTCAATAATTTTAACAGCTATGTTATAATAATATACTATATTATGTTTCATTTAGGCTTATATTTTTTAATATAAAAAACAATCGAGGAAATTAAATTGGTTTTTAGAAAAATATACCATAAAATATCTAGGTGTTACATTCTATACACATAAAAATTAATTTTAATCTCATAATTCTATCACTCTATAAAAACTGATTATATAATGGATTTACCATATTATAATAATCCAAATTAGATTATTTTAATTTTTTATTTCTTAACATAATTTTATCCATTTGTGTAGAATTATGTCATAGAATTTTATCTCTAAAATCAAGGATTTATATTGGATTTTCTTCATTGGAAAGATAATTCTTTGGTGCTAAGACCATTTATTTTAATACACTTAATAGATCAGTTATATACTCCCTTTGTAGAGATATGTGGAACATTTCATGAACGTAAGAGAGTTTTTATAGAATTACTAAATGATAAGCTATTATCATAACCATATCAAGTATCTCAAAAAGTATTATATACCTACGGATCCGATATTCTTTCATTACAAATATCATTACCCCTAGCCATAAAGAATATCAAAGGAATATTTTCTCAATATAATTTAATTCAATACTCAATCAATGATTGTTGGCATAAACTATAATCAACTCTATGTTACCTTGATGTTTTTTTAATGGGTCCAGATTTCTCTACCATTTCCCCAGAAATCTTAGTTCCCAATATCACTATTTCTCTAATATCATCCTAGCACATTGGAGTTATCCAATTATTTTCATATATGGACTCTTGAGGATCCAACTAAATTCTTATGTTAAATAAATTTTTTAATTTACATGAATATAGAATGTTCTAGATACCTGCATCCTTTGAAATCCATAATACAATATCTTGTTTTTTCCTTGTAAGGATTAAATACTTCTCTCAGACTAACCATCATTCCAGGAATGATAAACACTATTGAAACTCATCTCTTTGTCTTCTCCCTACTAAATACTTCTCCAAACATCAATGTAAACCTTAGATCCCAATTAGTGTTAATATAATGTTGTACTCTATGAAACATCACCACTTGTTTAATATAAATTAATGTAAGATGACCAGTAGTAAAATATTCTCTGATAGAAATGAAGTGTGATAAATTCATAGAGATATTAACTAAATATGAAAAAACATTATGACATTTATGCTTTTAATACTTAAATATGACATATTATTAGATGAAAATTCAAATATATATATCATTATGGTTAGTGTAATCACTATATTTTTTAGTGTCTTTGGAAATTTATACACCTAAACAACTTATTAATAAGATTTTTACATAATCTCCCCCGATGTTCGTCCCAAATAGCACCCTCATTATATATATAATAGTGAAAAACATTCTTAATAATCAATAGAAATGATATATATTAATGGGTGAGGTCTAATTCATTGTAAGGGTAAACAAGGGATATATCAATGATCACTAAATTGTAAAATGAAGTTATGTTCATAAGAATATTTTTTTTAACACTTTAAAATGATACAAAACATATAATTGATAATAGTCATGATTCATGGAATAAATATTGTTAGTTAATATATAATGAATCATTATAGAATAAATGAACATAATCTATGGTTTAATAATATTACCACAAGACATTAGTTTTGGGAATAAACATAAGAATTGAAAATAATTTCCTTATCCAAGGATAATTTCTAATAAAATTACAAAAGATTTTGTTCACTCACAACTACAACATATCTTTAGTTAAGGGTCAATCCAAATTCTATTAAGGTGGATGGTTCCTCTTACTAAAATAGGACCACTCCATTTTCCTGTCCTTGTAATCTAATGACATATCAATATTCATTCTATGCACTTGAGGTTGATATAATACCAGTCCCACTCACCACATAATTAAAATCATATATATATATTCTAGATAATCATAATAAATCTATCATAGAGTAACTTTTGGAAAGGAAATGGGTTTCATAAACATTTATTCAAAACATCATAACATAACATGTGGACAATAAATTAGTTTCACAAATCTTTCATAACAACTCATTTGTCCTATGGGAATTAAATGGGTTTCATAGAATCATTGGTAAACCATCATCATTATAAGACAACCAAATAATGAAAGTGTATTTTCACATTATATAATATGCCCAAAAAACCATAAGTAACATCAAATAATGTTTTTATAGGTTAAAAATTCATTTAAAATATTAATGAAATTTTTTTAGGGAAAATAACTTTTTTAAAATAAAATTCAATAATTATAATTTAAAAGCATCCAAAATATTAAGGATGAAATATTCATAAAAAATAAGATTTTAAAATTTTAAATGAATAAATGAATCATTGATAGGTTTTTTTAATAGGAAATTATTTTTATGTCATGTAAATTTTAATGGACATTCATTTCACACTTTTGGTAAAATGTCAGAAGTTCCTCGTTCAGAAGACAACAAGATGACCGATTTTGAAAGGTTTTTTCAAATTTAACTCCTATCTAAATATTACTCTAATTAGTAGAAGGTGAATAAAAAATAATACTGAAATGATTTTTAGAAACCATAGATATGGAATAAAAATTATTTTCAACTGAAAAGAGAAATAATGTTGGTTTTTCTTAAATACATTCAATTGGACTGTGGAGTAATTAATGAGAGGAAAAGGAATAGAAAACTTTTCATCTAAAAAAATAACTAGATTAGAATAATACTAATGATATTCCTGAAATATTGCTCATAAAATATCATAATCTGAAACATAATTATAAATACTGATGACAAAAAAATGATAATTTAATGTAAATCTCATGCAGCATGGGTAACATTCAGATCAAAACATCATGAAATAGTAAACATTAGATGGAAATGAATATGACCATATTTACCTTGATAATAATCAAAAAATAATTCCTTGTGTATTATATAAACCACATAACGTAAACAATGTTTTAAATATGGAATGTGTTTTAATGAAATAATGGCGAGAAGAAAATTTATTACCACATGTTCGAATTGCTTTGAAAAGAATATATAGATTTGTATAATAATTTGAAATTTATTTCTAATCTACATAAAAAAATTAGGCTTATAAAATCATATTTTATCCACTTATAACTTTATAACAACATTTTATTATGTCTTCATGAAAATCACTTTATCATAGTATTAACTATTTTATTTTTCCGGACAATTTCAGGTGATAAGTTCAAGTCGTTGAACATTAATAATAATTCAATAATAAAGATAATTCAAATCATGTTAAAATATCATAATATATATATTTATATTTACACCGATCCATAAAATTTATAGATAGATAAATTATTTAAACTATTCATGGAGATGGTATGTTATATGTACACAAGATTGTTATATTCACAATTAAATGGATGTATCAAAATAAAGATAAATAATAGTTAAACATTACAATAATTTTTATATATTATATATAATATGTGTTAAATTAATCAATTTTTTTACATTCTATGAGAATAGTAATTTAAAAATGAATCACATCGTTTCGTGGAGGTGGTATTCAACACATACAAATGAGAGAAATTATCCTTTTATGTTGGTTTTTATGGTAATAATGTAGATATCACATTAAAATTATTGAATAATAATTATATAAAAAATTATATTTGATAATTATATCTATAAAAATAACCATCAATTAAATATAGTGATGGAAAAGTAATTGAATTTTTATGAGGAATTGGTAGTCCACATGTACGCATGAGCGATACTTTAACATCCCATTTGATTGAAAAGAGGGTGAATATTTATGGTTAAATATTTATAATAAAATTTAAAAATACATTGGAAACAGAATATGTTATTTTATAATTAATATATTATATTTTAAAGAGTTTAATAAGAAATAAATTAAAAGTGGTTAGGTTATATGATTACATTTTCTCTCATATGCATACATTAGATCCTTTTTCAAGGACCCTTAAAATATTAATTTAATATGATATAAACCAATAATATATGAATATTTAATAGGAAAATATAATTTCCTAGATATTTTTTGAGCTATACGGCTCAAAGTTGTGTAAATAAATGAAATTATGGGCTTATTTTTATAAGAATCATAGTCAAAACACATGGAGTTTCTTAAATCATCAAAATATAGTAATATCATACACATAAAAAATTATTCCATATGGATATATATTTCTAATTTGGTATATCATGAGGTATAAATATTTCTATATAGTAGTATTTGGACATGATTAATTGGTTGAATAACCTTATATTTTTTTAACCCCCTAGTAAACATGTTTTAACCTTAACTATGGTGGAAAAGTTTAACTATTTTTAATATTTAATATTAAAACATTTCACATTTTCCTCAATACAAAATATGGAAATGATGATGTGAAATAGATATTACATTTTATCAAATTCAATTGATTGAATTAGTATAATTTTAATTAAAATTAATCATAAAAATGTGTTGAAATGTAGTTTTATATAAAGATCATTTTTTAAGTATAAAAAGCTTTTATTCAAAAAACAAACATCAATTTTTTAATAATAACAATCATTATATTAATAAAAATAAAAATGATCTAATTTTATTTTTTAAATCACCTTTTAAAAAAATTAAACTTCATCAATTATTGAAACCAAATATTTATTTGAATAAAAAATAATAATTTTCACAACTATTTGAATAATCAACCTATTCTGAAAATTATAAAAAAATAAACCTAAATTAATTTTGATATTTTTATATAAAGAATTATTTTAATTAATTAAAATAAATATTATAAAATTATGTTATATTATATGAACTATTTAATCACAATAATAAATAAAACCAATGTATGAGAAGAAAATATATTTATAATGCATATGATGACTTAAAAAGAATTCAGTACCTATTTATGAATATATTTTCTTTCACAAAATCATTTACACATAATTTTAAAAAAAAATTAATTAATATTTATTCAGTTACTTTAACGTCTACATTATAACTGAATATTTTATTATAGTTCATTTAGTCTTAGGATCATGTATGTTTCAATCCATCAAGAAAATAAAATTCATTGGAAGAGAAATATATAATAAAAATTTAGGGTGTCACAATAGGTTTTGATTTTTCTATGACAATTATATATTTATAATTACCTTGAATTTTAATAATGTATATCATTTCTCAATTTACTTTAATGTTTCATGATATACATGTAAATACAAAATTTATTTTATTTAAATTAAATGATATACTAAGGTCTCGAGGTGTTGCAAACCTAGTGGGTCAGTGTGATCACTTTATTTTATTATTTAAAATATTATACATATTATTTAGTTTTTATCTTCCCATTTTCATTATATTTTCATTTGATTAGATAAATTTGGGTGAACCATCTAAATTTATTATGTACTTATTTTTATAATTTTTTAGTTAATAGTTTTGTTTGACTGAGAGAACATTCCTAATTATAATGACAAATTATTGGCAAGGGATGATTTCAAAATACAAATACCTTAATTCACCCCTCCCCCTTATGGTATTAACATTGTAAGGAACCAATGCGTGATTTCATAAATTGAGTTTCTTTGTGAATTTATTTCACTCTGATGATTTTTTAGTAGTTATCAGCCATAAAGGAAATTTAATTTCTGAATATTGTATTTTTATATTTTTTTAAAAAAATATTATACATAGTTACCAATCATTTTTCTTGTATTTCTAGATATCTACTATTAAAATTATTTAATCTAACATTGAATATGTGATTTTATTAGAGAACAATAGAAATGAGATTGATGATGATTAAAATAGTGTATAGGAATTTGGATGATCATTAAACAATTTTATCTACCTTATATTGATATCATATAAATACTCAGATTTCATTTGGTTAATATATTATGATATTTATGATGGTGAATCCAATTTATGTCATGAAAATATAAAGGTAATATAGAACTACAATGAAAATAGTTTATTTCAAATGAATTCATTTACTAATGCAAAAATTTTTTGTTGAATATCTTTATGGACTAAATATTTAAACTCATGGAAATCCATGATTATATAAAATTAATAAAGAGGATAATTAGAATACTTTCACGGCATTTCGGCATGAATGCTGGGTTCTATGAATAAAAATTCCCAAAAGAGGTGAACATGTATTGTATTCAAAAAACCCTTGATACATTAGAGGTTATAACCAATAGATTTAAGTCAATAAATGGTGTAATCTAAGGAAGTATGATTCAGCTCATTTAATAAATTCATAGTGGAAGGTGATTCTATGGATAAAGATATTAATGAGGTAATGTATTTTGATACTTCAAACAGAATAATCAAAATGTGAAAATTCCATGAAATTATCTATTTTCTTATTTTTTGTGTTGAATGATTTGAAATAATTTTTAAATGTTCCTAAATAAATTTCTAGATGATAATAAAGATTAAGATATCATAATTAACACATTTATGATTGAGAAAATAAAAATAATTACACAGTATAAAATATACATAAATAAAATCCATCTCTCCAAAAAATACATCAACTTAGAATAAAAATAAATGGAATAATATGATATCTAAAAGGCCTTAGATATTATATACTTCTGTATATTATATTTATTAAAAATTTCAGGGATGTTTAAAATTAATGTACTTATTTTGAGGGAATACTTATCTTAAATGATGAACTAGAAGCATATCATTAAAAACTAAATGTTTGGATGAAAAAATAAAATAAATACAATAGATTGGCGTATGAATTCATTAATTATAATTTATAGAAAAATAAATAGAAGTATAATTTTAATGATAGGATTAAAAAATTTAAAAGTTAAATTACTCATATAAGTATGTCAGTTATTCATAAACTCATATTTTGAGAGACAAAAATGGATTTTTATGGGTTTACTGAATCTCTTAAGGGTCATATTGAATTAATTATAAAACTCAATGTATGATTCATGATGAATTAAAACATTCCTTATTTTTAATAACTACATTTCACATCTATTATAGAATCGGTATTTTTTATGGAACAAGATACCAAATAAGGTCTATAAGAACATTTGATGTTAATAGATAAATCATTCACTTGTATATTTTTGTAGAACATCAAATGTAAAGGGAAATATATTAAAGTGAATCTTTGAATGAATATCTAAGTGGAGGTTTTCAAAAAAACTATAACCCACTCTCTATAAGGATACAATTTTTAGAAACATAATACAAACAACAAAAACAATAGGTGGAAATCATATAAAACAATAATAAAAGATTAATCTAGTGTTTTTATTATATAAGAATGGAATATACATAATTTGTGTTTTTCGTATCAAAAAATTAATTTAATTTTTTTTGTCACAAAAGAAAGATGAAAATAATTCACAATACTCTTTATGTTTTTAATGTGTAATATTTTTATTATTAAAGTTATAGAAGAAATTCTATGAAATTTCCATCAAGAGTAAAAATAAAATTATCAAAGGATACCTATAATAGAAGTTCGAATCATGTAGAAGAACCCTCAAGCTGGATTGAAACACATGATAAATTAATAGCATTTCATTTTTAGGATTATTAGATCGATACAAACGTGTGATAATATTATTATTTAACAATGGAAGTCAATCAGTGGAAATATTCAATTAAAGAGAAATAGTAGAAGGAAAATTTAATTTAATTTACATTAATAGAATGTAACTTAATTAGAATACATATCCTAGATAGTAGTTGTATATCACATGTTAAGGAACAAAAGATCAGTTCATTGGGAAAGAAAATAAAAATTTGGTATTGTTCACTTTTTCAATGATGAATTAATAAATATAATTATCATGAGACAAGATAGAATTTAATGAAAATACATGATTCATATGAATTTTTTTTCATTTAAGGCCATAGAGAAAATAATATGTGTGTAATTAAACAATGTGACATGGGTATTAATTTGGACTTAAATTATATTTAATATGTTATAAAAGGAAAATATAGACAAATTTCCATGAATGGGAAGTTCATAAATATGAATATATGAATTAATGGTGTAGAGGATGAAAAAATAATATTTTCCAAGGAGGGTGATAATTTTTTTTCATCACCTAGTCCACATGATCCAAATTCCCAAAGCATACATGATTGAAATAATGAAACATGAGATATCCCTATGTTTTCTTATTATTTCACTCACATGTGTGACACTTTCCCAAATGAAAAAATCCATTAGAAGACATAAAATTCAAAAGATAAAAAGTAACCAAATTATTATAGTAGGAATATGATGATGTTTCTTGGAATATAAAAGAACAAGGATTTCAATACATATTATGTGTTATTAATTTATGATAAATAATTTGTGGAATGTATTATAGTTACCTCTTAGAAATATTGTGTTTTCAAATGTGTTATATTTTATTAGAGAATTTTTTGACAAAATTCACCAAGTATAAATTAAAAAATAGTTAATAATTGTTAAATATTTAATAATAATTTGGTAGAAGATTACTTTAGAAGGAATGTAATACAAACCGCATTTTCTAGGGTAATTACCCAATTATAAATGATGTGGCTGAGAAGTGTAATTGAATATTTAATAATAAGTATCAAATAGTAATTTTTTAATGAATTATTTAAATGATTTATTTGAAGGCATTGGTGCATGAAATAGTGTATATATCTAATGGAGAAATATTTTATTTAAAAAGGGGAATGTTGGAATCTGAGTGTTATACGGGAATAATAAAACACCATTGTGTTTTAATGTTCTTTGATTTAAAAAAATTATTCTCAAAAGGGACATGAATAAAATGTTTGAACATCATGGGTTTTAAGATATATTCGATATGTATTAATAATAAAAGAGAAGCATAAAAAATATATAAAATAAATCTATATATTCAAAAAAATAAACAATGTAATGGTTGTTGTATATGAGTATATTTTAGAATTAATAAAGATGATTTATCAATAACTAAATAATGAAATGTCTAATAAAATACATATGGATTTATTATAAAAGAGGAGAAGATGATTTTCTCTAGGAAATAGAATAATTAATTCATGAAAATTATACCATATTCGGTTAAACAACAAAAATTATAATTTAGAGTACAGCTAGAACCATGGAATGAAATATTGTGTTTTATTGGATAGTTCTTAGGAAAATAAATAGGGAAAAGGAAAATAATAGAACACCACTTCTATACCAAGTGGATCCTAAAATTATGATTAGTTCTAAATTATATTAATTGGGATCAATAAATTAAAAAATAACATCAGTAAATAAAAAATAATAAAACATGTGAAGATTTTACTATTCTAGAATATATAAATTTGTTTAGGACCATGTGGATGTTCTAGAATAAAAAAATTTAAATACTATGGTGATTCAAAAAATAATAATAGCTCATTTTAAATTAATATTATCAAAATAATGTTATTAACATTGATGTGAAATATTATCCCATATCAATATTGTATAACATTTAATTTTTTATCTTAATAACATATTAGTGGGTTTTAATGGTGTGCCAAATGGATATAAAAATAAAATTTCTAAGTGATGTCTGTGGGGAAGAAAAATATTGATTAGTATGAACTAAACCAAATAAAAATATCTTAGTATTATAAAATTGATCATTATTTAAAAAATATTTCATTAAGGATGAGTTAATTAAAACCACTATATCATATATGAAAAAGATTACATATTTTTAATGATCATTTATATATAAGACATGATTTTTGGAGGATAACATTATGTATAATGACAGATATTTTTAGAATATATTTTTAATGAAATAAAAGTTACCATAATTGGTGAGTTAAATAAAATTCTCCTGGTTTATATGTAAATAATGTAAGGGGTGATATATTTCATTACAAATAAAAAATTTTCATAAAAGTACTCAAGAAATTTAGAATTGTAGACCTTAATCCCCTGATAAATTTGGTGGCTACCCAAAATAAATTTTAAAGATAGTATAGAGATGATGATGTCAATATCATGGTTTTTTATAACTAAATTTAAATAATCTATATGAAATAGAAACAATATTGTTCATATTTTATTACACGTTCTAAGGTTTGTAGTACAAATATAGTCCCCTATAATTCCATATTATAATGGTAAAAAGGATGAATCAATACATCAACATTATAATAGAATTCAGGTTGTTTTTGTAATATAACATCCTAATAAGATTAATTGGTATTCAATAATGATAATTTGTTCTGTTCATAAAAATATCAAATTAGTACATTTGGTTTTATATAGGAGATCAATAGATTTCTCATATGGTATGGAAGAAAATTTTAATTTCTAATGTCATTGTGCATGGTGAAAATATTTTTCCTTCTAAATAATGTACACAATTACAATGAATAATATAATATCTTGATGATCTTGTAATAGATGTAAAATATCATATTTTCATAATGTTTTATAAATTGACTGTTATAAATCATAAAAAAAATCTTGTTTATTATTTATAAACAACTCTCAACAAAATAATACATCATTTTATCAAGGGGATTATTGATTATGTTCTAGTGAGATTACCGAATTTCTTAACACAGTATATAATTTTAGATATCAATGAAAAAATAAACTACCCAAGGGAAATTTGGAAAAAAACCAATTAGCTCTAGTATTTCAATCCTCTACATCCACCAATGTGGATTGGAGAAAGAAATCCAATCATCCTGTCATATTTTATGTCTATATCAATATATTAAACCACACTTGAATTAAATGTTTGGTTCTCTAACTTTTATATTTGGTATTTCATACTAGTTTTCTTTGGTTTCTTTGAAAATGAGGGAGAAGGTTTCTCTACAAAATTTTGGATTACTTGTATGTTTTTAAAATTGTAATGGGATGTAATTGTTTTAATATTTTTAAAAATAAGATTTGTTTTTGAAAATATTATTAAAAGGGATAGTGTATTGAATTTCATTATTAGGGAGTATCATTTTCAAATATTTTTTAAGATCATTATTACCATGGAAGTGTTTCCATCATTATATTTTTACATAACACTTGTTTTTCAAAAATATTTTTAATCGTGATTTTTATATCTATTGACAAGTGAAACCATGATGCACTATATAATTTTACTATTTTCAAACAATTGTATGTAGTTATATTTTTTTTGGTTTTGAAGTTTCTATCTTAAGAATTTTAATATCAATATTAGAGCTACAGATAGACATAATGGGTGTACTTTTATAAAAAAAATATCATTTGAATGATTTTTGGGTTTTTTTCAACTAATAATAAGGTAACTTCTAAACCATCTAATGAATTCAAATGGAGGACATAGATTGAGGTAAAGAGGTTCATAGAATGTATTCTGAGGGAGTTCCCCATAATTCTTATTTTGGTCATGTTTTATATAATATGTTTTATCCATAAACATGACGGAATAAAAAGAATTATACAAGTGTTATAGAAAATGATATAGTAGTTTCTTTATGTGCATCAAATTAATTTGTTTGGGGGGGGAATAAAAAATACCATGTATTGTAAAAATAAGGCACACCATAGAATATTTTATTTTCCATTACTAGATATTTAGTTACCAATTTTTGGATATAGACATTAGTTTTTCTAAAAATGGATGTGAAAAATTATTTTATCTTAGTTTCTAAATAAACAAAATCTAAAAATATACTTCTAATATTTGTTTCATTAAAACTATAAATTTACTGTTTTATTTTTTAAAAAATAAAATTTAAATTTAAATTTAAATTTTATTTTATAATAACTAGATGTCAAAACATTGTTGTAAAATTTGTAAACACCACATGTTAGTAATTTTAAAATTATTATAACATGTGATTACGACTTTTGTCTTCGTGCTTATGAGTGTGTTGTCTGATATTAAATTTCTTCTTTTCCTTTATATGTGAATAAACTAAATCACTTTTTTAAAAAATGGTAAAACATTTTATTTCAATCACTGTTAATCCTCATGATGAACTATGATTTCACATTTAGATGAATTAGATGTGATAATATATCCAAATTTTGGTTATTTTTTCAATTTTCAATTAAATGTATTTTTATGAATTTCAATTTTTTTGAATAAAATGGTTTCAGTGATGTATACCCTTCCATATGAGATATCCAAGACAATGATCAAAATTTCTTATTATTATTTCATCAGGAATAAAGTGACTATCAAGATATGTTCTGTAAATTTGTAGGAAAAGAGAAACAAATGTAGATGTGGAAAAAAATATCTTGAGGTGATTAATTTGGTTACTCAAATGTTCTAATAATAATCATATTTTTTTAACAGCTCCATGTTATGTGAACAATAATTTTATATTCATATATTTTTTATGAAAATACATGGGGGATATATATAAAAATGAGGAGGAAAAAAACATTCACATCTAAAATTTATATAACCTATGTAAAATTTTACTTCAATATTATTTTTATGTTATTTATATAGATAACCATTATAAAATATGACTTTAAAATTTTCATATATTTATAACTGATTCATAATGTGTTTGTTCAATCACTTTGTACATCTATATTTCATAACTACTGTAATATGTATTTACAATGTTACATATAGTAACACCAATTAAAACATGATGTTGTAATACAGAAAAACTGATGTTGAAAATTAATATTGATCATGTTAGTCATTTTATAAGATTTGGTTACTTAAAAAGGATCATTTAAAAACACAAGGTACCTTTCAAGGGTCCATTTGAAGTCATACGGTTTAGTTTTAAATCATAAATTCGATCAATAAAATCATAAATTTCATCTAATTTAATCAGGGTTATCATACTGTTTTTTGAGATATATTCAAAAAAACAATTTGGGTTTTCTTGCATTTGTTATAGAAAATATTAATTATAGGAACTTATATGTGTCATAAATTTTGTTTCAAAATAGTCCTCCCATAAAATATAACATTTATTCTCTTGGATTGTATGGGTCATAATTATAAGTATGATAAATCATAATACTCATTATATTTTATGTTTATTTATATATTTTCAACCAAAAAAATTAAAATATATTTAATTAATTAAAAAATATTATCAAAAATTAGGGATGATAAAAAATTATAGAACCGATATGATGTTAATGGTCAATTATTCTATGATAGTTGAAGGGTATAAATATATAGTTTGTGCAGATCACATCGTTGTGTTCAAGGAAGAAATGGTTTCCTCTACTGAGAAGGGGTGAGGTTTAATTAGTGGAGTGTTGTTTTTCAAATTATTTTCAATATCTACAAAATTTTATGACTTATTAAAGTATGATCCACTCAAGATAGTAAAACTCAATATCATGTGATCATACTGGATATGAAAGATAAGGGAATAAAAAATATTTATATAGTTAAGATAACATGTGGATTCAAACTATTTTTCATGTATTATTATTCCACCCAACCAGTGATTCATTTCAATATATCCCCAAGTGATACCCTCTAACAAGAATTCTTGTAGAATGTAGCCACACCTATCAATATTAACACCCAATATCACAACATAACACTACATCACATAATATGATTTTAAAATCATAAATATAACCAAATTATCCATATTTTTTTAGTTACAAAATATGATGATATACTTCCAAGGGCCTCGATAATATCTTAGAAATAATCACCAACATTGAAAACAAGATAAATAATGCACAAAAAAATCCCAATGTCAAAATAAATACCCAAATTTCTCATATATCAACTGATATTGGATATTCAAGATTCATCCTCATTTATAGATTATATTCATTCATTTATTATCTTTTCTAGGTAGAATATATCATGATTCATTTTTTCTAGGTATACTCCCACAATGCACAATGATGTATATTATTTTGTAACTCCCTCCAATTATTTTTATGCTGAAAATAAAAATCACCAAGGTCTCATATCTCTCTTTTCTAGTATGATAAAAAATATACAAAAGTTAGTATCATCCCATGATCACCACACATCCTTTTTTTATTGAATAAATTATATTCCATGTGATCTATACTCTCTCATTTCTATTCTGATGAAAAAATGTCTTGGGTTGGTATCATCATGTCATCTACACAACCATACACCATTTACTTCTCCTTATGATCTTCTAAAAACTCCTTCAAATTATTCTAGAATCATGTATTAAAAATTGAATCCTATTATTACATAAAATACAAAACCACTCATGCATGAAAATAATTGTTTATCCTCTTAATATTTTAATTCAAGAAACATATGAAACAATAATCTATATGTTTTAAAAATTCAAAATTGGCTGCATAGACAACAAATAGATTGGTAGAAATCAATTCTGTATTTCTCAATATACTATGTATAATATTCACCTATACTAGGTGGATATTTGAATCAGTATTTGGCTACATAATTATTTATCTATGTCATTATTCTCATAATTGGCTATCTTACACATTTTCCTGTGTCATTAAAAATTGAAACATGAATTAAATAAATGAAATTGTCAATAATTGTTTACATAAATAATTCATTTATACAGCTAAATCGGCTATATGATTTTCTTGCATATCATAAATGTTAATGAAGATCACCTAGATGAATTTTCACTTCACCAATTCTATAATGCAGACCAATAAAGTACTCAAACACAAAAAAAAATTATTTAGTCAACCTTCAGCCCTTATCAAAAAAAAAACATTCTCACACCATGAAGCTTTATTCCATGATATTTATATATAGAAATTGACACAAGATAAATCATTATAATCCATTTCTAAAACCTCAAGAATAATTTTCCACAAATACCACAACCCATACTAACTAAAACAACAATATCATCAAGCATTCTCAAATTATGTCATAAATCAATGGGGTTATTCAATCACCTTTTGATGTTTTTTCAAGAATGTTTAAACACCCGAAAATATTGTTCCTCAACGTATGAATCATCAAATCACATCTAATCTCAATATTATGAATCCTAGCACCACAATATTGGAAAAATTAGTGTTTTGGGATCTATTTACCAATCGTTGACATTCATGTTATTCTCGGATAACTCAAACTACTAAAATTTTCAAACGCATAGTCCCCATATTTTCCTGTACTCACACATTACCACTAACATCCCTTCACCTTTGAAAACTTAATCGAAAGGATGGTTTGATCCTTTCATGATTAATTATTTCTATATGTGTGGGGAACTCTGAACATAAAAATTCATCCTCAAATTGACAAATATATCATGAGGCATAACATTAGTGAATATATTTTCAAAATTCTCCTTTATGATAATAAATAATAGTTTTATTTCAGAAAATTATAACTTTTGTTTAATGAAATTACATCGAATTTTAAAATATTTAGACCTATATTTTTGAATTGGAGTTTTTAAAATATCAATGGGATTTTGATTGTTGCAAATAATGTTCAATAGTATTTGAACATCAACCAGCAGATATACTATCAAAACATACATCCATAATTCATGTGTAACTACTTCATTTGAAACCACGTGGCATAATTATTCTATAATAAAGGTAACATAATTCTTCTTTTAACATTATAGAAAAAAAACATTACCAATGAAGAACACTACAACACATGTTGATCACTATTTTTTATAGTCAGTTGCACAATATGCATTAGTTTATCCATGAATGTCTATATCCACATTAAATCTAATGAGTATTCCATGATTAAATGTTCTTTTTATTTGTATCATTGTTATAATTACTATAATAATGTGTGATTCCATTGTTTCACATTAATACCGTGTACAAAGTGTTATCTCATATGAAATATCAGTTTTAGAATTCATGAGAAATGAGATACGTCAAATAAAGTTTATAAATTTCCTCCAATCCAACTTTCTATCTTGTTAAAAATTTCTAAAAAAAATCAAAACATATATATTTTTGGAAATATATTTTTATACTTCAATTAAAATAATTTTCAAAGGTTATCTTAAGAAATTTTATCATGATATAAATAAATACTAATAACATTGTCTATTCTGTAATTTAAAAAGGAAATTTGATTCTCAAAGCATGTGAATCTCAATCTATATATTCATTTTTTTTAAATTACCTATATAATAAATTTTTATTAGTGGAAAATTTTATTTCACCTAGATAAACAATTACCATATTAGTGTCTGAGGAATCATTCTACAAGTATGAGTTTATTAAAATATTTTCTTTGAGAAATAGAATTCTCTAAAATAGTTATCAATTTTAGAATACTTATCCCTTGATATTTGTTTATATCCATAAAACTATTTTTAAATATATAATCAATTATTCCATTATTTGGATGAATAATACCTTTTGGTTGAACAATAATGAATTTTACATCAAGTTCACCATTCCGATATGGAGATATTAAATCGGTTTGAAAATCATTATAATTCATATGACATTGAAAGAAAAAGAACATAATTATTTAATTTAGTCCTGAAGCTAGAGAAAATTGTATCTTAAAATTATATTCCTTACATTTAAGAATAAATTTTTTAAATATGTCTATCTCTCATTCATCTACATCACCACTCTCATTCATCTTGATCCTGAAAACAAATTATGTGAAAGTATAATTTTTAAATTTCAGTATTGGGATAGGTTATGATATAAGGTTATAAAATAATTTATTTAATTGTTAATTAATATATTACACAAATTCATCATGTTAAATATCCTCAGCCAATTATATATGTTCCACTTGTGATATAACTATTTTTTGGGTCGTAAATCATAGGCTTCTTGTAGTTTGAACTATTGCATTCTTAATCCCAATGATATTATCATTTTAGAAATGTTTCATAAACATATAAAATTTATTTTATTCACTAATAAGATAACCTTCATCATATATACAAAATTACTAATTATTATGAATCGTTTATGGTCTAACTTCATCAATTTTTCAACCAATTTCTTCATAAATATACTAACTATTTTATATAGGATAAACTAAATATACATTAATCTGATGACATGTATTTCCTAGATGTTAATTAAAATTTTTCATTATTTTATTCATACATATGTATCAATTTTTATTAGATTAATAGCTGATAAATACTTCATCATCATTGATTTCATCATACATTCCTAGTTTCTATGATTTTATTTGAAAATAAAAAGGACTTCCTAAAATGTTAATTTATTTCTTTTTGGGATTCTTTAAGTACAACATATCATATGTTTTATCATGAAACTCATGTCTCAAAAAACATCCAATTTTAATATAAACTATAGTAATTTTTTATTCTCTTTATAAATATTTTTAAACCTCATTCTCATCGATCATAGTTCTTCTAATTTCTACAATGCTACAATTTCACTTAATTACAACTCTATTTTTATATGATGTTTAAGGTATAGTATATTGGCATTTAATTTCATTTTTTATAATATAATAATAAAATTAATCACTCATGTATTCTTTCCCATTATGATATATCAATTTTATATTACAAAATATAAGCTTGATTTATGTATTCCTTTTATACATTTTAAACATCCAAATAGACTCATATTTTTTCTTGATGAAAATTACATTAGTCACGTGAGTGAAGTCATCTAAAAAATTAATTAAATAAATATAACCTTTTTTAGACTTATATATCATGCTTCCATAGACATCTATCTATACTAGCTCTAATGTGAAAGTAATATCTACCTTCTCCTCAGCTTTCTAGGATATCTTTCTCTTTTTCCATGTTCCAAAAATTTCATCTAGACCTATTTTTATATTAGGTGAATATATTACCGCATTATGTTTAAAAATGTTTCTTAGGATTATTTCACAATATATCCATTTATTCAATTCCATAACATGTTCATTTCATTCTTTCTCAAGTATCATTTATTTGGAGGATCCATAATTATGAAAAATCCTTATAAATTCAACTACAATGTGAGAATAGTATTCTATCACTTTTGATTTTAATGGTGAATGTATTTTTAAAGAATTTTTCATAATAATAATTATGATATAAATGTATTACACTCAAACATTTTTATTTTATCACCAAAATATAAAAGGACATAATCTCACATCAAATTTTTATTCTATGTTTGAGATATGTCAGTGCCATTTATTTTCAAGGATGTGTCATTAAAAAATGTTACTACACCTCTTTTATGATTCTCAATATTCATAAATTTTTATGAATCTATATCCTAAATAGAGGAACAATATCTATCATATATTCATTCACTTTCCTTCTTTTGATTATTTAAAATCATCTTCTAGAAATCTTGTAATTTCTTCATCATGAACATGAATTGTTTTCCCTTTATCATTGAGAGGGAAATAAATAGGAAACATTGTTTTTAATTTTATTATTTATGACCCTTTTGATCATAACATCTATATAACTATTCAAGAAAGTAAAATTTGTTTCGTTGTTTAATCTTATAGAAATTTTATATCTTATTCATCTTTATTATGTAATCAGATTTATTCTCATTAGAATTTCTCTTTTAAGATTCTTAAAATTTACCATGTAACATAAAGATATAATAACATACATATGATTTGTTTATAAAAATTCCACATCCCTAAGAATAACCCAATAATCGTTATTTTCTAAATATTTAAGATTTATTCCTAGAAATTCACTTTTCATAATTTGAAATCTTATGAACTTTTTGAGACTTATATTTTATATGATTATGAATAAATGTTAAATTATATATTTTTCATCTCTCATTTAATTTTATAAAAAAATTCTCTTAATTTTTTATTAATAATATTTGACCATAATTGAGAGTTAAACGATCATTATTATTTTCAATTATTTTGGAAATTTATTTTTCTGATGAGTAATTTTCTATTATATTTCCAGTATCTCTATGGTATTCTCCCTAAATATAACTATAGAAGTTTTATTTTAAATTTCTCTATGTATTATATCACGCACATTCAATTAATTTTTATTTTATCATAGAAATTTATTAATCCTTCAAAGAGTATTTTCCTTTGTTATTATTTATTATCTTCTCTCATTTGGTAGCATTCAGTTGTTATATTTAGTTTCTTCGATATGATATTTCCCCAATTTAGTTTTCTCACCATTTTCATTAACTAGTTTATTGTACTCTTTTATAAGAATATTTTTCTATATCTCTAAAATGGTTTTTTATCATGGAATGACTCAAGTTCTAATTAGATCATGTATTCATAATAATTTGGTCTTAAATAATATTTATCACTACTAGATAAATCAATAGTCCTTCAATAATTAACCATAAAATTTGTAACTTTTTCTTATCTCGCTTCCTCAGAATCAAAATAGTAGATAATATCTTCATTAGAAATTAAATTTCATTATCCGTAATTATATTTAATTTATATCATAAACTATATAATGTACATCTATTCTATCTTTTAACATTATAATGTTTTTTAATAATTAAATAAATTACTCAAAGATATTATATGCTTTTTGTGGACCACTTGTGAAAGTAAAATTATCATTATTTAGTATTTTAATATTCCTCATTTCATAAAAATAAATCCCTAGATTTAAATTTTTGTATTCCAAAATATTTCATCATTCATAAAAATTGGTAATATTATGTAACTCATCAAATTAATGATGATATCCAAGTACATTTGTTGAACTTTTTTGGATAAAATTTGTCCACGAAAACTATGAATATATTACTCTTGATTGTGGAATATTCAATTTTCTCATTAAATACATGGATATTAATAAAACATTAATTTACACATAGACTAAAGTCATCAAAACATTAATCCAATTCCATTTTAATTTCATCTAAATAGATTATCCAAATATGAATCTTTACTTCACTTCTTAGATAATAAAATGATAATATCATTTCCCATTCTTCCATTAACTTCCATATTCTGATTTTCATTAACGGTTATATGAATATAATATATGAGTGGTGGAAAATACACCATCACTTCATCATGAACCTATTGACTTAGAGAAAAAAGATATGGAAACATTATATTCTTACAACTATGATATGTATTTTTTTTGTATGTTATAACACCCATGATATTAAATGTGTTTTTATATATATATATATATAAATGAATAAATTATAAATCATAAAGAGGTAATCTATCCCTAATATTAATTGATATTCAAATAATGATGGGTTTTATCTAATAAGTTGGGGTTTTAATCAATATTGGGATGTTTTATAATTTATTTTTAGTAAAAATGATCCTATATTACATGTTAGAGAATTATTAATTGAAAAACGAAAAACTCGTCATCACAAAATCATAATGAAATTTATTGAACAAGGTACACATAGTATTTCCATGTTTTGGATTTAGAGTGGAATCTATCACTATTTCATGGATGGTAATTCCCTCTACCACATATTCTATTCACTATATCCCCAAGTGAAATCATTTTAAAATTATTTTTTAGGTATCCCAAGAATAATGTTCTATATGAAACGAAAAATCATATTGCATTGTTGTATAGCCAAATATGATTACAAGATTAATAAGGTAAAAATGAACAATGTTTATTTAAATAGAAAATATGAAGGTCTACTTCCATTATACTTCACAATATGAACGAAGGAAGCACTCAAAGTATAGACATTAAATATAATACACAAAAAATACTCATAACCAAAATAAATCTCTTGAGGCCTCTTGTTTCATTAGATATTGATCATTGAATATTTATCTTTGTCTTCAAACAATTCTATGTCTTCCGCCTTTTTACTAAATAGAATATATCATGAATATTTTTTACTCTATCTACTCTTATGTTATTTTTTGGATATAAATTAAATTAAAACTAACTCCCTTTCTTATTAAGGAATTGGGAACAATCCCATGATCTCCACTCTCCATTTTTTGATATAATGAAAAAGGATACGTGTTGTTATCATTATAATATCTCTGAACATCCCATTTTATTATAGCATTTATTATAAATCACATGATCTCCACTCTCTACCTTTCATTATAATGAAGTAAAAGAAAACGTTTTAGTATCATCACATTATTTCCATAGTCAAAACAACATTTAATTCTTCATAATAACCTCTAAAATAACCACTAAAATATGTTATAATCATGGAATAAAAATAGATTCCAACAATTATGGAATATTCAAAATTATTCTGGAGTCATCATAGGTATTTTTACTTAGAATATTTTAATTCTAGAAATTCATGAAAATATAATTAATACATAGAAAACATTATAAATCATCTATATAGAAAACAAAGATGTGTAGTAATCATTTATTTGGTTCTCAATCATCTATATAGTATATTAATAAAATGCGTTGACTATGTGAATTTTCATTTTTCAACATACCATTTATCTCTGTCACTCTCCTCAAAAATTAGAAAAGTTACACATTAGGATACAGCACTAAAACTGGATTTGTGAATTCTAAAAATCACTAAATCAACCATTTGGATACGTGAGGCATTCGGTTACGTGGAAGAATAAACTATGTGTTTTTCATAAATTTTATAAAAGCCTCTGTGGATCACGTATGTGAATTTTATACATTATAAATTCATTAATGTGGATAGATAAAGAATTCAAACTAATATAAAACCCCTTTAACCAACCTTGATTCATTCTCAAGAAAGTTTTCATGCATTTGGAACATTATTCCTTATGAAATAAATACATACAAATAAAATAAATTATCAAAATATGTTGTAAGATACTCATGAAATGTTTTAAACAAACTAGGTTACAAACCCATGGGGTTATTTAGGTGAATTTGTTTTACTTGAAAAAAAAACTCTATAAAAAATAATTTCAATCCATATAGGTTCCAATAAAATGTTTGGTCAAAATTTAAACATGGAACTGGACTAATGGTTATAGAGTATAATATTTCAAAATTATATGGTGAATCGGATAATATTTAATTCTATAGAAAATCATGTTTTCCTCCTTGGAGATTACATAATTATAAGTCTAATTATTAATCACATTATAATTCAATGGAAATAATATTTAATAGATATATAAAAATAAAATATTGATAAAGATCATGGAGACTCACTCGAAAACAATAAAAATTATTTTCTTCAAATAAAAAACGGTGGAATGAGAGGGAAAAATGATTAAAGATCCTTCCATTTAGGAACGTTAGAAAATAGTTCTTCGATTTCACTAGAATATTCAAAATAAAAAAGAAGGTTTCACTGGAGGTCACCTCACTAGTTATTTATGGAAGCTATGTTGATGGATAAACCACAACTATTGTAATGTATATTTATTAATCCCTAATGAAAAATGTGTGTTTTAAGTTAAATAGTGAGTTATTTTTTACTGTAATAATAGTGTATTATTCAATTATTTTTTAATTGTTGTGAACCAAGAGGGTCTTTGTGGCCACTCAATAATGTAATATATATAACGTGATTAGAATTTCATGTGAATTGACAAATTTTACTTTCATTTTCATTGTATTTACATAATTTTAGTAAACCACGTAACCTCTATGTATGACTGTTTAAATTATCTATTACATCATAAAATTTTTGTTGGAGAGGGAGATAAAAATAATAGTGAAATATGATCATTTTCAATGGTTTGTTATAAAATATACATGTACTAACTTACCCCCACCCCCACCCCCTCAACCATCTCATTACATTATCCTTTCTTGAGATAAAACTATTTTTTGGGTGTGATATAGAAGAAAGAAGGGAAATTATTCAGAGGGAGTGGAGCCTAATGAAAATATATGAAAAATATTTTTATAGTGTGATGAATTGTGAAGACCTACACCTATTAGATGTATTTTTTTTCATTGAGTTGAAATATAATGTTTGGGTGTATCAGTAATTGGATAACACGTAGATAAAATTTTTCCCTAATCTTGTGTGGTAACCATGCTTGACTAAAAAACTTATATTACTCATCTATAGTTACGAAAAAAATTATAATACCTTTTTGAGCTTTCAATAGGACCAAGTGGATGGGGTAAATTCATCCAACATCTAGAAAAATGGCTTCCTAGGATACATATTATAACCATGTATACAAGTTATTATTATATGCATTGAATTTTTTAGACATAATTAAGATCACATTACCTCAATAGAAAAACTATTATAGATTTAGGTGATTTTTAGTCTTTATATAAATGATATTGGGGATTATACAACGAATAAAAATATGATTGATTCAATAGATTATCGAATAAATATTGAATATATGGAATGATATAAATTAACCCATTGGTTATTAAATACATATATTTAATTAAAATTAAATAAATTTATTTCACTCATAGATATAGACATTTTGATGTCATATCTATGGAAATATTGTAATTGTATGAGATTTATCTTAATTATTGGTATGGATATATAGAATTCGATCTCATTGTGTGTTAATGGACCTTATAAAATGTGTCATTTCTCAAATCCAAACATCAATGGCACTGGCTCAAATCAATTCTATTAAATTGGTTAATATCATTTCTATAATAGATTTAATATGTATTACTTAATATTAAAAAAATATTAATTCTATAATATTTTAATATTCATATTAAAAAGTTATTTTCAATATAAATAGGGTTTTTATAAATTATATATTCTCACACCTAAAATTATCATCTTTTTAAAATTAAAAACATCGAATGGAGAATATAATTTTTTATGAAAATAATTGAATTTAAAAGGGTCTCTTTAATAATTATTTTTATTTTTAATTCATTTTCAATTGTTTTATTCATTCATATAAGTTATAACTAGGTGCATAAATTTTTATACGCTTTGATTTTTATAATATTTGGTTAATTAACATGAATAAAATTTCATACACATTGGGTTTGTATTTAATTTTTATTTAAATATGATTTGTTAGAATCATTTAATGTTATGAGTTTATATCTTCTAATGTATTTTTGAATACTAAATTTGAGGACCTCTATGTTTTCTCTCTAGTAATGTTCTGATAGGGAGAGTGAGCATTAATGTGATCAGTGGGTAGGATAATTGTGATTAAAATGCAGCATGATTTTTGTGTCTGTTTATATCAGTTAATGTGTAACCATTACATATAAATCTAACTAGAAATCATTACATTGGATTAAGAGTTTGGATTTAATATCCAAGGATATGTTTTGGAAAAGATATTTTTTCCATTGGATATTGGGAAACATTTATTTTGAATAATATTTTTCAAAGTGATGATAATTATTATAATGTTAAGTAGGTGAGGAATTTAATTTTTTTTTTTGAAAATTGACTCTTTATATATAATTTTTTGAATTTCTATTTTTGAGAAATTTGGTTTTTTGGAGAAAATTATTTTTATCTTTTATTCAAAAAATTTATATGATTTTATGTTTTTAGTAAAATCAAGGAATTTTTTATATTTTAATTTTTTTTATGTATTGGTAACATATTTCTCAAAAAATATATATATAAATTTTTTTCCATTAAAATTGAATTTGATTTATCATATTTTTTTGGAATTTTTTATTGAAAATGACAATTTAGTGAAGATTATTATAGTCATGAATAAATACTACTATGTTTATATGTATCCCCCACTTGTAAACACTGATGGATATATGGGTTTATATACCCTAATATATTTTGTTAAAATTATTTTTGTTTAAAATATATTCACTATTAGTTGAATTATTTTAATTGTCATCATGGATTATAATTTACCAAGTGGGATTATATTTTTCCCTAGACACTATTCAGAAACATTTGTTTTTTAGGCTCCTACTTGGGTACATGTTTCATATTAGATATAATATTAGTATTTGAGTTATCGAGTTGATATATTAAAATATGATAATAGAATATAGGAATTAATAATTTTTTATATCTCTTTTTTTCATATATACTTACATTGTACACTGTGTGGGGTCTCTACTAAATGACAATCAACTTCATAATTTGTCTAAAATATACAATATAGTTCAAATGTTATAATATTTTTTTGACTTTAATTAATATCATGATCTTAATTTCATTATACATTATCATCTTGATCATATTTTTACATTGATCTTTGTAACACTTTAGTCTGTATGACTATTAGTGGATGAAGATATTTCATTCATGATGAGGTTTACCCCATGAATTATGCACACTTATTTTGACTTGGCTCCTCATGAATGAATATGTAATAGACTATATACATTATATAATACTCATGAGTTACATAAATAAGGGTATACTTATCATTTGTAAATATTTTTAATGACATTATAATAATTTTTTATAATTATAATTAAGGTATGTTTTAAATATTTTTTAAATATTCATGATAAAATTTAATATATATATATATATATATATATTATTTAAAACTATAATTAAATAGATTTTACCATAATTATTTCATGGATAAAAATTATTTATTAATTTTATATCAATAATTAGTTTAATTATATAAATATAACATGTAAAATATAAGAAATTAATTAACTATTAATGAAGTACCATATAAATATAGTAATATTATATCAATTTTTTTGATAAAAAAAGTTGTTTTATGAAGAATATCACATCAATAAGTGGATGAATATATTAAATTTTACATTAATGTTATTTTTCAATACTGAGAAGTTTGTTAAACTAATCATATTTTGTTCCTTGAAGTATATGAAAATAATAATTAAAATAACATTTTTTCTTTTTTGGAAGTGAATTTAAACACATATATATATTTAATTGGTGCTCACAGTGATGTGATATCTATTCTGGCCATTAAGGCTCATGTATTGATAAATAAAATAACCAAATATAACAAAAAATAAGTTATATTTTATGAAAATTCATATTAAAATAAAAATTAAATTATAAAAAAAAACCAATGAAATTATTTTAGGTTATAATATTCATATTGAATAATGTATTTCATTTCTATTTATAATTTATTATTCCAAAAAATGGTGACATGGAAATAATTTTTTGGAAATTATATTGAATAATATTTAAAGACAGTATTTATAGAAATACATGAAAATAAAAAACTATTATTTATTTTTTCAACATGGGATAATAATATTATATCATGAAATTAAATCTATTTTATCCATCAAATAATAGAAAATATTATAAGTCTTTATTGTGGCCTCATATGTTTTTTATCAAATACTTTTTATTGACTTAATAATATTTCCATGTGTAGTTTAGTGATGATCATCATTATAAATTAAATAATTTTTTCATAAGATAATCATTTTTGATAAAAAATTAATTATCTTTGAAATAAAATTAAATCAACCCAATTATTTATAAATATAATTCTATAATATAAAGTTCATTTTAATGGAGTTGTTATATTAGTATATGTAAATGAATTTATTCATAAATATTATTATTATTTTTTTCATTGACTATAAATACTTTTTGAAATAATTCAATTTGGATTGTTATATTTTTCCTTGAATCCATTAAATGAATATGATTGGAAAAAAATTAAAGATTTTTAATAGTACTCATGATGTGGAATTTGTTGTCAATCCTAATATTTATCCCTCATCGCTTCTCGTGGTTCTATGTATCTTCTTTAAAAAACAAATTGGCCCATATACCTAATATTTACGTTTTAAAATCATTTAAGGATGAAGTGTCAAAGTGTATAATATCTTGTAGGTGACGGTATTATCCCATTAGAATAATATTATTTATTTTTTTATATAATACTTATTTAATTTAAATTGAAATTATAATATTTATGATGAGTACAAATATTTCATTTTTTTCATATGTTAAATATTCATAATGGAATGTTCTGATGATAATATATACATATTTCTTAAAGAATAAGTGTTATAAATAATAATTTAATTATATAAATTTTTAGAACATAAATATTATTATTATTAATCAGTTATTTTGAATAGGTAGTATATTCAAATGTTAGAACGATACTATATAGTAAAAACATAATGATTGTTTCAATAAGAGAAAATTTATATTAACCGAATGGAGAAAAATTTATTTCATTATTTTAAAATAATTGTTGAAGTAATATTTTTGATATTTTAATATATTTTTTAAAATGATTATAATATGATACGATATAAAAAATTGGTTTAAAATTTTACAACATATAGTAGGAAATTTAAATTAAATATTCAAGAAACTCATTGAAGGTTTCAAATATTTTTGGAATGATTGAGGTTATACCTCTTTTATTAAGATCCTAAAAAAGGTAGGGGTTCAAAAGATTACAGGAAGACAAAGAAAAATGCCCAAATAAAAAATCTAGCTACATATCTTTTTCCTTAGTCATTTTGTTAGATTACTTTCCTCTTCGGAAATTTCATGCCAGCCATCCATTCTGCGACTACGCCCCAGACCCCTAGATCTCTCCTTTCTCAGAGAGATTTATTGATTCCTACTAACAGAATATATTTAGAATCAAATTAAATATGGTAAGATAAACATTTACCATTCTATAAAATTTTAATGAAATAATGAATTTGTTAATCGATGATAAAAAATAATAGATAATTGTATAATTAAGAATAATTCTTTTTAAAATTATAAAAATCAACCATGGGATAATCATAAATATATGTTAATGATATATGCCTTCAGAATTGTTTCATATGAGGGATTTTATTATCCTCATCATGGTACTATGAATTCTCCAAATATGATTACTTTCCATGGGTTACCTATTATAAAGGAAGATTATTAATGTCACCAACAAGTATATAGAATATAAATTTTCTATATTTATATTAGGTGTTAATCATTGAGTATATATGGATAAATTGACATACGATGTTAAGAATATAACTTTTAATAAAAATGAATCTATGAAATACATGCAAGTACTGTTATTTATTAATAACACATATCACTTTTTATATGTGTTGATTAAAATACATATTATGAATCGTGTTCCTTTTGTAAACTAAACCAAATAATTCCTTTATAAAATTGAAATAATATAAATATCACAAATTCAGTTTTATATAATTTTTATTTATTTAGTTTATATATTTATTTCAAAACTCATATGTGTTATTGAATTGATTATAAAAATCTTATTTCTCCTTATTATAAATTCATTAATAAATTTTTCTCCATAAGAGTAATATATATCATGACAAGTCCTAGAGGGGCCCAATCCATGACCACCTTAATCCCACCTCCAATAGGCCATGGTATGGTGACTAAAACTGAGTATGAATTTCCCAAAAATGGGAGGCTTTAGTTTAAATTAATTGTACACATTCACTTATCTCCATGCCACACAATGATGAATTGTAAAGAACTAAAAGAATGCACGCATACCAATAATATTCCACAACTAAAGTACTAAAAGAATTTATGTAAAGGTAAACAAGGACAAATATAGGCCCAACACAAATATTGTAGGTACACAAGTCCAATGGAAACTATAGACGTCTGACATACTCCAAGGTTGAGGACTAAGTCAAAGGTACTCTCTCGGTAAACAAATCGGTCTTCTATGCCCCAGCTATGCTCCACCAGCTCCATGTCCTTAAATGAAACTGTCAAAAGGGAAACTATCTGAAAAAGAAATGACACTTGCTGGAAGAGCTCATGCATGGGTGAGTATAACAATACCAATTAAGATTCCCAGAAAACACTAAACACAAATCACATGTATAGTGAACTCAATACAAGATATAACATTTTATCACATATAAATGAAGTACAAAAATGGAATGTAGATATACTAAATAAGGAAACCAATCCACCATGTGTTCCTAACCAAATTCCAACCATAGCATTCGGGTCGATGTGTCGCTCGTTCTGGGAGATCCCATTCCATGAGTGGTTCTATCATGAGAGACAATCTACGAAAAGGTCTAGATTATATTTTCCTACACAAATATAATTTAATGGTCTGAGAATACTATTATAAATAGATATAGGGTCATTCCCATGACTTCTACAGGGCCCTACGAACCTAATCTGGATCAACCATGATACATAGATTGGGGGCCACACCCAGAACTACGGGGCGACAACACAAACCCAAACTAGATCAACCTGCAACATAGGGGATCTTATGCTAATGATTCCACAAACAATACTAATGAGTACTGATAGATAGTGGATCAAGGTTCTACTCAGGGAGGTAACTATGATTTCACAAACTCCACTCGGGATAATAGAGGATCGCACACCTGTCTCATCGAGGGACACCAAAATAATATATAAGACTCAGATTCTATAGGGGAATACAATCTAATGATATAGATGTAATTATGAAATGTACCCTCAAGTAATAGACTAAGGGAATAAATTAAATATATACTAGTCTAAACTAGGAAAACAAACAGCCTCAAGAAATCTTTTTGGGATTACACGGCGTGTCTTAGGGGGTACACATCATGACATGATATCCCAATTCTCTCCCATGTGGAAATCCACACACGAAATGTAGTCTCAAAATACACAGTGTCTAGAATGGGTACACTGAATATAGAGACCCATGGTTTCCTACCTATTTCAGCTGGCCATGTCCATGTACTGAAGCTATGTCTGTGTAACTATCATTGTAAGACAAGATGTGTTTGTGTCTATGTACACGATGTACCATCTAGTTATGTGTTGTTTCATGTGTTCTTGTACTCTTTGGAGTACACCCCAAGTAAACTAGGGTAGGTGACATGCCATGTGATTGGGGTCCCAGACAATGTGGTACTTCAATATATCCCAACCCTAACATCACAACCATGGGGCCTATCACGAACCAACCCAGGTTGACCCTGAACAGGTCACCCGAGCCGGTCTACATCCAGCAATGAGGGTCATTCCCGATCACCACGGATTGGAAACTAGTTCAAGGTATAAAAACCTAACTGTTGGGAACAATTTGGACCATAAAAGATTGTCAAATAAATTAATAAAAACTAAAAAAAATTAAAAATAAAACTCAGATCAGAAAGAAAACAAGACTACACATACATGCATGTAATCTCTTGGTCACCTCTAATAACTAACAACCTACCTCACACCGGCAGATGAAACCATAACGTGAACCAAGAAACTAAACCGGCATCTGAAAATATAGGATTGGTGTGAGCATTAAAATGCTATGTAGGAAATCCAAAACCGAACCACATAATTAATGCATTTCCAAATTCCAAAATAGTCCAATAATACTAGCTGGAACTACAGATATAAAAAATGGATTTCATATATATAATGCATTTTGAAAAACAAAAATCATAATTACATTTCCCTTAAAATTAAACAATAAGGAAAATTAATAAAGTGGGGTGCACACAAACTTATATAAAATAGCTACTTAGAAAATCCTCTTTAAAACAAACCATACATGCAATGTTTTCCAATAAAATACCAAAACCAAGATCAAGATTATGATTCTACTCCACGAAATGGTAATGTAACTAATAATTCTCGTATCAATGGATCAAAGAAAACCAAGTAACATGGAGGAAGACCCGAACATACTAATACATACGACTCCATCCCAAGTACCATGCCCCACACAATAGAATCAAATTCCAGAATGCTCATCCACCCATTCTCTGGTCAGACGGAGGAGCCCAATCCCATATCAATAATCCCAAATTTCGACTTATTATTGGAAAATAGATAGTATATGAACTTATAGTGTAGTAAACATTCCTAGTAAACTATCTTTATTTGACATGTTTTCATTCTATGTTCACAAAAGGGTGCGCCACACATTAAAACGATAAGACTCATATCTAACCAAGAACAATACACAATCAGGTACGACCTAGCCACCTCATGTTTCGCCCCTTCCTTAAATAATAATTACCCAAAGGAGGTCCTATATCGAGGACCCTCCTATCTCATGATCAACAACCAGGGTTGGAGACATAACTGAAGAGGGTAATTCCAAACATAACATTTCAAAGATTCTAAATGGGCCTCATAAGAATCCCACATATAAAACCTTTTATAAACAAAAAACTTAAAATTCCAAACATTCCTTTTTCTTCACAATCCTTTACCTTTTATTAAAACCTTATTTATCCATTTAAAAAAATCCCAAATACCGTATTTAAACAAAAGTGGCCAAATAGGCCCTTAAATCAAGTGTTCCACTAAGGTGATGAAGTGATTTTTTAAAAACAAATTAAAATACCCCAATAGTTCACAAAATACCAAACAGGCCATTACTTTTGAACACACACACACCCAACCATGATTGAAGTCCAACCAAGCCAAACTACAAGAAAGCATTTGATGTTATTTTCAGAACACAAAGAGTACCACTTACCCAATCTTTGGAAAACATGGAAGCATTTTAGAAAAGATAAAAAGAAGGTGATAAGAGGTACTCGTGAGGGAGACTAGATCTAGAGTTCCATTTTATATTGATTGCACAACCATGTGTGCACCTAATGCACCCATGGCTGTTCCTTTATCCAATGGTATACTCTAAAACCTATAAAAGAATTTGAAACCCAGTTTTTTAAATCCGCCATTTAATTTCAACCCAAAACCATATTTTTCATTCATTTATAAAATACCACACTTGTTTCCAAATCATGAAGCTGTTTCAAAGTCATGTTCTAAACCACATCAAAGGAAAATACCCTATTTCACATATAAAACCCAAAACATGTTCCAAACCAACTTAATATAAAATTTCAATAGGAAAAACACTACTCACCCTTCCAAATTACCATGAATGTTCATTTTACAATCAATTAAACACTTTTTTTCACAAACACAAAAGTGCATAAATCAAGTTTCATGTAAAACCCAATTGTTAATTCAACCATTCAACATTAAAATTTCATAGAAAACTAAATTGTGGTGCCATAGATGTGAGTAACAATTTAATAAATTAGTTTGAAATACCATGAACCAAAGAACAAGCAATGGAAAGAAATAAGAATGGGTTTTCCTACCTCAATGTCGAATTTGGTCATACCAAACACTTTGAAACGTGAAGAAAAAGGCAGCGACCACTCATAACAGTCCTTCAATCGTACAAACTTACCTATATATATATATATATACATATATCCATAATCAAATCCATGTATTACCCTTTCTATGAGGGAATACATACTTGGAAGACATATGTTTATTATATATATATATATATAACTTAAGTATTTGTGTGTGCTCCCTCTTTTGATAACCAAAAATTCTCTATTACAAAAAAAAAGATACCTAAAATTATGGTGGAAAAGACAAATGCATGACAAAAAAAGTACCATGGACCTGCATAAACCCAAACAACCTAAATTGGATGACGTGAAACAAAACAGCAGGTGCATTAACCTTACCCAAAATATTTAACAGAACCATTCCCAAAACAACACTACTTATCCAAATTAAATTACAAAGAAAAAAACACATGCATGAATTGGAGGAAATGTTAAAACCTATTTTTGGAACTTTAAACCAATGATAAATAATTACTAAAAACTAACTACACTAGTAATATAAGTGTGAATCAAGGTTCAATAATTAAGTTCTAAAACACAACAATCATAGGAAACAAAATTAGAAGAAATTACATGGAAGCACCTACCTCAACACATGTGAATGAAATGGAACCTAAATGGAGGGAAGAGCATCATTTGGTAGACCAACTACACAACCTCGACATCGAACAAGACACGTGAATAGGACCCCAGAATTAGAGTTCTACTAATTTAAAGAAACAAAAAAGATATAAAATATACCAGAGGGGGAAACCATGCTGGGAGAGGATGTATATGGGTTTTGATCTATAAGAAATAGGGCTCATAACGGGTTCAGGCTATCGGAAATGGCCATTGTTAAGGGTGTCGCCACTAGGCGGTGTGGTCATCGGGAACCCTGTGAGCTGGTCTCCATCGAGAAAGGGGAGCTTTGACAGATGTCGGGTGCTATAGTGAGGGTGGGGCGGTGTTGAGGACACGCAGCAGGCCGTAGGGTCGTGCGTCGATGGAGGAGGGACCAGAGCTCGGGCATAGGTTGAACGGTGCAGAAGGAGGGCAGTGCTACAGGACGACAACCAGCGATAGGGAGTGAGACGGTGGCCAAAGGATGGTTGTAGGTAGCCAAAACTGGAAGAAGGGAAGGGGGTGTTGCGCATAGGAACCTAGGGGTAGGGGTCATCCACACTCTAGAAGGGAAAGGGGCTCCCATTAGGTTTTCAACCAAAAAATTAAAACAAAATAAAATAAAATGAGAAATCAGTGTATATATATGTATATTAATACTAATAACATTATAATGATATTTCTAAAAATAATAATTTATAATAATAATAATAATATAACTCAATAATAATAATCACAATACTAAATTCATTACTCAACATTTTAAATAACAATAATATTAATAACAATTTTGTAATAATGATAGTGTTATTATCCATAGAAAATATTATTATTTTAAGTGTCAAGCATCTGTACTATCACCCAGGCATAACGCACTGTCACCCAGGCTGAACGCTTGGTCAACGCTAATGGTCTAGTGTTTGAGCACCAGCCAAAAACCCATCAATATTATTAAACATAAAAAAACATAAAATTGGGACCAAGAAGATAGTAAAATAAAAGTAATTCGAGGTTGGGGTGTGACAATTATCCCCACCACAGACACTTTATGCCCCCATAAAGTCACCAACCCAATAGTTGATAGAACTAGAGTCCATGCCCTAAAAAAACCAAAGGAAATCGAGATCCTCAAGGTAACTATTCCCAACACACATCACACCAAACCCACTCAAGAAGAAACTATAGTAGAAGAATGAGTGGAGGACATGAGGGGGTTCTCCCCACAATAAGAAATCCTTTAGCACAGAAACAATGAAATTTGATTCCACTGCCCTCAGGATTGGCCAATGCAGGAACTCCCTAGACCGAACTCATCCCACATTCTCAAGGATATAGAAACAACTCTTCCACTAGGATGAAAACCGTTACGGTGAAAACGAACACATAGCGACACAAGGATAGAAGAATCCCCCACAAAACGGACACACAAGAGGAAAACAGACGGAGAGGTTCCCGAACTAAGAAGGGGCCTAGAAACGACACCCATTAATTCATGAAACCAAACATTCCCTAGATGAATGAAACTAAGATCAAACTCATAATAATAATAATCCTTCTTATCCATGGTCCCAACACGCCTTAAGGAATACAAATAATTTAAATGCCACATTTATATCAGATGATGCCTCTTGGATTACGGTACAACGAGATCATTGTACCACCACAACAAGGATGATATTACGATGATGATAGGAATATAACAAGAAATATTTCAATATTTCTCTACTCAAATCTGAAAACAAGATCTGGAATGATGTTCCACACACCCTTAGAAACTACTTATTGTGCATGAGCTTCACCCCAAAACCTGTGGTTAGGACCCTAATTGATGAAGCATCTCCCTCCTCATCATTAGGAATTCACATCCTCTAGTCCCCAACTCCTACCTCCATATGATTAAAATGACTACAATGGTGTATCATTTTCAAAGGGATACAAGATGGTGTATTAGAATTCCCATACATTCCACACTATTGGAACACAAGATAATGGTTCGACAAACTAGGGGTCAGCACCAATGAAGAAGATTTTTCCTAATCAAGTTCCTCTAGCAGGGACCACTCACCAGATAGGGAACCCTTACGAAAGTCGACCACTAACATCATCACCCCAAACTCTAATGACTATAAAACGACCAATATTCACTGGCCCCAAATCGGACCCTCAAATAGACCTGAGACGACATGAAACGTAACACCATGGGAGTTCTTGATAACCCAAAATCACACCATATCCACAAAACACACAACTACTTTTAACGTAATTCCCTTACCTAAATAAAAAAAGAAACCCTATAAAAGAAACAGAAGTGGGGAATGACTCATTTGAAACATTGGGAGAATTTCTAGGCGGCATATTCAGAAAAACATGAAAAAAACAATAGAAACTAGCATCAAGCCAAATCTCAATAAAATACACCTTTATCTTAGAACATATGGCTCGAAAGCCAAATGAACATGACCACAAACAGAAAAACATTTTCAAAAATCCCATTTCTTATAAATTTTTAAAATGGCCACATTTCCAAATGAAATTAAAAATACTAAAACTGTCTTTTTAAACAAAACTCAATTCCCAAAATTTCATTTCCCTTTTTATTTTAAAAACTCACTGGTGGTCCCTTATGAACAATCACAAGTTCATTAATCAAGTCTTTCCTACAACATCCACTGGCAAGTTCCCCCATGAACTCTCTATACCTACCCTCACACATGTGACCCTCCATAAATAACATAAGGTTCTAAGCATCTATTTTTCTTATCCAATCCAGACACATACCAAACCTTCCAAATCAAAACACTGCCACTTTTAAAACCACACTTTACTTATTTAAAACATTTTTAGGAAATCACTCACATTCAAAAACCGTTTTCACTTTAATATACCACTTTCAATTTCAACACAGACTCACATCAACTGAAATCAAAATGAAACAAAAACAATGATAAACCATCGGAATGACGAACTAGTTTTTTGGCCTAACCCAATGACATGGTGGTGGTCCACCACATAACCTGATTCACCTCCATTGTCATCCATCAATCCAAAACAACGAATGAAAAAAAGATTCAAATCCCAGACTAACCCTAGTGACATGAGGATCATAGTGAGAAAGAGTTTTCGATACTCTTCTCGCACATACCAATTGAGTCCCAAAAGTCCTAATCACCTTATACCGGACATCCTAAATAGTAAGGGAATCATCTGACACATCAATCAACAAACAACCATCCTCACACAGGAAGACAAAACCAAAACATAAAAGATGAAACTAAAACTACATATGATAAGACAGATTATGCGTGAGCATTAAAATGCTCAGTAGTAAATCCAAAAGATAATAACATAATCTAGGCATTTCAAATTTACAAAATAGTCCAATAATACTAGTTTTAACAACAGTAATAAAATAAAATTTTAATATAAACAATTATTTTTGAAATCTATGAATGAAAATTCAATTGACCATATAATTCAAAAATAAGATTAAAAAATAAAGTGGGGCACACTCAAACTTTTTTGAAAGAACTACATTGAAAATTCTTTTTTAAAACCATACATACATATAATGTTTTCTAAGAAAAGTCCAAAACCAAGATCAGGATAATGATTCTACACACAACAAGGGAAATGGTAATAATAGTGCACATATAAAAGGATAACGGAAACTAGGAACTCAGAGGAAGACCAAAACATATAAACACCAACGAATCCATCCCTGATAGCATGCCACACACAACAGAATCAAAATCTCTAATGCCTATACACCCTTTCTCATGTCATAATGTGGGGGCTAATACCATATCAATAATCCAGAATTTCCACCTACTATGTGCCACTAGATAGTACATGAACTTCCATTGTTATAATCATTCTCAGTAAATCTCCTGGCTATTATAGGTTTTTGTGCTATGTTTACAAATGGGTGTGCAACACAATAAAACCACAATCCTCATAACTAAACATGCACACTACACAATTTGGTAACACCTGATCACCTCATGGTTATCCCCTTACTTAAATAATAAATACCCAAATAAGGTGCTAATTTGAGGACCCTCCAGTCTCATGATCAACAACTGATGAAAGAGACCTAACCGAAGAGGGTTTTTCCAAACATAACTTTTCAATGATTCCAAAAATGCCTCATAAAAATCCCACACATCAAACCATTTTGAAATAGACAATTTAAAATTCCAATATATCTTTTAGCTTCATAGTTCTCGACCTTTTATTGTAACATTAATTAACCATTTCAATAAAACGCCAAATTCCATATTTATACAAAAGTGTCCAAACAGGCCCCTAAATCAAGTGTTCTGCAAAGGTGCTCAAGATATTCATTAAAAAAATTTAAAACACCAAACATTCACAAAATACCAAATAGGTCATAAATTCCAAACACATACACATCCAACCATGATTCAAGGCCCAACTGGACAAACCATAGGAAACCATTTTTAGTTATTTTCGGAACACAAATTGTACCACTTCCCCAACTTTTGGAAAACATCGAATAATATTAGGGAAGATAAAAAGAAGGGGGAATAAGTACTCATGAGGTAGATTATCTCTAGAGTGGCATGTTCACTTGATTGAAAAACCATGTGTGCACTTAATGCACCCATAGTTGTGTCTTCATCCAATAGGACACTCTAAAAAAAATCTAATAATTTAAAGCCCAATTTTGTCAATAAACCATTTACTTTTCACCCATAATAATCAATTTCACTCGATTATAAAATACAACACATGTTTCCAAATCAAGAATCTATTTCAAAATCAAGTTCCAAACCAGACCCTATTTCACATATAAAACCCAAAATAGGTTCCAACCCAACATAAACAAATATTTCAATAGAAAAATACCACTCATACATTCAAATTTCCTTGAAAGATCATTTGAAATTTCATCAAACACATTTCACATAGACACACTAGAGCATGGACAATGTTTCATGTAAAACCCTATTGTTGATACAACTATTCAACATTAATATGTCATAGAAAATTAATTAGAGGTACCATAGAGGTGTGTAACAAGTTAAAAAAATTAGTTTTAAGTTCCAATAACCATATAACAAGCAATGGAATGGAAAAATCTTGGGTTCGCCAACATCAAAGAAAAACTCGGTCATGTCGAACACTTTGGAACATGATGAAAATGGTAGCAACCACTCATAACCAGCCCACACTCGCATGCATATACCTATATATATATATACATATATCCATAATCCAATACATTTATTCCCCACACCATAGGGGAATATTTACTTGGAGTACATATCAATTATATATATATACCTTAAGTATATGTGTGTGTTCCCTCTATTGTTGACCAAAAATTCACTATAACAACAAAAGATACCCAAAATTAAGGCAGCAATGACCAATATATGACCAAAAAGTATCAGGGACTCATATAAAACAAAAGAACCTAAATTGGATGACATGAAACACAACAACAGGTGCATTAACCTTACTCGAAACATTTAAAAAACCATTTCCAAAACAACAACACTTTTCCAGATTTAATTACACAGACGAAAACATGTGCATGAATGGAAGGACATGCTATAACTTATTTTTTTAATGTTAAACAAACAATAAATCATTACCATAATCTAATGACACTGGTTATATAAGTTTGAATCAATGTTTGACAATTAAGTACTAAAAAATAAGCAACAAATGGAATGAAATTCAAAGAAATTGCATAGAAGCACCTACCTCAATAGGCACAAATGCAATGGGACCTCAATAGAAGGAATAGAATCGCTCCACGGTCCAAAAACATAACCTAGACATTGAAGAAGATGCGCGAACAGGCCCCTAGGGATTAGATTTCTTCTAATTTAAATAAAAACCAAAAGATATGAAATATATCAAAATTGAACCCAATCTGAGATGGGTGATGCAAGGGGTTCAAGCCGCCAGAAATAGGGTGTGTAAGGGGTTTGGGCCATCCAAAAAGGCCACAATAGTGTGTGTCTCTAGCGGGAGGAGTGTTCATCGGAAACCATGTGATATTGTCACTTCTGAGAAAGGGGAGCACTGACGGAGGTCGGGTGCTGGGGTGAAGGTGGGTGGTGTTGAGGACGTGCAGCAGGCCAGAGGGTCGTTTGTCGGTGGAGTGGTCGGAGGTCAGGCAATATCCAAATGATATAGGAGGATGTAATCATTGTGGGGAGGTATCTAGTAAGATGGAACGAGATAGCGGCATGACGGTGATCGTAGAAGGATAGCATAGGAAGAAGGGTAGGGGCATTCCGCGTTAGAAACTAGAGGGGAAGGGGGGTCGGCAACGTCATTTAAGGGAAAGTGGGTGCCCGTTATGGTTTCACCCAAAAAAATAATTAAAATAAAATGAAACAAAAATAGAACTCAATAATATATATATATATATTAATGCTAATAATAAAATAATGATAATTATATTAATAATAATAATTAATAATAATAATAATAATATAACTTGATAATAATGATCACATTTCTAAATTTGTTCCACATAATTTTAAATAAGAATAATATTAATACCAATTTAGTAATAACATTAATTTTATTATCTACACGAAATATTATTATTTTTAGCATCAAGACTCTGCACGGTCAACCGGGGCGGAATACAGGGTCACCACTAACTGTCTAGTGTCTGCGCACAAGCCTGAATCTCATCAACATTATTAAACATCTAAAAAATCAAACTGAGTCTGAGATGAGAGTAAAATAAAGGGTTTCTGAGGTCAGGGTGTGATTAGGCCCGACACATCATAGAATCCTAGATTAAACACGGTGTTCAACTAGATTTTCAAGAACTGTCATTTTTCCTCTGTGTGTCCCTATCGGTGATCCATGTTCAATCCAGTAGTCAAATCTCCCTAAAATATAAGGCCCAAGAACATCCATGCATATCCATCGTTGAACAATGTTTCACGTTATTAGATTTTTCTGCAAAACAAATCAAATCAGCATTCATTGTAGTGTACTGAAGAACACTAAAGAACACAAAATCAGGATTCATTTTTCACCTAACTCGTTCTATCACCATCCTCGCACCTATTTCATTATTTTCTAAACCCAGATCAATGATATCGGATCATTCTTCCAAGAATCAAGTGTGCAATGATCGATTGATAGGCAAAAGCCCAGTCACTGGTGAAATTAAAATTGCCTGCAAAAAACGATGAATCATGGGAGAAAACCCCAAAAATAAACAATAGTAATGAACCTGAATCAATGTTCGTGTCAATCATGATTAGTTTCTACAAGATGAACCATTATTATTTTAGAAAAATCCCCCCAAAAAATTCCCCACAATAATCCTATCGTGGAAAGGTGGTCGGTCAAAAAACAAATGCATTCGTCGATTGATTTGTGATCTTCACATAAATTAATAAAGTGAAATTAAACAATTTAAATTCACACCCTACCTGGAGTTTGGGTCGATCAGTAGTGAAATTTGTTTTTTATTCCATCGTGGATTAGATCCTCCATCTTTGCAGGCTTGACAATCCATGATCGGATTCTGATCCATTTTTGTTTTCCAGGAATTCTCTCCTCCATTAGTGTCTATGTCTCCAATTTTTATCATCCAACTCGGAGACAATTTCATTAGATGTATAATTAAATAAGTTGTAGGTTGTTTCATTAAATAAAATAAAATAAAATACTATGTTCAATTTATTTTGTTAATTTTACGGCCTGATAGCATTTTCAAAAATGACCCATGCAAACTAATGTTAGCTTACGCCTAAGATAAATCCACTATTATGAACTCATTGGTGCCCTAATATATCTGATTTGACAACCCTTTTATAATTTATTAAATTTTTTCTAGAAATCTGTTATCCCATTCTGTTGATATTTTAATATATTTCATAAAAAATTTCTCGGCACATCGTGCATCAAAATCGCATGTTGTTTTAGTAAGTTTTCTCAAAATCAATCCATCTAAGGTTAAAAAATTACATAGATAATACGAGACATTAAATTATCCTCACCTTGTGGATTTATGCCCCTAGAAAGATAAAACATGTTCTATTAAAATTGATGAGGATATTGAGAATGAATCTAAGCCTCCCACTACCATGTGCTCCCCTAGATAATCTTGTGCTTCCACTGGATATGCACTGATGGAATTGATCACACATGAAGGATCCAAAATTACCAATCCTTGATCTCTATAAGGTACTCAGCAAGATTCACTCCATCCTTGATATCCGTCTCTCCCTAGTTGATTATGTGTAGTGGTTCATGGACGTACATCCTCATCAACAACACATGGAATATGTCATGTACCCAGTCTAACTCTGAAGTTATACCAAACATGAATGTAAAATTTCCACCTCTATGTAGCTTCTGGAAAGTGCCGATGAACATTAGATATTGTTTTTTTCCCATCCGAATCATTGTAATCCAAATTAAGGTTAATTCCAAAGGGACACATTGTATCCCTTCTCAAACACCAAAGCCCTTTGATTCCTATCATAATAAGACTTATGACAGCTCTATGAAGACTTTATGTGCTCCTATAATATATAAACATTTTTTGTAGTTTCTTTCACTAACTTTGGGCCCATGACTGCAGACTGTCAGGGGTCTACCCAACAATATGATGACCTACTTGGTTGCCTATACAATGCTTTGAATGGTTCCAAACTGATGATGGAATTGTAGATATTATTATTTAAAAACTCCACTCTTGGTATGTGATTCTCCCAACTATGGAAAAGTATAACCTGTATGATCAAAGCATATCCCCCAGATACAGAATGTTCTATACATTTTGGTCATCCTTTTATGCGAGAAATGTTGTGCTCAAGTGTAACTGGGTCCCAAACACCTCCTTTAATCCCTTACACAACCTAGATTTAAATAGAGGATAATGATTTGAAACAATCATCGATGTAATGCCCTGGAGTCAAACTATCTCATGAATGTAGTGGTGTCGCAACCTCTCAACTGAAATCTTCTCTCAAAGAGTTTGGAAGTGGGTTGACATGGTGATTTTGTAATTGATCACCCATATTGCATCGTGTCCCCAGGACATATGCTGTAAAACCATCACAAATCCCACAGATACCCCATACCAATTTAATTATGTCACCTTAGGGGGGTGAATTAAACCCACTGAAACCAGAGGCTCATCCTATACATTTTTACAATAATGGAATCGAGAAACAATCTCTGCAACTCTTTTCTTCATCCCTATCCACCAAAATAGACATTGGGTGTCTGTTACATATTTTACACGTATAGATGTACTTCCATAGGGGATTTATGTTACTCCTTCAGAACCACCTTTTAAAACATCACTGGTACCATCAGGTGTCCTATGAAGACAATGACGTGATACCCACTTTTTTTATTATCCATCAGAAGCATGCCTTGTGGTCATCTAAGCACGTAGGGTCTCATAGTCGGTATCCCTAAGATGTGCCACCATAACTATGTATAATAGTGGATGGGTGACAAAAATCAACAAGAGGTAGGATTATTCATATACATTCAAAAAATTTAATTTCAGCAATAACAACTGCTGAGACACCATGTGTAACAACTGTGAACAAAATCTCCGGTAAAAATAATCTCCAACCACATTCCCATTCTGAGGAGTATAGAAAATTAGGAAAACATTGTCCTATATGAAATCTTTCCATTGTATTTATCTCAATTTCATATCCTTATTAGTTAAGATATTCTTGAGACTCTTGTGGTAAAATTACATGAAAATTTTATGACCATTAGGTAGTTCTACCACATATTCAAAATGAAGACCACTACTGCTAACTCAATACCATGGGTTACATATCTTTACTCATGTTTCCTCAACTCACATGATTGGTAGGTAATAACTGTGTTCCTATACATTTGGAAAAATAAAAAATTGGTCTCTGATGTATCACATAGTACCACATACTCTCCACCTTCCTCTGGTGACCTCACGATGGGAGTGCTCATCAACCTCTTCCTCAGCACCTGAAAGAACCGCTAACACTTTTCTGTCCAAATTAATGGTTTCCGATTTACTTCCAAAGCTATAAAATTTGTTTCTAATATGAATAATTGTGGTATTATTAGTAAAAATCCCATCAAGGAATCCTCTCGATATGTTTGGGGTATTGTTGTGTTTGTTGGGAAATTTAGATGATCGCAAATGAGAATGGTTAGTGTTTCTCGAAGATAGGTTTTTATGGTGGCATAGTTTCCCAATAATTGCCAAATATGTGGGCCTCAAATTCGTGAGTTTTATGTTTTCAAAGGAAATATTCATTCATAGGAGTGAACGGTGTGAAAAAGGTTGACAAAATATAGAAAAGGGTGAGAACCACTTACCATAATTCATGGAATGCGTACCATGTTCTAATAATAGTACACAGATCAGCGAGAATGGTATGCCAAAGGAGGTCACGAAACAAAAAATGGTTCCCAGAGAAAGGAGGAGTGTTACATAGATATCTTTTGGTTTGAGGTGGTAGAAGGATCAGTAGGTGGTGAAGGCTAGATTGAAGACTCAGTTAATCTTGATTTAGAGGATTAATCAGATATCTTTTCATATATGAGAATCTCTGACCCCACCAATTATTGTGGAGATTAAACAACATTAGAAAGAAAATATTTCTCCTAGAATTTAGAAAAGCCCAAAATTGGTTCGCGTTGAAGGTGTTTTCGTCGATTCTTATCTAAAGAAGGAAGTCTGGTATGCGGAGGAGGATGTATGGTATGCGGAAGGAGTTGTCTCGGTATGCGTAGGAAGAATCACTGGTATGTGAGAGGTATAATTATGCTTGTGATACATGGAGGGAGAGGTCTAGTATGTGGAAGTGAAGATAGTTTGAGAATAACGAATAGTTCACAGACATGAGGAGTTTCACACAGAAGGCTGACAGAATTGGTACATGGTAGCGGTACACGATTGTGATGGTGAAGGCAGTCCGCAGACGAAGGGTGGTTCATATCAGTAGCGGCATTACGCAAAGAAGGTGTGATGCATACTAAACATGTTACTCAGTATGTGAAATCGGAATATGGTTCACGTTTTTCACAAGAAAGCATGTTATAGCTTCAAATAAGATTGAAAAAGTATTTTTCAGTACCCAATAGTACTCGAGAAGGTGTACTTCATCTGAAAGAGAAAAAAACATCAACGGTGCATCTACCTATATTTGAGGATGCGAGAATTCATGAAAATGATGGGAACTACATATCCATAAACTATGTTTTACCTACCTTTACATAAACTATGAGTGGATTCCATTCCAAGAGCAGTGATCGAATGAAGAGGAAGATGGTGACCCTTTCCATCAATATTGTTCCAGAGAAAGAGGCATTGAGAGTGACCCTTGGGAATGCAGTGAGGATACTCTAAACCTTGTAAGGTAAGTGATCCTTGGTATAGAAGATCTTTCCCAAAAATTTTACTTATTATTAGTCATGAGCCTTAGTGAATTTCGTTCATCGATACATTGTTTTTGTATGCTTCTTGGATGTAGCCCAGTGAGGGTGAACTATGTAAAAAATGGTTTGTCCTTTGTATTATATCATATTAGTATGTATATTTCCATGGGAGGAAGGGATAATTGAGTTTTTTATAAAAACGAAACAAGATCCAAAATGGAAAAAGTTTTAATCTACCATGCCATGATTCACCCCCCCCCCCCCATCTGGATATTTGATCTAGTGAACCTAAAAGAGAAAAACCTCTGATTGTACCTTTCCAAACCAAGAAAACTTTTCACAATGGTAATACTCTTGGGTGGAACCTAATCTAGCACCCCTCAACTATTGCCTAATCCACTACAAATCCAGACTATGTGATGATGTGTGCCATAAAATGGGCCTCTCAAATCCAAAACTATCATGTCAAGAGCTTCTGGTAATTTTGGTGCTTTCTGAGTTTGTCTAGGACTATCCTTATAGCAGGTGATAGGCTGAACAAATCTCAATCTTGGATAACCATCGTTCCCCTTTCAAATAATCAAATCATTCATCATTCCTTGGTAGTGGTAAATTTTTATTCAAGGTAACTTTTTTTATGTTCCACAAATCTATACATAACCTTAGGCTCCCATATTCCTCCTTGGAAAACAAAACTAGTGCAACCAAGGGTGAACCATGCGGTCTCAAAAAGCCCTTCTTCTGCAAGTCCCCCAACTCTACCATCAACTCACGATGCTCTATGTGATCCATATGATATTTAGCAATAGATATCATTGTCTATAAGGGATGAAGATTACTACAAAATTTTATCTCCCTATGTTGGGGTATACATGGAACATCTTCCAGAAAGACATCCCCATACTCCACCACCACTATAGGAAATATAAGATACATAACATCCACTACACTTAGGGTTAATCTATCCAAGTGATGAGTAATCAGTTGCACCCACTGATGGGTGAGTCTATCCTACACTACCAATATTTTTATTTCTCCACCAAAGGAAATCATGGTACCATCATTATAGAGACACTGATATTTTTTCCCAAAATCAATTAATTTGAGCATGAACTGTGGATAACTAGTTCATGGAAATAATGATGTGGTAATTACTCAATTATTAAACTAAGATATCCCAACTGAAACCCTCACTTCCAAGATTCAGGTAACACTATCAAAAAAAGTATGTAACAATAGAGTCTCCTCCCATAGGAGTCTCCATGCATAAGGGTCAATTCAACAGTTCAACCGAAATCTTCGATCCTCGAAAAAGACTTGTGGAAGGAAATGAATAACTAGAACAAATTTCTATCAAAACCATAGACAAGATGGAAAATATATATATCACACATCGTATAATCCTTGGAGCCTCTATATCATAGGCCTCTATAGGATACAACTATCCTCATTTCTATCCATCAACTCACTGACCCTTGCGCGGACCACCTGGTGGTGGTGGTGGTAAAAGTTCAAACCTCTGACCACCTCCTACTACCCTGACTAACCCTCTGCCATTTCATCCAATTTACGAACCACCATGATCTTATATTTACCTATATGTAAATGTTCCCTAGACTGTCTCCCAATTATATGTAATATGGTTTAGGTAATCACTTGTCTGATGTCCCCAACCATCGTCTGAGAAAAACATCAAGTCCCTCGACTGATTTGAGCCACCATGGGAGCCCTACACTTCTATCACTAAGTCTAGGGATTCCCTATTGATGTTCTTAAACCATATGGATCCTTTTGACTACCATATACTATCTACTAATAAGTACTAATCTACCTATTTCCCACAACTAGCTCCCATGTCTGGTGTCTTATCTTCTAGAAAACATTTCACTAACTTGGCACACTCAATTACTCTAGCATATACAGAAATACTAATGGATTAGACTAGAAACCTAATGACATGACATAAGACATATATGAGGGTCTAACCACTGAATAAGTTGTCCCATAATTGTTAAAAATAGTAGTGTGATGGATCATTAAAATCCACATAATACTCATACATGGTTATACATCTCTATCATAGATCCTGGATCTCTTGTATGAATACTAATTGAAATGTGTTTAGATAGTACTTCTCATTGAAGAGTCATTCCAAGTTTGTCTATGACAGAGCTTTCTCGTCATGTGACTAGGTCACCAACCTATATTATCACCCCATATATCCCTGAAGAATATTGGTTGAACAAACTTCCATCCGATCAGTAGGTGTACTCACAGGGCGAAAAATACGGGTGATTCCCTCTAGCCAATCATTAGCCATCTGGGGAACTAGATCACCCTGAATTCTAGGGTGTCACTACCTATGTATCTCATTAAATTCACTCATCCTATGTGAATCCTTAACTGGTAGTGCTGGTAATAGCTGATTCTTGACGAGTGGTGGTATAACTGGTAAACCACCCTGAGGTTATATCCATGTTATGTTCCCTTGTACTGATGCCTCATCAATGAGTGGATCATTCACGTGATAACATGGTGGAATCTTGGTGGGTTGCCTACATCGAGACATCCAAAAATAAAATAAGTTTCACTATGGTCAATAGAGAATATATGGGCAGCTAACTGAAATAGGACATTGAAAATACAAACATTATTATATGATTCATGTACCATTTGTTTTTTCCTGCAACTACTATTCTCATGTATCGAGTCTAAAAGTAGGTGACCTGAGTCCTTGTGTATGGATACATCAACTAGCGCAACAACACTGGAGACTCTATCTAGAAAGCCGACCTCAAAACACATAACATTTATCCCCAATCCATCCTCAAAGACTCTCAGTACTAATGTTGAACTTACGTCGTTTGATACCACTATGTCATGACCTATCATAGAGGGTCTCATTTCATTACAACCCCAAGGTTTCCTCTGATAGGACATCAGTGGTGACTGGCATGGTGAAGTCATTTCTAACAAAAACTAGGTGGCGTTATCCTAAGGAACCTATACACATTCACCCATCTCCAAGCCACACCACCCTAAAATGTCAATAGGTGAAATAATTCTTGAGTACCACAAAGATACCACACCCATGGTAAAATAATATATAATTGAAGGTAAGTAGGGCCAAATAAAATCCCACCACAAAGAGAGTTTCTACAACAGTACTACTAAAATCTTAAAAGTCAAAACTGATCCAAGGGAAAGGACTAAGTCAAAGGTACACTCTCAGTAAGGACCTCGGTCTTTGTGACTCCAACTATGAACCACCCTCTCTCTATCCTACTAGAAAAATGGAAAAAGGGCCTTCATCTGCACAACACATGACACGTACAGGAAAAACCCATGTAGGGGTAGGTACTAAAATACTCAGTAGGACACCCCGAAAACACTAAACACAAATATCGAAGAATATTCATCTCAATGCATGATGTAATAATGTATCACATATAAAAGATGCACAAAATTAGAACCAATATTTACTCAGAAAAACACCATGCCATCACGAGGTCATAACCACTTTCTATCCATATGATTCTACTCAAAGAATCCCTCATCATGGGAGATCCCAATCCATGAGCTATGTTATCCTCAAAGACATTGTATGAAGAGGTATAGATAATTTAGGTCCCACCCAAAGATAATTTACATGTCTAAGATGACTATGATATATATATATATATATAAAGGGTCAAGACTATGACCACTCGGGGACACCACAAACCTAATCTAGATCCACCTTTATACACATATAGGGGGTCACACCCAGAACCATTGGGGGACACAACAAACCAAATCTAGAAAAAAACATTATGTAGGGCATCATATTCTAATGATTCATCCAACCCTACTAATGAATCCTAGTATATAGAGGATCAATGTCCGACTGTGGGAGGTCACTCCAATTCCACAAACTACACTACGAATGATAGATGTTCGTACTCTAGTCTTGTAGAGGGACAATAAAACTTATTCTAATACATGACCACTATAGTGAATTACAATATAGAGATTTTTTTGTAGGGATGAATTATACCCTCAAGGAAAGGATCAAGGGAATGAACTCAACCTTTACTAGTTCAAACTATGATAATGAAGAGCCTCAAACACTCTTCTTGGGAGTACACAGCCCGTCTCAGAAGGTACACGGTGTGTTCTACTGCCCCAAGTCTTTCTTATGTGGAAATAATCCAAAAACATGTATTTTCAAAATACACATTATGCTAGATAGGTACACGGTGTGTAGTGACACAGGGTTTTCAGCTTGTATCTCTTATCTTCCTCTATATACATAATTTCTGTATGTGTACTGGTTCATGTATACCAAGCCATGTCAATTTCTAAGTAGAAAGAGTGCCATCTCTCCATGTACTACATCTTGTATCAGTGTACTCTTTATATTACACACAAGGTCAACCAAGGAGGTTCACAATAAATGTGACAGGGGTGACTTGTTGTGTGGCCCTTAACTCTGGCCAAACCCTATCACCATAGCCTGCGGGCCAAACACACTATGTAATCCCATATTCATCGTCACACCTTCGTCGCGACGTTCCTATCATGGATCTGTGATATCAGATCGTTGCTCCCAGAAATGGGTGCACAATGATCGATTGATTGGTAAAAGTTGATTCAAGGACTAAACAAATAATTCCTACAACAAATGATGATTCAGGGGAGAAAATGAATAAAAAGGGAGAAATTAACCTTGATCGATGTTCTTGCCAATCTCAATTAATTTCTATTAGATATACAACAAAGATATTGAAATAAATTATCCCCAATAAACCTCACAATAAACCCATCATTCAATGTGATCCATTTGTGAACTGATCCATTCATTGATTAATTTGATATTGTCATAGAAATTAAAAATATGAATAAAAAAATTGAAACACACACCATACATATAGTTTGTGTCGATAACTGATGAAGAATAGTTATATTGTTGTTGTTGACGATATCTTCTATTTCTATTGGTGTGACGATCTATGATCAGATACTAATCTGTTGTCATTTACTAAGTATGCTCTCCTCCAACAGCATCTAGGTCTCTAGGGTTTATAATCAAACCTGGGGACAATTTCATTATCCATAAACTTATAGAGGGATCACGACACTGCGTTGATAAAAATAAAATTAATTCTTAAGTTCAATTTATTTTATTTACTTCGCACCTGTGAGAACGTTTGCACAAATGACCCATGACGACAAATTTTAGGTCACGCATAAGGTAAAACCTCTATTCTAAACTTAATTGTTCGCTTGTATTTCTAATTCAGGCATACATTTAGATGTTATTACACATTATCTTGAAAACCATATGTGTGTGTTATTATTATTTAAATAATTTACAAACTTTTATTCTGGGCACACTTGGCCTCGGAATGGAACCTCGTCTCAATTCCTAGTCTTAAAAACAATTTATACAATAATTTCAATTAATTCATGAGAAATATTAGATGTTATCAATTAATATATAAATTAGAATTTAATTTTAAATATATTTTCCTAAAATTTACAATATTAAAAAATATATCATGAAATTATGTTAACTTCTTTTGCTAATATATTTTTATTTTAGAAATATTTTAAAACCATTTCATATAATAAATCTTGGTAGATGTGAAAATAATAATATTTTTACATGTATAATTGAAGAAATATATTTTATGTTCAATAGATAATGTTTTGGGGAGATTTATATTCATAGTTCTTCAAGGTTTTGGATTCAGTGAATCCTTTATCACTACAATCAGAACTGGGTTCTACTCAGCCACTATTTTTATCTTGGTCAATGGCACTCGAAGGGGATATTTCAAACACACCAAAGGTGTTCGGAAAGGTGACGTCATCTCTACAATTTGTTTCTCTATTGCGGTTGACAATCTTAGTATCATCCTCAATCATATTGTGGAACATACCAAACTCAAAACGATTAATGTTCCTAGTAATGCGAATGCTCCCACACACCTATTATATGCTGATGATATCATTCTTTTATTACGTAATCATAAAATAAATATTAAATACCTAAAAAATGATCTCTCTCACTATGAATTGGTTTCTAGTTAAGGTATTAATTGTGGAAAATTCCTCTATTTCCTTTGGGAAACACATTCCTCGATGTAAGATATGTAATTTTATCAGTGATGTAAGCATAAATAAGGTTATTTTCATTTTAATTATCTTGGTGTTCCCATTTTTTAGGGAAAACCCACATCCTGTTACTTTTCTATAATAGTTGAAAATGTTATTAATTAGATATCTTCTTTTAATGGTAAATCTCTCTCTATGGAAGGTACAATATGCATTGTAAAATATACGATTGTTTCTAAAATGGTTTACTCTATGATGGTCTATAAATGGGCCATTGGTCATATGAAAAAATGAATCTCATAGTGAAAAATTTTATTTGGAAAGTAATCAATCTGGAATGGAAACTTGTAACTATCCCTTGGTAAACATGTTGCAAACCTATTTATAAGGGTGTAATTGGTATTAAAAAACTTAAATACTTTAAGGATTCCTTTCATACCAGACTCACATGGAACCTTCTTTTTGATAAATATGATTATACTTCTTTTCTCAAAAAAATATTTCTTGAAAAAACATAAGAAAAGAAATTTTAATTTCCTCATCTCTTCTATTTGGACATCCATTAGGCAATTTTTTTTCTAGTAGTATGACTAATTCTAGATGGTTGGTTTCCAGGGATTTCGCCATAAATATTGGGTTGGATAACTATACTATAATTCCCTTAATATCTATTATTCCTCTGATTAAAACCCTAATAGTATTAACTATTTAATTATAGATATGCCTAATTTTCAAAATGACCATCTCCCTAAGAGAATTATACAGTTAATTGAAAACTACTCATTCTCAAACACTAATGACTTTTTAATTTGGAAGGCTTCTCAAAATAGTATTCTTGAATAAAAAAAATTATAATCATTGTTTTTTTATTCTAAATTTGATTTTGTTTTGAAGTAATATTTTCAAAAACCTTGGACAAATCCATCAAGATTCACACATATTGGATCCTTTTCATGATAGAGTTCCCACAGACAGGTGCCTTCAATATTTTGGAATTCAACATTTTTCTAAATTTAGACACTACATTCAACATAGAAAATACACTAATCATCTATTTCATTCTTGTTCCACTTCTTCTTCTCTTTGGAAATATATTTTTGACATTTTTTTACTGTAGATGGTTGATTCTTGACTCTATCAACTTTCTACTAAATAGTTGAGTGGAAATAGAATGTTCTCACCAAATTAAGAACCTTTTCCATTATTCTATTTTTGAGCTCCATCATGTGATCTAGTATGATAGAAATGATACTGTTCATAATAATTACTCATTCATAGATAATGAATGTTGTATTCAGATCCTCATTAACATACATGAATCTGAATCAATGAAAAAGTTCCATTACAGCAACATTGTCAATGAATTTGAAATTCTGTGAAGTCTTCGGGTTGAAGGACACTTTTTCTAACCTCATATTACTTTTGATTTTTTCTGGAAATAACCCTTTCTTGGTTTTATTAAATTAAATATGGATTCTTCCTCGAAAGGTAATCTAGGTCTCAGGAGTTGTGGTGATATCTTCCGGAATAACCTTGGTCAGGTCCTCAGATTATTTCATGGTAACTACGGCATTTCCCCTTATCTAGAGACGAAAATGATGCATATGATACATGATATTTGTTTCACAATCTGCTATGGTTGGAACAATTTTTTAATTGAAATTGATTCGACTAGCATTTTGAATGAAATTTGGAATGGTGTGACACATTTTTCATGGATGATTACTATCTTTTGGATAGATTACTCCCTTTTGGATAGATTACTCCCACTCGCTTCTTGACATCTACTACATTATCACTCATATTTATAATGAATCTAATATGGTTTCATATGGCCTTACTATCAAGGGAGTAAACCAAGACATTACCTTGCTCGATGATATCCCCACTGATCAACTCCCACATCAAGACAAATATTGAATTATGAGTTTGTCCTTTAGACTCATGTGACCACATTCTTTTATAATAATTGTGCTTTGGTCTTTTTGGTCAAGGCACCATCCTTCAAAAATAAGATAATGTTTTGCTTTGGTGATAATAAAACTACTACTATTGATTAGATATGTTATGTAACTATTTTTACATATCAATTTGGATATATTAGAATATTTATTTTCCCCAATTTTGTTTTTAATTATAAATCCTCATGGTATCATTGATTAATAAATCTACATATAAACCTATGTAGTGTTAAAAATCCTTAAAAAATACTAATAACTTTTAAAACATCCATTTATTTAAATAAATTACCAAATCAGTTGATATATATAAGAATTATGTTTAATAAAAATTTAAATAAATGAGAGGATGATTATAAAATTTATTTCATCAACAAATGCTATGTATAAAGAATTGAATATATATATCCATCATATTTATTAGGTTATTTTCATTAACATTAAAAATCCTATACAGTTTTAAATTTAAGTATATTATTTGTTTCATAACATTATTAGTAATTTAAAAAAAATTGAATAAATCATCTTGGATATAACATTTTTAAATTTTAGATGTTTTCACTAAAAATGATTAAATCTATTATGCCCAATATTTATATATTTCAATGAAGTGTGGATGATAACTAACATAATTTTCACTAATGGAATCAATCAAAAATAATAATCTATCCCTGAAATACATACACATGAATATGAATTTTTACCATGTGAATTATATGAGGTTTTATTATAATAAATTTTAGGGAAGGTAATTTTTTTCCTAATCATTTACTATTAATGTGTATAAATAATTACGAATTATAAAGTTTTGAACAAAATTTTATTGGTTATTTAAATTTATTGTATATTTCATTCTACATGACCCTATATCTCAAATTTTACATTAATTGATTAATTTTTTAATTGATATTTTTTGAATTAATATTCATTAAAAAATTTCACTAACTAACCCGAATTATATTCATTTAATTGAAATTCATTTGACAATTCATGAAAAATTTTATTTGATATTAGGTACTCACCACATATGAAAAAATTATTTATTGATTATGAATATTTATATTCACACGAATCATTGTAAAAAACTAATACATCTTGTATAGAAAAATTAAGTTGTTGGTATATCAACGGTTTTAAGGAAAAAAATATTAAAAAAATTATTTTTACACTTGAGAATCATAATAATGGTGATATATATTTATATAAACAAAGATAATGTGATAATATTTAAGATTTATTCTCAAAATGTATTTTCAACCAAAACATTTAATAAGATGAATTAAAAAATTAGGATTTGAGGATTATAATGTATATCATTAAATAATTTAGGGTAATTATGATTATTTTTTCCATTTTTCTTTTCATAATTTTTTGTAAAATAATATTTTCACAATACAAATTTATGTTAGGAAGTAAAAATACAAGTATGGAATCAAATTTTTTTGGGATGCCATCTTTTTCTCAGTTAGTTTTTAAGTAAATTATAATTAAATTATAATGAAAATTTTTAAATATATGGGTGAGTTTTGTAAATAAATAGAAATATGTATTCTATAGGTTCATTTAGCTCTCATTGAATCTATTCAAATGGGTAGTAATTATAATGTTAATTGATCTCTAGGAATCTATATCATGTTGATAATGTTGAACATTACATCTATATTTGGAGAATAAATACTGATTCTAATTATTGATAATATTTTCATATAAACTATATATATGTCAGAATGAAAATTGAATATAGGATTTAAGGAATTTTTTAATTTTCCATATATTATAATAAATTTATTATACATTATAATTTTATTGTTTTTTAAACATTTGACATTGACATGAAATAGTTATTTTGATTTCAAAATACATCAAAATTTTAATTAGGTAATGCATTTTATTTTCTGTAAATATATGTATGTACTGATGGATGCAAGGATGGAAGGATGGATTATTTATTGTATGTATGTATGTATGTATCTTTGTATGAATATATGTTTTCATTAATGTATGTAGGAATGAATTCATACGTGTATGTATGAATGTATTTAATTTTTAAGGTGTATCTAACCCTATGTTTGTATGCCTACATATATATGTCTGTGTGAATGTGTGTGTATTTCTATAATTGTACATATTTCTATGTATCTTTTTATGTATATTTTATGTATATATTATATTATGATTGTATTTATGTATTTATGTATGTATGTATGATTGAATGGGAGGATAAATGCTTTCATGTATGTAAGTATGTATATATATATGTATGTAACAGCCCATGATTTAAAAAGATGAAAATTTTATTAAATATCATAATGGACACACAACACTAATTTTATCTTACATTACAAGACACCCTTTGTTTAGCTTTTTCAATACGAAACACTCATTTTATCTTTCATTACATGTAACCCTGTGATTTTTGTGCTCGATAGAAACTTCAATACCCAGCATCAAACGTAAATAACCCATGGTATATATTACCATGATAACATAGTCGTTAAATTGGTGTTTGTGATGTATGTTTAGTAATTTATGAAATATATAAATGTATATATAATTCATACTCAATATAAATTACTTAAAAAAAAATTTACAGTGATTTTATTCAACAAAAATATTTTTCCTTAAAAATAATATATTTAAATATTTTCTTGAAAAAGTTTTATAATTTTTTATAAAATTTCTATGAAACATTAATGATAAAATTAAAATCATTTCATTAATTGGAATATAAAAATTTTCTTTGTCTGAAATTATTTCATTTTTTAAAAAAATACATATTTCAATAAATAGTGAAAAATAACTATTTATTTTAAAAAGTCATTTCTATTCAGTAAATTAAAAAATATAAAATTTATGATATATTTATAATTTGTTTTCAACTAAAATAATTAATATCTAATAAATTTAATTTATTTTAATTGATTTTATATTGGATTTAGTAAACGACTTCTCCTAGGTTCAGAAAAATATTTTTCTAAAACCTTATTTGAAATGAATAATGATTCTCATTTTCAGTCAATTTAAATTATACCTAATGGGGAATGTTTTAAATTAAATATATAGATTATATATAGTTAAATATTTTTTTATTTTCATAAAATTATTATTATTAGTTATAGATTTAATATAGATTCATCTATTGATCCAAAAATTACTCATCATAAAAACTTGTTGCCTCACCGCGTCTGTGGGAATTATATTAAATTAAATTCTTACCCTTTTATGAGTTTAATTTTAAAAATTGGAATAAGTTTTTGGATTAATAATAATTTTTATAATATTACATGGAAAACATGATTTCGCCATAGTTATTAGTGGAAAATAGTTAACATGTATTGTAGTGATTAATGTAAAAACATGTTTTCTCAGTGGTTCCACTTAAACATTAAGGTGAAAAATTTACCAATAACTTCTCCAAATCCCATTTTATGATATTATTTCTACAATGTTACAGATATTATCTAGAATTTTCAATTATTTAGGATTGTAATCCTAAAAAAATGATGGGTGGAAATCACTCTTTCAAAAGAAAATTACATGTGTGCCACTCACATCACTTATAAAAGGCCACCCACTCTCCTCCACATTCCAGCCCCTAAATAAATTATGGAAACTAAATACCCAGTAGAACTCTGATATTCTCTTATATCGTCCTTAAATCCTTAGTTTTGGTTTAAACCCAACCATGTAAGGCTATTGGTGAAAACAAAAAATAATTACTTGAAAAATTGGTAACATTATTCAACTAGAATTTTTGTTTTATTTCATTATCCACCCCATATGATTATTCTCATACCACGATGATATGATATCCAAATTATATCAAATATAATAATATGTCTTTATTTTATGTATATGACCTACAAGCACATATACTTCCATCAAATTGGATACCAAATCATCATTCGTGTGTATGATGGACTACGACCTTGTGAAATGACTTCATTTGTTTTTCCATTACCACCACTCAAGGGTGGATATGATGATGAATATAAAGTGTATATATCATATATATATAACATAATTATAAATTTTTTCTCATAATATCATCTATGTCCTTTTACATTTCATTCCATAAGTGATACGATAATGTCGCTTGTGTGTACGATAGAGCACCACCTCTCAAAGCGATGTAATTCATTTTTCACTAAATCTTTACATGGATTGTAATTAGAGAAATAATAATATATATATATATATATTAAATGAAATATTTAGAAATTTAACACTATATTTTTCATTCATTTTATATAATATTTGATTTTTATTTTACCTATTGAGATCTAGAGAAAATGATTACGTCATTCTTGTATGTATGGACTACCACCTACTAAATGAAATTTGATTCCATTATTCATCACAAAATAATGATAATGATATAAATATTTATATATAACTACATAACATGATAATTATTATATTATTACCTTTTTTTAAACATAATTTTTACTTACCTTCTTTCCATAATGATCATTGAAAAATGGATATGATATTCATGCGTACAGACGAAAAATTGTCTACATGATTGTAACATTACTTAATTTTTCATAAAAATAATTCATGATTGGTTTTATAAGTATAAAATAAGTATAAATAAAATTAATATATCATGATTATAATTTTGAGTTTTTTTAAATAACAACATCTTTGATCGTATTCAACCTACAATATTTATTTTCACAAATAAGCTGCATATGGTAAAAACATAGGACATAAAATTATCAATAAAGTGAATTTATATAACATGTTAATATTGAATTAAAATTAATATTGATAATTATGAATTTTATCTGGAATTTAAATAATTAATATAAATTTATTATTCAAAAAAATAGTGACACATGTGAAACGTTGAAGGGATTTTTGTATCACCTTTTAATTTTGTGAGAGACATGTCATGTTCACCAACAACTTATTTTATCTTGTTTTTTTATTCCCCTTTAATTTAGTTTATTACTACATTAAATTTATGATTTATCAGTTTAAATTCCAATTTTATGGTCTCTCTTCAATTGGTTTCAAAGTTGAAAAGGTAAAAAAATCTTTAATGTGTTTTTGTCTTAATTTCCTTCCTTAAGACATAAGTTATTTTATGTGCCAATATTATTTCATGAGGTGTATATACAACACCATTGAGTTATAATAACATTTTTTTTTATTATAATGATTTTTTATGTTTCATTTAATTTTATTCCTTCTTGGGGATTATGATTTAAAGGTTTACCGCACATTTCATGGCATTTTACTATTACACCTCGTGTAACTATTACACAAAGTGTAGAAAATACATGTCATGTTTTCCTCTAGTAGGAACCCAAGATTACATGTCATGAGTATGTTATAAAAAACCCCATGAACCCATTACATGATATTTTATATATTTACATGATATTTAAATCTCACATGTGATGTTTTCAATAGCCTGAAACTCCTATTCTTCCTCTTATATGTGTCTGAACCCTTGATATTTCAACCAAAACACAACCCATGTTTGAAAATATAATGTGTTGTCATTAAAACCATAGTAATCATACTTAAACATAGAAAACATAAAATTACCCACCCACCATTGGAAAAGTTTTATTTACTTCTGAAAAATTAAAAACCTATAAAAACATTCCATTTTACATCCTCCTCAAATAAAATTTTCTCATCCTCAAGAAGACTTTGGGAATAATGAAAAGAACACCCAACCTACTCCAGACATGAATTTATTCTCAAAACACTATGTTTCATTTCCAAGTTCTCAAAAAAACATTCAAGAATAACATTACACAAGGTATATAAATCGTAAAAAAGTTGAAACAACACCTGTATTGAAAAATAAAAACATTGATATGAAGCTAAAAAGGTCTATCATATCCAATACACAATCATGTCTTCGTCACTTTAAACATAAAGGAGATCATGGAACATACCACCATAAAAGTTACCCATAAATGACTACTTTTAACAAATGGTACCCCCCCCCCACATAGTATAATTTCTTATTAATGCATGCCCATAGAATTCAAAATTTATCCAAGGAAATATTCTATACTTCATGAAATGGTGAACTCCCAATCAACCTCAAGTCCCTTGTCAATCTGGACTTTTATGGAATCCTCGCTAGAACATGAATATCACTCACCTCACCTTGAGATTGTGATGGTATCATTTTCTTAGCATTCACACTTGAGTAAAAAATCGGTTACAAGTCTATCTACTTTCATCCAACTACTCTAAATAAATTCATAGATTTAGCATCTGTCATCTCACAAGCTAAACACAACACCTTATTATAATGAACCTAAAATTTAATTAGATAATTTCTACCAAATACCATTTTCAACATCATGTAATATCTCATGGCTGAACCATAACATATTCAATTACATTGTCATGCCTCAGCAAGAATATGGGTGTTTACCCAAGCCAGCACACTTTGGTTTTCTCCCTTAAGCATCCCATATCATCCCAAATAAAGACAATGGTAACCTCCAACTAATGAACTATAGTCCAATTATATCATCCACCTTACTCAATAAACATTAATTAAAAGATAGATGTCAGTACATAGTTGAGAAGTCCAGGTATTAGAACAACAAAAAAGCACATCGTATTACCTGCCAGACTATCAAGTCAAAGGGAAATGGTTGGTGTCTATGAGTCCATACAAGGAATTCCTACACAGTAATCCAATTATCACCTAGGACTTAACATTCCTTTTAAACATTCAATGTTACATGATTATAACTCCATCATAGTCTCTTTATCAAGATAGAATGGAATTTTAAACCATTAACTCTGTATATAACTCATGCTCTCTTGGTGCATCGTTTATGATGTTATTATAGCTGACATGGTCAAAAATATGATAATATTACATAAATAATATATCAATAATTACCATGAAAACCTATGATTCTCCCATATTACCATAGAAAATATTCTTGGTATGGGTTTTAAACCTTCCATTCAAACCTAAAAATGGAAAAACGATATTTCAAACAAGTATTGGGAAACTTCATGTGGAATATATTGATTATAAATTCTTATACATTATATTTAACTAATTGTGATGAATTTAACACCCACGTAATGCTATTATCACACAAGAGAAACATTGATGTCCAACACAATATAATGAGTATTTAAAAGGTTATGTAAACAACCAACAGTTTAATTATTTGTATACCTTGCTAGAGCTGACATATTTTAAAACTCACCATCCCCAAGGCTTTTCAACTTCACTACATATCATTTCCGATGAGTACAATATTGTTTAATCCCATAAAAATTTAAGGAAATGATGTAACATGATCAAATAGAAACTCCCCACAATAGAATTTTCCAATTCGTTGTTTATTGAAATTGGAAAGTCACCCCATGTTACATACTATGTAGAACAAAAATTGTAGGTCTTGGATGTGTTCATCATGATTTTACAAAGAAATAATTCGAAAGAGAAGAAAATGACCCACTAAAACATGCTCTTAAAGAGATTTTCTATGGATGTATATGTGAAAATCCTCTTCATTTGCAGCCATGATTTCTATTTCACCAGAAATAGAATCCATAACAAATTGACCAACATATCAAAATACCCAATCCTCTTTGTAACATCATCCATAGTATGGGGATGAGTCGTATTTCCATTAATATCAAGTCTCTCTAACTCATAGATGACCTGTAATTGAATTATAGCCTCCCCATGTTTAAAATATTACCATTAAACTTATATTTCTCATGGAATAGTTTTTATGAAATTGATAGGTAAAACGTGTAATGATGCATGATACCCTGAGATTTCAGTAATACATTGTGTATCCTTGACACTATACATAGTCTTATTGGCCCTATGCATCCCAGAATCTAATGGATTATAAGAAAGAACTATCCCAGGGTCATATTATTCATTACAACTTTTGACATGTCTGATGACATACAAAATTTTCAAGAACTAAAATTAAAGATACCTCCTCTAATTATCTAGGTACAAAACCCATCCCTATGAAGGTACAACACACTAAAACTAAGAATTAAAAAATTATCACAAACATAAAAAGGGTCACACTATGAATGACTACCCATCAACTCAATAGTTTCATTTTTAAAAATATAAATCCTTCTAGGAAAAAATGACACCTGAACGACACCATACATGTAAAAACGCATAAGAATTTTGAAAATATCAAAACACTTTGCATGGATCCTACAACCGGATATCGACATAATGAACAATAATGCATTTACTCTTAATGATTTATTCATTATAAAAAATCACTATAACCTACCAACATTCATTTAATTTCAATCAATAATTGAATAATCTTGTGTGAAACTCTCATGTTCTGCTTCAAAGGAAAACCGCATGAAATATATATATTGTACTTAATTGTGGGTAAAAGATAAGAACAACTCTTTATGGTTTCATTTAATCCATTTAGTTATAATAAAGAATTTACTAAGGATATAGAGAACGTAATAAAGTTACATCAAACTTCCTTTCAAGAATTAGTTATTTAGCTGACATGTTTTCATGATTTGGAAATTTGTCACATAAATTCCTTTTGTCAATTTTATTCATCCATAAGGTTCTTACAATTGGACTTAATTATATAAAATTTCATCTGTAATATATAGAGAAAAAAAATTATGTTTTAATTGTAATTTTAAATAACAAAGGCCTCATATAAGTATAACCCAAAATTAGATAATGGTTATGTTATAATTTAAAGAGGGGACTGGTTATGTAATATTCAACCATAAGATTATATGTGACCCATATAATTGTTTTTTTAACCATTAAATTACAATCCATACATTACATTGAATACCCTTATGGGGTTTAGTACTAAATAATATAACAACAAGGGGACTTACAAGGCTACCATCAAGTCATTATAGGTTAATAAAAATGAAACCCTAAACATTTTAAGCATTAAGATTTAAAACACACCTTGTATGTTGAATCACATAAATAGTATTCCTTAAATGATCTAAATATATTCAATTGTGTATTTAAAAATTTCCCATGTGTTTTATCATTCCAAAATGAAAACATTGAAATAATTTATAGAGACAACCAATTCTTTTAAGGTCAAATTTCATCAGCTTTTATATTTAACAATTTATAAAGGGAGATCTATCTCATATAAATTTTTTCAATTATATTTTCACTATTTTTAAATTTATAATGTTCCCATACAATTTATAAATATGGAATCCTGTCTTTATATTACATATTATTTCATTACTTTTTACATACATAGGATCTTTAAAGTCTAGTGTCTTGGAAATCAGGAACATAATACATAAAAAATTACTTATACTACACTTTTAAGGCTTCACATAGGTTCATACTAAGTAAAATTACTACATATCATAACTTGGAGACATACATAAAAGGAATAAGTGATCAGGAGGCCCAGTAAGGAAAACAATGGATTCACATTACTTGTGAAATCAATAAGAACTAGATAAAACATAAAGACATGAGAAATGGAAGTAGGGGAATTTCATAATGAAAAGAACCTGAACCATAACATGAATATGTGGATACGACATTTCATTTATACTTTTAGGAATATATCATCAAGGTTCATCCTTAAGGTTTCATAAAATTTACCATGTTTATTCACCAATATATCGTGAAACTTGTCATCACTAGAGATTAAATTCTTTACCCAATGAATTGGAGCCCAATATGAGTGCACCCTTAATATTTATTTATTTTCATGTGATCCACACAGTTCACAATCAAAAATTTCCTAAATAAACCAAATAGAATCAAGGTAATGGGTTTCATATCAAAATCATGACGTTTATAAAGTACTAAAAAATAAGATCATTATGTTATTTATGACCCATGGAAATGGAGTGAGAGTTATATTTATGTCAATTCCAGAATAAAATATAATTTTTTTGTATTTATGAATACCCCTAGAAATGGGAATATATTTGGGTATCCATATAAATAATAATGAGAATTGCTTGACAAAAATACAGTGGTTTTGAGATGAAAAATCTTCAGCATAACAGTTACATAACAACGTTTTATAAAACATTAAAAAGAGAGGGTACAAGGGTAACCCACACATAAATAACTCACAATTAAGTATCAAGGAAGAATAACATGGAAATAAGAACATGATATGGATATTTGAGTGTCATACCACATGAAAATGAAACTTGAAAGGAAAAAAGAAGATGTGATTTCTTTTACAAAAAATTCGACAGCCTAACGGCATCACATAAAGATTCAGAAACTCAATTTATGAGAGAGGAAAGGATATCTCATTATTTGAACATGAAATGGACAGTTTTAAATATATATAATAACAAGACACCACATAATAAAAATGAACTATAATACATAACATAATGAAAGTCATGACTTAAAAGAAGATGGTGAAAGGTATCCTTACCTAGAAGAGTGACTTTCAAAGTTTGATGGTTAGGACTTTGGGAGGATGTAGGGCACCTTAGGAGTAATCCTTGTGAGGTAGAATGACCGGATCATTATTTTGGAGGATTTGGAATGAAAATAATGAGATAATGGCTTGGTATTTATAGGGAAAGTGAGGGAATAAATTATTAATTTTCATGGGACACCTCATCGGTGGTATTTACAAAACCATGGGCTTACCCATGGTATTTTCCCATGGTATTGGGCACTTCAGAAACATCATATCATATGTTACTATAAAAAAGTCGACCAGATTATTTACATCAAGATTACATCATCAATGATGTCATTAAACACCCAAAACTCAAAACTGTATTTTTACTATTCACAGATAAATCAAATGTTTCAAAAAATTCAAAACATTCACTCTAACCTAATGTCAATGCTCTAAATTCAAAAATGAAATCCAATTTATAAAAATATTTTTCATAATACTATTAATTTAATTTTTAAATAAAATCATTATTTATTCCAAAAATTCAACTTTAAAACTATAAATAATTTTGTAACACCTTAAGAAATTAATCAAGGTCATATAAAATTATCGTATAACCAAAAGACAGTAACATAACAATTTATGATTAATTTTTATGAAAATACATTTCCATTTTAAATTATTAAACTAATTATAAAATTGTATATAAAATATTTATGACATTCAAAATACCAAAACTTAAACTATGATCATTATTTCACTTTTAAGAGGTCTAAAATGTTTTTATACATTCATGGGTGAAGTTTCTATTTTTTTGGTCAATTTACTATTAACTAATATTCATTACTATTCATATGGGTATGTTACTATCCATAATTTACTATTCACTATATATTATGTTGATCTTATTAGACTCTAAATTTCTTACTGAACATAACTATAGAATACCATTTTTTAAAATAAATTCACATTATTAATTATTTAAACAATACAAAAATATTTTAGAATGCCCCTTTTTCCTAAATTCATCAATAAAATACATCCTATATTTATCCAGACCTTTTGAATTCACAAACTTTATGTAATAAAAAATAACAACATTATTTATATAAAAGGATTACACAATGTAGCTATGGTCTCATTACATATCCCCTTATAACACGATCATAGGACCTAAGTGTAATGTTTGCTATGGTGATAGACTCTTGGGGTGGCTTGGACAACATTACCTGAGTGGTGATTTCTATCAACTTGAACATCTCCCTAAGGCTATTTTGTTCAAGCTTCACATGAGGAATTTTGGCTTGTGATTGGTCTAGAGCAAATCCCAGGGATGCTACGACCTTCACAAACTCTGGAATATGGGATTTATATGGCCCAATTCTACTAGATGACGCCATAGACTCTTCTTTCTGTATTATTTAACCATGATCATTTGAATTTATAAATAATAATTATAACACTAAGAATTTAGTTTCCAACGGTTATATTGACCAATATCTAAATAACTATTGAAACTAAATAGTCTAATTTAATTATACTCACATAATTGTTTAAAGGATATATTTTTGTTCAGTATAAAATAAAATAACACACAAATTTAGGAAATAAATATTATTAAAAAATTAGGTTGTTTCATTCTTCCCCCCTTAACAAATTTCTTCACAAAAATTTTAACTCATACCCTAAGAAGAGAAATTGTGTGGGTACATCTGCCTCATAGAATCCTTTGGTTCCAACATGGATTCCTCATATTTGTGGTTCCTGCACAACACCTTAACAAGGGGAGTGGTATTGTTTCATAGAACCTTGTGTCTACGATACAAGATCTCCATCAGCAGCTCCTCATAAGATAGGTCATGTTCCAATTGTACCACCTCTAGATTTATTACATGTGAAGTGTCATGTGTGTACTTATTTCAGAGGTATACGTGAAGACCTCGTGAACTTGTGCTAGATTTGGGGGAAGTGCTAGTCGATATTCCACTGCTCCTACGTGATCAATGATTTCATAGGGGCCAATGTACCTAGGTTTGAGATTCCATTTCTTCCCAAACCTCATGACTCTCTTCCAAGGTGAAATTTGAAGAAAAAAATTTTCACCAACATCAAACTCCATGTCCCTTAGACATTTTTTGGCATAGCTCTGTTTCCGACTCTAAGTAGCCTTAATGTGTTGGTGGATGGCATGGAAATTTTCTATCATCTCTAACACAAGATCTGGACCAAGAAGCTTTCCCTCACCAGCTTCATCCCATGAAGTATGAGCTCTACACCAATTCCCTTATATAACTTCAAAGGGTGCCATTTGAATGCTTGAGTGGAGGTTTTTGTGGTAAGAGAACTCAAGTAAAGGGATATGTTGATCCCATCCACCATTAAATTCCATTGAGCATAATCTTAGCATATCCTCAAGTGTTTAATAGTCCATTAAGATTGTCCATCGAATAGGGGGTAATAGGCCATACTAAAATTCAATTCAGTGCTACGATCATGTTGAAGACTTCTCAATAATTTTGATGTGAACCTTGGGTCACGATCAGATATGATAGAAAGTGGAACTCCATATATCCTTACCACTTCCTTCACATAAATTCTGGCAAGTTGATCAAGAGGGAAATCTTCCCAAATGGAGATAAAATCGTCATTCTTGGTGAGATGGTCCAAAATAACTCATATCGCACTATTTACTTTGTAAGTTCTTGGGAGACAAGTGACAAAGACCACAGTGATATCATTCCACTTCCATGCTAGTATGGGTAGTGTTTGCAATACCCCTTTAGAAGTTGTTTCTCCTCCTTCACTTGCTGACATACCAGGCACCTTGAAGTGTAGTCAGAAATCTTTCTTTTCATATTATCCCACCAATAATGATCACTAAGGTCCAAATAAAGTTTTTTGTTTCTAGAATGTATAGAGAAATTAGAACTATGAGCTTCATCCATCAGATCCTTCTATATCTCTATAATAGATGAGACACATAGTCTTGTATGAAATTTCAGTACACCTTCTTGATCAATATTGAACTCAGGAAACATCCCATCCTTCACAGCCTCAAACTTAATCTCTAACAATGGATCTTCTTTCTAATATTTCTTGATCTTCTCTAGTAATGATGGTTCAGAAATCATTTGGGTTAGGTTTGATGATTTCCCTTCCCTTATAATTCCCATTTCTAATTTTACTTGGTCATTGATCAAAGGATCTCTTTGAATCCTCGTCATGTAATGAACAACTAGGTCTTTCCTACTTAATGCATCAGTGACTTTGTTTTCTCTTCCAGGATGATAATGAATTGAACAATCATTGTCTTTGAGAAGTTCCAACCATCTCTTTTGTCTCATGTTCAATTACTTTTGTGTGAAAATATACTTCAAACTTTAATGGTCTATGTATATATCACATTTCTCCCCATAAAGATAGTTCCTCAATATCTTTAGAGAAAGAAACAACTACAGACAGCTCCAGATCATGTGTACGATAGTTCTTCTCATGAGGCTTCAACTGTCGAGATGGATACAGAATGACATTTTTCATTTTTCATGAAGATGTACCCAAGCCCTTTTAGAGGTGAATCACTAAAAATAACTAATCCTTCTCCACTTGAGGGAAGGTTTTACACTGGTGCATTAACCAATCTCTTTGTTAGCTCTTGGAAACTTTCCTCCCACACTTTTTTCCAGATAAACTTGACCCCATTTTTGTTAACATGGTTAATGGATTAGAAAGTCATGAAAAGTATTTCAGAAACATCCTATAATATCTCACTAATCCAAGGAAACTATGAATATCGGTTATTGTCTTAGCCGGAGGCCACTCATCCACAGCTTTTGTCTTTGTAGCGTCAAATGTGATTCCTTTATTGGTAACAATATGCCCCATGAAAGAAACATGTTGTTCCAAAAATTCACATTTACTAAACATTCCACAAAACCTCTCCTTTAATAGTGTTTTCAATATAACCCATAGATGATACTCATTCTCCTCACGACTCTTGGAATATATCAAAATATCATCAATAAAAACTACCTTTAAGTTATCAATGTAGTCCTTAAAGACTCTATTCATAAAATCCATAAAAATAGTAGGTGCATTAGTCATTCCGAAGGTCATAACAACAAACTCATAATTCTCATATCTTGATCTGAAAGTAGTTTTGGGAATATCTTCTTTATTCACCCTTAATTGATGATAACCATATCAAAAATCAACCTTAGAGAAGAATTGAGCCCCACAAAGTTGGTCAAATAAGTCATAAATTCTTGGAAGTGGGTATTCGTTCTTTATTGTGATCCCATTCAGTTCTCTATAATCAATGCATTTCCGCGTCGATCCATCCTTCTTCTCCACAAAGAGAACAGGTGCTCCCCAAGGAGACACACTTGGTCGAATAAACCCCTTCTCAAAAAGATATTGGAGTTGTTTCTTTAATTCCTCCAAATCCACATTTTCCATCCTATACAGGTTCATTGATATTGGATGAGATCCAGGTACGAGTTCAATAGAGAAATCTACCTCTCTTTCTGGGGGAGGTCCAAGAAACTCATCAAGAAATATGTCGAAGAATTCCTTGAGGATGGTGACATTTTCTATCATCAAAATCTAATTTCCTTCATCTTCTTCACAGATCAACTCTATAAAGAACGGTATAGGAGTTTCTTCTAGACAAATATCAGGTTGAGATATCTCTTCATGGAAGATAATTGTAGGTTCTCCATTTAAGACTACTATGATTTCTTTGCTTCTGCATTTGATCTTAGGATTATACTTTGAGAGCCAGTCCATCAATAGTATAATGTTGAATTCCAGCATGGGAATGACTAATAGATTTTCAAAAAGATTTTTCTCAAAAAAGTAAATACAATAGTTTCCAAATACTGATGATGCTTGGATAATCAAACCAGGGGTCCTGACTGACAACTCTACTTTTAGAAAATCAGGGGGTTGATTCTAAATTCTTTGAAAACATAGAAGAAATAAAAGAATTTATATAACCAGTATCAAACAATGTACTTGAAGGATTTGAGAGAACAATAAGAGTATATTCTACCACATCATTCGAAGCTTCAACATTAGTTGTCATGATATAAAAACCACGACATTGACCCTTTGGCCTTTGTTGAGGCAGGTGGTGGTTCCCCTCTACTGCCCTTGGATTTGGATAGTGATTGGAAAAGTGAAATTTTTTTCCACACATAATGAACTAGAAATTAGGTTGGACATGCACCATCTTCCTCTTGTCATTAGTTTTTGGAAGTTGAGGATTCACATCACTATGAAAATTCCTTGCAATATGGCCTTCTCTTCTACAATTGTATCATTTCTTTCTCCCGAGCAGGCAGTTCCCCGAATTATTCTTCCAACATTTATTACACGTGGGACGTTTCAGTTGCTTGCCTCCTCATCCCTGATCAAAGGTCTTCCCTATGTTAGGCTCCATTGATCTCTTCTTATTGTTAGATTTATGAGACCACTATGTCTCACCAAACTCCACCACAACTTTCATCGCACTCTGAATGATCTTTTCATAGCTATCATAGTCTTGGTTGGATAGATTCTTCCACAGATGAGGTCTCATTCCACCAAAGAATCTATCAACCTAACCATTTGGATCCATGACAAAGCTATAGGTGTGACGTGAAAGCCTTGTGAAGTTCAACTCATAGTTTCCCATAGATTCATTCTCCTTCGGCTTTAGCTTGAGAAACTCCTTCTCAATTATTATTCTCATCGATCAGGGGAATTACTTATTAAAGAATATACCTCTGAACTATTCCCACTCCATAACTTCAACTTCCACTATTGGCCTTGTGTTTTTAATCAGTTCCCACTAGTGATCAGCTTCTCCCACAAAGCGATAGACAGCCAGTGTAACCCTCTCTTGTTCAAAACATCGGAGCACAGAAAATATCTTCTTGATAGAGCGGATCCACTGTTCATCAATAAATGGGTTGTTAGTTCCACTTAAGGTTGGTGGACGTTGATTCATAAAGGATTCAATAGAAAGTTGTTCCCTTATGGGTGAGATCGGTCTCTCAACTTGATTCAAGTTATTCCACATAACTTGAGTCTTTTAGTTCATCATTCGCATGAAAGTTTCCATTCTGGATTCCATTAGAGGGTCATCAGTGCATGGTCTATTGTGGTCACCATTTGTACGGTTCCTCCTATTTCCCTCCATTTTCTAAAATAATAAAACCTTAGTGAGAAAATTATTTCATTTATGAATCTTTTAACTATAAAATATTTCATGTCATAAAACTTCTTTAAACAATTACATTTCTCTATAGTTCCTTCATAATGATTCATAAAATGTTTATTATTAACTAAACATATCCCTTGGTAGTGTTGTAACCAAGAGTGCAGAAAGGCCCATTGTTGTGTACCAGGATACCCTGGGTGAAGCCTAAAACTCCTTGTCAGTGTTTCTACTCCAAGGTACCTCTGTGCCAGAGCTGCCTCTACCTACTCGTATCCAGAGAGAGATGTATTTTCTTGATAAACCACTTACTCAATACTCACCAAAATACCAGTAATTTTTCCAATATTTAAACTTTTTTAAGGATTTATTCTAAAGTTTTCATAGCCTAATTTCCATAAATAACTAAACTATCCATTGATACCAACCATCGTATCCCGCCTTTTATTACATAAATTTTAATTACATTTTACATATAGAAGATCTTTAAAGTCTAGTGTCTTGGAAATCAGGAACATAATACATAAAAAAATCCTTCTAATAAACTTTTAATGCTTCATCATAGGTACATCCTATGTACAATTACTGCATCTCATAACCTAGAGACATACACCAAAGGAAATGGTGAGCAGAAGGCCCAATAAGGAAAACAAGGGAATCAGTTTACTTGTGAGATCAATAAGAACATGATAAAGACATAAAGACATGAGCAATGGAAGTATATTTATTTCATAATAAAAAAAACCTGAACCATAGCATGAATATGTGGCTAAAACATTTAATTTATAAATTCATGAATATCTCACTATGGTTCATCCCCAAGGTGTCATAAAATTACCAAGGTTATTCAACAAGGTATCGTGAAACTTTTTATCTCTAGAGAATAAATTATTTACCTAATGATTTGGATAAATATCAAGGTGAACCCTTAATATGTATTTATTTTCATGTGAACCACATATATCATAATCAAACATTTCATAAATAACCCAAATAGAATCAAATAATTGGGTTTCATGTCAAAATCATGACGTTTAAAAAGTAATTAAAAATAATATCATTATGTTATTTATAACCCATGGAAAGGGAGTGAGGGTTATATATATATAAATTCTAGAATAAACTAAATAATTTTATGTATTTATGAATACCCTTAGAAATTAGATTAGATTTGAGTATCCACATAATTAAAAAAGAGAATTTCTTGAGAAAACGATAGAGATTTTCAGACAAAACATCTACAGCATAACAGCTACATAACCAAATTTTAGAAACCATTAAAAAGAGAGGTTAAAAGGGTAAAAAACACATAATTAACTCATAATAATGTATAAAGGAAGAATAAAATTAATATAAGAACATGTTATAGATATTTGAATGTCATACCACATGAAAAAGGAAACTTGAAAGGAAAGAGCAGATGTGATTTCTTTTACAAAAAATATGTCAGCCTAACGGCGTCACTTAAAAATTCAGAAACTCAATTGATGAGAGCAGGAAGGGTATATCATCATTTGTACATTAAATGGATAGAATTAAAGATATATAATAACAAGACACCACATAATAATATGGAACTACGGGACATAACATAAAGGAAGTCATGCCTTAAAAGAAGAGGTTGAAAGGTTCCCTTACCTTAAAGAGTAACTTCGAAAGATTGAAGGTGGAGACCTTGGGAGGCTTAGTGGAACCTTGGGAGGACTCTTTGGGAGGTATAAAGATCATAGTTTTGTTGAGGAGGATTTTTTAATGAAAATAATTGGGGAATGCCTTGGTATTTATTGGAAAAGTGGGAGAATAAATTATTAATTTCCAAGGGACACCTCATCAGTGGTATTTGCCAAACCATCAGCATGCCCATGGTATTGGCCAATTGGGACACCTCATAACACATATTACTATACACAGGTCATCCAGATTATATACATCATGATTACATCATCAATGATATCATTAAACACTCAAAACTCAAAACTATATTTTTACTATTCACTGAAAAATCAACTATTTCAAAAAATTCCCAAAAATTCACTCTAACCTAAGATTGATGCTCTGAATTAAAAAATGGGCTCTAGTTTCTGAAAATTATTTTCTAAATATTTTTCATTTATTTTTTAAATAGAATCATTATTTATTCTATAAATACAACATTAAAACTATAACTCATTTTGTAACACCTTAAAAAAGTTGTCAAGGTCTCATAAAATTATCGTATAACCATAAGAAACTAAAGTAACTCATTTTGTAACACCTTAAAAAAGTTGTCAAGGTCTCATAAAATTATCGTATAACCATAAAAACAATGGATCTTGAATAAAAATGTCATGGTTGGTTAGATAAGGTTACACCATCAATAAATATGGGAAAAAACAATTTATGTTGATGTTGAGACTTTACTAATCAACCATATATCTCAAATATAATAATTCATGTTGTTGTAAGAAATAAATATAATTAAACATGATAAATGAACATTGAGGCATGAAAAATAAACATGGAACAATAATCACAAAACATGATGTATATGTGATCTTATTAAGAATGCACAAAACATTTAATACAATCATGCTTGGGGAATAAATTACACACGGAACATCTTTTAATGAAACTACATGGAAAAGAATATTGATGAAATTTTTATCACTATTCTCATAAATGATGCATGTAATGAAACTTCCATTCCATATCGGGCCATGGGTAAAACAATATTAATCCCATAGATTAATAATTATTAAAAATTATATATTCACCTATGTTGAAATCATACTAAAAAATAAAAATAAATATCAAAAATAAATATCTTATCCATGTACACATTTCAGTTTCCCAATGTGTGGATTGATCGCTCTGAGACACGACTATTTACCATGTGATGACATATTCCTGGATTCTAATATACCAGCACAAAATAATAATAAAAAAGAATATAAGTATCTCTGATACCATATTATAACATCAATACATGGGAGCCACTGAAATGGTGCACTGATCTTGTTGGTCAGATGGACACCAACATGCCTCTTCGTATGCCAGAGGGTGCTGACTAGTACTGTGGGTCTAAAAATGTATGGTGTGGAGATGATACCCTCATAATTAAAATACCACAATGGTATAACAATAAATAAATAAATCAAAAAAACAATGGATTAAATAAAAATGAAATAAGTAGAAACAAAAGACAAATACTATCATAAAAATAGCTATTGTGAAATATATAACCATGCGTGCATGCCCAGATAAGGGTACATAATTTAATTCAGTAACCATATAGAAGAAAATTCAACAAAATATAGTAAATGAATAATGAAAATTAACAAAAACCCTAAGGGATAACTCCATGAAGATCTTGATCTCTAGCTCAGTCTGATGCTCCAAATTTTTCACATAAAAATGAATTTCACAAGCATATTCTACATCCTGGCCCAGCATGCATAAAGCATATTCGTGTACCCCATAACATTGGTGTCCCAAACAGGGTTTGAGATATCTCAGTATTCCACAAACAATGGTGTTTATAGCTACTCATTCTATGAATATTAAATATATAATTATAATGGTATTTCTGGTATGTAGTGAGTAAATAAATTTAAATAAGTAGGCCCAAGTCCCACAGGGTAACCTGGACAACCATACCTTCATTGGCCTAAAACAAAATGTTCTTATTCATAATAAACTAGTATTGAAAGAAAATAATGGAATTATACAATATATATATATATATATGTGTATTCAAGGTTTATCAATTTGGGGACGCAACAAGGTTATCGTTTTGTAGAATAAAACCATAAACCTTACCCAATAATGATTTTTATCTTGGAAAACTCACCCTTAAATATGAAAAAATATAATTCCTTCTATCTTTAAACAATATTCATAAAGGATCTTAATCAAAAGGCATTATTGACTCATCTATGGAGATATATATAATGGAGTCCCAAGTATCACATGGGTAGCACTATAATTAATCATCACCTTAAGAGTTCGTCCAAGTTGATCTATAATGTGGATTATTAAGTATTACTCTTAGTATGGGATAAAGACAAGACCCTCTGAGATTATCCCAAGTATTTCACATAGGGTACTGAGTCTCACTCAGGGCATGATATAACCTTCTTTCTACCAAGATCATCCTAGGTGACTCCCTTGGGGTAACAGTATCACTCATATGGATAATAATCTCAATCATCTAATGTGACCATCTAAAAAATTACAACATAGGAATATGATTATCACTCAATCATCATATGGAATATCTCACTAAGCCCTTCCTTATAATACCACATGGGAGATCATGGACTGCTCATTGTATTACATAAATTAAAAAACATATGATCTCATCATTGGAATTTCATAAGGAGGAAACCAAGAATCTCTCAAGGAATACATAAAATCAATTAATTATTTCATCATTCAAGTTCAATTATAATGATTCCTTATTAGTGAACATTCCATAGTACAAGTCATGTATACAAAGAAGTCTATTCTGATTTATCACCTCGTGAAAATAATAACGAAGTCCATATTCATAAACATACCAACACAACTCAGGTGTGAAAGAGAGGTCCATGTATGTTATTCATTTCAAATATAACATAAAATCACATGTATATAAGAATTTCATTAATCATTTAATGAATCACTGTTTAATTAGTCTTTTATGAGATAATGTAGTTCACCTCAAGAGGTGGTGGTATTAAAAATTGAGGTTTGGATATCATGTCTCCCCAAAATCAATTTTTTTATCAAAAATATCACATCATCTAGAATTATCAGACACACCACAATGTTGATTGAGAGTAAAAATATATGAATTAATAATCGTTAACATTATAACAACACCCAAAGGTGGTGATTAAATTACAATTACAAAACATGTTCCATAGAACATTAGTGAGAAGACACATTTTGATGGTTCAAATCAAGGAAAACATCCTCCAGCAATTCACTTTTTATGAAAAAAGGATAAAAATTTGATCATTAGGTTCTATGTATTTAATTTTATATTTAAATCGGCATCACATGGAGATACCATGAAGTAAAAAAATATAAAATTTCATAAATAGTGTGAATTTAATGGGAAACCTATAGACCACCAACATCGTGCTTAGGATACGCTAATAATCCAATACCAATGCATGAAATTAGTTTTATTAATAGAAATTAACTAAAGTTGAAAAAACCTTGAAAATAAGGCGAATTATCTCATTCCAACATTATTTTTATGTTGGTGTGATAAACTAAGAAAAGAGATAAGTGGAGTTGTTATATTTCCGTTATGAAACCACTGAGACTGATAGAATGAAAAACAAACACCATATAAGGGTACATCAAGTACCATTCGAGAAGATTATAAAGGATCTTTTAAGACCATTGGGTTCCATATACTGAGTGATGAAAAAATATAAGGGGGGATTATCCCCATGCTTTCTTTAAAAAAGGTTTCCCACACATTTCATGACATGTCAATATTAATGTTTTGTAATGATTATATGATGTGTGACAAATAAAAAGCTGGTAATCCTTGGGAAATCCCCCAGAAATTCATGATGTGGGTCTATTGTGATGCATCCCGTGAACCCATTACCCCCTGTGAAATTTATTGATGTGCTAAATTAATCTTATAGGAGCTGTTCTCAGCAGGCTAACATTCATGTTCTTCCATCGGTGTTTGTTGGAACCATTGGCACTTCCTCTAAAACAACACCCACAACTGAAAACAAAAATTCTAGATTTTTAAACCCACATAACAACACACTAATATTAAAACTAAAAAATACCCCTCAACCAAAAAAATATTTAAACTTCATTTAAAAAATTCCAACTCATCATACCCATGGGAGTGCATGAGTGAATGGGGACTTCTCGGAAAGAAGATCCATGAAATCATCGGTGACTTCCACTAGGTAAATCCTTGATAATGACTTATGTGGTTGCCCGAGATATTACATGTGAATGCTGAATAAATATATTGATTTTAATTTCAGTCATTCTAATCAAAACATTGGGATCTCTAATAACTAAGAGGATGTTCACTGGGATGGATGAAATAAATCTATTTATTATAATGATTCAACCTCCAAATTAACGAATACAATTTTCCAATTAGTTATTTTCACCTGATTTTATTTTCATTTTCATAATAATAGGGAATTTAAATTCTTCCTATTTATAATCGAGTTCCCAATTAATTTGTTATAATGTTTCTTTTTAAGATACCAAGTCCTTCATTAGGGTCTTTATTTTAACTTTATGAAATATTATTAGAATTATGGACATATCTCTTGAAAATATTAATAAAAATCCCACTCATACAACTATATCCATTAAAATTTTTTATAATCCTTTGGATCAAATTATATATACAAATCATAATGAATAACATTTCATTCACAAAAACAATAGGATTCCCAGAAATCAATACATACATATAAATAAAAAAACTAGTCATATGAAGATATCATGATTAAGATTTTTTAACATCACAGACTAGGATAGAATAAATATGTTTTGAGAGGTGTGATCTCATTGATGGAGGCCAAAAACTAACTTAATGGATCAAAATCATTTACCAATTAAGAATATAATAAATGATGGTGATAGGTAGATAAGATATAGGAGGTAAAAACCCCACATTGAAAGTCCAAAACACCTTTGAACATTTATAATCAAGGTATAATTTATAATGTTAAAGGACTTTTCCAAATAAAACATATCCTTGAATTTATATCCTATAACATTCATATATATATATATATAATAATTTCCTATGCATGTAGACTCACTCAATAGATGATTCTACCATTGTGGAACTAATATTTTTTGGAAAATATTTGAGATAGTAAGAACTGAGAGATACTTTCATTTAGAATCATATAATGATATTGGTAGAAACATTTTCCCACATTCAGTGGTCGAAACTTAAAAAACCCTTGCATTCAATGTTGGGGATAAGATAAAAATTGTCATTATGATGACCCTATATAGAGTACGGTCATTAAATAAGTGTTATACTGATTCAATTATCCATTTTACTTATAATCCCATGTGGAAATATTTGTGTATCCTAGGAAGTAATCTACCTAGGGTAGTATCTTTATTTTAGACATTTGATTCCCTCAAATATCTCTAACTCCTATAGAATGTATTTGTGCATATTTTCTCCTTACTCAAGTGACCATAGAATGTTAAAATATAACTAATCATTTTCATCCCAAAACTGAGATTTCATCTCTCACACCAACGGAGGAGCATGACAGATAGTAACTGAATTGAGACACCTCATGAAACTCATTTTTTCAATTTCACTAGAATAAATTTTATCTTTCTTAAGGAAGTAATGCCTCACAATATAATTATTATATGTTAATCATGCATGAAAATATACTATATTTATATATTTGTAACTCATAAATCACTCATTGTATATTTTTTTATAATTATCCCATAATCATGTTTTTTTATCCACACAATAGATTTTCTTATTAGAGGGAATCACAAATAACATATTTCCCAACTAGTTTGGCAACTGAAAATCTTACTATATGATCTCATTATGAAGTTCTTCTAGAGTATCACATGAGATAAATTTTTTATTGTATCATTCATAGATTGGTGGGGTACTTATATGTTTATATATCTATATGTATGTATGTATGTATGTATGTATGTATGTATGTATGTATGTATGTATGTATGTATGCATGTATGTATGTATGTATGTATGTATGTATGTATGTATGTATGTATGTATCTATATATGTATGTATGTATGTATTTGTATGTGTATATATATATATGTATTTATCTGTATATATGTTTTTATTTCCATATGGATGGGTATCTAAAAAATTCATGGGGATGGTGGATCTCTTTCACCATTCATGGACCAAAAATGATGTTTTCATCTAAAATAACATGATTGAATATCTCCCCCATATTCCTCTTTATCCATCCTATAAATAACCTCCCAACCACACATCATGTGGTGGATTTATTCCAATATCCCACATCATGGTCACTAGAAGTCCAAATTTTGGAATCTCTCTATTAATTTTATCAAAAACCCTAATATTTCCCATCTTGATATACATAATATAAAAATCATTTTATCTATATTTATGAATCAAAAGATATTTTAGAATCATATTATAATTTTTTTTATTTTAAACAACAAATTTTAGTGTATATAATTTTCCATGTGGTAACCAAATATCACAAAAAATGAAACAAATAAAACCCAATAGCATTATCGTATAAATCATGTTTCATTGTTTATTATTTCTCTAATGGTGGTTTTTTATGGTTTGGATAAGAATATAATAAATATTTTTTATTGTTGGCTAGAGCAGTTGAAGAATAATTGTCTAGAAATTGCATTATCCTTTGTTTATATTGTATCAATTTTTGAAGCGCTAAGGGACAAGTTTTATTAGTTACTCTGTAGAATTACACATTGGGGAATTTATTAATAGTGTGGTGAATAGATATAATTCCTATAGATACCCTTATTATTATTTATATTTTTCTTGAAAAATTAATGGATATCCCCAAATGAAATATCTGTGATTCATTTATTGGCATTTATGGGTAGAGAAGAGATTTAGAGATTTTTTAAGCAAATATGAATCCAATTATGAGATTTATTTTCTTGAATTTATATAAAGAATGATGTAAAGAACACCAACCTATACCATTATCAAATTTTATTGATACTAAATTCATATTGATAACAATACCCAATGTAATTTATAATATTCAAAGTGCTACAACAATAAATAAAAACTAGAATATAAGAATGGAATCCATTAAAACTAACCAAGGTGGCCATACAAGAAAAACCATTGTGTAGTGATGAACTGTTTCCCAAGGATAAATCATAATACCAATTAGAAAAAAATTAATCACATAGAAAAAATAATGTATATAATGGTATTCACGAAGGAAGAAAATTAATTATATATATATAATAATTTATGCATTGAAATCCACTTACTATATAAATATGTGATCTATATATCTTATGCTTAGTTCAATGATTGTCACAAACCATCTGAGGTCGACCCTGAACTAGTCACCTAAACCATCCTGCAACATGATCTGAAGGGTGTTCCTAATCCCCATGGGATGAAAGCTACTGTTGAGAATCAAAAAAAATACAAGATAGAATGATTTTATCCCAAAAAACCAGGATCAATAAAATTAAATGGAACTAGAATCCAAAAATAATAACTAAATTAAAAATAAATAAATGTACTCATACAGTTACATGATTAAACTGAACAACTAAAAACTAAAACAAAACTGAGGAGAATAACTAAAACTAGACCATGATACCACAATATTTATGTGACATTTGGTCACCTCCAACCAAAAGACCAAATCTGCTCCGACAATGAGCAATAGAATTTTGAGAACAGGTGAAAAATAGAACCTACAAAATAGCTCGGGTCTTCCAACACCATGTTGTAAAATTAGGGTGTGTGTTAGAATAGCTCAATAAGAAATCACTAGAAAATCCATGTATATTTATTTCTCAAAACAATAGATTAACAGTAGTTTGATATTATGTTATAAATATATATTTTTAACATTTTATTATATAAAAAAAACTTTCCCCTTTTAAAGTCCAACATGTTCCACCATCCATTTTTCAAGGAGGTTTTCATTTTATAAGAAAAACCCAACACAAATAATAAAAGTAACAATTTTAAGAGAAACAACATAAAACATAAGGCAATTTAAAATATAACAATTTTAACGGGAACACAATTTCCTTTGAAAATTTACAACCAAACACTACTGTATACTGATAGTAGGTACATCATATTCAATGAGAACTAGTCACTGGAACACCCCTAGGTACTAGCTAGTTGTGGGACCCTAGGTGAATTGTATCTCATTGTAAAAGTTATCATAACCAATAAAATTATAATTCATGGGGAACTAGGAGGGAAAACTCCAATGGCTTATTGGTCCCAAACATCATCATAGTTTAGTTAGTGATGTCATCATAAATATTTCTATGTGAAATAGGGAGGACACTACTACCAAATTGCTAGCATATGAGTCCTAGTCTGCACCCCTAGAATCTCAAGTTTCCCTTTTGTGATTAATCATGATTCACACATCACTTAATAACACTTACACAATTTATCTACCAATCCAACCATCACATATCAAAAACCACCCACTTTCACATCACAATCCCATTCTTCAAAAGTTATGCACACCAAAACCTTTACAATCCACTTATAAAACCCTGAAGAACAACCCTTCCCCAATAATTTTCAAATGAATCATTTCCCCAATTTAGTTAAAACATGCAACTCTAAAAACATGAAACTCTAAAAACATACAAAATGGACATTTTTGTTTACTCACCCAAATTAATTTACCAAAACATTTCCAAATCATTTCTAAAACCATCATCAAGTGTGAAATTCCAAAAGATTCATTAAACAATTTAAAGACCAACCATGTTTCAAAATTCATAATGGTTCATGTTTTAAAGAAAACATCAAAATAACTATAATGCCACAAGAAACACCAACTCACCATTTAGAAATTGAAGATCAATTTTAGAATGAATATGATATGATATAGATGATAAAACATTTGAGATATCACGGTTCATGCATAACATCATTTTTTAAGTGTCATATTCAGTTGAATTCTCGTCCATGTGTGCACCTAGTGCACCAATGGATGTTCCAACATCCAATGACACGCTATAAGGATATATAATGATGACCAAAAACATTTTTCTAGAAATACCACTTCCCTTTAAACCAACGTAATTATGACCTTACTAATAATCATTTTAAAACTCGGGGAACCTTTCTAAAACCTTTCACAATAAATATTAATGCCATAAATAGGAATATAAATCACATTTCAAGAGCCATTTATTGTTTTAACCAATGTAATATGTAAAACCAAGTCCAAATAAAATAATAAAGGCAAAATTTCATGTTTAAAATGAAATATTCAATTTATCAAACACATTTTGTGCATACATTTGTGGACATAATAAATGAAACCACTGAAAATACATTTTTATTAAATTATATCAACAATGAAGCAACATAATGAACAATCCATGAGTATTATAAGGATTCAAAAAGAATTTAAAAATTAAGTGAAGATACTCAAGCATCAACATTCTGCATTGGAAAGGAAAAAAACATGGAAACACCTACCACAACCATGTGCGGATGGGATAAAACTCCAAGTAGAGTAATAATCGAGCCGTACAGACAATATCCACACCCTAACCATGAAAAATCACCCAAAAATTTTCCAACCCTAACCGTAGGGTTCATCCAATAAGAAAACCCCCAATGAAAAGCCCTATAAACAAAGAGTGGAAGAGAAATAGGGAAGATGAGAAGATGAAACCATGGAGAACCACTATCCTTTGGTGAGAAATATCCATAAAAGTGTCCCAAAATTACAAAGAATGAAGGGGGGACCCTCTGATCGATAACCAACATATATGGATCCAAATTAAAGGTTGAATCACCAAAAAATGATTTTTAGGTTAACGGTTATTAAGACTATAATGGGTTATATGGTCTTGCTTCATGGTTTTGTAAATTGTGTGAATGCTACTTGAAAACATATGCAACTTTGTATGTTTAAGATGCATGGTTTTGGAAAACTATTATCAAACCATGTGACCATAAAAGTTTCCTAGAAACGCTTAATTTAAACCCTAAACACTATGGAATCACAACCAACGGTCCTTAAATGATATAATAACAATATAGTGACACCATGGGTACCAAAAAAATCTCCCCCATGAAATTTTCTCCTAATAATATTCACAATAAATACGAATAGGATTTTGAGAAAACAGAAACCACAAAAACCAAAAAACTTTTTTTAGACACTTAAGTAGATCCTTAGAAAAAAAATCAAACATTGTAAAATCAATAAAAATAAATGAAGACTGTGGTCATGGTGTGACAATTCTCCCCACCACAAATACATTTTTACCCAAAAGTCACCCAACTAAAAGTTAACCAAAATAAAAGTCTATGCTCTATCTAAAACAAGAGAAAACATTAACCATGGGCTGACTATTCACTCCACAAGTCACACCCAACTGGTCCAGATGAAACCACATCATATGGACATGGGGAGAACGCAAGGGGTTCTCCCCATCACAAAGAATCGCATATTATGAAAAAATTAAAACCCAACCAACACCACAAAAACATAAATTGGATACTCACTATGGGGGGATCCCAACAGATTGGGACCTCGAGAACTAACTAAAACTCTCCACAATATTCAAGAAAACACCATCACGCAACCAAGAACTAGGGATTTTAATATTTAACATTTCTAGGCATCTCTCAGGGATTGGCTTCCTGGTTTAAAAAACTATGTGCCAACTTTGTGCAAGATACTGGAAAGAAGGGACACCCCACAAGGCTTGGCATCACAGTTTCAAAACTGTCTGCCAACCGTGCCAAATTACTCTATCCAAAAATAAAACCAAGCCACACAGTTACCTAAGAAAGGTGTACAAATTCCTCTAACCATTCTCAAACCATGTTCTAGATAAAAATTAACATGAAACATCCAAAATTTGAAAAACATTTACTAGGACACAACTCAAATAACCTTGTATAGTCTGGATGCCATTTCCATCTATACATGGAATGTTCCAAATGAATTGAACCCACAATACATCAATTCTGAAAAACTCAAGCATCTTCAAACCAGCACAGGTAAAAGTAAAAAACTAAGACTAGCCGATACAATAGTAAGAAACACTCAAAGGAGAATGAAAAATTCAAAAGGACACATTCAGATTGACTCATCCTCTTGGGTTACAATATAAAAAAATCCACTATTCTTTATAGTGAAATGGTTAAATTACAACAACTACAAAAATCACTACAATAAGGAAAACAATAATAAGAGGGTTTTAAATGACCTTATCTCAACACATAAAAAATAACTTGTCGAAGGTTTCACACACCCCTAGAAAATTTTGAATGTGTGTGAGATTTACCCTTAGACCGGTGGCTGGGGATCTGATGGCTGAAGCATCTCCTGCCTCATTGTCATGTATCGGCATCCTCCAGTCACAAAATCCATGATGGAATGTCTTAAAATGATTACAACAAGAGGGCTTAGAATTCCAAAACTGACCACACTAGCATCACACACCCGAATGTCCGGACCAACTAGGCTCCTCGGGGACACACACCTCGCCATAGGGGTAACCTCAACAAAATTCCACTAGTCTTGTTGAATAATCATGAGCACTTCCCTTTTCTTCATCTTGACCTCATAAGGTATAGAAAATTGGACAATAAAAAACCTTGAAACAAACCATGTCATACCAAATTGCATTGATTGTGGGGAAACCAACTCTCATTCATCAAAAGATGGACCCTCAAACAAACACATAACATCATGAACTCTAACAACATTAAGAGTTCCCAACTATCTAAAGACAATATTGACATTATCATGCCACATAAGTACCTGTATAAATCCTTGATCACAAGGAAATATTGGTATCTAACCAGAATAATTAAAAACTTGGAATGACTCACTAAATGTTTTGGGGACCTTCTGGGTATCATACTCTGAACAACATAAATAAAATTAATTTAACACGGTTACCAATAATAAGAACATTCATAAGGAATATCTCAATCCAAAAAAGAGTCTCATAAACAAATCATACAAAAAGAAAACAAAAAATCACCATTACAAAAACCAAAATTTAATTTAAATTTCTAAACATACTTTTCCCAATGCTACATTCCAAATATGGAATCCCAATTTAAAAAAAAATAAATCCACATTCTAAAACAAAAACCAATTTCCACAATCATTTGTAAAAATCCCAAATAAGAATTTGGTTTCAATACCCCACCCATGGAATCCTATGAACTACCATATATGTTTCATTCACATTCACATAAGTCATCTATACACATGTTCCAACATTCACTTTCCATATATACCCACATATATGTGAATGTTCATAAGTAATACTGAGGGTCACACATTTTATTGCATCATCAAATCTAATCATTTACCAAATCCTAAATCCTAAACACTTTCTTCTAATACTTGTTTTACCAATTTAAAATCCACTTGAAAGATATCATTTTTAATTATGATAAATCGATTTTATATTAAAATATTTCTCAAATCAACCACGACCAAAAGGAAACATGAGTCAAGAAAAACAACTGGAATGAGGAACTAGTGTCTATGACTAACTCGGTGATGTGGGAGTGATTCATTCACAATGTAACAAATAACATTATGATGAAATTGAACCATTCACCCAAGTTCCACATGGGTTAGTACTCCACTTGGGACCATGACATGATACCATATCACCCCAATTGATTTTTTTTCAATCCAAATAAAATCAAGATAATACAAGGACTCAATTCCTAAACTAAACATTGTAACTCAGGTATCATAATGAGTGGTGGTGATTAAGACCAACCCATGGCCTACCTTATAAGCCCCAAAAATACTAATCTCCAACTACTAGACACCCCCAAAATAACAAGGGCCTTCTCTGATACCCATTTGCCCCAAACGATCCATGGATGACCTTGAACCGATCACCTGAGCCATCCTGTGACATGACACGAAGAGAATTCCCAATCCCCATAGACTATCTACTAGTGTCGGGTATCAAAAAATACAAGAGGGAACAATTTTATCCCAAAAATGGATCAATAAATTTAAATAGAAAAGTATCCAAAACTGATAACTGAATCCAAAATAAATAAATGAACCAATTTAGTTATAAGATACAACTAAATAACTAAAAACTAAAAAAAACAGAGGAAAAGAACTGAAACTGTTCCATTCTACCTCAATCTATATTATACCACTTGGTCACCTCTAACCAGAAGACCAACTCTACTAAAAAAAATGAGAAACTGAACAAGGATAACTTGAATAAATAACCTACAAAACAAAACGGGTCTATCGACACCATTTGGTAAAAGTAGGGTGTGGGATAAAAAAATATCACTACGATATCACAAGATATTCCATGTATTTTCCTTTCCCAAAAAAATTTATTAGTACTCTTTTGAAATAAATTTATAAAAATATATTTTCTAAATTTTACTAAACAAACACAAATTTCTCATTTTAAAGTCCAAATTGCACCACCGTCAAATTTTCAAAAAATATTCATTTTATAACTAATATTCAAGCCAAATAATAAACATAAAATTTAAGAAAAACATATTCAGATGAAAGAAAATTTAAAAGATAAAAATTTTAATGTGAATACAGTATATTTTTAAAAATTTACAACAAAAAACAACCATTTGACAACGGTAGGTACAACATAATAAATGAGCACTATTCATGGGAACAACCTTAGGAACTATCTAGTTTTCAGGCCCAAGGATCATCATATCTCAGTGTAAAAGTAACCATAATAAATAAACTTCTTGTTAAAAATAAACTAGTAGGGGAAATCCCAATGTACTAGTGGTCCCCAAACATCATCATAGCATAGGTAGTGTTTTCATTGTCAATATTGTTAAGTGAAACATGGATAATGCCGCTACCAAATCACTAGCATACTAATTCTAGTCCTCCCACCAAGATACCCATGTTTAACTTTTGTGCTCAATCAAGTTTCACACGTCACATAATATCACTTACATAATTTATCAACCAAACTATGCACCACACCTCAAAAATGACCACATTCACATCACAAACCCATTATTGAAAACATATACACACTGAAACCATTATAACCTACTTCTAAAACCTAGATTAACACCTCTTCCCCCAGAATTTTATAAATAATACATTCTACATTTTATAAAATAAATGAAACTCTAAAAACATGCCAAATTAGACTTTATATTTACACACCAAAATACATTAACCAAAACATTTCTAAGTCATTAAGAATACTATCTTCAAGTGTAAAATGCCAAATGGGAATTTATACCATTTTAAAACCAACCGTTTTTCAAAATACCCAATGGTTCATGTTTTAAAGAACACATTAAAAATCACTTTAATGCCACAAGAAACCCCAACACACCATTTAGAAATTAATGATCCATTTTAGAAGGAAGATAATAAGAGAGATGAGATAAATCATTTTAGAGACTATGTTTCATGCATAACATCATTTTTAAGTGTCATATTTACCTAAATAGACATCCATGTGTGCACATAGTGCACCCATGGATGTTCCAACATCCAATGAAACACTTTAATGATCAATAAGAACTGCTGAAAATATTTTTATTATAAATTCCACTTCCCTTAGAACCAATGCAATTAAAATATTACTAATAATAATTTTAGAACCCGAGGAATTTTTCCAAAACATTTCACCAAAAATAATAAAACCATAAATAAGAATATTAATAAAATTTCAGGCCCTATTTATTATTTCAACCATGATAATAAGTAAAAATAAGTCCAAATAATATAAAAGGATTAAATTTCATGTTTAGAAAACAATAGGCATTTTATCGAACACCTTATGTGTATATATTTATAGACATAATAAAATAAACCCATAGAAATCCATTTTTATCAAATTCCATCAGAAATGAAATGCCTTAATAAACTAACCATGAGTATTATAAGTATATGAAAATAATTTAAAAATTAATTTATGAAATTCAATCATCAATTGTATTCGTTGGAAAGTAAAATCTTAGAAGCACCTACCTCAACAACGTGCGGATGGGATAAAATCCAAGGAGAGAAAGAACAGAGCCTTAGGAACGATCCAAATTCCCTAGAAATAATAAATCAACAAAAAATTATCCAACCACAAACCAAGGGGTTTTCCAAGAAGAAAACCCCCAAAAAACCTAGAAACCAAGAGGGGAAGAGAAAGAGGGGAGATGAGAAGAGGAAACAATGAAAAACTACTAACCATTGGGGATAAATTTCTCAAAAAGTGTCCCAAAACTGTGGATAATGAAGGGTATGCCTCTAGTATATTTACAACACATATTCATAAAATGGGAGGCAGAATCATCCAAAAATGATTTTTTGGAAAATATTTGTTAAGCCATAAATGGGATTCATTGTTTTTCTGCACAGTTTGGAAAAAAGTGCGCAAACCGTGTGAATTATTCTAGAAGTCTTATGTAACTTTGTAGGTTTAATATTCACAGTTTTAGAAAACCATGATTAAACCTAGTGACCTAAAAAATTCCCAAAAACACTTCAATGAAAACCATAACACTAAGGAATCCCACCTAATGTTTTTTGAATGATTTAAACACTTTAATGTGACACCATGGGTTTCAAAACCTCTCCACCATGCAAATTTATCCCAATAACATTCAAAATTACCACGAATACTATTGGGATAAAACAAAATCCAGAAAAACAAAAATACATTATTTGGAAACTCAAGAAAAACCTCAACTACATGATATTAAATTGAGAAATAAATAAATATAAAAGAAAATCATGTTTGGGGTGTTTCAATTATCATCCTACCTGAGTATAACACTTCTATCTATAATGAGTCTCTACTATAATATATATACATTATATTTATTGCTATAATAGATAATATGGATAAGGAAGAAACAATGAACTTCATACCCTCTTCATCTTCTTTGAAATCTAATTGGAAAACACATCAATTTTCGTATTCTCTCTTTGGAAGAAAACCGACCCCAATGAATCCAAGAAATAAATTTTAAAATTAAGTAGGTGAAGTGAAATTAATATTACTAGGAAATGTTATTTGATATGTTCTAATGGCTCATTAGATGACTAAAATGCAGATAACCTAGCTAAAAAGGTTGTTCAAAGAAGAAATGTGGGGAAACCAATAGGGGAACTTAACATATCTTGATTGGGCACTATGGTGAGACACAAATCATCCCAAAATTGAAATTGGAAATAAGAACACCAAAAATTATCATGTTAATGAATATAGACCATTATATCTTATAGATAAACATCCCTAAATAAACATACTAATTAATGAAAAAATAGAATTCGTGATAATAAATAAATTGTTGTAACCTAAATAAAAAATAATACATTAAAAATAATATGTAAAAAGAGAATAAAAGCCACGAATATAAAATAGAACAATGGTGAAAGAAATATAGTATCAAATATAACATATATAATTTTTATTGCAATATACCATGTATACAAGGTTATATAAAACCAATATTCACCTAGCAATTAAAATGATATAAATAATCGATGATGGACTCATAATATATACAAATAAAACTAGAATAACATAATTATATTAAAATAATTATTAAATTAATATAATGGAATGACATAAGTTAGACTATTAGTTGAGTCATCCCCGTTGTGCTTCTTTATGGAACAAATCATTTAAGACTCAATAACATCCCTTTCAAAATGAATTTGGAAGTATAAATACATCGATATATCATAGATGGAAAATATTTTAGACAAATTCAATGTACATTGACCATGAAAGTGTACATATAATCTAAATTAAATTGTGGAAAACCCATTATTTAGGCCTTTTGAAAAAATAATATCATTAATGGATTTGTTTTTGGGAAATTTATTCAGCCTCTCTGGTGGATAGTGAAATTAATGACCATTGATTTTATTACCCAAAAACTGGGATACAAAAAGTAATAAAAATAAAAATATTAGTAGATTTATGTGTGTCTATATTTCTATAATGATAAGAATATTTAAAACTTATAATTTAATCAAAATAACTTCATTTTATTTCTAAAAGAAATTCATAAAATATAATATATTGAAATAGATATTAGAACCATTATGAAGAAAGCCAGTGTCGTTTTCTAGGATTTACCATAAAAATTTTTATAATAAATGTAGAAAAAGGAATATCAATTCTATAAAAAACCATTTAATTCATATAATTCCCAAATAAATTATAATAATGTATAATTCCCATGAAATATGCCTCAACTTCAATAATATGGGGTTTATTTTGGGTTAACCAAAAGTGTGAGCCTATGGGCATGGAAACTAGCTAAATGTGCATAAAAAATACCATTTAAAAACTTACTAAACATAATAATGTTGTGAAAGATACAACACTTTATCGTTCTAGGTACTATTGATTTATTTTCATATATTTTTTTCATTTCCAAAATAATTAATTTAAAAAACTGAATTGATATGGACTTTTATTTGACTAATAAATATATTATTTTTATAATTAAATACCATGTCATCAATATGTAAATTAATGTAAAACATCTCATTCTTAACATTTATAAAATAAACCTAGGAATCAGGATTACTTAAATCAAAACCATTTTTAATTATAAACAAATAAATATGTTTATACAATCTCCATAAAGTTTATTTTAGAACATATAATGAATTTTTTTAAAATAAAAACTTGTTTTTAATTTATATCTTTTTAAGAACCAACAAGAGGACTCAAAAATCCAGTATTCCATGTAAAAAAATCTATTTTAAAGTATAAATGTTTCATATGGATATTATTAATAGAATAATATGAATGAATAATTGGTATTGATTAATTTTAAAAAGGAGGGGGAAAATACGAACCTTGAAAATTTATTGACCTTGAATAAAGCCATTAGAAGCTATCTTTACATTATAAATTTATTTACCTCTCCATTGTTATATTCATTCATCAAAATGATCTATTTATAATGAATTATTTTTTCATTTAAGGGTCTTGTCACAATATCCAAGGTCATGTTACTAAGAGGATAATTATTCACATTATTCAAAGAATGTAACCACTATTAGTCTTATAAGTATATTTAAACATTAATAAATGTTTGTGTCTGATCATTTTTTATTTCACAAGTACCAGTAAAAGACTATGTAGCTATATTGGCATTGATTAACGAACAAGGATGGCTGAAATTCCTCTAAAGTCATTATCAATTAAACTTATAGTATCTATGATTAACGATCCATAAATCTATTTTAGTACAGAAAATTGACATTATTCCTTGTAGTATAATATATTTTTTGAACCCAAAATCCTAACTATTAATTTACTTTTTATACATAAGCTTCTCTATCAATAACACAAAACCCTGAACACTCCTCATATAATAAATAAAGAAAGACTTATAGTCATTGGTTTTGGATTATCATTATAATAATATGTATATATTCTTGATCCAGACAATCTAATCTGAAAAATATTACATGGATTTTATATATATATTTATTTCAGTGTTGTAATGGAATTAAAAGAAGATGGGAAATTATTAAGGAGGTAAACTCAAATATTTGAAGCCTCATAGAATAAGTTTTAATTATAATATAATTTTCATAATCTTTAACATAATTAACCCATTCTATTGGGATGTTATATCATAGTCTTCTAGGCATAGACATCCTATGAGATTCAAACGTCACAAAAAACATTTGAATAATATTGCAAACTATTATTATTTTATATATCCATAATTTTATTAAAATATTATATATCTAAACCGTCTTTCCAATTTTTTAATTTTTGAAACATAAGTGGAATATTTTTTTAGTATGTATATCTATACATTTCAAGTGTAAATTTCTATAAATGTGAAAAAGTAATAGAATCCTCTATGGGAACCTGTCATAGAGACACCTGAACACTTAGAGTGGACACAAATTATAGTAATTCAGTAGTTAAACATTTAAATACTGAAACTAACACACATAGACATACTAAACACACAATCCATACTTGAATATAAATAGCTAAGATTCACATCATTCAATAGTACTTCCCTTGTATGTTCATCAAGACACTTAGTACACATATGCTCGAGCCTCCTCTTTCAAAGATTAGTATTATTCAACACTGGTACATGAGAAAATTTTAATTATTTCATGTCACTCATACCTTCTAGAATATATAATCCATTCAATAGAGTTATCTGCATCACATTAATTTATCCAATAGTAATTATTAGATTTCCAGAAAAATACATTAATGTAAAGCACTTTTGATCTTAGATTTCTCAGTAAATGGTATTTCTTCTAGGATTGGTTACCCACGTAATCTCTCTTATATTTTAAACTAGCCTTTTATTATGTAATAAAGACCCAAAAACTATTCGAGTGATGTGAAAAATATTATTATTTCCAAGCCAGGTATCAACTAATTCACACTAACATAACTCAGGTATTAACTGTCAATTATGAAAAAATTTATAAAATAATCAGTGTCTTTGATCAACTCCTTAAATATAGGATGATCACAAGTTTTCATCAAATTAGCTCTATCAAAATCTGGTGCATCTAATCAGGGTTGATCGCTATTTTTTCATTATAGTGTTTCTACCACTTATGATAGATTCATTTCATGTTCTTGGGGTTTTTACAATTGAATCCTTTAAATAGTCTTTTATTTGATATATTATTCATGTAACACCCCAGGATTCCACGGCATTCTTCTCTTTGAATAATACAGTAGCGTGCGTTGTACGCAACTTCGAGTTCTAACACGCGCCTCAACCAATCAAACTAGCTGTTATGAATATTTATACCCACTTTTTAAAATTTTATAAATTTTATCTCTCAAAATGGACTTCATTTTTGGATTCCGAATATCGAAATTAGCCTAGGGAGAAATTTTGGTAATTTTCAGATAACTTTTATATTTTGATGAATAGTGATAATTACTAAATTTTAATTAAAAATAACGTTTTTAAACGAAATAATTAATAGTGATAAATTATTAATTTGAGTGGTTTTGATGAATATTTAGAATATATATTTTACATTTAATACAATGTTTTTCATTGGACATAATTTCACAATTAAACCGAACTTAAACAAGTGTCAATCTTTTGATAGTTATTATATCTTAAAAACACGCTTTTTGTTTTAACAATGGGAGTTAATTTTAAATTTATTTCTTCCAATTCTGTGTTTTGAATTTGGAAAAAATGGATTCCATATTTTCATTCAAGATTTCCAAATTTTGTAAATAGGTAGCCTTTATTTTTAGACATTTTGAATAATTACTTCGGTAAATATTTTATTTACCATGGTTAAAGGGTAAATCCAGCTAATAAGGGTAAAAAATAATATTATAATAATAATAAATTACCCTAAAACGTGGAATAACCTTATTTTTTGATACATTTATGACTTTGTACAACTTTGGGTCTATTTTGGGACCCCATGTATCCACTTTCAAGTGATAAGGACACTTTATATTAATTAAGTTAAAATAAATACAAAAAAGACATAAGTATATATCTTTTAGAAAACCACTTTCTACATAAGGTTATATATGTTGGATTTTAGACTATAAATATTAGTTAGAAAGATAAAAATATTTCCTACATAATGGTATTTTATTTATAATTTTTATACGTTTAATAATTAAAATTATTTATGACACAATAATGATGCAGTATTTTCCTTATTAATGAAAGAATCAAATAATTTGTTTTATAAATGTTAAAATAAATATAATTTGAAAGTTTTGATGACATACATGAATTGTATTGGTTAATATGACATTATAGGATTGCTTAAATAAATTTGGTTCGAATTACTAAAGTTGTTAAGAATTTAACAAAAATCAATTATTTAATAGTGTAAAAATTGACATAAAAGAGTTTTTAAAACAAATATTATATTATTAATTGATATTCAATTCCTAAAAATCTAAGGTTCTGACAAGGGACTTATATCATGATAGGTGTATCATTACATTACCATTGGGGGTCTCTTGGAGGTATATATTATGTTTATTAACTATATAATATAAAAATACAAAGTGACATGGTAAGTGTCAAACTAATTAACTAAGAGTTAAAACTAAAATATAAGGTTAATATAATTACCCAAACCAGTATAAATTCTATTTTTTGAGTGGTTGTTCACCCATAACCACCTTAATCTTTAAATAATCTACTTCGGATCCATTAGAAAGCGAATATGAATTTATTATAAAATAATATTTCTATATTTTCCTAAGGTGCCCCTCCTCACCCTTATAAAAGGACACCACTTATAATAAATTATTCACACATTCAAAGACTTTTTGTTCGGCCAAAAACTACAGAAATACTCTCTAAACTTCCCTCAATTCAACATAGAGGCCTTAGTTTGATCATAAATCCAACCTAAGGATCCCTTTTTCATCAAATCAAAATGAAGAACCCAGAGAAGAGGTAATGTTTTCACCACCCTTTTTCAAGTTCATTTCTTCTTCAACTTCTTCTTTCTTTGATATTACCATTATAAAATAATAACTCTAGTATCTTTTATATACTTTTATATTAATATAAATATGGTACAACCATATTCAATATTCTATTCATCCTTTGAATAACATTTCATCATATGTGCGTACGTACGGATCCCCGTCTCCACGTCGTGGTGTAATTGTTATTCAAAACATTATTATTTTGATTGGTATAATAATGATGTGTAATTCATGTAAATAATAAATATAACATGATAATGATTATATATATATGATATACCATCCAATTATATATTATATTAATATCAAAATAATTATATTGTCGCTCGTGCGTACGTACGGACTACCGTCTCCACGAACGCGATGTGATTCATTCCTCGTTGTATCCATTCAAGATTAATTCTCATTTGATGATTAAAAGTAATGTTTAAGAACATTATGTCATTCTTGATATGAATAAGTTACAACCTATTCATAAAAGACATGACTTATGTAACAAAACATATAAAATAAAAGGAGTAAGTTAACACCCGAAACGACGATAATACTAAAGTATTATTTACAAAGCATTATTATGAGATCATATATAATATCATATTAATGTATATGATTATTTTATAATTTAATAACAATTATATCACCATTATATAGGAGGTTAACCTACCCTCAACCAAGGATAAGTACAAGTTAAGGGTTATTTCACAATCTCTTCATTATCTGAGGTTGTTTACAGGTAATTAACTGTTGGGACCCCTTTTTCATCCACATTCATGTTTCTTACAGATGTATTTCAAAAAATTCTTACTATTTTACAGAATATGGGTTAAAGTCATTTATACCCCTTCTTGAATTTTTATAAGAGGTTTATAAAGGAATATTTCCGTCTTTTTCCAAACAAGGTCCTTTTCAACCTTTTCGACAGAATTAAGATAAGAATGTTTTTTTAACTTATACGGCATGTGCGGCTGTTCTCCACAGTTATAAAATCTTAAAAGCTTCTCTTACAAGATTATAAGGATATTTTCAAATTACAATTTTTATTTTATAATTATGTGACTTTTAAATTATTTCAAAAAAATAGATATTTCTCTCAAATAGTTTTGATTTCATCTATGTCAACATCCTTTGATGGATTTTAAGCTTATTTGAAGTTGATTTATTATGATAAAAAACTTCCATATTGTATTGAAGATTTTGTGATATGTTTGACTGTGGATGTGTTATTTTTATATTGTTCATGGTTTATAGGGAATGTATTGACATTTCATATTCTAGTTTGAATACGAATGTTTATGTTATGTTTAAACATGTTCATATGAGGAATGCATTGGACTTAATATGTGACAGGTGGAGCCCGATATAGCTCTTCGATGCATCGGTGGGTCTCATGAGGCAAAATAGTGTCTTAGCACAAGGCCTTAACAAAATATTATTTTTAGTCTTGGCACGAGTCCTTGGCTACGTGGTTATGATAGTCTGGCATTATGCATTCCATCATTATGAAAGTGGTTATTGATATTTCATGTAATTATTCGACTAGTAGAATATCCATGTGAATAAGTAAATGGAGTTATTTCATTTTATATTTTCCATATTATGCATAAGTTCAAATTTAAAAGGATTTTTTTTAAGTTATACATTTCCATAAATGTTTATGCTTATTTATGAAATTTTCTGTTATATTGTTATCCTTAATGAGAATCTTAGCTCACCCCTTTTAATGTTTTATTTTTTCCAGGATGTGAAGAAGTAAATTTATGAATGACCTGTAGAGATTGTATGAGGGTATATGAATACAATTTATTGTTGTTGTTGTTTTCACTTTATGATTTAATGTAAAATTTATGAATGTATATAGTTATTCAAAGGCTACTAAACTAATCGGTCATTCGAGACTTAATCTTTCTTGTGATCATGCCAATGTTGTGTAATAATGCACCGACTCTAGGAAAATGGTGTCGGGGAGTTACAATTCATGGATTTAGATATTTGAATTCTATATATACACCTCCCTTAATGCTTATCCATAAGATCGACCCTACAATTAATTTCAAAATCCTCACCCTCGCTCTTAACAGTACAATTATTTTCAAGTTTACTTTCTAAAAAAGGATTATTAACAACCTCTAGAGTCAGAGTATCCCTATTATTCTTCATCGTTACCATAAGTGACTTATAATACTTGTCTAATTATGTTAAAATGATTATACCTTATTATTCATCCTATACATAACAATGTATGTTATAAGGCTATAAGAACATTCAATTTAGGTCATCAAGATGTTCATATACACTAGTTCAAGGATGCATCATAATGTTTTGAAGTCTAATTTTCTTTTATAGTCATTTAATTAAAGATATATTCATTTATGGGGCTTCTAGATTAAATTAGATATAAGTAGTAGTATACTCAAAGGATATATCCTAAATAACCTTATCTCCTAGTGATAATAAAGTAAGAAAATATTATTTTACTAAGAAAATTATTAGATAAATAAACAAATGAAATAGTGGTATCTCCATTAGTGGATAGGGTAGTAACCATAATTTTAGGTATACTAAGAGTATCAACCCATTTATAATGAACCAAGAGAGTATTCTTTTTAATTATACATAGGTTGAAATCATTTCCACCGCAAAAATTTACTATTTATATATTCAAATATCCCATTGTTAAAAATATTGAAGGCTCTAATACCAATTATTAAGGGAATAATTGATGGGGTTACCTTCATGAACTAACAAAATTTTATAGATGAGTGATTAGGGTTTATAAATGTGATTATAAATATTTTTTTATTTAGAAAATGTTATTTCAATTAAGAGATTAATATTATTTCAGATATATATAAGGAAATAAATAATAAACAATGTTATATAATGTATATGGGATCTCATTGATCTTATATTCATGATGAGGAACCCACTCCAAGCAATGTAAATTAATAAAATAATTAGAAAATGATATAAATTATCATTAGAAATAAACAGAACTTATTAAACAATCTAATAATTTAAGACAAGATCATTCTATATGTAGTGATGAACTACATCAAAAGAATTTAGAATCAGATATTGTTGAACAAACTCATGCACACAAAAAACAATGATATCCCATGATTGTGATTTTCTCATAAATACAAGGATTAAAAATAATATTTCAGTATAGAATATTTACATGGTCATTTAGGTTTATTATTTTAGATAATTAAGGAAAAATATGAACTAACAAAACCTATATAGAAATATAACATTTATTACATCTATTCTTATCTTGGGGAAATGGAATCATAAGATAATTGTTAGCTGAGATTAGAACTATGTTTAAATAAAAATGGTAACAATAAAGGATTAGAAATGATAATTATATTATTAAATTTTTATAATAAAGATATATAAAAAAATTTATACCCAACCAAAAATAAATGATAAATAATGGAATAAGGAATGGAATAACATAATATAATATCATGGAATTGTCTAATATCAAGAGGAAAACCAATAAAATGTAATAAATGTATAAAATAATAGTCTCGTGACATGGAAGAGTAGAATAAATGTATGGAATATCTTAGAAATCATATATAAAAATTGAATGACATAAATATCAGAAAGATAAAAACAAATAATATTGTAATATTCATAATCATTGAAAACCATGTGATTAAATTCAGTTTTCCCATCCCTTTTTGAACAAGCTCATTTTTTAAATGCATTAACAAGTGAAAAAAATCCTTATTGAAAATAAATTTTATAAAAAAATAATTATGTAAAAACCTTACTATATAGTGTTTTATTAATGTTAACTAATGAATTATATGGAAGTATAGGACCACGTCCCTCATGATCATATACATATGTGTGTCACATGAAATAAATCATTCATTGCATCAAAAGAAACCCATGTAACAAATTGGTTTTTATGTCCTTTTAAACTAGAATCACATATGGAGAGCATTTATAATTCAATTAATAATAATAAAATTATATACTCATGGAAGATAATTGAATATTTAATCATATTCAACAACCTACTTGGTAAATTCATTTCAAATCAAGATAATAGAGCATATTGAATTCATACAATATAGATAACACTACCACAAAACAGGCCAAGGCCAGCACCACCCTTTATCAGTGCTAATGAAAAAGCACTGATAAAGGGTGAACCTTTATCAGAGCTAAAAAAAGCGCTCGTAAATGGTACCTTTTTCAGTACAAAAAAAGTGTTGATAAACATACACCTTTATCAGCGCTTTTTTTAATAGCATAGTTAAAGGGTGTCTTTATCAGCACTTTTTTAAAAAGTGCTTATAAAGGGTCTACTTCCAAAAAAATCATTAATAAAATATATTAATATTTAAATATATTGATATAGTTATATTGATATAAATATAATATATATTTTTTAAATAAAATTTTAAATATAATTTAGACAAGTATAACTATATAGTTACACTTAATATATAAGATATTTAGTGAAAATGACTTATAAAAAAATTAAAAAAAATAATTAATAATTTTATAATTATTATGGAGTAATAGTCATTTAATAAAAATTGGAATACTAATAAAAAACAAAAAAAATTAAAAAAAGATCCAAAAGATGTTGAAAACACAACTCAGACTTCATACGGCCATAACATTTGATCTGGGGGTCTGTTTGAGCTCTACCACATATCAAATCGAATCCTGCGACAAGATCTACACCCTTATAATAGGGGAGAAGCCTGGTCAATGTTTTGTTAGGCCAAAAAATGCCCAAAAAGCCTCCAAAACTATGTTTTTAGTTGGGATACCCCAATTTTTTTTAACATTTTGGGGATTTTCAGCCACGTTTAAGGGGGGTATTACTGGATTTTTTTGGTGGGGACTGAATTTATTCCAAGGTATTACATTCATATTGATATTATTTCTATTAAATTTTATCGATATTTATAATGCACTACTATTTATAATCAAATATATTACAATATATACATATTTTTTTATATTCACACATAAATATCTAATTATAAATTTAAATAATAAAATATATTTACATATAAAGTATATTAGCAATATCTAAATAATAACTAATATCCATTTTAATTAAAATACAAATATATGAATATTTAGATACCAATATATTAATCTAAATATATATATATATATATGTATATTAATATAACTACATATATATATATATAATAATATAATTATAAATATATATATATTGATATCACTATAAATATATATATTAATATAACTATATATATATATTAATATAACTATATGTATTTATATTAATATAAATATATATTACTATATGAATAAATATAACTAAATATATATATATATATCATGAAATGGAAAACAAATCAAAATAGAGGAGTGGTAAGGGCTTAGACGTATGAGGGGGCAGGTCTTGAGTTCAAAACCTGGAGGAGGTAGGGGCGCACGCGCATGGGAGAATATGGGAGCTAACACTGCTAATGGGTGGGGGATAGCGCAGATAATAGGTGGAGGGGTGTGCGTGGGGGCACTGGAGGTGCAGGAAGGTGCTGATAAAGGGGGGCCTCAAGTGTTGTAAAAAGCCCCCCGAGATTGCCAGGATTTTTAAAAAAAATTAATTTTTTAACTTTTATCAGCACTAAAAATAAAGCATTGATAAAGGACCCTTTTATCAGCACTTTGTTTTAGCACTGATAAAAGACCCCTTTAATCAACACATTTTTTAGCGCTGATAAAAGGGGTCTTTATCAACGCTTTTTGGAGCGCTGATAAAGGGGACCCCCCATCTATAGTTGATTTAACAACGCTTTTCTGGCATAGTTAAAGGCCATTTTTTAGCTCTGATAAAACAAGTATTTTCTGTAGTGTAAAATTTATATGGATATTTTACTAATTTAACCATTAAATAATAGTATGGAATCTAAATTAAACTGATTCAATCAGTGAAAATAATTATATAGTTTTCATTGAGAAAACATGTTGGAGAGAAAATCATAAATATTCAATGACTAAAAAGGACAATTATCATAATAGACACCTCTAATTTTCACACCCAACAATAGTATAACTGAATTTAAAGAGTGATTTTTTAAGGGAAATATCTATGGTAATAAATATTTTTGAGATGAAAATTAAAATAGAAGAGAAAATATAAAATATTTTTGAGATAAATTTTTAGAATTTTCATAAAAGTGAAATTTAAATGTAACATTAAAAATATATTTTTCTGGATAGTTAATGTAAAAGGCTAATAAAAAATATCTTCAAAAATAATTCCCCATAATAAACCATTGAAAACATATAAATGTTATTACTGGTAAATATTTAATTGAATAATTTTTTAATCCCACAAAATATTGATCAGAAAATTAATAAGATAAGAGATACCTAAAACATGGGTATTATATTCCCTACAAAGAGAAGGAATAAGAAGTGGCCAATGCGGGTTGAACATGAGATCGTCTAATATATATATGACCAAATGACCTTCAAAAGGTAATGAAAACAATCATGAATATTAAATCACCTATTTGAAGATCTCATAAATCTATTTTTACATTCCCTCCTTGTTCTTCTAAAGGAATCTAAGACATTCATTGAACATACAATGGATTTTATATGATCTCCCCTAAGTCATGTGACTCAAGCCTAAAAACCATCCGACAATATTAATCCAATAAGTAAAAAGTATAAAAAATATAGGAGACAATTTCCCACATATATCTTTTTGTGACACACCATGTGGTTATCAAGACACCATAGAATCCCTCGTGACACACCTACCTTGTCACATACGAGCCCATTGAAATTTCGCCATCATCACACAAAGGGCCTCAGACTTGACCATGCAATCATGCTCTTCCCTTTAAATAAAAAATGAAAAAAATTAATGGTTGTCCATTTTAATTCTCAAGATTCACTGTATGACCATTTTTTGGACACCTGACAAACCACCGATGGGGGGAGTGATTTTATTTGACAATAATAATACTAGCTCATGAGATCCTAGGAAATTATGAAATTAAAATGTGAAATAAAAAGGTAAATGTATGGAGATTCGTGCAAGGGGAAGATACGATGATTTTATTTGATCGGAGTTATATGACCCAGGGTATACCCATTGATCACAAGAGGCCCCCATAGAAAATTGATCTTAATCTCTCTAAGTCCCCTAGTAAGAAACCTTTTCTTGGTGGATTTTTTGGGACAAGGCATCAATGATAATTTGATACCCTTTAATCTAGCATCCTTATCTTGTGAAGGTCCCTAGACATGTTGGATTAACATATTAAAACCCCTATAGAATGTCCACATTATTTTGAATGACCCCTCTAATTAGAGAAAATATAATAAATGAGGATTTCATTCGACAGTCATATGGTTGGTGAAAATAATATGACACTAGTGATGGGATCTCATGAAGTGTATGACATTAAAGAAATCTACAAAATCCGATTTGAATCTGTGATATATTTTCCACTCAAGTCAGTGAATAAAAGAGGTGGAGCAGTATATAAATCCCCCCCTATAGAAAAAAAATACATCATTGGCTCCACAGACTAGAACATCTATGTTTCATAGTGAATGTCTTGGAAGAACAAATCATGTAATACCATTTACTCCTCCAAGGTAAAAATAAATATTATTTCCTACGAGATCATGCAACATGCATAAGAACTTTGTATGATCACTAAAAAATTTCCTAAATGACTTATATAATGTTAAACAGTTAATGAGAAAGATATCCTATATATCTAATGAGTAACATGAGACCTAAAAAAATCTAACATTGAACAAATCTAAATAAAATATTCAATAAAAACATGATTAAAATCTAAAATAATGGTGACCTACATTAATACCATTTACATTGATCATAATGTGCTTCACATTACTACATCCATATCATCTGAAACCACTAGGACATGTATCCCAAGTCATGTGATATACTCTTCAAATACCATTTGGATCATGAAATGTCCTCTAAACATTTCAATCAAGTACCATGATGGCCTTCAAGCATGACACTTGAGTCTCAAAAATCCCTCCAGACTCACCATCCATATAATTGTATGTCCTCTATACATGACAACCAAGATATATGGTGACACCAGTGTGTATCATCTAGGCTTCATTAAGACTAATTGTGTACCACCTAATATCATTGCACCCTTCAATCATATCAGCCATGTCTTTTGATGGAACCATGATATTCCAAAACAGATCATGTGATGTCATCCTAAAAATTTATCCAAGGACATGTGGTATCTGTAAGATTTTTCAACCGAGATCATGTGACATCATACAATAATTTCATTTGTATCATGAAACACTAGCCACGAATGTCAGCTGAGATCATGTGATGACCTCCAGCAAATGGTATCCTGGTCTTGAGTTGTCCTCCAGACATGTCATGTTTGATCATGTGTTGGTATTTAGACATTAAAATCATATTAAAAAAGACACTTATAAAATCCAATGGCATCATGTGATTCTCTAGGGGAGTATTCATGATGCAACTATACATGTACATACATCCTTTAACATGTCAGGTAGACAATCAAGGCATGTTATCAATACAATAAAGAAGGTAAGGTAGAAAACTAGGCCAGGTCAAGAATGATCCCCTAGATATGATAACCATGTCCAGCTTCCATATCTGGGAAACCTTACTGTGTATTCACTGATCAAGTGAATCATATTACTTCCTCCATAATAGGGGAAAATAGTCTGTAAGCCTCGATCAATGGCATGATATGACTGCAACCATATTAGTGAAACCTCAGTGTGTGAGCCTCGATCAATGAAATGTTATGACTACCTCCATATTTGGGTATCCTCAATGTTTATTCCCCTTTCACACTAAAATTAAATGACCAAAATTCATTCCATACCAAGGATACATAGGATGCCTCCCAAATCCCAATATCATCATTGAATATCCAAAGTGTTATCCCATTAAATAAGTCCCACATACGAATGTAATGAGACTAGTATCTTGATATCACTTATATATCATAGAAAGCATAGATTATTGGGCTATAGGGAGTTTCAATGATCATATCAGTCACATGGTGAGCCTCTACTAGACTGTGAAACCTCAGTGTGTAATCCATGCTCACATCAAACAATGAAAACATGTATTCCTTACATAAAAATGATACGTTGTTTTCCTTCCAAAATTCCTAAGATCAAATGGGAATTCTCCTCGGTATATATTCTATTATGTCTTAGACAATTCAACCATCATGACCGAATCTCTCCCATGGTAGTAACATCATTTCACATATACTAGTGGATTACGAAATCAATTGAACTGTGATGAATCTGATTCCAGTGATAAACAATATATGTAGGATTCCTTCCAAATGCATGTTCTAAATAATAGAAATAAAACTTTTTTGTGAAGGTAAATCACACATAATTATGTATTTGGACTGATTACATGTTATAACTTGTTTCCTACACCAAACATAGATCAGAAGGGATTATGGGGTTTTAATGATCACCCCATTTTTATGATGAATTCCCAATATCTAGGAAATAATTAGTGTCTAATACCTATTATATAGCATAATATGATATTTTCCTTATATTAGGGAAGCCTCACCATGAAACCCCTGGTGAAAATGAACTATTATGACTCTAATTTATATTATAACTTGGATAGGTAGGGTGCCTCCTCGAGGTATGAGCTCGAATATTTGGTACCTCTGTTCCCCTATATATGTCCTTTTTATATGACATTAAAACTATAGGGGGTTAAAGAACTACATTGTTTCTTATTCCTGTTATAAAATAATATACATATCATGTATTATAATGGCTCAATCACATACTCAAAATATTAACTACCTCCCCAGATGATTAGAAACATTGTATTTCATAGTTATATAGCTTCAACAAACTAGAATATTGTCATCAAAGATAAAAGGATGAAAACAATAGGATATATATAGATGGATTAACCAATAAGATACCCCCTTTCATATAAAAGTATTTAACCAATAATCGTTTTTAGGGTAGCTAGCCCCATATTAGGATTAGAAAGAGATTATAGAACATATAGTAAATCTATAAAATGTCCAAAAGTCGGTTAAAATTCCCCAGAAAATGGTGTGATGAGCTTGGTATCCCATCCTTTAGACCAATGCGATTTTCTAAGCTCCGTTGGGTCTTAATCTACAATTGGCTTCCTTCCTTTGGAAAGGAGATCTATACCTACTTATTGATATGGGATATAATATGAGCTTCTAATAATTCTGATAATAAATGAAATAAAAAACATGAATTAATGTAAAAGACATTGAAACCCACCCCACACCATCCCCCCCCCCACCCCACACACAGAATCAAAATATTGATTTAACCCTACCACACCTTTTAGATAAAGAAAATATAAGAAAACTGTTGTAAAATAATTTAACTACTTCATCTTAATTACAAGAAAAAAATTTAGAAAGCCCAGTTCTCATTAGAATATTTTGTTCCTATAATATTAGTGGTCACTTTCCTTTTCTAGATGAAAAAAATATGGTACACAATGTGGACTCTCATATAAAAAATTGATTTGTTGGTTGTGCATCATGATTTTTTTTCATATCATACACATAAAAAAGTGGGAAACGTAACAGGGATCTTATGATTGATCCTTTATAAGTTAGGCTATCATGAATTAATCCATCCTCACAATGAAAAGTCCGCATGAGTAGAACGGTCATGATGAGAATAAGATAAGATAATATCATTACCTATGAATATCTAATTGAGCATGTATCATTCCTTTAATGATGAACAGATCAACAAACTTGTCCCTTACTATCTTCATGACTACAAATACTACTCTTACAAACAACTAATGTCTCGAGATTATTCCTTCTTCAAGTGGACATTCTAGAAAATCGTCAATGTATGAGTACCCCTTGGGACTCAGAATGAAACCAATTTCCAAAAACATTAAATGTTAGGTGGAAAATAAAATGTCCCAAATTACCATAAACATGGTATTACCTCGCCCCTTCAAGCTCCCATAAGGTTCTAAAAAATATATAATTGATGGGTTCACACCATCCAATCAATGATGAAGTAAATCCAATGGTTCCAATTAATGTAACCAAATTCTTTGGAAGCTTATCCATGGAGTGTGAAACTTACCACATTTATAATCTAATAAAGGTTGATCCATCAGCCAACTACAACTCCATTATGATTTAGGAGATGTCGAGGAGGGATCCACTAAACTACCATTTTTGGCGCTATCATGTTGGTACCCTTCAGTATCCGAATGAGGGAACCACACAACACACATCCACCTCTAATCCCCATTCAAAGGAAATATAGAAGACACATAGGGTGAGGAAGGAACTAGATAATTTGGAATATGATCATATCCCCACTCCAATTGATGATGTCTACCGACATATTTCTATTATTACCAGTGAGAAAGCTCATATCCCTCGACACTCGCAGCATTTCCATTGGCATATTCCTATAGAAATCATGATGGAGGCACATATTCTTACACCCGTGAATGCAGACCATCAGCATATTCCTATGGCACAAGGATGAAAATTGTGATCTCATGTACCACATTAAATCAAAGATATCTTCTAGTGTGTAGTGGACATAGAAAATATGTACTCTTATATTCATGAACAGACTTTTCTAAATTTACATTTTATCTTAGAAACACCTAAATAACATCATTGAAATATTCTAGAATTTTTACAGATATAGGTACATGATCGTATTTATATCCTTATATATAGGAATCCCAGAACATTGATGTGTATGAAAAAGTTTATTCTTTGGAGAAATCACATATTATTGCCCATATATAAGAGGATTATCTTTAAATTACTGTAAAGGATGAGATGGTATACCATACTACAATTTCTGTTCTTACTGAGGTTCACTAGGTGAGAGTGGAACATGCCTCAGGAAAAGAGAACATTCCTATAAAAAAGACTAGAATAAGATTACAAATGTCTAGGATCGGACCATATCCCCTTTCTGGACAGCAAAAACAATTATAGATAATCTCATGCAACGAGACATGCTAATTTTTCTACTAAATAAGACCCCCGGTAAACTCCAAATTCATAGGATCGGGATAATATCAATATTTTCATCGAGGATAGCCAAGTTAGAATGGTAAATTCTATATGACATGATCATATTACTATTTATAAATCTACATGGAATATTCTATTATTTCACAGAATCCATGTGTATACTCCAACTTTTACAAATGGAAGACTTCATGAGAATCCTTCTAGGTCCAAAAAAAAGATTCTCATATCCCTTCTCCCATTATGGAGGATCATCAGTCTACTTCGACCTAGAATTCATATTTTGATATGGATCTTATTCTAATTTTAACTAGGGATCACCAATAGAGAGAACTACATACCTCATGATAGGGTCATATTCCCTTCTAAAAACACAGGTGGCATACTTCAATGTCTCGAGATCAGTCTCACTTCTATATTCTGACATGGATCACCATCCGAGAGCAACACATGCCTCAGGGAAGGCTCATATTCTTTCCAACAATGAAGAATGTTATTTAAATATTCCAATAGCTTCTCTGAAGTGGTATCATACTCAAGAAGAACTAGATTGTTATCAATAAAGACTAGTATATATAATAATTTAGGCTCATATCTCAACACAATTTTACAAGGAAATTTGGAATATTCTATCCACATTGGAGAATATGGCTCAAATCCCTAATTTTCTAAATACCAGTATCCTTAGGTTTTTTGAGAAAAATTATCAATGCCCTAGTGGCCTGTAAACTATTTTTATGAAGCATATGGTGATCATTAATTTGATATTCCTTCTCATTCTAGTGTGTAAATGGATCACATGGACTCTACTACTGACATACCATGTGGTAATCCTCTACATGGAGATATCTCCCATGGAAAATGAAATCATAACCATTCCCTAAAACCTTATTATATAATGGTTTTCAAAACATAGAAACATTCACATATATAGGTTCTCAAAACATTGGTGTAAGCCATATATAGATCCCCATCAACATTCAATAACACTCCACTTTGGAAAACATGAGATCCCATGAAGCACCTTTTGTGGTATGATCATATTAAGGTCTGTAATTATGATGAAGTAATGGGTGACATTGAAATATGGAGATCTCTTCATTGAAATGACATTTTTTCTATTTTTTAGGCCCTTTCACCTTATGACTATGAGATCCTAGATGAGGTAGAGAAGGTGTTTTTACTGTATCGATGCCAAAATATGTGGTTTAATCATCATCAACTGAAGTCCAAACATCTCCCCTATCTATGATTAATGTATCTTGTTAATATCATCAATAAAATATGTTTTCATCTAGAAATGGATGCCTTTTTCAAATCATGGAACCTATTATTGGCCAATATTCACTAAACCAACATAGATGTTTTCATTACATCACAAAAACAAACTGTCAACTAATTTTTAGAGCATTTCATGATGTATGAATCTAAGGACGAGTTAAATATGTATCATCTCCTTTCTCATTGTCCCAAGAAAAATATAATCCCATAAATAAATAATCGTGTGATGACATAGCCTCTAGAGAAATCAGAGGATCAAGAAACATGTCAGCTCACTGGTCATAGTAATGGAATTATCCTATTTCAGTGGTTCCAAGACATCACAAACAAAGGAAGAGGATATCCAATATACATTTGAAATGGGAACCTGGAAAGAAATGTAATGTATTTCAGTCACCGAATCCAGATTAGTGATAAACATGGAATCATCCCATAGAAGCTAAATCCCATAATTGGATTCCATTTCACCCACCTCCTACAAGAACAATGTTTTTCCACAACAAGATGGTTTTAGTATTAGCTTCTATAGCACTGGTCTAGGAGAAATCATAGCCCACTGAGTCGAGGGGATTTCTACCACTTCCTCCACCATATGTACTGTAGAATTCTAATAAAATTTAGGATGTATGAGTATAATATTGAATCAAAATCCAACTCATTGGTCTAGGGTAATTTTAATCTAGATCTCCATAACTAGGTTCACGATTCCCTAAGAGGGTCCTGGAGAAATAAATTATGAATCTTTTAAACCAAAGGCTCCATGGATGCAAGAATTTATATCCAAATACGCATCCCAATAATCATCAAATTGTTTATATTAAGCATCATATCCTCATGATAATTATTAATTAATTTTATTTGTGGCCTTGAATAAGATCCATCAAGTAGGACTCGGGCCATTTATATCAACATCATCACTATAGGGAAAGTTTATTTTCTCCATGATGGGAGGTAAATATTAGGGGATGGAATCCCATCTGTCCCAACCACAATATGAAAAACCAAATTTATTCTAGGATCATTTGGTAATCATGACCATAAAATCCATCAATGTCACCACTCATTTCATGAGAGGAGAGTATCATGCGATGAAGTAAATCAAACCCTTCCAAAGCCACAAACCAAAACACCCCAATATCACCAAGGGTTTGATAAAGGACACTAGTGTAGGATGTGTATAATCATCCTATTGAATTGAATGTTATAGTACATCTACCATTTCCAAATATACCACTGTGAATGTCATTACCCTCAACTAATCATATTATGTGGATCAAGAAATTGATGAAGAGGAACAAAATATAGAAAATATACCCTAGTATAAGGATCTAGATGCACCCACTAAGACTAAATATACACAGAACCAAAGGAGGATCCAAAAAATTGCACCTAAAAAAATTGAGTTTCTACCTCTATCGTGGAAAAATACCATGTATATATGGGGAGGTGTGCCTACATCTTAATAAAAATCGAAAAAGTCAAAGTTCGTTCCATAGGGGAGAAAATGGAAAAATATGATAATGATATTCCAAATATCTCTCAATTCAATGATGTTCTAATTAGTGGAGACATTCCCATGTGGTATTGTCCTCATTTAGTGGTGAGTATACCTCCTAGTATTCATCTAGAAAGAGATTGTTCACCTTCTAGGGAACCATCTGATCATCTAATTGGACCTAAATCTAGAAATCCATTCTACATAAATTAGGAAGATGACAATTATATTGATTTCCCTCCATTATGGTGAAAAATTATCCCTAGTTAGGTAAATCATTTAATCTTCGCACAAACTAGGAATCGGTAAGAGGTGATGAAGGGGCCACCTAATCAGAACCATACCACTATCAACAAATGGTAAGTAGTTCAAAAGTAGTAACTTTTGAATAAATCAATGACATCGACTCCCTAGATAGTCAAATGGAATCTGTGGAAGGGAGATTCACACCTGTACATCATAACAATAATCCATATCATGAAGAGGTGGATTTCACTTTTCCACCAACTAATTTAGGAAATAATACTTTATCATCCTTTTACGGAATGGGATACACTGAAAAAATTTCACTCACTTCATATCTCGATATAGTCTAATGATGTTCTCTCAAGATCAACTAGAGGAAAATAAGTTGTAGTGTTTTGTATAGACTCAAATAGGGAAAGTTGTTTATTGGTACAATAAGAATCTATTAAGATTTATTTTAGGATGGAGAGGAAATTATTATTTATTTTTGTTATTATTTTATCTCCACCTGAAGAAAAATGAAAATAGTCATCCGGATAAACTATAAGAAATGAAAAAATGATGGGTTTTAAAACATCATACATAGAAAAAAGGTTTTAATCTATCCAATTAACATCAAAATAGTCCTTGAAAAATGTCTATAAATCTATGCTAAAAATATTTCAGATGAGCTTTAGACACCTATGATCCCAATGAAGTATCTAGGTGGGTTCTGTGTGTTCATAGAAATGTAATAATGTTTCAAAGATTCCATTCAGTAGACCCGAGCTAAATATTTTTTCATTCCATTAGAATAATTTAAAAGGATCACCAAGGAATAGACTATCATTGTTACTCTTGAACTGATATTAGTGAATTTCCAAGAAAATAAGAAGTTCTTAAATTGTCCATAGTATCTGATTAGGTGGAAAAAGTAATCCAATCTCCCTCGATCTGAATAAAAATGAGACTAGGGTCGCCCAGGATTTGAGTATTGAATGAATAATGCATAGTCTATAAGAAATAAACAATCCCTTGGTTATTTACATTCATCCATGGACATTAACCTTCTCATGATACCATATCCTAGGAAATGCAATGAGGTCAACCTCACCAACTGCCATGATTACTAACCTTTCCATGAAAGGTTGGGTAATAAAATCTATAATTTCTCTATAGTCAAAGACATTATCGAACACATGGTTGATTCGGAAAATGTGATGTTTGATAACTCCCTAGTTCATTTTAAATTAATAACCATTTCCTATTTAGAAGGAATGGTTTATTGGAAAAAAAATGTTCCATCTAAGAGTGGATAGTAGTTCAACAACTATATGACTCAGGGAGTAGTCGACTGAGATCATTCCACCCTGGGAGAATATCTTCACATACCCATAATAGTCCCATAACCCATGCATTTGACATCATATATGTCTACAAATATTGTATACACCCATAAAAAACTGGATGATATATTATAGAAAGAGTAATTTTTCCCCAACACAAGTTTTGACTCTTGTAGATTTTGTCCCAGAATCATAGGAAGCAAGATCACCAACCCAAAAAATGTAACCCTAATCAGACGAAGTGTTATTATTTAGTTCTTTGAATGTGATAAATTTTGTATAACCCTTATCTAATAATGAATTTAACAACAAATATGAGTTCCCTTCACCTAACCGAGGAACAGGAGGCTGCATACATAGGAACTAAGGATGCAAGAGAGTGATGGCTTAGTTGGACCCAATATTTATGTCATGTCCCCATATAATCTATATATGAAACTAATAAACAAGGTAAAATTCCCTATCAATCCTAGTAGAACCATGTATAATACTCATAACCATCTATCAATTGTTTATACCTAGTTATTTTTCATAAGTTTCTAGGGGTGGTGCGATTATCTAATCAGCCTAGTAAATGGGGATTCCCACCATGACATACAAAACTAGAAGCATATAATACATATACATATAAATAAGAAATGGTTTATCCACATAAAATTCCTTGGTCCTGAGCCACATAATAAAGAGAAATCCAAACCTAGGATGCACCGACCCCTGGCACAAAATTATGACAATCAGAAATAGATGGTTCTTTTCCCAATAAAGATCTTGATACTAGATACACTTCACCTTTCAAAATAACATGGGGATGAACTTTTTGAAGCCCTCCATAGAACATAGTAGTATGTGATTGAAGTATCTACTAAAAAACTATATCAAGTAGATACCATTATAGGAAAACATGATATATCCATCTAGTTCATAGAGCAATATTTGGAAGAGATCATCCAGGGACACATCATACCCCAATATTTTTAGATTAGACTTGATAACATCGACATAAGAAGGAATTTGATTAAAAATGGTTATGGGATCTAGCTCATCCATATATGAACCTTTTAATATTTGGTGTATAGTAGAAGGTGGGTTTTCTCCCACAAATATGACTATGAAAGGGTATGATAAGCTTGATAAAAGACCACTTGAGATGATAAAAGATTAAAATCTATTTGGGGATCTCACATATGATGTTGATTTCATGGTTATACCAAAAGAAAATATATATAATTTCCTACTGAGATAGAACCACCTCTATAGAAATGTGATGGAACCCTCCAAATTCCGTTATTGATTGAAATACCTCATCGATGGAATGATTGACATATTACATAGTTCTGGTTCCCCCTTCGAAACATGAAAAGACACATACGATAAGGAATGTTTTGTGAAAATGGAAGTAAGAAAACCAATGGTGGATGATTATATACAGGTTAAAACCATAATGGATTGGGGAACACCCCTATGAATCCCTAGAGTATACACTACATCAATTATGTGCTCCCTATAAATATTGTTGAAGAAATTGACCTGATCCTAGATGTTCAAGCCCCTTCTGTCCCCATAAATAGTGTCAAAAAAAGTAATCTTCTAAATCTATATAAAATGACTATGGAAATTGGGGGTGATAATTTATTTTATTATAACCCGTATCACCTAATTAGTGATAGATATGCCCCCATATTTCATCCTTCATTAGAAAATTCCACCACATAGTCAGTTGCGGAAGAAAAATAGGATGACCTTTGGAATTCCCCTCTTGTATTCACGAAAGGAATCTCCAACACCATTGATGAGATATACAAATAAAATTTGGAAACATAAGAAGACTCATTCCCTATATTTATTTTCTCACCCATTCTTCTTTAAGAGAATGAAATTTGCATCACATTTCTAAATGAACATATGTATTTTTTCAGGGAACTATACTTAAATAACTGTATAAAATCCATATGTGTCTAAGAACCATCATGGATTACCAGATGACCATTGAGGCTTCAAGCTAGATTCTAAGAGGATAAACCCCTATATAGATACCAGTGTGGATGTTGGAGTTAACAAATTAATCAAATCCAATATTTCCTAAAAAGTGAAATACCTAAGATTTCTTCCCAACATTGTCTAGGTCATGAAAAAGAATGGGCAGATTAGGGTCTACATCAATTTCAGGGACATTAATTAGCACCAGAAAATGGAGAATTTCCCAATTATTGCCATAGAACTCAGGATCAATGAAACTTATGGCTTCAAATATCATTCTTTCATGGATGGGTATCCAGTATACAATCATATAAAGATATCACATAATGATGAAGAATCCATTGTATTTAAGGCCCCCCAAGGGATCATTTTCTTCCAGCACAAGACCTTATGTTTAAATAATTTTTTTTCTAATTATCATTGCATCATGAATCATATATTTAAGATATTATTGGGAATAGTCAAAAAAATTATATCAATTTCCTTATAGTCAAATGACGATAGTGATGTTATCACATCACAGATCTACAAATAGTCCCTGACAGGCTACGACAGTATAGTCTGAAGATAAATCTATTAAAATTAACATTATAATTAATAGTAGGGAAGTTATTTAGATTTATTTATTTTATCATGTCATTACGGTTCACCCAAAAAATACTAGTTTTATTTTAGCAATGTCACTCCCCAGAAATCTCAAAGAACTGAGTGGGATCAAAGGTAACCCCACATACATTCAAAAATTCATATCCATTAGGACCACAAAATATCTACCTTTCACCAAGATAATGAATAAGGGAATCACCTATTTATGGTATGGGGACAAACAAGATGCTTTTTTGTGTCAAATGTAGTACAGGATAAACCCATCAGTCATGATTCCACTGGTTTATGAAAATCCACTCATCTTATATGTGGCCACTAAGGAATACTCACTTTTCACCCTCAACACATAGAAGAATGTTGTGGGGTGTTATAACAGTCTCCAAAAACATAACTGAATGATTATAGGTATGGAGACTTGATAATATGATGTCGAGAATAACATCCTTATAATCATCTTTGCATTGAAAAACATAATGCATGACTTACAACACCACAAAGTAAATCTAGTCTCTTGGATTGATCTACTCAAGTAAACCATTGGTTCTCTCATGCTGACATGGTGTATGGAATGGCGGGTGGTCATTCGACTATAATATAGAATTCAATGTATATCACAAAAGTGAGTAAAAGTGATGGCCCTAGAAGATTTTAGCATGGCACATCTGGTCACAAAATATACTTTAGTAGATAGGGTACTCCTAGAAAATGATGTTATTTATACCCAAGAAATGACCTATACATGGGAGATATATTTTTACAGTGTATCATGGAATCCTATAATAGAAAGGTTGGAAAAACCCCATCTCAATTTGGTTTTCTTAGGGATTTGGTTTTTTCTAATGAAAATATAATTATTATGTACTCTTTCCCACTGTCCAAAGCCTGTATGAATAATGCGGTCGAATTCCAAGATTGTATAACTATGTTAAAACATTTAATTCATGTATATATACAATTCATGGACATCAAAGTTGATTCAAGGATAGTTATAATGTCAGTTAATGGACAATATACACTCAAAAAGGTAGATTTCTCCCATATCACTGGCTATATTAGGAAACTATTGGGAGGGTTCCCTTTTGACATCTCATTTAAACATGCTCCCCAATCATGGAATGCATATAATGAAACATTAGCTAATGTAGAAATAGTTCTAGCTGAACCTAATCAAGAGAAAGAAATATTCTGTAACAAGTATAGAAGAATAATATAATTTTTCATTTTCAATTACATGGATGAAATCAATCTTGTAACACCACCCTATATCATGATAAAATGATATCCAACACTAGCTTGATGGATGCCATAATTTGTTATCCCCAAAATGAGACTCTACTAATAGATTGGGCTAGAAGGGAAGAGATTCATTTTTGATCAGTGATATTTACCCTTAGGGGTGGTCTAAATTAGAAAACATATATATATAAATGTTAACCTTGAATGTAATCCTCCTCATATAAATTGAATAAATAGAGATTCTTATTGTCATGGAATAAGTACATGTGGGATCTTTTGTCACTAATCAGTCTAGGACTAGGCTCTCCCACCAAATTAGAAGATGGGTTACTACTGGAAAACAAAGGTACTTGCCAATGAAGAATTCACTAGGAAATGTAAAGAAAGATAGATCCTTACAAACATAATCCATTAAACTCCAAAATTGCTACATACATGAAAATATTTATGGTTTTTTCATATAGGGAATAGATTTTTTGGGTCCATATCCTGAGGCAACAGCTATGCAGATCGACTACATCCTTACTGCTACCAAATTCTTCTCCAAATGGATAAGGAAATACCCCTCAATAAATTATGGATGAAAACTATCATAACAAATATAAATTCCCATATCATCATGAGGTTTAGGGTCTATCAAACAATTTTGGCAGATAAAGGGACCAAATTATCTTCTATGGATTTGAATAAACTATATAAGGAGTATGACATAAATTCCAATCACTCATTACTATATCATTTAATGGAAAATGAACATAGATAGTCCTTAAATAAGTCTCTATCAAACATACTAAAAAATATGGTGATTGAATACAAGAATTCCTAGATAGATAGGATCCTCCATGCCCTTTGGGCCTATAGTACCACTATGCATATGAATACCGAAGTATCTACATACTCAATGGTGTATGGTATTGATGAAATATTACCCATAGAGGAGTAGTAAATCTTTCTTCAAATATCCTTTTTTAAATAAATCTAAGATGAAGAGACAAGGAAAAAGTGACAAGATGGGCTGGAGAAACTCAATGTGAATAGTTTCCATACATTGCACAACCTTGAAGTCACTAAGAACCAGATCGCAATAGTCGTCAACAAATATTTCCAACTCTATTCATTTCTTTATATAGAACTGGTACTTTTATCAAGAACACAATGATACGAGGTAAGAAACCTCATTTGCGGGAACCCAAATGGTTAGGGACTTATATAATATATAAGTTCTATCATGATGAGGCATAATCATTAGATGTAGTGGATAAATAACATATCACACCACCCACCAGTGAAATATTTATTAAGAAATACTTATTATGGATACCTTTAATCATCTATATTCCCCATAACATGGCATTAAACATTAAAAAATAATTAATTACATGTTTTAATATTTTAAAGTAAAAAACATCTCACATCCTTACCACATGACGTTAAACATTACAAAGCACATCCTAACCATTTTATATTAAAAAATACAAATAATGTCCTAGTGACATGAAATTATAGTGGATAAAAAACATCATCACCACAAGACACTAAACTATATAGATATTTTCGAAGCATCAAGATGATATACTAAACATCTATTTTTCTTACCACATAACCATAAAATAAATGGGTGATGGCCTCATTGTGTGATGTTAAACTAAATAGTAAGAATAGCCTCCCCAATAATTCATAGCACATTTTTTTGAATTATGTGAATGAATGATTAAATTCTGTAATCATTTTGTAAGAATTAAACTAACATTGGTAATATCTTCACCCAAGAACTACATGTGCAAATATTCCTTCCATTACAAGATATGTAGTGATGCCTAAACCTCTATTATTTGACTGGGTCGTATTATTACATTCCTTCACATTGGGTGACCCACATCATTACTACAAGATGTTAAACTACACAGCTGATGTCCTTACCACACGACAATAATCTTCAGAGGTTTTCAAGAACTACATGTGTCCAGATTTATTTCATAAAAGGATACATAATGACAATAAGGCCTCGATTCTCAGGTCTAGATTTATTATTATTATTCTTGCACATTGAGTCTCCCATGTCCTTACCAAAGGACGTTAAATTATACAGTTGATATTGTTTTCCCCCAAACATTAAAATGCATAGGTTTTTAGAACTACATACTAACTGATTCTCATTCTAATTAGGTATGTAGGGACTCTGAGATCCATTATCCTAATCAAGAAACCACATGATACAAAATATCCATATCCTTCCTCCATATTTCCTCTATTACATGAGGAACCTTTCTTATTTCGTATTTATCACACCAAACATAGATCACGTGAGATTATAATTTTTTGTAAGCACCCCCCCCCCCCCGTATGAATAAGGAACATGCTTATACAATATGGTTTCCATGGTCCTGAAAGAAATAACATAAAAGAAACATAACGTGTCCTCACTACATGATGTTAAAATTATTGGTTGATGTCTCTTACATGAAATTGAACTACAAATTATAGTGTACCTCTTCCAAAATGGAAACTATTGTTGGTGTTGGTCTCCTATAACACCTCTATTCAATAACTACATGGGACTTGATTCATGTCATTATAAGATATGTAGTGATGCCAGGATCCCCAACCCCAATTCCAGTCACAATGAATACAAAGTGAAATTCCCCCCCCCCCATGCATACCTATTAGAAATGTGTAGAAATCTATAATTTAATAAATATGTGTGGCTTGATTCCAATTAAAAAAAAATATTGTAATGTTGAGACTTATATTTTCTGTCCCATCAACAATATATCTATTTAATGTTGGGAACCTTGTGTCTTTTCTACATTAATTTAAATGAAATTGTTTATCAATAAAAATGTGTTGAATTATTATTTCCATCCCATGATACATAGTGACTCCTGAATCTCCAATTTTGGATCCAACTACTTCAATCAATTGTAGAAATTCTACACTCTTCAGACGAGTTAGAACATGGTATAGAGTTTCCTGTTTGGTAACTATTTGTGGATTGATTCCATCAATCATTGAATACATAGTGATGCTTTGATCCCTAATACTAGTTATAGAAATAATAACTAACAAAAAAATGAACCCCTAACTGGATAATGTTCAACTCATAAAAGCTCATTTTTCTAACTTACAAGTCAGATATGTAGATGTCTTTCTTGTGCAGTTAATACATCCTGCACAAATTTTCTCATCGATTACCATGTCAATACCACATAACATAAAACTGCAAGGGAACAAATACATACTTACCACATGATGTTAAACAATAAGTAAAATTTCTTGGAAATAATACATTAAAAATTCCATAAAAATATGTCCCCTACTAAATGATGTTAAAAGGTGAATACCAGTATCCATTTCCATCCCCTATCAATAGGAAAAAAGATACTAATGTTGATCATCCAGAGTATAGTGTATTTATGTCATCCTCTAAGACCTTAAATCTATAGATCACCAATTATTTCTAAAGAACCTAAGGTTCCCAAAATGATTCCATGGGCCTTGGAAAATGATTCCCAACACCAATTAAACTATTATTTGATTATTCATGTATTATCATGGATTTTGTATATGTCCCTATGGTCATCAAAAAATGTGTCAGAACATGCAACAAAGGTGTTCTGATCCTTGTGATCCAAACATCATTGTGACAGAACTCAGCACCTGAGGGTGTTTTGGTTTATCCTCAGTATGATTGTCCCATGTCACTAGTCCTAAACTGAGAACCTTGAGCCAAAATTTACAACAATCTCATATCTCTCTTGGAATGATGATAGATTCCCCTTGACCCTCAGCATCTCAATTAGGATTGTGTGTATCATTCCTCTCTTGATAGTTCTATATGAATCTCGACAATAAACATCCTACAATTTGTTCGAAGTTATTAGACTATAAAATCATTCATTTTATGGTACAAATTGATTGACTTTAATCTTCTTGTGAAAGAGACACAATATTTTTTAGGTTGAATACCTACAATGGGAGGTCTGGGGAAATATCAAGCCTTCACTTACTAAACTCTTCATCTTTGGAGTTTATAAAAAACTATGGTGTAGGTAAATAAGGAATAAAGTTCATTGGATCTAATTTTTATCACCATTACATGCCATGTTATGATTTCTCGTCCCCATATTCAATCAAATTTTAGTGTAATGGTTTTCCCTTTCTCCTTTCCATTATAACATGTTTGATATGTGGTGACACAAATTTTATGGTGCTCAAACCCTTATTGAATATGTCATTTTCCAAAATTGAAACGTCCTGATTTGGGAACCTCATGTTGTCATAAATCATCCATAGCCCATAGAAAAAGGATAGCAGGCTTCACGTGACCCTTGTTTCATTATTCATCCATGCCTACGGATATTTCATATGCTCCTATGGTCATCAAAAAACATTATTTCCTTAAAAAACATATTTTGAATCCCTTTAATATCAAACATAAATGGGATATAACACAACACCTTAGTGTGTTTTGGTCCATTCTGAACATGATTGTCACAAATCACCCCCATGACCTATAAAATTGGACCATGATTTACCATCCCCATAACTATAATATTCAATTGGATTTGAAATCTTCTATGTTATGTTACCATGTTTTTTACCCTTTCTCAAAGAAGTAATACGACACTGCATCCCCAAAACTTTTGATGGTGCACACCCTATCATTGAAAACCACATTGAATATGGCTTGGGATTCACATAAGGGATGAACTTCCCTATGGTCCCAGAACACATCCTAGTTTTATTTTTCTCCATATCCAAATTATCCACCCATAAATTCTAGTATTCACAAATTTTTCATAGCCCTTGGAAAATAGTGGGGAAAACATTAATTGACTATGATATAGACACATAAGGGATTTGACCTACCAACCAGAGGCATCCCCTCCTTGCAATAAATTATCTTTGATCATTGTGATCCCTTGTAACACCATGGCAGAACCTGACACCTCAAGTTATCGTGGTTCATCCCTAGTGTGTCTTCCCCATCATACATTCCTCAACTCAAACTTTTGGGATATATCTTACTCAACCCATGCTAAAAATATCTAGCTGGGTCAAACATCTCAAAAACATAATATATCCACTGATATAACCTCCATAATTATTAATGAACCTTGTATAAGTGTGGGAAAACCTCTGTTTGACCATGTTATCAATGCATATGAGATTATACCTATCTTCCAATGATATATCCTCCTTGTTTGAAAGGAACTCCTACCCTTGTGATCCCACAACAACACCATAGTAGAACTCGGAAACTTAGAATGTCTAGGTTCATCCCTAGAATGTCTTCCACATATTCAATATTAATTTATAGAAGATTCAATCTCAAATACCCAAAATAATAGTAATATAAGGTTTGAGATAAAGTACACTACACTACAGCAATTTAAGGTCCATGGTAAAAGACTCTTGTAAGAATATGGTTCTTTCTTGAGGTATGTAATTTATTTGGTTCGATTAATTTTTGTTTTATATAATTAATTACAGCCTAATGAAAATTCCATTTGTGGTCATGGGTGTATTGGAGATGTATGGGGCTTGTTGGGTGCCTAGAACCTGTATTTCTACAAAAATAAATGTAGTATAAACTGTTAATATAAAGATTATGGGGAAGGTCAGATGGTTACAACTAATTTGGTGAGCCCAGATAGAAGGTAACAGGAGCCCATATGGTTTTTCAAACAGTGTGGATGAAATTTCATTCCTGTTTGAGAGAACATGTAATTTCTAATAGGTTATTTTTATATATTTTGTGTACAGTTTTTCAATATACTCTTAGTGACCTTGTGGGTTCCCCTTAGCACATCAGATATTGCATGTTTGGTTCATGGTTTGGAAAAATCTATTGAAAAATCATGTGGACCATGAAATTTTGTTGAAATTATATTTTTTACCATAAAAAATATTATATTTAATTTATTTTTCACTTCTACTCATTTATTCCAAATTATCAATGTGGGAGCATCCTTGAAGGCATTTGGGTAGTATTTTACAAAAAAATTCTATTTAATCATTGATTAGAGTGAAGATTTTGTCATTGGATATGGGCATGTGAGTAGTAAATTTCTTTTCTGTTGTTATTTCTCTTTATTCGTATCAAATGCACTATTGATGTTTAAGATAGTTTTCTATCTTTTCATAATTTTATTACTTTATTGATTTCAATCTTAATTTATATAGAATCAAGAGAGGATATTGGATGATAAATCTATTTTGGACTATTGATAGGTGGTCTTATGCTTTTCCCTTAAATTCTAGTGGTTTTTATATATGTCACTGTGTTGTGGGACTAATTTTCTGAGTTATTCCCTTTAAATGAAATTTATTTCAAAATTAAAATGGATATATTTGACCTATGTAATTAATGAGACATATCAATGAATGATTAATGGTTATTGGACTAAAATTAAAACCACCCCTTCGGTGATTATTTTTATTAAATGGACCACTATGGGGGCATATGGATTGACAACTTTTAAGTGTGTCATTCACCCATTTCATTGGTAAGTTAAATAATGAATTTTTTTATAAATCACAATTGTAATGTAAATTGATTAAAGAGAGGTAATGGAAGACCATGTACCTATGATATGGCCCAGTTTTTTTATTAGTAAATTTTAGTTTCTTTATATAACGTAATTTTCTTGACCTAAAATTAAGAGGCTAAGCGTTCTAATATTAACCAAAGTTTTGAGCGACCTTCTTAAGTTTGTATTAATTAAAATTATCATTGTGGTGAATTTTTATGTAATTAAATTATATTTATTGAATAATTATCACACTACTTGGGTATCACATGGTTTCTTATACAAATTTTAATGATAAGAAAACATTAAAATTTCTCTACATTCACCGAGTTATACAAGGAATCCTTAAGGGACTACAAAATATGGACTCAGATTATTTCTGATATGTGTAAGTACAACACATGGGAAATTTATATAGAAAAACAAGGAACAAATAAATGGGACGATTCTATATACACCAGTAACAGTACATGGTCTCCATTAGTGGACCCTCAAGGATAGACAGAAGTGGAAATGATGTTATACAACACCAAGAGAGATACCAGGATACCCATGATAAATTCCTATAATAGGCTTGAGTGGTTTTGGTTGTTGTTATAGTGGAGTGATAGTAGGATTCCAAATAAGTAGTTATAATGAAGGGAACTAGTTATTAATTGATTAATTAATTAAATGATTAATATGAAACATCTACCAAAACAAATCACATGCTTTGATTCAGTTAGATATTTATACCTTATTGATGTCCTTGTTAAGAACCTCTTGATCACATCCTTATGGGGGATACTGGGATACACACTAGGTCCTGATACATATTTATAAATTCATACATAAAAGAAAGTTTATTAAAATACTATCCTATTATATCCAAAGTAGGTTGAAGAGGAATTATGTCAAAGGGAAACTGGTAATTTATGGGTTGTTTTCATTAAGTACTTCCTTTAAATATTCTATTACTTCCTTCACACTATTATTATTATATATTATCTCACTAGATGATATTAGACATTATTGGTGGTTGCATATATATATTTTATCACAAAATCTACTAGGGTGGCCTATGATACCTCGTAATATTATATAAAGATGGGTATGGATAAGGGAAAGTGCACAACTATAGGTTTTTTGTTGTTGCTTAGGAGTAGGGGAGTATAATTCAAGGATGAGGATTTTGATTATACATGGGATAGTTTTTATTCCTTTTGGAATTTTTTTTACAAGTAATGTACTGTTATATGTATACCTTTTTTATAACCTTTGTACATACACGAAATTATCATTATTTTATGTGATATTACTTCTAGAATTTTAATATAAACATTTATTTTTATGTTTATCTACTTTTTGATTAATTTACTACATAGACTACAGATTTTGTGTTTATACCATGGTGTTACACTTTGATTGGAATGAATAGAATCACCTGTAACACACCCATGGCCCTCACTGCTAGTCGGTAGCCTCGTGTTTTTGGGGATATGTTATTGAGGTCATTTTTTCAATTGGGTTTGGGGCATCGATCAATGTAATCTGGGCTCGGATGTAATAGAGTGGTATCAGAAGGCTTATTTTCTATTTTTAATTACTATTTTAGAAAAATCCAAGGGATAAGAATGAATAGAAATTTGTTATTGAGTTTTTCCTAGGAGTATCTAATCCACGTATAGGAAAAATATATATTTTTATGAACAAAATTATTATTTAACTAATTTTAGAAATTATAGTTTCTTTTATTCCACTATTTCATGATGTAATTGGATTATAATGTTATCATTTATCTGATTGTGGGTTCTATTTTTTTTATAAAATGAAGAGATGATGGTATTCTATCTCATTCATTATTTAAGAACTTATTGGAATCACATGAGAAGCATTATTCTATTCTATATTGGTCACATTTCATTTTTCATTGTATTTTGATAGTTTTCATGTTATATATACCTAATGTTTTGATATATATTATATATAGGAAATTGAGAAAAATGGTTGGTACTAAGTGATCATCTTATAACCTACGAAGTCTTTCACTGATTTGGCTACAATAGAGAGCCTAAGAACCCTATTATAGAACATAGAGTAATGAACCAAACCTCATATGGATAAGAAATTGTTTTGGTGTGGATTAATTGGATAGAATATTTTGGATAACGAGGAGTATAAGTCTTTATGTATCATAATTTGGTTAACCATTTGGTTTAACTATTTAAAATGAACCGAGATATAATGGAAATTAATATGAAATTGAAATGGAAATTTATATTGTTAAATGGAGTGCTTTACATTAACCCAAATTTTTAATGGATAGTAGGCATTGACTCTAGAGACGATTGTGACTTTTTTTACCAGTAATGGATTTAGAAGAATTTTATATTGTCTAACCAGGTTTTAGGATGTTTTTTACCTTTCCTACACTTTTAGATGTGAACTATTTTTTTATTTTCTAAGGCATGTTTTAGGAATTATAAAAACATTCCACCAAGATGACCTCCAGTCGTATTCCATGAAGGTGGTGAAAACCACTCTATAGAGGTGGTGGGCCATGGGAAAATGGTGGTCCTCCTATACTTCCAGCTAAATAATTATCAGTTTACTAGACACAGTGTTTGAAGAAGAGTTATTCAACAGTATTTTTCACTCTATGTATAATTTCCATGTAACCCCACTGCATTTCTTGTCTATGGATCCAATAATTCATGTATTCTAGTAGAATCATCCACCCATGAATTTGGGGGATGGTGGATCAAGTTATATAGAGTCATAGCTAGAGGAAATGCTAAATATCTTCGACAATTTCAAGACACCTCTTCAAAGGAGGCTAAATCTTACTGCTTATATGCAGCAACATTATTCCAGTATATCTTGGGATATCCTTACTCAAATGAATTGTCATCGAGAGATAGTTTGGACGGATTTTCATATGTATATGAATGATTAGTTCTATCCTAAGAAGATGGTATCTGATAGGTCCTAATATTTCATGCACTTGGAGTATGGCATGTTTTCAGTTATGGATTAATCATTCCATTTTATATAACTCTACTGCTTCATATCTATTATTATTGGTGATGAGTTATCTAAATAATGTAGATTCAAAGATGGTATATGATAGGAAATCTGATCAAAGTTGAATATCATTTGGATGAATACCATTTATGGAATAGTGAATTAAGATAATATCATGAAATGTAAGCTGAGAGAGGCTATGGTTTTGAGCAATGGTGGTTTGGAAGCTAGATATTGTACAACAATGACTAGTAGTAGGAGTCATCATTTATAGCTTCCACATTATGATATTAGTAGCTAGAGAATATACTCATGTTTCCAAGGGAGATTCCAGGAGTGTGGTATTCCAAGACATATGAGACCTGAGTGCATAACAAACCCACCTAAGCATCAATCCTAGGGAAATATGGTAAATCTATTGAACTTATTAATATCATTTCATATTGCGGCTAGTGATAGAGGGTCTTCACCGACAACATATTCAAGAGTGTGTTTATAAGATTCTCAATAGGTTATGAGATGGAGTATTGTTGGCCGATCAGGGTGACATGGTGGTTAGCTCTATACTAGTCAGACCCCAGATTGGAAATGATAGAAGGTAGGATTTACTCAGGTTAGCGAGGCTATATCATAGGGCCATCGATTAGTATAGATATACATAGTCCAACAGAAACATGAAGAGAAGAATCCAGAAATTACTTTTGTGAGAGGTACTATTCTTGTATCCTATAATTTAGCATCGTCACTTTTCGATATAGTAACTTCTAATATCATTATATTTGTTTCCATTTTGGATACCATTGGGCTCATTATGCAGTATTCTGATGGAATTATAAATCTTTATAATCCGTTGGGGATTCAAAATGAAAAAATATGCCAGGATAGGGTGTTCCCCCTTGAGATTGTAACAGGTCGCATCCTATGGGACCTCTTTTTTCTCGAGTTGACATGTTTGGAAATTATTCTCATGATTTATTAGTTGGTTCCATTTGTTTAGATATCTGGTTTCTATCATTATATGATTTCCTTGACATCAACAGAGAGAAGATATTTTATTCACAATGGTAAATGGGATTTATAGGCATTCTGAGCTGGTCCGGATCATCATGGGATGGGTGGGATGACAACCCAGATTATGAGTTTATATCTGTACGATAAGGAAATAATTTTTAACTATTTTCTCCTAGTGTTCAATCACATCAATTATGTTATCATAGATGTCATTTCCGGACTATTTCCAGTGTGAAATGTTTATTTATCTATTGAAAATGTCCTAGGAGTGTCACTAGTATACATTTCGTCTTATAGGATGGATAATACTGAGAAGCTGGAGAAGAAGAGGTAACTAGAGGATTTTTTTTATAAAGGGGTTTAATCTACACAGTACTTCTAAAATAGGTTCCATGGTCATTTTCCAAAAAAGGTAGAGGGTACCCTTAAGGTATATAAGGATTACTGGAAGTTGAAACAGTTGATGGATAAGAACAGGTAACCCTAGTTGTGAATAGATAACCTATTTGATCTACTCAGAGGAGCTCGAGTGTTCTCAGAAACTAATTTGATATTAGGTTTTCATCATGTTCATGTTATCCCATTGTAGACGCCGGAAAAGTCCGTTGTTCCCAAACAAAGCTCCGGAAGCGGAAAGCGAGGTCGTATTTGGGGTCGGAAGCACGTTTCGGAGAGCCCGGAGGACTTGCGCGGAATTTTGGAGACCCGCGCGCAATGTTGAAGTCAGGCGCGCAAACCTCCCGGGATGCGCGCAATGCGCTGGGCCGGCGCGCAATTTTGCGCGCCCGTGGCCCGCGCGACTCCCTTGCGCGCCGGGCCCGATTCCGCGCCCGCGAAGGAAATTCCGCGCCCGCGGACCAGATTCCGCGCCCGGGGTTGCCTATAAATATAAGGCAACCCCCGACGTTTTGAAGGTTTCCAGAATTCGAAGAGTCGCTCGTTCGCGCAATCCAACCCCCTCCGCGCGCAATGCCGATCTTCAAGTAACCTCCTTTCTTTCGCGCAATAAAGCCTTGGGGTTCTCCTTCGCGCGCAATCCCTTTGGCTCCTTTCCTTTGAAACAATCCCTCACCCAAAGGCCTTCGCGCGCAAAAGAAGTCTCTTGCGCGCAATTGCCCCCGGGTGCGCGCAATCCAGCCTGATTGCGCGCACCCCCCCTTTTCAAAGTGGCCATTCGTTAAAGAATGAGCCGTTGCCCCCGCGCGCTGTCCGAATCCCGGTGCGCGCAATCTTCATCTTCCACGCGCAAAGCGCTGGCCCAATTGAGCGCCAGCCCGCCCATTTGCGCGCCGACCCGCGGTACTGCGCGCCAACTCCTCTTTTGCACGCAAACCACCAGGGTCGCCCCCTTTGACCCCCTGAGGGTACCCGCCTGCGTGGCGCCCGATAATCTTCATCCCGGATGCCTGCACCGTGCGTTGTCTTCCCGTGCGGTCCTCCAGGCTCGCGCAACGTGACACGGACCCATCGGCGGCACCATCTATCGTCTAAGCTGCACGACGTTAAACTGCCTAGCATATCGTCCAAGCTGCACGACGTTAAACTGCCTAGCATATCGCCCAAGATGCACGACGTTAAACTGCTTAGCATATCGTCCAAGCTGCACGACGTTTAACTGCCTAGCATATCGTCCGCGCTGCAAGACGTTAAACTGCCAAGTGTTTCGTCCAACATGACATTAAACTGTGCCACGTCCGCGCTACAAGACGTTAAACTGCCAAGAATTGTCGTCCTCAACACACGACGTTAAACTGTACTTCGTCCGGCAAGACGTTAAACCGTCCGCTTCGTCCTCAACACACGACGTTAAATTGTACTTCGTCCGGCAAGACGTTAAACCTTCCGCTTCGTCCTCAACACACGACGTTAAACTGTACTTCGTCCAGCAAGACGTTAAACCGTCCGCGTTGCCCGATCTCGTGCCTCGCACGCAGGGTCCCCCTCCCGGTCTGGATGTGGCCCCCACCCGCTCGTCTCTGCAGGGATGTCGGGACTGGAGTGGCCTTCGCCCACGGGGGTGGAGTATTACAGGCAGAACGAACTACGTGGACTTTGATCCCTGTCTCCTAAACAGGGTACGTAGGAAGCCTCTCTGAGGTTCAAGCCCACCACCTGGTCGTCCCGGTCATATTCACGTCGGTTCGTCCATCAGTGGACCCCTCCCGGGTTCACACTTGCGTCGATTCACCTATGAATCCGCCATTGTGGGAGACTGCACATGTGTATCTCCATTGTGCTTCCCCACTGCCTTTTTCTCCTACCAACGTCCAGCATGACATGAAACTGTGATCCACCCGGCCGTTCCATCCCCCTCTGTGCGAGGTGGTTCGGTTCAATCCTCTGCCCGGCAGCCTCGACCTCTTCGTGAGTCGGCTTGCCGACGTCCAGCATGACGTTAAACTGTATGTCCGAACTACGCTGACTTTGATCCGCACTAACGCGCGGTACGTAGGAAGCCCCTACGGGGTCCAAGCTCTTCACTCCATCGTCCATCCTGATCCTTACCCGGGCCGCCACATCCCGGTGGGGTCATGCCACTTCATTCCACTCCACTTCACTCGGGAAGCCGCCCATGTGCTGGCCCCAGCATCAGAGGTTCCCCGCAAGGGGTTCTGTCATCTGATCCACTTCTCGTGGTGATCAGTCCGATGCCGTCCCCGCTGGACGTTAAACTCGCGGCATACCCCATGTTAAACATGGGAAGCTGAGGAAAACCTCAGGTAACACAGTTCCCCGCACCCAGCGCGGGATTCCTCAGGCCATCACGCCTTCGAGAAGCCCTATTAGGGACGGAAGGCAGACATGCAGAGTCGCAGTGTTAAGACACGCCCCCAACACCCAAAGCTACCCGGTCTCCTCACCGCAGGTTGTTGCCCCGACCAGACCCCTTGGAGTGTCCGGGCGGAAGCAGTGTAATTAACCGATGTCCATGAAGATATGGCGCCGGGAACGAGATTCACGAACATTCTTAAATCTATGAGGGAGACCTGGATTAGGCAACGAGTTCCGAGGAGACTTCCACGGAAGGAGGAGACGACGTCCCATCATCCCGGTTTCGATCAAGGAGCAGACGCCCCTGAATAAGGGATGAATGTCGCCCGCCCTTGGAAAGCGGGACTGCGGGGCCACAAGCCGCGTGCCCATCCCCTCGGGTCGACGGGTGCACACGCGAACGCGTCCTGGCGGAACAGCGTCGGAACAGAAACCCGACGCACATCCGCACCGAAACAGAAAAATGGTGAACCCGACGTGAATCTATTCTCCTCAATACGAAGACCGATGGCTTTCAGAGGTGTTGGAAGACCAGCATGCTGCTCGACCAAGCATTCAACACTGGGGCACGGAACCCGCCAGGGGATGGGGAAGGGAAATCGGGCACTCCGTCTCACGACGTCGAGGGCCTGGGTTCCCCCCATGGAAGGCGTCGTGGCACTAATGGTTGGTTGTCGATTCCTTTTCCTGTCAGTGTTAATGGGTTTTTCTCCCTGCTTTCAGGAATCAAGTCGCCCAATCCAGTGTCCGATCGCCACCCTCCCACTGGCGCAGGGGTAGGGGAAACACCGATGCGGCTACTCCGCGCGGTCCCGCCCGTTCCACAGCCGTCCTAGCAGCCGCAGCTGCGGGGCAACCACGCCCTCTCTCCCCCTCGGAGGTCATCCAGAGAAGGGTGATCAACAACTTGGTGTGGAGATATGAGGAAGGGGGAGTCATCCCCACCAGGGACATGGCTCGCCTAGACCTCGAGGAAGCTGCACCTCGCCACTAACGCTGTCCCCGGGGGCCGCGCAGGGAGGCACCGCTGCCTACCTCGACGTCCAACCGCTTCGGGAGTTTATCCCCGGAGCGCTCTGACAACTCCTTCCCCTATACGGATGAGGTGGAAGAAGTCTGGGACCACCCTATCTGAGATTCGCTCCAGGTATCCGCGATAAGGGCTCCTGTCAGGCCACGACGACATCGCCGCCAGGCCTCTCAAGTCGAGGAACAGGCTCTCCACCTGCTCGCACCGCTCATCCCGACTCGTTTCTCCCGACGCCAACGTCGAGCACGAGCGGAAGAGGATGCCCACCTTGGGGCCCTAGCAACAGCGGCCGCATTGTCTCAAGCCACTGCTAGCTCCAGTCACCAGACCCCTGCGCATCCTGAGCAGGGGCACTTCTATGCCCGACCTGGATCGAGGCCCCGACCGCCCCAAAGGCAGGTTGGGTTGACTCTCCCGGTTGCTGGTACAGGCAATAGCCACCGCAGACCACCTCGCGGTAGCGCTATTCGCCAGCAGGGTCTACTCCGTGTGACTGATCGAAGAGGCATGGGTCATCCCACCTCCCGATCCCGGCCTGGGGGCCTGCCCGGAGTCATCTCGCCCCGCGTCCCCTTTGATATCTGTCCCGGTGCTCCTCGCACCTTGGTTTCCAGTCCTCTTGGCAACAACACCGGTGCGGCCGGAGGACGCCAGGACAGAGATCAGCCATGCCCCGAAGAACCACCCAGGGGCAGGAAGGCGAGGCGTCGACGTCGAGGGAACAATGTTACGGAATTCTGGACATAGATCTGACCGGTTCGTTTCTCTGATACAGAGGCAGACTACGATTCGGCGACGGAGCCCTCCCCCCGATCCCGCCAATTAGGGGCAGGGGTAGGAATGCGGCACGTCAGCCTTGTACTTCCCGAGAGCGAGATCGATACGATCCCCACTTCTCTCCGAAGGTATATCTGGAGTAGTGAGGGCCTGGTAGACCCCCAAGGATCAAGCTTGCGGTTGGTACCGGCCCCTCTGGAAGCGCCTTCTGCCTCGATCGAAGAAGCCGGAGACCTTTTCTGGGGACCGACGGTCGAACCACGATCTAGTGCACCCTCAGAGAGCACCGACGCTACGGCAGGATGTTCGCTCGCCGGCCCGTCCTATCGTGATGTGGTAGCTGGAACCCTCAGAGGGCGGCCCGGGATATGGAGGCCAATCGGCCTGCTCGCAGTATTCACCGCCGGCCAGCCCGCCGGCCCGGCGGCCTGCCTCGGAACCACTACCGGTTCCCCGTCCATTCCCAGTCGTTGAAGAGGACCAAGGAGACTTGGGTCCCGAGTTTGAGTCGTGGAGCTTCTGGACCGTCCTTGCAGAGGGCCACTTCCCTGAGAAGTTTTGGCCAGTCGCTGGACCAGACTTTAATGCACCCGAATCGCTCACCCCGGATGAGTTCGAATGCTTCCGCCGAACTCTCCGGGAGACTCACTCCCGTCTTCACCGCCTACAAATTCCATATCCCGGGAGTCAAGTGCACTTGGAGGATATTGGTGAGCAGTGCCGTCAAATTGACCTGGCCACGCTCCCCGCGGTTCGGCACCCCGGGTCATTTGGGCACCACGAGGCCCTCCAACAACGATGTGTTGAGTGTTTTCAAGTACTCCGCAAGGTTATTGAGGAAGCCACTTCCCACATGTATATCCGTGGATGGGGGCAGTATGCTGCCCTACGCTTCAGTGTGATTCGCTGACAGCCCGATTCGCTGGGTGGCCCTGAGGGTACATCCCCAGGGACGGAAACGGTCAATATGGATGACCTGTCGGGAGAGGGGAACGACTTGGAACTTCTCGACGGGGGCTCTCCCCCCGAAGAAAAGTCTTTGTTGGATCCATCGGTGAGGGTTACTCGTCACCAGAGGAACCTTCTGGGTCTCCCAACACCCACTGAAGCACTGACGTTGAGCCGAAACGTCAGCAAAGGTAAAGAGCACGGCGGGGCTATGAATCCCGCCGACCCATCTACATCCATGCAGAGGGCGGATGAGGATCCCGAGAAGGCTATGCTACGTCAACAGCTCTCCGAGCAGAAGAAGCTAGTTGACCAGCTCCTCGCCGAGCGCACTGCAGAGCAGCGGCCTGACTATGGTGATCCTAGGCCAGGACAGCAGGGACAGGAACAACCACCCCTCGATGAGGCTCTCCCGGGAAACTGTGATTATGCCGTGTTTGCCGACAGGGGAGAGGCCATCACCTATGTCAAGAGGGCGCGGTATGTTTCACCGCACCCTCCCGAGCGGCGTGACTACCTGAGAGACCCCGCTCGGATTCCTCCCGCTGCCCCAAGGGCCGCTCCGCCCTCCATCCCACGAGCTGCCGAGTTCGACGACCCGATTGAAGGGACGTGCAATGCACTCGTGGTTAGAGATCCTCGCCAGGACTGGAACCCATGTCCGGACGATCCGATGGTGGCACTCATCGCCCGCTTGGAAGCCTTGGAGACTCGGCAAGTGGCGATCCCACCGGACGGCAAGCCATACCCAGCATGGGTGGATGACATACCGTCACCTCCGGGATTCGGGAATCCCACGTTCGCCCCCTTCAACGGGACTGGAGATCCGCCACAGCATTTGGCCCATTTCAACTCGAGGTGCGGGCCTATGTTGGGAACTCCGGCGTAGCAGGAGGCCGCTAAGCTTCGCTGCATTGTCCAGACACTGGAAGGGCCAGCATTTGTCTGGTACAGCCAGCTCCCCGTCGGGTCGATATCTAGCTGGGAGGAGCTTCGTAGACAATTCCTCTACCAGTTCAGTTCCACGACCCGGAAGACGAGTATCGCAGACCTCTTCAAGTGCAAGCAGAGGCCTGATGAGCGAGTCGCGGATTTCGTCGCCCGATGGAAGGGTCTCACGTATTCCCTTGACATGCCATTGACTCAGGAGCAGTTGCTGACAATGTGCGTCGGGAACGTCATGACCGAGCTGGTCCCTTCCTTGATCACTCAGAATTACCCCGGAGGGTTCAGGGACTTCTCAGACAAAGCTCAACGTCTTGAGCAAACCCTGCAACAGGCCAGTCAGGCACACCCGCTGCCTCCTATGATTCCTGCAAGGAGAGCCAGTAGGGCTGAGCCCGCTGTTGTTTCCCAGATAGAGGCCCCCAGGCCGTTGGAGCTGCTGCCGGTGAGGCCAGCTCCACAGCCTCACAGGAATCCGCCTCCACGGGCTCTGTTCCCGGCCCAGCAGCGGCAGCCCCAGAACCGGCCGGCCCCTCCGCGTAATGTACCGCCACAACCCAGGCGAGATAATCAGGGTCCACCTCCTCAGCAGGCCCCTCCAGCCCCTCGTCAAGACCACGCTCCCAGGGTCCCGCGATACCTGACTTACTCATTTCACGAGGATCAGGTCCCTGGTTATTTCCGGAGCACCCTGGAGCAGAGGATTGTGCGACTGCCTGAGTGTTGGAAGCCAGAGGAAGCACATCTCACGGATAACCCCCGCAACTGCCCTTACAATCGGGCCCTGGGGAACACCATCCGGCGGTGCTACGTGTTTAAGGACTGGCTCCAAGACCAGATTAACAACAATGTAATCAGGTTGGGCCCATCTCCATCACAAGTGGCGGGCGTGTTCGTGTGATCAAATGACGATAGTGGCGACGAGGACGAATGGCAGCTGGTCTCCGACCGCGGATCCCAGAAGTATAATAACGGGATGGCCCGCAAGACGATCATTCGCGCCCATGGAATCATCTGTGCGCGCTTGAATCAGCCTGAGCCCCCAGAATCTGCGGGTGCTGCTTCGGCATCGTCATCCCAGCCTGCCTCTTCCGAGAAGAGAAAACGGCGGCGACACAAGAAGGAAGAGTGCGCCCCCTCCAGTTCCGCCACTATCCCGCACTCTCGGCGATTTCATGCCCCCGGAGATGGGGGTCCCTCCTCGGATCCGCCCGGCGATGGATGATTCGTCTGATGACAGTGTTGGGTACACTTCGGTTAACACCGTCGAGCTGGTAAATCCATTTTCGGTTCCCGACGTTGAAGAACACCAGGTGGACCTCCCTAGTGTCCCATGTCGTCGCCACCGTCGGAGGAACCGCAACAACAGGAGCCGTTGGGGCACGACAGTTGGTACCTCCAGCCAGGACGTGCACGCCACTGAGACTAGGCAGCAGGCTCAAAACCGAGTTCAGCGTGCGCAGCCCCCCCATCCGGGGATGACGGATTCGCCTTCGCCACTGTTTGTGGTGTGGGACCAGGTAGAACCAACTCAGCCGCGTCGCGATCAGCTCCGCCCTACCGCAAGTCCGTCCCGGCCTCCTGACCCCAATACGGTGACTACTTCCCAGGCTTCAACCGATGAACAGCGGGATGCACCAAGCACCAGTCGACCGCCGGTCCAATCAGCAAGGCCCGCCATACCTCCAACCGCAGAGCAACCTCCTGCAACCAGGGGCTCGCGCTTGGCCAAAAAGTATGATGTCCTGAAGCACTTGGCCGACATCCCAGCAAGGCTCTCCATCCTTGAGGCTCTGCGCATGTCATCTGAGATGCGTGAGGCACTCGCTGAAGCCCTGAAAAGCCCCCTCCAGTTTGAGACAGAGGTTGCGGCTGCAGAGGCCTTTCACGCCGAAACGATTGAGGACGCCAAATGTCAGGCAGTTATCTCGTTCTCTGGTAAGGATGAAGACCCTCCTATACAGGGGCACATTCGTCCGTTGTATGTTACTGTCCAGTTCAATGGCTTTGAAGTCCGGCGCTGTCTTGTCGACACGGGGTCCGGGATTAACCTGATTCCAACTCGGACGCTCCAGAGATTGGGGTTGTCTGAGGATGACTTGATCCCCTCCGACCTCATGATCCAGGGGTACGACCGCACCGAGCAAACCCCGGTAGGCAAGATACGCTTGAAGACCCAGTTTGGTGACTTGGTTGCCAACACCGAATTCATGGTAGTCTCTCAAGACACTGCGTACAACGCATTGATGGGCAGGCCATGGCTCCACCTTCACGCGGCGGTTCCCTCATCATACCACCAATGCCTCAAATACTCCCTTAACGGTCGAGTAGGCGTGCTTCAGGGAGATGCCTCTCCTTTTGCCTCATGTGAAGCCCGCTATCTGGACGCGGACTATTACAAGAGCAAGGATAAGCAGATCTTGGCAGGTGAGGTTGAGCCTGTCACTGTTGCAAGTGATCCATGGGAAAGTTTGGATGACGCTTACGTCCTCCCGATTCATCAGTTGGACGTGGCCATGGTCTCAACGGCCTGTGAGTCTCCTGATGAGAAGACCGCGACCGCCCATGCCAGCACCAGCGGCCCAGCAGGATCTGGTAGCCCCGATGAAGTTTCCAACGCAGTCTCTCCCGTGGAAGATCCCTCCCCGAGTGGAGAGGACGTGGAAGATGCACCCCCAGCCTTTGAGGAGGGCGTCTCCGCCACGGTCGATGAGTTAGTACAGGTGAACCTTGGAACCAAAGCAGATCCAAGACCCACATTGGTCAGTGCCGCCATGCCCTCTGAAGAGCGGCAGCAGTACGTGGACTTCCTCAGATAGCACCGTGATGTGTTCGCTTGGGGCTATGACGAGATGCCGGGGCTAGATCCTCAGGTAGCCGTCCACCGCCTTGGTCTCCCGGCGAACCATCGCGGGTTCAAGCAGCCTCCCAGGAAGATGCACCCATTCCACAGTGCCATGGTTGAGGCCAAAGTTTACAAGCTTATCAAAGCCAACTTCGTGAGGGAAGTTCAGTACCCCAAATGGCTGGCCAACATTGTGCCGGTCAGGAAGAAGAACGGGCAGATCAAAGTCTGTATCGACTTCCGCGATCTCAACTGCCACTGTCCAAAGGATGATTTTCCCCTTCAGGTGACAGATTTGTTGATTGACGCCACGGCAGGGTTCCAAGCCCTCTCCTTCATGGATGGATACTCCGGATACAACCAAATCCGGATGGCCCCTGGGGATGAGGAGTTCACTGCCTTCAGGGCCCCCAAGGTATCTTTTGTTACCAGGTCATGCCCTTCGGCCTGAAGAATGCAGGTGCCACCTATCAACGGGCGATGCACCGCATATTCAAGCCAATCCTCGGCACACTGGTGGAATGCTACGTCGACGACTTGGTGGTCAAATAGCGCCATGTCAGGACCATCTCAAAGATCTTGAGAAATTGTTCGGCTTCCTCCGGTCTCGCTGCCTGAAGATGAACCCGTTGAAGTGTGCCTTTGGGGTCACCTCCGGAAAGTTCCTTGGATTTGTGGTAAGATACCAGGGTATTGAGATCGACCCGGAGAAGATCAGGGCGATTAGCCAGATGCCTCCCCCAGGTAACATCCGAGAACTGCAAGGGTTCCAAGGCCACTTAGCCTATATACGCCGATTCATCGCGAATCTGGCCGGCAAGTGTAAGCCCTTTTCTCGGCTCATGAAGAAAGGTGCCACCTATGTATAGGATAAAGAGTGTCAGACCGCTTTCGTGGAAATCAAGCAGTACCTACTTCAACCTCCGGTTCTGATGTCGCTTGTATCCGGGAAGCCGCTGGTCCTTTATGTGACCGCCCTGGAATGGTCCTTGGGTGCCCTTCTCGCCCAGAAGAACAACGAGGGAACAGAGAATAGCCTCTATTACCTTAGTCGCATGCTCCTCGATGCGGAAGTCAGGTATTCCCCCATCGAGAAGAGCTACCTGGCGCTCGTATTTTCCATACAGAAATTACAGCACTACTTTCAGCACCATGAGGTACAGTTGGTTTCTCGGGTAGACCCGTTGAAATATATCCTGAGCCGGCCTATGTTGACTGGCCGTCTAGCGCGGTGGGCTGTGATTCTCCAGCAGTTCGACATCAGGTATGTGTCTCAGAAGGCCATCAAAGGGCAAGCATTGGCAGACTTTCTGGCTGCTCACCCGACCTCCGCGGATCAGCCGCTGGATCTAGGCTTTCCTGATGAGGCCATTCTCTCGGTCGATCATGCCGATCAGTGCTGGCAGATGCACTTTGACGGTGCCTCCCGGAGCCCCACCGGTAGAAGGCTCGATAATCCTAAGCTCAACAGAGTGGACTTGGGTATCGTCTTCATTACCCCGGAGCAAGCCGTGGTGCCATACTCTTTCCTGTTGTCAGAGGGTTGTACCAACAATGAGGCGGAATACCATGCCCTCATCACCGGCCTCGAGTTAGCTCTCGAGATCGACGTGCCCCATCTGTGTGTGAAAGGGGACTCCGAGCTGGTCGTTAGGCAGATCAATGGCGACTATGTTGTCAGGAAGCCGGAACTTGTGCCATTGCTGGAGTGCACCCTCCTTCTGATGGCCCAGTTCCCTTCTCGGCCAGAAATTGTCCATATTCCCCGGTCACAGAACGGTCGAGCAGATGCTTTGGCCAGCCTTGCTGCGTCACTTGCAGAGCCTGAACAGGACAACCTGATCGTCCACGTGATGCACCGCAGGCTCATCGCCCCCGTTACCCCGGAGGGAGATCGCAACCCGTCGGTCAGTAATCTCACCGCGGTTGCCCCTGTGCCCGGAGCCCCGAGTACCCCAGATATGGCAGTCGAACCAGCCCCTGATTGGAGGGCGCCTTTGGTTGAGTACCTCCAACATGGAATTCTCCCGTCAGATCGAGCCGAGCGCGAGCGAGTTCGACGCTGCGCATCACAGTTTGTCCTCCAGAGCAGTCCCGGCCTGGAGAAGATCCTCTATAGGCGCGGATTTGATGGTGTTCTCCTCCGTTGCCTTCCGGGAGTTGAGATCCCACGAGTCATGCAAGAGGTTCATGCTGGTTCATGTGGTGCCCACCAGACTGGGCCGAAGCTGTCCCACCAGATTCGGAGGTTGGGATACTTCTGGCCCTCCATGATCCATGACTGCATCGAGTATGCCAGGAGGTGCCATGCGTGCCAGGTTCATGCGAACTTTGTGCATCGGCCGCCGGAGCTTCTCAATACCACTAGGTATTCCTGGCCCTTTGCAGTCTGGGGTCCGGACTTTGTGGGACCTTACCCGCCGGCGACGGCTCGCCAGTGCCGGTTCATTCTGACCGCCACGGACTTCTTCTCCAAATGGGCAGAGGCGATTCCACTCAGAGAGGTCAAATCCTGTTCGATCGCTGACTTCGTGACCTCCAACATCATTTATCGATTTGGAGTGCCTCACGCTATCTTCACGGATAACGGAGCCAATTTTTGAGCAGCCGAGTTGAAGAAGTTGTACACCAAGTACAACATTCGCTCGAACCATACATCTCGCTATCATGCGCAGGCGAATGGACAGATTGAGGCGTTTAACAAAACCCTCTCTAACATTCTACAAAAGATGGTTGGTCAGAACAAGAAGAGTTGGCCGGACAAGCTCCCCAACGCCCTCTGGGCTTATCGGACGACGACTCGCAATTCCACCCAGATGACCCCTTATTCCCTGGTGTATGGAGCTGAGGTCGTCCTGCCCATCGAGATCCAATTACCGTCCTTGCGCACTGCGGTCTACGACCAGCAGGCGCCGGACAGAGCTGCTGAAGCCCGTCTAGTCGAGCTGGAAGCACTGGATGAGAATAGGCTTCGCGCTTTGCACAACTTGGAGAGGCATCAAAGCAGAATGGCTCGAGCTTTCAATAAGAAGGTTCGCCTCCGCTCCTTCCTGCAGGGTGACCTAGTGCTGGCCCTAAGAGCGCCAATGATCCCTGGCAGGAATCCACCCAAGTTGGATCCCAAGTGGGAGGGACCTTTTGTTGTCCACAAGGTCTATCCCAATGGCGCGTACTCCCTAGCAACTATGGATGGTGAGCGTGTCACTCTTCCCACCAACGCTAGGTTCCTCAAGCAGTACATTGCCTGAGTCCACATCGTTTGCGCTGCAAGATGTTAAACTGCCCAGTGTTTCGTCCAACATGACGTTAAACTGTACCACGTCCGCGCGACAAGACGTTAAACTGCCAAGCATCTACGTCCGCACTGCAAGACGTTAAACTGCCAAGCATCTTCGTCCAACACGACGTTAAACTGTACTTCGTCCAAGCTACAAAGACGTTAAACTGTTCAACATTCGTCCAACATGACGTTAAATTGTTCCACGTCCACGCTGCAAGACGTTAAACTGCCAAGAATCTTCGTCCTGCATGACATTAAACTGCCCCTCAAGAACTACGTGCGGCTTGATTCCCATCCTTATGGGATACATAGGACCGCCTGAACATTCATGTTTCAGGCCCAGCCCCATCCTTCGGGAATTTCCATCCCATCTCGGGCCCTTGGCCCAGTTGCCTCCGAGTGTGCGGCGTATGGTGTGAACGCGGGGCTATGCCCTCATTCACGTCGGTTTTCTCGCCACGCTGTACGCACCCCACGTTTGGGGATGCCTTCTGCTCCCCCCTTTTCTCTTTTCGTCCTGCATGACGTTAAACTGCCTCTCAAGAACTACGTACGGCTTGATTCCCATCCTTATGGGATACGTAGGACTGCCTGGACGCTTGTGTCTCAGGTCCAGCCCCGTCTCTTGGTTGATCACGGGGATCTGCTGTCTTTTGGTTGCTCTCAGGATGAGTCCTCCGACCCTTTCCGGTGATCTGTTAACATGTTTTGGGTACTTCGGTCTATGACCCGTGGTGTCAGATTCAATCCCGACAAGTCCTATGTTGCTTGTCGGGCCGCGCGCTTCCTCTTGTTCGAACCTTCACTCAAAGGGATCCTCGTTAGCGGTTTGGGTACGATGCCTCAGTGCTCTCCTACCGCTCCGGGTCGATTTACCGGAGGGTCTTGGGCCGCAAATCGATATGAATCCTGCGCTTGAGCGGTTGATGCTCGTTTGCTTGCCCCGTCCTAGGCTGACGCGATCGAATGTTGTGTTGCGAATATGGTCAGCGACATCCTTGATCGCCATGTCGGCTCTTTCAGGCTCCGAAAATTGGTTGCGCGGTCCTCATCACACTCCGCCTTTGTGCGTTGTAGTGGAATCTCGACACTCTCTTCATACTGACCTTCAGTACACCTTTACACGTTAGGCAGGCCAACCAGGGTAATGGTGTCTGTCGAGGCTCCCACGATCTGAGCACCAAGGATATATGCTGATGTCCTCCCTAAGGGCCATGTGTAGTTGGACCCTCGTCCCCATAAGGAGGAAGGAGTCTCCCGAACAATCGCGTTCTGGGCCCAGTATAACTGGAGGCTAGCATCTCTGCCCCTCGGGTGATGGACATACGCAGGCCCCTATCCCAGGATCCTTCTCCTGGAATCGTGCGTGACCGCAGGGCTGGGTATGTTCCCACCTCCGCTGGGTCCGCCATATCGCAATAAGTGGATTCCTCCATGGTCCGAACCACACGACCTTAAACTGTGTTGTCCGGTCCTACCACACGACCGTAAACTGTGATCGTCTTGGCCGCCCGACGAGAAACGGCACTGCATCGTGATGTTCTCCTCAGGGGACACTCACGTTGGGCGCTGGTTAATAACCACGACATTTATCAATGCCTTTCATGGCTTGATTATTGTGGCGACGCCAGGGATTCCCTAATCACAGGCATGTCGCGGCACAAAGAAAAACCATCCACCTTTAGGGACAAACAAGAAATATCAAATACCGCTTCTTCTGTGTGCGAGGGTCAGACCCGCACCCTTCCCCGCGCTGGTGCCCGATTGTGTTGCGCCGCGCTTCCATAACTACGTGTGGCTTGATTCCCATCCTTATGGGATACGTAGGAACGCCCGGATGTTTAAAACTTCGGGTCCAGCCCCCCACCCCTTAGAGATTCCCCCTTCTCTGGGGAATCTGCCGCCTTCGGGTCACCTTCAAGGCGTGTTCCTCGACCCCTTGCAGTGGTCCACCGGTGTGAAGATTACTCTGGTTTATTGCCAGGAGGGTCAGGTTCAGCTTGGTCAGGTTCCTTCCACTTTTCAGGCTTCGTGCTCCCTTTCATTCGGACCCATCGCCTACGCCCTGGGTGGAGCCCCCGTGAGCGGTTTGGACACAATGCCTCAGTGCTCTCCCACCGACTCGGGCTGGTGCCCCCAAGGGCCTCGGGCAGCAAATCGATATGAATCCTGCGCTTGAGCGGTTGATGCTCGTTTGCTGCCTCATTCCATCAGCGGTTAGTGCGATATTGATGCTGCTTTTCCGCCACGGTCGGCAGTACTCTTATATCGTCACGCCGGTGCCCCCAGTCCTTGAGTGAATGGCCGCATGATTCACATTACATTTTCCACCTCCCATTCTGGCCAGGCGAAACCTCGACACTCTTGACACTATCCCTCAGTGCATCGTTGCATATCCAGGGGATGGGACCACGATGTGGCATTCTTTGAGGTTCTTATGGTCCGAGCTCTAAGACCTTAAACTAAGATTTGCCTCTATGGTCCAAGCTCTACGACCTTAAACTAAGATCTCCCCAAACTGGGTTCTACGTCCCGCATGACGTTAAAACTGCACTTTCAAAACTACGTGTGGCTTGATCTCCAGCCTGATGGAGTACGTAGGAACGCCCGGACATCTCGACTCGGGTCCAGCCTCAGGGATCGCTAAGTCCCGCCCCTCCTCGTCGCCGGCCGCCTAGCCTGGCTTCTGGTAGAGTGGTGCGATTGTGATATTTTCCCCGATTCAGCTCGGGATGCCCCATTGCAATGATGGGAAGCGAGAGTTTCCTCGTCAAAGAGGTTCTGTCTGAGAATTGAGGTGATTCACGGCCAGATTAGTGCATCCGCCTAATACACTTTCCCCACGGTGGCGCAATTCTGAGAGCGTTGGATTCTGTCCGAACAAATCGTCACTTCGCCCCACGCTTCGCATGCCCTGTTGATCTGGATTTCCACCCTTGTGCCTGAAGGAACCCCCAAAGCGGCATTGATGATGACATGTGATCCGCCTCCTGCAATATGAATGATGACCTTCGGTCCATCTATCGCAGTAGTATGGTCGATTGATCCATTGTCCGCTTGCCGTCTTGGGCATTTCCTGGAAGGCCGACCGTCGTGGATTTCTGAATCCGGGACACGCGATTCACCCTTTCTCATTTTCCTATGTTCGGATAAAATCTCAACGCCCCTAGCGTTGTCACGCTCGTGTGTCGGAACAAGTTGGGGGATGATACATTGATTAGGTCTGAGGTCTCCTTTCCTAGGAATAATCTCCCTCTTTTCTTTAGAAATCCAGGCCCAATTCCGGATGCCTGAATCTTGGTTAACGCTCCCACGAGACAATTTGTGGTTGAGCATGTTAAGCCAAAAGATGCAGATAAATATATTGGTTCATACAAATGGATCGAAATATTGAGTAGCGGAAGCAAATGTTCTGGGAGTGTCAAAAACAAATCCCCTAGGGATTAGAATGCTGAATTAGTCTTTCTAACACCGCTACCCTTTGGATGGTGGCCTCCAGAGCTGCTTCTCGCTCTCTGCGTGCCCTCTCCTCGTCGGCGGTCGCAGCACGCAGTTCGTCGATCCTGGCCTGTGCACGCTCCCGCTCGACTTGAAGTGTGACCATCTGTTGGCCCGCCTCCGTCATCTGTACCTGGGCGTCAACCAGATGGGCCGCTAGTTGCTCCACAAGCTCAGTGCACGTTGCAACGAAGGCCTCCTTCTCTGCCGCCTGCCCTTCGAGACGCCGGACTTCCTGCTCCGCCACGAAGAGCGCCCGCGTGCTCTCTGACATGTCCCGACATTGTGCGACATCGGCACGCCGGCGGCTCTTGCGCATCTTTTCGGCCATGAAATCACGGACCGTCAGATGGAGGCGTTGAGCATCAGCTCCCCCGGCACACAGGAAGCGCAGCCAGGTTTGAAGCAATCCCATGCGCCCCAGCCACTCCGATGGGTCTCGCTTGAGGAAGCGCTGGATACACTTCCACCCCCTGCGGTGCGTTATCCGGCTCTCCTCGACCGCCTCCGCGTCCGAGTCGTCCATCTCCTCGGGGTCGGTAGGCCGGTAGGCAGGGAAGGCAGCCAGCAGGTCTGCTGCAGGGTCCGCCCCTGGGGTGTCCTCACGGGGGATAGGTTCCCCGACATCTGGGCGACCTTCTTCTCCCGCCCCAGCGGCGTTGACACCCTCGTCAGCCCCCGACCTCTCTCCGATGGCAGCACCGCCGGCGTCCGCAGCCCCTTGATCAGCAGTTGGTGGGGCTAGCTCGGTGTGGGAAGTCTGTGCCAGAGCAGGCGGCATGTCTGCCACCGGTCCACTCATGGATGGCCCGGGTTCGGCAGCCCGACGAGCCTCCAGTGTTGAGATCACTGCGCAGGGCATTCCGTGGTTAGTCACGGATCGTCAACGGAAAGCACTGACAGTAAGTTAAGGAGACTTACGGGAATCCAAGGCGTCATCTTCCGCTGTCCCGGCCGCCATAGGAGCAATTGCAGCAGGGGACCCCTCAGCGCTTGTCAATTCAATGATGGGCGTCTGGCCCCCGCCTTGTCCTGCTGGCGCCTCTCCTACTCCTTCCGAGGATGCCTGACCAGCATCCGTGCACTCCTGAGAAAGGTGGAGAAATGGGTTAGAAGCTGCATAAGAGAATGGATGAAGCAGGCTGAGTATGGATAGAAGCGGACCTCGAGGAGCTCAGTGATGTCAATATTGCCAGAGCCGGCCACCTCGCCGCTCTCCCGCGGGCTCCCCTGATGGGATCTTCCCTCCGAGCCTTCATCCTCCCTCGTTTCCTCCTCTTCCTCGTAGTCGTCATTACTGACATCTTCCTTCGGCGGCATCTGTTCTGGAGCAGGCTCTAGACCGAGCATCACCATCACCAGAAGGGACGCCTCCGCACGATGACCACGTTGGCGCGCATACTCGTCCATGGCCATCAGATCCGCATACCGCCGGTGGAAGTTCACCCTGTCGGCGACCTGAAGGCGCCCGACCTCTGGCAGGTGGATTCCTTCGCTGGTTATCTTCTTCCAGATGATTTCGGTCCCCAGCGACTGCCGCAAGGTCATCCAGGCCGACCACAGTGCCGGGAATACTGCATCGTTGGAGGGTTCGAGCAGACGCCTTACCTGCTTCTCGGGCCGCTCTTCGACCACCGCACGTGCCCCCTCTCTGGGAGCCGAGGTCGTAGCGGCAGCCTGCGATGTGCCCGCCGCCGAAGTCCCTGCTCACGCCGGCTCCACTGCTTGGCGCGCCTCCGTTCTCCCCCGCGTAACGGCGCCTCACCACCTTCCTTGACGCCCGGTCTCCGCACGGGTGACCTCGAGCCACCGAACTGGTTTCCGTAGAAGCCCCTCGGGGTACGCGATGGCCCAGTGTTCGGCGTACTCAGTTGCCAAGCCTGTGTCGACCCCGGTAGGAGGGAGAGTGATGACGTCGCCGGAGCCGAAAGCGGCGAACATCGGCCACATATGGCGAAGGACGTAAGGGTTTGTCTCCTCCCGAACAGCAGTGAATACCCTCTTCGGCATCCGTTGAAGGCACCCGAACTGCCTGGCGAACCGGGTTGGCACGTAGGGCTCGCAGATCACCTTCCCGTCGATCCGAGCCACGAGCACCCCGCCCCGCATGTTCAGGAAGTATTCGTGCTGCTCCAGCGGACCCTGCCCATTGTCGATCATCTGGCAAACAGGAGTGGGGAACGGGCTGAAGTTGAAATTGGCGTGATTTCCAATCCGAATCCTCACGCCCTCCTCATTTAGGGTCATCGGAGCGACCCCCGCGATGTTCAGCAGGGAGGGTCGCAGGCCGTTGCCCGGAGGAATGACGGCGTTTGGAAACGTGTACCCACCAAGGTGAGCAGCCACCCAGCCGTGGAAGAATTGAAAGGGCCCACAGATCCTTCGTGGGGACCCCCCTCGCGAGATGCGTCCCAGGATGGCATACAGCTTAGCCAGCACCGGGACCCTGAGGTTATATCTTTTATTGGCGGCCATGGCACCCGCCATCGCCAGTGTCGCCGGGCGGACGCCCATTCTCGCGTCCCGCACTGGCAGGAGCCACCCACTTAGAAAGGCGGCCAGGAATGCCGCGTACCGGACATTCGGGTCCCGAGCCTCGATGACGCGGTACCCCCATGAGCGGTAGTCGCCCGTCTCCAGGACCCGCCAGTACGACCCGTTCCGGCTCCTCTGAGCCGCGGTCGGGCACCGCTTCCCCCTGCCTGGAATCTTGACCGCTGGGTCATGCTCCAAGAACTGGTCGAACCACTCCTTTTAGGCTATGTCCTTGTGGAAGTCCTTGACCCCGAGCCGCTCTGTAGCCAGGTCCAGCAGATGCCATGTCAGGATGGGAGTCCGTGACCTGTCGCCCCAGGTGTTCCTCGGAGGCAGGAACTCATCGTATTGGTAACCCTCCAGCGGGATACCTTCGATGCAGTGGATGTCCCAGAGACCGATGCTGGCCTCCCCATGGTGAAGATGGAAGGTGTTGGTATCCGGGGACCAGCGGGTGAACAGCTCCGGCCCGAGTTCGGACTGCTGGTAGAAGTGGAACTGCGACGTCCACACCGCCTCAAACAGGCCGATGTACCGCAGCTCCTCCGCGAAGTGATCGCAAGTGTGGCGTACCCAGAACGCCCAGGCCCACTCACTGGTGAAATTACCCCCAGACCGCAAGTCCCAGTCCTTCAGCCAGCCCTTGGTGTCGTCAGGGACACTCTGGAGATATGTGCTCGAGTAGAGGGCTGGAGAGTTCTCCGCAGTAGGCTCACCCCCGGCAATGGTTCGCGTCCTCGGGTTCAGGACATAGACATCTAAGTGCCTGGTCTCCCTGGCAGGATTCCCATTGTTGGTGATGTTATAGCGGGGAAGCTCATCCTCCCGATTCACCCAGGTCCGTGGCGCATCAACCTCGAACCCTGGCACCGGAACCTCATCTAGGATGCCAAAGTTCCAGAGCGGCAGGTTGTCCGACAGCGGATATGTCTTCTGGGTCGGCGTCAGCAAGTCGAACAAGGATTGATTGTTGGAAACAATCTCCTTGGCTCCGTAGACCTCCTCGTTCACCGCCATCTTAGCTCTGCGAATGGCGGCATCCCCCTCATTCCCTTAATTCGCGGCCATCTCAGAAGCTCCGGGAGTCGTGCGGGTTAAGGGATGAAGCGTGCGGAATCGGACGAGGCTGGTAGAGAAATTTGGGAGTTGGCGTGCAATCCTAGTGGACAGCGCGCAATTGGGAAGTCCGTCGCGTAAAACCCCGGGTATTCGCGCAAAGACAGGACGAATTCCGGAAAGTTTTGCGCGACGAACGGGTGAATTTCGCGCCGGCAAAGGCAATTTCGCGAACGAGATCTTGGAAGCTAGTCGCACGGAAAGCCGGTGTACGGTGCGAGGGACCCAGGCCCCTATTTATAGGCAAGGCCGGGAGTCCGCACTACGCGGAAAGCGCTTTGCGCGACCGCACCGGCGAATTTCGCGCCCAACGCCCTTTTTTGCGCGCCACAGTCCCGCGCCACCCAGGACTTCGGAATTCCGGCGTCTCCCTCGGAACCCGATCGTTGCGACCTCTCGCCGATCAGATTCCGAGGGGGGGCTTTTGTAGACTCCGGAAAAGTCCGTTGTTCCCAAACAAAGCTCCGGAAGCGGAAAGCGAGGTCGTATTTGGGGTCGGAAGCACGTTTCGGAGAGCCCGGAGGACTTGCGCGGAATTTTGGAGACCCGCGCGCAATGTTGAAGTCAGGCGCGCAAACCTCCCGGGATGCGCGCAATGCCCTGGGCCGGAGCGAAATTTTGCGTGCCCGTGGCCCGCGCGACTCCCTTGCGCGTCGGGCCCGATTCCGCGCCCGCGAAGGAAATTCCTCACCCGCGGACCATATTCCATGCCCGGGGTTGCCTATAAATATAAGGTGACCCCCGACGTTTTGAAGGTTTCCAGAATTTGAAGAGTCGCTCGTTCGCGCAATCTAACCCCCTCAGTGCGCAATGCCGATCTTTAGGTAACCTCCTTTCTTTCGCGCAATAAAGCCTTGGGGTTCGCCTTCGCGTGCAATCCCTTCGGCTCCTTTCCTTTGAAACAATCCCTCACCCAAAGGCCTTCCCGCGCAAAAGAAGTCTCTTGCGCGCAATTGCCCCTGGGTGCACGCAATCCAGCCCGATTGTGCGCACCCCCCCTTTTCAAAGTGGTCATTCGTTAAAGAATGAGTCGTTGCCCCCGCGCGCTGTCCGAAGCCCGGTGCGCGCAATCTTCATCTTCCGCGCGCAAAGCGCTGGCCCAATTGTGCGCCGACCCGCGGTATTGCGCGCCAACTCCTCTTTTGCGCGCAAACCGCCAGGGTCGCCCCCTTTGACCCCCTGAGGGTACCCGCCTGCGTGGCGCCTGATGATCTTCATCCCGGATGCCCGCACCGTGCGTTGTCTTTTCGTGCGGTCCTCCAGGCTCGCGCGACGTGACACGGACCCATCGGCGGAACCATCTATCGTCCAAGCTGCACGACGTTAAACTGCCTAGCATATCGTCCAAGCTGCACGACGTTAAACTGCCTAGCATATCGTCCAAGCTGCACGACGTTAAACTGCCTAGCATATCGTCCAAGCTGCACGACGTTAAACTGCCTAGCATATCGTCCAAGCTGCACGACGTTAAACTGCCTAGCATATCGTTCAAGCTGCACGACGTTAAACTACCTAGAATATCGTCTAAGCTGCACGACGTTAAACTGCCTAGCATATCGTCCAAGCTGCACGACGTTAAACTGCCTAGCATATCGTCCGCGCTGCAAGACGTTAAACTGCCAAGTGTTTCGTCCAACATGACGTTAAACTGTACCACGTCCGCGCTGCAAGACGTTAAACTGCCAAGCATCGTCGTCCTCAACACACGACGTTAAATTGTACTTCTTCCGGCAAGACGTTAAACCGTCCGCTTCGTCCTCAACACACGACGTTAAACTGTACTTCTTCCGGCAAGACGTTAAACCGTCCGCTTCGTCCTCAACACACGACGTTAAACTGTACTTCGTCCGGCAAGACGTTAAACCGTCCGCGTTGCCCGATCTCGTGCCTCGCACGCAGGGTCCCCCTCCCGGTCTGGATGTGGCCCCCACCCGCTCGTCTCTGCAGGGATGTCGGGACTGGAGTGGCCTTCGCCCACGGGGGTGGAGTATTACAGGCAGAACGAACTACGTGGACTTTGATCCCTGTCTCCTAAACAGGGTACGTAGGAAGCCTCTCCGAGGTTCAAGCCCACCACCTGGTCATCCCGGTCGTATTCACGTCGGTTCGTCCATCAGTGGACCCCTCCCGGGTTCACACTTGCGTCGATTCACCTATGAATCCGCCATTGTGGGAGACTACACATGTGTATCTCCATTGTGCTTCCCCACTTCCTTTTTCTCCTGCCAACGTCCAGCATGACGTGAAACTGTGATCCACCCGGCCGTTCCATCCCCCTCTGTGCGAGGTGGTTCGGTTCAATCCTCCGCCTGGCAGCCTCGACCTCTTCGTGAGTCGGCTTGCCGACGTCCAGCATGACGTTAAACTGTATGTCTGAATTACGCTGACTTTGATCCGCACTAACGCGCGGTACGTAGGAAGCCCCTACGGGGTCCAAGCTCTTCACTCCATCGTCCATCCTGATCCTTACCCGGGCCGCCACATCCCGGTGGGGTCATGCCACTTCATTCCACTCCACTTCACTCGGGAAGCCGCCCATGTGCTGGCCCCAGCATCGGAGGTTCCCCGCAAGGGGTTCTGTCATATGATCCACTTCTCGTGTTGATCAGTCCGATGCTGTCCCCGCTGGATGTTAAACTCGCGGCATACCCCGTGTTAAACATGGGAAGCTGAGGAAAACCTCAGGTAACACAGTTCCCCGCACCCAGCGCGGGATGCATCAGGCCATCACGCCTTCGAGAAGCCCTATTAGGGACGGAAGGCAGACATGCAGAGTCGCAGTGTTAAGACACGCCCCCAACACCCAGAGCTAGCCGGTCTCCTCACCGCAGGTTGCTGCCCCGACCAGACCCTTTGGAGCGTCCGGGCGGAAGCAGCGTAATTAACTGGTGTCCATGATGATATTGCGCCGGGAACGAGATTCACGAATATTCTTAAATCTATGAGGGAGACCCGGATTAGGCAACGAGTTCCGAGGAGACGTCCACGGAAGGTGGAGCCGACATCCCATCATCCCGGTTTCGATCAAGGAGCAGACGCCCCTGAATAAGGGACGAATGCTGCCCGCCCTTGGAAATCGGGACTACGGGGCCACAAGCCGCGCACCCATCCCCTCGGGTCGACAGGTGCACGTGCGAATGCGTCCTGGCGGAACAGCGTCGGAACAGAAACCCGACGCACATCCTCACCGGAACACCCATCATACATACCAAGCACAACCTTTCATAAAATGTGTGGTCTATATTAGTATCTGGTTATGTATTTTGGTTAAACGAATTCACCCAATGTTTTCGTGGAACTAAACAACCATGTTTTCTATAATTATATGGATTAATTTTTCATTTTATTCATGGATGATATGTTCATATATTATCACACTCGACATGTCCATGAAAGGAATCTTGAGATCCCATTGGATCCACCAATAGATCATTGATTATATACTAAGCTCAAAATGTGCCATTTTTAGATGGATCATATTAACATACTGGGTCACATTATCTCGTAGATAGTAGTATCAGTTGACCCATGGAAGGTGAGAGTTTTAGATTCGTAGGACCATCCCCAAAACATCTTCGAGAGATGTAGTTTCTAGGGGATGTTGATATATTAAAGATATCTAAAATTGGACTTCCTACACCTAGAAGCATCACTTAGAGGCCTAACTAAGATAGGTGTGACGTTTTTATGGTTCTATTATTGTGATATATACATTCAAGAGTTGAAAGTGATATTGACATCAGAACCTAAATTGATTTTTTCTAGAACCATGTAAGAGTTACATTGTTTACTAGACGTGTCATGTATAAGGAATGGATTTGTACTAATGAAAGAGGGGAGAACAATGTCATGTGGGTCTCACCAGTTTCGACCACAAGATATTAACTACAAAACACAAAAATATATAATTAGTTTTGGTTGTATATGCACTTCTCTTTTAGAAACAATACATATTGGGAAAACTTTATGTGGAGTTCACAGACCACAAAAAATCCTCAATTATTTTTAAACTATGTGATCTAAACCTGAGACATCATCAATGGGTTGACTGACTGTAGTCTTTTGAATTAGATCATTCTGATATTACTAGAAATATCAATGTACTTGCTGATTAACTAAGAAAAATGAATATAATATAGGAGGTTTTGTTTACCAATACCAAGTGGAATCTTATAGATGTTTTCTCCAAGATGCACAAGGAGGTAAAGGAGGGTTAGGGGAAGGTCATTCATTATTCTCTAGTAGTGACCTCTTTTATTCATGATTGACTGAGAATGAAACTTATTTCAGATTCAAAATTATTATTTATTTTGTATAGTATCTCATATGAGGACCCTCCTATAGGATGGACCGTAGTCGATGATGCAATTCTACCTATACATGGTCACATATGGGTTTTATATTTCATATGTGAAGAGATAATGTGAGACATTAATGCTTAATATTGGGAAGGTAATCCAAGTTTCCCCAAGTTGTCTCATGATTTAAATCACCAATACTAGTTTCTGAGTATGAAAAGATATGTATCTAGTTATTTCATGAGGTTATCCACATATCATCATGTGAAGGTGGAAGAAAAGTGACCAACTAGACTTTTATACCACCTCAGATTACTGAGGGGTAATGGGACAATGTTGTGAAGGATTTCATGACATGGTTAACAAGATCATAGTGAGGTAATGATTCTTCTTGGGTTGTTTTTGAGAGGATAAAAAAGGATCCTCATATCCTACCTTTCAAGGAGACCATTTTATTAAATAATCATTGTAGCTTGTATGTCTATTAAATAGGATGACTTAATGAGGTCCCTGATAATATGATTTTTTATAGGGATACCTATTTCAATACATGATTCTAGAAATGGTTTCAGAGATATTTAGTTCCACTGGTGCTTCTGAGCACACAATACCACCCTCAGGCCAATGCCCTTTCAGAACACATGAAACAAGTTCATGAGGAAATTTAATAGGCATACATCCTAAATTTTAGGGGAACTTAGGAGAGGCACATACCCATTGTTGATTTATTTTACTATAATCAATTTTAGGATATAATTAATATGTCCCTTTAAATAAATTTTTATGGTAGACCATTTTGATCACCCATATTCTTGTTAGTGTAAGGAGAAGAAGCTATGGTTGGAAATTATCAGCAACAATATAGTTTGGAGTAGGATAAGTTGATTTAGAAGTGGATGGATACTACACAGTCTTGATAGATATAATATAATGATCATTTATGACGATATATAGAGTTTTAGGTTGAATATATGGTGTTTCTAAATTTCTCACATAGGATGGGACACAATTAGATCAAGAGATAGGGTAAACATTCACCATGATATATCTGGTCGTTCAATATTCAGGAAATAGTCTAGTTGGTATCGTATCAATTTTAGTTAGATCATAGGTACTGATACATGCATGAAATATTACATGTATCTCAACTGAGATGTTATCATTTGGACCCATATCCTGATTTTTATCCCAATGAGGTTGAGGTAAAAGTATATTCTTCCATTTACGATCATCCTTTTCAAATTGTTGATCATAGTACAATGATTTTATAAGGCTGGGTAGTTCCTCTAGTATGGGTGTTTTGTTAAAATAGATTTCTAAAGGATAATATATTGGAGTAGGATGATGATTTATGATCACAATGTATGGGGTTTTTCATATATGATACATCACCACCATTGGAAGGAAAATTAGAGGCTGAATTGATTTAAGGGGGGAAGTTTGTATAAACTATTTTCTTTATTGACCTGGGTAGTCATTTACATTCCATTAAATAATTTGTTTAAATGAATAATTATGGCCTAATGTGCATACCATTTTAGGACATAGGTGAATCTGGGGTGTCTGGGGCTTGTTTCGAACCTAGATCATGTTTTTTTTGAAGAAATCATTACAGGATGCACTATTTGTAGAAACTGTGTGGGGAAGGTCACATGGATACTACATACCATATGACCCTAGAAATATGGAATGAGGAACCCACAACATTTTTTAAATTGTGTAGATAGAGGTGTATTCTTGTGTGGGATCACATAAAAGTTTAAGTAGAGTTGATTTTCATGGTTTATGCATGGCTAGTCATGTTGTGGATAGTGACCATGCAGATTCCTTATTAGCACAATAGATGGTGCACAGTTTGCGTAATGTTTGTCCAACCATTTTTCCAATGAAATTTTGGTGAGATTACAATTTTTCTTTTAAATTGTGTTAAAACTTATTTTATTTTTCACTTCTCCCCCTTCGTTGGACATAAACACCATTGGAACTTCTTTGAAGGCATTTGGGTAGTATTTTCCAACAATACTTTATCTAAGATTATATTAGACCACTAATAATATTTTTGAATCCACATTGATGAGTAATGCATTCCTTTTTTGAAAATTTTCATTTTTCTTGGTATCAAGTGTGATATTTAGGTGAAATGTAATTATTCTTATTTTTAGGGTCTTCATCTATTCTTCATTTTTATCCTGATATGAGTCAAATTTATAACTGATAATGGAGGAGCAGTATACTATGGACCTATGTCAGGTGGTATCATTATTTTAACTCAATGTAATGGTTTTTATATATATGGTGGAATTCCATGTGCCTAATTTTATAAGAGACACCCATGAAATGGAATTTATTTCTTTATTAAAATTGATTGGTATGACCAATGAAATTAAAAATTTCTTTTGATGAATGATTAAAGGTCGTGGACCTATTATTCAAACCACCCATTTAGTGAGTTGTTTATTTAATTGGACCACCATGTGTGGAATATGGATAAATATCTTCTTTGTATTCGGTTCACCCTTAGTATGGGGGTGATAAATGATGAATTGATTTGTAAATTGTGATTGTAATTTGAATTGGATAATGAGAGGGAATGAAATATGATGTTCCTAGGATATGGACATGTTTTTAAATTATTAATCATGATTATATACTTTTAATGGAATTACCATGTCAGATAATAAAGGGGAATAACCTTATAGGATTAGAACTTTATTTGAGCCACCTTATGAGGTGATCATTAATTAAAATACTCAATGTAATAACTTTTGAAATAATAAAATGATACTGATTGAAATTTTTTCATACGACTTGGGTGGCACATGGGTTCTCAAATTAAATCCATGGGCATACATAATGTGATGTTTATATACTTATGACATGTGATACATGGACTCTTTATTGGACATCCAATGGTGGGATTGCAGGATTTACTAAAATTCACTCGAGTGACACATCAAATCCTTATATGGACCACCATGGATGGGATCAGTGGTTCTTAAAGTGGGACTTGGGATCCATTAGTGGACCTTAAAAGACAAACAGAAATATGAATGATGTTATACCACACCTAGAGCTATAAGAGTATTTCAATAAGGAATAAATAAGATGGTCTGTGAGGTGCTTGGTTAATGTTATGTCTGAGCTTTACCTAGATTCTAGAAAATGATATCCAAAGATGGGCACATCATCATAATTGATTATAAAAGGAAATGATTTATATGTTATGTATTCCAATCAAAATAACAAGCATGAATTCAGACAGATATTTATACGAAATTAATGTCCTTATTAGGAACACCTTGATCACATACTTATAGGGGATTTGGGGTTATGTTCCAGGTCTAGATATATTTTATATATCTATATAGGACTAAATATTTATTAAGAGACTTTATGGAAAAGGACAAAGTAGGTAGCAGATGATGAGTGTCCATGGGAACCTAGACCATTTTGTTTTTTTAAATTTCATTACTTCCTATTATTTTATATTAATTATTTCAAATTATTATTATTTTATATTAACTAACTATATAAAATTAGACACCATGGGTGGTGGGCTACTGGGATTTTATCTCACACCCTACTCAAGCAACGTTTAGTGCCTGAAAATATTATATTATTGTAGGTATGGATAAGGAAAATCACCATGCTATAGGTTTTTTAATACTTCTTAAGATGAGGGAATCATAGGTCTGAGATGAACCTTGTGATGCAAGCTAGGATAATTTTTCATCTTTTTGGAATTTTGCTACATATATTTTACTATTATACGAAGACCTATTTTTTATGCATTATAGATTCATGAAATTATCATCATTATATATCATATTAATTCTATAATTAATATATATAACTATGTTTTCATGTTTTTCTATTGTATTATTGATTTAATACTTCTGCTATTGATTATATGGTTCTTACCAATGTTTAACATTCTAAAAAGATGAAATAGTCTCTCAAAAAAGAAACCTAAAGACCATGATTCTAGTTGGATGCCTATATAATTTGGGATGATATTCTTTATTTCATGTGGCTAGTAAGGCTCGGGGCACTGTTCTGTGGAATCTGGGTTCAGGATGTCACAAATTTGTATCAGAGTGACTATTTTTAGTTTATTTTACTCTTATGATACAATAGAAAAGGATAATAGGGAATATGAATTTGTTAGTGATATATTCCATGACATAGCTAAACCACATACATGAAAAATAAAAATTTCCTCAACTGAGATTTTCAGTTTTTTGGATTTTGGCCATTATAATTGGTTTTATTCCACTATTCGGTGATGAACTAGAATTGTGTTATTATAATTTTTTAGGTTTATATTCTATTACAACCTAATTAGATGAGGGTATTCCATCTCATGAACAATTCAAGAACATATTAGAATAAAATTCCATGCATTATTCCACTCCATATATGAGCAATTTATTATTTTCATGATATTATGATATTTTTCAGGGTAGATATACATACTATTTTGATAGATATTAAGTTTATGGGATGGATAAATATGGATGGTGCTTAGTGTTCCTATCATAACGTAGGTAGTTTTATCCTGATTAAGCTACAACAGCCACCCTATGTTGCCAATTATGGAATGTTGAGTCATATACCAAGAGCCACATGGACTAGAACATGTTGTGGTATAGATTCGGAGGATATTGTATTATGGTTCTTAAGAAGTATGCAACCTAATGGATCGTAATTTGTCGAAACATTTTGATCAACCAATTAAAATGTGTCATTGTATAATAGAAATAATTATGAAAATGATATAGAATTTTAAATTTTTTTCTCAAGGAGCTTGATCAAAACCCATATTTTGATTCGAAGTAAACTGTGACTAGTGACATTTTTTATTGTTTATTTTTACCAGTCCTGGAATTAGAAGAAGTTTGTGTGGTACAACTAGGTTATAAAAATTTATTGACCTATACTAGGCTTTTATTTTTGAAATTCGATAATTTGTTTTGATGCATGCATTTGGAATTATAGATACATGCCACATTGATGAACAATAATCATTTTCCATAAGGGTGGAGACAACCACACTCCGGACATAGTGGGACAGGGATTACTAGTGGAACATCCTATAGTGAAACCTGCTAAACACGAATTTTTACTAGACATAGGTGCCTAGGAATAGTTCCATAAGGGGATTTTACACTCCATTAGTAAATTTCAAGCAACACTACTATTTGTCTAACATATAGATAAGTTTACACATGTGTTACATTAGTAGAATCTTCCCACATTACCAGTAGATGGAGGACCATTAATTGTGTATTGATGGATAGAATCCATGCTATATATCTTCGAGAATCTCAAGGAACCTCCTAAAAAGTGGGTAATGCTCGGTACTTATATAATGCATGATTCTACCAAGAGACGGTGTCATGAAATCACTCAGACATATCATTATCAGTAGATGTCTTGGATGAATTTTCATATTTCCTTCTAAAATTACTTATATATTGAGAGGTTAAGGGATGATAGAGCCTGAAATTTCAGGAACATGAAGCATATAATTGTTTCCGTTATGGATAAATTGGCCCATTTTATAGTAAACAAGTGCATCACATCTATTTTTATGTGTGATGAGTTATCTAAAGCCATTCGATTTGAGGATGGTCTCTGGTATGAAATTTGATCACATGTTAATGTATTCCGGTTGACTACTATTTCTTGAATAGTGAATCGAGTTCTTATCATGGAACTTAACCTAAGAGAGGGTGGGGTGAAAGCCCGTGCAGTTCATCACATTGAACTTGTAATGCCCTGACCCCAGTTACCTAGAGTCGGTGCGTTATTTCATAACACTGGCATGATAATAAGAAAGATCAAATCTCGAAAGGCTGATTAGTTTAGTAGCCTTGGAAACACTAGATATATTCATAAGTCTTACATTACATCATAAAAATGAAAAATACAACAAAATCTTTTCTTCATAGTCCACACTCATATCCCCACATACTATCCCTCTAGGTCATTCATAAATTACTTCTCCACATCTCAGGAAAAATAAAACATTGAAAGGGGTGAGTTCAAATGCCCAGTAAGGATAACAATATAGCGGAAACTTTCATAAATAAGAATAAACATTTAAGGCAATGTATAACTAAAACAAAAGACTTTTAAACTTTAACTTCAACATAGTATGGAAAAAATGAAATAATGCCATTTACTTATTCACATGGATATTCTACTAATCGAATAATCACATGCAATATCAATAACCACATTCATAATGATGGAATGCATAATGCCAGACTATCATAACCACATAGCCAAGGCCACGTGCCAAGGCTACAAATAAGATTTTTTCAAGGCCTTGTGCCAAGAAACTAGTTTGTCTCATGGGACCTACCGATGCATCGAGGAGCTATAGCGGGCTCCACCTGTCACATATTAAGTCCAATGCATTTCCATATGAAAAGGATTTAACATAACATAAACATTCATATTAAAACTAGCATAAGAAATCTAAATACTTCATCCATAAAATATGAATGGTATAAAAATAACACATCCACAGTCAAAAATATCACAAAACCTTCAATACAATTCATAAGTTTTGTATCATAATAAATCAACTTCAAATAAGCGTAAAATCCATCAAAGGATGTTGACATAGATGAAATCAAAACTCTTTTTAGAGAAATATATCTTTCTATTTTGAAATCATTTAAGAGTCATATATTTATAAAATAAAACACTTTCATTGAAAATATCCTTGTAAGCTTGTAAGGTAAGCTTCGACAATTTTATAACGGCGGAAAATAGCCGCACCCGCCGTATATGTTAAAAAAACATTCTTACCTTAATTCTGTCGAAAAGGTTAAAAAGCACCTTGTTTAGAAAATGAGGGAAAGATTCCTTTATAAAACTCTTATAAAAAGTAAAACAATGGTATAAATGACTTTAACCCATAATCTTTTAAATAGTAAAAATGTTTTGAAATACATTTTTAAGAAACATGGATGTGGATGATAAAGAGATCCCAGTATATTATTACGTATAAACAACCTCGGATAATGAATAGATTGTGAAGTAAACCCTTACCTTGTACTTTTCCTTGGTTGGGGGTAGGTTAACCTTCTGTATAATGGTGAAATAATTTTTATTAAATTATACAAGAATCATATACATTTATATGATATCATATATGATCTTTTAATATTGATTTGTTAATAATATCTTAGTATTATCGTTGTTTCGGGTGTTAACTTACTCGTTTTCTTTTATATGTATTGTTATGTAAGCCATGTTTGTAATAGATAGATTTATTTTATTCATATATAGAATGATATCAAGTCCTTAAACATTATTTTTAAATCATAAAATGATAATTATACTTGAATGGATATGATGGAGAATGAATCTCATCGCGTTCATGGAGACGGTAGTCCGTACGTACGCACAAGCAACAATATCATTCTTTTGATATTAAAATAATATATAATTGGATGGTATATAATATATAAATAATTATTATCAAGTTATATTTATTATTTACAGGAATTATAAATCATTATTATACCCATCCAAATAATAATTTATTTAATAACAATTACACCATGACGTGGAGACGGTAAGCCGTACATACGCACGTATGGTGACATGTTATTCAAAGGATTGATAGAATAATGAATATGGTTGTACCATATTTATAATAACATCATAGTATATATAAGATACTGGAGTTATTATTTTAGAATGGTAACAACAAAGGAAGAAGAAGTAGAAGAAAAAAGGAACATGGAAAAGGGTGGTGAAATCATTACCTCTTCTTCGGGTTCTTCCTTTTGATTTGATCAAAAGGGCTCGTAGGGTGGCTTTCTGACTAAAAGAAGGCCTCTAGGATGAAGTTAGGGAAGTTGAGAAAGTAGTTGGGCAGAGTTTGGTAGAACCAAAAGGATTTTAAGGTGTGAATTAATGAGAAGGGGGAGTGCCCTTTTAAAAGAGGGGTGAGGGGAACCTTTGGAAAAGCTAGAAATATTATTTTATAATAAATTCATATTCCGTTTTTAATGGATCCCAAGTGGATTATTTAACTTTTAAGGTGTGGATAGGTCGAAAACCACTCAAAAAATAGAATTTAGATAGGTTTGGGTCATTATACTAACCTTATCTTTAAGTATTAACTCTTAGTTAATTAGTTTCACTTTTACAATTTCTCTTTGTATTTTTATATTATATGGTTAATAAACATACTATATACATCCAAGAGACCCCCAAGTGGTCCATTAATGATACAAATATCATGATATAAGTCTCTTGGCCGAACCTTGTATATTTAGAAATTTAATATCAATTAATAATATAATATTTTTTTTAAAAAACTCTTTTATGTCAATTTTGACACTATTCAATAATAGATTTTTGTAAAAATCATAAAAGAATTATTACTTCAAACAAAGTAAATTAAATCATATATAACATGTCATATTAACCTATAAAATTAGTGTAATTCATAAAAAGTCTCAAATTATATTTATTTGGGTATCTAAAATATCAATCATTTTAATTTTTCACTATTATGGTTATTACTGCATCACCATTGTGTCATAAATAAATTAAATTATTTAATATCTAAAAATTATAAATAAAATACCATTAAGTAGGAAATCTTGTTAGATTTATAATTAATATTTATAGTCGAAAATAAAACATATATAACCCTATGTAAAAATTGTTTTTCTAAAAGATATATGCTTGTGTCATTTTTGTATTCATTTTAACATAATTAAAATAAAATGTCCCTATCACTTACAAGTGGCACCATGGGGTCCCAAAATAGACCCAAATATTCCCATGGTCGGACATGTATCAACCAATTAGGTTAGGACACGTTTCAGGGTAATTTTTATTATTATAATATTATTTTTTAACTCTTATTTACCGGATTTACCATTTAACCATGGTAAATAAAATATTTACCGAAATAATTATTCAAAATGTCTAAAAATAAAAGTTACCTATTTACACAATTTGAACATCCTGATTCCAAATATGGAATCCATTTTTCCAAATTCAAAACACAGAATTGGAAGAAATTAATTTAAAATTAATTCCCGCTGTCAAAACAAAAAAACGTGTTTTCATGATATAATAACTATCAAAAGATTGATACTTGTTTATGTTCTGTTTAATTGTGAAATTATGTCCAATGAGAAACATTTTATTAAATGGTAAATATATATTCTAAATATACTTTAAAACCACAAAAATTCATAATTTATCAGTATTAATTATTTTTATTAAAAAAGTTGTTTTTAATTAAAATTTATTAATTTTCACTATTCATCAAAATATTAATGTTATCCGAAAAGTACCAATATTTCACCTTAGGCTAAATTCGATACTCCGAATCCAAAAATGAAGTCCATTTTGAGAGATAAAATTTATAAAATTTCAAAAATTAGGTATTACTATTCATAACGGCTAGTTTGATCGGTTGTGGTGTGTGTTAGAACTCGATGTTGCGTACAACACACGCTATTGCATTATTCAAAGAGAAGCGTGCCATAGAAGCTTGGGGTGTTACATTCTCAACTCCTTCAAATAATTTCATCCTAAAAATTTCTAGAATACTACCGTATGAGAAGACTCGGGTGGTTCTTTATCATAAGTTCCTCACGTTTCCACGTTGCCTCTTCCATCTTATGGTTTCTCCGTAAAATGTTTACCAGACGCGTCGTCTGGTTTCTCAAAACTTGTTCTCTCATATCAATAATCTTGACGGACTCTTCGCAATAAGATAGATAGGGTTCCAATTATAATTCCTCATAGGTGAGTACTTACACTGGGTTAGGCATGTATTTCCTCAACAGAGATATGTGGAACACATCGTGAACTTTGGAGAGACTTGGCGGCATTTCCAATCGGTAAGATACAGCCCCAATTCGTTTTAGAATTTCGAAAGGTCTGATGTACCTGGAACTCAATTTACCTTTCTTACCAAAATGTATGACTCCCTTCCATGGAGATACCTTCAAAAAAACATGATCACTGACTTGAAATTCCAAATCCTTCCTTCGATTATCGGCATAGATCATCTGCCTACTTTGAGCTTCCTTGATGTGATTTTGGATTACCATCACCTTTTACATCATATCCTCCACCAGTTCTGGGCCTACATGTTTTCTTTCACCAATGTCATCCCAATAGGTTGGTGCATGACATCTCTTTCCATATAACGCTTTATATGGTTCCATATGAATACTCTAATGGAAGCTATTGTAATAGGAAAATTCTACCAGAGGTAAATATTGATCCCACATACCCTGAAAGTCAAGTGAGCAGGATCTCAACATGTCTTCTAAGGTTTGAATAGTTCATTCTGATTGTCCATTTTTTTGAGGGTTGTAGGCAGTTCTCAAATGAAGTTCAGTATCCAAGGCTTTCTAAAGACTTTTCCAGAATCATGAAGTAAAATGGGGATGAAGATCAGAAACAATCGATAGGGGTACTCCATGAAGTCTCACAACTTCATCAATATATAGTCTCGATAGAAGTGCTAGTGGTAGATCTTCTCTTATAGAAAAAAATGTGCTGACATGGTAAGATGATCAACAATGACCCATATTGCATCATTCCTTCTAGGATTCTTTGGTATCCCTATGAAAAATTCCATCGTAATATTGTCCCATTTCCACTCCGGTATGGGATGAGGTTGCATGACTCTTCCAGGCTATTGCCTTCCAGCTTTAACTTGTTGACAAACCATACATCCTGACACAAAATCAGGAATCTCCCTCTCCAAGTTGTCCCACCAAAAATGTTCCTTCAAATCTATATACATTTTGGTGCTCCCAGGGTGTATAGAGAAATTGGAACTGTGAGCATCATCCAACAATTCCCTTTTTAGATCAGGTATATCGAGAAAACAAAGTCTCTTCCTGAATTTCAAAATTCCATCTTCATACAAAAAGCCTCTCAATCTCCCATCATTCACAGCTTTAATCTTCTTTTGAAATTCTTCATCATCATTATGAGAACATTTAATCCTTTCTAGTAAAGATGGTTTGGCAACCATTTCAAAAAGCATTGATGTTTCACCTTCCCTGGTTATTCCCATGACCATCTTCACCAGATCCATGAAAATTAGATCCCTTTCAATTCTCATATTGTTCAAAACTCCATGATCTTTTCTGCTCAAAGCATCTACCACCTTGTTTTCCTTCCCCGGGTGGTGGTGTATCATGCAATCATAATCCTTGGGTAATTAAAGCCACCTTCTTTTCCTCATGTTAAGTTCTTTTTGTGAGAAAATATACTTCAAACTCTTGTGATAAGTATAAATCTCACATTTTTCACCATAGAGGTAGTGCCTCCATAACTTCAAAGAAAAGATCATAACTGCTAACTCGATATCATGTTTAGGATAGTTTTTTTCATGAATTTTTAACTATCGTAATGCATAGGAAATAACCCTATCATTCTGCATAAGGACACAACCAAGTCCTTTCTTCGATGCATCACTATAAATAACAAACCCATCATTCCCTGATGGTAGAGTCAATATAGGAGCATTGAATAATCTTCTCTTCAGTTCTTAGAAACATTCTTCACACTCTTTTTTCCAAACAAGTTTAACCCCTTTACGTGTGAGCTTCGTTAATGGGTTAGCCAATCGGGCATAATTTTGGACGAAACGTCAATAATAACCTACCAAACCAATAAAACTGCATACCTCAGTTATACTCGTAGGTGCTGGACATTCTTGGATTGCCTTGGTCTTAGAAGGATCAACAGAGATTCCATCTTTAGAGACAATCTGGCCAAGAAAAGAAATCTCATGAAGCCAGAATTCACACTTGACAAACTTCCCATATAATTCATGTCTTCTCAGAGTCTTCAGGATAATGCGCAAGTGACTTTCATGATCTTCGTAGCTTTTAGAGTATACCAAGATATCGTCAATAAATACCACCACAAATTCATCGAGATATTCCTTGAAAACTCTACTCATCATATCCATGAATACAGAGGGTCCATTAGTCAATCCAAAAGACATTACAGTAAACTCGTAATGCTCGTACCTGGTTCGAAATGTTGTCTTCGGAATGTCTTCCTTCTTTACACACAACCGATGGTATCCAGATCAAAGTTAAATCATTGAAAAGTATTGAGCTCCATGCAGATGGTCAAATAAATCATCAATGCAAGGTAGGGGATACTTGTTCTTTATTATTATAGCATTGATCTCCCTATAGTCGATATATAACCTCATAGATCCATCTTTATTTTAAACAAAAATAACAGGGGTCCCAAGGAGAAACACTAGGGCGAATAAATCACTTATTACTCAATTCCTATACTTGTTTCTTTAGCTCAAGTAATTCTACAGTGTCCATTCTATAATGGGTCTTCGATATAGGCCTTGATCTAGGAATTAAATCAATGGAAAACTCAACTTCTTGTTCTGAATGATGTCCAGGTAAATCATCCGGAAATACACCTACATATTCATTAACAACAGGTACATCCTCTATTTGAACATTCCTTTCCTCACCCATAGTCATTTCCTTCTCTTCCTTCCCAATAATTGAATTTAGTTGAGCTACTACGGGTGGATATAGATAAGAATTAGGTGGTGATGATTCTACTCTAAAGATAAGGTGTTCCTTATCATCATCATAAAAAATCATAACCTCCTTCTTCTTAAAATAAATCGTCACATCATAGTCTGGAATCCAATCCATACCGAGGATTATATCAAACTCAATCATAGGTATGGCAATGAGATCAGCAGATAAAGAACATTTATGTGCTCTAATGGGGACTGATTCACAAAATTTTGTTGGAATGATACTTCCCTTATGAGTTTTAACTGACAACTCCTTTGTTAAATCAAATTGGAAATATCTAATTTTATTAGCAAACTGGGAAGATATGAAACAATGCGATGATCCAGAATCAAATAATGCATTTTCTAAACTTGAAGAAACCATTAAATTACCTGCCACCACATCTTTTGGAGCTTCTACCTCAGCAGTAGTGATAGCAAAATCTTGTCCTTGATCTCTTGGCCTTTTCTGAGGTAATTTCCCCTAATGATTAGGAAATTTATTTTCATAATGTCCCATCTCCCTGAAATTGTAGCACTGAACATTGGTGGCCTCCTTCTTCCCTTTGCAATCCCGAGCTTGATGTCCTTTTTCACCACACCTGTAACAGACACTCATTCCCTTCAAGCAAGTACCGGGGTGTTTCTTCCCACATTTACCACAGGATGGATATTCAAACTTTCCCTTCTTCCCCTTATTTCCATTCCCAAAATGATTAGTAGATCTATTCTTCTCCTTCTTTGCTTTAAATTCATAAGACTTAGAGAATTTTTTTTCGGTCTTGATAACACATGAGAAAATGTCTTCGTACGACGAGAAGGATTGTGAGACTAATACTCGACGAAGAAATGGTTTTAACCCATCAAAGAAATGATCAATCTTACTTCTTGTGTTACGTATATAATATCCAGCATACCTTATGAACCTTGTAATGTTAGCCTCATACTTTGCGACATTCTCATCCTCCTTTTGTCTTAGACTCAGAAATTGCCTTTCCATATCTGCTCAATGGTCACGAGGAAAGTATTTTTCTAAAAACATATCTTTGAACTCCCTCCATTCCATATTTTATACTTCATCATCTTCCTTCACGTTTTGAATCAATGACCATCATTGATCAGCATCTACAGTGAGGCGGTAAACTGCCATGATAACCTTTTCCCATTCACTACTCCCCAAAGCCTGAAATATTTTCTCTAGGGAATTTATCCATTTCTCAGCTATAAGGGACTTCTACTCCCATTTAACATTGGTGGTTGTTGCCTCATGAAGCGATCAAACCTTGATCCTCTATGCTGCGGATCAGGGTGTTCCATACAGGTAAGGTTATTATTCATAACCTGAGTGAGTTGTCCCAGTATAGTGATTAGTTGATCGGCAGCAGTTGCATCACCAGCTCCACTATAATTATTTTGAGCAGGATGGAAATACCTACATGGAGTGCGTGCATTGATATGGTTTCCATTTCTTCCACTACGCACCATTTCTAAACAATGGCATAAAATAGATCAGTTTATGAATCAAAATACATAATTCCATACTTATAAAACACATAACATAAATTGAACTATTTATGGATATAATCCGTATTCATAAAAATGTTTTCTTTGAGGAAGTATATACTCATAAAACCTTTATAATTATTTTTAAAGAAAATGAGAGTTATCCTAAGCATATACCCTGGGAGTGTCGTAACCTAGAGTGAAGTAAGGCCCGTTGTCGTGCACTAGTTCCCGTATGAGTCTAGCTCAAAGTGGTGTTTTCGGGTTTTACCCCTAGGTACATCTATGCCAGAGCTGCCTCTACCTGCTCGTATCCAGATAGGGATGTATTGCTCGGAAAACTCACAAAATATCTACAATACCAAAATTCTAGGAAGTTCTTCTATACTAATTCTCAAAGTCCATCTAAGGTCTATGTGCTCTAATCAGAGTTTATCTAAATCTAGCTTCCAAAGATTGTACTAAACTTCCTATGATACCAACTGTAATGCCCCAACCCCAGTTACCTAGAGTTGGTGCATTATTACATAAAATTGGCATGATCACAAGAAAGATCAAATCTCGAAAGACCGATTAGCTTAGTAGCCTTGGAAACACTAGATATATTCATAAGTCTTACATTACAGCATAAAAATGAAAACTACAACAAAATATTTTCTTCATAGCCCACACTCAAATCCCCACATACTATCCCTGCAGGTCATTCATAAATTTCTTCTTCACATCCTAGGAAAAATAAAACATTGTAAGGGGTGAGGTCAAATGCCCAGTAAGGATAACAATATAACGAAAACTTTCATAAATAAGAATAAACATTTAAGGAAATGTATAACTAAAACAAAAGCCTTTTAAACATGAACTTCAACATAGTATGGCAATAATGAAATATTGTTATATTTCTAATGAATACTTATAGTCGAAAATGAAACATATATAACCCTATGTAAAAATTGTTTTTCTAAAAGATATATGCTTGTGTCATTTTTGTATTCATTTTAACTTAATTAAAATAAAGTGTCCCTATCACTTACAAGTGGCACCATGGGTTCCCAAAATCGACCCAAAGATGCCCATGGTTGGACATGTGTCAAAAAATAATGTTAGGACTCGTTTTAGGGTAATTTTTATTATCATAATATTATTTTTTAACCCTTATTTACTGGATCTACCCTTTAACCATGGTAAATAAAATATTTACCGAAGTAATTATTCAAAATGTCTAAAAATAAAAGTTACCTATTTACACAATTTGAACATCCTGATTCCAAATATGGAATCCATTTTTCCAAATTCAAAACATATAAGTGGCAGAAATTAATCTAAAATTAATTCCTGCTGTCAAAACAAAAAGTTTGTTTTTAAGATATAATAACTATCAGAAGATTGATACTTATTTATGTTCGGTTTAATTGTGAAATTATTTCCAATTACCAAAATTGTATTAAATGGTAAAAATATATTCTAAATATACTTTAAAACCACTCAAATTCATAATTTATCACTATTAGTTATTTTTATTAAAAAAAATTTAATTAAAATTTAGTAATTTTCACTATTCATCAAAATATTAAATTTATCCAAAAAGTACCAAAATTTCACCTTCGGCTAAATTCAATACTCTAAATCCAAAAATGAAGTCCATTTTGAGAGATAAAATTTATAAAATTTCAAAAAGTAGGTATTACTATTCATAACGGCTAGTTTGATCGGTTGTGGTGTGTGTTAGAACTCGATGTTGCGTACAACACACGCTATTGAATTATTCAAAGAGAAGTGTATTGTAGATGCTTGGGGTGTTACAGAACTAGTACTATATAGAACAATAGTAAGAAGCATTGTTTGGAGCATTTGTGTGGTGATATTAGTAGAAAGAGCATATAATTAAGTATATAAGTGAGGTGGCACAAATATTGTAGGATGGTACATGAGAGACCTTATTACATTAATGACCCATTCTAGTGATGATCATGTGAAAATATGGGCCATATATAACACTTTTGTAGAAATGTTCCTTCGCCTTCTATTGAGAGATGGTTTTCACTAACTCCACATGTAGTAGTGGGGTCAGTCGTTTCATGGTAGTTAGTAAAATGGAGTACAGTCAGTCGATCAGGCCGAAGTGGTGGTCTTGGTCATGGTAGTTGAACCCTATGTTAGCAGAAACATCATGTTAGACCATTTTATGGTAGATAGGCTATATCATAGGGTTATGGGTCAGGTCAGATAAACGCAGTGCAACCATCACCTAATGAAATTAATCCTGTAACTTCTACTATGAGAGGTACTATTCTAGTAGAAGTTACATTAGTATAGGATATTATCAAAATATATGCTTCTCATATATTCATATTTATTCATCCTATGGATAGCCTTGGGCTTAGTGTTTTGATGGAATTATGATAGTTGATACTCATTTGGGGATTTTAATGTTGGATGTATGTCAATATAGGGAGTTGCCCCTTGATATTGGAGGGTTTCACTTAATAAAAGGGGAATTTTTCCTTAAGATAATAGGTTTTGACATCATTCGTAGGGTGGAATAGTCAGCTCCCATTCATAATTTCTTTTATTTCTATCACCGAAGGTTGATGTTCACATCAACAGATGGTGTAGAATTTATTCACAAAGGAGAACGGGATGTCCAGGAAAGTCGAGCTAGACCTAAGCTTCATTGGCTGGATGGTATGACATCTCGTATTGAATGTTTATATTTGGATGATCATGGAACACATTAGAAAAATTTTCCCATAGTGGTCGATCATTTCAGAGATGTTTTCCTAGAATAAATTTTAGGAATACCTTCATTTAGAGTGTTATATTTCTTTTTCTTGCTAGTACATATAGTAGAGACAATATTTATTCCTTCTTATAGGATTGTTACCAATTAAATAGAGGAACTCAAGAGGAAGCTAGAGGATATATATGTTAAGGGGATTATCTAACCAAGTACTTATCCATGATGTTCTCTTGACCTTTTTATGAAAAAGGCATACTTTACCATTTGGCTCTGCATGGATTATTCAAAATTGAACCAGCTAATAGTTAAGAATCAATATCCCCTTCCACAAATAAATGACTTGTTTTATCAGCTCTGAGGAACTCGAGAGTTCCTGAAGACTAATTTGAGATGAGGTTTTCATCAAGTGTTTGTTAGATTATTGGGAATACCTCACACGACCATTCATAACTGGAATGGTCTATATTATTATATGGTAATTTTGTTCAGTATCATTAATTAATTTATAGTTTTCATGGAATTGATGAACCATATTTTTCATCCTTATCTAGATTATATTGTTGTGGTATTCGAGGATGATATCTTATTGAATTATGATACTCTACAGGACAAGTCCATAAATGTTGAGATCTTATTATATGCATTGAAAGAGCATCAGTTATATGATAAGATAACAAAGTACCACTATTGTATGGATCAATTTCACTTCCTATGTCACATTATCTCAGGTATAAGAGTATCCTCTAATGAAGAGATGTTGAGAGATATAGATTCCAAGGTGATTCCCAAAACAAATTCACATAAAGGATTCTTAGGGATAGAAAAATATTATAAGAAGTTAATATAGGACTACTCACACCTATTAAAACATCATATAGTATAGACAAACTAGGTTATGATATTTGTATGGTCAAATACATTTGATCTAACCATTCATGAGAAAAAGGGATATTGATTTCGTCATTAAAATTGATTTTTCTCAATCCATGATAGAGTTACATTGATTACTATAATGTGTCAGGTATCAGGGTTGGATTTGTTCTGATTCAGGAGGAGAGAGTCATGGTGTATGGGTCATATCAATTCTGTCCACAAAAGAATAACTACATGATGTCTGATCTCTATATAGAAAGGATTGTAAATCAATTTTATTCTTGGAGACATTTATTTTTGAAAAAAAAAATTGGTCTTCACCTTTCGTAAAAGTCTCCAAAATGTTTTTACATTGTGTCATATGAATCCGAAATAGAAGAGGTGTGTTGAGTTCCAACAATATTTTTACTTCATGGTTTCTTATATGCCAAATAAATGAAATTCAATGGACAATGCACTCAGTAGGAGGACATAGGTACAGGCAGTTCTGGAGACCAGGGGTGAGTGGAAGCTTATAGCTTTGTTTTTTGATATGCACTTTGATATTTATTATGGTCTGAGGAAGGAAATTCTTTATTCTATGGATATTAAATATAATCTTATGGATATATAGATAATGATATAGATTTTAGTTTGAGAAGGATTTTTCCTACGAGTGAGTGTGGTAGGTGAGAACCCTCCTCCGTGATGGACTGCAGTAAGGTTGGAAATTTTGTAAATGCATGGTCATATATGGGTATCAACAGACAAGATTGAGGTGCTGATAGAAGAATTTCACACTTCAATTTTATTAGTGAATCCCATATTAACTAAGATGTGTCTGTATTTAATCACTAATACGGTGTATTGGTGTTATAAGAGATTTTTTTTGGTTTTTTCATGAGGTTTTCCACATTTTAGCAGGTGAAGAAGAAACAATGATAACCAGTGATACTTTAACATCATCTCCCCATTATGGAGTAGAAATTTTCCACTATTGTGGTAAATTTCATGATTGGGTTACCGATATTATCATGAGGCAATGCTGATGTTTGGGTTGTTGTTGATAGGATCATAATGGTTCCCCATTTGTTACATGTTAAGGAGTCTTTTTTGAAGATTATATTCTGAGTTTTTATATCTATGAGATAGAAAAACTTCATAGGAAACCTCATACTGTCATTTCAGATGGTAACACCCCATTCACATCGTGGTTCTAGAAAGGGTTTCAAAGATCATTTGGTACACAGGTGCTTTGGAGAACATTATTCCACCTTAAGACTGCTGGTTAGTTAGAACACATGATATATGTTCTTGAATACTTTATATGGTGATTATTCCTTGATTTTGAAGGATCTTTGGATAGTCACATGCATATGGTTGAGTTTTCATATAATAATTACTTTTAGAAAAAACTTTGATGGAACCTTGTAAGTATTAATATGGTAGTCCATACCAATAACCCCTAAGTTTGGTGGAGGCATGATTAGTAGCTATTCTAGGAAATATTCTCATAATGAATACTACAAATCATGTTCATTTGAATAAAAATATTATGGATACAACACAATCTCCATGTAAATATTATATCGATCTCCATCAACAACCTATAGAGTTTGAGGTTGGGGATCTGTTCCATTTACATGTCTCCCCAAGGTTGAGACATTGGGTGGTCAAGAGATGTGGTAAAAATTGATAGTGATATTTTTTCTATTTATGGTTATATAATGAAACAGGCTGGTAGCCTATCCGTTTTAGTTAAGTAAGAGGTATTTATTCATGCATGACGTATTCTATTTATCTCAACTGCACCGTTTTCATTCAGATCAGTCTCATGGTTTTCAGTCTGAGAAGGTTGAGTTACTGGGAAATATGTTGTTTGAGGAGAATCCTATTCGCATTATGGACAATATCATGAATGTTCTATGAGGCTGGGTTGCTTCTATAGTGTGAGTGCTATATAATAATGATCATATATAGAATGAGACTTGGGAACGAGATGATGATGTATGAGAATAGTGTCTAGAGTTGTTCAAAGATGATGATTGACCACCCTCGGAAGGTCATTTTGGGGATGAATTTCATTAAAGGTGATGTTTATAAGAGCCTAGTTCTTTCATGAGGTAAGAAATATATTACATTCAATCATTTTTTGATTTAAATGCTTACATGAAGCCTAATTTGAATACCCTTTGTGGTAATAGGTCATTCAGGTGTTTCAAGGGCTTGTTTGGAAATGAGAGCCAAAATTTTTGGAAAAATCAAGGTAGGCCACATGGTTAGTAGAAACCAAGTAGGGAAAGTATCACAGTTACTACTAACCATGTGAACCTGTATAGAGGAAAAAAGGGTTCTGCATTGTATTTTTAGTCGTGTGTATGGAGGCACACGACCACGTGGTAGCACCTATAATTTTTAGTAGAGATGTTTTTCTCTATTTGTGCATGGTTAGACAAACCATGTGTAGTGAATATGTGAGTGACCCCATAGCACAGAATATGGAACATATTTGGTGCATGGTTCGGCCAACTATGTAGTCAAACCTTGCGGTTCAAGAAAATTTGGCAAAATTACCATTTTCTCTTACATAATGTTAAAACCTATTTTCATTTTCACTTATTCCCCTTCATTGGATAGTTCATATGTGAAAGATTACTTGAGGTAATTTGGGTAGTATTTCCCATAGATTCTTTTTCAATGCTCAAATTTGATAATTGATTGTCTCATTAATCTAAAGTAGTTATTACTTAATTCATTTTGTGCCTTTTTTTCATGGTTTCGGTTGTGCTATTTAATTGAAAACTTATTTTCCCTATTCTCAATTTTTCATCCTTTTTTCATTTTTCAACTGATATGAGTTGAATCATGAGTTGATACTAGAAGATCCCTCTACTACAGACCTATGGTATGTGGTCTCGGGCTTTTACCATAATGTTTGGGTTTATATATATAAATATATTGTTCTGTTATGAACCTGATTTTAGGAGTGACTCCCTTGAAATGATGTTTATTATGTGATTAAAATGGATAGTTTTGACTTATGTAATTAATGATACATATTGATTAATTAATATAGATTATGGGTCTCTAATTGAAACCACAATTTGGGAAAAAAATTTAATTAAATGGACCACCATGGGTGACATATTGATTGATAACTTTTAAGTGTGACATTCATTGCTTTTGGTGAGATGTTAAATGGTGAATTGATTTTTAAATTGACATTGTAATATGAATTGATTAAATAGATACAATGTAAGATAATTTCCCTAGACTATGGTGATATTTCTACTTCCTTAAGAATTAGTTTCGTCTTATAATTAAATGCCAATGTGTGAAAATTAAGAGTTTGATCCTTCTAAGAATATCCCTTATTTTGATCCACCTTATTATGTTAGAATTAATTGAAATATTTAGTGTAATTAATTTTTAAATAATTAAATGTCATTTATTTAATTTGTATCATATTTATTGGGTGACAAATGGGTTATTATATGAATTACATGGACATACTCATATGGTTTTTTCTCTACATACGCTGAGTGATACTTGGACTCCTTAGGGGACTGCCAAGAACGATCTCAAAGGCTTCGTTAATATGACCTCAATTGATGATTTGAATCTTATACGGATCACCACGGATGGAATTAGATGTATGATTCTATATACACAAGGAGTGAACTTGGGCTCCCTTAGTGGACCACTATAGGTAGAATCAAATGGAAATGATGTTATTCCACACCCAGAGTGATTTCTTGATTCCAAAGAGAAATGCATATTACTGTCTTGTGGGGTGCTTGGTTCATGATATGTCGGAGTGATACCTATATTCCAAATACATAATTCCATGGATGATCTTAGGTACTTAATTGATTAATTAATAAAATGTTTTTTATGATGTGTCTTAAAAGAAAACGCAGAATCATTAATTCACTATGAGATTTGTACCTTACTAATGGCCTTATTAGGAACCACTTGAAAAAAACCAATAAATGGATGTTGGGATGAATTTGAAGTCCCATGAATTAGTTATTAATTGATACATGACTTTCTGCTTATTCACAGACTCTTTTTAAAAGTCCAAAGCATGTAAAATAGGACGATAGTCCATGAGAACCCATACCATTGTGTGTTGATTACATTTAGTATGTTATTTACATATTCAATTACTCCCAACAGACTATTATTATTATATATTCACTGGATGGATATAAATAGACACCATTGGTGGTGGCCTACTATGATTTTATATCACACCCTACTCAGTTTTCTTTTAGTACCCATGAATATTTTATGACTGTACATAAGGATAATGTCAAGCACCTTTTTACATGTTTTTTATTACTACTTAAGAGTCGGAGAGAAAAAATTGAGATAAGGCTCTTAATTCTAGGTGGGATAGATTTTTTTTCATTTTGATATTTTGTTAAATGTATTATACTATTGTATGAATACCTATTTTGTATTATTTTTTTATGTAGGACATGATAATCATTGTATATGAGATTACTTCTACAATTTATATATATTACTGTATTTTAAGGTTTATCTACAACTTTATTGATTTATTTCTTCTAATATTGATTTTATGTGTGTTTCTATTCTATTACACTATTATAATAGGGAATAGTGTCCACACAGACAAACCATAGGCCCTAGATACATTCCAACAACCTCTAGCATTTGGGGTGGTCCACTTGAGTCCATGTGGCCAATAGTGTTCAGTGCACCCCTTAGTGGCATTCAAGTATGGGATATAACAACCCAAGACTACAAATATAGAAATTCTGACATAAAAGACCCTAAACTACAATAAAATGATGTTCGTGATAAAATACCCTAAACTACAGGAACAAAAGGTATGAGCTAAAATTACCTAATCAAAAACAGAAATATGTACCATATAAAAGACCTTAAACTACAATTATAATATTTTTGAGCTAATTGACCCTAAACTATTTTAATAAATGCTTCGAGATAAGTGACCATAAACTGCATTGATAGTTTCTCCAATCTAAAAGAACCTAAACTAAAAAAATAATAGGTATGAGCTAAAAGACCATAAAATACAATAATAGAATTTCCTTTATTAAAAGACCAAATACAATTGAAATATTAGGACTGACCAAATATACCCTAAACTACGACAATAGATTTTACGAGGTAAAATACCCTAGTCTATAACAATATAGTGTCTCATCTAAAAGGATGTAAAATTGATTGATATATTGTCCAATCTAAAATTCCATAGACTAAAACACAACAACAATTTAGTTTATGAGAATCTAAATGGTTCAAATCATGAAAATCCAATTATATGTCCTTAAAAATCATGTATTGATCATAATGTCCATTGAATTTTGAAAAAGATAGAGTACCCATCTTTCGTGACATATATTATGCCCAAATTATCTATTTTTTATCATGTAATCTCATGATAGATGGATTTGATATGTCTATAAGTAATCTCATGTTAGTTTACATTCATGAGAATTTACCATGAATATTCTGTTAGAATTTAAACATTCATATTTTGGCATTCATGCTTGATCCACATTTTCCTATAGATATATATCATTGGGGAATCATGAAACATCGAATCAATGAAATAATATGAACATTATGAATTAAATATGACTAAAAAACATAAAAATCTTAGAGGAGTAGTTCTTTAATTTCATGAAATAAGATTTGATATCACAAATTTGGAGCCTCTCCAAAGATTAAATAAAAAATAGAAATTTATTATCAAAATACAAAAAAAATTGATCATATAATCTATCCAAATTTTCAATTGTTTGGTAGGAAGTATCTATGGAGCATTGAAGTGCCTCCCACCATCCTTTTCTACTTCTCCCATAGGAAGGTTTTCTCAAAAAGAGTAGAAAAATCCTATACTCTCTTTTGGGTTATTTCCAATGTGTATGATAATGATGGATTGTTATATCTTTAGTGATATGTGATATCCTAATATCTTCATGTCAATATGTTAAAGATATCCATTTGGGCATGTAACTAATATATGAACTGAAAAAAAAACTGTTTTAATGCCTTTGAATCTTCCTTCATATGTTCAGCTAGGGTAGTTCGATCTTCATGTATATACAACCCTTCGCAATTGTATCCAACTCTTGTTATATAAGGATTGAATGGTTAGTGGTTTCATATAATCTATGGAGGTCAAATATGTTCACCCCAATCATGAAATAATTGACGAAGCCATTCCTCATTGTCATGAAACATTCTCAGATGAGTCTTAGTAATCTGGGTGTGAATCTTCTTCTAGATAATACTACAACATAATTAAGAATCTATGGATTATGAACCATGTACATCCCAAGTGTTAATATTTGATAAAGATAGGGGTAAGTAAGAGAGGAATCACAATATATTCTTCCCTTAAAATGAAGATCATCAGTTTCTTATTCTGAAGGTCTAACTTCATCAACAGGTTTTTCCATGTTAATGGGATATTCATCACTAGGATGATAACTATTACATGAAGACTCACATGAGTCTTGTATCAATTCCATCATTACCAAAAACAAAGGGATCATTGAGGTAAATAGTTTTTCAACATGAAAACCTAGTTTTTTCTACACACAACTCAGGTAGGCTGCTACCCAAGACTAGGTGTAATCGTTAGAATGAAATTAAGGCTCCCTAATAGGTGGGAATATAATCTCATTATTGGTGACCATGAGGTTCAATGTCAGCCAAAACTATTCAATAATCCCAGAATGTTTCTCTCCCCAAACACTAGTCAAGGGAGAAGGGGAAAACCATTAGATGTAACTAAAATGGTGGTAGAATCGATAAGATTTATGCATCACACAAATGATCCCACAATCCATTATGTATTCAATCAACCTACCTAAAGGGGGTTCTTGTTTGACTATTCATGAAAAAACCCACTAAAATGCTTGATAATTGGATCTTTCAGCGGTGGATAAGGGCTGAAATCAAAGTTGTCAGATAATATCACCATATATGTACCTTAATTTGGGCTTAATGGAATGGTATAAACCCTTGATATGTATAATAACTTAGGATGGGATAAGAAAATAGGGATCCATGTGGTATTTTGGTATCAATTGTATTCTAAATTCTCTCATATCCAACTAAATAAAAATAGGAAAGGACAATTAATCCTATAAGGGATGCTTCGCTGCAAGATGTAGCCCAAGATCTGGTAAAGGAAGTCCATAGTTAGTACCACCAAATCAATGGTTTATCCCTCTACCAACGATGCTTCTATCATTAGCGTACTAACCTGAATTTCTAAGTACACATCAATATCGAATAAATGTTACCCATTTTGGAACATCTATATATAACCTACCAGCCTAAGGCTTAGTGATATCTCTGTCTTAAATTGGTATCTCCGTGATTTATAATCTCTACATTCCAAAATTTCATAGTATGAGCCTAATCTATCACAAACATACCAAGATAGATGACGGTGAATGAAAATAGTGGTCTTCTGGGTTCCTCTCTAATAGAAGAAATTTTTTTCGATCTTTACAAGATATGAAAAAGCACATTGTAAAATACTTTATGAACATTTCCTTTACTAGATTGAGCATATTAATAACAAAAATGGATTCTGTGAAATGCCATCCTAGGTATACATAGTGGGATGGAATTTCTTATATATTTTCTCAAGGTTATATATCCTACATAGATGGTATATCTAAATGTGGTTCATTATGGCTTCATTGTGGGAAATATGGAATAAAAATTACTAGGTAAATAGTGGATAACTAGTTCTCAGATAAGATCATAATAATGAGAAATGTAGATCTAGGAAACCCATACCACTTTATAAAGATGAATAGAGTAAAAGTAGTTAGCAATTTCTAAGAATCACTACCGAACCTTGAATATCCCTTCCCATTCGTTAAAAAATATACCACCGAGGAACAAATATCATTTCAAGATCCATCCTTCACCCATGTTTCTCAATGAATAAAAAATTTGATCGAGTTTCTTTGATTGATGGGATGGTGTGTGAAATCACACCCATCTAAACTGAGGGTGAGTTCGTAAGAATATTAGACAACCCCTAAGAGAATGTTATGACAAGTTGAACATCCAATGAACCTATCATCAGAATATAATCAAGGGAATTTGACACCTATAAATATGGATGATTTTAATCTCAATAAGGGATAGAAAATTCATTCAGCTGGCTAAATCCATATACCATAAATCGATGTGACAAAGGATATATATTGATTTTGAATGGGGGATTCATTTTTAAAACCTTATTGAAGGAGTGGAAAATATATTGTGAGTTAGAATTAATATTACAAGAAATATTGGTCCTCTAATTAAATGTGTTTATGAGCTATTCTAATGATGGAATCCATCGGAACAACAGTAAGTGGAATATTTCTGACGTAAGAAAAAAATTTCAAAATAAATGAAAAAATCATGAAGCATCATGCACCTCAAAAAAAATATGGAGAATAAAGATCCTGTGACCTGATATGGGTCTTACATATATCCCCATTAAGGTCTTATTGGATGAATAATCCCATAAAACATCACATAATCACCTGATCCCTCAAGAGATTCACAATCATGTAACCGTGACTTGGTCTCATGATCCACAAAATTGTCAAATTATCATGTGATTGAGCCAGTAGATCCTGTGAAACCTTCAAAGACAACCATGTAGTTTTATGGACACTATTCAAACATTTACTAGACAAAAACACATGATTATTTAAATAATGGGTTTGGAAAATCATGTATTATGAAGATATTCTCATGAAAATGAATCATGGATGAACATCAAGATTAGTTCTATTAAAAATTCATGCGAAAGGGTCTCACAAAAAATGTAGGTATCAATAGAATTTAGTGTTTGGAAACCATAGAATGATCCTCCCTCTATTCTTTTATTTATATGGTCTTCCACAGAATACCATGATTTTCCCATATGACTAAGCACCTCCCAAGACATATATTTCTAATAACTCCAAAGACATGGGAATGCATTTACATTCTTTATAACCGACCCCTTTTACCCATAAACATCACTCATAAGGGGGTAATTTATTAACACTCACAAAAAAAGAATTAGAAAATAAACAAGGGAAGAAAGACCAGGCATATGGATGAATTTTTTTGTACAAATAATTGGAATAAAATGTGTCCAGTACATATAAATCATGTAACTTACCAAAAGATATGTGATTGCATCACATTTAGAAGATCATGAAAGTGGACTTGAACATCACATATCATACTGGAAGATCTCATGGATCCCCATTGAAAATCCATCCATATTCTACTGAATTCATGCAAGGAATTCATTGATCATGTGGTCGCTTCCAGATGATCTCCCCACAATTCATGTGACCTTTCAAGCAACACTTGTCAAAAACCCATCCAATAATACTTTTCAAATAGGGATAAAAAGAACAACAATACATAATCATATTTAGGTCATATATATTCACATGCTAAATCCATATGGTTCAAAATACACCACTGAATCACTTGTAATTTTCCCACCATATCCCATAAGATCTAGTTGTCATGTCACCCTCATCTTGCAATGGGATTCGTACATGACCGAGCAATATTTTCCATTCCCTATAGCTTTAAAAAACTTGAAGGGGTTTCCATGTTAACTATCGTGCATCACCACAAGACCCATTGTTAGTAAAATTAAGTATCATCTATGGGGAGATTTATTTTCTTCCAAAAAACTCATAAATACTCAAAGGAACATAATAAATTATGAAATAATAAAGGGAAATACATAGGGGAATGGAATGATATTCTTATGAGGGTCAAATATGCATATCTTATGTGATTCTATTTATACACCCAAAGAGATCACCATTGATCATGTCATCCCACCCCCCCCCCCTCTAACATACCATATTGGTCTCACAAAGGCCCCCTAGTAATCCCCCTATTCATTAAGAAGTTCACAATCAAAGAATATAAGATCTCATGAATTTCATTCAATAGGTGTGTCGATCTCATTATTGTCCCATGGAATTTCTACATGATTTTGAAACACACCTTTGATTCTCCAATATCCACTACATGGAGAGTTTATTGGATGATCTTTTTGTCGATAAAAAACAATTGAAACTTGTAGTGGGAATTCTTGAACTACATGACATCAAATCCCTCCACTTATTACAACTTTAATATGTGATATGAAAGCCACGAAAGGTGATTCATATCTTAGTTGGAGAGGCCTAAAAATCTCCCCCACCCCCTTCAACACAATAAATGAATCCTTGTATCCACACACTAGTGCATACATTCATCAAAGAAGACTTCTTGGAGTGATGATTAAAATGATCACAATGTCTTCCGCAAGGTAAGAATATTGGAAATAACCTAGAGGATCATGTGGCTTGTGTAAGAACATCGTGTGGACACTCATAGATCATGGGATGGACTTTTTAAATCTCATCTGAATTATACGAAGGAAAACAAAAATATCTTCTCAATCACAAAAGACATTAAAAATATAACACCAGTCAAATATAATTCACATCAATAATAAAGAAATAAAAAAAAGATAAAATAATGGAGACTTATGTGAAGAACACATTTGATGATACTCATTCACATCACATTAATCAGAAAGATCATGAAATATCATTTGGAAAAGACACTGATTTCATGTGACATTAACACAATTTACCATTTAGATCACATGATGTTTGCCAGAAACTCCAATAAAGTCACATTATGGCATCTAGACATGCCACATGAGTATCATAAATCCCTTCTAACTCACCATCCAAATCATGTGAGGTCCTCTAGACATGTCACGCATGACATTTTGTGAAACTAGTGGGTGTCATATGGATCTATTGAAGCCCTATAGTCTTCTCTTCTAGATCTCACCACACCCATTAAGCATGTCTTCTTGGTTATGTGATGACACTTGGAAATTACAACACATATCATGTGATGTCCTCTAGACAAATTAGCTAAGATCATGTGGCATCCTTCTAACTTGTAAACATGGTTTATCAAACATCCTTCAAGAATTCAAACCAAATAATCTAACACCATCTAAAATGTCAACTGATACCATGTGATAACCTCCATGATAATTCATCCAAGTCTTTAGATATTCTCGAGACAAGTCATCTTTGATCATGTGATGGACTTCTAATGTTCCCTTTATATTATGAAATGTCTCTCAGCCAAATCAACTATGGCATGTGATTATCTTTTGAATTCTTTTTTATACAACCAGACATGTCAATATATCCCTTTACATTTCAAGAAGACAACCATGGAACATTCGAAATAAAATCTACCAAGTCAAGTAGAAAACCATACGAAGTCAACAATAAGTTCTCAGACAAGATAAACTTGTCCATCCTCTATATATGGGAATACTCAGTATGTAATTCCCTAATAAATGGAATTATATGAATTTATCTATATTATAGAAACCTCAGTATATATTCCCCTATGAATGGAATAATATGACTTCCTCTATATCATGGAAACCTCAGAGTGTAAGCCCCAATCAATTTCCTGATATGACTACCTCTATATTATATAAGACTATATGTGTAATCCCCAATATAATATGATGAATCTGATTACTTCCATTACCATGACACATAAGATACCTTCCTAAGGCTGTAGCTCAATATTTAACATCTAAATGGATGTCCCAGAACAAAATCCACACATCTACAAGTATTGAGACTTGTCACCTGATATCCCTAGTTTCTCACACCAGCATAGCTTGCATGGACCTATAATGTTAAAATGATTAAATAACTCATATTGGTAATCTATAATACATAGTTAAACATCACCATATAAGCCTTGATCAAATTTAACTATGAATATACTGATTATGAAAAAAACTAGGATACCTAGGATGCCTTCAAAAAGGCCTAAAATCATTAGGGAATCCACCTCAGTATAATTCTTGTTATGTATCAAACACTTCAACCATCAAGACCCAATCATTCCTATGGTATGACCATCATTCCTCATCCACTAAAGGATTGAGAATTCAATTGAATAATTATTAATATAATTCTATCCATAACGTAAATAGTAGGATAACTTCATAAGGCCTGACCTCCATAATAAACATCCAAAGGGACTTCCGAAAACGTAAGACAAACATCTATATACAGTGAGACTTATTACATTATATCCCTTTATTCCTACCATGATCATGTATAATTGGGCATAGAGATTTTTAATATTCAAATCATTTTCATAATGAATCCCCACCATATAGAAAAAACTCTTGTGTGTAAGTCCAAATCAATAGAATAATATAATCTATCCCCCATATTAGGGAAGCCTCAATATGTAATCCCCAATCAAAATAAACTATAATGACTCTAATTCATACTATAACCATGATACATATAAAACCTTATTAAAGTATGATCCCAAATATCTAGTTCATATTTTCCCCTGTATATGTTCATTCCATGTTACATTGAAATTACAAGGGTTTAATAACATACATGGGATTTGATTATAATTATAAAAATAGGATATGTTGGTTGTATCACAATGGATCAATCGTATTATAAAAATAAAAAATAGCTCCTTGGATAAAAAACATCGTTTTTTTTATATAGCTTAAAGATAAAAACAGTGACCCATAAATAGGAAATGGATGAAGAACATTAGATACATAGAGGTGGATTAAGAAATAAGATCCCCCTTTTTCAATATAATTGGATTTAACCTGTAACCATATTGTTTTTGTAACCATTCCAATATTAGGATTAGGAATATATTATTGAAAATATATTAAATATATAAGATAGTCCCAGATTAGGAAAAAATTCCCCCCAAATGGGTATGATGATTCTAACCTCCGGTCCTCTAAACAAATGATATTTTCTAAGCGTTGTTGAGTTTGAAACCCCAATTGATAGCCTTGATTTAGAAAGCTATTATGTTCCCATTTATGGATGAGGGAACTGTTGCGAGTATCTATGAATGATAAACATGAATATAAAATCCAACATGAATTATTTTACAAGACATTGAGCCACCCATAATCAAATAGTAGGGTTAATCCATCTACTTGTTTCTGAGAACGAAAAAAGTGAGAAACCTAATGTGATTTTATTTAACAATGGATTCTTATTCAAAAGATAAAAAGAATAGAAAAAAAAGTTCTCTAAAACCATTTTTTCATGTAATGTGGTTTTAACCTTTCCACTTTTTGATGAAATATAAATAAAAATAATAATCATGGGTTGAAACCAATTTAAACAGTCTTTATTGAATTCCACATCATAAAAATTGGATATTAAATTTCCATTTGGAATGGTGAAATGATAAATTTTAATGTTATCTTAAATAAAACATATTTGGGTTTTAAAATATAATATTAGATCCATAAATGGAAGGAACATAGGGGAAATGTTGGAAAACCTTTAATAAATATGATTAGAATTATTGTTAAAAATAATATAAATTTTGATAATAAAATTTAATAAATATAAAATATCTGAATTGAAAGTTAATTTTACACTATAGTGGACGAAAAATAATAAAGAAATAAAATCATAGGGTATAGAAACCTATTCCTGGAAGAAATACGTTCAGGAATAATTCTTATAACTCAATAAAAATAGTTGATTTAATAAAAAACCATTACAGCATTGGTCTCTTTTGAAACTAGACATTTAAAAAAGAACATGATATGGATCAAAATACCCTATGATTAAAATGAATATGATAAAATGATTTCATTATAAATTATTCATGAAATATTGAATATATGATGTTGTATAATAGGAAATATGCCTCCTGAAATCAAATTTGATGCAAAGGACCCATTAGATTAAATTTAACTTAGTAAAATGTTCTCTCTCCTCCTGTAAAATATATATAACTTTATTAATATAATATTTAATAACAGTTCCAATTTTTATATATTTATATTATTCAATAAGAATCACTTATAAATTTTTTAAAAAAATATATCATTTAATTATTACTTATTTTTCATATTGAATTTTATTAATTTTTAATGTTCTTTAAAAGTTTTAAAATATTTTAAAAAATTAACATTCATTGATATTAATATTATCATTCAAATATATTTTATGGTAATTTATTGGAAAATTTTCATAGATTTAAAATATTCTTATTTCATTCATTGAGAGTTTATGTTATGTTATATTAAAATTCAATTAGAAAAAATCTTACTTTGAAATTTTTTTAAAATAAATGGTCATGTATTAATAATGTTTTGAATAGTAATAATATAATTAAAGAACCATAGAAAACATTATTTTCTTATTAGAATTTAATAACACCGTTAGTTAATTTTATATAGTCATCAATGATAATTTTTTATAGCATCGTTTATATATGTTGTGAAATCAATACAAATGACTACATGATATAATTTGACGTGTGATAATTGTTAATAAAATTTTAAACATGAAATAATAGAACTGTAATAATTAAAATATTATTATATTTATTTTTTTTATTATTAATAATCATATTATATAATAATTTTATTTTTAATGAAAATCATTATGAAAATTAAATACATTATTGAGTGGTGGCAGTAACCTGGACATATGTGTGATAAAAATTATCTTTCTTTTCTGAGTATACATGTAAGAATAAGTAATGGACTTTAAATTAATTTACTTACAATTCAAAATAGTACTGATTATTAATTCATTATATTAGATTGTATTTTGTTGGTTGTAAAAATAATGTGGAAGAAATTATAATGAGAATTTAGAAAAATATATATAAGATAATGATATTCTCCTATAATCCTCCATTATTTTAAACGGATTTGGGAATTATTAATATTCTTGGTGATCCTAAAAGTTAGAGATATTTTAGGGAGTTACTTTTAGAGTATCTAAAATAAATTCAAATGAATTTGTATGTCATGAAGTGTTGTGATGGTTTTCCATTTAAAATTGATAAAATGGGTAGTTTTGGAGTCCCATTACAATTCAACAATATAATGATAATATTTAGGGTAATATTATTTCAAAGGTTGGTAATAATGAAAAATAAATATGAAATATCTATAATCCTCTCAGTCATACATTTTGGAGACAATTTTTCTTTCTTTTTTACTTCCCACGCAGTTTTCATCTTTTCAATAATTATATTTAAATTTGTTAAATAAATAATAATATTAATAATTAATTTGAATAAAATAATTAAATTTGAAATTATTTCATAATGTAAAATTTATGATATGTTAAATAGAATTCAGTTATAAATAAAATTTTATAGGTTTTATAATGTATTAGTTCAAAATAATTATATATCGTAGAATGTTTTTAAGAAATGTGTGTTTTAATGATTATAATTTATTAAATAGGTAAAATTTTCGAAGTTATTTATTCTCATTACATAAATATTTTTCAAGAAAATAAATGATTTTTTATCTCCAAGGTAAGAATAAATTGACTTTTAAAAATATATTATTTTATTAAAAGGAAACATGGAAAACTATTTATTTTTATGAAATATTAATTATATCCATAAAATTAAAGTCATTAGTTTTATAAATATAAAATATAATATTTAATTAGAATATATTACTCCTTAAAAACATTTTGGATCATGGGATGTTTTTAATGTGTTTTAAATTTATTCTTTCATCTTGATGTATTCATGAATTCAATTTTTTTTGTAAAGTTTGTATTTGACAATATTCAACTAGATATCAATAATTTTTGAAAAACAAAAAATTCATTGAATGATGTTTTATTATGATAAATTATAAAAATAATTATATATTATAAAATTAAAACACTACAATTTATAAATTATGTTTTTAAATTAAAATATATTTTGTAATGAAAAATATCTCTCATTCAAAAATGAGGATTGTAATCATTATGTTCTTGTATTTTAACATCTCGGTTTATAATATAAATAATTTACTCTTTTAAAAAATATCTAATAATTTTATTAAACAAAAACTATTTACAATTTAAAAAAATGTTATTTGAGAAAGAAATTACTTTAATATTAAACCATTATAAATATTTATTCTTTAAATGGAATAATTTTTATGTGATTGGTTTCTTTTAGTTAACTAGATGTTTTATTACAATAATAATTTTCATATTAATATTAGCATAATAATTCTTGTATCAGTTAATTTGGTGTTATTTTTGAAAAAATATATCATATATAATATTAATTTAGAGAATAAATTATATTCCAAAATCTTAGGGTGTTACATTCTCCCCTTTAACTAAATTGTTTCTATGGAATTTTATTTAACACCTAATAATATAAATAGATTAGGTTATTTAAAATATATACATGAATCAAGATGAGAGTTTTAATTTGACATAAATATAACTATCATAGATACAATGAAGAAACCTTTTTCAAAAATATCCTTCTTTAGAAGTTTTAGAATATATTCCATTCAATGGTTTATTTTCATGATCTAATTCCCATGAAAATAATAAATCTAAAATTATTTTCATACTATCAAATGAAAGTTTAATATAAATCTTATGAATAATAAAATTCTACGAAAATATTTCTTCTAAAATGAACCCATCATTTAAAACTATGATACTTTCATTTCAACTTTGAAATCATTGGATCGGCCTATATCACTTTTAGTTTCAAATAGGATGTCTATTATCATATATTATTTGGATCTCTATCATATTATAAATATGTGAATAAATACAGCATATTATTTTGTCAATTGAATTGGTTTAATAAAATCATATGCCTCATGGCATTTAGTAAGGTGTTTTATTAGGAATACTCATTGTGTACCGAGTGATAATCAAGTTGATACTCACCCATCCTTTTTCAGGGTGACTACCACTTATTTAATATGTTTCATAGCCATATTAACATTTAAATATCCAATAAGGGAAGTAATCCCTTTTAATCCACATACTCAATTATTTACAAAAGTTTTATCATGTTATACAATACATAGACTCATCAATTAGACATATCCCTATGGTTTTCCATAAAGCTATATTATTCTAATATCTAAAATAACAAAAATAAAAAAACTAAACCATTCTCATATACCTACTAATATTCTTCCAAAATGTTGGTATCTCATAATTAAAAGACTTAAGATAGATATTTCATTACAATACCTTCCCATGATCTCTTACGTATGATGTTTAGGATAATTTGGAAAAATATTATTTAATAGTTCTATTTTCTTTTTTGACTAATGGATATTTATAATACCATATATGATACTTCATAATAAATAATAAGTATTACACATTTCCCATAATGTTTTCATAAATGATATTTCTGCTAGAAAATGGGGTTTCCCCTATGTCTTTATACCAATAGTTTTTGTGAACTATTGGTACAATGTTCTCAGATCTATCCAATACCAACGGTTCATTCAAACCATTGGTAGAGGTTGGGCTATACCAATGGTTTTTTAGAAATAGTTGGTATTGGTTGGGCCATACTAATGGTTTTTAATAACTACCAGTGTATATTTTTCTTATATCTATTAGTAACCCCCCCCCCCATTAACCCTCGACCCCTAAATTTATCTCACCCAAGCGAGTGGAAACATCCTAATCTGACATTATCCCTTTATTTAGGGTTTTTATAATTAATATCTAGTCCAAAATTGTATTATGGGGTTCAAATTTTTTCATATATTCTTCTTACTACAATTTTAATTTTCATCTTTGTCATCATGTGATCGATCATAGACATTCATCTTCCTATACATGTAAAATGCAGGTTTAGTGATTTTAAATTCTTCATTTTAATTCTAGAAATTTATAGTTTTCCTTAATAACATGAAGTAAATAGATTCATGATGAATCATGCATGTCCAAGAACATTTCAAGTCAGGATTTATATTCTTTTCACAAAGCTCCAGCCAACATTAAAATAAAATGAAAATCTCTGTGAATTTATTAAATGAATTTAATAACTATTGTCCATGAGATCAATGTTAAAATTTGAATAGTTAATTTGAGAGGGTGAATTCCATACCAAGAAGAAATTTTTCTTATATATAATGGTTTTGGGTTTCATGTGTATTGATTGAATTGAAAAAATGAGCCCAGAGTGGGGTTTTTTTTATAGAGAGGCTCTAAAATTTATTCTATCACGGGTTATATATATTTCATTTACATTTTATTTCATCACCCCATCATTGATATCATAAAAGGGTGGTCATTATTTCTTCCTAACATTTTATTAATGAGGGATTTTACTATTTTGTATTTCTATTTTTATTTATTTCATGTTGGGTTTCTCATTCAATTCTCTTCTCTCCCAATCTATCTTATTTTTCATTAAATGAAAATTCTATTTTTTATAGTATTACTCTAAAATGTAGTAACTAAAACACTACATTAATTATAACCATTGATAATGATATTCAATACATTTAAAATGGTTTTTCATTTTCATTCTCACAAAAACCCTATTTTATGACCATTAAATAGAGTAATTTATAATAGAGTGAGTGAAATTACTCTAATTGGGGGTGGGTGTAACTTAAGAATAATTTCAATGAATGTAAAAATTCATTAATGCATATAAAATAACAAGTTAAAAAACATTATAATTACATGTCTTCTACAAGTCTTTTATTTTCTTCTATCATTCTTGAAAATCATTATCAATATTTAGTCATCCAAATTTCAAGCAGTTGTTTCTTTCTAGAATTTCATTTTTTTTTGTAATTTTTGAATTTGGTATTATATATCATTTTATTTATTGTGGTATCCTTATAAAGTCATGATATTTTACTACCGAATTGGATATTTAGTGATTTGGTGTTTTTTAGTTTTATATTCTATGTTTATTGATCCCCTCAGGAATTACTAACCTTCATTAGGTTGGTTAGAACCCAAGATGTTTGGAAGCTCTATCATTTTCAATGATTGTTAAGGTTCACCATTTAGTAGATATATTAAGTTAGGGGAACCTAAATTGTAGAATAAACCTACTTTAATTGTAACTAAAATCAAATGAATGAAATCCTTTGCGTGTTTCTAATGTGTCTTGTTTGGAAATTCGGATACATCTTGTTTAATAAATCCAAAGTCAAGTAATTGTTGTGGTTTAATAGGATGCCTAAAAAATAAATAATATAGTATATTATCCTAAGAAAAAAATTGTTCCGTGTTCTAGACCATAAAGTTTAATTACTATATATTATATGGTATTTCTTCCTCTCAAATATTCTTTATATCGATCATTTTCCTTTCTTGATTATAGTTTTTGTCTCTGTAATATAATTTGGGGTTTTTCACATATTTTGACCTTTTGGAACATAACAATTAGTGTTAAACAAATTATAATTGTGCCTTTGAATGGATAATGTTTACTAATTCCTAATATTTAAAACAGTGGGTAGAAAATTGTAGTTTCTCAAAATTATTCAAATTATACACCATGATAGTGATTTCTTAACTTTTAGGGATACCCAACTTGGTTCTTTATTCGTAGGCATCACTTGAAGCATATGTTATTTCTTATATTATTTATTTCTCTAGATCATGCTATTCTTTGATTACATTCATATTAAAATATATTGTAATGAATTTGGTTGTTATAGTTTACATTTTCAATTTGAATACAATGTTTTTCCAAAAAATTGAATCTATAGAAGCTGGATTTATCATACCAATCGAATTTCAACTGAGTTTCAAAAAAACATGGATATTTTTTATGATTTTCAATTTAAAAATTATTAAAATGGAGGTCGTATAAAATTTCCAAGTTATAATTGTGTTGGAATACCATTGTTAAGTTTTAATGAAGTTATCTACTATATAAAAAAAGTTGTATTTCCAAAAAACAATTATGTATATTATTACAATTTAGATAAAATAAAATATTCTACTAGTCATGGACTGAAAGAAATATGTGGTATTGATAATTTATTTTTTGATAGTTTTCCATTTTTAAATATTTATGAGAGAGATTTTATGCTAATGAAAGAATAAAATTATGTCAGTACACATGAAGAAATCAATTAAGATTATGATGTTGAGAGAGTGAAAAACATAATGGAAGATATCAGAACTCTGGTATGTCATCAATGTAATTAAATGAAAAAAATTTAGAATTATTATTGAAATTATATTATATAAAACCAACAATTGAATTTATAATACATAGGTTGACTATATTATGACCTTTTGTAAGGAATTTATTCATAATGATTCATATATTCACACAAATCATTATATATCATGGGTGTTAATTAAGAAACTTGGATTATTTACAAATAAGATTCATTCTTTTCTAAAATATCGTTGTTTATTTTGGGATGAAACAAAATAACATAATTATTGTAATCGAAATAGTACAAATATATTGAATGAAAATGTAGATTCATGAAAATATCAGGTTCCATATTATGTCATGTGGCACTTTACATTGATTCACAAGATTTAAAGTATATTCAAGACTGTTGATATATCTAAACAATATTTTATTTCATGATGCTGAGAGAATTAAAGATAAAAATGATTTGGTTAATCATTTAGTTATATAATAATGGTTGACATTTTATGCACAACTTCCTAATTTTTTTCCTAAGTTGTGCAATGTAATCTTCAGTCTATCCTAGAATGGTTTTAATTTGTTTGGTTAGATGCTTGCTACTAACAACATATGGAATGTTTTTATTCATGTTTATAATATTCCTCCATAGATGTGTATGAATAGACCTATCACTTTCATGAGTATACATTTATTTATACGTTTCCATCGTAGCAATGTTATAGATGACTACTTGAGACCTTTAAAAAAAGAGTTTAAGATAATTTGGGATATTGGTGTGATCACATTTGATGAATCTTAAAAAATATATTTCTTAAGTGTGATTCCCTTCTATAGACTACAAATTATTTCCCTATTTTTCCAATTTTTTTGGTTGGATAACGAAGGGATAACTATCATTTCCTATTAGTAGGAATAAAACATGATCAAGAATACTTAAATGTCATCATAAATTCAGTTTTGTGGGGATTATCTAATTAATTCTAACAAATAATCAATACATAAAGAATCATTGGAGGTTTAATAATATTTTTAACACTGAACATCCAGTTTAACCTATTTCAATAAATTATCTTCTTACTAAATTGAAATATTTTAGTTCTTCAATAAGGAAATGTTATATGAAATTCAAAAAAAAAATAAGGATGTCGACACTAAGCTAGATTTCAATTGGAAAAAGAAAAGTAACTTTTTTGAGTTTCTATATTGATCAAAAAAAAATCATGTCATTACTTTGAAATATTTTACACTGAGACAATTATATGTGAAGTTATGCTTCAATTTTTATAAATAAAAATATAAAGAAAAATGATGGCATACATTCTAAGAGAGACATGTTGGATTGGCGTATTCGACTAGAACCGCAACCTGTGTGTATCAGTGAAAACAAATAGAAACTTCCTTATACTTATTATGTGAGAAAACCTCTTGAGAAAAATACTTTTATGGAATTATTGAATAAAATCAATGTTCCTGATGGCTATTATAGAAATGTTTCTAAATAAGTAAACATAAGGGAGTTGAAACTAAAATCCATAAAAACACATATATATCAGATCCTCCTTTGCGAATTTATTCTGATTGTAATATTTCATTTACTATCCATCAATCTAATGGTGATGGGCATTATCTTGTGAAATTTTTATAGATCCCTCTATGTGAAAAGGTTATCCAAGTCAATCTAGATAAAATTTCAACATGAGGTACCATTAATCTGTGTGGCATGGAGAGAATATTTCCTCCATCATTTTCCACTTGCAATATTCGTTTAACAGTTCATCTTCCAAATAAAACACTTATTGGGGGTACCATTGATTTTTTGTGGTTGTGTCCTATTGAAAGAAATATTTTACCATTTAAAATTTATGTTAGATATAAGAAACATTCTGATGGTTACAAAGTGAAAGATTATCTATCTCAACAAATCTATTATTTTTTTTTCATGTATTTTTCTGATGTGACCACAAGACGTAACTGGACAATGAAAAATTATTATATTAAGAATGGGTAAATTTTTTCCTCATTTTTATCTCTTCCACAAAAGGAAGAGTACATGGGTCATATACATTGGCTGCATTAAACCATGAGGGGAGTGATTTGGCATATCACATCATCTTGTTTGACTGTGTTTTTTAGAGAATATATCATGTAATTAAATTTAATATTTATATGTTATCTCATACTATTTAATTTGGTATATAAATAAAAATATTATAATCATTTTAGTTGGTAACATAAAAATTCGACCATTTTCTTTGCAATGGAGATATGATATGAATAGAAAAGAGTTTATTACATGGTTGAATTCAAAGGTATGACCATTAAATTAATTAAAATAAAATATATACATTCATTTAATTTTATTAATCATATGTTTTTTATGTATTTATTTTACTAGTTGACTTCGTATCTCAAGAATTATGAGTGTTGGACTTTATTCCCGATAATTTGGTTCATGAATGAAAATCCTAAAAAATTAATGGTTATAAATTTTTTAAAACTAGACGAGCTATGAAAATGAGAATAAAACATGACAAAATTATATAAACTAAAATAACTGACTATTATAATAGTGCATCAGATAGTAAGCCTCAATATGAAAAAGTTTCTTATTATGGACATGTTGAGAAAACATTGTTATTATATTATGACTCTAATTTTAGATTCTATATGATTAAATGTAAATGGTTTGATCAAAGTTTACAAAATTGTACATTTACTGATGACTATGGATTAAGAGTTATTGACATTACTCACTTCCTGTCAATCGATGAACCATATATTTTTGAATTATCAGAAAAATAAGTGTTTTATGTTAAATATCTTCTGAGTATGGATTAAATTTTTATTATTGATGTAATCTAAAGACATATTTTCATGATGGTGGGGATGACATTGACACCATTGATTCCACCATGGGTTTTGGGGAAAATATTATAATTGAAAACTTGAATTGTAAAATTTTGAAAATTGATGTTGAACCTACATAAATGGTTTGTAATTTATCGAAGCAACCATATATGTTCACATTTTATTAAGTTTTTCTTTCTGTGGGTTTTTCAGGTTCATAATACTATAATTACAATAATTTAGTTTTAGTTTGGAATGATAGGATTATATTTTATTATATTTTTTTCTTTAATTATATTTATTTAATTCAAAAAAAAAACTGGGTGTAAAACTAGATTTTAAAAACAAATAACATGGCATTAAATTATAGTTTTTAAATCAATATATGATATTTTTTATGATTTCCATGATTTCAAAATTGTTATTAAAATGTATATTTTATTATTATATATATTATGAATGATATTGATAAAATTATAATGAATTTATTATTTTATAGTTATCAATGAATGCGTGAACTAGGGGATCCTCCTTTGGTTTCCATATTGAATTTAAAAATTATAATATTTTCCTTATTCAATAAATGTATTGTCATGTTATAATTATATATCATTTTTTTGGGACCTTCATCACAAATATAGTTAGATTCTACTCAGTATACTTATATGGGTATTTGAGGGGGTGCTCCTAGAGTTACACAAAGCGACCATTATACCTGTTCACCCACTAACCTGCTAGTGCACATCCCATCTACCACACCTATTTGTCTTCCACGTGATACTCTAGGGTTGTTCCCACCCATTCCACCATCATCATATTCTTTAGGATCTACTTATCATATCATTTCTATCCAACCTCCAGGGATATTCCCACCTATACCGTATCCATATCTTATGATGTATCCCCATCCCTTATTTTTTCAATCCTACCATGTTTGAGTCACCTCTATTTCCTAATATAAATCTAGGATCTACTGATTTTGTTTCATCAGCTTCAACTGCACTGCAAGTAGATGACCCCATGTATGCATTGGAATATGCACATCATTTATAGGCTACTGATCTTGGTATCCCATAGTTACAATAGTTCCAAATGATAAGCATGGATCATGTTTTCTAGAAGTGTACCAAATTATATGACATCATTTATTTCAAATTTTTATATGAATTAATTCTAATTTTTTCCTTTTATCTTATTTATTGGGATCTTATAATAGGTGTTGTGGGTGAAGATATATATTTTAATACTATATTCAACAAACAAAAAATAATAGTATATTAAAATTAAGAAAATCAAGTGATAGGTCAAAATTTTATAAAACGTAGATGTTTTATGGAATCTTTATCCAAGTATACTGATATAAATCTGATGAAACCCCTCCCATGGTGGAATATCGATAATAAGATCTTGGGTAAAGTATGGGTAGAGATATGGGTAAAAAAATTTATTAAATTGATAACTATATAAGATTTTTATTTATCAGAATTAACATGTTCATTGAATTATAGGTATAAATTTCCCAATGGTAAAGCTGTAATGGTCTCACGGTTGATAGATCATGGGGAGTTGTGTCCATTATTTAACGAGCTATATATTTGGTTGGAAGAGTAGATTTTTTTCTAATTTAGAAGAAATAGTAATATTTAATAACTAGCTAATAAAATAATATTACTAAATGATCATATTTTGGAAGAGTAATTAGTTTATGGTATTATTAATCATTAATGGTTTATATAAAATATTCAATTCTTATGAATTTAATTGCATTTTTTTAGGATGCATCGGAAAACTGGAAACAAAAAAGATTCTATGATGTATTTTCACACTTTTGGGAATTCTATAAAGCCATAGGACGAGAGGTTCCCAAGATAATAATATTAATAGAAATAATATCTATATTTGTATTATTATATAAGACTAATGGATTTATTTAATGAAGTTAAAATGGGGGTTTCTCTCTATTAGACAGGTTTCAAAATTTTCCTTATTAAGAGTGAAATAAAAAAAAATTATATATTTTAGAAAATTTTGGATAATAATACCAATGATTGGGATCCTTATTTCAAAACATATAGTAGTTCAACCAATGACCTATAAATTTTTTTTAATCTTTTTAATTATTTTTTCAAATATTTTTTTTATACTAGAAGCTTCTTAATAAGATATTTTCTCAATAAAAATTTGGGCATATATTTATAAATTATTTAATACATTAATGATATAATTGGACCAAACATGTATATTCTTTTTCCCATTCATCTTAACTCAAATTGAGTCTCTCATGTCCATTATAGTCAAATTCATGTATTTTAATTTCATTTTGTAAGCCATAAACTGATTTTTATAAAGAGTTTTCATGTGATCTATACAATCTTCTTATATGTAATTTCCCATATTACAGTCAAATCAACCTAACATTTTTTGAGCAGAACCAAACCAACTTAAAGTGATCATTTCATTTTATTTAGATTTTAAAGAAGTATAAAAACATATATAGTCAAAAAAAGGATTTAATCTTAAATAAAACAGTCTCAAAATAATCCAAAAACAAACATACATAGTCCTAATATTGAAGTCTGATAGTTCCATATTATTATAAAACAATAGATATAACCCATTTACTTTTAATTTAATTCATATATTAATGTTTTCTTATAATTATTCACTTTAATATAAGGATGAAAATGGACCATTAATATAGAATTTATAGATTGAAGGAATTCCTCATTCTCCTAGTTATGCTAACATTAGGGGACAAACCATTCTGAAACTTCCATTGAAATATAGAAATGTAAGCATGAATGATTTCAATTTAATATCTTAATTATATGCCAAAATAATATTTCTATAATTAAAAACATTCTTTGATTAATGTATCATTCCTCTAGGGATATATTTTTATCTTCTTAGTTCAAAAAAATTATTGAACAAATTACCTAACACCAAATTGACCAATTAACATAACCCTAGTTGAAGAAAATACCCGATCAAATAATGAACTAGACAACCAAAAACAATCAAAAATAAATAACCAAACCCAAAATGGACTAATTAACCTTACCCAAAAAAATAAAATATTTATCAAATAACCATATCCAAAAAAAACTAATAATTAAACAACCTTATTCTACTAAATGACATAACACAGATAAACATAACCAAAAAAATAAACCAAATGACCTAACCCCAAATAAACCAAATGACCTAACGTAAAAAAAATATAACCTAATAATTAACAAAATAACCCAACATTAAAATACATATTTAAAAAATGATCAAAATGACATAACCCAAAGTAAACCAAATAACCTAAACACAAGTAAACCAATTGATCTAACCAAAAAAAAATTAAACAAACAACCAAATGAACTAACCAAAAATTTCATAAACCTGAAATAAAACAAATGACATAACAACAAAAACCAAATAACCCAACTCAGAGAAGGCATAACCCAAAGATGAACCAAATTGATGAACCTAAAATGACCTAAAACAATGTTAACCAAATAACATTTCACAAAATAAAAAAATTTATATTACTCAAAAATAAAAAAACCCAAAAATTAACAATATGGATTAACCCAAATAAACAAAAATGACCTCACATAAAATGAACTAAATGCCCTATACAAATGACCAAATAGAAAAATATGCAAAAATATCTAACCAAAAAATGGAATAAATAATTAATAAAAGAGTCACCCTCACCCAAAATGAAATAAATGAAAAATAAATTATAAAAAATACTCAATGTAATTGGTCAAATTTCCAAATGACCAAATTAATTGGTAATATAACCGAAAAATGATCTTAATTTCTGAATGATCAAAATAATCAATTAAGAAAATAATAAATTAACAGAACAAAAATTAAATTGGATTGAAATGAACATACCAAAGGATCCATATCATATCGATGTAAAATATTCTAATTTGTATATAATTATTATGATACGTTTTGGGAAAATACCGTAAGGTAACATTGTATTTTTTGGGTTGATTATATCTTTTTAAAAACAAGGATGTTGTGGTCAATTGTAGAGTTCTTGAGTAATTTTTTACTTTTTATGTTGATAAAGATCCTAGAAAAAGTAATTCATGCTCTGTTGGTGGTACAAATAATGTTTTATACAAGGTGATTATATTTCCTAGTATTTTACAAATTTTTGGGTCCATAATCTAGAGAATGGAAAAAATAATTTTTGCAAAGGAATTATTTTTGTGTAAAATTAAATCATTTAATTCATGGGACATAGTTATTCGTAATGAATTGTGAAAGTATATATTTGAGGCCATAACATAAAAATAAGAAAAATGAATGTATTATATGCAAGTTCTGAATGTGTGTGAAAGGCGGTTTTTTCTAACCAAATTAGTGCATCAAATGAAGGAACCAATGGTTTTTTCATTCCAAATATGACGTCAAAGTGAGAATTTATGCACTCATGTAAATGTTTTTCACACTGTGGAATGTGCTTAAGGATACCTCTCATAGGGTATGTCGATTCTATAAATAGGGGCTACCCCCCCCCCCCATTTATTAGCTCAAAACATAGATAATATCGATACTTTAAATCACATAAGATTTTCATGAATAGTATATGTGTTGAGCACAAAGGAACTATGTGAATAAACAAATAAAAATATATTTTTTTTCATACATAATAGAACTTCTGTCTGAATGGACAAGGAACGTGTTCAAAAAGTGTAATATTTTTGCATTACAGTTGGTTTTGTAATAATTTAAAAAACATGTAAGAGTTTGGAGTTCTGTGGCTAAACATAAATGTTTCACACTATGTAGTAAATTTATACATGATATATAAAAATTATGTGATAATTTTGGTGATTGAAAACCAAGTATAAATGTTTCACACAAGTTGGTAGAGTTTCACACAATCCATAAAATGGTTTTGTGAAAGTAAAAGTTGAGGATATATATTCTATTTCACTATAAATATGTGGTAAAGTGGTATTCATCAAGTATATGAAATTATAAATTCAACATAGCATCTATCAGTAGTTGAATTTTTGTTCATTATTTCTAATTAAGGGACCTACATGTCTATAAAGTGTTCCTAATAACTTTCCAGAATAGTGTTAAAATAAAGAGGATGAAGGAGAATCTTTCAACTACTAGTGATCCATAGAAGTAAAGGTTGATGGAGTGACCATTGGGATGCAGTTATCTATCACTTAAAATTTTAAAATAAGTTATCCTAGGAAAATAAGTGATCTATTCTAAACATTGAATTGGTGGTGAGCCGAAGTGAATTTGGTACATCATATAATTTTCATTATATTCTCCTAGGACATGGCCTAGTGAGGTTAATCTATGTAAAAGTTTTGTTCCTTTTGTATTCTATCATTTTTGTACATAAATTATTACAATAAATGGATATAATATTGTTTGGTTTAATAATTATAAAATATCTAAAGCGGATGCTTTTTTAATTTGTCACACCATGATCCCCCCCACATAGAGTATTTAACATAATTAGTGTAACAATATTCCTCTAGTAATTTTTTTTATTTAAATGTATGTTTACATTCTTCTTCAGTTTCTAGATTTTTCAATAGATAAAATTTTATTTTATTATAACATCCCTTTAACTGATATATAGCATAAATTATATTCATTAAAATGATCTTCTATCAATATTATTAAAATAACATTGATTCCAATTTTCAGTAAGAGACATTAGGCCTTAAAGGATGTTTTCCTCAAGAAACATTATTTTTCTTGCAATGAATGAAAAATGATGGATGTTCTATAAATTCATTGAAACAAGAAAAGATAGTATGTATTTTATTGACATTTAAAATATTGAAACATATTTAATAATTAAATTTTTTTATATTTTCAATAGTGTTCATGAGAGGACTCAATGAGAAATAATATGATAACTTCTTGATAAATGAACATTTGAGATAGTTATTATGTGAGGAGAACCATGGAATATTTTGATGTCACCCGAATAAAAAGATCATCCCCACTAGGTTTTTACACTCATCAAGGACATCTCAAATACCCCACACCACTGATCTATAAAACTCATATGAAAAAGAATATGTTGAAAATAATGTCTAAACATGAGTATGAAAGAGGTAAATTGGTCACCAAATAGTTGCTAAAATCTAGGTTATTTATGTGTCCATCACATCCATTAGAGGTTGATAATGTTTTTTTATTCATGTATGTGAACAATGTATTCTTTATATGGTGCATCGAGTGATGTTAGTGACATTCCTTGTAGCAGTTTAGGTGATGATTCTAGTGGTGGTGGTGGTGATAATGATTATGATGATGATGATGATGATGATGGGTATCCAAGAGATGATTTCAATGATGATTATGATGGAAATACTGGTGATGATGGAGATATTTATCCCATTTTTTATATGTTAATAGTAAACAAACATGTATGGATGATGTTTTGTGACTAAAATTTATTGATATTTTGTATTGTATTTATATTTTATAGTATTTCAAATGTTTTGAAAATTATTTCTAACAAGATGGTTAAATGGTAAATATATAATAATTGTACTACATTAAATATGTATCAATATTTTTAATTTATTTTAATGTTATATAAGAGTAGGTTTCAGAAGGTATTACTGCGATTTATTTGGGGTATGAATCTGTACACATGATTTAATAAAGCACATATATACACCAATTTTTGACAGACCACTACACCAATGTTTTGAGGAACTCTGAGTATAAATGTAAACCCATGGTTTACATCAAACCATGGGTATTAAAATTTGTTATTGGGATATACCAATACTTTCAAAGAAAACAATTATATAATTTATACATATTATGTAACAAAAAAATAATAATGAGTCTTATATTCATAAATTAAAAATCCTAAATTGTGGGAGAAAACAATTAACATATATAATAGAATAGAAGAATAAAATATATCATATCATTGACAAAATATCTTAAAATAGTGAAATAGTCATAACCATATGAATCCTTATGACGTAACTCATTAAAAAATATCCTCAATCAACAAACTTATCATGTCCCTGAATTAAAATGTGAGAATACCAATTATGCCCACAATTTTTTGATCAGACTCACTATGTACAAACAATACTATTTCATGAGATACCAAACATGTTAAATGAATTTATGCTAAAATAAGACACCACCCATCATCATCTGTACTTATGATTTTCAATTAAAATCATTCTTTCCTTATATCTAAATAAGAAATGGAATTGAAAATTTCTTTTTATCTATTTCATATGGAATCATGTATGGAAAACATTTATTGTTCAATTGATAATACAAATATGAAACACTCATGGTAAATAAATTTGTATGTGAATATATTTAGTAAATTTTTATGTAAATACTATTTAATAATGATGATAGATAATATGTAGTTTAAAAGATATTTATAAATAGTACACTAGTATGTTAATAATTTCTATTATAAATTTATGTATTGAATCTAGTTGAACACCCATCGGTCAACGAAATTAAATATTGAGTGTTCCTTGAAAAAATACATTGGAATAAATATCGTAAACATTCATTGACAAGGAATGAAAATGGAATAAATGATTTCCATGAATTTAATTATCAAAATTTATAAAAATTAATACAAATATTTTTATTAAAGTGAAATATTAAATGAAATAAATAATTTTTTGTTGAATATGTACTTTTATGTTAAACTATAAAATAACTTTAAGAAAACATTGTTTACAAAATCATGAAAAAAATTCAGTCACATTCATAACATATTTTCATTAAAAGTTGGTTTTAAAAGTTTTAAATACATTTATCATTAAAATTAATCCAAAATAATGGATTCATTAAATGTCATAATGGTTATTTCAAGGAAATGTGGGGTGGAAATTATAAAAAATATAGTGGTAGGATAAAAATTTAAAATATATTTATTTAAACCCAAATTGTAAAAAGTAATAAAAAGATTCCTTTTGAAAAAATGGAAATGTGATGTTCACAAGAAATAATACATAATTGGGATTCCAAATATAAGGGAGAATATTGTATGTAATTAAAATATAAAAATGATAGCAAACCCATCAATAAAGATGATGGGAATTATTCAGAACAATGATGTAGAGTTTGAGAAATAAATTTCTTCAAGGTAGAAGATTTAAATAAAAATGACATTTTTTACTAGGGAGGAAGATAAATTAAAATGAAATAAAAAATTATGGTGGAATAAACCAATCTTAATGAAATGAATTTGTATAAGAAGCATCATAACCCAAAAAAATAAGATTATGTTAACAAAACACCATTCATATTAGGAAATATTTCAATTGAAATCCATTTAAATAGAGAACTTGATATGGATATATATAACCCATGAATTGAATTAATATGGTTGAATAAATTAATTAGGATTCCATCATACCATATTTAAAATATATTACTGCATAATAATAAATATTTGTCCTGAAATAAAATCGAGAGAAAGAATCACTTAACATAAATCCCACTTACACAAATATTGTCTAACCTTTTGTAAAAATAAAATTGCTATCACAGTTTACTATTTTTGAACCATATTCATATATATATTTCCTTTTATATACTTCACTTATAACAAATCAGAAAAGATATGTTCATTAATTATGCATTATATTTACCAATGTAGCATTTTATAATGTCGGTTCTGAAGAATATTATTTGATATCAATATTGTCATTTATAGATCATTTAAGGTACTACAGTATATAATTTTAATTTATATATTTTTTTATATATCATTCTAGGATACTTTTCATTTTATTATGATAATATTAAATCACTAAGAATCTTGTTTTGGTGATTATTAGTAAAAAATGGTGTGTATTATTGTTAGGTTAAATATTAATAGGAACCATTGTAGGGCCATAAAATACATTATTTTTTCTTTCATATCTAATGAAACTATATGTTATGTTTCTATAGTAATACATGATAATGTTTAAATACATCATTCATTTATGGGTATTGTCGATCCAAACATGAACATGTTGAAATTCGATGCGTGAGTATGGTTAATAAATAATTTACATTCCCATATTATAATTTTTGATTAATATTAATTATAATTTTTATTTTTTTTTATGATTTTGAATAAAATTTTAATAGGTTTTCATAAGGACTAAAAATATTTATGAAAAACAAAACAACTATGTAGATTTAGTACTCTGCACATACACATTGTCGACACTTTCTTTATGTGGATTTTGATAAATAAATAATGACTGGGTAATTAATATAATAATTTTTTTGAATATTATTACTAATTAAATTATAATGGATTTTTTGGTTGAAAAATAAGTATTTATAGAACAATTAATAATGATTAGTGAGATACATACGAAAGGTAAATTAATCTTCTCTTAGAAACCTACTTGATTTTCAATTGGTTAGGGAAATATTATGGACCCAAGGGCTAAATAACATTTGAGAGTTTTCAAGGGAAAATAAAATAGTAGGTTTTTCAAAAGTAATTTGAAGGAATATATTTTTCATGATTTGGTGAATGTGTTACCCTTTTATAAGGGAAGAAAATGGTTATTTTCGAAGTTCCCATTACTTTTCAATAATATATGGTTACCATTTAAGGGTACATGGTTCTGAAAGGTGGAAATAATTTTTTTTGTTATAATTTATGGTCTTGAATCTTCTCAGCAATAAATTTAAGCGACAAATTTTGGACATTTTTAGCTTTTCCCTCATAGTCTATACCTATTAAAATAATAATAATTTAATGTGGTAATGAATTTTAATCCTTGATAATTAATCATAATGATAAAAATTAAAATTTACATCATTAACCTATTTAAAAATAATGATCTATAATATGGATTTCGTTTTATCAAATACTATATTTCTGATTCAGAAAAGGTAAATTCATAGTAAACAGTCATTGCGTGTAAAAATATTTTTAATGATGGTTTTTTTATAAGTTTATAGTTTTATATTGGATACAATTATAAATTTTCATTATTTTCATGAGATATTTTTTTTATATTAGATAAATAATATTCATGTGTCTTTTAATGAAATAAAAAATAGAATTTGATAAAAAATATAATCAATTGAATGAAAATACAAAAAATAGTTTTCTATTAAAAAATATTATTTAAGTTCTTAAAATATGAATTATAGGATTTCTAAATTTAACACAATAGTTTTTAGAAAATAATTTTTATAATTTAATACATTTTGGATCAGGAATTATTTTAATAGGATATAAATTAATAATTTCTTTTTTATATAGTCATAAATTCTATGGTTTCAATAAAAACAATATTTTCACTATTGACCTAAAAATCTAATATTTTGTTAATGTTTAAAAAATTTACCCTAACAAAATATTAACATGATTATTTCAAAATATCCATCCATTTTATAAAATTAAGATTTTAAAATATTTTGATTTATTAAATAAAAAAGAAAAATATATAGAAAAATATAATATATAGAAACATTATTTTTTTAAACATTATATGTTATGAATATTATTTCATATAAATTAAGAATTCAGTGATTATATTCTTTAAAAAGAATCTAATTTAATTAAATATGATTAAATTTTTTAAAAAAAATTAATGATAGTTATTTGAAAATGAAAAATTATTAATATGAAATAAAATTAATTAATTATTATTTCTATGTAAGCATTTTTAGTTGGATAATATCTTTTTATTTTCTAGAGGTTTTATTATTTTTATAGTTTTCTTGACAATATTCATTTAATATGACATGGTTTTTTTAGTTTGGTTCTATTTGTGAAAATATAAATCAACCCAAATATCAATTTATAGAGAAAAAAAGTAATCTGGAATCTCAAGGTTACAACCAACATAAAGGATAAAGTTGTAATCCTCATTAAAGAAAATTAATCGCCTTATGATTCAAATTTATACACCATGATGTGATTGCCATCCATTTATATTAATATCTCAAAATTAAATAATATTGTGATAGACATTTTTATCTAGTGATACATGGTGATCTTAGTGAGTCTCTATTGAAATAGATATCTAGTCACAGGGATCCGTACACTAGACATTGGGGAGAAATCCTAAAAAGGATCATTAGAATCTTTCCTTCCAATTAAAAATTTCACTTGAAAATAATTCATTTTTTCCTCTTTTCTATCATAAAACAAACTAGACCGATTAAAGGTCCCAATTGAATATTGGGGGAAAAAGGTGTAGTTAAATGATGACACCCATATGAATCAACATACTATGCATGTGTTGCACGTTGGTTGAGTGACACATAGATGACTTGATTAAAATTTCAATTTGAATAAAAAAATTTAGAAGCCGATAACGTCTCATGGAACAACTATATTGGTCGTGAAGGGGAGATATAAATCCCATCAAAATGGAATGATGTACAAAGCATGCCATAAATACACAAGTTCATATAATTGGGTAAATTATATCATAGAGATTAAAGGTCCTAGATAATCACACTAATTAAAATAAAATCATATGCCTTGACGAAATGTACCACCTGGAAATTTAAAAAGAGTAATATCATGTTTGAATGTGTGTATGACATGAAATACCAAGCTTAAAATATAATGTAACATGTTTATACATTCTGATATTTTTATTTAATCTATTTGATAGCATGTATTGTATGCAAAAATATGTTTGATAAAAACATCATAATTTATTAAAATTATATTATTGAAACATGACCATTATAACCTCACCATTATGATGGAGGGTATGAATATTAATAAATAAATGTAAAAATTTATATTTCTTACACATGTATAAAATAAATTAAATGGTTATCTATTAATAATAAATTAAATAATAACCATTCAAAAGAAAAATAAATTTTTTATGAAAAACTGTATTTCTCTAAAATGTGTCTTATTCACCCTTTACCCATATAATTTAAAATTATTTTTAACCAATTATAAAAATATTATTTGGAAAAATAAAATAAATTTTTGAAATCTATATCTCAATATTATCTTTGGGGGAATTTTTTTATTTTTTCTAAAAAGGCAAATTTTTTATTAATAGCGAAAAATACATATTCATATTGAAACCTTCCTTTTTGATTAAATTATTTTTAATGTTACATAAAATATTTAATTATTTTTTAAATTATTAGATACATTATATTAATATTTAACTAGTCTATGTCATTGGAATAATTTTAATTTTTAATTTTTATATTAATATATTCTATACTAATGAGAATTTTCTCATTCAAAAACTTTTATATCTTAACTCTTATATTGTGATATTAAATTCAATTATTTAAAAAATCTTAATTGAGATTTCAAAAATGGTATAAAATTTATAAATAAGAATAATTTTTACTCTTTAATAAGTGTAAATTAATTTTTTATGATAATTAATAGTCAAACTGTAAAAATTAATTTCTATTGTTATGATAAAAATTTGTTTATTAGGGGTTTAACAAGGAAGATAAAGGTTAAAAATGACCTAAATAATTTCGAACACCCATTGGATGTGTGATAACCTATCCTAATGGGTACTATGTATAGACCACCCCATTAACACTTCAAATAATCTATGGTATTGATACTAGCACTAAGTTGGAATATCACACAAATGGGATGCCATAACCGAATTTACTTGTACAAATACACACATCTCCAAGCCTATAAAATGATGAAATGTAAAACAACTGATAAAACATACGTACATAAATATAATATCCCAACAAAAAATATGATAATATAATAATCCCATTATATCTTATTTATTTATACATTATTATGTTAATTTAATAACATATATGTTTCACCACTTCCATGGAATTGGAAAAAAAATGTCGATCATGTGTATGGTGGACTACTTCCTCACGAACCGATATAATTTATTCTCCATCATCGCATTTAAAATATAGATATAATGATGTATTTAACATATTTATATGATATTTATGAAATTTTAATACTTTTTAATTATTATATAACATATACCTATTTAATTTCCCTTCTATGGGGAATAGAAATCATCACTGGTGTTTTCTATAGTCTACAACCTCAAGAAGTGATGTGATTCATTTTTTTCTAATTTTTTACATTAAAGGTAATTATTTTAATGTTAATAAATATTTACGGTATTAATTATCTATACATACTTATAGAAACAAAATTTTACATCTAACTTAGTACCTTCTAATCCAATGGAAAATAATAACGTCGCTTGTGTGTACGTGTGGACAACAGCTAACATGTCATGAACTAGCCTCAGATGTCAGCTGAATCAACGCCCAACCTGGTTCATGGAATAGCCAGAAGGGTGTTCTAGATCGCCACAGGATGAAAACTAGTGTCAGGATTCCTGAATAAATTTTTGGTAATTATTTGGTCTATGAAAAAAAAATATACTAATAAATAAAGACTGATGAAAAAAATGAAAAATAACAGCAGAAAGAAAATAAAACTACACATACATCCAAGTGACCTCCTACCTCACCAACCAATATTGAACCTTGTTCTCTCCAAGAGATATCCAACACTAGAGGACCCTGAAACTGAATAGATAAAGTTGGTGTGACACTAAAATTCTCATTAGGAATTCCAAATATAAACCACAAAATCCATGTATTTTCCTTTCCTGAAAACATTCCATTATTTCTAGTTTGAAAATACAATTATAAAAATAGGATTTTCACATTTTAGATAAATATATTTTTTCCTTCCTTTTTAAAACATTGAGCACAAATTTTCCATTTACAATACAAAATAAAATTTTAAAAATAAAACCCCATACATACCATACTAGGATATGCAGAAATATAAATAAGCTAACAGTGTACCAGGAAAAACTAAGTGCATAAAAATAAAAACAAGAATGAAAAAATATAAGGTAATCATAGGTGATTCTGAAAATCTATATAAGAACCTTGGATGTACTCTGTTTTAAACCACTTGTTGGTATATGATGAAGCCCCTAAGTCTATAACCAACTGGTCTCCCTCAACTACTCAATCTAGTGGTACTCCCACCTAGCCTATCTATAATCTAGGGGTAAAAACCTTTCTAATAAGGTGTGATTAGTAATCCCCACTTGATACTCTAAAATATTCCCTAGAAGCCACCGTAATAGTATACTTTGCAAGTGGGAGGCCCTTGCACACATGACCCACCTTACATGTCGCCACCACACTTGCCTACCCAAAACACAGCCATTGCCAATATGATAACCAAAAAAAGGGAAATCAAAAATAGGGGTTCCCACTATATACATAGAAATATATACATCACTTCATTGAAATTTAAATCCAATCCATAATATCACATTATCATTCAACACATTCTTTAAAAACATGAAAAATTCCAAATATGCCTTTTATCATTATGCACTCAAATTCACTTTTTCCAAAAACACGTCAAAATCCATTTCAAAACAATGAGAAACATGATTTTCATTGAACATTTACCAACAAAAATTTAGGTTCAAATTTAAAATATATTTTCATAAATTCCTTTCTAAACATTAGATAAAGACATATATTTATAAAACCCTCCAAATGACCCCTTAATCCAAAAATTTACTAAAATGGACCCCAAATGCCTAATGGGCATACCTTTTAGGATGTAATTTAAACCCACATTTAGAAATTTCCCCAAGGAAAAAACATTATATTAAATCCAATGTACCATTAAAGAAACAAATATCTAAGGAAAACCCATATTTATGTAAGTATTTCCAAAAGGGACTTTATTTTCCAAATCCATCTTTATTTCAAAACTAAGATAATAACACACAATGCACTAAAAAATTACAAACATGATTCCACAAAATTAAGAATCTAACTATATTTTATAAATCCCCAAGCTGACCATAATTTCAAACATGAAACTTATAAACAATCTTCGAACCATTTGAGGTAATGATATATTTGGGTTTGAAAGGTAGAGGAAGAGAGAAGGGGGTGAAGTCTGTGATATCTAGATTTTTAAAATTAAGATGAATCATTTTCAGTTGTGTGCCCACCCATGTTTTCCTCCAAAGAGAAATTGGGTGTGTACATGTCTAATGTAACACCACCAATATCCATAAAATTTCCCAAAAACAAATTCAAGAAACACTACACATTTTCCAACCAACACAATAAGTCGTAAAAAAGCACCATGACTTAATAAATTACTAATTAATACTCAAAAACCCATCCCAAAATAAAAAAAATCTATTATAACTTAAAAAGTCCAAATACATCTCCAAATCACCTAATTACATTTAATGAAAACAATACATGTTATTAAAAACATAAAATGCACATTTCTATAGGCATAACTGAAGATTCACATGAAATGCCATTTTTATAAAAATATATGTAATGACCTAAAGTTTCATTAATGGAAAACCCCTCTTGATCTTATTAAATATCTATTTATATAATATTTTTTTATAAAATGTCAACTTCATTGGTTTTATGATAATAATTGTGATCGTTACTTTTATAGTCGTTGATCGGTGATCACATGATTAGTATAAATATAGGGCTTTAACACATCCAATTTTACTTAGACAAAGGAAGCGGTGGCCGGATCTAGTAGAATTTCCCCATACAAAGACCATTTATTGGAGCTCTGAAAAGAGGAGGCATCCTTGGGCTTCACTCTTGACCAAGCCCAAGCTGAGCTTCACCATGTTAAGCTCGAACAGGACCGTCTATGGGAGAAGTGGAAGTTGATAGAAATTACCACTCAAGCGATGTTATCTGAGCCACCCCAAGAGTCTGTCACCATCACACACCTTACCCTTAGGTCTTATGAGGCTGTTTCAAGGGGATATGTAACTAATCGTTAGTACTATGTTCATGTACATTATTTTTTTATATAATAATGAATATAATTTCTTGTCATTATTGATACATTGTAAATAGTTTTTAAAGTAGAAATGGTGTTTTTAGTTATTATTTAATTAAGAAATTTATTTTCTTAAATTAAGGGATTTTTTAATTAAATAATATATTAATAAAATAATATTATTATTATATGATAAAGTTTATTATATATAAATGATCTTCTAATTGTATGAATGAAATTATAATTTTAATTAAGGTTTGAAAGCCATTTTTGTCAAAAACCTTGAATTTTTTATAAATGTTGGTTTTTATTTTAAAAGTTAAAATTAAGATATTTATAAAATTATTTAGATAAAATAAATGTTATATTTGGAATCAGGATTTCGAAATTATCCAACAGTGAATTTTTCATAATTTTCTGAGACAGTCAAATTTTTGAGTAAAAATTTAAATACCGTTTAAATATATAATGTGTTTTATGACATCATAATGACCCAATAGTGATGTAATAAAATACTATAATCTTTATTTTTGGATAATATATGATTTAACATTAAAATAATGTTATTTTGGGTTTGTTTGGATTATTTTCAAAGCATTAATGGACCCCTCAAGACTTATTAAACACCTTGTCTTTTTAAATTATTATCCATTGGAGTGTGACTCACCTCCACATAAGCAACCATAATATTTTAAGAAGTTAGGACATTGGCCTTATAAAATATTATTTTCCTCTTCCCTTTTCCAAAAACGATGGGAAAAAAACATGTTATGGTTTGTGGTTTTGATTAATTTAATATACGTGGTCCCAAACCTAAATAATAAAGAATTCCCTCACATTTTCTATATAAACCCACCCAAGCTCCCACTTCCTCCTCACTCAAAGCCTTTGGAGTTCGTCCAACATCTTCCCTACTCTCTCTAGAATCCTCCCAAGGAGCTCGAAGCTCCCAAGAAGCCTCTCACAAGCCTCTCTTTAGCCTTTGGAAGCACACTTCAAAGTAAGGGTTTTTCTTCCTTTCTCATTTTTGTCCGATTTTCTTTAAGTTCTTTTGCCATTTTAATTTCAATTATGAATGTTGAGGTATGGTTTCTCACCTCCCTCATAATTCCCTATTTATTTTTGAATGATGGGATACCCCTTAATCTCTCATTAAATTCCTCCCATGTACACCGGTTGCTATGCCGAAATTCCGAAAGGAACTTCTCTATCCTCATTTACATTCAAGAAATACTTTTGTATCATGAATCTAAATTCCAATAAAATTTTTTGGACATGTATCCATATGACATACTTACTGTACTTTACATGTAAATATGTTTATAACCCATTTCCCTCTCATCAACTATTTTTATGAATTCTTATGTCACATCGTTACGCTGCCAAAATCGCACCGATTTTCTAAGCCAATGCCATTGTGTAGTGAATACCATTCCCATTTCTCCATCAAGGGTATTCACCATTATGCACATTTAATTATTTATTATAAGGTTTCATTTATGAGTTCCACATTCCTTTATCGTGTAATAAATGATTATGTTTTATGAATCCATGTTTTATGATAAATGTGGCACACTTATTCATGAAATGAAATGTTTAAGAAAGGTCTGCACTTATAGCGCTCCAATGCATTGGGAAAAGTTTAGTATCATGATACTTCATGTGAAATTAGTGTTGACTCATTCTAATTCAAGTGAAACAAGGGTTTACTAGTGCTTTTTGTGCGATGAGGATTTACTCATGCTCCATGTGCAATGAGCCTTGGCTCATGCTAATTCCATGTTGAGTGTTGTTGCCACATTTCCATGTTATGATTATCATGCTTTATCATGCCTTTATGTTCATGTTTTTATTATTCTCTATTGATATGCCTATTGTATAACATGTATTGTACTCATCATGTTATTCCATGTGTACTCCCTTACTGGGATTTGTAGCTCACCCTTTTCTTATGCATGTCCTCAGGTTATCCCATTCAATGATAAGTACAAAGGAATGTAGTGGTCGTGTAAAGGTAGTTTTCAATAAAGATGTTGTATTTCATGTTTTAAGTTTTTATGTAATGATCCTAATCCCCAAATACACCAAACCTCTTGATCTTCTTTGTTGTATCAAGTGATGTTTTATGTAATAAATCATGTTTAATTTTGTAATAAAAGCAGGGTTGTCATAGTTGGTAACAGAGGATAGGTTTGGTTATTTTTGGGATTAGGATTAGAAAACCCTATTAATTCCTTAGATACAAGACTAAGTACAATAAAAACATCGCTAAGTTTTGGTGAGTATTGATTAAGTGGGTTATCAAGCAAATAAATCCCTGTCTGAATACAAGCATGTAGAGGTGGCTCTAGCATAGATGTATCCTAGGGGTAAAACCCGAAAACACCACTTTGAGATAGACTCGAACGGGAACTGGTGCACGACAATGGGCCTTGCTGCACTCTTGGTTACGACACTCCTAGGGGATATGATTTGGTAAATTCACAAGCTTAGTATGAACCCTTATTAAAGGAATTAAAAATGAGCCTAAGAATATATGTTAGAAAGTAGATCATGAAAAGCATAGATTGAAGCCTATAGACTCATGAGTTAAGGAAATGAAAATTTATTTATAAGTCATCAACATTTTTCTTTGGATTACCCTTTATGTGTTACCCCTAACATTCTTTTTATTCCTTACAATGGCCAGTAATAGGAGGACTTGGGCTATCAACCGATGTGAAGATCAGTGTGATGACTGTACTATTGAGATGCCCAATCCAATGGGAGTGGGAATCGTGAACTTTGTCACTCTTCTCTCTCAGATAAATCAAGCATTGAATAGAAACACGGTTCAAGAGGAACGCCCAAACCCCCCTAAGAAATAACAAGTCTCTATCGGGAGCTTCATGTGACAAAGGCCTCCTACATTTAGTGGATCATCTGATCCCACGATCACTGAACAATGGATCAACTCCATTGAAAAGATCTTCTCCATCCTTCAATGTTCTGAACAAGAGAAGGTTCTCTGGGATGCTTATCGTATGGAGGGTGAAGCTGATCAATGGTGGACGTTGATCAAAAATACGAAGCCTGAGGAGGAGATAGAGGAATTTTAATTGAAGGATTTCCAGAATATGTTTTTCAATAAATATTTTCCGTGCACCCTCCAGCTTAACATGGAAAGGGACTTCCATTCCCTCAAGAAAAAAGACGAAGAATATGTTGGAGAATATGAGGAAAACTTCACAATGCTTTCATGATATGATTCTGGCTTTTTCATTACCCTCGAATGCAAGTTTTACTGCTTATTTGGTGGTATGAAGCCTAGCCTGTGGAGAGCATTTACGATCCATGACATCGACAGCTATGAGGAAATTGTCTGATGTGACCTCAAGGTCGAAATGGAGATCGGAGAATCGCAGGGGTATCATGGGGATAAAAAGCATAAGGTGGACTTCAATGATGGTGGGATGATGGATAAATCCAATGGTGCTAAGAAGAACCAGAACCCCACTTTCCAAAAGTACGTAAAGAAGCACCCTGTAAATTGCCTTAAGGGGACGAGGAAATGCTTCAGGTGTGGAAGAGAAGGGCACCTAGCTGTTAACTGTCGGAAAGAAAGACGCGCGACTGCGATAGAGAAGAAGAACGCTCTGTCCGATCCTCAATGCGTTGTTCAATTCTAAAAATTCAAAGAACCGGGTCATTTTTCAAATCAGTTCCCTAATACAAGGGTTTTCGGAGACAACCAACAACCTCTAAGGCAGCAAGGAGGAGCTTTTGCCATCACTTCTGCCGAAGTGAACACCGACAACGAAGTGGTGACCGGTACGCAAGTTATTCATTCAAGAATAGTGAACATACTTTTTTATTCAGGTTCTACGCATTCTTTTATATCTCTAATGTCTAGTAGAACAATCCCAGCACCACCACAAATCATGGAAGTGAAGATTTCGGTGAGTACAGCAAATGGGGCAATCATTTCATCCCATGAATATAAGTCCTCCCCTGTTATAATCTGTGGATTGAATTTCTCGGTGAACCTCATCATACTCCCTCTGGTGGAATTTGATGCAATTATTGGCATGGATTGGCTTTCCTTATATAGAGACAACATAAATTTTCGGGAGAGGGAAATCACACTCCATATGGAGAATAGACCCCCGATTATTTACAAGTGTAAGGAGGAAGATGAATCTCCTTTAGGTCCATCATCTCAAGCATGGATATTACTACCTTATGAGCATGCGTATCTGGCTCAGATGATTGAGTCAAAGGAAGAAACCATCCTTGAATAAATTCCTATTGTGAGGGAATTTGATGAAGTGTTTCCTGAGGAACTGCCTGGTCTTCCTCCTAGAAGTGATGTTGAATTCTTAATTGAACTTATACTCGGGGATTTACCAATATCCAAGACTCCATATAGAATGGCTGTTGTAGAGCTTGAAGAGCTGAAGAAACAACTACAAGAGAATCTGTATAAAGGTTTTATACGCCCAAGTGCTTCACCATGGGGTGCACCAGTCCTCTTCGTCAAGAAGAAGGATGGGTCAATGCGCCTTTGCATCGATTATCATGAACTTATCAAAATGGCGATAAAGAACAAGTATCCTCTCCCAAGAATTAATGACTTGTTCGATCAGCTGCGTGGAGCATAATTCTTCTCCATGGTAGATTTGCGGTCGGGATATTATCAAGTAAGGGTGAAGAAAAAAGATGTCCCCAAGACTACTTTTCTTACAAGATACGGGAACAATTAATTCATAATAATGCCTTTCGGACTCACCAATTCTCCAGAAATATTCATGGACTTGATGGATAGAGTATTTAGATATTACATAGACAAATTTGCGGTAGTATTTATATATGATATTCTAATATCCTCCAAAACCAAGGAGGATCATGAGGAGCATTTAAGAACGTTACTAGAGACTTTGCGCAAGGATAAGCTCTATGCAAAGTACAATAAGTGTGAATTCTAGTTGAAGGAGGTCTCATTCTGGGGCCATATCATCACAAACAATGGGATATCTGTGGATCCCTCCAAAACAGATGCAATTTATGGATGGCCGAGGCCAACATCGGTAACAGATATCTATAGCTTCTTGGGGTTAGCTTGATATTATCTACGATTTGTGAGAAATTTCTCACGATTGTCCAACCCTCTTACCAAGCTAACTCAAAATGGAGTAAAGTTTTCTTGGAGTGATGAATGCGAAGAAAGCTTCAAGGAGTTGGAAAGGACGCTTATCACTGCGCCTGTGCTCACTTTACCCATAAGTGGGGAGATTTTTGTGGTATTCAGTGAAGCTTCGAAGAAGGGATTAGGATGTGTGCTGATGTGGAATGATAAAGTGATATCCTATGCCTCAAGGTAGTTGAAAATCCATGAGTGAAACTATCCAATGAATGATCTGGAGTTGGTGGCGGTGATCTTTGCCATGAAAATCTGGCGGCATTATCTCTATGGAGAGAAATGTGAGATATATACTGACCCCAAGAGTCTTAAATATATATTCACACAGAAAGAGCATAATATGTGATAGTGAAGATGGATAGATCTCATCAAGGATTATGACTGTTAAATCCATTACCACCCTGGGAAAGTGAACAAGGTGGCAGACAACCTAATTATAAAAGATCCAAATATTCTATCAATGATGAGAATTGAGAAGGATCCATTCTTCTTAGACTTGAGGAAGATGGACATGGGAATCATTGAGAAGGGAAAATCATCAATCCTTTCACAAATGATTGCTCAACCATCTATTTTGGAAAGGTTAAAGGATGCTCAAAAGGATGATGTGGGAATTCAAGAAAAAGTGGGAGCTGTCGAAGAAGGGAAATCCTCGGAGTTTGATGTTAATGAGGAAGGAATTGTGCAGTTTGTGAAAAGACTATGTGTTCCATCAAGTCCGGAGCTGGAGAATGAACTTTTGGATGATGCACATAGTTCAAACTTCTCTATTCACTCTGGGAGCACAAAGATGTATTGAGATCTCTGAGAAAACTTTTGGTTGGATAATATGAAGAAGGAGATTGCTGAATATAAATCAAAGTGCCTAGTGTGTCCGCATGTGAATGTAGAGAGGCAGAAGTCTAAGGGGATGATGCAACCATTTCCCATACCAAAATGAAAATGGGAAAACATCACCATGGACTTTGTCACTGGACTTCTGAGGACATCCAAATGCAATAATGAAATATGGGTTGTTGTGGATTGTCTTATAAAGACTGCACACTTGATTTCTATTCGGGAGGATTTCTCATTGGATCAACTGGCACAAATATATATTAGGGAAGTGGTAAGGTATCATGGAGTACCACTATATATTATGTCTGACCGAGATCCAAGATTCACCTCTAAGTTATGGAATAGTCTTCAATATTCTCTGAATAATGAACTGAACTTTAGTATGGCCTATCATCCTCAAACTGAAGGCCAATCCGAGTGGACTATCGAAAGACTTGAAGATATGTTGAGAGCATGCTCAACAGACTTTAAAGGAGTATGGGATCAACATCTTCCTCTGGTTGAGTTCTCTTATAATAACAGTTTCCACTCGAGAATCCAAATGGCACCATATGAAGCCATGTATGGGAAAAGGTGAAGAACACTCGCATGTTGGGATGAGGTCGGTGAACGTAAGCTGCTTGGACCAGAAATGGTTGAGGAAATGGTGGAGAAGGTGAAAACCATTCAGAATCATATCAAGGTAGCCCAGAGTCGACAGAAGAGTTATACAGATAATCATTGACGAGACCTTGAGTTTAAAGTTGGAGACATGTTTTTTCAACACATATCTCCGTAGAAGAAGGTCATGGGTTATGGAAAGAAAGGGAAGTTAAGTCCAAGGTACATTGGCCCCTTCGAGATTCTTGATCATTTCAGGGTTGTGGCCTATCGACTATAACTTCCGCCTACTATGGACAAAGTACATGATATCTTTCATGTATCCCTCTTAAGGAAGTACATACCAGACCCTTCACATGTACTCTCTTCTGAGGTGGTACAATTGGAAGACGATCTTTCTTATGAGGAGAAACCAGTGAAGATCTTAGATCATAGAGAAAAATTTCTACGAAATAAAACAATTCCCCTCGTCATGGTGTTATGGAGAAACCACAAGTTTGAATAAGAAACTTGGGAATTAGAGGAAGTGATGAAGCTGAGTTACCCACATCGGTTTTAGTGTGGGAAAAGGAAAATATCAAAGGAGAAATTTCATAAGGGGGAATATTGTAACGACCCAAAGTTTCATTAATGGAAAATCCCTATTGATCTTATTAAATGTCTATTTATATAAAATGTTTTTATAAAATGTCAACTTCATTGGTTTTATGATAAGAATTGTTATTGTTACTTTTATAGCCGTTGAACAGTGATCACATGATTAGTCTGAATATAGGGCTTTAACACATCCAATTTTACTTAGACAAAGGAAGCGATGGCCTCATCCAATAGAATTTCCCCATACGAAGCCCATTTATCCGAGCTCAGAAAAGAGGTGGCGTCCTTGGGCTTCGATCTTGACTCAGCCCAAGCTGAGCTTCACCATTTCAAGCTCTAACAGGACCGTCTATGGGATAAGTGGAAGTTCATAGAAATTACCACTCGAGCAATGTTATCCGAGAAACCCCAAGAGTCTGTCACCATCGCACACCTTACCCTTTGGTCTTATGCGGCTATTTTAAGGGGTTATGTAACTATTCGATAGTACTATGTTCATGTGCATTATTTTTTTATATAATAATGAATATAATTTCTTGTCATTATTGATACATTGTAAATAGTTTTTAAAGTACAAATGGTGTTTTTAGTTATTATTTAATTAAGAAATTTATTTTATTAAATTAAGGGATTTTTGAATTCAATAATCTTTTAATAAAATATTATTATTATGATTATTATTAGATTAATTTTATTATACATAAATGATCATTTAATTGTATGAATGCAATTATAATTTTTATTAATGTTTGAAATCAATTTTTGTCAAAACCAGTGAATTTTTTATAAATGTTGGTTTTTATTTTAAAAGTGAAAATTATCATATTTAGAAAATTATTTAGATAAAATATATTTTATATTTGGAATCAGGATGTCGAAATAATCCAACGGTGTATTTTTCATAATTTTCTAAGACAGTCAAACTTTTGAGTAAAAAATTAAATACCGTTTAAATATATAATGTGTTTTATGACATCATAATGACCCAATAGTGATGTAATAAAATACTATAATCTTTATGTTCAGATAAAATATGTTTTAGAATTAATATAATGTGATTTTTGGTTTGTTTAGATTACTTTTCAACACATTAATGGACCCCTCAAGACTTATTAAACACCTTGTCTTTTTAAATTATTTTCCCTGGGAGTGTGACTCACCTCCACATAAGAAACCCTAATATTTTAAGAAGTTAGTACTTTGGCATTATAAAACATTTTTTTCCTCTCTCCTTTTCCAATAACCATGTGAAAAACCATGGTATGGTTTGTGGTTTGGAATAATTTATTATAAGGGGTCCCAAACCTAAATAATAAATATTTCCCTCACGTTTCCTATATAAACTCACCCAAGCTCCCACTTCTTCCTCACTCAGAGCCTTTGGAGTTCGTCCAAAATCTTCCCTAATCTCTCTAGAATCCTCCCAAGGTGCCCCATACTCCCAAGAAGCCTCTCACAAGCCTCTCTGTAGCCTTTGTAAGCACACTTCCAAGTAAGGGTTCTTCTTCCTTTCTCATTTTTTTCGAATTTTCTTTAAGTTGTTTTGCCCTTTTAATTTCAATTATTAATGTTGGGGTATGGTTTTTCACCTACCTCATACTTCCCTCTTTATGTTTGACTTATGGGAGAACCCTTTCTCTCTCATTAAATTCCTCCCATGTACACCCGTTACTATGCCGAAATTCCGAAAGGAACTTCGCTCTCCTCATTTACATTAAAGCCATAATTTTGTATCATGAATCTAAATTTCAATAAAATTGTTAGGACATGAATCCCTAGAACCTCTTTTATTTTCTTTACATGTAAATATGATGAGGAAACTGTTTCTCTCTCATCAACCATTTTTATTAATTCTTATGTCACGCCGTTACGCAGCCAAAATCGCACCGATTTTCTAAGCCAATGCCATTGTATAGTGAATACCATTCCCATTTCTCCATCAAGGGTATTCACCTTTATGCACATTTACTTATTGATTATAAGGTTTCATATATGAGTTCCACATTCCTTTATCATGGAATAAATGATTATGTTTTATGAATCTGTGTTTTATGATCCATGTGGCACACTTATGCATGAAATGAAATGTTAAAGAAGGGTGTGCCCTTATAGTGGTCCAATGCATTGGGTAAAGTATACTATCATGATAAGTCATGTGAAATGAGTGTTGACTCATTCTTATTCAAGTGCAATGATGGTTTACTCATGCATTATGTGCAATGAGGATTTACTCATTCTCTATGTGCAATGAGCCTTGGCTCATGCTAATTCCATGATAAGTGTTGTTGCCACATTTCCATGTTATGATTATCATGCTTTATCATACCATTATGTTCATGTTTTAATTATGCTCTATTGATATTCCTATTGTATAACATGTATTTTACTCCTCATGTTATTCCATGTGTACTCCCTTATTGGGCTTTATAGCTCACCCTTTTCTTATGCATGTCCTCAGGTTATCCCACACAACGCTACGTACGAAGGAATTCAGTGGTCATGTAAAGGAAGTTTTCAATAAAGATGTTGTATTTCATGTTTTAAGTTTTTATGTAATGATCTTACGCCCAAATACACTAAACCTATCGATCTTCTTTGTTGTATCAATTGAGGTTTTATGTAATAAATCATGTTTAAGTTTGTAATAAAAGCAGGTTTGTCATAATATATCAGTTCCAAACTATCATAATAAGCCACATAGAGGTACCATAGAGGTACGAAATAATGTTATAATTATTTTGAAGACATCAATCATCAAAGGAAATTCATTGGGAAGGAAGAACCTAGAAACACCTACCACAAACATGCCTCTTTTTTATGAAAACTATTTGAATCGACACTTCTCACATACACACATATCCATTTATATATATATATATATATATCCCTAGAGGCATTTAAAATATTCCCCATGCCATGAGGGAATATGTAAAAAGAGGGAATATAGATATACATTACTCTATGCATGTACATGTAGGAACTCTCCACACCTGCAGTCCAAAACACATACCGCGAGGTCTAATACACACTATAAATATTACAGAAAACTCAAAACCCAAAAAAATTAAATTAAATTAAAATCAAATTGAAATAATTGAAAACAACTACCGAATATAATGGTGGCTAGACCGAAAGGGTCTGAAATTCATCGTCTTCTGCAGAAGTCATCGGAATATAGATCGACGTTACCCTAAAATCAAGATGAAATTGTGTCACACTGAAACCATAACCCCTTGGTTTTTTATAAACCCAATGCACCATATAAAATCAAATAAAACCACAAAAATAGGGGAATAAGATTCTTTGCAGATGGGGATCCAGCCATATGATGGATGAGTCGCTCCCAGAGTAGGGTAGCGATGCACAAGGGAGGTGCAGCAGAGGAGGGTCAGACCAGTGCAGCCATGTGCGATCAAGATGTCACATGAGGGATGTCGCATGAGGTATGGTTCATGTTAGGAGGTGATATCATTTTATTTTGAAGAATAATTTCTAGAATTGGTGAGCGATGTTGAGGGAATGCACTGGAGGAGGGCTAACTTGGAAGGGAGGAGCAGTGGATGAGGAGAGGTGTGTAGGTGGGGGAGTCGAGTCATGCCACACAAAAGGGATGGAGAAGGAGGTGAACAAACCCTCTAGGATTCTATAAAAATGTAAATCAAAATAAATAAATAGTAATAATAATATCAATAATAATAAACCTAATAACAATAATCATATACATAATAATATTATCAATTTCATCATCATTATTATTAATCATTCAATTAGTTTTATTTTATTCTTATTTTAATATATTTTTCATTTAAGTTTTATTATTTCTAGATATAGATATGTCCACACGGTTTGGCTGCATAGTCTTCCAGACTATGTGCGAACCATGTGTAGGCCAAAAACATACCCAAATGTTTTAAAAACAGAAAAAAATTGGTTCTCAACCCAAACCCCAAACAAAAAGATCTAAGACCATGAAATAAATAATATCAGGGTGTTTCCAAGGTTAGTGTAAAAAAATTGTCCCCACAAAAGACACCTTATTCCCCTATAATTTCACAAATACAAATAATATTCAATACATGAGTCCATGCCCAAACAAAACCGAGAGAGAGAAAAAGAACTTCGGGGTTACTATTTACTCCACAAGTCACACCCGACCGACCAAGAAGAAATTGCATCATATGTTTGAGGGGAGTAAATGTGGGGGTTCTCTCAGCCAAAAAAATCAACTAGATTGAGAAATTGAAACACAAACACTCCACCCTGGGGATTGGCCAACACAAGAATTCCCAACCGATCCAAACCAACTTCTAAATCGTGAGAGAATAAACTAAACTACAAGAACTATAATCATATCACACACCAACTGGACCTCTTATATTACAAGAAATCTCACAAAAATAAACTTCGACTAAAATATGACAAGAAACCGGATCCCCATTCCATTGATCTCATAAAACGAAAACAAATCCAAGTGAGCACAATAGAAAACAAAAATAGAATAAACCCACATGAGGAGAAAAGACATGTTATGAAAATGAATGGTTCTAAAACCCATATTCAGAAAAACAAGAATGGTTAAATTATAATATAACATGTTTTTCTACTAAAAGATTAAGAGACAAAATTATAACAGCAGGAATAAAAAATATTTGGAATCATTTAATATCTCTATCACAAAATGAAAAACAAAACTTTTACGAGGTTTCAAACATCCTCAAAAACTCATGATTGTTCATGAGCTTTACCTTCAGACCTGTGGCTAGGGGATGATGGATGAATCGTCTTATGACACATAGTTGGGTATAATAATCCCTTGGTCACAACCCCTTCTTCCAACAATGCTTCATATAGAACTTATCTAGGTGACGGAAAAATCCACCATGATGGCAGGTCTTCAGTGTGATGTGACAAGATGGTTTTGAATACCCAGACCGACAACACTGCGGGTGCACAAGAAAGTCTTATGATTAACTAGAAGTTAGACCTAATGAGTATATCTCCTTAAGAATAGATTCCTATGGAACACACTCCTCTATAGATGAGGAACCTTCATGGACAATGAGAGGCACCAGATTACCAACCATCTGTTCCTACGGAACCAAATCATCTAGGAATTCTTCATCCACTAGCGTCTCAAAAAATGGTCCTAAGAAGAGATAACCCACTCCTTGATCATTTGGTAAAGACCCCCAATAAAAATAGTAATCATCATCATATCATGCGACACCTCCTCCAGATAAAAGGAATCCATATCCATGAAACAGTCAATGTAGGCCATCACTATCCATTGGCCTTGTGGAATACAAATGAGCTCTTCCCTTGTATTCATCTTCACCTCTTAGGGTTTGAAATATCTAAGGAAAAAAGATTAAAATACATCCAACATAATCCCAACATGAATTGATGGTGGGGCCAACAACTCCCATTCATCTAGAGATAGACCATCATACAGACCCAAAATAGCACATACTCGGATAGCTTCAGGAGTTCTCAATACCCTGAAGATATTATCTACCTCTTCAAGACACACCACTACTACTAATGGTCCTCAATTACCAAGATAAAAAAGGAATCATTCAAGAATAATCAAGAACTGAGCATGATCTATTGGGACGTTTTGGGACTTTTCATAGAGGAATTTTTTGAACAACATCAAAAAAATAAAAAAATCAAAATCCAAACAAATCATAACAAAAAGGCCATCCCATTCAAAAAAAAGTAGCTCAAACACAAAATTCCACAAACAAAACAATCCCCTTTTAAAAAAACCATTATTTTACATTGAATTTAAAAACCTCCTTCTTTCAAAGGCCAGTTCACAAATACTAAAATACACTTTTTACCCAAATTCAAATTTTTAAAATCATTTTTCATTTCAAAATCACAACAGAAATACTATGAAATGAATTTAACTTCAAATACACACCCAATTAATCCCAAGAAATATTTCACATGTGTTCATATACTTCCATCCATACACTCCAACATAAAATTTCCATACATACCCACACACGTAAAAAAAGTTCATAAGGAGTACCCAATGTTTTATCCAAACCACTTAATTTGCATTTCGAAGAAGTCTCCCAATTATTTTGACCAAGTGCTATCAATTTTAAAATCTATTTGATGAATTTGAATCTATTTAAAGGAATGAATTTTAATTTCAAAAACCCTTTTCACTTTAAAAAATTCCCTTACACAAACTAGAATCATAGAAAACCTCAACATCCACCAAACTAATGGAAACATGAACAAGTAGTCATGCATAACCCTATGACATGGTAGTAATTCATTACCCAATTAAGCATAAAAAACTAGGAGAATCTTAAACTATATACATGGTCTCCACATTGGCCCCTACTCCATATGAGATCATGACGTAACATTGGCTTGCCTCCGTTGTCGTCCCTCAATCCCAAAAAAAAACATGACAAGACATGGAATCAATTCCCAGACTACCCCTGGTAACTCAAGGATAAATGAAATAAAGGTTTCATGATACGCTTCCCACACCTACCTATCAAGTCTAGAAAATATTAATCTTCATCTACCATACACCCCAAATAACTAGGACCCCCTATGATACCATTTTGTCATGAACTAGCCTGAGATGTCAACTGACCCGACACCTGACTCGGCTTGTGGCCTGGCCCAAAGGGTGTTCTCGATTCCCATGGTCTATAAAATTATTTCAGGCATCAAGATTAATCTATTGGGAATGATTTGGACCATGAAAAAAAAGATAAACAAAAAAAATAAATACTGAATATAAAAATGAAAAATAACAGTGAAAAGAAAATAAAACCACACATACCTCCATGTGACCTCGTATTCCACCACCCAACATAAAACCATGTTCTCTATTTGATTAATCCAACACTAGAGGAACCTAAAACTAAAAGGATAAAGTATGCATGAGAACCAAAATTCTTCGATTGAATTTCAATGATAAACCACAAAATTCATATATTTTCCATTCCAAAAAATATTCCACTAATGCTAGATTTAAAACACAATTATAAAAATAATGTTTTCTCATTTTATATAAATAAACATTATTTTACATCCTTTTTAAAACATTCCTCTCACAGTTTCCATTTCCAATACTAAATACTATTTGAAAACTAAAACCCCAAATAAACTATAACAGGATATGTAGAAAAGTAAAAAAGGTAATAGAGTATGAGGAAAAAGTATGTGCATAAAAATACAAACAAGAAAGAAAAAATAGAAAGTATCCATGGGTGATCCTAAACAACCCTCAATGTACCCTATACATACTTGGTTCAGAACCAACTTTTGGTGTATAGTGAATCCCCTAAGTCTATAAACAACTCACCGCCCTCAAATAGCTAATCCACTATCATATCCCACCTAAACTATCTACAATCCACAGGGTACCAACCTTTCTAGTTGGGGTTGATCAACAAATGACACTCAATCGTCTAAAATATTCCCATGAACCCCTAGTAATAGTTAGTTGTGTAAGTGGTAGGCCCTCAAATGTGTGAATCATCCTACTTTCCACCTCCACACTTTCCTACCCCAAACACAGACATCATATATATGATAACCCTAAAAATGGAAATCCAAAAAAGGGGTGCCCACTTAATTCATATACATATGTAAATAAATTCATAAAATGTGACAACCAGGACATCATATCAATTGATCATTCAACCCTTTCATTAAGACATGAAAAATACCAAACATGCCTCTATCTTTACACACCCAAATTCTCCTTTTTCCAAAAATCCTCAAAATCCATTTCCAAAAAATGTTAAACCCGATTTTCATTAATCATTTCCCAAAGCGATTTTTGGTTCCATGTTCAAATATGTTTTCATAAAAACCTTTCAAATTTTAGATAAATACAAATTTTTATAAAACTTTCCAAATGGACCCTTAAGGAAACCATTTACCAAAACAAACACCAAGTGCCAAACAGGAATAAATTTTAGGACTTCATTTAAAACCACCCTTTAAAAATTGAAAAAAGGAAAAAAATTTGTTATAATCCAATGAAACATTCAGAAAACCATGGTCTAAGGAAACATCATTTTAAATTGATTAGTTCCAAACAAGCCTCTATTTCTAAATCCCTCATTTTTTCAAAAATATGATAAAAATGAACAACACATTCAAAAATTCAAAACATGCTTCCCTACCATTTTGAATCTAATCATATTATTTAAATCACCAAAATGACCAAAATTTCAAACATCATACTTGTAAAAAAAATTTGATCCATTTAATACAAAGTTACATTTGGGTTTGAAAGGGGTAGAGAAGAGGGTGTTGTTTTTGAAATCTATATTTTTAAAATTAAACCCAACCATTTTCATTTATGTTCCCACCCATGTGTACCTCATAAGAAAACAAGGTTTTTCCCACTTCCAATGTCACACCACCAATATCTAATACATTTTTCAAAACCAATTTTAGGAAACACTACACATTTTTCAACCAACAAAATATGTTGTAAACAAGTTCCGAGCCTTATGAAATTACTATTTTACATTCACAAAACTATCCCAAAATCCACCAATGATATTACAACTTAAACAAGGGAAAATAATTCTCCAAAGAACCAAATTACATTTAATAAAAAATGCAATTTCATTAAACACTTAAATGCACAATTACTTAGTCATAATTCCAGATTCTGTTGAAATCATATTTTTCAAAAAATATACTAATACCAAAATATCACAATAATCCAGATAGAGGTATCATAGAGGTGTGAACAAGTTTATAAATATATTAAGTAATAAATCAACAATGACACTTTTTGAAGATGACTAGTCAAACCGACCCTTCGCACTTACACGCACATGCATTTACACAGACACACACACACACACACACACACACACATATATATATATATATATTTAAATACCTCTATCTACATTTCACATATTCCTCATGCCATGAGGAAATATGTACAATGATGTAATATATATATAAATATGCCTTACCCTATGCATGTACATGTAGGAACTCTCGCTACATGTAGTCCAAAACCACTGCAAAGAGGTCCAACAAACACTATAAATATTAATGACAACTTAAAACACAAAATAGTACTAAATTAAAATTAAAAGAACTGAAATAATTGAAAACTCATGCTAAATATAAGGTCATGTGGAATGAAATGGTCTGATATGCTTCGCTTTCAGTCACGGTTTCCGAAACACAGACCGACGTGAACCTGAAATCTAAAAGAAATTGTGCCACACCCAAACCCTAACCCCTAAGGTTTGACCAAACCCTAAACATCCCATAAATAAAATAAAAATACAAAAATAAATAAATAGTGTGATCATTGAAGGGGGACCTAGCCACACGAGGGATGAGCCACTGCATGAGAAAGGTGGCACCGTGCAAGGGAGGCTCGACATAGGAGGGTCTGACCAGGACAGCCACACACGAGCATGAGTCTGCACAAGGGAGGTCGTGTGAAGTAAGGATCTCATGAGGATGGTATTATTCCATTTTCAAAAGATGACATGCTGGAATGGAGGAGTTACATAGAGGTAAAGCGTCAGAGGAGGGCATGCAAGGAAGGGGGTGGTAGAGGAGGAGAGGTGTGCAGGTGCAGTGGGTGTGGGTATCACCTTAAAAAGGGGAGGGAGAAGGGGGTGGTCGACCCCTCTATGGTTATCCAAAAACAATACTAAATACCAATAATAATAATAACAATATCAATAATAATAGACATAATAATTAAAATAATATTAATAATAATAATAATATTCTCATTATTATTCTCATTATTATTAAACATTATTTTAGTGTTTTATAATCATTTTATTTATCTTTTTATTTAATTTTTTTTATTTTTAGACACAGAGTAGGCCACACGGTTTGGTTACATGGTATGTCGGGTCATGTTCCTACCATTTGTAGGCTAAAAACTCACCTCAAATGTTTTAAAATCTGAAAAAAAATCAGGACAAAACCAGAACCCCAACCAAAAATATACAAGACCATGAAATGAATAAAATAAGGGTGTGTCCTAGGTTAAGGAGTGACACTCCATGTATAGGTGTGAAAAGATTTTCATTTCATTTATACATGGATGGTAATGAAAATTTAACTGATTCGTATACATTCAAAATATTAAATAATTATTATTCTATAAATGTAAATTAATTTATGTAGTCCTTTCATCTATTCAATCATGAAAAATTTGAATAATATTCATGGATACATATAGCTTACCATCTCCATGAACAGTGTAATCCATTTTTTATCTCTAGCATTAATATATTACTATAAATAAATATATAATTAATATCTATGATATTTATATCATGGTTAACAATCTTGACAAGATGTAACCATGATAAAATTTAAATGACAAAAATTTCATAACTAAAACATACATGAAAAATGATGCAATTTTCAAATGAAAAAATGATTTTAGAAAAACAATTAATAAACAAGTGATAAATATACCAACCCTCACTTTTCAAACATTAACATTACATAAAATGTGAGGAATACTTAAACATGGAAACATGAACACTGGTATATAAGTGAGATACATTATCTCCCACTAGGTTCTTCTTGACTAAACCCTTCTTAGACACATCAAACATAATCCATATTTTGATAACCTGTGGGAAGGTAGCATAAAAAAGGATGAGCACAAATTTTAAATACGGGTAAACAAGGGATATATGTAAGAATAAACATGAGAATAGGGTTATAAGATGGTTGTAACCCTGGTCCCTTCCCCACCAAAGGGAGAGGGACCTCCTTTCGCAGCCTCTCGGCCTTCCTTCTCCCCCTTCTCCAACCCGGATTCATTTCCACCTTTTCCATATATTGATCTCATCCACAAAGATATTTTTCTCCATAGTGGATGCCCTAACCTCCCTTTATCATATATAGAATTCAATGGAGCTTTGGAATGCCTGCATCTGAACCTGGTGGATCACTGCAGACTTCATCATCCTTCGATCGATGATTTTGACAAGTTTATTTTTCCTTCCTGGGTTTAATAATTGGTGAGGTGGTGGGGCTTCTTGATAAGTGGAATATAATGATTCACTTTTCGTCGGAGTAAGACTTGATACTCTTGTGGTCCGGAGCCCCTCGCATCTGCACTAGATCTTGTTTCTATTTCTCTCATTTGTCCTATTATTTCTACATGAACTGCGATTCTCTGTCAACATCCATTTCGGACAGTTTCCCTGAACTCCCCCTCCCTGTTCAAAACTAGGATATTCTTCATATACTAGGCAATATGGTTGGTCACTACTTGTGATCTTATAGAATAACCGAGTCAATATATCATCCTATCTCCCCGCGTATCTCTGTTGAGGTAGATGTTTTGAAACCGTCAATCAACTTTGTTTGGATCACGGTTGGGGAGGAATTCTGGTGCAGACAACCTGTGATTTTCGAATCATGGTCTTACTTCTTCTCTTCATTTTACTGGTTGGGTAATTTATCCCATTTCTATCATTGTGGTCGCTCGACTAAAGTTCCACAGGATGGGAGGTCGTCTCTAAATGTGATGGATGTTGAGATTCTCGGTGACAAGGCCTCAGCGAAGGTTTTCCATCCATCGAAAGGGGAATATTCTGTTCTCCCAGTGGTTCAGGAAGGAAACCCCCATGAGTTACATGGTTCTACAGCAGAGGTTCAATGTGTGATCTTCCCCTCTAATGTTTCTACAGGAGTAGTCAAGGTCATTCCTCATGAGTTATGGCTGTGGGTCATGGCTATCTTCGCCCGCTTGAGACAGGATCTAGGCATCAGCCAAGTGGTGCAGGAGAAGCCGTGGGAGATATTGCAGGTAGGGGGAATGGTTCTAAAGTCATATGTGGATGTGGATGCAGTGAGTTCGGTTCCAGCAAGATTTGTAGAAAGGAAGGAAGAGAATTTAGAAGTGGTGGTGAATACAGCCTCAGTCAGTAAGGGCCAGGGACCTAGGGCTACCTATGGTCGGGGTTGGGAGGATACTAATCAGCTGATTCAGTTCATGGGTTGAGGTTACGTGCAACCCACAGGTTCAGATTGGTCACCATGTAGTAATGGTCCTATGGGGGTCTTCCATAAGGAAGCAGAAACTCCTGTAATGTCACTACAGGGACAGATTTGTTCGATCACGGCCTCAGGATCCTCTCCAGGACAAGGCATCCAGGTTGGGGTTAGTGTCTTGGGTCCCTTGGACCCAAACATTCCCTTATTCTCAAAGCCTAGGAGAGAGGGGAAGATTAAGAACTTCATGGGGGTTAACTTAGGCAAGGTGGAGTCTCCTATCTTAACGAGGTAGGGCCCGGGGGTGGAATTTAAAAACCTCTTTGAAAGTCTAGAACTACATGAAGTGATGCGCGTGGATGATGAATCAGGAGATGAAAGTCTCATCCATCTCTCATTAGACAGTTTATACTGTGTAGATCCCCATATTCTAAGAAGGATGAATGGGAACAAAGGGAAGCATTACTTAGGAAAATTCATTATGGTCTAGGAGAGAAAACCCAAGTGACATAAAGACTATTCTTACTTACCTAAACCATTGGATACCAGGTTGTCCAAGAAAGGCATCATAAAGGGTAAAAAAATTCCTACAACACGGGGAAAGTGGTGATCCAAGTAGAGAACCAAGAATTGTGGAAGAGGTAGGGGAGTGTTTAAAGCTCATTATACACTACAAGGAAGAAATTATTGAAGAATTCCTTATACCTAATGCCTTAAATGATGATATATTAATAATATATGAAGGTTTTGTGCAGGTTGAGGCCACTGAGGAGAAATAAGTTTGGATTGAAAAGCAAGACCGAATCATTTCTTGAGGTTTCAACCAAGGCAAAATCACCATGGAAGAATTTATTCAGACGATGGACATAATGATTTCTCACCTTGAAGACCTTATCTAGGAGGATCCATATATTTAGGTTAGTACTCTCCATTGGGAATTATATAGTGTATCTAACTCGAATCACCTTATCCTTGTGCTCAATAACTTTTTGGGCTCCTTCAGCACATAGAGGTCTCTATTTTGTGAACAATGGTTCCCCACTTTCCCTTAAAGTGTCTTTTTAAATAAAAATTTATATTTGGATGGATGGATTATAAGAAAATTATCATGAAGATGTAAGATTATACCTTTCATATAAAATATCATAAACTAAAATCATATTATACATATTGGAAGTTCATAAGACATGAATCATAGGGAAATAAAGAACATAATACATGAAAGAATAAAATAGGAATAAAACATGGAATTGTGGAAGACATATAAGCATATAATATTATTTCTATAGTAGCTAAGAAATCACATAAAAGACCATCATAGTTGTATGGGTTCACTCTCCATACCATCTTGGTACTCATTGTTCATTCCCATGACTATATTAGTAGCATGATTTCACTCCTCATACCATATTTTTAGAAACAGTTCACTCCAAATGACATCTTAGTAGTCAAGGATCATTACCAATACCATCTTATTCTATCTCATGAGATATAAATCATTACAAAGTTCACTCAAGGGAGATTTAGGTACCACCCGTCTCATAATGAAATCATACATACATATTCCGAAAAATCATAAACATTTATATCATAACCCATGAAATGAAATGTGTATCATAAATATTTAATCATATCACAACTTTGTAAAAAGATATAGGTTTTGTAATAATTTCTTCGTAATCATTTCTCGTGTAGAGAAGTGGTTTTTAATAGCATATAACACATGAAAGAGAGATATGGTTCATATGAATCATTCCACAAAAACATAAAGCATTCAAGAAATAATGTGAATGGATAAATTAGATTATTTCTTATAAGGGCTTGAGTAACACCAACAGATCTCATCTTAAAAGGAAAATAACTTGGAAGGATATTTTTAAAACATTTCATGAAGTAAATAACCATTCTTCTTCGATTTTTTTTTTTAAATGTAAAACCTTTTAAAAACCATTTCCTTTTAAAATACATTAAAAACTTATTAATAATACTTGAAATCATTTTGAAATCATTTTTCCTTGATAAATTATAATATCATATTGAAAATAATTTGAAAATAATTTTCATTGAAAATATATAAAATGATATTGAAAACAATTTGAATATCAATTATTTGAAAATACTTTTCAAACTTATAAATCAAGCTTGAAATCATTTTGAAAAAACATTTCCTTGAAAAATTAAAAAATAATCATGAAAACATTTTGAGAATTATTTTCCATTACGACTTGTAATAAATTATTTCAAATGTTTTGAAAATTATATTTTTGAAAATTATTTTAAAACTTCTATATAAGGATTGAAATAATTTTGAAAATAGTTTTTCATGAAAACATATAAATGAATCTTGATAACATTTTGAACAATATTTTATTTAAAATGTTTAAAATAATCATGAACAATTCCGAATAAAATAACATTGAACAAAAAATTTAGTAAAGTATATAAAACATTAACCATTAAACATGAAAATAAATATTCCAAGGATTGATGGACGATAAATTAGTACATATTGTACACATTAAAAAGACCACTCCTTTTTCACGGTAAAATATAAGATAAATTCCTTTATACAGAATGTGATAAGAAGATTCATATAAAAAATGGAAAAAGTTAAATAGGGTAAAAATTAATTTTATTGGTCATAGGATAATAGTATAATATTCATCAAAACCCTTTTTAGAAAATATGATTTTAAAGGAACATTGATTTCTAGCCAAAGAGAGGGTAAAGTGGGGATTTATTAAAAACATTTTTACATATATTATGTACCAAAGATTAGAAGAAATAGTACTAATATATGAATAAATCATTAGTCACAATAGGAGAATAAAATTGATGAATTCTCTTAAGATAAAATTCCTCATATTTCATCAATGAAAGCATAAAGATAAACAATTTTGAAAAGCGATGAGACTATTTCAATAAATTATTAAAACTTTGTAACATTATATAAAACTCTCCATGTAAGAAAAGGAAACTACATAAAGCTCAAAATATTCTGAAAATAATTAAACTTAACATATTACTTGTAAAATGGAAGTATATACACATCAAAATAGCATTTAGGTGCATAACAAAACCTGAGTTTGGAAGAAGACCAATTGAGACATAACTATTTTACCGATCTAGTAACATTTGAAAATTAAAACCCATGAAATAAATATAAAAAATGGATATTTAAATACCCATAAATTCAATTATAAGATACATAAAATATATTAATGGGTAGTATAGAAACTATAAAAAAGGAAAGAGTTGTGAACATAGCATGTATCTCATGCAAATAAAAAGTGAGACGAAATCCCCATACCTTATGTCTTGAATCTTGTCATACTCATTCAAACTACCTATATAATAATTATAACTTTATTATACATATTTTAAATAACCATAATATTATTTAAATTCTATATATGTTTTCATTAAAACCTTATATTACATATTTGTTAACCATCCATGGTTTAGGTTTCCCTTTGTATAATATTTTACTTGTTCTGTACAGGTGTCTTAATTTGTAATATCATTGGTCCTTATACTTATATAATAATTAAATAATTTAGAAAATTATATAAAAATTATATATATACATTTTATTTTATAATATAATTATGTATTTAATTTACAACAATTAAATAAAACACACTGTTCATGGAGATAGTAAGTTGTACGTATGCATGAACATTTTTTCTATTTTTATTGTTGTATTGGAAGAAAAAAATGAAATATATTTATATATGTATATCATTTTTACAATATATTTATGATATCATATATATAATATATATTCCCTAAACCCATACTTAATAAATTACATGTCATCTATGAATGAATCATATCGATTTGATGGGGCTGTATTCCACACTTCCAATGAAATTATCATATTAACACAAATGAAAAGTAAAATGTATATATATATATATGTTGTAAAAAGAATATATAATTATAATGACATAATAAAAATAATAATATATATATATATTCCATAAAAATATCCTCCATGATAATAGGTAGGGAAAATTGAGCAATCGACGTTTTGTGAGGTGGAAGTTTGCAGTACACATAAACAGTTTGTTTGTTACCCATTAGATAGAGGTGTGTGTAAATAAAGGTAGAACCATTAGCAAAAAAATACTAGTATATTAATTATACTTTATTTTATATGAAATAATGTAATAAACAAATCATAGGGGTGGAGAAATATAATAAAATAAAGGATCTTGAGAGAAGACGTTACCTCTTAATCGGGTAACTCCTTTTGGTATGTGCCAAAAGGCTTTCATGGATTGTTTTATTCAAAAGGAATGGGTTATAGGAGAAAGGGTGGATTTTTGGAAACTGTATTGGTCATATATTTACCTAAAATAATATGTTTTATATTTATGAATTAGAGGGTGAGGTAGTGGACTTTTAGAGGGAAGGGTTAGGACATACTTGGAATTTTTTAAAACAAGTTAGATGTACCCACATTTTTACCTAACAAATATCATACCAAACCAAAATAACTAAATAATTAATGGTTAATGTCTAAATAATTTCCATCCAATGGGTCTTTCAAAACTTTCTATGTTTTTTTTTTCTTAAATTTGAGGTTTAGTCATTAGATAAGCTTTATTTTACCTTAATTGATGTAATTAATATTGATTATATTGACTAATCTTTTTGATAAAAAACAATGTTGACATTATTAGAAATTAGAAATTATTTTGATTCAAAATATTCAATAATTTTTTTTTCAAAATTCTAATAACATAAGTAGTATACATTTTATTAAAATTAATCTCACAGTCGACTCGACAATGTAGGTTTTTAAAGTAAAAACATTTAAAGGGTTGCTATAATTTTATACATAATTTTAATGTGAAATTGATCTCAATGACCTAAATTATACAAATTTTTAAAATTATTATCTAATAAAACATTGAAACTGATTTAAAATATTATTTATCCATGTAAATAAATTAGGTGAAAACCTCGTTTTGATCTAAATTTTAGTTTTTTCATCTTTTAATTAAAAAAATAAAAACTTATAGTAAAAATACCAAAAAATTATCCTAACCTAATTTTTTTTCATTGATTTTAAATTTTAATTTTATTTTGACATATCTTTTTATAAAATTTCCAAAATTTATATTTAAAATGGGTTCACCAAAAAAAGGTGGTAAAAATACATTTATAAAAATATATGTTTTTAAGTATAAAATCGGGGTTGTTCTTATATTATGTCTATAAAATCGATTGAATGAATGTAAATTTTTTTTTTGATTTAATATATAAAATATATATTAAATTAATATATCTTATTAATTATATTTTATTAAATTTATTAGAGCAAAACAACTTATAATAATAATAATATTTTCCATTATATTATTTCAGTTTTCATATGCATTTCTAATTAATTAGTAACATGTGAATTCATTTTATATTTTTGTAAACCATATATCTACATAAATTAGTTAATAATATTCATAACCTATAATTTAACTCTAGGTTATATCTTATTATATTAAATAATAAAATTTTAAGGATATAATATTATGCATTAAAATCATATCTTGTGTGTTAGGAAAGCCATCAAGGAAAATCGTTATTACGTGTAATGCAATCTATCTTCAGTGTTCAGCGTACAGAAAGCTAAAATTTATATTGTGTGTCCTGAAATATTACTATGGTTTTTCATATAACTCAATAAAAAGATAGTACTTTAATATGAAATAAACTATTTTTAGTGTTTCATTAAATGAAAATATCAAAAAGGTTAAATTAATTCCAAAAAAATCAACAAATATCGGAGTGTAACATTCTACCCCCTTTAAATGAATTTTTCGCTTGAAATTATTATAGGCTATAAAAGGTCTAATACATGATATTTTCATTCATATAAACCTCTATTGTAAAAATGAATACTACATTTACCCTTAAAAAGGGAATGTTGGGACCATAAAACTTACCAAAGTAACAAATAACTAGGTTTCCACATATGAGAAAATGGGTTGGGATTCAAGAATAGAAATGGATGAAGAGTGTAAATATTTTTAGGGATTGATTAAGGTCATCAATCACAAACAATTTAATGATTAATGAAATTTTTTGGGTATCAAATTTATAAATTTTTTATGATTTTAAAGGCCATTAATTTGATAAAATTAAGGTATTTTTGAAAAAAAAATTATTTTGATCATTATCCTAACATTGAGTAATTATTTTATTGACCAATAATGTAAGTAAATATACATACATGATATATTTATATATATATAATCATTCATTATTTTTTTTATCAATTTTTTTTATCTATTACATCATGTAATGGACATCCAAAAATTAACATTTATGCCACATGTGCTAAAATAAAAATTTAACCGATATTAAGGCCCAAAAAAGAATGAAACGTTTTACTATTTATCTATAAATATTATTAAAAATAAATATTTTTGATATATTATTCTCTACCATTTCATATGTTGGAACAAATGTCATTTATTATTTATAAAGGTCTCTAGTTTTTTTTTTGTTTTCAATAGTCACATGGTTGATGAGGGAGCTTGCAAAGAATGTGGTCTTACGATTGAGGCATAAATCAGTTTTTATAGTGGCCCCTTTCCCAATGTTTTTCAATTTTGAGCCTCAAAATCGGGAATCTATTCATAGGAATGTATGGTATGAAGAACGGAGAAGGAATTAAAAAATGGGAGAGAACCATATGTCACAGTACATGGATAGCTTTCAATTTCTAGAAATGGATTGCAGACCATGTAAGGAATAGAGAGAATGGAATTTGCAGTAGTTTGTAGAACAGAAAATGGATTGTGGAGATAGTTCTCATCAAAGGAATGTGGTACACCAAAGGCTACGGTTCATGGGATAAGAGTATCAAGTGGTATAGGATGTACTAAAATCAATGATTTGGAAAATATTTGTTTAGCAGATTTTCTATATCCATTTTTTCCTATATAAGGAGTATTAATACCCTTAATTAAGTAGTGGGGTTAAATATTAATATTTCAGGACGAAATCTGGAAAAGTCCAAAGTAGTTCATTGAGGAGAAGATGGTACATGGAGAGAACCATCACTGTAAGGAAATAAATTCTATGGACGAGAGTGAGTTTGCAAAGGAATCTCTCAATGTATGCAGTGGAGAAAGGCAATATTCATAGAAAGTAGGGTTGTACATAGAGTAGAGGCATTTTATAAGGCCGTATTTGTTTGAATAAGGAAGGTTGTGGAGGTGGTACAAAAAAATGGTTAGTACATGGAAGATCATGTTTGTACGCAGTGGGGATCGATGGTATGAAAAAATAGTACTGATATGTAAAGGAGATTAACATAAAACCATATTCGCTACATAGTATGTGAATGAGGTAAATTGGTATGCAGAACACCCAAGAAATCCTGAAAATTGACCAAATCAGTTTACGAATTTAATTACCATAACCTATTAGTGTGTGATAAAGTAAATAACATCTATAGGAAATAACATGACTTCAACGGAGCATCCATTTACAGTTGAGGATTCATTATTTAATATTACTTCATCGAGGTGTCCTTCCAGTTGATAAAATGAGTGAAGATTCTTCTAACATAGTGAGAAAGTGGTTGTCAATGGAAGTAATCTGAGAGATACAATATGCTTTCTATAAAAACATATAAATTTAGTTCTCCTAGAACAATGTGAGTGTGATAAACTATTTTAATCCACAAATTTTGAATATTAGTGGTTATTGGGTATGAACGACACACTATTAGTGTATGCTCCTTGCATGTAGCCCAAAGTGGTGATATAAGTAAAATTATAGTGTCATTGCCTTGCATGTGATTGTTTGTTTTCTTGACCTCCTCTTCAGATACGTTAAACATGTTACTATCAACGTGGGAATAAAATCTATAAGATTAAAGGAAAACTTTGACACCCCGATTCACCCCTCCCGTCTCAGGTTGTCATAGGGTCCTTCAAGTGCTATTAGAGAAAGTTTTCTCGTGTTGAATATTGCTTCTAATGTCATGGAGAATCCAGTCAATGTTAGGTGATTTCCCCTTTTAGATGGAATTAATTTTTAGATATCAAAAAACGGGATGGAACTCACCTAAGATCATTTGGAATAGATGTATTATTTTATAATTTGTTGGGAATACAATTAATTGATCCTACAGAATTGTGAATGACTGATACAGACCAAAATTTCTTCATGTTGATGCTAAAGAACAGAATTATCTCACTAAATCCCTATCTAATCCTATTTATATAAATTTAATGAGTTTCACATCTTCCAATTCAATGTGGGGTAAACTAAAGAATATTTATGAAAGAGATAGCTGAGTGAAGGAGGTGAAACTTTAAGTACTAACCAATAGGTTTGATTACATAAATATGAAACTTGATGAGAATTAAGACTCCTTTTTCAATTTAATTACTAAAGTTGTAGGAGGAATCTATGGTTTGGGTAATGAAATCAAAGAAATTTATATAATAAATAAAATCATGATAATACCTCCACCCCTTTATAATAAAAAGGTTTCATCCCTTGAGTTAAGAGATCTATCTAAACACTCAGTGGATGATCTACTGAGAAATATATCATTATTTGAGATTAGAATCAAACCAGAAGAATCTATGAGTCGTGTGATAAAAGAAATGACATTAAATGAAATTTACAAACTAAAAGTTTCAAGATATGTCAGTTATGAAGATGATGAATAAAAATAATATCTTTCAATAATTGCTAAGAATCTCAAGAAGAGAGAAGAGAAATTTGAAGCCAAGCTACCTCTGGATTTTTTTTACAGTAGAAGATTTGGGAACTTTTCCTCGTGATTCCGAATAAAGTTCAATGATGAATAAATTGATGATGGGGAAATTCAAAATCCTTAGAAAATATTTTGAAAAAATATAGACTTCAAATATGGAAATAAATCTCAATGGATGAGTTTTGTCTCTAATGAAGAATATGATGACTATGAAATATTAGAGGAAGAGGAATTAAAATTCTAATCTAACAACCATGCATCCACGATGGCTAAAATTGAAAAATCAGAACCATCAAAATATAAGGGTCTTGATAATCATTTGAACACTGATTCCAATCTAAGAATTCAACTTGAAGATGATTTTTGTAATATTAAGAATTAATGTAAGATATGAAATGAGTGCAAAGGAATTGTAGAAGAGACATCATAATATGTTGAAAATCTTGAAGAATAAATTGAAGGACCAAAGGAATTTGTGTAAATTCAATAATCAATCCCTGAAAACACATAAGATGTCCTGGAAATAAAACTCATAATTCAAGAACTGTGAAATGTAATCAATGACCTCACCACTAGACTGGAATAAAAATCAATATTTTTTGATGGTATAGAGTAATACGTTTTTAATATTAGGAGTAAATTCAAAATTGAATCAAATTAGAAATAAGAAAATAAAAAATACAATTTGGAAGGTTCTCAGATTCTTAGCTATTATAGAGAAAAAAACATGGTTTTGATGGAGTTAAAAATATGTTGAATGATCAAAGACCCACATTCATGTGAAATAGTGTAGTTTTTTATGATACCGAAATGTAAAATGCTATAAATAAAGTGAACCAAAATAAATACAAGATGAAATTTGAAAATGTTGAAATGCTACCATAATTCTTGAAAAATAAACCCTTAAATCAAACGGAACGGAAGACTAATGATTACCATTGAGTTTCCAGACATGATAGGCAGTTAGACTATTTTTTTGAGGAATAAGTCTTGAAGATAAATATATATATGATAATATGTCATGAATGTTTTGTTTTGTGGCTATATGGCCCATACCATGTCATATAACGAATATGTAAGGATATATATGAATAGGAAAGACTTTAGAGTTCAAAAAAGGAGAAAATATTCATATCCTACTTCTTATAGAAGAAATAATTTTTATGGATATTGTTTTCACTATTCTAAATTTGGAAATATAGTTTACTATTGAAGGAAGAGGTATGATAGGATAAATCCTTACAATGATCAGAGACAGGTCAATACTCATCAACCAGACGGTGTTACTATTTCAAACAGGTTTAATCTTATGGAAGAATTTGAATATGAATAACCCATGAACATAGAAGAGATAATTTATTGGCCATAATTTTCCTACACTCAACCCAATATCTCATGGAATAAAAAGAGTAAAATTGGAAAATACTATCTTATAGAAGTATCCCTTAAAGCTACAAAGACAACAACACCCATATTCTTGATAGCGGATGTTCATCCCACATGAAGGGTAATGCAGAACTATTAACAAATGTTAATAAAAAGGTCAATGTAATAGTGAGGTTCGGTAATGATGGTGATTTTAACATAAAAGTTAGTGGAAGTATTGAGCTAGAAAAAAAACAAGGCTAAAGAAAACTAAAGTCCATTATGTGGATGGTATGCGTCACAATCTTCTTAGTGTGAGTCACATCTATGAATATGTTCTTAAGGTGACATTCAATCAGAATAGTTGTACTATAAGAGGAAAATTTGGGAATTCTCTCATGAACGATAGTATAATGGATTGCAACTTATATCAGGTTGATAGAAAAGAGAACATTTTGTACCTAACAGTTGAAGAGGAAAACAACTTGTGGCATCGATGATTGGGAAACATCAATTAGTAGGAAATGTAAAAGATATCTATGATGAAGATAGTCATGGATATACCTAATCTCAAGCATGAATGAAATAATACATGTGATCTTTTTTTGTGAGGGATGCTGGTTTGCATTCCTATCTATAAAAGAAAAAATGAAGAATCCAATCTTCTTGACCCCATCCATACAAACATATGTGGGAAACAAATTGCCTAAAAATTCGGATAAATGTACTTTTTTTCTTTTCGTATATTATTATAGTATAATTTCATTTTTTATCATTATACATAGGAAGTGACAAGTGCTTGATTGCATGAAAACCTTTTGACAAATCGCTGAGAATGATACTGAATAGAAGATTAAAGTCTTTAAGTTTGACAATGGAGTGGAATACACGTCCATTGAATTTTAAAATTACCTAGAGAATAATGGGATTCAACATGAGGTGTATTCTTTGATAACTCCATAGGAAAATGGATTTGTTGATCATAGGGATCAACTAGTAAACAACATGACCATAAATATGGAGATTAAGAGTCGTATTCCTCAACATTACTAGAAAGAGGCGGTTTAAGATATAGTGTATATTCAAAACTAAATAAGGCTATATATGGTTGAGATAAAGACACCATATTTATTGTCTCATGGAAGAAAGCCCTTCTTGAAATATTTATAGTTTTTCAGAAGAAAATGTTTCATCTGAAACACATAAGGAAATCAAGAGAAATATGGCGACAATGTATATGAAGGAATATTTCATGGAAACTCAACAAACAGAAAATCCTATAAGTGTTTCAATAAATGCCTGGGAAGAATTATGTAAAGCAGTGATGTTAATATCATTGAAGATAAAAACATGAATGCTTCAGGAAATTATAATGTTGATGTGATAGAAGATGAGGATGAATTTGAACATAGAAAAATGATAATACAGAGGTAGAGGAAGATGTAAAAAACTCTTAGGAGTCACATCATGATTTTGACTCATAAGTATAATCATAATAGGATTCTATAGCAAGAGATAATTTGATCAAACCCCAAAAGAGAAATCGAAGAGAATAGATTGATCAGCCCAAAATTATTGACGATCAGAATAAACCTACACAGACAAGGAGAATGAAGAATAATTCACAATATAAATTTCTATCAGTCATGGAACCATCCTTATTTGAAGAGGCTGCAACGTATGAGTCATGGGTGAAAGCAATGAATGAAGAGTTACATAAGATCAAAAAAAATTAGACTTGGGATCCTGTCAGAAGACTCAAAGGTAACACTGTTATTGGAATTAAGTGGATTTTCAAAAAATATAACGAGCATTGAAATGTGATCCAAAATATGGAACACTTGGTCGGTAAATGATATTCACAAATTTAAGGGGTTTATGTTGAAGGGAAATATTTTCCATTAACAATACTGGAGTCAATCAGACTTTTTCTTACCATGGAAATCCAATGAGTTTATAAAGTGTATCAAATAGATGTCAAGAAACAATTCTTAAATGGGTTATTAGATGCACAAGTCTATATTGAACAAATTATGGGGTTCATTGTTTTCAAGGAAGAACTAAAGGTTTTAAAATTAAAGAAGGCTATCTATGGATTGAAATAGGAACCACAGGGGTGGTACTCTTGGTTGGACTCTTATATAAGAAATATTGAGTTTAAAAGAGGTAGATTGGATCAAAATATCTATGGGAAGAATTCTCAAAAGGATTAGTTCATGGTATTGGAATTCAAGGATGATATTATTTTCGATGAAAGTAGGCAGGAATTAGTGGAATAATTTTCTAATCATATGAAAGTGGAATATGAAATGTCCATGATAGATGAACTTACATTCTTTTTAGGGTTGCGGGTTCTTCCAAATAAGGATTAAACTTTCATTTCTCACAAAAATTATTCAAGATAACTATTTAAGAAATTCAATATGTGTATTCCAAACCAATGTTGACACCGATTGGGGTTATAACAAAATTTGGAAGCATGAGGAAGGTAATTCTATGAATCCCACCATGTACAGAAGAATCTTTGGAAGCCAATTGTACCTGATGGCGACATGGATAGATATTATCATTGATACTTTTCTTGCGACCCTCTATCATTATAATAAAACGGAATAACATATGGATGTAGTGAAAAAATCCTGAGATACATTCAAGGTACACATAATTATGGTCTATACATTGTTGCAGGAAGAGATGGTGAACTGTCCATTTTTTCTTATGCTGATTGGGATGGAGATGTAGTGAAAAGAATGTCCACCAATGGTGTAGCATTATATATTGGGACAAAATGTGTCAGTGGGCTGAGAAAGAAACATGAAAGGAATTTTCTTAGTACTTCTAAATATGAATATATATCCCTTATAAATGAAAACACTCAATTTCATTAGATGAAGTAGTAACTGACTGACAATGGTGATGAGGTGAAATAACCAATGCTGAATTACTATGATAACAAGAGCACAATTGATCTTATGAATAATCATGTTCAACATTCTCATGAGAAACATATTGACATCGGATATCACTTCATCAAGGAAAAAATTGAACAAGGCATGATTACAATGCATAATGTGGGAACTGTTGAGAATGTGGTTGATATCATGACCAAACCACTATCAGTGGCTATATTTTAGAAACATCAGTTTAACCATAGTGTTTATCCACCTCCCAGTGCATAATGAGGCCATGAAACTCCCATATCAGAGGTTTTTATAACTACTATAATTTTTTTTGGATGTGATGTAGGTTTATGGGGGATATGAGATATAGGGGGAGCACGTCTCTAAGCTCTACAGGTCCATATTCGACTTCTTGGGTTTTTTTATTATGGGGGAGAATAGATAAATTCACCAATCTATGGAAGAGAGTGAATTTTTTTTCATTATGGAAAAGGAAGAGAGTGATTTTTTTCTAGATACAGGAAATATAAAGAATAGAAAATGTCAAAAATGAAACAATGGGGGAGAAAAAATCATGTGAACTCAATTCATGTCCTCTCTCTTGTTTTCTACACTAATTATTGCTCATGTATACTTAGAGTTATGGATGAGTTGTTTCTTGAGGTTCCAGTTTTTAATTGTCGTTGGTGCTTTAGTGAATTTATCTGGAGATTTACAACAAAGACAAAGAAGTAGATTGTTGGAACCAAGGCTGTTTATTGTTTATAATGGAGTTTGGTTTGTATTTTTTTCAATTTTCAGGTAGATGACAAGGGATCTTTCCAGGAATGTGGTATTATGATTGAGGATGAATGATGTTTTGAAGGTAGAATGGATTCATAGTTTTTTTCAATTTTTTGGCCCTAAAATTGGGAATCTATTCATAGGAATATATGACATGAAAAATGGATAATGCAATCAGAAAATGGAGGGAACCTCATGTCTTGGTATATGGACTGAGTACCATGTTTGGGAATGTTTCACAAACTACATATAGAGCAATAGTAATCATACATGTAGTGGTTTGTGGAACTGAAAATGGTTTGCGGCGATGTTTCGTGGTGAAGGCATGTGGTAAGAGGAAGGCTGTGGTTCGCGGGACAAGAGTAGTATGTGGTAGAGGTTGTACCAAAATCAAAGATTTGGAAAATCTTGGTATATCGGATTTTTCATATCCATTTTTAACTATATAAATAGAAATAATACCCTCCATTAAAAAGTGGGATTAAAGATTAAAATATTGAGAACAAGTCTTGTAAAGTAAGAAGTGGTTTTTGGAGGAGAAGACAGTACATGGAGGGAACAATATGAGTTAGGAAAATTAGTCCATGGGAGAGAGCGCAGTTTATAAAGGAAGCTCTTGCAGTATCCAACAGAGCAAGGAAGTACATGGAGAAAGCATGGTTGTATGTGGAGCAGAAGAAGTTCACAAAGTAGGGGATGTTTGTAGAAGGTAGATTTAAGAGGTAGTATGTGGTTTAGGGTAGTACATGGAAGAGAATATCAGTACACAAATGGGATAGATTGAACACAAAAACAGTAGTGGTACATGGAGGAGTTGATATGTGAACCATGTCTGCTACTCAGTACCCAGAGGGGGTAAAGTGGTATGCAGAACAGCCAAGGAAGCCTAATAGTTAACCAAATCAAATTGTGAAATTAATTACCATAACCTATTAGTGTGTGGTAATGTAAATTACATCTGTGGTAAATATTGGGACTTCAACATAGCATCCATTTATAGTTTAGTATGCATGATTTTATGCTTCTCCATTGAGATGACCTTCGTGTAAATGAACTGAGTGATGATTCTTCCAATGTAGTTATCAAGGGGGAGTCAGCAGAAGTAATCCATAGGACATAGTGTGCTTTACCTAAACTCTTATAAAGGTATTGCACCTATAATATACTGATTGTGTTACACTCTTGTAGTCCATAACTTGTGAAGATTAGTGGTTATTGGGAATGACGGACACACTATCAATGTTTTCTCCTTGTACATAGCCCTTAGTGGTGAACCAAGTAAAATTATTGTGTCATTGATATTTATTTGATTTTTTGTTTTCTTATCCTCCTATTCAGATAGGTTTAAAGGTTTTCCATCAACGTGGGAACAAGATCCATCAGTTTAAAAGAAAAATTTGACACCTTGATTCACCCCACCCCTCTCATAGTGTTTTGGGGTCCTTCATCATCATAAATATTTATTCATGAAATATAATTATAGATTAACAAGGACATAGTTTTGGGAAGTGGTTTCCATGAAACACTTATCATAATTCATTAATGAGCTCAAGACCCACGACCTTACCACACATGATTGGTTGTCACCCAACACACATGATGTCCTTTTCTAAAATGACACTAATATAATTTTTCAAATAATATGATAGACATCCTTGAAATATGGTTCATCACTAAATATCCTTTTAACCAAGGTTTTTAACAAAAACGTAGTGCATAAATACTTCCTCTAAAGTTTGACTAAAACTTTTCATGAATGGTTTTCTTTATAACACTTCAGAAAGATGAAAGTATAGAACTCTAGATAGAGAGTCACAAAATAATCATAGAATTTATTCCCCCATATATCAAAAAGTATCTCTTGGTTGTTACATTACAAACATGTGATTACCATCATCATATATTCTCTTGAAACATGGTAATAACATGAATTTCCATAAATACTTCTGGAAAACATGAATGCATCCTTATTTCTTAGATTACTAGATATATTCCAAAATCCCATTATGTTTTAAACATTATCCACACTAAAATATACTACTTTATAACATGTCCTTAATAAGTTCCAAGGTAATTAGTACCTTTCTACTTACATATTCATATCCCACAAATCTATATCCAAACTACATTATATTAACATAAGTAACGTATTAACGTTTATATTTACCTTAATCGTGTGTTTTATATGGACATAACCTTTCTATTATATAACATTTCTATTCCATTGGATCCATTCAACGTGTTAATTTAAGTCTGTATAGAAAAACATAACTAAACAATACTTATATATTTCAGAATCCATATAACATAATTCTTGATTCCGAATACATAAAATCTTTTATTATTCCACATTATAATTAACCCATTAGCAAGGATACCTCATCCTATTACACAGTACCTCTTTCCTTTCACGTTTTATATATAATATCTTCATCATTATCAATGTAACCATTACTTGTACTAACTTGTTGATCCTCCTCAGGTGCATTCCTCTTAGGACATTTAGTTTCATAGTAACCATTTATTTCACACTTAAAACATTTAACCTTAGACGCTGTCTTACGAATTCCAAAATTCTCATACTATTTGTTAACAAAACTGCCCACTTTTACCTTATAGTAACTCTCTTGGTGTCCTTCTTTTCCACAGTCAAAAAATCTTCTTGTTCCTCTTATACATTCACATGGGTGATTATTTCAACATTACTGATACAAGGAAAACCAAATCCTCTTTCCTCCATGGTCTTCATTACCTCAACTCTCAGTGAATTCTTTATTTCTCTTCCTTAGTGAGTCTGAGAGTTGGTTAAGATGCACATTTTTAGTCATGCTCCATGAAAACTAATTAGGAATGATCACAACAACTCTCACTATGGTTATCATCCCACTTGACTTCTCATCATCAAATCATCCATCGCATTGAACATTAATCAATTTCCTTTTAGTTCCCACTATTGACTAAAACTAGAAGCATAATATTAGCAATAATTATCATAGAATAAAACCCCATAGTCATGAAAATAATTGCTTATTAGATGTATGAATCATGAAACCTTATTTAATCTATGAAACCCTATTTTTATCCAACGTTATTCAAAGATATCTTATATTTAAATACTTCATGATAATTCATGAAGAGTTTTTAATTCCCAAAGCATATCTATCGTGAGTTTCAAACTAGGTTTGCGTTAAGGCCTCTTGTTGTGTATAATATTACACAGATTCAAGGTCCTAACATATTGTTAGATCCTAGGTATATAAATTCCATATCCACATCAACTTGTAGTATCCATAGAGATGTTTATTTCGAGGAAACCACTCATTATCTCCTATACCAAAATTCCTATTCATTTTCCTATTTGTTAACACATTCTTATACTTATCCTTAGATAAATCCCTATACATATCCTTATAAATATACCTAAGGATCTCACTAATGTTTTCTCTTCCTAGTTTCCAAAGGATAACAACAAATTTTTTCTGATACCAACTGTAGTGACCACTGATTTTAAAATATTAACATTTCATAACATTTTGGAAATACTTCTAACAACATACAAAAAAATCACAATGATAGTAATTGGTCAAGTTTCTTTGGGAACATGGAAACATGAACACTGGTATATAGGTGATCTAAAATATCTCCCACCAAGTTCTTCATTACTAGAACCCTTATTATACACATAAAACGAAATATATATCTTCATAACTTGGGGGAAGAAAACATAAAAATGGGCAAGCTCATATGCTCAATAAGGGTAAATAACGGAGACAAGTAAGCACATAGCTATGAATTGGGGTATGAGAATGTGATCATGGAAATGGAAGATCATACCCAGCATATCAAACATCATAAACCAAAATAATTCCATATAGATTGGGATTTCATAAGACATTAATCACAATGAAATAAAATACATAATCCATAAAAGCATAACATATGAATAAAACATGGGATTATGGTAGAAACATAAGAATATAATATGATTTATATAGTATCCAAGTCATCACTAGAAAGACTATATTGGTAGTATGGGTTCACTCACCACACAATATTGACAATCATGATTCACTACCATAGATATATTAATATCCTTAGTTAACCCCTCACAACATCTTGGTATCCATGGTTCACTCCCATGGCCATCTTAGTTGTCATGGTTCATTCCCAAGACTATATTAATCTATCTCATTAGAGATAATTTTTTACCCAATGCATTGGAGGGAGATAGAGGTCCCACCTTTGACGTAATTAAATCTTACATACATGTGACAAAACATCCTAAACAATCATATCATAACCCATGAAATGAAATAGGTATCATAAATATGTAATCATGAAAAAACCTATGGAAAAAGATAATGGTTTCCTAATCATTTCATCATATGGATAACCCATTAAAAGAAGCAATTTTCAAATTCATATAACCCGTGAATGAGAAACATGTGTCATAATAATCATTCCATCAAAACATAAACTATTTAAGGAAGAATATGAATAGAACCTTTGGATTATTTCATATAAGGGAATGAGAAACATAAAATGACGCCATCTGAGAATGAAAATAACTTGGAAGAATGTTTTGAAAACATTTATTGAGGGAAATATCCAATAATATTTTTAAAACATTCTTTAAAACATAATTCCTTTTTGAAAACCATTTCATTGGAAGATAATTTTAAATAATAGAATGATTTCTTGAAATCATTTTCAAAACATTTTTCCATGAAATATTATAAACTAATCTTAAATGCATTTTGAAAAAAAAATCCTTGAAAACTTATGAAATGATATTTAAAACTTTTCAAAACCCATTTCATTGAAAATACTTTTCGAACTTATTGATGAGTCTTAGAATCATTTTGAAAACTATTTTCTTTGAAACTTATAAACTAAACAAAAAAACATTCTGAAAAAATAAATTCCTTGGAAACATAAAAAAGGATCTTCATAATGTTTGAAAACAATTTAATTGAAAATAATTTTTAAATTATAAATGAGGCTTCAAATCATTTTGAAAACCCTTTTCCTTGAAAACAAATAAAATAATCCTGAAAAAATTTTGAAAACAGTTTTCTATGAAAAAATATAAAAGAATAATGAAAACATTTTGAAAATATTTTTTAGAAAAAGTTTCCAAAAAAAATTACCTTTAAACATGAAAATAAATCTTCAATGTACTTATGGTGTATTAATATGTACATGACATACAAGGTAAAGAGAATATTTCATTTCTATAGTAAAAAGGTTCGAAAAATGTATTGTTCATAAAGTGGTAAGAAGATTCCTTTGAAAACATCATAAAAAGAAAAAATGTGTAAAATGTATTTTAACTATCATAGTAGAATATAATAATATTCATGTATAGCTTATTTATAAAACATTGTTTTTAATAACCACATATTTCTACCATAAGAGAGGGTAAATCATGGATTTCTTAAAATACACTTTCTAAAATATATTATATAACATAGGGTGGAAAAAATAGTACCAATATATGATTAAATAATTAATAACAATTTGATAAGAAAATTCAAGAACATTCTTGAGATAAGGAACATAATATTTCACCAATGGAATCATAAACATAAACAATCGTGAAATGAAGGTGAGATCATTTCAATAAACTCTTATAACATTGTAACATGGGATTATACTCTCCATTTAAGAAGTGGAAATTACATGAGATCTAAAATATCATGAAATGAATATAATTCTGGATATTTGATGTAAACTGGTATTTATAAACCTTGAAATATAATTTAGGAGCATAACAAAACACGAGTCTCAAAGAATGAAAATTGAGACAATATTATATTACTGATTTGGTATCTTTTGAAAACTAAAATCCGTTAAAAAATTTCGTAAAAGAGATATATGAATACTCATAAATTTATATATATGATACAAATAATATAATCATGGGTACTATATACACACCACAAAAGGAAATAGTGGTGAAAATATCATGCATCTCACGAGAATAAAAAATGGTATTGCATCCCCTGAACTTGTGTCTTGACTCTCATCACAGACATTAGAACCACCTGTATAATAAATAAAAAATTAATATAAATATTTTAAAGAACCATATTATTATATATAATACCATATATGGTTTAATTATGACCTTATATTACCGGTTTATTAACCTTCATATGTTAATCTTTTACTTAGGATAATATTTTCTTTGTTCTTCACATGTGTCATAATTTGTAATATCATTGGTCCTTATAATTATATCATGATTATATAAGGTAAAAAATTAAATAAATATCATGTATATCTAGTAAATTTTTATTTATAAAAATTTATAAAATATAGAATTATGAAATGGAATACACCATTGATGGAGATAGTAAGTCATATGTATGCATGAACGTTGTTTCCATTTTTATTATTGTATTGAAAGAAAGGAAAAAATGAAATATATGTATACATATATATCATTATTAATGTATCTTTATGATATCATATATATCATATATATTCACTAAACCCATTCTTAATACATTCCATGTACTTTATGAATGAATCATGTCACTTTGAGGGGCGGTAATCCACACTTCCTCATATGAAATTATCACATTAACACAAAATGGAAAGTAAAAAATATATTTACTTTAAAAGGAATGAATAATATTAAATAAATAAAAAATATAATTTATAATATATATAAAAAATTTCCACCAAAATTTCTACGATGAGAGGCGGTAAAGAAAATTGAACAATCATCATTTTGTGAGGCGGAAGTGCGCCATACATAAAAACACTAGGTTTTTTACCCACAAGATGGAGGTGTGTGTAAATTTAAGCCACAATCTTAGAAAAAAATATTATTTTATTTTACGGGTAGTTTTTTTATAAAATAATTGGATAAAGAGAGTGTATGGTGTGGGGAAATAAAAAAATAATGGATCTTGAGATAATATGTTACCTCTTATTTGGGTAACTCCTTTTGGTTTGTAACAAAACGTTTCCATGGATTTCCTTTTTGCTTAAGGGAAGGGATATAGGAGGAACGGAGGTATTTTCTGATGTCTATTGGCAAGATATTTTCTGAACCTAATAGTTTTGAAAGGGATGAAAAAGATGTAGAGGTGGTGGCCTTTTATAGGGAAGGGAAAGGACAAACTTGGCATTTTTTAAAACAAGTTAGGTGTACCCACATTTTTATCTAGAAAGATTCATACACAAAAAAACTCAATAATTTAAGGTTAATTTCTTATTAATGGCCATAAAATGGGTGTTGAATTTTTTTATGTTTTTGTAGGTCTAAATTTTAAGGTTTAGTCATTAGTTGAGATTAATTTTATGTTAATCGATGTAATGGATTTTCATTACATTCACTAATATTTTTGGTCAAAAATATGGTGGAATTATTAAAATTTTAAATTTTATTGATTAAAAATATAGGATCCATTTTTTCAAATCCTAATCAAGTGATCGGTTGAAATAAATTCAAAATTAACCCTGTAGTGAGGTCGACAATGCAGGTTTTTAATGTACAGACATTCAAATGTTTTCTTAGTGTTTATACCAAATTTAAAGGTAAAATTCGTCTCAATAACCTAAGATTTATTAATTGATTAAATTATTATATAAATAAACATTTAAATAAATTTAAAATAGTATTTATCACTGTAAATGAATTAGATAAAAATCATTTTTGAAATAAATTTCTGTATTTTTAACTATTTATTAAAAATGAAAAACTAAAGAAAAATACAGAAATATAATCCTAACCTTGTTTTTATTTTTTTCGTTGAAATATGAAATATATTTTGACAAATTATTTATATAAAAGTTCCAAAATTTGGTTATATAATGGGTTCTCCATTAAAAAGTTGTAAAAATTACATTTATTAAAATATATGTTTTTAAGTATAAAAATCAGTTTGTTCTTATCTTATGTCTATCAAATATATTGAATGAATATCTATAAATTTTGATTTCAGATATGAAAAATATATTAAATTTATATAACTCGCTAATTTTTTTAATTTAATTTATTATTAGAAAATAACTGATTATACTAATAATATTTTCATTTATATCCATTCAGTTTTTTTATTCACTTCTAATTAATTGGTATCATTTTAATTAATTTTATATTTTTTTAAAGTTATATTTTCAAAAACTACTTAATACTATTAGTTACCTCCAATTTAATAGATACATTATATATTAATATATTAATTAATAAAATTTTAATGATATATTATTATTTGGTAAAACTCAGTCTTGCGTGTTACACATGCCATCGAGGAAAGTTATTATTGTGTGTAACGCAATCTTACCTCAGTGTTCATTCTAGAGGAAGTAAAAAATTTATGTTTCATTTAGATCATGATTATAATGGTTTTTCATATAACTAAATCCAAAAGTAGTACTTTAATATAAAATAAACTGTTTTCTGTGTTGTTTCAAATGAACAATATCCAAAAGGTTAAATGGATTTCGAAAAATAATTCACAAAATCTCAAGTTGTTTCAACAACAGATAATAATTAAATCATATATATAAGTATATATTTTTTATGGTTCTCATATATAAGTATAATAAACATATATTTATTATATAGGAGGTTCAGACACATATGAATGATGTCAAAACTGATGTAAGTGTTTCTCATCTCACTTCTACTTCCATGAGACATAATATATATTCTAAACTTATTCCATTAGTGGGTATTTATACTTACACATTTTATATTTTATATCATGAATATATTTCCATTCATGGTATTTAATTTTTCATTAGAATTTATTTATTTCATGGAGATTTTGATTCAAAATTTATTAAAGTAGTAAGGGTTTATTTCACAATCTCATCATTATTTGGGATTGTTTTTGTTTAAGTTTACCTTGAAGAAATTATTTTTATCATATTATAAAACTTATATATTTTTATCCTCTAATTTTAATGATATATTCCCATAGTAGTACAATTTTTTGTACTCTTCGGTACTTAAAATGTTTGAGAAACTATTTTTTAGAAAATATCTTTCTAGTTAAAAATACATTTTCATCAAAATCCATTTTTTATATAATTTTTTTAGAATGTTTTTTAAAATTATCCAAATGATTTTTTAGAAACATTTACCCATAATTTACTTTCCAAAAAAATGTAATATTAGAATATTTTTCCAAATAAGACACATTTTCCTTTTATTAAAAATTTGAATGGAATCTTTGTTTTCATGTTTAGAGAATGTATGAAATTTCTCCTATCATAACCACTCAGTGGTTTCAAGCTTAACTTATATATTTAAAGTAATATCTTAAAATGAAATTATTTTCATAAGGTTTTGTGAATTCTTGGTTTTAAATGGTTATTTTCAAAGTGAAAAGTTTATTTTCTTAATGAATGTATTTAATTGAATTTTTATGGTATTTATATTCAAAATTACATCAACCCTTTATTGTACATAGGATACACTAGGTATATATTATATTGATATCATCCTTATTCATTATGTAGATGATTTATTATAATTTTGACTATGAATGTACAATTTTAATATCATTCACCATATTATTCTATATGTTTGATGATAATGTTTATTTTATTTTGGTAACTATTAACATTTCAAATGTAAGTTTTTCAATACAAATGTTTTTGTTGATTTTGTTTCCACATTTCATATGGGTAATGCATTGGAAATAGTATGTGGTTAGTGAGGTCTGGTTATAGATATCTACTTAGGGCATCAACATGTTTTCTAAGACAAATCAATTGGCCAAATTAGATGGATTTTTACACACAAATTTAAACTTTCTTATGAAAGGAGTTCACAATGTGTCTTAGATGTATAGAAATATAAATTCCATCATTATGAGATCATTTATTTCCATGTGATTTTTTGATTAGTTTAAATATTGATAGATAATTATCAGGATTATGTGACTATTTAAATGTCATTATTTGATCTAATTTTTTATTTACAACATTTTCCTCAACTTATTACTTAAATAAAGTGTATTTTAGTTATTTACTTTTCTATATTGATTATGATTATTTATTCATCTTTGATTCCACTATACAATTACCTTTATTTAGAATATTATCTCACCCCTTTCATATATTTTATTTTTTCTAGTATACCACGATGTAGTTTTTATTGATATATAGGTATATGCTAAGAGGAATAATGGAATTCTCAACAAAAACATATTTTATTTTATGTTTTTAATTGTTCTATGAATTTCAAGTGTTTATATAGTTTACCAAGAATACTAAATCACATAGTACATCAGGATGTGATTCCCTATATGATATTCAAATGTAATTAAGTAAACACTAACTCTAGGCTATTAGAGTTTGGGAATTTACATAAAACAGTCTAGGAAAATATTTATTATAAATCTTCTGAAAATTTAACCCTTATGTTTTTCAAGTAATCCATGAAAAAAAATTTAAAATGGTTAAACCAAAAAACTATCAAATAACACATATATAAATTATATTTCAATAGAAAATATATTATTTTAATATAAAATAATATATAATTCCATTTGTATTTTCCAATTAAGTTTCTATATATACATTCAAACATAGATACAGGAAAAAACACCCATTTATGATAATGGTACCACAAAATGAAAAAATATATTGATTTTTGAAAAAATGATAGGTATTATATAGAAAAATAATTTTTTCCACTAACATTATAATAATATTTTCCAATACAAATTCAATAGAAACATGTGGAGCATGCATTATAAATCGGTGATCCAAACATTTCATATTGGAGTTAGACTGTAATGAATGTAATATGTTTTTTCCCTAATAGTGTTTTGCATACCTTAAAAGGACTTATTTCTAGGCTCTTTACTTAGGTTTAGGATTGTATGTTTGTTTTACTGTTTTTTCAAACATTGTTTTTTAAAATAATTATGTTTCTTTTCAGGGTTTGTGGGAGTGAGTACATTTGGGATGCCCTGTAAAACCATGAGTTTTTCTGGAGATATATGTGACTCGTTTACAAATACTCTTTTTCAATGTTTTTTGTATTATTAATTTTTTTATTGACTTGGGGTGTTTTTCGGTGAGAAATTTAGAAAAATGGAAGAAAGAGTGTAGTGTGTGGTTGTTTCATAGTTTTCCCAATATATATTCCCCATCTTAGAAAATTGTGTAAACCTAAACATATGGGATTTATACAGATGGTTCATGGTTTGTCAAACATGTTTTACAATATGGAGAAACTATGCACCCCTCCTCCCATATAATTGGTTAATGGTTAAGTCTAACAGTTTGGAAAATAGTGCGCCCTACCCAGTAAACAATCAATAGGTTTTTAATTCTCCTAAAATTTTTATTTATGATTACTTGAACCCCTAAACTCACCCAATTCAACCTTAACTAGGAACAACACGTTTTATCACATTTTATTAGGTCCCCAAATGCATTAATAGGCCTCCCTTCCTCTTTTTATAGCTAATTGATGTGTGTATTGAAGATGTATACCCGACCTAATAAGAGGATATGATCCCATGTGGTTTCATTATTCTCTCCCATCTCTCCCTCATATTTCAGAAAAAACATATCCTATATATTTATATATATAGATCTAGAAATTTTCAATATAAATCTAAAATTTTTGGATATTGATTTTTTGATCTTGAATTAGGGTTTCAGATCCAGATCTCATTCTGCGTCATTGTTCCTCTAAAATTGGGGATTTCTATTTGTGAGTGTTCTTTATCAATTTTGAGGTAGGTGGTCTATAATTAAAATCCCAGTTTCTTAATTTCAATTTTGTTTATGAAATTTTATAATTTCTATTATATTATTATGAATGGAGTTTATTCTATTGGATTAATTAATTTGGTTAATTAATTAATTAATGGGATTGTGAAAATGTGAATATTGGGATTATAAATTAAAATACTTAACTGTTTTATTGATTATGGAGTTCTTGAAATTATTGAAATTAATTATTTAACTATTAAATTAAATAATATTAATTTTTGGGGTTATGAAATTAATGGTATTGAAATAATTTATAATTGAATTAATTATGAAGATATTGATATTATTGGAGTTGTATAATTAATTATTGAATTAAATATTGTTATGTTGAAATTATTGAATGGGAATAATTAATCATTGAATTAATTGTTTTAGAATATTTTGATTATGTAATTGACTGAGATGATTAATTATTTTTTGAATTAAATAGTAGGTGTAATATTATTAATTAATTGTGGAATTAATTAATGTAATTAATGTGATTATTTAATTGGTGAATTAATTAATGGAATGATTATTATATGAAAATATTGAATTTGATTAATTAATATGATAATTAATTAATTGGATAATCTTGTATTGGGGATATTCTGCTGCATAAAAATCACATATTGTAAACTGGATTGATGAATAATAATAATGGAATTCATATGTGATTTGAAGTGGTGAATGGTAAAAATGGAATTCATATGTGATTTTTCATGAATAAAAGTAACAATGGAATTATATGATATGATATCCATCAGGGATAATTCAGATTACGGTGTGAAACAAGTTAGGTATTGAGATTTCATGTGTCCTTTAGAACCAGTGTGTTTTTTGGTTAAATAAAGACTAATTGAATAAGTCTAAAATGTTTATTTTATTGATTTTAATTATTCTCTATTAATCGGAAAATATTTTTGGAATAGATATTGCTATAAACTCTATTTTTTGTTTCCCATTGATTTATACTCACACGCTACATGGGCTACATAATCAGTACCTGAATAGACTTCATGTTTCCAAATAGCATAAGAGAAAAGACAATGTGTTAGATGGATGAGTTGGGATGAAGCATGTATAAGGGAACTAGATGAGGTTTAGTCCACCTCTTTGGACATTCCATGTTATTTAGTTTTAGGTTTTCATTTTTGACACTTTACATATACTATAAAAGATCAATTATTTGGGTTTGATATTGTATTTTCAGTTTTGGTCATCTCGTGATACCATTATTGTTATGGTTAAATTATATCATTTGGATACTCTTTATATATTTAAATTGGGGTATTTCTCTGATAAATATGGTATAGTATCCCCATGATCAATATTGGTATCTCATAACTAGTCATCGACCCCTAACATTTGGGGAGGTGCACTAGTGTTCATGTGACCGTCTGGATTAGGGAACCAGTGTGTGTCACCTAGGTCCGGACATTACAAATTTGTTTCAGAGCCAGTCTTTCTTTCCTTTTCTTTAGTCTTTCTATTTAAAATAGGTATATAGGAGACTAAGAATAGTTAGGCCTTGGAAATGAGCTTATGCCTGGGATTTTAAAACCCATGTACAGGGGAAAGAACATGTACATAGTGTGGGATTGCTGTTATTGATGTATGTTGTTACAGTTGGATGATATTTCACCTTAGGCGATGTAATTGATGTTTGAAGTGATAATTTTTGTTGATATTTTCTGATATTTGCCCCATGTCTTATTATGGAATGAGAGATTAGTATTCATGAACCATTTTATTTATGGAGGATTATTTTATGACATGAATCATTTTAGGAATGAACAGGAATTGCTTTTTGGGTAAGTTGTTGAACATGAAATATTTTTTTTCATGTGAAATTAAAAGTGGTAAAATGATGAAAATTATGAATAATTAGGTTTGTATATAAGATAATTTAATATGACAATGAGTTTACCCTTGTTTAACCATGACTAAAATGTAGGATGGTTAAGGATAGTGATAACACCTCGGTTTTGACAAGGGCGCAGGGTTTGGGGAAAAAGAATTGTTCCGCCTTGTTTTGTTTTTAGCTTATGTAAAAAAATAAAGTGGGTTATGTGTCATGATATTCATATTTCCATTGTAGAGATATTCCTCCAAGAAGAATATTTTTGAAAATATAGAAGGAGTATTTAGATGGAGATGATCTACCAGTAGTAGAACCCGATGCACGGGTTGTATCAAATTTGGAAGAAGGGGATCTGTTCCGATATAAATATTATTTCTTCATGATATTCATCGAAAGATATGAATATTATGTTGTGAAGAGAATGTCTTACTTGACAGGGTAGTTTTAGTTACATCACCCTTGGAATTTTACTAGATAGGGGCCTGAGGGAGATGAGTTTTGGATTAATTCTATCCAACCTATAAATGACCATTTAGAGATTCATCCTAATAAAAGAATCAGGTTGGCTACTTACATGATTTGAGGATCATCAAAGAAATGGTTGGCCATTCATTCTTGGACTGGACAGGATGATGGTACGTAATGGAAGGGATTCTTGGAGATGTTCTCAGATAACGTCTATCTAGATATATTGAGGAAAGATATATAATCGGATTTCATCAGGATGACTCTAGTGAGTATGGTTGTGATGGACTATGTTATATTATTTCTAAACATCCAATGATTTTCTCCAGTATTGGAAGTGGATGAGATAGCTACAGTGACACATTTCTAAGATAGTATTAAATATGATATTATATCCAAAAATAAAATCTTTTGGTTAAATAAGTCTGTTGAGGTGGTGGGTCATGTTCTCATAGATGAGGGGAACCTAGAGGAGTTTTCCAGTCTGGGAAAGTTGGTTCTAGCTGTATAGTTAGGAGGCACGACTTCCGAGATAAGGAATCATCACTACGCCCATGGTATTCAGGACTGTGGGAAGTAGAGTGTAACAACCCAAATTTTTACAATGGAAAATTCACTTCGTATATTTATGTCATAAAAACACAAAAATAAGGAACTACTAAGTGATAAGTGACCTTTAAACATAATTTTGTCACCCCTATGTTTGGAATTTTGAAAATCCAACATACACGGTTGTGTTTAAGACAGTTTTTGGAGTCTAATGAAACAAAAATAATTTTTGGTGAATAGTAACCTACCCTTATGAATAGTAACCTACCCTTATGAATAGTAATATGGCCCTTATAGTAAATAAGAGTAACATTACCTACGAATAATAAAATAATATTTAGACATCATAAAAAGTGATAATTTTCCCTTAGTAAACATTTTTGGTATTTTATAAAGTCAAAAAAATTAATTATTATTAATTAATTAATTTAAAAGAATATTTATTTCCCTGAAATGTATTCATAAATTATTGAATAAATGTCTAATAGTTTTTAGATAATTTTATAAGACCCTACGCAATTTATGGAAGAACTACAAAATTAGGTTTAATCTTAAAAACTGTTTTTTTTAAATAAATTATGATTTTATTTAAACATTAAATTATTAATATTTAGAAAATTATTTTTGAAAAATGGAGATAATTTTTTTATTCTACACGTCGAAAAATGGTAGGGGTAAATTTTTTGGTTTATTCTGAAATACTTCAATTTTCGGGTGAGTAGTAAAAAATACAGTTTTTCGCATAAACGGTGTACACTAAATTGCATCATTAATGATGTAATGATGACATAAACATTATAGAGCATTAGTTTCATCCAAATTATTTTAAATTTCATAAATATTTCCTTGAAATACAATAAATCCAATTCTCAAACCTAAAAATTACTTTCCAAAGCCTAAAGTCAAAAGGTGATTTCTTAAAGTGTCTTTTTCTCTTTCTTTCACTTTCCTTTTAATAAATTAATGAATTAGAATTATAAAGAAGATTTAAAGCCTAAAACGAATTATATTATATTTATATATTTTGTAGGATGTCAAAAAACTACTATTACATGTCTAACTCAAGATATATTATTTTATTTAATATTTTATACCAAAAACACTTCCCTCCTCATGTATAAATAAGCCCTCCCCCTCCTCTTGCCAAACCACACCTCTCAAGATTCAAGCATTGTCTAAGCTATACCCAATCATCTTACCTATCCTCTCCCCCACGTCCAAGAGCTCCTGGTCTCATCAAAATACCAAGCTTAGGCCCTTAAGGAGGTTCTCAAGAGGAGGATCCAAAAGGTGATTTCTCTCCCTCTTCTCCTTTAATTTCCTTTCAAGTTCAAGTTCCTTTCTTGATCTCTCCCTACCTATATTCATCCAAATTGTTTTGTAACTCTAGTATTATACTTATAATGTAATATTATTATTCTAATGGTATATTAAATCACCCAACACCCTTTCCCTCTTCATTTTAGTTTATTAAAGAGAATGTTGTTCATGTGGTGATAATTTATCACCTTCAAAAAACGGCATGTTCTCTTCTTCCATTTCTACCTTCAATCTGGTCATGAAACAATTTTTATGGTTGAACCAGAATATGTTATATGTATTATATTCTATTTTAGGTTTTGGAAATAACCTATGGCCATATTACAAAGTGAAAAGTTAAAACAAGTTTGTTGTGATCCAAAAACCGCTCAAATTAACCCAAATAATCATAATTTAATTATTATCTAATGATTCACCCACATGGATCTAATATAACTCATTTTAAAATCATTAAAGCTTTTGTAATATCATTAATAACATGTAATATCATTTCTGGATGTTTACCCATGATCTACCAAAACATCAATTTAAGAATACAAGTGGACTGCTCAAGAAAACCATGAAAACGAACATCCCTGATCAATGTTTTTAAACTCTATAAGTCATTCAAAGGAACATAATATAACATAATGAAACCAGAATGAACCATATTAATGTACACATGGTTCTGGATTTCTAGTTAATTAATATAATGTCATTATACAGGACATTAAAGAGAAGGAAGAATTCGGGTACAAGGTTAGGGGAAATCTCGAACCCAATTTTCTTTCTTCAGGTTCTCACTCTTTCACTCCATTTTTTTGATATGGTTACTACTAAAAGATCATTTTTTCATATTTTCCTTTACGTTTCTGGGATATACATGTTTTTCACTGGTTTTTATATCCATTAAAATGTTTTCCAAAAGAACGCTTCTTTCAAGATCTCACCTTTTACCTCTCATTCAAGGTTGATAGTTTTTATATCAAGTATGTTGTTCCCTCTTTCTTTTGGGAACCCAAAGCTTATGAATGTGTTATTATGAGATGAAACCCATTCCTTTCCATGGGTTAGTTATTTACATGTTTGATATGTGTTCTACGTGGCAATCATGATAATGATAATGTTATGATGTGGCGGGTGCGCCCGGAATTATATAGCGCAATATGAATGTTTAAATGTGATGGGTGCGCCTAGAATTATATAGCGATCCAATGCATTGGGTAAAGTGATGAATCTCATGAGTAAATTTAAAATGATTTGTGAACATGATGCTATCTTTGTTCACAATTATGTGTGTTAGTTAACCACTAAGACAAGATGTTTCATTTTTTATGCATTGCCACATTTCAAGTTTATTATTTATTCTCCTCTCATGTTCATGATCTTTTTCCTATGTCAGGATTATGCTCACCCCATGATATATTGTTCTTATATATCCTCTTACTGGGCTTTTATCTCACCCCTTTTGATGTATATCCTTAGGTGGCTACATGTACTAAGGAGAGGACAAGTGCCACTAAGATGATAGTGAAGAAGAAATTAAATAAATGTTTATGGTTGATGTTGTATTTGTTATGTATGGTCCTAGTTTTCCCAAGACACTAAACCTTTGGATCCTCCATGTGTAATACTATTTTGTTGTTTATATTTGAAATGATATAATAGTAATGTAAGAAAAGGTCGGGTCACTATAGTTGGTATCATAGGAAAGGTTTAGTTAATTTGGGAATTAGGATTAGTAAACCCTAGAGAAAACCTCTAGCATAAGAATAAGTACAAACACATACACAAGAATATCTACCTAGGGATCCCATATGTTATGTTTTTGGTATAATTGTTTAAATGAGTAAGTTATTCATGACTTGTTTACTTATGTTTTGTTCTAATCTTTTCTATTTTAGAAAATGGTGGGAACCAGGAGAGGTAATGAAGGAGAAGTACCCTCACCTGTTTGTGTAAAGTTAAATTTTGGGGGCGAAATTTCTTAAGGGGGGAAGAATGTAACAACCCAATGTTTTTTAATGGAAAATTCACTTCTTATATTTATGTCATAAAAACACAAAAAAAATTAACTACTAAGTGATAAGTGACCTTTAAACATAATTTTGTCACCCCTATGTTTGGAATTTTGAAAATCCAACATACACGGTTGTGTTCAAGATAGTTTTTGGAGTCTAATGAAACAAAAATAATTTTTGGTGAATAGTAACCTACCCTTATGAATAGTAACCTACCCTTATGAATAGTAATGTGACCTTTATATTAAATAATAGTAACATTACCTATGAATAATAAAATAATATTTAGACATTATAGAAAGTGATAATTTTACCTTAGTAAACGTTTTTGGTATTTCGTAAAGTCAAAATAATAAATTATAATTAATTAATTAATTTAAAAGAATATTTATTTCCCTGAAATGTTTTCATAAATTAGTTAATCAATGTATAATAGTTTTTAGATAATTTTATAAGACCCTATGTAATTTATGGAAGAACTACAAAAGCAGTTTTAATCTTAAAAACTGTTTTTTTAAGTAAATTATGATTTTATTTTAACATTAAATTAATAATATTTAGAAGATTGTTTTTGAAAAATGGAAATCATTTTTGGATTCTAGACGTATAAAAATGTAAGGGGTAAATATTTGGGTTTATTCTGAAATAATTCAATTTTCGGGTGAGTAGTAAAAAATACAGTTTTTCGCATAATCGGTGCACACTAAATTGGATCATTAATGATGTAATGATGACATAAACATTCTAGAGCATTAGTTTCGGACAAATTATTTTAGATTTCATAAATTTTTCCTTTAAATACAATAAATCCAATTCTCAAACCTAAAAAGAACTTTCCAAAGCCTAAAGTCAAAAGGTGATTTCTTAAAGTGTATTTTTCTCTTTCTTTCACTTTCCTTTTAATAAATTAATGAATTCGAATTATAAAGAAGAGTTAAAGCCTAAAACGAATTATATTATATTTATATATTATTTAGGATGTCAGAAAACTACTATTACAAGTCTAACTCTTGATATATTATTTAATATAATATTTTATGCCAAAAACACCTCCATCCACATGTATAAATAAGCCCTCCCCCTCCTCTTGACAAACCACACCTCTCAAGCTTCACGAATTGTCTAATATATGCCCAATCATCTTCCCTAGCCTCTCCCCCACGTCCAAGAGCTCCGGGTCTCATCAAAAGACCAAGAATAGGCCCTTAAGGAGGTTCTCAAGAGGAGGATCCAAAAGGTGATTTCTCTCCTTCTTCTCCTTTAATTTCCTTTCAAGTTCAAGTTCCTTTCTTGATCTCTCCCTACCTATCATCATCCAAATTGTTTTGTAACTCCAGTATTATACTTATAATGTAATATTATGATTATAATGGTCTATTATATTACCCCCACACCATTTCCCTCATCCTTTTATTTTATTAAAGAGAATGTTGTTCATGTGGTGATAATTTATCACCTTCAAAAAATGACATGTTCTCTTCTTCAATTTCTACCTTCAATCTGGTAATGAAACCATTTTTATGGTTGAACAAAAATATTTTATATGTATTATATTCTATTTTAGGTTTTGGAAATAACCTATGGCCATATTACAAAGTGAAAAGTTAAAACAAGTTCGTTGTGATCCAAAAACCGCTCAAATTAACCCAAATAATCTTTATTTAATTATTATCTAATGATTCACCCACATGGATCTAATATAACTCATTTTAAAATCATTAAAGATTTTTTAATATCATTAATAACATGTAATATAATTTCTGGATGTTTACCCATGATCTACCCAAACATCAATTTAAGAATACAAGTGGACCGCTCAAGAAAACCATGAAAACGAACATCCCTGATCAATGTTTTTAAACTCTATAAGTCATCCAAAGGAACATAATATAACATAATTAAACCAGAATTAACCCTATTAATTTACACATGGTTATGTATTTCTAATTAATTAATATAATTTCATTATACAAAACCTTAAAGAGAAGGAAGCATTCGGGTACATGGTAAGGGGAAATCTCGAACCCAATTTTCTTCCTTCGGGTTCTCCCTCTTTTACTACATTTTTTGATATGGTTACTCCTCAAAGATCATTTGTTCATCTTTTCCTTTACTTTTCTAGGATATACATGTTTTTCACTGGTTTTTACGTCCATCAAAATGTTTTCCGAAAAAACTCTTCTTTCAAGATCTCACCTTTTACCACTCATTCAAGGTTGATGGTTCTTATATCAAGTATGTTGTTCCCTCTTTCTGTTGGTAACCCAAAGCTTATGAATGTGTTATTATGAGATGAAACCCATTCCTTTCCATGGGTTATTTATGTACATGTTTGATATGTGTTATATGTGGCAATCATGATAATGATAATTTTATGATGTGACGGGTGTGCCTGGAATTATATTGCGCAATTTGAATGTTTAAATGTGACGGGTGCACTCATAATTATATAGTGCTCCAATGCATTGGGTAAAGTAATGAATCTCATGGGTAAATGTGAAATGATGTGTGAAAATGATGCTATCTTTGTTCACAAGTATGTGTGGTAGTTAACCACTAAGACATGATGTTTCATTTTTTATGCATTGTCACATTTCACGTTTATTATTTATGCTCCTCTCATGTTCATGATATTTTTCCTATTTCATGATGATGCTCACCCCATGATATATTGTTATTATATATCCTCTTACTGGACTTTTATCTCACCCCTTTTGATGTGTATCCTCAGGTGGCTACATATACTAAGGAGAGGACAAGTGCCACTAAGAATCTAGTGAAGAAGAAATTAAATAAATGTTTATGGTTGATGTTGTATTTGTTATGTATGGTCCTAGTTTACCCAAGACACTAAACCTCTGGATCCTCCATGTGTAATACTATTATGTTGTTTATATTTGAAATGATGTAATACTAATGTAAGGAATGGTCGGGTCCCTATATAGAGTACCCAAGAAGATGGATCAATTACTTAAGATCTTTCTCAAGTTATCATTCATCAGTACGGTATGCCAGGAAAATTTCATAGATTTTTCCCCCAAACACTATTAAAGTGGTGAGGACATGTAAATATTGGACATATAAATAAGTTATGCAAGAACCCACAACAGTTGGGTAGTGATGGAGGAGATAGAAAGAATGAAGGTGGGGGAAAGGGATCTTCTGGACCATATCAGTTTAGAAGCTTGATTTCTACTAGATGAGGTGTTAGAGGTAGTGTACAAGGTGATTCTAGGAAAAAGAGCCCTTATTTTCTTATTAGTACAGCTTAGGGAGTTTATAATAAATTAAAATTAACTGGGGCAAAACAGTTTCATGTCCTTCATCCTACACTTGTGGATGGTGAGGTTGGACATATAATAGTGATAGGTACTATTTTTATAGATTCTACACTATCCAGTTCCTTATTTTATATTTTTCCCTCTCATTCCATTATTTTTTTAAATCATGTGAATTTTTTGATCCAAGAAGTATATTTTGTGAGGAGGGTGTCGATGATAGATACACCATTCAGAGTATGGTCTATAAACATTTTCCTGTGAAATTGGTGGTCTCTTGGAGTTTTGGAGTATCTGTTTCTGTGGGATATTTTTATCTGTGATAGATCATTCATTGACCTAATTATGGGTGCAGACTGTGTAGTAACATATCGAGCCCACATAGATTGTTACTGATGGAGTGTGACTTTTATATCTTCTATAGGTGAAAATTATATTCAACACAGAGAGTAGGATATCAAGGCAGGTTTTGTAGGGACAATTCACCAGAAAATGGGGGATCATACCACCCAGGTTTCAAGTTTTTTACTAAATGATGCAGGTGTAAGCTGGGATGTATTTCCACCCTAGTAAATAGATTTCTAGAAGTGCTTATTGAAGACATCCTTGGGATCACACATGAGATAGATGTGTAATTTATTATTAGACTCTTAATGGGGGTTGATCCAGTTTTGATTCCACATTATTGAATGGGACTAATAGTGCTTCAAGTGATCAAGACTCAGTTATAGGAGTTGTAGGATAAGAGTTTTATCCAACCGAGTACGTCACATTGGGGTTATCTCGTTTTTTTTTCAAGAAGGTTGACCGGACTCAAGGTTTGTGTGTCGATTACCAAAAGTTGAACTGGATGTCAGGGAAAATCCATTATCCTCTTCCATGTATTGAAAATCAATTTGATCAGTTTAGAGGATCTTGTATTTTCAACACGATTGACTTGAGATTAGGCTATCATCAGTTGAGAGTTTGTCATTTTGATATATAGATAACTTATTTTATAATTATTCATGGACAATATGAGTTCATCATAATTCCATTTGGGTTAACAATTACACCTACACTGTTTATGGCCTTGATGAATAGAATCTTCCATCATTATGTGAATCATTTTGTTGTATTGTTTGTGGATTGAATCTTGTTGTACTCCAAGACTCATAAATATCATGCCCAACATCTTGAAATCATTCTGATTACTCAATGTGAGGATTAGCTATATGACAATTTATCTATGTATCTATTTTTGATTGATCAGGTACACTTCATGGGTAACATAATCTTGGAGGAAAGTGTGTCAGTGGACCCAACGAATGTTTAGGACGATGTTTCTTGGATGAATCCCAAGAATGTTTTCAATAGACAAATCCTTCTATGATTATCTAGATATTATAAATGATTCATTTGGGATATTTCACTTTTGGAAGCACAACACTTGGTCTTGACCAAGAAGGGGGTAATGTTTGAATGGTTGTAAGAATGAAAGAATTATTTCCTAGAGAAAAATAAGCACTTCAAATTGACATTGATCTTGATCCTACTAGAGCTATGTGAGGTGTATACTATTTTTTAAGAAACTTATGGAATTTTAATTAGAGATGTATTGATGGATGGAGATCTTGTTTCATCATATGTGTCTCTACAGTTCATGCCTCATGAATAGAATTACATTTTTCATGACCTCATGTTTGATGTAGTGGATTATTCTTTAATGTTTTTGCAGCATTATCTATTGGGTGATAATTTTACTATGTATGTTGATCATAAGAGATTAAAGTATGTACTATCCCAATGATATTAGAATCTCCTGCAAAAGATATGGGTTGAGTATAAATAGTCATTTGATTTTGAGAAAGAATATATTCTTGGAATGGAAAATAGTGTGGCTGACAATTTGAGTTGGAAAACTAAGACTCATAAAGTTTGTGATTCTAGTGCTCAGTGGAAGATGGTAACTCTACTGGTTGAGATACATTTTTTGGTTCAATATATTCAATATAAGATGACTCTCATATCTAATTCTTTAGAGTCTACACATTTGATATGGAGTTGAGATGGATAATATGAGTATATAGAGTTCTTGACCTTGAGGTAAATCCTCAAAGGTAGGGATTCACCATTGTAACACCCGAGACTTTTATGTTATATAAATCATCAAAGGAATATTTTTCTACACACAAAACTTTCTTGGCTTTCTTTACACTAAATCTCAACCTTCCTCGATAGCTTGCATCATACGCAATACTGAGTTTCACTAAACAATGATATGCTAATAAAATATTATTAAAACTAGTCGTTATGAACAGTAATAACCACTTTTTGAAATTTTATAAATTTTATTTTTCAAAATGGACTTCATTTTGGGATTCGGAATATCAAAATTATCCTAGGGTAAAATTTTGGTATTTTTCTGAAAACTTTCAATTTTTGATGAATAGTGAAACCACTAAGTGGTAGTTAAAAAAACTGAACTTTTCATAAAACGTAATTTTACCCCTTCTGTGAGTGTAATTTCAAAAATCCAAGAGACATGGTTAATATCAAGGACTAAAATGTGGTTCAATGAGATGAAAATAGTTTTTGGTGAATAGTAACTTTTTACTTTTTTTACCACTGTTATAAGTAAATAGAGTAATTAAGGGTAAAAATGATATTATTATTACCCTAACACATGTCCTAATTCTATTGGATAAGTGTATTTCGACCAAAAACAACCTTAGGAATAGAATATGACCATTTAGGCCCACTTGGATTAGATAAGGACATTTATTATTAATTTATTTAAAGAAGGGTTAAAATAGTTAAAATCAAATTTTAATAAGTAAATAATTTTTAATATGGGGTTATTAATAAGATAAATTTGACTATAATTATTCATTAGAAAGATAAAATGATTTCCTACATAATGGTATTTTATTTTTAAATTTTAGACATTAAATAATTTAATTAATTTATGACACAATTATGATGCAGTAATTATCTTATTAATGAAATATTGACATAATTAATGTTATAAACACCAAAATAAATGTAATTTGAGACTTTTTATGAATTCCACTAATTTTATTGATTAATATGACACGTTATTATTGATTTAGTTAACCTTTTTTTAACTAATCATTCTGTTATGAGTTTCACAAAAATCAATTACTAAATAGTGTCAAAATTGACATAAAATAGTTTTTAAAACAAATATTATATTATTAATTGTTATTTTATTCCTAAAAATCTAAGCTTTGCCCAAATGACTTAGATAAGGTTATATATATTAATAATAAACAACTTGGGGATCGTTTGGCTGCTTATATTAAGTTTATAAACCTTATAATATAAGAACACAAGAAGACACGGTAAAAGTAAAATTATTTACCTTAATGTTAAATCTAAATGATAAGGTTAAAATAGGAACCTAAACTTATCTAAATTCTATTAGATGAGAGTATTTGGACCCATTGCCACCTTAGCTTCTAAATAAATCAATTTGGAACTATTTAAAACCGAACTTGACTATATAATAAAATAATATTTTTAGTTTTTCCAAAGGAGCCCCTCTCGTCCCTTATAAAAGGGCACCTCCTCCCCCTCTTCCTCACACCACTTTGAGCCTTCAAGCTCAGAAAACCCCTACCGATTTATTCTCCCCACTTCACTAGAAACATCCTAGAGGTTCTGGTCTTCTTCAAAGACCTATTTTAGTGCCCTAAAAGGAGGTCTCAAAGAAGCACTTCAGAGAGGAGGAGGTTCAGACACGTACAAAGCATATCGGACCTAAGGTAAGGGAAATATCAAAATCTCATCCGAGATTGTTTATACTTTGGTATTTACTGGGGTTTATTTTATCATCCACATCCATGTTTCCTCAATATGTAATATTTGTATCCTTATACAATAGTTTATATCCAATTTTACCCTTCGTTGAGTTTTTAGTAAAAGATATGAAAGGAATCTTTTGTCATTTTTCATACGAGGTACTTTTTTACTTTTTCGACAAAAGTATGAGAAGAATGTTTTTTTTAACTTATACGACATGAATGTATTTTTAAAACATTATTTCCAAGAATCTTCCTTTACAATTTTTCAAGTTTAGTTTTAATCAACTTCTTTTAGTTTAAAATTGTATGACATGTTAAGAAAGGAAAATGTTTTTTGAAGTAGAAAGGATATTTTCCTCGAGAATGGAGTTCAAGTGTTTTATCAAAATTATTTTCCATCTAAGATAATAAAGGGTTCTGTTTCTATCCCAATTATTACATTGATTTGATTATATTGTGATGGAATTATATTTATGAATTCCTTTATCTTACATGAATTGTTTTATGATGTTACGATGTTCAAGATTCCCATTTTTGTTACATGGGTTATGAAATGATGTATGATTTATGATTTTGTGGAACACATAAGAGTGGTATCATTATGAGATGCGTGGGACCTATATCTCCCTCTAATTCATTGGGTAAAGATTTTATATCTCATGAGATAGACATGGCTGGAACGGTAGGTTATACCGGTTCAGTGAAACAGGACTGAAACGAGGGTGACTCGGTTTAGAAATGGACTTTGTCCACAAAGATACTATTGGCAATGATTCTAGACTAATAATAAACGATTCTCTATGATTATGTGTGTATTCCACAATGTTTCATGTTTTAAGTTATGATTATTGGGATTTCATTTCACTACTATGATTTATCCCATGTTATGAAATTATGCTCCCTTTTGCAGGTTAAGATTTCCAAAATGTTATGTTCTTATGAATATGATGTGATTGATATTTCTTTTGTTTACCCTTACTGAGAATTTGAGCTCACCCTTTTGTATGTTTTATTTCCCCAGTTCAGGTAGAAGGTTATTAAGTAGAATATGCCAAAAAGGGACTCTAGATATGATGAAATAAATGGGAGTCAAAGTAGATGCTTTATGAACCAGTTGTTTATGTTTCCCAGTTTCTAAAGACACTATACCTATACATTCATTTCTTGTTTTTATTATATGTTGTAATAAATGTGATTCAATTCTGATGTAATAACAATGTATGTAAAGTATGGGTCGTTATAGTTTGTATTAGAGGAAAGCTATAGTCATCCTTTGGAAACTAGGATGTGAAAGCCTTAGTAAGAACCCTATGGATAAGTCTAAGCATAGAACACAATCTTAGTGTTTTAGAAATGGCCATGAATAACCTAGGATACGACCTTAAGTGTGAAATTTTATTCTTGATTATGTGGTTTTCCTATTATGATTAGTGTTGCTCACTTGCTCACACTATTCTTCTTGGTTTTATTCAATGGCTGGAACCCGAAGGAACCGTGTTAATGTGGAATGTGATGGGCAATGCAATGATTGTCCCCCTGAGCAACCAAACGTTATGGGATCTGCAATGAAAAATCTTGTAGCCATGCTCACACAACTTTCTCAAGCTATGAATCATGCAGGACTTCCAAATGAGAAAAGGAAAGAGCAACATTCTGTTGAATCCTTCATGAGACATCGTCCACCTTTATTCAGTGGGTATACTGATCCATTAGTTGCTGAACAATGGATTAGTACTACTGAAAAGATATTTTCAGTTCTTCAATGTTCTGAGAACGATAAATTCATCTTAGCAGTGTATCGTTTGGAAGGTGATGCTGATCAATGGTGGAATCTAATTAAGAATACGAGGCAAAGGGTTGAAATTGAGTCCATGGAATGGGACGAGTTCAAGAACTTATTTTTCAATAAGTACTTCCCTCGTATTATCCAAACAAAGATGGAGAAAGAGTTTCTTGAAGTGAAGCAAAAGGATGATGAATCTGTTGGTACTTACGAAGAAACTTTTACAAGACTTGCAAGGTACGCTTCTGGTATTATTATCCAACCTGAGAGTAAGATCTATTGATTCTTTAGTGTCTTAAAACCAAGTCTTCTAAGGGCCTTAGACATAAAGGACTTCAATAGCTACGAGGAAATCGTTCGATGTACTCTCAAATTTGAGATGGATATTGGAGTAACCCATCAGTCATATGGGTTTGATAAGAAGAGGAAAATGGAATTCAAAGGAAAATCTAAAGAACACACTGAAAAGAAGATGAGCTTTCCCTTATGCTCAAAGTGTGGAAATAAACATGGAGGGAGTTGTCTAAAAGGGACAAGTAAATGTTTCAAATGTGGAAAGGAAGGTCATCGGGCATTTGAATGCCGCGATGATTGGAAGAAGATGTCTAATGATGCAAACAAAGGAAGGGATACACAGAATGAACCTATTACACTTCAATGTTTCAAGTGCAAGGAGATGGGACATTATGCCAATAAATGCCCTAATCCAAGGGTTGATGATGATGGTTGATGTCAACAAACTCTTAAGGCTAAAGACAAAGGAAAGTCACATGCAATTTCTATCAGCGGTGTGGAGTACGATAACGATGTGCTGAAAGGTACACTTACCATCCACTCTAATGTAGCAAATGTTTTATTTGATTCTGGATCCACCCACTCCTTTATTTTTGAATAATTTTCTAAGTGTATCACCATATTACCTCAACAATTAGATGTTGAGTTAGCTGTGACAACACCTAATGGCACAACATTCGCATCAAAAGTTTATAATTATTCTCCGATTGAAGTTTGTGGGAAAGTGCTTCCTGCAAATCTTGTGATCCTTCCTATAGTGGAATTTGATGTGATTCTTGGCATGGATTGGCTTTCTCTACATGGAGATCATATCAATTTCCAAAGAAGGGAAGTCACATTTCATATTCCAGATCAATTTATGATCGTCTATTGATGCAAGGATGAACATAACCTTCCAGTGGAAATTTCTTCCATTTTATGGGTATTGATTCCACAAAATGAAGGTTATTTATCTCAAATGGTTAGTGAGAAACTCGTGATTAAGAATATGCCCATTGTACGGGAGTTTGATGATGTCTTTTCAGAGGAATTACCGGTTCTTCCACTGAATCATGAACTTGAGTTTTCAATAGAACTCGTACCGGGTGCTTTGCCTATTTCAAAGACACCTTATAGAATGACCCCAATTGAGTTGTAGGAATTAAAGAAGCAACTCCAAGAGAATCTTGATAAGGGGTTCATACGCCCTAGTGTGTCACCTTGGGGAGCACCTGTTCTGTTTGTTAAGAAGAAAGATGGATCAATGAGACTCTGTATTGATTATCGAGAACTTAACAACATCACTATCAAGAACAAATATCCTCTCCCACGCATTGATGACCTATTTGACCAACTACGCGGATCTCAATACTTCTACAAGATTGATCTTCATTCAGGGTATGATCAATTAAGCTTCAAAAGGGAGGATATACCAAACACGGCTTTCCATACAAGGTATGGACACTATGAATTTATAGTGATGCCATTTGGTCTTACTAAGGCCCCTGCTATATTCATGGATCTAATGAATAGATTCTTTAGAGACTATCTTGATCAGTTTTGGTAGTCTTTATAGATGATATTCTTGTCTATTCAAAGAGAAAGGAAGAACATGAAGATCACTTGAGAATTATATTGAAGACCCTAAGAAAGGAAAATATTTATTCCAAATTTACCAAGTGTGAATTTTGGCTTCAAAAAGTTTCATTTTTGGGTCACATAATCTCAAAAGAGGGGATATCTGTGGATCCAGAAAAAATAGAGGTTATCAAAAGATGGTCGAGACCAACAACAGTAACCGAGATCCGAAGTTTTCTTGGTTTGGCTGGATATTATCGACGTTTTGTGAAAGATTTTTCATGATTATCTAATCCACTCACCAAGTTGACTCGGAAAGGAGTTAAGTTTGTTTGGATAGAGGAATGTGAAAAGAATTTCAAGGAGTTGAAATGAAGGTTATCCAGTGCACCTCTGCTTACACTGACTTATAGTAGAGAAAGGTTTGTGATCTACAATGATGCATCCAATAAGGTATTGGGGTCTGTTCTTATGCAAAATTATATGGTGATAGCTTATGCCTCACGACAGTTGAAAATACATGAGCAAAATTACCCAACTCATGATTTGGAGTTAGCTATGGTAATCTTTGCATTAAAGATTTAAAGGCATTACCTTTATGGTGAAAGGTGTGATATTTTTACTGATCATAAAATTTTAAAGTATATTTTCACACAAAAGGAGCTGAATATGCGCCAAAGAAGATGGTTGGAGCTGATTAAGGATTACGACTGCTCAATCCATTACCACCCTTGGAAATCAAACAAGGTGGCAGATGCATTAAGTCAACAAGACCATTCTAGTTTATCAATGATGAGGATCACAAAAGATCCAATATTTATGGATTTACAAAGGATGGATCTTGGAATTATAATGAAAGGGGAAAATCGTATCTTTCTCAAATGAATGTTCAACCATCTATACATGTGAAGATTAAAGAGGCACAGAAAGAAGATGTCGAGTTACAAAAGAAGGTGAGAAATGTTCCTGAATTCAACCTTGATTGTGATGGGATAATAAAGTTCAGGAATCGGTTTTGTGTTCCTCCCATCCCCGAATTAAAGAAGGAGCTGCTGGATGAGGCTCATAGTTCTTCATTCTCTATTCATCCTGGAAGCACGAATATGTATAGGGACCTGAAAGAATACTTCTGGTGGGATGGCATGAAAAGAGATGTTGCTGAATATGTCTCTCGATGGTTGGTTTGTCAACAAGTTAAATCTGAGAGATAGAAGTCTAAGGGGATGTTACAACCATTACCCATACCCGAATGGAAATGGGAAAACATCACTATGGACTTTGTCACAGGACATCCTAAAACATCCAAAGGCAATAATGCTATCTGGGTCATAGTTGATCGTCTTACAAAGTATGCAAACTTCATTGCTATTAGAGAAGATTCCTCTCTGGATCAGCTTGCCAGGATATATGTAAAGGAAGTGGTAAGATTGCATGGAGTACCACTTTCTATTATATCTGATCGGGATCCGAGATTTACCTCGATGTTCTGGTGAAGTCTTTACCATACTCTGGATACAGAGTTGAGTTTTAGCACTGCTTATCATCCTCAGATAGACGGTCAGTCTGAGAGAACAATTCAAACTCTAGAAGATATGTTGAGAGCTTTCTCTATGGATTTCAAAGGTGGTTGGCATCAACACCTACCTTTGGAGGAATTTTTTTAAAATAAAATCTTTCACTCCAGTATTCAGATGTCTCCTTATGAAGCTCTCTATGGAAAGAAATTCAGGACTCCAACTTACTGGGATGAAGTTGGGGAAAGAAAGCTATTAGGACCCAATCTCATTGATGAAATGGCAGAAAAGGTCAGATCTATTCAACAACACATAAGAGAAACTCAGAGTCGATAGAAAAGTTATGCTGACAACCGAAGAAAAGACCTAGAGTTTGAAGTGGGTGATAAAGTGTTCTCACGAATATCTCCCTAGAAGAGGGTTATGAGATTTGGAATGAAGGGGAAGCTGAGCCCTAGATATATCGGTTCTTTCGAAATACTGGATCGTGTTGGGAAGGTAGCTTATCGATTGGTGCTTCCACCAAATCTATCTCAAGTTCACGTTGTGTTCCATGTATCTCTCCTGAGAAAGTACATACCTGATCCTTCACATGTACTCAGCTCAGAAGTTGTACGGCTGGAGCAAGATCTTTCTTATGAAGAACAACTGATAGAGATTCTGGATCGTAGCGAAAAAGTCCTACGAAACAAGACCACTATATTGGTGAAAGGTTTATGGAGGAACCACCAATTAGAAGAAGCTACATGGGAGCTTGAGGATATGATAAGGGATAGGTATCCTCATCTTTTTGTAACAAAGTGACGAATTTCGAGGGCGAAATTCATTTTAAGGGGGGTAGAATGTAACACCTGAGAATTTTATGTTATATAAATCATCAAAGGAATCTTTTTCTACACAAAACACTTTCTTGGCTTGCTTTACACGAAATCTCATCCTTCCTCAATAGCTTGCGTCGTACGCAATACCGAGTTTCACTAAACAATGATATGCTGATAAAATATTATTAAAACTAGCCATTATGAATAGTAATAACCACTTTTTGAAATTTTATAAATTTTATTTTTCAAAATGGACTTCATTTTTGGATTCGGAATATCGAAATTATCCTATGGTGAAATTTTGGTATTTTTCTGAAAACTTTCAATTTTTGATGAATAGTGAAACCACTGAGTGGTAGTTAAAAAAACTAAATTTTTCATAAAACTTAATTTTACCTCTTCTGTGAGCGGAATTTCAAAAATCCGAGAGACACAGTTAATATCAAGGACTAAAATTTGGTTCAATGGGATGAAAATAATTTTTGGTGAATAGTAACTTTTTACTTTTTTACCACTGTTAAAAGTAAATAGGGTAATTAAGGGTAAAAATGATATTATTATTACCCTAACACTTGTCCTAATTCTATTGGATAAGTGTAATTCGACTAAAAACAACCTTATGAATAAAATATGACCATTTAGGCCCACATGGATTAGATTAGGACATTTATTATTAATTTATTTAAAGAAGGGTTAAAATAGTTAAAATCAAAGTTTAATAAGTAAATAATTTTTAATATGGGGTTATACATAAGATAAATTCGACTATAAATATTAATTAGAAACCTAAAAATATTTCCTACATAATGGAATTTTATTTGTAATTTTTAGACAATAAATAATTTAATTTATTTATGACACAAAGATGATGCAGTAATTATCTTATTAATGAAATATTGACATAATTAATGTTATAAACACAAAAATAAATGTAATTTGAGACTTTTTATGAATTACACTAATTTTCTAGATTAATATGACATGTTCGTATTGATTTAATTAACTTTGGTCGAACTAATCATTCTGTTATGATTTTCACAAAAATCAATTACTAAATAGTGTCAAAATTGACATAAAATAGTTTTTAAAACAAATATTATATTATTAATTGTTATTTTATTCCTACAAATCTAAGGTTCGGCCAAATGACTTAGATAAGGTTATATATATTAATAATAAACAACTTGGGGATCGTTTTTCTGCTTATAGTATGTTTATTAACCTTATAGTATAAGAACACAAGAAGACACGGTAAAAGTAAAATTATTTAAATTAATGTTAAATCTAAATGATAAGGTTAAAATAGGAACCTAAACTTGTTTAAATTCTATTGGATGAGAGGATTTAGACCCATCCCTACCTTAGCTTCGAAATAAATCAATTTTTAGCTATTTAAAACTGAACTTGACTTTATAATAAAATAATATTTTTAGTTTTTCCAAAGGAGCCCCTCTCCTCCCTTATAAAAGGGCACCTCCTCCCCCTCTTCCTCACACCACTTTGAGCCTTCAAGCTCGGAAAACCGCTAACAATTTCTTCTCTCCACTTCCATAAAAACATCCTAGAGGTTCTGGTCTTCTTCAAAGACCTATTTTAGTGCCCTAAAAGGAGGTCTCAAAGAAGCACTTCAAAGAAGAGGAGGTTCGGACACGTACAAAGCATATCGGACCTAAGGTAAGGGAAATATCACAATCTCATCTGAGATTGTTTATACTTTGGTATTTACTGGGGTTTATTTTATCATCCACATCCATGTTTCCTCAATATGTAATATTTATATCCTTATACAATAGTTTATAACCAATTTTACCCTTCATTTAGTTTTTAGTAAAAGATATGAAAGGAATCTTTTGTCGTTTTTCATACGAGGTAATTTTTGACTTTTCCGACAAAAGTACGAGAAGAATGTTTTTTTTAAATTATACGACATGAATTGATTTTTAAAACATTATTTCCAAGAATATTCCATTATAATTTTTCAAGTTTATTTTTAATCAACTTCTTTTAGTTTTAAATTGTATGACTTGTTAAGAAAGGAAAATGTTTTTTTGAACTAGAAAGGATATTTTCCTCAAGAATGGAGTTTAAGTGTTTTATCAAAAAAAATTCCATCTAAGATAATAAAGGGTTCTGTTTCTATCCCAATTATTACATTGATTTGATTATATTGTGATGGAATTATATTTATGAATTCCTTTATCTTATATGAATTGTTTTATGATGTTAAGATGTTTAAGATTCCCATTTTTGTTACATGGGTTATGTAATGATGTATGATTTAAGATTTTGTGGCACACATAAGAATGGTATAATTATGAGATGGGTGGGACCTATATCTCCCTCCAATTCATTGGGTAAAGATTTTATATCTCATGAGATAGACATGGCTGTAATGGTAGGTTATTTTGGTTCAGTGAAACAGGACTGAAACGAGGGTGACTCGGTTCAGAAATGGACTTTGTCCCCTAAGATAGTCTTGTCAATGATTCTTGATTCATAAGAAATGATTCTCTATGATTATGTGTGTATTACACAAAGTTTCATGTTTTAAGTTATGATTATTGGGATTTCATTTCACTACTATGATTTATCCCATGTTATTTAATTATGCTCCCTTTTGCAGGTTAAGATTTCCAAAATGTTATGTTCTTATGAATATGATGTGATTGATATTTCTTTTGTTTACCCTTACTGAGCATTTTAGCTCACCCTTTTGTATGTTTTATTTCCCCAGGTCAGGAAGAAGGTTATTAAGTAGAATATTCCAAAAAGGGACTCTAGATATGATGAAATAAATGGGAGGAAAAGTAGATTATTTATGAACCAGTTGTTTATGTTTCCCAGTTTCTAAAGACATTATACCTATACGGTCCTTTCTTGGTTTTGTTATATGTTGTAATAAGTGTGCTTCAATTCTGAAGTAATAACAATGTATGTAATGTATGGGTCGTTATAACCATTCAAATATAGAAAATGTGAGTATTATTTCATATATATTAGGAATCAAGTTTTTGTGCCTTTGAGTATGTGGGGGGATATTGTGTATGTGTTTCAAGCCTTGAAGTGGGTGGCACATCCAGGTGTGACCAAAATGTTTTAAGAAAATGTCGATTTTTTTGGTGTTCAAGAATGAAAAAGGAGGTATTAGGGTTCATGACATGATATTAAACCTATCAAAAGGTGAAGGATGCATTTCAATGATATAGTGATTTTCTATATCTATTTCCCATTCTTAAATAGAATTGGGATGACGTTTCCATGGCCATTGTAATGGGTCTCTTGAGGATTCTTCAAAATAATGAATTTATTTGGGTTATTGTGGATAGTTTTGTAGGGGTATATCATTTCATACCCATACTGGTGAAATTAATAGTGGATCCGTTCAGAAAACTATATGTTCATGAGATAATTCTTCTTCACATAGTGCAAGGAACTATTACTTCAGAAGATGACCCACAAATTACTTCAGACATCTAGTAGGGATTATATAAGGAACTTCATACATTGGTTTTATTGATTATGGATTTCCACCCTTAGATAGTTGGGCAGTCAGATCGTACTATACAGGTGATTGAGGATATGTTGAGATCATGTGTTCTAGAATTTGGTGGATCTCGGGAAAAGAACTTAGTTTTAGTGGAGTTCTCCTATAAAAACTATTATTAAGAAAAAATACATATAGAACTATATGGGCTCTTTATTGTACGTCGTGTAGATCACCTCTATTCCATATAGAGACAGGTGATTTAGAGTTATTGGGACTGAGTCTCATGCAGGATACATTAGAGCAGGTGTAGCTGAGTTGAATGCATATGAATATGTATTAGCATAGACAGAAGTCATATGTTGATAGACACTAACATCCCCTATAGATTATATAAGGTGATCATGTATTCCTTTGGGTGTCTCTTAGATTAGATCACCATAGGATACAGAGATAGGGAAAGCTAGCACCAAGGATCATTGGACTATTTGAAGTTGTAGGGAGGATCAGACCAGTGGAGTAAAAAATGGCTCTTCCATATTGATATAATGGTATGCATTATTTATTCCACATGATATAAGTTCAGTTGAATCACCCCAACCCTTCTCAATTGATCGATATGGATGAGGATTAGTTTGATTTAGATGTGTCCTTTGAGGATAATCTGATAAGTGTGATGGATTGAAGTAAGAAAGAGTTATGGGAAAATAAAGTGTTGATAGTATATATATTTTTGATACATGGGTCTATTTTGGAATAAACATGGGAGAAAGAATAAGATATGAGGGCTCAATGGCCCAATCTTTTTTGTCTCAGAATTATAGAGATTCTTGGGAGTATATCTCAAGGATGAGGTGTTATATGGAAGGGAGATTGTATAACCCCAACATCTTTTAGGGATGTCTCAATCTCATTTACATGTACTCTTTTTACTTATGTTGATTAATTTCTATTTGGGTGTTACCTTTCGGTGTGTTTGGGTGAAAATGTAGGAAAAATGAAAGAAATATGGTAGTGCATGGATAGCACAATGTTTTCCCAAATGGTGTGACCTAACCCAACAAACCATTTGAACCCAAATAAAAGGTATTTCCATGGATGGCACATGGATTTTCATATTGTTCCCCAAAATGGGAAAACATTCAACCCCCTAGAAGAGGTACATAGTTACAGAACCTGGTTTAGAAAACCATGTGCCACTTCCATGAAAACTATGTGCAGCTTTTTAATTCACATGAAAAATAGATTTAAAATTACCTAAACCCCAAAAACTCACCCAAATAGACCCTAAAAAGTACCAAATCGTTCAATATCATTTTTTGAGGTTCCTTTTTGAATTTTTAGGCCTCTTGATCTCCCTTAATGGTGAATCGATGGGTGGATTAAAGAGTTTCACCCCACCTGATAAGAGTATCTAATCCCATGTGGTTTATTTATTCTCTCATCTCTCTCACTCATCTTTTAAAGAGAAGTAATCCTTTGACTGGTTAGATATAGATATAGGATATTTGGATATTGATCAATAATTTTGGGATCTTGATTTTTATATCTTGAATTAGCATTTCATATCTAGATATAATTCTATATCATTATTCTGCTCAAATTGGGGATTTCCATTGGCATGGATTCTTCATCAATTTTGAGGTAGTGGGTATATAATTCAAATCCCAAAGTATTTATTTCAATTACTTGTATATAATTGTATAATTTATTTTATATGATTATAATATGAGTTTTTTAGGTTGTATTAATTATTTTGGAGAATTAATTAATTGATGGAAATGTGAAATTGAGAATATTGGAATTTTGAATTGAAATAAATAATTACTATATAAATTAAAGAGTTATTGATATTTTTTAACTTGATAAATTAATTGTTTAATTACTTATAAATAATGGTTTGGGTTATAAAATTTATGGTACAAAGAAAATAATTGTTGAATTAATTGTGGAGAGATTGAGATTATTGAATTTGTATAATTATATATTGAATTAATTATGGTTATGTTAAAATTATTCAATGGGATTAATTAATTTTATAGTTAATTGATAGAGATTATTGTTATTATGAAATTAATTAAAATGATTAATTAATTGTAAAATTTATTATTATGGTTGATATGATTAAATTATTTAGTGTTTAATAAATTGTTGAATTAATTAATGTTATTAATTAAAATAATTAATTTTTTAATTAATTGATTTATTGATGGGTATATGAAATTTTAGAATTTGATTATTTAATTGGATAATTAATTAATGTTATAATCGTTTCTCAGACACGGTTTGCTACATCAAAATACCATATTGTGATCAGAAATTATAAGTAGAAACAATGGAATTCACATGTGATAATCATGACTGGGACACGATCTAGTGTATCAAAATTCCATACTGTGAATTGAATTGATGAATGGTAATAATGAAATTCATATGTGAATTGAAATTATGAATGGTAACAAGGTAATTAGTATCAGGTTTGAGATGAAGAATTAGAACAATATAATTCTAATATATGATATCCCTTGAGGATAGTTCACACTCTATCATGGGCCAGAGAAGGTATTGGGAGTTCTTATGTCATTGGGAACCATAGTGTTTTTCATTTAGATAGAGATTAATTGAATCAATATAAATATTTTACTTTATTTATTTTATTTATTCATTATACAACTATATACATTGTTTGACTAGATATTGTTATATATAACATATGTGGTTGCCTACTAAGTATACTCATAGAGTACTCAAGATGTCTGATATGTACCCAAATTATACATCATGTTTACAGGTCAGGATATGAGAAAGGCCCTATGCTAGATGTCCCATTTAGGATGAATCATGGATGAGGGAACTGAACATCGTTTGGGGCCCTCTTGGGATTTTTCAATGTCTTTACATTTTTATCTGTATTTTTTACAAATATAATGTACTATGTAATATCTACCATTTAGTTTTATTATTGTATTTCCAATTTTTTCCACCTTATGACACTATTATTTTTCTAATTATATTATATCATTTGGTTACTTTTTATTTATTACTATTGGGGTATTACTTTGATAAATAGGGTTCTGTCTCCCCATGATCGACACTACACCCTCGCTACTAGTCGGTATCCTATAGTGTATCGAGAGGCACTCTTGAGGTCATGTGACCGACCAAACCGAGGAACCGCCATGTGGCACCCCGGTCGGGACATCACATTCTTGTATTTGAAACATCCACAACATGATTTCATTACATGTCATGGAATAGTAAGGATAGTGTCCCTAGATGGATTTTCTAGTACTATCAGCATGTATTCTCTCTATTAATTCTATATTGTATGTATAATCATGGTTTTCCAGAATTATAAAATATATAGTTGTGTTCTTGTTTGAATTTTGGACCAATCAGGTTCAAATAATGTAAATTGGTTTCCCATTTACTTTTATTCATTTTTTTATTAATTTTTTTCTCTCTTATACTTCTATTTACATTTTTCTTATTTCTTTCTAGAATGATTCAAAAACACAAATATTCTCTCTTCCTCTATTGTGTTTTGGAGGCCCTCAATCGAACTCATTCTAACCCAATAATTTGTATTATAAATAGAATATTATTTTCAGTTATTCAGTTAGTTTTATCTATGGTTGATTGTTTTGCTGTTGAGAATGAATATAATTTATATGGAATTCAAATTCATGTGATAATTATCTATAATGGTTGTGAAGATTCCTTGTTCAGTCAAAAGAATCAATCTATGACATTTCCCATAAAAAACATTCATTCACCTCATATATAGATATATACCTTGAATTTTAGATTATTCCAACTAAAGGATTTTTTTTAACATTAGTAGAAATATCATTATAGTAAGTCACTTATTAAATCACTACTATGGAAATTTTGTTGAAGCTTTAAAATATGTATAGGAGTCTTTTTCTTCATGGATGTCTATATAAAAATATAGATTATATAATAATAAGATGGTTCCTGAAAACTCTACCTAGGATCATCTTGAAAATTTATAAATTATTTCAAGATTTAGCTAATATAAATGTAAAGATAAGTGGTGGGGACCAAACCATATTTTTTGACCTCCCATTATAATTTTTTTAATTATTTAGTAGAAACCATGATGTACTATATAGATTCAGTCTTTTTTTAAAGTTAAGTATTTAATTTTATTTAGGGATCAATGAACACATGAATCGAAGGGGGATTCTAGTAGGGACAAAAATGAATCCCAACTATTGATGATTATGGGCCAGTATAAAAATTATTCAAAGTTTAGGAAGGAGAAGAATAATATTAGAAATTTTTAATATTTTGAGAATGGTCAAACCATACATAATATATAATACTTCCATGAAACTAAATATTATGATGATCTGGCTCATACCAATATAATATTCATTGGTTTTAATGATTAAAATTTTATAATGTATTTTAGAAACCTAATGTATGAGTTATACATTACTATAGGTTCCTTTTCTTTTAAAATCACAGAACTACCTCTTCATTCGATTTTCATGGAGCCATATTGGAAATAGAGGGTGAGGTTTGGGCTATTCTGAGTTGTCTGGACATAGATACAGACATATCTACTATCATATTTTATATTGTTTTCTCTTAGGTATTCTGGGTAATATTTGGAAATTTATATTTTATATAATTTTTTTATTTATTGAGAATATTTAGAAGTATTTTGGATACAAAAGAGATGGTATGGGTAGATCATATTCCATAATATAACATTTTGATTCATAGTTACAGTGAGGGATTGGGTTTTTAACATAGATATATTTTAGTGATAATTACATAAAAAATATAATAGGTTAGGATAGTTAGCTTCCCAGAACATGTATTTTTATTTATTTTATTTTATTTTAATTTTGTATATTTGTCAATAAAATATTTTCTCTTTTAAAATATATATTTTTCTATTATTTTTTCAATTAAATCACATCTTGTTTTTTCCTTCAAAAATTTAATTGATTTTTTTTCAATTATTAAATTTGTATAGCTATCCCTTTTCATTACCATTAGGTTAGTATGGTATGCTTATAAACTACCCTAGATAGTTAGTTAGTATACCATTACTTTTTCATGAATCTAACTCATATGTTTGGGAGAAAAAATACCATCACATAGGGTAGAAGATTACTCTATCATAGGGAAGATGATACCCTAATGTGGGGGCATTTTACCATGTCATGGTTGAGACTCTAGTTATGTTATTCTTATTTGTTTTTAGATTTTCCATGAAAAAAAACATGGTATTTCACATTTCTAATGTCTCTATAATTACCTTATACCACAATCCCATCTGGTTGTTCATCTTTTAAAAGACAATTTTTTCCTTTTGTTTCCCTCCTTGGCTACTCTATCATATTTATATCTCAATTATTTTAGTTAGATGGTTACACTCCTAAAAATACTCACCATTTATATTTTCTTCATATTAATTTTTGAGTCCCTATATTTGTTACATGAGTGGTGTTGTGGATCTCATCATTCCTTTACTTATATTTTCAAAGAGTTATAGATAGAATATGTCTCAAATCAAGGTTCAATTGTAGTGGTCTCGATTGTTCTATCAGAACACCTTTCTAGTAGTGTTTTTTGGTACATATGATCCTATAGGTGAACCAAAATAATGTCAATAGAAGCTTTTAAAAATAGTAAATATGATCAACCTTTCCATTGACTTGTTCCTTGGGTCTTGATGTAAGACCCTGTCTATAAGAATTTTTTATCTCAATTTTTATTATGTGTTACTTCTTATTTTTATATTCTATTATCATGGGGATGTATGTGTGATCCTATCAAATTTTTTCAATTATTCCTCATTGCAATCATAAATTCATAAAAATTATTGAATATTTTATTACATTATCCATGGATACTTTATATTCTCTGGTTTTCTTTTTTTCTCTTATTCTTATCTATTTTATTTAGGAATATTATTTTATATCCTAATGAAATGTATGTTGGGTTTCCTTCCATGAACATAGATCCAATTTGGTATAAGGCATGAAAGGTCCTTTATTAATTTACTTTCTTTAGTTTTTTAGCTGTTCATGTTTCTTTTTTCTCCATTATACTTTTGTTTCAATTTTCTATCAATCTTTCCAGAATACCAAAATAGACTCGATCATCTCATCATATATTTTTGGTGTGATTTTCCCTTTATTCGATCCATTACACCCCACAAAAATCATAACATCATATATATATATATATATATATATCCGAATTCTGATTAATAAAATTGGGGATTATCAAAATCTTTATAGCATGTATAACGGTATGAAATTGTTTTGGATTAATATTTGAACTCTATCTTTTTTTTAGAAATTTTAATAAATTTCTATTTGAATTTACAGTGTAGTATACCTTATGGAAACTATGTTGTTAATATAATTTATTTAAGAACTAAAACAAATTTAAAAAAATAATTTATGTAAACCTATACATGTGATCACTTACCGAAAAGTCGTGGATTGAAATTGAAACCTACAATAAAGATGAAATGCATAATGGTACACTTAATATAGAGGGAAACCCCCTATAAAATTTTGGTGTTTCTCTTTTATATGAAAAAAACCCCAAATATTAAATCCCAGAATATAGGATGTGAAAGGGATTGCTAAGATATAGAGTGGAAGAGAAAGGAAAAATGGGGATGATAAGGAAGACATAAATTCTTCTCCAAATATCTTCCAAGGTGAAGAGTGGGTAGATTTATGGATATGAGAGGGAATAATCTCTCTAAACATACCCCCTATAAAATCATGTTAATGGGCCTGATAATGTTTTTCCCCACTTGGAAATAGAATATATAAGTAATAACAATATTAATATTAATTATAATTATAATAATGTTTTAATATTATCAATAGTAATAGTATTAACACCCCCCCCCCCTCATTCATATCTACATATAATTTCCTAAATTGGAACTCACACCCTATCTCATGATAATGTAAATTAAACGATATAAGTATATATATATATATATAATTTTAATATTCAAAATATACTTCAAAACTAGGAACACATATATATTATTTGTATAAAAAATATATATTGAGAATATAATTAATTTATTTTTTAAATATATTAAAACAAGTTATAAAAATAAGTCTTGCAAAATATAATCAAGAAATCTTTAATCTCATGTCAAATTCTAGACATTCATGGTTACGATTCATGGTTATTGCAACTATGCAGAGTAACACTCTATGACTTTTTGTATATATTTTCCTTTAAATTAATTCTATTTTTGATATCTTATGTTATATATAAAAAACATGACCAAAAACTATATATTTATTTTTAATATAATATAAACATTAAAAAAATATAATAATACAATATAAATATGAAAATTACAAATCCCCATGTAGATTAAAAGTTAATAACAAAATATAATTATACTAAATATTTATATCAAAATTTTATTTTTTTAGAATGATTTTAATTTATTCAGTAGAAGTTAATTGATGTAAAATAATGGTTAAAATTAAAATATTTAATAATATTTCATTCAACATATTTAATTTTATAAGGGAATATTTTTCAATTACCCAATTCTTTATTTGTCAAATATTTTATCTGAATAACATACATTGTTCAAAATGAAAAAGATGATTTCAAATATTTGTAACATTTAAATGTATAAAATAATCACAATGTTTTAGTTATAAATTGACAGAAATACTATTAAGAACCTTTAATTTTTAAAAATTTGTTTTTAAATAAAATAATTTTATACTTATATCTAATATTTTTATTTTAAAGATATTTTTTGAAATATATGAAATTTCATATGATAAAATAAAAATCATTTTTTAGATTCATCCAAAAAAATATCTTCAAGATGATATTTTGTGATTTTTCTTAAATATTTTATTTTAAGGTCAATAGTTAAAATTGGTGTTTTCACTAATACAGTATCATTTATGTCTTTTCCATGATCTGATAATCACTTAAATTTTTTTCAACTTTATTATCAACCATAGAATTATTTAATGGGTAATATAATTCATTTAAAATTTTTATTTTGACTTTAAATACCAATTCTGGACATTTAGAAATCTAAAGTACTATTTATTCCTAATTAAATTTATTTTGGTTCTCTCTATTTACTTATGTATTCTGAAGGTAAAATTCTAATTTTTGGTTGATTAAATGAAAAATAAACTAATTTTCATGATAATATAACAAATAATATCATTAATGTTTGTAACTTTCAAAATTTATTCCTAAACACATTGGTATGACTAAAATATATTATTATAAATTTAATTTTTTAGAGAGTTGTATATATATTTCTATATTAGTTTCTGTACAATTTTATCAATTTTAGAAATATAAACTATGGAAATGGATTTATATTTGATTTTATGATATTTAAATTGGGTTAAATGGTATATTTTATTTTTATTCATAAAAATTAATTACTTTAGTAAAATAATTTCACCACAACAGAGGTTAAAATTTGAAAAAAAAAATCTAATCATGAAGTAAATTAATTAAGTGTCAAACATATTATATTAAACCAGATATATGGGAGTATGATTAATAAAATATTTTCTTATATAATATTCCTATTAAATTTGGAGATATTTTTCGTGAATAAGAAAATCATTTTTCTAAGAAACCATATTTAGAGGAATCCAATTCCAATAACATATAAATGATACTTCCACAAATCCATAAAATTATTTATAAATTTTTTTAATTCTAACTTATAATCTACCTCAATTTGATCAAAAATAAATCACTCTCACATTCTTTGGATTATTTTTTCAATATATTTCCCAAATACCATCTAAATCATGAAGCTTCCCAAGAGATAAAAAAATATTCTATATGAATATTTAATCCTCTCAATTAATTCATCCCTTAATTCTTCCTCCACTGATTCTTAAATATTATTCATCACAACATTTTAATTTTTATAAAATAACAATTCTTCTTGATTAGAAAAATTTGCATTATTAAACATCTATCCCTTATTTTTTCGATCATTATAAAACTCTACCATTTTGTTCTATTTTTCCTCTTATGCAAATAGTGTCATAATGGTTATATCATGAATGATATATAAATATTATCTATAAGTAATGTTATTTAATAACAATGAATTTTTTATTAATTTAATTTTGTAATAATAATATTATAACAAAGTCATTAAATAATCATAATTATGCTATTAATTCTATCTTGTTCTCATTATGATCACTTTAACTACATATGTGAATAGTGATATGTGTTTTAATCAAGGATTCTTATGGAAAAATAATTTTGGGAAAGATATGATACTCATATAAAAATAATTTTTTATTATTCTTCCTATAATGTTAATGTTATGATTTAAACTCAACTTTAGAAAATAATAATATGTAATATATATGTTAGTGAAACATTCAGATTTTTTATTTTTTTTATTTACCAATCATAAGTCAACATTCCATAAACAAAAATTTAATTTTCTAAACCCATATGGAACTACTATTTCATATACATTGATTGATATGACCCCTATCCATAGGTAATAATTTGTGTGGTTAATTAAGAGAATGAGTGGACTATCAAGTCCCACCTCCAATAGGTCCTAGGTTGGAATCGATCACTAATGGTGTAAAACACTCAATTGGGAGATATTACCCTCTATATAATGTTAATGATTGACATATAAGATAAAACCCTATAAAAACATCAACATTTATTATAAAATAATCTAATCTATCCCATGATCTATGCTATGAAATGAAGTAAATTCTGTAAAATAATACATAAAATGAAAACAACCAGTCGTAAGTGCACAATAACTCCACCATCCAAGATAGTAATGACTAAGTATATCCATGTAACCCCATTAGAAATATATAAAATAGTTTGTATATTTTTTGGATTAAAATAAATATATATATATATATATAATCCTTAATATCATACCCAAGGTATCTAGAAAATAATTGAAAATATCATACCAACATCCCTCATGAACCAAGAGTAGAACAAACAACAAATAAACAGGTCAACTATCCATTTTTTTCTCACTATGGCTCTCTCAAAAATTAACATATCTATATAGTTAATTAATATCAATAGAACACTAGGATAATTTCACAACATCTACATGTAATTTTGTGTTTATGAACTCACACCCCCACTTCAAACATCTTTTTCCCTCATCCCTTTAATGTCTCACTATATAATTTCATACAATAACATATAATATATCGGTCGAGTCACATCACTACCTACCATAGCCTCATATAGGGCACATCATCATGTCTAAGTATTGATATATATATATATATAATTTATTGTCACATCATTATCTACATCATATTTCAACCATGGTAACCTTATAACTAGTGCATTAGGTACCATGAATATGAAAAACATTAACTATGTTCTCTCCTATTACTACACATGACCCTGTTATATATCACATCCTCTATCCATTATGAATCGCCCCTATCTACACCATCATTTTTCTGTAATCCTAATAAATTTGGTACTAACTAAATTTACTACATCAAAATGATCAATAGGTAATAATGGAAAATATGTCATTCATTCCCTCAGTATCAAGGATGTTTGGGAAACAAACACCTAAAATATTTTTGTATTGACACATATAACTTGATGTGGGTGGTTTTATATAAATAAAAATCTATATACAGTCATATATATATATAATTATAAATCACCCAATCAGGGTATAAATTTTTCAAAACAATAATCCATAATTTGTTTCAATAACTAACATTATAACACTATTAAAAAAACTCTGATCAATTTCTGTCACCACTAAATTCCACTCACCACATATAATAACTTAAAAATCCAAATATTTCATTATTTCATTTAAAAAATCCAATTTTTCATATTAAAACATATATTGAAAAAATTCATTAATTAATCTATTTAAATAGATATTAAATGATAACTCAGACTACCGAATATCTATAGTTATTCTCATAAAGGCCAAAATGTTAATTATTATTTTATAAATTAATTAGTACTGAGTAGATTTGTTTTAATGAAACATTATTTAAATTTTATCCCACCAAAATTTTTAAATTTCATCATTAACTACTTCATATTCAATCTCTATTAAGCTATTAAAACAAACATCACACAATAACCCAATGACATTACCACATCAACTAAAAACTAAACACTAAACATCAATTTCCCAAAACAACCACACATCTAAACCATTCACCCCCATAACCATTTAAAACCCCACACAAGAAAATGTCAAACCAAAAACATGCTAAAATATCAATACAATATATTTCTAAAAAATTATATGGGATTCTAAAATAAATCATAATCTCATGCATGGGTATTTTTAGACAACTTCATGGACTTCAAAGAGAAATTTCATTAGGTGTATAAAGGTACATACCATTTTATGACTAGTGGATTAAAAAAAATCACAACATAGGTTATTCATCTAAAATAGGTGTTAAAATTTTACATAATAATTACAATATGCACATAATAATATCTTACATGTCTAGATATGAATCATCAAATAACAATAAAAGGAGAAATGGTGGCGCCTAAAAAATACACCCCATCCCATAAAATCTCATTAAAGGCTAACTCATTTTCTTCACTTGTTAACATTTTCATCCACAAAAATGAAATAAAAATAATTTTTTTTAATGAAATATAAATAATTATAATTTCATAAATTAACAAAATAAAGGTAGAACAAGGACACCATGCAGGGAACATAGTGAAAAATAATTTTACCTCAGAATATAGGGAAACGTATTACATTTCTTGGCTAGAATATAAATAGGGTGAGGGATCAATCAAGACCCCAACACATACATAGAAAGAAGGAAAAATATAGAAGTAAAAATTTTACCTCAAATACAACACAATACATTAGAAAATATAGTATGAAAGGGGATAATTAATATTCCTAGAACCCACGTACAGGAAGGGATCTTGTCATGGAATAATACTCACAACAATTATTAATTTGGTTTCGATAAACATAGAATCAATGGAAATAAGTAAAATTTATATGGTAGGAAAAAATATACTTTAATTTTTCAAATAGAGATCCTTGGATATGTAACTCCCTGACCTAAGAAGCCTGGAGCTGTTGAATTACTTTATAACATTAGCATGATTAGAAGAAATCAAATCCTAAAGGACTGAACAATTTGTCATTTTTAGAAAACCAAATTACAAACATGGAACTCATTTTTCAATAATAAATACAAAATAAGAATTAAAACATAATTAAATGAAATAAACTACATCCTATGAATATTATTAAAACAATTAGTTATGATAACCAAGATAAAAGAAACATAATAAGGGTGATCTCATATAATTATTAAGGGTAATTAAAGTAGAAGAAAAAATGAACTGATGAGAATAATCAACATGGAAAAGTAAATAACTTATAACACATTCCATTAAAATAATAAGATAATGAAAACTAAATATTGAAAGGAATTTAATTAAAACTTGTTCCATTTAGTGAATGAACTATGAATGAAATTCATAAAAATATATATCGATGAAAAATCTCATGGATAAAATAGAATAATGAAATAAAGGAAATGATATAATATTTTACATCATGTATATGGAACACAAACTACTATACCATAAAGATATATTCAATAAGAAGTTTATAATATTATTCTTTTCTAACTAATTTATCTCATGAGACTACTGATGCCTCGTGGGGCCATTTATAACCAGGCCTCGCCTGTATCTTCTATTCCAAAGCATTCCTCATATATTAAATAATCAATTTAATTTTAAAAATTTTATTTATCATCAAATATATGTATTGAATAAAGGATAAAGATTTATCAATAATTCCACACTACAGGATAGGTAAAAAATGTTTTTTTGTTGATGAATGGAAATTTTATTTAAAGATCATTAAATCATTTTTAAGGAAAATAATCATTTCACATTCGAAAGCATTCCATACCACATTGAAACATTTGAATCATAATCCCCATGAAGGAATAACATTAAATGGAACTTATAATATAATAAAAATAAGTATATTAAAGATATAATCTTTTAAATAGATCAATACACACAATATAAAATTAAATTGGTGCATAACAACAAATAACTCCAAGTAGAATATAAATTGTGATGAAATCTCTAACCTTGAGTCTGACTTATCATGTGTGTCTTTATATTATTGACTAATAAACTTATTTTTTTCATTTAATTTTTTGAGAACCTTTTTTAGTTTTATAATTATTTTTACTTCACTGATTACAATGTTTTAAACAACCTACTTTAACAATTAAGTTTTCATTGGCTATTTTGACCATATTCGGTGTGTGTGTTAAAAACGACATTGGTAGATGACAATGGTAAAAATGGGTCATTATATAAAAATATCCAGAATAATAATCATGTAATAATTGTAATATTTATAAAACTAATATAATTTTAAAACCAATCATGAATGATCTCTATGAACCAACATTATAATCATGGAAATGGTAGGTTGTACGTACCTATTAGTAACGTTCCCATTTTCCAATGATCGTTAGGGAAAGTATGTAAGTAACTTTAATAATTCATAAATGATAATTATAAAATAAATACCGTATAGTAAAATCATATACACATTTATATACAATTCTCATGATTTAAATTGAATCACATCATGTCAAGGAGGTAGTATTCCACACGTCCATGAACGATGTTATCACTTTTTAAGTGTGTGAAAGGGTAATAAAAAATTATATATATTATATTTATTGTAGCATAATTATATAAATAAAATAATTTATATGTAATATATGTTACATATTTTTAATTGAAAACAACCTTTATGTGTTCTTTGTATATAATTAATGAATCGTATGGCTTTGAGGAGGCATTAGTCCACACTTATGAAAATGATGTTATCGAATTTACACACAACGGAAAATATATGGGTATTTCTTCTAAAACACTTAATGAATAATAAAGACATAATAAATCCCTTATATAACACATATTAAAAGAGTTTATATCATAATTCTTAACCATGAAATGTGGTTAATGGAAAATGATCAATCATTGTTTCATGATGTGATAGTTTTTTGTGCACATAAAAATTATGTTTGTTACCCATTAGATGGAAGTGTGTGTGAGTTTTGATGGATAAATTCTCATGAAATCATCCTAGTATATTTATTATACATTTTTTTATATAATAATTTAATAATAAGAGTTTAGTGCTAGGATAATAGAAATAAAAATAAAGAGATAAAGGAAAGATGTTTCCTCGCCATTTGGTAATTCCTTTTAGTTTTCACCAAAGGGATACCATGGATGTATTTCATCCTAATTAGAGGAATCTAGGAAAAGGGGTTGTATTATTACGATCTATCTTGGATTATATTGGTCGAGAAAAATTTTCTTTAGTGGTTTGATGAAGTGGGAGTAGAGGAGGCCTTTTTATAGTGGATGAGGAGTGGCACTCTTGTAAATTTTGGAAAATGAATTCCAACCACATTTTTTCCAATGTAAGAGGATACAATAATGGTCAAAATAATATAAAAGGGATTATAGGGTCAAAATAGGGTCATCTAATGCATTTTTGATAGATTCCTAGGTCATTTGGGCCCTTAAGATTAATGCTGAGTCCCAAGTTAAACTTCATTTCACCTCAATTGTTGTAATAAAATTGAATCAATTTCACTAATATACTTAGTATAAGACTAATTTTACCTAATTATAAATTATAAATTATGTTTATTCCAATGATGGAATCCATTTTCCTAAATTCGAATCTCATAAGTGACAAAAATAATTTAAAATTAATCCCATATATTATATGATAATGTAGGTTTTTAAAGTAAAAATGTCCAACAGATTTCTATATTCTAATACTCAATTTCAAAGATAAATTTATTATAATGACATAAATTTTTTAATTTATAATTTTTAATCAAATTAAACAATAAAACCACTTAAAATTATAATTTAACCTTATAAATAAATTATCTGAAAAAGTAGTTTTGTATTAAAATTCATTATTTTTTCACCATTCATTAAAAAATATATCCTCAAAATAAATTATATAAAATTTTAAATAACCTAATTCCTATTTTCTTACATAAAATATTATTTTTATCTTGACATATATGATTTATAAAAGCACCAAAAATTGGATTTAGAATTTTTTTCTCCATAAAAGTTGGTAAATGTTCCTTTAAAAAATAGAGTATTTTATATGTAAAATTGGGTTTGTATTTATCTTATGTATATCTAATATATGGGGTAAATATAAAAAATATTTGAGTAAATATATAATATAAATATTTCATCAATTTCATTTATCAATTGTAATTAATTTAATTTATTAGGATAAAACAGTTTTGAGGGAATAAAAATTATAACATTTTATTTAATATTCTATTGATTTTCATATTTATTTATAATTAATTTGTTAACAATGAATTCATTTTATATTTTTTTAAACCATATATTTTTAAAAGATAGTTAAACCGTTTCATAAAAACTAATTTAACAATTAGTTTATATCTTACTATTTAAAATAATAATAATTTAATAATATATTTTTGTTTGGTAAAACTCGGTCTTCTCTGTAATGCAAGCCATTGAAGAAACTTGTTGTTCTATGTGACACATGCTTACTTATTATCATGTGCATTGAAATATATATCATATGTATAATTTATTTAAGATATATAAAATTTGAAAATTCCTAGGTTATTATATTCTCGTATGCTCTTAGTGATATATGTGATACAAAATGTTTTTACCTTTAGAATTTCAGGGTGTTACATTCAACCCACCTTAATTAAATTTCTTCCTCACAATTTAAACATTATCTCAGCACTCAAGGTTTTTATATTTAAAAATAAATTATTATTGAGAAACCAACGTCAAAAATAGGGTTAATAAAAAATCTAATTAATAAGAGGTGAAGGAATTTACAATAGCAATGTAACTAGGTTCCCTAGTAGGAGAACAAAGGTGGAAAATGGAAACAAGGATAAAAAGGAAAAATATAACCATCACATTTTAATGGAGAGTGATAGAAGACAAGTTCGTCAAAAAATTTATGACCACAAATCCTTAAACAACTTTTATGAAATTTTCACTGCTATTAGAAAAGATGATGACAATTCTAAAAAAATCAACACCATTTTTTTATAGTTATGGAATTATTTCACTCTATAAGAATATATAAAAATATGTGTTTCTATTTAATAAATACAATCTTATCCCCTGGTTGTTCTTGGAACTATTTATACTTTATCTCTTAGCACAGTATTCATCATATAGTGAAGTAACACATTAATATCTAAAATCTCATTCAAATTTCAACTTAAACATTTCATAAATGTCTAAACATTCCAAAAGATATTGATTCGACACTTTGTAAGGGATTTCGTAGAATTTCCAAAATGAACTTATCATTATCCATCAATCAAAATGAACTGGCTCTTTAATCATCACATATTTAACATGTCAACACCTTCATCATGTTCTCTCTTGAAATATGGTAATAACTTGAATTACAATAAATCTTAATAAAAACACACATTCTTATTATTATTATATAAAACACATGTTATTGGATATATTCCATAAATCAAAAATTACTCTAAACTCAATCAATGATAGCATAAATCATTACTTATTTCCAAGGTAATCGGTAGTTATCTAATTTACATTATCTAAACCAATAACATCTTTATCCACACATCATTATCTAAACATTAGGAATATATTAAGGGTTATCTTTCACTTAACCATGGTTTTAAAAAAAATTACATTCTACTAAATAACTTATCTTGCTACCTTTCATCATATGATCTCAAATATTTAATGAAATAGTACTGCAGTAAAATCATTTCATATTTAATAAATTATATTATGAGAAAATAATCAATGAAATAATTTTAAAACATTTTTAATAGATCTATAAATAAAAGAACATTAATCATTCCACTTCAGTTCTGTCAATAATAGATGTTTGACCTTGATATCTTAGATTCTTCTGAGCTATGTTCCCTTGATTCTTGAATTATTCATTTGGATATTTCCTCATCTCCATGAATTTCTAACACTCAATTATTTCCTTTTTATTTTTCCCTTTGGGTTCTTTAGCATGGTGAACCTCATATCCACAATAATAAAAACCCTCATTCCCTTCAAGCATTTACTAGGTTGATTCCTTCCATAATTATCACAAGTGGTAAAATCATTAGTTCCCTTTTTATTTGAATCATTCACTTTATCGTGGTTCATAGATTGAATATTCTTGTCTCGGTTTCCCCTAAATATATTGATTATATAAAATACCTTCTATGTATTGATGGCACAAAAAACTATTTCATCTTCTAGTGGAAATTTTTGGGAGAGCAGCACCCTTTTGAAAAATTTCATAATACATTCAATGAAATTATCAATATTTTATTTTGTGTTACACATGAAATACATAGAATACATTTTCAACCATGTAAATATTGATTTATACTATAAAAACCCTTTATCTATATTTTCTTTAAACTAATGAAATTTGTCATTTTATCTATTTTTTTATCATGTGGGAAATATTTATCGAAGGATATATACATAATAGTATTCCATTACATGAGTTTTATTTCTTATTCCATCATATTATTATGGATTAAATTTCTCTATTTATTAGCATCACCTTGGATATAATACACCACACGTGTAACATTTTTATTTTCTTTGTATCCTAATAGAATACATATATTATCAAAGGACATAATCCATTTCTCATTCACCATTATTTCAGCATCTCTCCTAAATTATAGGGGCCTCTACCACATAATGTTATCTAACATTCAATAATATCATTGTAGGATTGGTTTCTCTATCTGGGTATAGTAATTTTTCATAAACATATTATGTTGTCCAAATATTTCCATAACATTCTAACTTCCAATACTAGTTGTATTGGCTTCCTTGGTAGGGAAATATCTACAATTTCCATGAGTATTGATATCATTCTTAAATCTAGTTTCCATTTATAAACAATGGAATATTCTAGATTATCACATAAAATTATTAACATTGTATAATTCTAAATATGAATTTAACATATAAAATGAATTGAAAAAAATCATAGTTAATCTTATAATCATAAAAAAAACTATTTGGGGATATATTTACATTTTAAATCATTATTAATGGTTTGTAAAGAAAATAATATTTATAATAAGAATATCCTCTTGGAGGGTCATACCAGGTGTGCATTAAGGCTTGTGATTATATACAAGGTTATGTTGAGTGAGGGATAACACACCATTTCAAAGTAGTTACTACTAGGTACATATGTTTCATAACAACATCCACTTATAGTATCCAGATATGAGTGTATTACTAGAAATACCCAAATAATCTCTACCAAACCAAAAAAAATTATGTTCTTATATACTTATACACAACATCTATCTTAAAGTTACGTTCAGCAATCTATTTTTTTAAATTTATTTTCCAATGATGCAGCTAAAAATTACTTGATATCAATTGTAACACCTCAACCCCAGAATCATGGATCTGGTTCATTGCATTATTACATTTTCATGATTACAAGGACTGAAATCCCAAATCACTGACCATTTTAACTATTTTGTACAATTATATTATATACATGGAACCCATTTTACATTGGTAAATAGAATATAATAAATGATACATGATGATATTAAATAAACTAAATCATTAAAAGTTTATTCCAAGGATTCTTATTTATAAAATTTAGAAAGGAAACATAATAAACATGAGCTTCAATTCCCATTAAGTGTAATTAAAGCATAGAAAAGGTATTGATGAGAATAATCAACATAGAATGGTTAATAACTAATAACATATACCATTTAAATAAATAGATAAGTCAAAATAAATATGGAATGGTAATAAATTAAAACACATGCCATTTATTCAATTAACTAATAAATAAATGAATCTATAGATATATCGATGAAAAATATCATGAAAAAAATTAACAACTAAAATGAAGGAAATGCTTTAATAATGGACATCATGTACCCATAAATTGAACCATGATTCGAGAAAGATATATTCTCAAGACATTTATAATATTATTCTTTAGAAAATTGATTCATCTAATGAGACTACCGAATCATCTATTGGATATCTAGAATAGGTCTCTACCTATATCTAGTGGTCCAAATCATTCCTCATATATCGAATAATAGATTTAGTTAATAAAAAATTGGTCATTATCATGAAATATTTATATTGAATAAAGGATATAGATCAATCAATAATTCTTCATTGAAGTATAGTAATAAATAAGGTTTTTTATTGTCGATGAATGGGAATACTATTTCAAGATCATCAAAACAATCTCATGGAAAAAATCATTAAACATTCCAAAGCTTCATGTACTACTTTAAAACACTTGAATTATAATCCCCATGATAGAATAACATTAAATGGAAATCATGATATAAAAATTATTATATTCATGATATAAAAATTCAGATATCAATATAGACAATATATAGAAGTAAATTAGTACATAAGAAAAAATAAGTCCAAATAGAATGTAAATTCAGATGAAATCCAATACAATGAGTCCAAATTTTCACGTGTTCCTTTATAGGCCTGGATAATAAACTTATGCTAATTATTTAATTTCTTGAGAACCTTTTTAAATTTTATAATTACTTTTACTTCACTTATTACAATTTTTTAAAAACTACTTAATGAACTAAATTTACATCAGGTGTTTTGACCATATTTGGTTTATGTGTCAAAAATTACATTAGAAGATTGACAATTTTCAAAATGGTAATTCTATAAATATCACAAAAATAATAATAATTTCATATTTATACATAATTTATAAATTTAAACCAAAATTTTTAATATTGTTAAGAAGTTTTGTTACAATCATGAATATGGTAGGACGCACGTATGCATGAGTAACATTCCCATTTTTCAATGATCGTTTTGGAAATAATGAAAGTATCTTTAATAAATAAAAATGATCATTATATCATAAATAAAATATAATTTAATAATATATACTTATATATTTAATTCTTTTTATTTAAAAGGAATCACATTGTGTTGATAACCTTATAGTCTATATATCCACGAACAACGTTTTCACTTTTTAAGTGTGCAAAAGGGTAATAAAGAAAATGATGTATGTTATTTTTCTAGAAATTTAATGGGTAATGAATATCATATAGATTTAACTTATGTGAAATATGTTTAGTTTAAACTATCATTTATACATTCAATGTATATTGTGAATGAATCACATCGCTTTGAGGAGGTAGTAGTCCACACTTCCACAAAATGATGTTATCATATTTACACAAATTAAGAAAATTATAGTATTATGTGATATAAAACAATATCAAAAGAATAAATACATAATAAATATCTTATATAAAATATTTAAATATCTTTTCCATCATATTTCCGAACCATTATAGTGGTTAAATGAAAAATGATAAATCTTTGTTTCGGGAGGTGGTAGTTCATTATACACATAAACAGTATATTCCTTACCCATTAGATGGATGTTTATGTGATTGGTGGTCAAAACCATATAATAAAGACATAATAGTATATTTTTGATACATTTTTTTATATAATAATTGAATTAGATGATTTTAGTGGTGTAGAAAGTAATCAAAACTAAAGAGCATAAGGAAATATCTTACCTCTTCATTGGGTAACTCCTTTTGGTTTGCACCAAAGTGTTTCCTTGGATCAATTTATTATGATGGGGATGATTATAGAATGATATCTAAGATTTTTAGGATTTATTTTTTCAGTGACTTCTTGAGACAAAGTGTCTTGGGAGGTGTAAGGAAGTGGGAGCATAGGAGGCCTTTTTGTTGTGGAGGATGAGTGGCAATCTTGAAAATTTTGGAAAAAAATTACATACACATATTATCCATTTAAATTAGATCTAATAATGGTCAAAATTAAATAAATGGTATGATAGTTTCAATATATGTCCACCCAATCTCTTTTGAATATGTTTCTAGGTCATTTGGTCACTTAATATTCATGTTTAGTGCCTTGTTAAGCTTAATTTCACCTTAATCATTGTAATTAATATTAATTACATTCACTAATACTTTTGGACAAAAAAAAAGATTATCTTATTAAAAATTAGAAATTATTCTTATTCCAATATAGAACCATTTATCTTAATTATAATCATTTAAGCGTTATAAATTAATTTAAAATTATTCTCGTAGATGGGACAACAACACAGAATTTAAATGAAAAAAAAAATTGAAAAGATTTTTAATCATTTTTTTCATTTTCAAAATTCATTTTATGGGTTCTCGGTACCCAACTACATGATTCCAATACAACCACTTTCACCATTACAGAAAAACAACATAAACCAAAGGAAATGTCCATGAAACCACGGACCAGGGGTATTATATCCCAGATATTATTTATTTAAAATAGTAAATATGTTTCATTTTCTTGGGGTATTATATTCCATTATGATGTTGTGGATGCATGTGATACACATTGTTTTTAATTTAAAATTTCAAGGTGTTATAGAAGATCATTGGAAAAATAATGCAATCAACATTCCTTTTCATGATCTTTAAATTTGGTTTCATGAAAGAAATATATAATGATCCCTCTAATAACCATTTAAAAATATAGAATTCATTGAATTCAAATTAAGATTTTAATCCAATATAAACCAATTTTAATAATTTTTTTATTCATAAATATTACCTTTTTCATTAAATATAATTTTTACATCATTGTAGAAATGGTTTGGTATTTAAAAAAATTATGGGTTTATAAAATATTGAACCAAGTACATGAAGGAATATACCACATGAAGGGTTAATGTAATCAAATAGACCAAACATGTGAAGTATTCACTATATAATGGAAACAACTAATCAATTAATAAAAATTAAATTTTTATTTCAAAAGAACTTTTGAGGAAAAAGAGGGAAACTAGAATGATGTTAATGACATAAAACAAAACTAGGCCTCCATGACTATGATTATAAAGACCAAATACAATTTAATTCCAAAGTATGGAGAAGTTCCACCCAAGTAACAAAAAAAATATGATCAGCTTCCACCTTCCCATCGTTGCTTGGCTAGCTATCCCATTCAAGGATACCTGGGCCCGGTACCGATGGCAAGCTACCTACCCTCTCAAAACATCCAATTATGGATAGTGACGATAATGAGAACACTCCCCCCTCTGAACATCTTTTGGAATAGTCCCTTGAAAATACACTGGATTCACTATCTCATGAACAAAGGTCGCAGTGACACAAGTGAACACACATCATCAATTCACATAAACCTAAACCAAATCAACCTTCACCAAAATAGAACAAATAAAAATGTGCATCCTCCTCCAAGAACTTGATTGTAGAATTCCTTAGAGTCGCGTCCCACCAATTCCAAAATAAATATCACTTTCAGAAAACTTTCATAGTCCTCATTCCATCCACAGACCGATAAAAAACAATGCATAATCAACCAAAAACCAAAAAACACACAAGTGGCCAATACAGGGGCATTTTTAAAACCTTCTAATAGAACCATAAAGCCTCAAAAAAAGCCAAAGAACTAAAAACATGTAGACCGCAGAATCAGCAATGTAAAAACCAACATCAATGCATGGAATCAGCAAATAAACCAATACATCCCAAACTAAATGACTGACAAAAAAACCGAAGCATAAGAATATCACCAGACCACCAAACAGTAGCTCAGCCAACCATATCCCATCTCCACAACCTAGAATACACATGAAGACCATATAGAATCACCCACCGCACACCCCAGAGAGGATATGCAAACCTATGAAAGCTAGATCCAGATACTCGGATGCAGACTAGAACCACGCCACCTTAGGAGATCTTGTCCAGCGAAGGGGAATCACGCGAGTAGAGGCCAACAATGGTGAAAAGTTCTACCGAGACCACGAAGTGCCATAGAAAGAACAATTGTTGCCAGATCAAGCTGAGTATATAAGGATTGTCGTGATAGAAAAAACAATCATAAGATGATATAAATCCACCACATGAAAAAACATATTGGAGACATGGCAAGTCGACCAATTGTGAGAACAACCTTGGGTATTTTATTGGGAAAATACCATGATCACCCTCTTAAAAATTACAACACCAAGTAATGAATAATGTAATGGGACCATGAACCCTAAAACACTATACGATATACCTCATAAACAATTCACTTCATTTATAATCAATGTATAACCAAAAATAAGGGAATGGGGGCTCAAAAAACCACCCTCTAAGATTCATGTCAATGGTTTCACTATATAATGAACTCACCCGAGACATTGAAGGAAAACTATACATAATCCAAAATTATCATCGATAAAGAAGATAATAAAACTCATATACTGAAATAACATAAAATACATTATCATAATAGAATGGAAACATGAAATTTATTAGATATGGGGTATTGAGAATTAATCCATTAATCATATTCTAAATTTATATTCAATAAAACACCATTAATCCATATAATGTGAAACATGGGGATAAATCATTTATGTATAACTTCTCCTTGTGATCCTGGATCGTTACCGACTACTCCTAGAATAATGTGTAATGATCCATGTCTATATCCCCATAATAAATGAAATCAGTGTCATATTTTAGATGCCTGTAAAGTTATGAAGTATAAAACACATCGTGATATATATTTATTTACAGTGGGAGCACCGACCAATTATCTACCTCAATAATTTTATTCAACACTTATAATTGTCCAGTAAAAATGGTAAAAAATATTACTTCAGTGATGAAACCTTTAATTCCCCTGATAAGGTGAAACATTCATGAACTCTTTGTCTCCTACCTCAAAATCTAAGGCCCTATGTGTAAATTTATATAGGTCATCTCATTTTCCTGTGTTTCCTTCATATACTCTACAACCCTTAGGATATTCTCTTCTATACACTACACCACATGTGGGCCAATGACTCCTGGCCCTCTAACATCGACAAAAAATAATAGGGAATGGAATGGTCATTAAAACAATGCCTTAAATTTAACCATATAGATGTATTATTAGTATCTATTTTTATTGGGGATCACAACCAATGGTAGTTTTTTCATCCGTGATCATCCAAATTGAAAAATAAAATCCAAAAACATATCCTCCAATGTATATAGTCTTCACTCTACCATCCCATATATCTTGGAATGTAATGATGTGATAAGAAGTAATAGAGTGATAAAAAATACTACATTCTCTTATTGAATTGCAGGGTGAATTGAGAATATCTTTTAGTAAAAATATTATTTGGTACCCCATGGAGTATAACCACTAAATCCATGTATCATCTTTCTATATTATAAAAAAACTCAACTCATTAAACACGTGAAAATGTGCAAAATTTCTTAGTTAATCGATGATCCTAAAAATAGCATCACAACCACTTGATTCATGAGGCAACCTTGTAATGAAGTACATTGATATTTCCTCTTATTAGATGAAAAAATCCATGGGATATTAAAAAACTATAAGTAAATTGTATTTTACTTTCACCTATTGAAAAACTAATCAAATCCCCATAGACTCTAGCATGGATGGGTTTATCCAAAACCCTTAAATATTTCACCTCAAACCGTAGTATATCATAGTCACAAATGGGAACATCACATTGGCTGACCATTGAAACTCATGTTGAACTGCCCAACACATAGCCAATAGAAAACATAGCCTTTATTGATATATAATAAATTCTAATAATCATCTGATCACCCCTATGGAGAATTACCATGACAAAATGGTCTCATATCACATCATCCTCAGAGTCTCCCCACTATTTATACTATATATTATGTATCGCAGATGATTCCAGGGTATTTTGTTAGATAAATCCTCTACCATCGACATACTCTATATAAAGATGCATCATTTTATGAACATTAATCCCTTTACATGCATCTTAAAACTCTTAAACAAAGTCAACCAATAAATTTTGGCTCAATGCATCAACAACCAAATATCACTATTCTGGGGTGTATAATATCCCAAAACTATAATCCTATAGAAACTCCTTCAACCTCTATTGATGTAGTTTTAATACCTGTTGAGAAAAAACCTAACTCGAAATTATTTGATCCATGAATACCAAAAACACTAAAAATTATGATATTTCTACCATATTTTCAAGTGAAACAATAATTCATCCAACTCTATGTTAGTGTGGTATGGTTTTACTCATACAAGAATAAATTCCTAGAACCATAAGATATCACCTCTTTTCATTACATGTGGACACATCCTAAACCTATACATCAATTTTCATATAATCTTTTGATCAAAATACATTATTTTGTAAAATAAAGAATTGGTGTACTAATCAATATCCTCATAAGGTATTTGAATTCTACATAACTCTAACTAATCTAGATGATTATTTGGTTCTTCTAGGTCAAATCCTTCAACAGGGTTACTACCTCATCAAAATTAGATAGATACCTCTGGTAATATCCTAAAAATCCAAGGATGTTATGAGAATATACTATGTTCTTAGGTACATCCCAAGAAAAAACTTCCTAGATATTTGATGGGTATCTATTCACACCTTTCAAAGACACCAAATGAATAAATAAGTAAAAATATCATATTGAAAATCCTCACATGGATTTCTTCTTAAAAGTTTAATTGTTTCAAATAACCTGTATAAAAAATCAAATATTCTTGGTGTGCTCTTCCTTTAACTAAGAATATAATAAAATATCATCGATGAATATTAATATGAACTATTTCATGATGTTAGACAATATTTGGTTGAAAAACTCCATGAAAACAACTATTTTGTTCATGAAACTGAATTTCATAACAAATAATATTAAAGGTCCATACTACCACCCAAAGTAATTTTTAGGGATATTCACCTTCTTCTCCATCATCTCTGGATATGTAGACCAAACATAAATCTTACAAAACAAAAATAACCCTTTCAGTTGATTGAATTGGTCACTTATCATCAAAAGGTGGTAACTTTATATGATCATCAACTAAACTAAATTCTATAATTGCAGATTAAACTCATAATATCACCCACCTTTTAGTGAAAAACACTAGACTAGATTATGTAGATATAATAGGTCAAATGAAAACTATCTTTTAAATTTCATTGATCTAGAGTCTCAACTTACCCAAATCTATTGGTGTCATATGATAAGGATCCATTAAAATTGGGGAGTCTCCTTATTGTATCTCTATCTCAAACATGAAATCCTGTTGATGGGTTAGTGTCACAACCATATCTAGGAATACCTTTGGTAACACTTAAAATATTAATGGAATCTCTACCACATGTTTCTCCACTAACATCTCTACCAACTAAGATATAATAGTCTATTGACACATTCAACATATTTAATAGATTCGATCACAAATAAACATTAACCATGATCATTTCACATAAAAAACACTCCCCTATAAATTTAGTAAAAATTTTATTCAAATACTATAGTAAATATATTCCATAAATGATATTGTATAGTTTTATTTATTAAAATAAAAAATGCACCACAATCTAATATATCCCCATCATCAATATATATCCCTAGTAAATATCATGAAAAATTTTCTATCATCTATCTACTATGGACAAAACATGTATAATTTGTATACTCTACACCTCTAGTCATAATAATTGTAAAAGTTATATGAATCAATATAATTTGAATGTCCATAATCAAACACAATGGAAACTAAGGTGAACCAAAATCTGATTGGACTACAAATAACCTCTAACTCCTCTATCACTAGAACCTTCAGATATTTCACCTATTCACATCTAAATACGCTACATCATTACTAATGACCTCCATAACCAAAATCCAATATATTTCATAATGTATGAAAAAAATATTAGAGACAAATCCTACCATATCCATACCACCTTGGATGATGAACAACCAATGGTGGCCTCAATTTTTATGGTGACTGGAAAGAGGCCTAACCAATCAAACCAAACAAACCTCCTTGAGTAGTTGAAAATTGATCCTAATAGTTTCTATGACCTCTAAAGGAACATCATGAAATTTTTCTATAGATGTTTGAGAACCCCTAGTTATAGAGGGTTGTGAATCCTGCTACTGAAATTGGCTCCTTGATGACTAGAACTATGACAACCAAAACATCTATGATACCCCACCTGAAACTCCTCTTCTATAGAATCCTTGTTGACATTCCTCTTGAGGAACTCATCTCTATGAGTGCATATTCATTATCTCCTCTACATTACTCTACACTTCCAAATATGTTGTGATAATAAATTGTGTTAATTCATAACAAATTAATGGGAACACCACATTCTCAATACATCATGATTTTGATTCCTCGTATTGAAAGATATCGGTAATGAAACACATATGTTTCTTGAAACTAATCCTGATTTAACACATACTTAATCACCCTTGTTAATTTTTGAAAATATCCTTCTACATTTCCACATTTATCATCATTGATAAGATAACCAAAAAAACTCTTTATAGAAGTCTACCCATGAAACAAAAATGTCCCCCCACTCTCCAAGATACATCATCCATCATTTATGTGTTATTAATTGCATATGATTGTCTACCAATAGACCCAAGTACTTATTACATGTATAAATTTGACAAAATATGATCTTTGTCAATTATAAAATGTTCTATAACTATGCATTTTAGATTCATTTTTTGAACTATTCAAACACTAGACACTTGAAAGGATGAAACACCATCTACCATATCTCATCATCATACATTGGGTTGGTTATTTAATAATAAATTAGATCATTATAATCAGACTCTACCTTCTTAACTAAAACAAAACAATTACCATGAGACATTTTTTAAAAAATAAGAAGAAAGTGTAAGCCTAGAATCATGTAATTTATCAATGTTCTTTTAATTAAATTAAAATAAATTTCCCAAACATCTATTTCAAAATTAATCACAGAAAATCATGATTTATATACTTTTCCTAGGTCTCTACCCCAATATTGGAATTATAATTATTATGGGGCTAAATAATTTTATGTTTCTTGAACATGATCACTAGGGGGACTAAATGACTATATCCTATCAAGTCTCCAATAATATATAAAAACCTATGTTTAATTGATAGTATTTTAGTTCCATTCACATGGAAATCCCACCAATTCATAACTCTGAAGATAATACCATTGATTAACCAAAACATTTGATACCACTCTAACAAAACCCACACACTAAATTGACATATCTCCATGTATAGTAGTGAATAGAAAGAGTGTTCCCAACAAGTCCCACCTCTAGTTGGCTAGAGGATAGTGAATAGCACTGAGGGTATGAAATACTCAAATGAAAGGAACTACCCACTATTTAAAGAAAAATTTTGGGAGATAATATATAAACCAACTTAATTAATCAAAAATATAATATAAATAAAAATAATCCATCCAACAATTTATTTTAACCAATAAAATTAAATTCTCTAAAGTAATATCGAAAAGGAAAACCAACAATGATAAATCGACAATAACTCCAAAATCAAACCTATTAGTTTCCATCTAGATCTCTCTAAACCTTATGGAAAACATATAAAATAGGTTATATATAATTTACGTTAGAATAACATGTATACACAGTAGTATCTTACCCAATTTATCTCATGAAATTTTTAAAGATTGTATTAATTCACCCATAAAAAACAATAGAACCAATGACACCTAAAGTGGTCATCTATACATCTTTTACTCACTATGTATCACTCACCAAATGATTTAATAGTGTTAGAAAATAATATAATTATACCACAAATATAGGAACTTGTATCCACCTCCCACACTGAGATTCCTCTCTAATCCTCAACATTGAACATCATGTATTATCATCCGTTATATGTTTCTGATAGTCATTTCATACCCTAACCTATCAAATTTTGGTTTGGTCACCACCCTACCTACCCATAACTTTTATTAAGAAAAAAATCAATGAAAGAATAAATAATTATCCATATATCATGTTTAGATGTCACATAATCAATTGAAACATCACACATCCTTCTAAAACATCATAACAATGAAAGTAGGGTAACATGAATGTGAATTATATAAACATCATTCCCTCCACCTTCAATGTATATATGCACTAAATTTAACATCCTCTAATCATTCTACATAACCAAAAAAAATTAATCCTCTATCTATACTAACCACCTATTGGATACTTCTTCCTCATACTATTGTCAAAGGAAGGGAAATGAAGAGGGGAAAATCAATTGTTGATTCCTTCACATTCATAGTAGTCAGGTAATATACCCCCACCCCCACCCCCTAAAAATTTTGGTGCCATCGCATAGTTTATAATGCGGGTTGGGTGAGTAAATGAATAACTAAAATATACAAGAATATATATATATGTCACAAAATAATGATCTAAAGTTTTCATATTAACAATTCAATATCCACATCAAACCCCAATACCATACCATAATTAAAAAAATCATCCACCAACCACTACCACCAAAAAAATGACACACACCACATAGAAAAACCACACACAAACTACAAATTTCACCCATTCATGTATATCTTACCCATTTTCTATATTAATACATTTTATAACCCACATTAATTTATTTATCCAGTTAAACAAATATTTAATTACAACCCACTCTATCCAACATTGATAGTTATTCCTTTTAATGTCTATACAATTCATTGTCATTTAAAATATTAATTTAAACACTACACGTTAATTTCCAAACCATATTATTTATCTCACATCCCCATTACCTTTAATTGTTTCATAATATACTATATAATATTCTATTAATACATGGATAGTAAGAAAAAACATAACCCAACCACCCAACCACATCGCCACAATAACCACTTACCAACCACTACACATCCACTACTCATAGAAAACTAAAAATTTAAACTTGGAAAATGCATCATCATTACAAACAAAATAACCTCATAAAAACATAATGAAAAATAATAATTATTATATAATAAAACTAAATAATATTCTAAAACATTTAAATGGGATCCTATATTAATTTATCATCACATGAATTAGTATTTTAATTAAATATTTAGATTCATCCACTACTATTTCACTAGTCCTACAGAGGTAATTAATATATTATGAGTGGTGAGTTACAATAATAAAATAAATTAGGGTTATCAATACACATATGGTGTTAATGGTTTCATAATAGTCACAATATGAACATAATAATATGTTTCAATCACTAATATGAATCATCAGCTAAAAATATCATGAAAACTAGTAAATCATGTGAATATAATTCATAACCTCTAATTTCATTTGAATATAATTCATTATCATCATTATATAATAATTTTACACACCCAACGAATGAAAAAAATATTTTAATTGAAAAGAAGAATGGATAAAATAGATAAAGATGATCCCCTTTATGGAAAAAGGATTCAAATATCACTACATGAAAACACCTAGAAAAGTAATATATTTTATATCATAGTTTACACAAGGGTAAGGGATCAATAATGAAAACAACACAAGATATGTAATAGAGAAAATGAGAGAGGAACATACTCATACCTCAAAATCTAAATGATTTTGCTGAAAACATATGAAGAAATTGGTTATTGTAGATTCTTGTAACCCATAAGAAATATGGGTTCAGGGTCAAGTTAAATGACTCATAAGGCTCAGGAACAAGTTATTTTTCAAAAATGAATATAGTAAATAAGGAATAAATTAATGGGAGGAAATATATTAATCTAAGATTGCATATATTTATATCCCCTAATATCCTCATAAATTTGACATAGTTAGTTTCCCTTTTCTTGTATCTTTATATTTTGTTTTATTAAAATAAAAAGAAGGACCCAATTAAAGATATATTAAAAACCCTAGATTCAATGAATTAAAATGAATTAAATAATACAATTAAAATATATTAAAAAATATTTATTAATAAAATAAAATTTATTATATTAAAAAAATTACATCTTTCTAGAAAAAAGATGTATTTTTTAAAAAATATTGTTATTTTTAAAACTATTGAAGCAATCACATAGAAGGTTTAATTGGCCACACAAGACAACCATGTGATGGATTAAGTGCATGAATGAAGTGATAAAATATAATAAAACCTCATGAAAGTGCATGAAGTGGATGATTGACCATACATACAAACTAACTAGTCACTCTGTCAGCCAACCGACCATGAGAACAAACTTGGAAATTTGAATGGAAAAATGCAATGGGAACATTCTTTAAACATAGAGAACATGGGAAAAAATTGTTTAAGAAACCTAGGATATTCCATTTACCATTCTATACATGTCTATCTTATAAAAATTTAGTGACAACCATTAATGATACACAAAAAAATGGAATTGTAAAAACCACTAATTACCAATAATTAGTATTAACTAAATACTAATAAAAATTATGTAATAAATGAGCATAAGTTATTACTAGAGATTTTCTTATAAAAATTGGTTTTATAATTAAATAATAATTATACTGTTATTATTATATTGGATTTTAGAATTCATTCGATCAAGTCAAGAATCCATATAAAGATTTTTCATCTACACAAATATATGTCATCTAGTCATAGACCATTTTCCTTGATTAATAACTTTCATTGTTCGTTTATTCATTATTTTATATATTATAAAATATGATTTTCTATTTATATAGATATTTACTTTTTATTATCCAAATATTTATCTTTGATCAATTTATTCACTTATAAATTTAATACATTGTTAGGAAAAATTACTACCCTTTCTAATGGAATTTTCTATTCAATGTCTAAATTTATCTTCTCTCCAACACTATCATTTATTAATTTGAAACCCAAATTTATTTTTATCGTATGATATTTATATATCACTTTTTATTATTTTAGTATATGATTTATTATCTTTTTTAGTGATTTTATTTTTAATAATTTTGTTTTATTTAAATATTTTTATGACAAATATTTTTAATCATCTACAATATGTTTGTTATATTTCCCATTATATCATGAAAGGGTAAAATTAATAAAAATTCCTTTTAGGGAGAAATTTTTAATTTTTTTATCTTTTACATTGAAAATATATATTTCTGCAGTTACATTTAATTACTACTCTTACAAAAAATATTATAATTATTTTGAAGAAAAAGTTTTCATTTATCTTCTATTTTCCCCTCTATGATATGTATACTATAGATAAATTCTAATAGTGAACTTAAAAATGATCCTGTGAGACACTATTTTTTGGGTGATTGGAATTTTGGGTCCTAGAATCAAATTCTCGAAACCATATTTTTATATAATATTTTTAAATTTTATGAAACTAATTTTCCGTCCATTTAATCCTTATTATATGATGAAGGGTTATTTTTCATATAGTAATAATACATATATATATATATATGGATGATGATGGATTTGGCCCTATGTATCCATTTATTTCATTGATAACTGTTTTATATCTTATGAGATAATAAATATTGTGGTCTATATTTTGTTCACTAAAATTTTTTTATGTATACATTATGTATTTTATTCAAAAATTTAAGGCGGGATTAGATTTTATAAAAAATATATTTTAATTATATTTTTACAAAACTTATAATGATCTACATCATTTAAAGGATATTCCACCTTTACATGTTATTGAATGATCTAATATTCGGTTTCTATGACTTTGATTACTGTCATTTGTTTTTATACAAAAGAAATTTCTTATGATTTCCTACTGATTATTTTATCTCATAAAATAATCCATAATGTTCTATAATTTCTCATGATAATCTCTTACGATTCTGTTGCCCATCTTTTTGGATTTATATCCTCATATTCATATTATCTCATAATTTTATGATCTAACCCATTATGGATCATTGATACACTCCCCTTACTAGGACATTAAGATCACTTTTTTTATTTTCCATTCCTTAGGAAATTATACACTAGACTACATGTAAAAAGATGTTTAATATACAGTTTATTATGTTATACATTGATGAAATAAATTATAATAATATGTTTATGTAACATATATCTAAGACACAATACCATTGATTTTATATAATTATGAGATAATTATGAGATGTAATATTTAATTTTTGAATATATTGGAAAGGTTATATGTTTTTAGATTGGTAACCTCATACACATCAACCATGAAACACCAAAAATTTATTAAAATTTTAAACAACCTCACTATTTCAAATCCTGGTTTCATAAACCAAAAATTAGAAATTTTTGTTGGGAAAAATCTCCACAGTATAATAATTTACAACTCTCAAAATTCCACCATAGTTTCATTATTGAATTTAATGTTCAATTTGTGGGACTATTAAATATTAATTTTTAAATCATTGGGAGAAAATAGTTTCCCATTATGAAAAAAAAAATATTATAAAATTATAAAAAAATGAATTTTAATATAATAAGTTGGAACTTTAATACTACCAGATTCATGTAGGCATTCCCTATAATATGAATCATCCATAGATCTAGGTAATGATACAATATATCCGAGGTCAATTATTCCCTCAAAAATAATACTTTATATAATGAATAACTTTTTGTCAAGGTCTCGTTATCGAATTCTCATTTTATCTCATTAATTATCATGTTATAAAACTCTAGTTTCTTTTTCTTCAAAAAATGAATGTTCTTTTTAAAAAAAATCATTTAGGAATAAAAATCTCACAAAATAATTTATTTCATTAATAATTTCAAATAAATATATAAAAACCCAATATGAAATTTAAAATAATTAATAAAATTTTATTACATACTCATAACTAAAAGTATCTAATAAAAAAGAAAATTTTGATACTTTATTAAAAAAATTACATTTTGGAGGCCTTTTATGAAACACTTGATAAATAAACAATCTTATATTCCATATACCTCTAAATTCATAAAGTTCATTACAATATTGAACTTGAAAATTCATGAAACATAAATGAACAAGAAAATAAAAAGATTTTTTTGTTTCAGGTTAGAAATAATTTTATATCCTTTTCTAATACATTTGAGATTTATAAATACTATGAACATATCCAATAAGTGTTTCTTGGGGCAATAGAGGGAAAAATAATGTTGCATTGTGGTCTTTCACACAATATCATCACAAACCTCATTATAAAAACCATGAAAAACTATTATAAAAATACAAATATTATTAAGTTCAAAATTCATGTTTGATCAAGGATAAAGAAAATATATCTAGATAAACTTATTTAGTGTGCACAGACCCCAAGATCATGCACTAACCATAATAATTTCCCTAGCTAAACATTTTCTTTTATACATGACTATATTCCACCAAATTGTTTCCATATTTGAACCCAAAACATTCCAAAGACATTACGAACATCAAAATAAATATATTTTTAACATATTTAAACAACGTAACAATAGTTTCAATGTTTTATCATGATTTTCTAATTATCATCATATATAAAATACCAGAAGTTTCTTTATATTAATGTGATTTCAAGTCATCAACATGTCATAATAAAAGTTACCATTCATAAATTTCCCTTTCATATTCCCAATATACATATTTGCTCATATTAAGCATGATTTAGACATGAATAACATTTTTTGAATCTATGTACAGCTTGAACCAATATATTAACATAAAACTATTATTAAAAAATTTTAAAATAAACACTTTTGGGAAATACACACCATGAAAAAAACAGTCATAACCTAAAATTTCATGTCTATTTAATGGTATTCAAACCAGAGGTATTTAAAAAAATTAATTTGTTGTCACTTGATAGGATACCAATTTAAAATAACTATATTTAAACCCCTTTTATGTTTTAAATCCATTTAAAACTACTAATGAATTTAGTTAAAAATGTCTAAGAAAGATTAAAACTCCAATCATGACTTTACCTGATGATATCTGCATCTAAAAAATTATTTAGACACTGAATGATTTTTAAATTAAATAATATAAAAACACAATCTCAAAACACATTAAAAAATAAAATAACAATTTAGAAATTTATCCCCTTCATAAATAAACTTCAATATCATAAAAATCTCAATTAATTTTTCATTCAAATATAAGATTTATTGAAATATACACTTTATTAAAGGAATGACTTTTTAAAATAATATACCACTAAAAATTTACTTATTCCTTAAATAATACTCTCCAGGAAACATCGTATGTATAGACAATTATAAAACTCTGGTTTAAAACCCTATAATAGTAGAAAAAATATTTTTTTCTCATTTAAACATTCTATGTTTTCATTGAGTGGAGGGGGACCAAAAAATGAAGAAATCAATAGAGGATGGATGGTGGACACAGTGGCTAGATTTTATTCTATATTGGAATCCAAAAAAATAATATTCAATGAAATTCTAGGAAATATATAGTGTTTGAATAGAGAGGTTTTTTCAATGATTTTGGACTTCTTTATTCGGATGATCAAAAAAATCAAGTGGACCAGCTTCTTCAGTTTCAATATCACCTCATAATCTATCGATGCACACCATGAACACTTGGTTTCATGGATACCTCCTACCTCCAGATTCATGAAAAATCTAAATAGATGTTATTACAATGATATTGGGATAGGTGTAGGAATTATTTTCCCCCAACCCATCTCTACAGTGTTGGATTATTACACTTTTTATATAAAAGGAAACCCACTCCTCACATATTCCAAACCTATACATAGAAGAATCTCTATTTGACATAATAGAAGAAATAGAGATTGATTATTCACTTATCATTAGATACAAGAATGATCTATAGAGCTCACATTTGTCAGTTTCCTATATTATTAATAAGTATAAACCCATATTTATAATGTCATGTTTCTACACACTACCTGAGACTGTAACAAATGGGAATACATATAAGATTCTAATTGAGTGTCCTCTTCATTCACTATATTCTCATCATTAGGTTTCAGGATCTTGGTTTTTAAAATTATTATGTCTGAATAGACTATTTTCCATCAATATTTTTTTCCAAATTGATCTCCTATTTTTCCCTAGTTATCCAAAATAAAAATTTATTTTTCAATCAGTGAAACTTTTTAACCAAAAAAAACCACCATAACATAATTCAATAAGGATGTTTATCCTTGAAATATCACATAAAAACATTTATAAACATTTTAATTCAATTTATTAAATATCATGATCCTCTAAAAATAATAGCAAGGACTCATTTTAAACATGACTCTCAATGACATTTCTAGTAGAGTGGAATTGATTACTTTAGATCACATATGTTGTTTCTGTCATATTAAAATTTATATCTATTTCTCATTTTTCAAATAACAAAATCATAAAATGATCTTTTCCTACTTACACATATTTTGGAGTAGAATTATTACCTTATATGTTAAAATCATATTGTGTTAGGTAGTTTTTGATGTTTTGAAGTTGTTATCTTGTGAGTGGTTATATAGATTTTAACCCACATTAATTTTTAGCATGGAGGTAATAATACCATATTAACATGTACTCCATATAAAAAATGGTTCTATAGATCCAATATAAGTGGTTAGGTGATGTTTCTATCAACCCTAACACCGTCAAAAATATTAAACAATGGGAATTTTACATGTGATAATTCGAAAGAAAATAATATAATTTTTGAACTCTTATTTTACATATGGTTTCATAGATTCCCTCAATTAATGTTCTAATATGGTCATTAGAGTAGATAAATGGTCCAAAATAAATTATAAATATTGAGCACACCTCGATAAAAATTATTAGTGGTACTACCCATGGAAGATCATTTATCAAGGATCCTCTTATAATTACTTCACAATGGGATTCACGTTATGTAAATAATATGTGTTTACTATGATTAGGCACTGATTAATTTATTATACCCAACACATTTTTATATAACGCAAAAAAAATAAAAAATTAATGATTTTAAATATATATGTTATCATATTTGTAATGATACATAACCATGGAATATTTTACAAATTAATTTTCACTTTATAAGGGATCTCAAAAATAGATATTTGAGCCTCCATTACAAAGTTCACTTACATTTTTATTATTTATTATTCAAACAGAATTATTAGAATCCTTCTTCCATGTTAAAAACCTAAAAAAATATTACTTCAATATCTCCCCCAAATATAGTGAACATACATAAAGGGGTCAATATTCACATTCTCATTATCTATTTTAATAATGTTTTCCATTGATAATTGAATCTGGCACTTTTTAAAAGTTATCTAGAAATTTTCTTTCGTAATTTATGTGATCATAAGGATAATAATAAGAATGTATTGCCCTGATATTGACGGATACAATAAAATATAGGTTATTAGCTTCTTTCTTAAACCAACACACTCCTACATTCATCTCAATGTCATTCGAAAAATTATTCAACCATCTAGTCTACCTCGTTGTATTTAATTAATGGCCTTGTGATGTGAATAGAGTTCTAATTCAATATAATTCCAAACCTTTATTCCCAAAATTTGGTCACCTATGAGTCCAATATTCATTCCATACCTATATACCCACAAATATGATGTGAATGAGAAATCATGACCCTCCTAATATGTTTATGAACTATCCATTTTTTTTCTTATTTATTTACTAAATGACTATATGAACCAGAAATGGTCGATCAAAAAAATTAATATGCCAATATTCTCTAGGTACATTGCCAAACATAGTCTCTTCTTCATTAAATTAAACTAGATAAATCATGCCCTATTTATTTTATCATAAACTATTGAATTTTATAGTGATTAGATTAAGACCATAAAAAAGAACATCATTTGGTCTTTGATTAATGAAGTTAAATTTAAATTCATTTATTCATAGATGCGTGATCTTAAAAGGAATTCCATTTCATCCAAGACACACAACCTTAAAAAAAATTATTTATTTTTAGTTTAATGCCATTAAAAGGAACCACATAAATCATTCTCACATAACATTTAAATGTATGATTTGTCTCATTAAGTTTCACAGTATAAAATGGGTTATTATTCTTTTCAAGAGGATATGAATGAATCACTTATCATTGGAATAATCCAAATATTTGAACAAATGATACATCATTTTATTTTGATAAATAATATGGTTCCCAAATTAGATGATTTAAATAATATCTTATCTTAGCTATTAGGGGTAAGATGAATAATTCCTTATATATATACATGGAAAAATACTAACATATAATAATGTTTATGAAAATTCATGGTATCAATCTATCTCTTTTACAATATGGGTAACCGGATTTTTTTATTGGGATGGATTTTAATAATATGCCTTAAATATTTGAGAGATACCTAGAATAAACAATATAATCTGTCATTGGATAAGGCTACCTCCCATTATATCAACATAAATATTTCATTTTAGGTTTTTATAGAATGTTAAAATGATCACATATCATTGTAAGGAAATTATGTAGTCATACACAATAAGGTTTTCATGTATTCATATGGAACATTAATGGTGAACCTTATGTGAAATATTTAACATCTAAAATAGATTGTTTAATAATTATTTCTAAAATTTGAGGTTTCATTCATGGGTGAGATATTTTGAATTTTTCTAATAATTTTTCTTATCTAGGATAGGTAAATTTCATATTAATTTGGTTGATGGTTCATCTATAGTACATAGAACTCTAGAATTACACATTATCTATAATGACTGTTGTGGCCTTAGAGTTTTGAGCCATGTTTTCCCCAAACTAGAACCTCTAGTGTTATTTTTTGAGTCACTTGGATCCTAAGTAAAATAGCAATAATTCCATGAAAAAAAATATTGATCATGAAAGATTTTAGGAGATTAAATCTAATAGGTTATTTCATTAATTATAGGCAATGAGATAATAAGTGGCCCTTGGATCCATGGAAAACAACATTATAACTCTCACCCTAGAGTGAGTAAACACCCATATCCTTTATCATATATAAGACGACGTGTAAATTATTTTCATTTAAACATTTTCCCATGATCCATCTTTGAGGGCTCCTACCAAACCTATCCACTGCAACAACTACTACAAATTGATTCCTCTAAAAAAGTCATGAAGGATACTATTACCACTATTTCAACTCAATCTATTATTACTAGTTTTCTAATGAGGAATTCCTAATGAGGGTTATCCATTGTCAAAGATTGATATTTAAACCATTTTCCCCAATCTATCAAAATTCCTTGCACTTATAATAATTTCTCATAGGTAACATGGGGATGATTCTAAATAAACATAAATAGGTGACCCCAAATCATGCTAAAGAATCACTAACTATTAGTTTAGGAATCCCTTTTCTCAATATGGGAAAGTGTTTCCACTAAATATATATTCTACATAGTGATATTATATATATATATATATATATATATATATTATTATAAAATTCTACATAAAATTTCATAATAGTCATCCGCATGTTGATAGAAACACCAACCGCATAGTTCTGGTAATGCCTCGACCCCAGGAGCTTAGACCCATTTTATTATTTAATTCACTAGAATAGATATATTCGTAAAATACCATGGGATATAATAGTTTATTATTTTCTTAAAAACCATATAACATATAAGATACCCATATTACATTGTGAAATAGAAAATAAAACATAATACATAACAAAGACTAAAAAAATGCATCATTGGAACTCATTGAATGTATTTCTATTCATAACATTGGGAAAGGGAAAAAATAATGGTGATCTTAAATACAGGTCAATGGTAAGTGAAGTGAAATCCATAATGAATCAATGAGATTTTTTCGAAATTGAAAGGTAAATAAGTGAGAAAAAATGACATTCACTCAATAAAACACAAATGAAAAAGAACCATATTTTTTACATTGTTATAATTTAATGGGAAAAAAATACTAAATAAAAATAAATATAATGCTTAAATATTGGATGTCACATCCTAGGAACATGAAAATGCCTATTGTAAATATCTATTCTCTAGACAGTTTAAAACTACAGGTAAAAAGATATTAAATTTGGTCAACTGATTTGCCTCTTTTGAACCATTTCACGCATCGAGGGGATATATAAAGACAGAACCCACCCATCACTACATGTTTAAATCATTCCACATATCTAATAATCAATATAATAAATAAATAATATTCTTATCAAATATACATATTGACTAAAATATTCATATTTATCAATAATTCCCGAGTAAATAAAATAATTTTCAATGAAAAAACTTTATGAAAATGATATATAGTTTCAGAAATAATAATATCCATCACCCAAAAATTTTTATATTTAAATGATCATAATAAATTGATTGTTTTATGATAATGTTAACAATCACAAAAGTAATATAGATTTCAAATATTGCTTTTACCACTTCCTAATTTTCAAGAAAAACCCCTTATGTGATATAATTTAAATTGAATCATAAAATACAATGAATTATTATAGAATAATTATATTAAAATGCAAAGGGATAGTATATACACCACATTAATGTGAATTGGTGCATAACAATTAATAAGTCTCAATGGAATGTAAATTGATACGAAATCTCTTACCTTGCAATTCCTTTCGGCTAAAAATCATTTAAACACTTCTATAATGGTTTTAATCAGGTTAAAAACTTTCTCCAAACCCATAATAAATATTTATAATAACATATATTATCATATTTTAATTCCTTATTATCTGTTTGTTAAATATATTTCATTGTTTTCACTATTTTGGGTTTTAATTGCCTATCGTTCGAGTATATATTGAATTTTTAATTATTGATAATAATAATTAGTTCATGATTTAATAATATATTGGATTTAAATCATGATTTAAATATCATACATATCTAGTATGTATGTTTTTTTAATAATCCATAATATTTGGATAAAATTATTGAAATGCATCATTTATAGAGACAGTTGGTCGTACATACGCATGAATACTCCTTTCATTGCATTGTCATATCAAAATAATTAAAAGAAAATGAAATGTATGATATATTAATAGTATCATATTTATTCCATATATTCTATATATTTTCATTTAAAACCATATCTAATACATTCCATTTACTTTGTGAATCAATCACGTCGCTTGGACGTGGTAGTAGTCCACACGTCCACAAAGGAAGTTATCATATCCCCCAAAAATGGAATGGTTGAAGGTATATATTATATAATTATTCCATAAGAATAGATACATTATAAATATCATATAACACGTATAAAAATATTGTATACATCATAATTACCACATGAGAGGTGGTAAAGGAAGAAAGAGAAATCACTATTTCATGAGGTCATAGTTCGTCACCACATGAATGGTATGTTTGTTAAATGTTAGATGGAATTGTGTGTAATTTAACATAAAAACATTAGAATAAAAAATTTAAGTATATTTAGGATACATAGTTGTTTTTTTATAATCATGGAATGGGAATATTTTGGGATCTTGAGAAGAAAAATAAAACAAAAGATCTAGTAGAAGGATGTTGCCACTTTTTTGGATGACTCCTTTCAGTATATACCAAAACACATCCTTGGTCAGATTTATAAACAATATGAAGATTTTTGGTTTAGGGGAGGGATTTTGGGAGATTATGTGAGCATATTTTGGGTGAGTTAAATGGATAAAGGGTTCTGAATAAGTGGGAGTGATGAGTTCCCTTTTATAGTGGAGGAGTAGTAGCATTCGTTTACATTTTTGAAATTGGAATTCTACCAACATGTTATCCATGAAAATTGGATCCAATAATGGTATAAATTATATCCAATGGAATATATTGTATAAATATGAATATAAATTGGGTTTTTATTATTTTAAAGGTTATTTTAGGCCTTAATTTTAGGTTTAAGTCATTTGTTAAGATAGTTTTTCTCTTAATAAATGTAATTATTTTCAATCACATTCCCGAATATTTTTGGTAAAAATATATGTTGACCTGATTAGACATTATAAATTATGTTTATTCTAAATATTTAATCAATTTTTCCAAATTCTAATCACATAATTAGAAAAAATTAGTTTATATTTAATACCATAGAAGGGATGACAAATCTAGTTTTTAAAGTAATAATGCTCAAATATTTAATATGTTTTTATATCCAATTTCAAAGTAAAACTGATTTAAATGATATAAATTGGATTAATTTATGTATAATTGGTCTAATTGATGTTTAAGACTAATTAAAAAAAAATAATTTAATATTACAAATAAATTGATCAAAAATATAATTTGAAATAAAACTTAGTATTTTTCATTATTCATCCAAAAATAAAACATCACAAAAAATTACAAAATATTTACCCTTGCCTAATTTTTACATTAAAATTTCAAAAACAAAGTTCATTTTTTCATTTTAAATTTATAAAATATTCAAAATTCATATTTAAATAAGTTGGGCCATTAAACTTTTATAAAACTTCTTTTATAAAAATATAGATTTTTATGTTTAAAATTTTGTTTGTTATTATTTTATGCTTATAAAATATATTAGATGAATTTTAGAATATTTCATTGGATATATAAAAATTGGAATTACTATAAAAAATCTTTAAAAGTGTCAGGATTTATTTAATGGTGAAAAAAAAGAATAAAAATTATTTATTAAATCCAATGTTGTGTTCATTGTTACGTATCTATAGAATTAAAATTGTTATAAAAAGAAAATATGGTAATGTCTTGGGGGATACATTCTTCCCTCCTAAAAATAATTTACTCAAAATATTAAGGGATATTACATTCTAAAAATATGTGGTTATCTCTACTTCATATAATCATTTGGTTCCCATTTTTCTTCATCCATTTTTTAACTTCTCCATAAGACCTTTACCATATGAGTAATCTGATTCCTCAACACATGCTCTATTGTATCAAAAATCTAGATGGTTTCGTCATATTAAGAAATTTAAAGTTCCAAATCTATTTCATCAGAGGTGATCACATGATTTGGGTCTAGTATGTACTTCTTTAGCATTGATATATGGAACACATTTTTTACTTTTTCGAAATATGGGATCATTTCCAAACAATAAGCAATATCTAAAACTGTTTCAATAATATTGAAGGGTAGAATGTACCTGTGACTCATTTTCCCTTTCTTATTGAAACTTATAACTCACTTTCATGGATGTGATTTCAAGAAAACCTCATCTTACCCTTGGAACTCTAATTCATTCCCCTAATTATCTCCATAATTCATTTTCCTACTTATATTTTATTAAATAAGACCTTGAATAGCCTTTACCTTCTTCATTATCTCTTCAAAACGTTCTGGGTCTAAATGTTTCCATTCACTAACTTCATCCTAACATGATTTGAGTATGACACCCTTATCTATATAATGTTTCATACGGTGACATTTGAATTATTGAATAGAAACTATTATTATAAGAAAACTCAAACAAAGGTAACTAACGATTCCACATACCTTGAAAGTCAAGTGAGCATGACCTCAATATCCCTTCCGTTGTCTAAATTGTACTTTCAAACTATCCATCAGTTTGAGGATGGTAGGAAGCATTCAAATGAAGCTAACTATCAAGATCCTTCTGAACAATTTTCAAGAATTTTGATGTAATATTTTCATCTCAATTAGAAACAATTGATATAATTATACTGTGAAGTCTTAAAACTTCATTAATATAGAGCCTTGTGAGTCTCTCAAGATATAAGTCTTATCTTATAGAAAGGAGTTGAAAAACATTGTCAGACTATTTATGATAAACTATATTTCATTATTATTTCAATATTTATTTGTTATAACTATGACAAAGTCCATTGAAATTTCATCCCATTTCCTTACAACAGTAGGTAGAGGTTTAATGACTCCTTTAGGATGCTACCTCCTTGCTTTTACTTATTGAAAACCCATAATCTAGATACTTAATTAGTGATTTCCCACTACATGTTATCCCATCATGATTTTTTCTATAATTCCTAATATATCTTTTTCTAAAATGGTTGGTATTGAAATTTTATCTATGATCATTTACCAAAAATTACATTTTCACAACAATTATATACATAACACATATCCTCTTTCCAAACATTAGAACACCATCTTCACAAGAAAATTATACTAATTTTTCATCTTTCATATCGTTAATTTTATTTTAATGATTCTCATAATCATATTTATAATTCTTTATCTTCTATAATAAATATGGTTTTTCAATCATTTGAAAATTTTCTGATGACTCCCCATCCACATAAATTCCCATATCCATCTTTATTATATTCCTAAAAATATGATCCCTCTCAATCCAGATTTGGTTTTTAACTCTTTGTTCCTTCTTTATCACTACACTAACAACCTTTTCTTCCTTGGGTTTTAGTATATCAATCAATCATAATAATTAACTGTCTCAATCCATTACCTTTGTCTAATGTTATTCTCCTTCTATGAGAAAATATATTTTAGGATTTTATGATCCAATAGTATACCACATATTTCAGTATAGAGATAATGTCTCCATATTTTCAAAGAAAATATTACAGTCACAAACTAAAGATCATGGGTTTGGAAGTTATATTACTAAGTCTTCAATTTTCACAATGCATATGCAATAACATTGGAATTTTTTATTAGGACGTAACTAAGTCTCTTCCTCAATACATCACTGTATATAAAAAACTTATAAATTTCATATTGTATCATCAAAATTGGATCATTGAATAATCTTCTCTTTAGTTCATCAATGTATTCTTTTCATTTTGTTCAAAATATAAATAACCCCTTTACGTGTAATATTGGTTAACGGGTTATCCAATTGGGAAAAAATTTCAATGAATTTCCAATAGTAACATCCTAGAATAATGCAACTACATAACACAGTTATATTTTTTGGTGTAGGATATTATCTAAACGGATTTTTTATTACTGCATCAACTGATATTCCCTTCATAAAGACAATATGGAAAATGAACTAAACTTCTTGAGTTATAAATCACTCTTACTAAAAAAATTTATATAACGTTTCCCTTTTAAGAGTATTAGGAATGATCAAAAATTGATTTCCATTGTAATAATAGGATTTAGGAAACACCATAATGTTATCACTAAATTCCATAAAAAATCATAAAGATGTTTCTTGAATACTTTTACATTAGGTCTATAAAATAGATAGTGAATTTTTCAATAAAAGTGGCATTATGGTAAACTCGTTATGTCTATACCTCATTTGAAAATCTATCTTAAGAATGTATTCCTTCTTCACTCACAATTTTTGATATACATAATGAATATAAATCTCTAAAAAATATTGTGCTCTATGAAGTTGAACAGATAGGTTATCAATGCGAGGTAGAGGATACTTTTTATTTATTTTAATATCATTAACTCCCCTATAATCAATGTCTAACCCCATGTATCCATATTTCTTATTAACAAAGAGGATAGAGACTCCCCATGGGGAAACACTAGGGAGAATAAATTCCTTATTACCCAAATCCTCTACCTTATTATTCAAATCAACTAGTTCCAATGTTTCCATTGTATAGGTATTCTTTGATATTGTCCTTGTATCAGGGATTAAATCAATATAAAATTAAACATCAGGGTCTGGGTAATGTCTAGATAATTCCTCAAAAAATAAACTAATGTATTCTTATATGATAGGTACATACTCAATTTTAAGATTAGCTTAATCAACATTATATTTTTTTCTCTTCTTCCCTGAAAATTTATCTTAATATATCCTCGGGGGTTGGATGTAGATAACCATCATGCAAGGATGATTATTCTTTAATGATAATGAATTCTACATGATCCTTGCAAATTTTAATTCCATTTCTCTTACAAGAAATTTTTTCAAAATATTTTTAGATGCTTCCCATATAGAGGATTATAAAAAATTAAACAAGAGGTATGATTATGAGGTAAGAAATTAAAAAGGCACATATGTTTCATAATTGGGACTAGTTGATACATCATTATTGCAATGAGACTTCCAAAACAATTACTGACAACACTGTTATTAAATCAAAATGAAAATGAATAATTTTCACAGACTGGGTAGATATAAAAAGTGAGATGATTCATAATCAAATAAGGAATTAACTAAATTTTATGTTAGGATTACTATACCTTCCATTATATTAGTGGGTACCTCTAACTCAGTTATTGTGATTACATAAGCATGGTCATATCCCCTTTTCCTGCTTTGTGGGAGATTTACTTGATGCATAGAGCATTCATTTTCATAGTTTCCATCTTCCTACAGTTGAAACATAGTACATTAGTGTTTTCCTTCTTCCCTTTTCACTTAGGATCTTAGTGACCCCTATCTCTAACCTTATAAGAAACCTCTAGTCCCTTTAGAAAATTTTCTTGGATGAATTTTTCCACAGCTTTCAAAACGTGGAAAACATAAATTTTTCTAACTATTTTTCTATGAAATCCATTTCTCATGATACTCTGATGGATTCTTAATATCTTGGATTCCCTTAAAAATATTTATTCAAGAAAGGTTGTTCTTTGTTTTGATGGAACATAAAATTATTTCTTCATATGATGAAAAGGTCAGAGAATATTGTTCTATTATAATATCTGTCTTAAGTCCATAAAATAATTATTAAATCTTACACTCTATGTTTATTATGTAATATATAGTATACTTGTATAACCTTTTAAATTTACCTTCATAATATACACCACTTTCTTCTTCCTTTTTCTTATTTATGATGATCTTTATCTACATCACAATTTTTAGATCAATAGGGATGTATTCATAAAATAATGTATCCCAAAATGGTTTTCATTCCATGAGTTATATTTATTCTTCCTCGCTACTATTTTTTGATCAAGGACCACCAATGATCATCATCACCAGAGAGACAATACACTAAAATTATAACCCTTTCTATTTCACTGAATCTCGAGGCCATAAATGTCATCTCCAGAGATTTAATCCATTACTCATCTACAATTGGATTATTAATCACAATGAACAATTATGGAATCTCTCATATAAATTGATCCAATATTAGATATTATCTTTGTGGAGTAGTTTTTTTCATTCGGCAAAGGTTATTTTTCATATCCAAATTATATTACCCTGGTATTATCATAACTTTCATTTTTCCAATACTAGTTGTATTAGTTTCCTAAACATTGAAATAGCTATATTTTCCATGAGAATTGATATTTTTCATCCTTATGGGTTTCATTTCTAAATAATTACATTTATTGGAGTAGATCATAATATCATAATGTATAATTCCAAATATGTTATAGCACATAACCAAAGTTTTTGCATCATAAGTCATAGAATCATAAAATTTGGTTTTTTGAAGACATATTTACTTTTTATCAATAATAATGGTATGTACAGAGAATGTGGATTATCCTAGGAGAATCCCCAAGGAGTGTAAAACCAGGTGTGTAGAAAGGACCATTGTCATATACCAGGTTATGCTTGAGTCTGGCCTGACTTGCCTGGTCGAAGTTGTTACCCCTAGGTATATCTATTCCAGAACCACTTTAACTTGTAGTGTCCAGATAGGAATGTATTTTTAATAAGACCCACATAATATCTACCTTAAATAAAATTCTAGGATGTTATTCTATACTTATCCTAAAATTAAATCTTAGATTTGTGTTCCCTAATCTAGGTTTTCTAAATCTTGTTTCCATGGTTACTACTAAACCTGGATCGGATACCAACTATAACTCCCTAACCCCAAAATCTCAGAAATGGTGGGTTATTTTATTATATTAGCATATATTCAAGCTTCAAATCCCAAGGGACTATACAGTTTTGTATTTTTGGAAAAAACATATTACATACATGATACCCATATCACATTAGGAAAGAAAAAAAAAATATGGAACAAAGACTAATCAGCTACATCCTTTAAACTCATTTAAACGGTTACACTTCGTATCCTAGGGAAATGAAAAAATAATAAGGGTGATCTGAATATATTACTAAGGGTAAGTACAATAGAAGAAATAACCAATCTATGATAATTATTCAATATAGAAATGTACATAACTGAGAACACATGCCCTTAAATCAATAAAAATATATTAAAATATGTCCATATATTTTTTTCATTATGAAAATATCATTTACAATGAACCATGAATCAAAAATAATTAAATTCATAATTATTTTATGTCATGTATCAGGCCCTTAAAATCCTCTACTATCAAGATCTATCATCTACATAGTTTAAAACTATAGGTAGAAACCCATTTATATTGTCCAAAGAAATTGTCTCCGAAAAACATGTTGATACATAGAGGGGGTATATAAACTATGGGCCCCAACTTTAATTTCATGCCTAAGGAAATATTCATATTGAATAATCTATTTAATCAAAAAAATATTCCTTATCAAATATCCACACCAAATAAAAGATATATATTTATTAATAATTCTATATTTAATAAAAGAACTTTAAAAGTATACATTATATATAAAAATAGTACATAGTTTTGGAAATAATAATATACATAAGTCAATATTTTATATATTTAAATGATCAAAATAAATTTATTGTTTCAAGAAAATATTAAAAATCACAAAATAAAGTGATATTGCAAATATTACTTTTACCATTTGGAAATCTAAACCTATTGAGTAATATTATTCAAATTGAAATATAAAATACCATGACGAATGATTGAATAATTATATTAAGATAAAATGGGGTAGTATATACACCATATTAAAATTAATTTGTTTATAACAATAAATAAGTCTGAATTGAATGTAAATTGAGATGAAATATCTTATCATGCGTTTCCTTTTGGGTGAAAATCCTTTAATCCCTTGTATACAGGTTTTAATAAAGTTATAAACTTATTAAGAAACCGTAATAACATTTATAATATCATATATTATATTCCAATAATGTCTTATTACCCCTTTGTTAAAACTTGTTCATTATTTTGACTATTTTGGAAGTTAATTTCCTAGTTTTTTTAGTATGTTTTGAGTTGCAATGTGTTGTTATTATTAATTAGATCATGATTTAATCATATCAATAATGTAAAAAATTGTGTAAATATAATATATATTTATTATATATGTATTCATAAAAATAAATAATATTTGGATAAAATAAATGAAATGCATCAATCATGGTGATAATAGGTCGTATGTACGCATGAATGTTACTTCCATATCATTGTAATATTAAATTAATGAAAAGAAATTGATATGTATATTATAATTATAGTCTCATATTTATTTAATATATTTCAAATACATTCATTTAAAATAATACCTAATACATTCCATTTATATCATGAATAAATTTTACTTTGAGGTGGTTGTAGTCCACACATCAACAAACAAAGTTATCGTATCCCCAAAAAAAGAACACATAACGGTATGTGTTATATAAGAATTAAATAATTATAAATAAATTATAAATAAAATATTTAACATAAAAAAAAGAATTTTTCAATCATAATTCCCACCATGATAGGTGGTAAAGGAAGAACAAACAATCATTATTTTACATGGTGGTAGTCTGTCGTACAGAAGAATGATAAGTTTATTTCCTATTATATAGAAATACATGTAAGTTATTGTGGAACCCTTATAATAAAAAATCATATTATACTTATTATATATATATTATTATATAATCATGGAATAAGAATATTTTAGGTTGGTTAAATAATATAAAACAAAATAGGTTGTGGAAAGATGTTACCTCTTTTTCAAGTAACTCCTTTTGGTTTATAGACACATAATTCATGGGTTGGAATTATACCCAAATTGGTATTATAGATTGAGGAGAGATATTTTGATATCTTATTTTAGTAGATATTTTGTGTTCAAAAGTTATGGGGAGGTGTGAATAAGTGGTAGGGTTGAGTTTCTTTTTTGTAGTGGAGGTGGAATGACATTCTTGAAAATTTTTGTGAAGGGAATTCCACCCATGTTTTTCTATGAAAAGTGTCACAAATAATTAAATACATTATATTAAATTTTTTATAGAGTCAAAATATTAACATCAATGTTATTCTATACTATTTTATAGGTCATTTTGGTTCTTATGTTTAAGGTTTATTCATTTGTTAAGCTAATTTTTCTTTTAATCACCGTAATTAATTTTAATCAATTTCACTAATAATTTTTTTTTCAGAATCAAAGTTGAAATTATTAGAAATTATAAATTATGATGATTATAAAGATAGAATAATTTTTTTTAATTCAAGTCACATAATTGAAGAAATTTATATAAATTTAATCCTGCATACAAGACAACAAAGCGGGTTTTTAATTGAAAAATGTTCAAAAGTATGGTATGTTTTTATAAATAATTTCAATGTTAGATTGATTCAAATAAAAAAATTTGGGTTAATCTATGTATTATAATTCTTATTTAGTTTTATAACCAATAAAATATATAATATAACCTTATTAATAAATTATATTAAAAAGTAGTTTTGAATTAAAATTCCTTACTTTTCACAATTGATCAATAAATGAAACATTATGGAAAATTACAAAAAAATCCTTCTAAAATAATTTTTAAATTTATATTTAAAAGATAATATTTATTTTTTCATGTTAAATTTTAAAATTTTCAAAATTTATATTTAATTTAGGTGTGGCATTAAATGGAGGTAAAAATGATTTTCTAAAAATATAGGTTTTTATGTATAAAATTGGGTTTGTTCTTATTTTTTCAAATAAAATATATTTGACGAATCTAAAAATATATGATTGGATATATATAAAATATATATTTAGAACATAAATTAAATAAAATTTTGTAATTTAATTGACTATGGAAAACAAGACTATATATTATTTTATATAATGTTGTTGTTTTGTACATTTCAAACTATTAAAAATTATATTTATTATAAAGGGAAAATATGGTAATTTATTGTGGTGATAAATTTTCTCTCCATGGTAATACATAAACATATAACTTTTGAGTTCCTCCCTGTATTCTTAATTATTTAGACCTTACCCCCAATAATAGCTATAGAATCCATTCAAGCCCTACTTATAACATGAAATCATCAAATAGTCATAGAGGTTTTCCTTATAATTCCAACATTTGAGTTTCTAAATTAAATAGAAATATGAGAAAAAATGTATCCCCCCACTTTTCAATCGAGAATTATTATTTTTACGCACAATGAATCCCCTTGGGGTTCAACAAAAAATTTCCAAAACTTGTCCTCCCCCTAAAAATGATAGATAAAATAACATCCAGATAATCCTACATGGAAAATGGGGGTTCAAAACCCATTGGTCGTAGGTGTTGTAGCAGTATTGTAGGGAATTGTAGCAGTGGAGGAACTATAATAATGGAAGGTACAATAGCAGTGGTAGGTCAATGTAGTGGTGGTAGGGTATTGTAGCATAGGTGGGTACAGTAGCAGTGGTATTGTAGTAGTAGTATTCATAGAATGGGCCTACATGCCATGTAATGGGCTAAATTCTCACTAGGCCTTTGGGCTATTTAATTGGCCTCCCTCTACCTAGTTGAAGAGATCTCTGAATTTCTTTAATAATAAATGATGCTTCGGCCCCAACCATTAAAAAAATGAAGGTCCATCACATAGTTATCGATGGGAAGGGACTCTTCCAGGATATTTAACTCTCTAGAATTAAGGACCTCATCATGCTTCAATCCTTCCTAATATACCTTCATATCAGAAGGTTGTTAGAAATATGAAGTATTCTTTATTTAGAACTTCATCATAAATAATTGGTTGATTATCTTAGACATATGATAAATAGAGGAAATGATAATTAATGGTACCTCTCCCATCACAAGAACCCCAGTATGTTATAAAAAACATTAAAAATTAACTAACTCTCCATGATAAAAAATTAAGGAATAATATTTTTTAAAAATACCATGTTAAAAATTACTATTGGTGGATGAATAATATTCCTCATTCATGTGTTGATATTTTTCTGACAATTGTATATTTTTCAATATTTCACCCTTCTCCACTTCTCATGATGATATTATTATGACATTAAAAGAGGAGTGCATACCTCACCTTTTTCACAATATATAGGAAAACATTCATTACCCCAAATTTGGGTACATTCTTTTCAGGGATAAACTGATAGCCGTAGGGTTTTTGATCAATTATAATTTCAAATTGATCTAGACACCCTTTATGTATCTTAGAATCCTAGAATCAAAAAAGAATTTGTGTGTATCTAGAAATCATGCATCAACAATTTTATGATTCTCTAAAAAATGATTAGAGATACCAAGGGGAAAGTATTCATCAGAGTTTTAATTGAATATGTAACTCTATATTTCACCCTTCCAATTGTCCAAAAATCATATTCAAACATAATGGATTGTATCACCCTTTAATAAAGTTAATAATTAGGCTCTATATATGGATATATATATAAATATATGATAATTGGTATGTCTAGTGAAATTTCATCATCCATTTCTCAAAACATGTAAACATGATGAATAAAATATATTCATAGCCTCTTACCTCGATCTACATGATGTATATATTATCAACCAATTTTTTATAATCCAACCCCTTGAATTTTGAAGAAACTTTAATGGAGGATACCTCTAATTAAACATAACTAAGCCGCACACTACACATAAATCATTCTATAGTGTGGGTCCAAAAGGGGAATGTTGATTTAATGAAGAAACATGTTATACCATGATTATATACCTTTATCATTGGGATAGTATAATATTAATTCCATTTCCACCACCACATTAGTCGCCCTCAAAATAGGGTGGATTTTTAATTATAAATATGTGAGGTCCATATTATCCCATATGGAAATAATAATATTTACCTCCCCCTTTATTAAAGATGGTGAATTTTTCTTTAATAGGAGAGAATCTACAAGATTCACCGCTTATATTCTATCCAATGATGTTAAATACTTCTATCCTTCATAAATGTCATGTTAAATGGATGTTATAGGGGCATCCCCCATAATTACCATACAGAACAACTTCTAATAGAGCATTAATGGGTGAGGTTGAAACCTCATAGGGTTCTTAAATTAAAATTTCCCCATAATAAGGTAATGGTGGATACATATTATAATATATCCCTTAAAGGTATCTATGACTCTAAAATTTCTCTCTATTATTCTGATCTGAATGAGGATTTCATTCCTACTACATTATTTTTATGATTAAATGTTTTTATGTAAATTAAATTGAATATTTTTAGAAAAATAAGTCCATGGAAAAACATACTAAGGAGAAATATGATTGACTCATTATTCACACCAAAATTCATATAGATTGTGCGCACAATCGATATTAGAGTACAAATCATGATATAGAAACCCATATAGAAATTTAATTATTTCTCAATTGGAGAGGTTTGAATAATGGAAAAGGGTATGGTTTAGCTACATCAATAGACCTAAAAATAACCCAATAATGTGATCTTATTTCTACTAAGGAGTAAATTTCATAGTATAAAGATGATATGGAAATGCTTTGGCCATTCAATTTTGAATTACTCTTGGTTATATACATATATTGTAAAATTTCTAGGATGAGGTAGATTTTTGTTTACTAGTTAATCTTATTCAATAATATGAGACAACCCAACTAGTAAAGATATATTAAATCCTTATGATGAAAATGGATCATTGTAAACTAGTCCATAAAACCCCAAGGATAGTGAATTAAAAAAAATCATCCACTATTTAAGAAATTGATAAAAATCCAAGGGTTTTTTCCTATACTATCATAGTACCTTTATGATGAGTATGCATAGAAAACATAGTCTTATAAGAATATACTAAATGTATCCATTCAATAATTGTCCAAGGAAATTATTCCATCAGATATCCTTGACTCCACTGAGTCCCTTTCTACTTTGATGGAAGCCATAAAGAAATGATTCATTTTAGTGTAGCCAAAATGGACATCATATCATGAGTTAGTTGATATAAATCCTAATCTATCCAAATTTTTAGATCCAAAATAATTGATTTTCAAAAACATATAAGATCATGAATTATTTCTCATTCTTTTTATGTCTTAGTATGGTCTCACAATGAGGACATAGGATCCTTAGTTGATAGAATAACTTAGGTTTTTTGTTAAAATATTTTAGGGGCCATGTTTCCTGAGTATGATAATTATAAAATAAGATCTCTAAATAATTAAAAATATATATTATGGTAGATTCATTACCAATTTAGCTCAACATTGAAGAATAAAAAAATTCTTAAATTCCAAAACTAAAAATAACATGAAAATAAAATAGTTTCAAATTTCATCACCAGTTAAAATGGTTTTACAAAATCATTAAATATTGATCGTTTATAAGATAATATGTAGTAAATATCCCTATATTGTCTCTATGGAAATATTTAAATTCCTCTAATTCCTATGAATTACTAGGGTGTGTTTTGAGAATTTCTAGCTATATCACAATAGTTGGAAGATTTAATTCAGTGATTTAAGTCCAACTATTATCTTATGTCCTCATTATAGAGGATAAAGTACTATGAATCAAATACATTGAAAACTACACAAAATCTATCACTAGTCCCCACCCTCCAACCTATTATCATGTTAATTATCTTGTGATGTTTACTCTAAAATAATAAAAGTAATGATAACACCCAAATGAAAAAATACAAGATGTTAAGAATGAATAAAATCAGAACACCATTTAAACCCATAATATCAATCACCATTCCATTAAAAAATTATTCCCATCCATTTTTCATTACTTTCCTGGAAAGGAATTATTATAGACTATGTACATTAAATGATCAGGCAAGGTGGGGTTAAATTATCTCCAATAATATTTACCTTACAATCAAATTTTGTGGCATAATATTGTTGAAAATAAATTTACTTATGGATTATCTCTAGAATAAGATATACATTGGGTATGTTAATTTAAGTAAATCAATGGATCATGTGACATGTGTCTCTACTATTTCACCTAAATAAGAATAAGATTCAAATAAAGATCTAAATAAAGTGAAACTAATATTAAATTATTGGATGACTATAAAATCAGTCAACTATGCTCATGTCATCATCATATAATGAATGAATGTATCATTCACTACCCTAATTCCATTAATAATTATTGAGGTGGTATCATTTTCATCATAGTCTTCTAAGAGTTGAAATAACCAATGTTATTGTAACATTTCATGGGAAGAAGAGTGGTTTAAATAACCCGTGAGAGTTTAAAATATAATAGATTTATTTTTTTCATCACTAGGAGGATAAGAACAACCCTAAAATAATTATCTTATTTAGGATCATAATATGTCTGTTTAAATTTCATTAAACTAAAAATTCCATTTTCTAATGAAAATTAATCATATAAACCTAAATTCATCTAAAACCCATTATGGAGGGTGTTGTAGATACCACGGAAGTGTAGTTATAAACGGTGCATAGTATTAAGGAATTATTCTTATCAATATTATAGGTGAATCCAAATTCATAATACTAGTTCTTTAATGATATTTGTACAAACAAAAATCTGATTAAAATATTTTTAGAACTCAATTTTATATAATAATACTTGTAATTTGAATAGGAATTAGCCATGAATTAATTTAGTGTCATGTGGAATAGATTTCAATTTTACTAGTTCTATAGATATAAAAAATACCCCTAAATTATATTCAAATAAATTATTAACAAAAATATATCACCAATCCCTATGACTTTAGTCAGGGATCCATCACATGCAAGAAACCTAGGTCATTCTATCTCATATATGACTTTATAAAACATCAATCCATAACCACTAATAAGATTTAAATCCTATAAAACCTTAGTCTTTGTAAATTTCTCTTTTAAAAGATCATAAATTCCTTTTCAATCCCTGGATAATTTTAGTTTTAATTAGTCATGAAAAAAATATATCTCATAGAAATATGATTTATGGAATGCCACAATATCATATAATTCATGTAAGAAGAACTAGAAATCTTCATGGAAGGGAAAATATGACTCTTTTAAGAATGTATAAAACTATATGATATTGAAATTTATTGATCCTTTAATTCAAATTGTTCTGTAATCAATCTCATTTTTATCTAGACCATCTACTACAATTGCTAAAGTGAAGTCGACTTCTCTCCTTCCATCCTCAAAATCTATAGATATGATAATCGTGATAATACACAATCTTAGGATCATCTAAAAGTATTACTCTATACAATCCATTCCTAACTAAAAATTCATGATACTTCTCAAGGATAAGTATTTTTAAGACTTATTGGTAAAGTGATTGATTTATAAGAACATAAAAATTCCCACATAAACCAAAAAATACAAAAAAAAAATATTAATGAGAAGTTTGAGGAACTATATTGTGATAATTATCCATTTTATTCCTATAAATATCGATTCATTTACATGGGATGTTACAAGTTAGGGGAAGTTAAAATTGTAAATAGTTCCATGTAAATCACTACCCAAATGGTCTACAAACTAATCAAATTAAAAATTGGGAAACACATTGAAGATTTAATATTAAACATCAATTTAATCAAGCTTATAGAATTAGATTTAGAAATGTAGTAAGTCGTGGTGTCCATTGATATAGATCCACTAATTACATTCATCACCAATGATAGTCATGTTGTTGTTTGCAGTAATTAATTATATTTAATTGAGTAATAGACTTTAGTATAGTCTATGTGTATCAATTAGTCCCCTAATAATTTCTACTCAAACAAATTCATGGACGATATTCATTAGACATAGTCAAGTATCCTTTATTGGATATACATGGACCCTAAAAATGAAATAATTAATATGAACATATTTCTCGATTTTCATGTGGTATGAAACACCTAATGAATCATTACATATCATTAAAGGATGTAACAAAAATGGATATAATAATTACCCAGTATGAAATCCAAAATATCAAGGAGGGAATCATTTTTACACTCATAGTATAAGTGAATATGATTATGAAAAATAAAATCTCAAGGATTCATCACTATAATTTTATGAAGGTACTCCAAATATTGTCTATGGATAATGATATTTAAAGTTTTGTATTAGTTGAAGATTTGTTACCCCTTTTGAATAGTACTACCATGAACCCTAAATAATATGAGATTTAAAATATTTTACATTAGTTAGAGAAAGATGTATTTTCATGAATTTATGTAGAATTTTATTCCCTTGATCCCCATGTAGATACTCATCACATTGGTTTTATGTATTAGAACTATGGATATTAATAGAATTCAAGGAGAGTACACTCGACCGATAATTCCATATTGGATGATGAAGTTGATAAACTAACTAATGAAAATTTCATCAAGTTATTTCACTACTTGAGGTGTATTATAATGTTTTCCATGTGAAAATAATAATGGGATTATTAGATTCTTCATTAAAATAAGGGTTTAAAACAATCAATACACAAATGATGATTTTCTAGTCTAGGTAACAGAAATATTTATTGATGGGAAAAAAATTAGGCACTCTCCCTTATGGATGGTTGTTTTAGTTAAAAATAGAAGCGAATGGATACTAGAGACAAAGAATATAACTGAATTAGAGAACCAAAATGGGCATACTAATACCATGAAATTACTAAAGACATAAAAAATTTTGGTTCCACCTACTAAGAGTCTATGGAATGTATCATTAGGCATATCATACATAAGAATATATAATTATAAATGGATCATCTTATTATAAAATACCGCATTAATTTTATTTTACATACTAATAATTATGATTCTCAAATAAGATTTCATCATAACAATTTGAAAATGAATACATAAAAAAAAATTTCTAGATTCAAAAAAGTTGCCCAAATTTGTGGTTTTTCATCATAGTATATATGTCATCTCAAAGAAGAGTAAGAAAACACATAACATACCTTATCCTTAAAACCATAAGGAATTGATATAAATTTATGGGGGTCTCTTATATATTATAAATTTTATTTTTAACCTTAATGGAAAGTGATTTTCCTTCATAAGGTAGATGTTGAATAGAGTCGTCTACTAATGGGATAATGACTTCATGATAAACATCAATTATCTTCTTAAATACCGAATACACCCTCAAATTTTGATATTTACTATATATGAGAAACTCTGGATTCTCTAAATAAAAAACCCTACATTGATTACTTCGTTTCATATATATATAGAAAATTACATGAGTAAATAAATAACCTCTATATTCTTAGTTTTAAAAGAATTGTGACTGAAATGAGATATTTTGATATAAAAATAGTCACCTTTAATTTATATTAAAAATAAATAAAATGAGTAATTATAAATAAAATATTTTGTTCCAAATGGCATATTATCTCGATTGACTTAGATATATCATTAGTCATCAAATTCCAACTAGGTGCATGATTTCTTGGACTGTTATTTTTCAATTATTCTATATTAATTTTTTTTACGAAATCTGATCAAGGGATGGGTGATGTAAGAAATTCATAAAGTAAATTCATTCCCAAGATAATCATCAATGAATATACCTAATGAATTATTCTATCCCATACATAATATTTCACAAAAATGGGAGATATTGTTTGGTTGTCCTTCTTACAATCAATCATAATGAATGATAGTGGATTTAAAGCTCTATAGATTTCATCTGAGAATATTTTTTATATCCCAAGAAAATATAGTATTTTCCAATTAATTCATTTTTTTATAAGGTTTTTATAATGATGAGGATGAATACTTAACCCTCAATATAACCATGTAATTTATCTTGAAAATTTTTCTGACTTGGTTATATATTTATAGAGATTAAATGGTAGTGATCAAGTAGATAAATGATGATTATACCATATAAAATAAATAATTCACCTATTTCATTATTTTATATACTATCATATGTATTCTCATTATATTAGATACTACTACACCTTCCACATTCATATAATGATTAATTAGATGCATTAACTAATGCATATACATTCTTAGAGGACTCGAATCATGATAAAATAGTTATTCATGTCACCCCTATTGAGAGGTCACTCTTTCTATATTAATGATATAGATTAAATCAATAAATTTAACACCAGACATAATCTAAGTGATTTATCACCCATGTTAACTAATGATGTCACTAGTTAGATGTTTCACATAATGAAATATCTTAATAATGGGGATCTCCCATGAGATCATGTTAGGATGTAATTGATATTTTGTTGGGTCATAAATTTCATCTAATGTGATGGATAAAATACCTTAATGGTCCTTCATAAATGTGGATTCAATGAGGTTATCTTTATGTACATTAAAAGAGGAGAGACCCTCTCCATTATCAAATAATTATACATTGTTTATTGGGGAACTCATCAATTAGGTCCATTGATTATATAAAACTAAAAAGTACTATATAAAAGGTGTTATATTTTATAATACCATGAATATTTTACTCATCATCACAAAAATGTATTAAACATAACCATGTATTCCTATCCATTTTCCCTATGACTATAGTTATAATGGGTCCGTGATCATTATCCATAGTAAGGCAGTTCATCTCCATTCTTATTACTAATATATTAATTTCAAAATGGGTCAAATAAATAGCTCTCAAGGAATTTATAATGAAGGTTTTCATTAAATTCATGAGTTCTAATCTCATCACTAAATTACAGGTACCTCAAATAAAACTAATGGAAAATAAAAAATATTTTCGTTCTTATGTAATAATATATATAAGAAATAAAATAATAATTCCAACCACTCATCTCCCTATCATTTAGGGGTAAACATATAGAAAATTTCCTTCAAAATCATTTCAATATATTTTAAGAAATAGTATATCATGAAAATATTTATTGATAGAAAATATCTAGAATTATTTTGGATCATATTGCACAATATCTCATACTATGACCCAAGAAACCCCATATTAATTAGTATAAAGGGAATAAGTCATTTTTTCCTACTAAAGTTTAGTTTCCCTCAAATCACATTTCCACTTGTGACCACCTTTCAAAAGATGAGTAGTTTGAGAAATAGATGGATTAATTAGAAAGTTTGGATGTGAAGTGGTTTCAAAAATATATATATATAACATTTAATTCCAATAGAATTTGGATGTTCATGAAATGAAAAAAAATTATATTTTTATAAACATTCATTGATAGAGAAATGTGTTATCCTTGATGAGGATTATGATACCTATGAATAATCCCTCATTGCATCAGAATAAATGGTAGGTTCTATTTTTATACATATAGTCCACTCCAATGGATCATTCTATAATATTACATTATATGGAGTGTGTATTATAATTTCTATCAATATATGGTTTCTTAATAAATAATTTAGATATATCGACATGAAAAATCATTCCATGTGATTTTAAACATCTTAGAATAGTTCCTTATCTATAAATCAAAAACTTCATGGTATAATTTTTTTATAGTAGGAAATTATACCTACCTAAAATATGGTATGTCATAAAATCTTGATAAAATACTCATAGTAGTCTTTTTATATGACCTGATTCACTACGCGTGATCTTGATCTATGAAAGGCTTCTTATTGTGTAGTCCCCCAATATACCAGAAAGTCTCATCCAGAGACAATGTCTCTAACCATTTATTATAATAAAATAAAAGTAGATCAAATGAGAACCACAAGCCAAGAATCACAACTAAAAATCATAAAAACCATACCTGTCACCATACCTATGATCAATTGTCTCGTCCATAGTAGCCAAATCCCATTCCGAACTTTCATAAATCTTCAGATCCTTAACATACTTTCTTCTAATATTTACCTTTTCCAAGTATAGAAACCCCTCAAGAGGTAACATAATTTTCCCTCAATTAGTATTAATTTGTTCTTCCGTAATTAAGAATTATGTGTTGCTCGATTCCTATAATTCTAGAAAATTTAGTGATATCTAAATCTAAAATCTCAGACCTAACCCAAAATTTAATTTTCTTTCAACTCCCATTTCTTTATGGTGTTTGCACATTACCAATGAATGTTAGGTTTTAATCCAATTATTTGACACTGGGATAAAATCATTCAATTTTCCATCATTTTATATGGTACATGATCAATATATATGCATTATATTTTTCACTAATTTCATAACTATATATCATTAAACATTATTTTATATCATCCTTATTTATAATAAACCCCCAATACCCTTTTAATTTCTTATATTATTATATTATATATGAACTAAACTCCTTCCATGTGAGCCTAATCCAATAAATGTTCATAGAAAATATATGTACCTATATATAAGGAAATTAATGGAAAAAAACCCCTAAAATTCCAAAACAAATCATACCCAGATTATTATTCACATAGGATACATAGTTATTCTTATAAATCAGGTCATGGGTTCAACTAAAAATACCATAAAATTAAATCCTTCTATATATTCCCCCACTCATTCCCACCATGTTTTCTAATTGGCCTACATAAGGATGAAAGTATTCCACATTATCTTGCAATTGATACCTTATTCATATTTTATTTCCTCCATCGTATCACATGGACACCAATATATTTTATTATTATTTAACCTACACATATTTCAAGTCAATGGAAAGAATTTATTTTAATTTTTTATTTTTTGATTCCTATTATTTAATTATTCATAATGAATTTCCATATCAAATATCCAATACCAATCCATGAATTACACTATTATCACATTTCCCCACCACCATCAAATAACTCAATCATAATAATTAATGTTGAGATTTTCTCTATCATCCTTATTATAGGATTAGATTTTACATATCATTACACAAGAATAATGAGTGGTACAATACCTATTATTTCATAACATGTAGTGATGCATATATCTCTCATCTTCGACCCAACCATGGATTATATTCTTACTGAATCCTATCTCTGATAGTATAGATTCCTTTTTTCACATATATTATTCATATTTTTATCTCCATATAGGTATAAAAAATTTTCAATGAATAGAAGTGGATTGATTTATTTTTTTACACGATTTTTACTATGTATTGGGAAATATAAACAATTCCAAACAATAAATCATTTATTACCTATATTTTCTTTTAATGTATTATAATATCCCAGTTGTGTTTATTACTAAAATATTTTGTTTTGGTCACCTTTATATTATCATATTTTTAAATGTCATAACTTATTCCCTATATATTTTAATCACTATAAACCTTTCAGGGATAATGGTATTTACTGATTCTAATTCAAAAAACGGTCCCATCAATTAGTTAATGACATTTGTTCCACCTATTTAGCCAAAAAGTTATACAACTATAGACATTTTTTCATCTAGAGGAGATGATCCTTTGACCCCAAAGACCTCAAAAATATTTATATAGAGACTTCCGTTCCAATTTTTTAATTGGTTATAATTTTCATTCTAGTTTCAAATTTATTATTGTGTAATTAAAATAATTCATGTTATATTTTGAATTAGACTAATCCTTTATTCATGGTAATTGAAATTAAATTTGTTATTGAACCCCAGTTCGGGTTTCCACACACCCCATTCATTTGAGAAATGATACCTTAAACTGAATAAAACTATCTTTCATGAAGACTATTATAAATAGGAACATTTCCAATTACATTGGGTTTACTAGTACCATTTATCTATATAGATTATCTCATCATGTAGTTAAATTTGTATAACCTAAAAAAATACTTAATTTTTAAATGTTGTATTCAATGAAAAATAATAACATTTGGTCAAAATTGTATGACATATAACCCTATAAACGTTATCTCAAAAATATCTGACCATAAATATATTACCACATTAGTCTTAATTCTTGACCATAAACTTCTAAAAGAATCAGACTTTGATTTTGGTATTGTAAAATAATAATGGTTGTCTTGTGAAAAGGTCATAACTACCATATCTTTTCCTAAAAATTACATTACTTGGGAAAAATTTTGTGTGTTTTAAAAAATTGAAAAAATAACATCTTTTTGAAAAACAATGATAGATTTACTATAAAAAATATGACTTCTAACCTAGTAATAATTTCCCTCTATTAGATTAATAAAAATTTTGGTTTATAAGTAAAATTCATAATGATTATATGAATAAAAATTGGGATTTATAAAAAACATATATATCATCTTTAGGTCTTATAATCTCAAAAAAAAAATTGAGAACCCTTATGATCCATGGATATTGGTCATATGTTTTATATGAAATATCCAATGATGTAATTTATAGTACATTAACCCTCTTGGGTATTTATCATTCCATAAAAAATAACCCTTCAAAATTATCATTATTCTGAGTCCGTTACTCTCTCAATTGTGAGTGGGCTATCGTTTGATTATGATGATGGGAAACTTTTTATGTATTGGCCCTACCTCTAACCATCCAAGAGGATACATTCAAGTAAATACCTAACATTTTAGTCATTTAATATAACTAGTTCACATTCCCTTATGGGGATGGTATATATATGTTTTATATCTATCATTTATATAACATTCCGAGATCATATACCATATATGTGATTGATTTATTCCACTTTTATTAATTTCCTTAAGTGTTCTCATATTATTATATATTAGACCATATCTATCTAATGTTCAGTTGTATTCAATTGTTATGATAGTACTCATTTTTTATTTTCATGGATTATGATGGACCAATAGTCAAAATTGAAAAGTTTAAAAAATCTTTTAGTATTTAAGATAGAAAAAATTGTTTAATTCATTATGAAGAATAGGGAATATTGAATCCATAATCAAAATATTCCATTTTTAACTATGAATAAAATAAGGAATGAAATTTAGAATTTTTATAATACATGCTCAAACAACTCTTAGAGTCTTATTATTGATTATATGTAGTTAGTAACAACCTAATGTATTTTATCCAAAATAGTGATGTCCACCTCTACATCAAGCTGCAATCCCACTAAAATTACAAAAGTATCCATCCCTATATATTCTCCCACAAAACCAAATTTTTTAATTTGTAATTTTTAGAAGCATAAATATCAACCTGAAGTTAGTCTACCAAGGCCTTTATCTCTATGATATGATGTTTTTACTTCACAAAAATTATTAACATTCAGATAATTGCAAAAGTACTATGATTATGTGGTTTTTAATTAAATCTACCAATTATATAGTTGAAAGATCTTATTTTTAATTTCTTTGACCTCGCTCATATAGTGATCACATCTTTAATAGTGGTAGGATAACATGATAATCAAATCCTCTATAACCTACCATAATAAACATATGTAAAATGTGATGTAATTTACCACTGATAATCATAATAGTAGTTTTATAGGTCATCCGCAAAATAAATACCCGCACATGTTTCTATAATTGTTATTATAATTTCATAGCCCAAATTTCTAATTCAATGAATAATTTAGGGATCAGGACATTATTAGGGACTAGATCCCTAAAGGTTGTCACAACCACAAGACTTGTTTATTGCATTATGGCCCCTATTACTAAGGAATAAATTTACCCATACATTATATTGTTAGGTGGAGGTCTAACAAAGTCCCACCATCTCTCTTTTAGTTATGTCTCTTTCCATTTATCAAGTTCCCATTTTTTAAAATCATCTCATTGGTTTATGCCAATTCAAGGATCTTTAAAAGTATTAAAGTATTTAAAACCTCTACTGGAGTGGTTTTAATAAAGGGTTTTAGAAGTGTGAACATGTCTCAAAAGGACCCATGATGGACTACAAATGAATACATACATATATTAGTATATCTTATAAGGAAATTAAAGGTATTAATAAAACACAGCTCCTTACAACAACATTTTCAATATAGTGACCAATAATTAAATTTATTCAAATAAGTTTTTTAAATCCAATATATTATCTAATAATTAAATTTTATCTAAAAAGTTTTATTCCTTATTAAATTTATGTCTTTACTCTAGACTCTACTAGGCTACATCAACTAGATATTCTTATGAAATTAATTTTTGTGTGTAGGTACTAATTATCTAGGTTGGTCAGCACCCCCAAATATATAAATATTTTATTAGAATCTACTAACCCAGGGTATATGTATGAACTTATAATAAAAAAGTTTCATATAACATAAATATGAATATTATAATACCACATTCCAGTATCACATCAAGATGATGTTCAATCAGTTTTTCCGATTCTTTCTAGCTGGCCTCATTTGAAAAGAGTGAAATTAGTTAAATTCCTATTATGAGAACTAGGGAAGCACTAGAGGGTTAGAGTCCATACCATAAATATTTTTATATATGCATGGGAGGATTCATCTTTGACCCCACTACCTAAGTTGGCACACTTGCCCATAATTTTTCATCCTAATAAATACTCTAGAGACATGATGGGTTAATTAACCCCCTCAGACTACAACAAATCATTAAATATTATAAAAACTATGATATCTATAATAGAATGTTATATAAAATAATAATATATTTTAACTCCTAGAATGAGATATGACTCACCTCCTCATAATAAATCCCTTCTCTCACATTTATAGGGCCCTTGAAAAGTCCTCTCTCATTTCCATCTTTGTCATATCCCCCTTTCTCAACACTAAAAAACATGATCTCTATCAGTTTGAGTATCCTCCTCCAAATCAAATTTTTATTCAAAACAGGCAAACAAAAACAACCTTGTGTGACACGGGGCTAGGGAGGTCTGAAATAGTGCCAACCAAGATAATTACCTCTAAGTTAATGCACTATCGTTTCAAACTATTGATAGGGAGATGGGAAGTGGAGATGGAGCTCTAGACCTCCAAGGAAGACAAGTGATCCGCTGCCTTATTACCCTCACGCCAACTGTGAGGCACCTCGATATTGATTAACCTTTTTAAGTAAAATCTTTTACTTGTAAACAGGTGGACCATATCATTATAATCATTGATATAAGCATCCACCTCATTAAAATTATTCTCATATAACATTACAATGATTTTATAAACCTAATCAATATCTATTAGAATGTTTTCCCCACCAGTATGATATCCTATATTTCCATTATGGATGAATTTATCTTCCATGAATCCCACTCCCACTAATATTTTAGATAATGGGAATTTTAGTGGATGGTATTTAAATAACAACTATGACTACAGATAAGGAAATATTCGACTTATTTAACCACTTCTCATGTATTTAAGTCACTAAATGCTTCTTCACTATGGGTATCTTCTAGGGTCACCCAACATTTGATAGTGTGGAACCCTAATATTTTTTAAAAAAATTCCATTGAATAAATACAATCTTTATTATATCACTTGAAGAAATCATATTACTAAAATGAAAAACTATAAATTTCATTGAGATAAAAAATTTCAAATAATATACATGAAACCATTTATAACATAACACGATTCATTACATCTATCAAATGTGCATAAATAAAAATGTGATAATAAATTGAAATGAATAAAAATAAAAAATTAGAAGACCCTTAGTGTCATCTCCACCCTTAGGAATCACCGTTAGTATAACTATACCTGCTAAAACATATAAAATCATGATCGGTGAAGTCATTGTGAAAATTTATAAATGAGTTATTAGAATAATGACATAAGAAGAAAATATTACATAAATTTCCTTAGAAATTTTATGTCTAGGAATAAAATCTAACTATAAAAAATGGTCGTTGGAAATATGGTTTTTTGGAATATCATCATTTGAAATATGGTCATTTGAAATATTTTAAATGTATGTTCAAATATCAGATAGGTATAGTTAATTTGTGTGTTATTAATATAATATATTTCATAAAAAAATAATGAAACCAAAATATAATATTTAATTAAAATATTTTGAACATAAATATATTTACATAATATATATTATTATTAATTAATAGAAAGTTGGAATACCATGAAAAGATTTAATTTAAATGGAATGATAAAATTAAATTATTAGAATAAAAATAAATAATTTTTATTGTGTTTGATTAATATTATTTGATGTACAATATATTTTACAATGAAAAAAATTCCGTGTACATTATTCCTAATAAAATTAATAACTACCAGACGATAGTTTTAACCAAATGTGTTGATAATATATAAAAGGAAACAAGGTTAAACATCCTTTAATAGTTATTTCTATGGTTTTAAAAATAATAAACTTGTCTTATTATTTTAATATATATTTATCCTAAAATTATTTTTATACATTATGAATTCTTATATTAAAACTAATTTTTTCAATTCTAGAAATTAGTTATAAATATTGATTTTATATTTCTAAATAAATATACCAGAATTGGTTATTAAGTTCAATTTCATTTGTATGATAAAATTTAAGTAATGTAAGTAAATATTTGTTACCATAAGATAATAGTTATTTTTCAAAGAATTTTTTTCAAAATTATAGGGTAATTTTTATCAAAGTAAATTAAATTGGTATATTATAATGGACCTAATATGATGTTTAAATTTATAAAAAATATAATATTTTCACTCATTATTTATTAATTAATATAAAAATAAAAAATAAAAGTACTCAATATATAAAAATATATTTTTCTATAATAAAGTGATTTTTTATATATCATATATATTAATTTAAAAGATAAATTTGATATATTTAAAATATATATTTGATTATATTTTCTCCATATTTTTAATCAGAACATTGAATTTGGTAACAAATTTCATCTTATATTTTTAGTAAAAAAATTATCAAATTAAATATTTAATAAAGTTTATTAAGGGTAAAAATATGAAAACTAAAGTAGGCCTAATTTTATTATGATAAAATAAAACATAGAACATTTATAATAAATTTTATATTACATAAAATTATACCTATATGTCTCTAAAAAAACTCCACCCCAACCATGTATAATTCTAATTTGAATCCATATTTACCACACACATTTTCTTCATTTCCAAGGAAATGTACGCCATTTTTACCTATAAAATTAGCGAACACAAATCCACTTAAATACAAAATAAGAAAAAAAAATATTATAATCCTACCCACTTCCCTCTCACAGGTTCCTTGTTCATGTTTGGTGGCCCCTTTTTAAAATTAATGTTCTTATTTCTTCTATTTCCAATATGTTTCTCAAGGAAAGATTCATGTCCTTATACAGGGTAAAACTTTTTCATAGAAGTATATCGTAATGTTAAGTGTTAGTCATCTCAAAATTTCACTCATTGAAACATGTTTTTTATTATTGATCTATTCTATTTAAAATTCATATATTGTAAAATCCGATTACCTGATTTTATGTTATTCCATTATCTTTGCTTGTTTTTCTCTTTAATTGGGTGCGTATTGGATCTACTGAGGATATAGAACATTTATTGGGTAAAATAACATAAATTTTTTAAAGGTTTTTTTGAATTATTATATTCTTCATATAAATATTTTAATTATTTTACTGGATTCTCACTCAGTTCAGAGAAATCCCATGTTGGTTTTGTGTTTTCAAGTAATAATATTAATTTTATATAGAATATAAGAGAAATATATATTATGTAATGGTATTACATGATGTGTCTCTTATGTGTGGTAAATATGTTGAACCTAATGCACAACTTGAAGTGACTACATATCATGTGCAGGTTACAAGTCGTATAAAGATAAAATATCAGTTTTTTAAAGGTGTTGGGTTTTTTAGTGTATCTGAGTACTTAGGATTAAATGACATGTAAAGTGATTACCCATGGTATAAATTTCACAAACTTTTATTTTTATGGTGGTGTGCAACTGATATGTATTTTCAATCTTCTATAGCTCCTTTTTCGTCTCATCATAAAAGAATTCTTCAATGATTTTTCGAGTCTCTATTCAATCTGGGTTGATATGTTTTGTAATAAATCACTTTTGTTGTTTTTTTCATATCTCTTGGTGAGTAATCCATTCTTATTCTTAATTAATTTGATCAAATTAACACCATTTCCTTTTTGATATAATTTTCATTGACTTGTGGTGATATTTTTACTTTTCATCGTCTATATTGATGAGGTTATCTAGTTCCATGTGTTATTCCTTTGTATGTTATAATGTGGTTGGTGTGTGTTATTATGGTATGTTTACCCCTTCTCCACTAACCCTCTTGTTATATTAGATCAATTATAATAGGTGCAGATTGATTCTAGGGCCTCTGATGTTATTTTTTCATTCCTCATTTTGGTGGATCCTCTATGAGCATGTGCAACCCCATGTTTTAAGGAAGGTGGTTCCATATCTAGCATGTTTTAGGGAATTATATTTATATTGTTCTGATAAAATTTATAATTAAATGAAATTACAAGGATTAATATATTGATTATGTGTATGGAATGGGGTTTTTATAAAATATGGTTTCCCCTTGTTTTTTATAAATGGATAGGGTTGCCAAAGCATTGTGAAATTGTTTTATGAAATGGTTTTCAAATAATGATTTGATAAAATTATTTGAATAACTAGTTTCTATATTAGATTATATGGGAGTCCATGGGTACTTAGGTGGAAGGTATAGTAATAGCACTCGTCCACTATCAGGGGATTTTCTCATGGGGGTTATTTCTTCTCTCTAAGGCTGTTTTTCTAGGGAAATTTTAAACCTATTATGGTATTAACTTTATAGGGTGTTCCTCTTCCCTATACAGTCAATATATATATATAGTGTTTTAACGGATACTCAATTTTCTATCTTATTTGTGATTATTCTATCTATCCCGACATAGTGTGGTCCTTGGAGTGTTGTTTCCTATTCTTTAGGGTGGATTTGGGAATATTTTTTGGGTTTGTACTATTTTTGTTATAATACCATCGAATTGATTAAATAAATGATTCTTTCTTTCCTTTTTTGGCTTCATATATCTGATGATATTTATGGATATTAAATTATTTGAAATTGATTTACGTTATTTATTTATAAATGTGGAATATGTGTCAATTAAATTGTTTACTCCATAATTTTGAAATAAAACTGTTAAAATTTCATCATGCCTTGTTCTCATTATATTTGAGAATGCTTAGACTATTGTTTAGATACATGATATGGAACACCTTGATGAGACCATATTGATCATGTTAGATCACACCCAACGTACCTCTTTGGTGATATGTAGACCTAGTTATGTCTTTCGATATAGGGAACGGCATGGTTCTATAGTGAGATGGTAAGGTGTCCCATCAGCTTTTATGGGTTACTAGTGCTGAGCTAGTGGGAGTCAACCCACGCTATCACAAAGAGTATTTGTTTTTACTATTTTAGTATTCCTTGGTGGTTGGACATGTACTTTGACATTTCTTCTTCTCTTGAGTTATTTGTTTTCTGCTATTCTTTAGTTATGAAATATAATTATCTTTTGATTATTGTCTCTCTTAAATATATATGTGTGTATTGTGTTGTTGCTTTGGATTGGGTGAATTATATTCCTCTAATTTTTTGAATCCCGGGTGTTAGTCACCATCCTATGGAGATCATGAATGTTTTTCAGGTATGTGGTGTATCTGGTCAGAAACAAATTTTAGAGGTTATTTTGGTTAGTTATTTAAAAAATGATATCATAGGTTGTATATCCTCAATACTCCTTATCGTGGGATATTAGTTAGACAAGAGATAGATTTTTTGGGAATTGATAGCTTGATTATGGTCAGTGTTTGGTTATCTCTTCCCATGATGAGATTCATGTTTTCATGGTATGTTGGGATATTTGTCTCTTATTTTGAGTTCTTAATGTTAATATCAGTTTTTTCTTATGATTTTCCATGTTTGAACTTAGATTTTACTATTCTATTGTTATTTTTTTGTTTTGGTGTGCAATAGTATGCATCTAAGATGTGTTCTACGAGTTCCTCTAGAGGTTTAGGATGATGCACTATAGTGGTATCCTTTGGTGGGTCATAAGTTTTACGTGGCTATCATGGGGGTTGTTCGTGTTGTCAGCCTGAGTGTTCCAAAGGTTCACAATTCATTTATTGATGTACATACTAGAGTTATAAGAGAAATAGATTGATCACAATATTTATTTTATGATAATACACTAACTTTTAAAGGTACCAATGAACCTCAAGAGGTGGAGAACTGGATTGACAAGATTGATCGAATATTTAAATTCATGTAAACACCAAAGAATATTAAGGATAAGTGTGTAGAATTCATACTTGAGGGTCCTAGAAAGCAATAGTGGGTTCCTAGGGTGTATGAAGATAATAAAGTGGGATTAAAATGAAAGTGTTTCAATACTCTCATCTTTTAGTAGTTATTTCTAGATTCATTGATGAATGATAAATCTATGGAGTTCTTTTCTTTATAGTGGGGAGAGCACTAGGTGTCAGCTTACACCAATATGTTTACTGAGCGGGATTATTTTTCAAAATATGTTTTAAATAATGACAAACTAAAAGCTCAAAAGTAAATGTATCTCTTGAAACTAGAAATGATATCATAGGTATTTATGTTGAATATTTTGACCTATGTGGAAAAATCAGATAGGTTTATGATGGTTTGGATGAATATGGGAGGCAAGGTTATATACTCCTTGTCACATCCTCCACCTAGTGGCTACTTCAGTGTCACACTAGAGAAAAATAGCATGTAGAAATATCATCATAAGACCGATGGTGGTGGTTCTCATTAGAATTCCTCTTCTTCACAAGCAGCTACACTTAGTGGTGTTCCTCTTACTCAGTATAAGTGTGGTAAGTTCGTACACACACATTGTTCATATTTGTCACCTACTAAGATGTGTAATAGTTATGGACATTATTGTCATCTATAGTGTTACTATAAAGCTATATCTACTCTTTTATATGATTAGGGATGTTTGTATATAAATTCTCTTGTGTAAAAATTATATGCTTCAATGAAAACATGGATCTATCCAAAGCCTTAGGATTTAATCACCTTTACATAATAGTTGAGTTTTTATTAGAGGAATACATGACTCCAATAATAGTGAGAGTTTATGTCATTATTACATCTACAAAAATGATTTCTTTATTTGATACTGGTGCTTCTTATTCATTTATATTTGGTTGTTTAATTGATAATATTAAACTTATAACGAAGCTCATGTCATTTATTATGGTGTTATAAACACATGTCGAGAAGAGGAAAGATAAGGGACTTCAGTGTCCTTGTGTGCTATCAATATCCAACATGGAGTTACTCGGGGATTTTCTTGTTCTTGATCTAAATTTTTATGATTTCATTATCAGAATAGATTTTATTTTTTCTCATTCAAGTGAGTTTTATTCTTATCATTGATGTGTTGCATTTTTTTTAGTCAATGGGATATTATGGGTTCTTCAAAGAGTGTGTGATCTGATTTCTCGTTGTGCAGGACCTTCCCACCTAGAGATTAGGGTTTTTTTGTCTGTTTTTGTTGTTGTTGTTGAGGAATTTAAAATTTATTCCATTATTCATCTTCACACCACTATTCATGATTTTCTGGAAATTTTCTCATATAATTTAGTTGTCCTTACTCTAGAGAGTAAAGAAGAGTATATGATTGACCTGGTTCTAGGAACACATCCTATATTGATAAATTTTTATCATATAGCACCAGAAATGTTGACATTGATCGGTGTTCAGTTGGGTTATCTATTGGCATATGGTTTTCATCACCCTAGTGTTTCACCTCAGGAAGCACTGGCACACTTTCCAAAGAAGGAAGAAATTTCACACTGGTTGTGTATGGACTATCGAATGTTGAACCGAGTAATGATTAAGAACAATTATCCCCTAACTCGTGTAGATGATTTTTTTATTAGTTAAATGTGGAAGATTGATATTTGAAGTTTTATCAATGGTCAATTTATCATTATCTCAATGTTCATGAGTGTAATATACCAAAGATGGATTTTAGGAGTAGGTATAGCCATTATTAATATCTTGTGATTCTATTTGGTCTGGTTAATGCTCCTATTGTTTTCATGGATTTGAGGAATTGGATATTCCATTACTATCCTTAGACTTTTTTTGTATTGTTTTTGAATGACTTTTTGGTTTACTTGAGATATGAACCCGAGCATGAGAACCATCTTACATTGGTTTTTGGAATCATGAGAAATCATTATTTCTATAGAGATAATTATAAATAAAACTTCTAGATTCAATAAGGTAAATTATTGGGGAATTTGTTTCTAAGAATAGATTATCAGTTGATCCTAATATGGTAAATATTTTCTTGTAATGGGAAGATCCACGAAATGTTCTCAAGATTTAGATATTCCTTGGTATTGCGGGATACTATTGATTGTTCAATAAGAATTTCTCAAAGTTGGTAGCACCTTTGACTATTCATACAAAGATTGGGTAAAATTCACATGGGATGAAAAGTGTTAGTCTTATTTAGATAAGTTAAAATGACTTCTAAAATTAGCTCTTTTTTTTATCTTACCAGAGATCGGTAAAAAGTATGATGTTTTCTATGATGATTCTGGCACTGGATTGAATTTTTTCCATAGGAAGGATAAATATTTGGTGGCTTATAGATCTTTTCATATTTGACCACATGAGAATAATTACCACACTCATGATTTAGATCTTTCTATAGTTATGCATGTTATTAAGTGTTTTATTCCTTATCATTTTTTGGAAAGGTTCATTGTATTTTAGGACCACTATAGTTTAAGATATATATTTTCATAGAAATACTTGAATACTATATATATTTGGTGGGTGTAATACCTTTAAACATATGACTTAGATACCAGCTAAACCCAAGGGAATGGAAATATCATTATAGATCCAATTAGAAAGAATAGACCACCATAATATATTTTGGAATATTGGGAATAGTGGAAACTTATTGGTCTTTTTACTCACCTAAATCTTGATTCTCAAGAGTATTTTTCATGTATATTTTCAACAAATGTTCATTTATCATCATATATTCTTGTGTCTATTCTATAGAATTGTTAATATTACAATGAGTTCATAGAAATTCATGAAATATTATATGGTGGGGAGACTATTTTATGTTGGTCTTTATATTTAGATGGTATTGTAAATTTTTTGATCATTTTTCCTTCCAAAAATTTTTTAGGAGCTCAGTTTTTATGATTTTCATATATCTTTATGGTTCATTCATCTAGGATCTATGAATATGTATTATGAAATGAAATGGTGATATTTGTGGAAGGTTATGAAGTGTGGAAATTCTTATTTCGTTTCCTAGTGTTGCACCTAATAAAAGATTAAGGAAGATAGTTTCAAACCTTTTATTTTTCTCCAGCCTCTTCTGGTTCCTATTTGGAAATGTGATGAGGTATTTTTGGAAATTTTCATTGAGTTACAATGGACTCCCCAGGACTTGGATGCTATCTAGGAGGTGATTGATCGGTTGTAAAATCATCTCATTTCATTCTGATCAGGGACACCACAAATCTTGATGACTAGGGAATGTTGAATGTGGAGGATGTTGTGGGGTTACATGAGGTTCCATCTTCAATTATTTAGGATAGAAATCCAAGGTTTTCTTCGAGGTTTTAGAAATGTCTCTAAGAGGAAATGGGGACTCAAGTTAGGTTGAGTACATGTTATTATATTATGAAATATAGTTATAAAAATCATGATATTCTGGTTCTAGAAGATATTATTCATGAATGTGTCTTGGATTTTGGTGGATCTTGAAATATCCATCTAGGACTATTTGACTTTTCATATAAAATAGTTATTATTCATCAATCATAGTTCTTTATTTTGCGGATATTAATGTTCATCCACATAGATCACCTCTTTTTTGGGTAGATTTGGGTGAATCTTTATTTTTGTAATTGGGTTTTCTTCTGTTGACATCCATGATAATTCAGGATTAATATTGGTGTCTGGATACAAAGAATGCTTGATAAAAATATTATGTGAATCAATGGAAACATACTATGAAAATTTTTGTAGGTGACTAGGTTTTATTAAAGGTTTCTCCTTTTTTTGGTCAATATTGGCTTGGAAAATGTGTAAAGTCATGTCCATGATATGTGGGACCATCGATGATCATCAAGTAGATTTTGTAGGTTTCTTATCGATGAACATTGATAGCTCAATTGAAATGAATTTGTGAGTTTTTACACAAATCATAGCTCATGAAATAATATCCTAATACCTCTCACATTCTCAGTTGTAATGATATTGAGTTAGATACATTGATTTATGTTATTGAGTATCCAGATAAGTCTGTTAACTCTTAAGTGAAATTCTTGTGTGGGAATTATATTTCATTGGTCAGATTCTTATAGGGGCAAGGACCAGATTGTCATGATACTTGGGAGTGTGAATTATTGATGATGGAGTAGTGTCCAAACCTCTTTACCAGACATCATTATTCCACATGACTTCTTGGGGATGTAAATTCTTATGGTGGGGAGTTTGTAACATCACATTACTCACATTCTAGAAATTCCCTTTTCTCCTTTTGTTTTCCTCTTTAATTGGTTGTCTATTGGGACTCCTGATGATGGAGATCATTTGTTATTGAAAAATGAATTTAAGTTCATGAAGGGAAGTTTTTTTGAATTAATGGTATCCAATCATAATATTTTTTAATGGATTTGATGGATTCTTCCTGAGTTCTAAGAATTCATAAGTTGGATTTTTGTTTGTGTATATGAATTTATAGTTTTTCTAGACTACAAAAGAAATATACAATGTGTAATTTGATTTCCTGATGTGGATGTTCTATGAGGAAGATATTGTGGACCTGAGGCATAGCATGAAGTGAGTACATGTTGTGTACAGATTGCCCACTATAACATAATAAAATATCAGTTTTTTATAAAATGATTGTTATTTTTTCATCGCATATAAGTCCTGAGGATTAATTGATGTGTAATAGGATTATATGGAAGGAAAATGTCATGAATAAGGATTGTTAGAAAAATATAGAGGTGATATGTTATTTCATTATTCTACAGATCCATTTTCTCTCAACCTAAAAGGATTATCGGATGATTTATGTAGTCTTCATTTGATCTTGATTGATATGTTCAGTAATTGATCCCCATTTTGGTAGGATTTTTACTCTTTGGGAGTATAATCCTTTATGATTATCCATTTCATTGATCATGGTATCATCGTTGCATTGTACTATCAGATCCATTGACCCAAGTTTATGTTTCTTCTTCTCTTATTCACGATTTTTAGTGCAGTCTTTTTGAAAATCCCAACCCACACTTTTGGGTTCAATGCATAAAAATTATATGTATTATTTTAATAAAATAAATTGAATGAATACAAAAAAATTAATATATACAAGGAAATTTTTCCAGTCTAGGCTATAGAGGATTATAAAAACCAAAAAAAAATTTAAATGATGTATAGAAATAACAAAAAATAAAATATCTAATCTACTTCACATGTGATAACTATTTATTGAAGCCATCCGATATAGAACATTTAGTTGACTAGGGAAAATAATTTTAAAATAGGGGATGAGCGTTAAATTTTCTAGTAAGGGGTTTTCCAAATTATTAGTTTTAAATAAATTTGTAAATAACATTATAAAATATTATTATTGAAAATAATTATTCTTTGAAAATTCATTAAAAAAAATCTAGTGATTTCTAGAAAACATTAATAAATATTTTAAAAACAAAACCTTGGGGCCAATTTAACCATAGAAGGTTGTCAGGGCCTACCCACTTTCTTGAGGGATGAGTTCACTCCCCACACCCTATCAGGATTATAATTTCCAAGTGCCATTTTTTATAAACAATTTTTTTTATTTCCTTACATATATATATATATAATTTTCCCTAGTGTTTTTCTTTAAATTTTATTTATGCACTGAATACATACACAATTATATTTATATATAAACATTAACTTTATTAAGAAGTCGCTTATGATGTGAGTCTTGATACAATCAAAACCCATGTGAATTGGTCATTGCATGGACTGTAAAAAAATAATTAACATCCATGTATTCATAATTTCATTCATAACCATATAAAATAATTTTTTTAAATGTTAAATATTATCATTTAAACACTCATCGATGAATATATATACCAAATACCCATTCACATGATTCAAAATTATAATGTTTGATGTTATTATTTATATATAAATTAATAGTGTAAATTCAATAACTCTTCACCAAGAACAATAGTGATTGTAAATTATTAATCACCTAGAGTAATAGATAAGTAATAATAATCATGCACTAAATAATAAAAAACATTTCAACTAAAACATTTTATCTATTAATAAATTTAAAATATATGCTTGTACAAGATCGTGATTTGAAATTTAACCCATATTCATTCATGATTTTTTTTTACATTCAAATCATTTATTAATGGATAAATATGTTAATATACATATATATACATATGTATGTATGTATATATGTATGTATGTATGTATATATATATATGGTTCAATAAAATCCACATAAAATTAGAAATTAACATATAAATATATATAAAACATAGAATTTTAATACACATAATATAAGAAATAAATTCAATTTTATATAGAACTATGATAAAAAAACATTATAATCCCTTACTAAATTTAGAACTAAAGAATCATTTATTGAAAATGAAATAGGTCTTCACAAATTTGTTAAATAATTTGAAAATAAATTAATTTAGTATCACACTGACAAAAATATTAATTGGGAGAACACTTTATTGAGTATAAATAATAAACTATAATTGAAAGTATGGAAAGCTTAAAAACCCTCAAATATATGTATAAAAAATATATACTCAGATAATAGCTTTAAAATAAAAGATAAAATTAATAATTTTATAAAATAATTATTGTTTAGAAGAACAAAATCCTCATAAAACGCCTAAAAATAAACCTAAATTGAATCGGTATAAAAATAAATTATAAAAAAAATCCCTTTAAATTTAACATGAAAATATGAATATGTAAAATAGAACAAAAATAAATGTTATTAGATGAGTAATAATCCCTTTTTAAACAATAAATTATTAATTTAAGGGTAAAATAAATCCCATACAAATTTAAAAATCTAATGTAATATAATTTTTGAAATAAAAAATTGGTTTATATAAATACAACCTTACAGAAATTATAAATTTTTAAAATAACAAATAAAGGTTGGTAGGTATAGGAATACATGTATATATTTTTTTTAGACAGAAATTGATATATTTAAATAAAAATAAAATGATTAAAAAACAAAAACATAATTTTATAAATAAAACTAAACAATTTCTCTTACCTAAGTGGATTTAGACTGTAACACCCAGAGATTTTATGAGAAATATTATTTTTAATTTATTTGATGTCTTATGTTATATGCTACACCAATATTATCTTGCGCTATACGAAACACTGTATTAGCTTGCAGTATATGCAACACTATTCTTGGATCATGTTACACAAAATTTTATGTTAGTTTGATAGAAGTTATTCTACGCAACATTGAGTGTGTATATATATATATATATATATTCAATGTATAAATGAAATATGGTTGGATTCTAATATACACAACAACAAATAAATCTTTCACTACATACAACCCTGAAATGGCTTGAATTACACGCAGTAAAGACATTCCTCGATAGCGTGTGTATTATGCAATACCGAGATTCGCTAAATGAGATATTATTATAATATTATAATGAACTAGTCATTATGAATATGAATACCCAATTTTTTAAAATTTTATAAATTTTAATCTTTCAAAATGGAATTTAATTTTGGATTTGTAATATATAAATTATCCAAGGGTGAATTTTTGGTATTTTTTCTGAAAACTTTCAATTTTTGATGAATAGTGAAAACACTCGGTTACTATTTAAAAACAGAATTTTTATTTAAATAATTATTTATTTTATTTAAATTTATTTTAGGTAAAAATTGATACATAATACCTATATAAGTTCAATGTAATTCATTTCAGTCATTTTATAATAATTTTAGATATATAGAAATTTTATTGAACTTTTCACCGTCTTTTACCCACTTCCTAAGAGAATTTGAAAATTTACACAAAACTTAATTTTACCACTTCTCTGAGTGGAATTTCAAAAATCTGAGAGACATGGTTAACATCAAGGAGTAAAATTTGGTTCAATAAGATAAAAATAATTTTTGGTGAAAATTACCTTTAATTTTATTTACCACGGTTAAAAGTAAATAGGGTAATTAAGGGTAAAATTACATTATTATTACCCTAACACATGTCCTAATTCTCTTGGATAAGTTTAATTCGACTTAAAACAACCTTAGGAATAAAATATTACCCTTTAGGTCCACTTGTATTAGATTAGGACACTTATTATTATTTAATTTAAAGAAGAGTTAAAATAGTTAAAATAGTTAAAATCAAAGTTTAATAACTAAAACATATTTAATATAAGGTTATACATAAGATAAATTAGACTATAATTATTAATTATAAATATAGAAATATTTCCTACATAATGGTATTTTATCTATAATTTTTATACATTAAATAATTTAATTTATTTATGACACAATGATGATGCAGTAATTACCTTATTAATGAAATATTAACAAAATTGATGTTATAAATACCCAAATAAATGTAATTTGAGACTTTTTATGAATTCCACTAATTTTATAGGTTAATATAACATGTTATTATTTATTAAATTAACTTTTTTCTAATTAATCATGTAGTTATGATATTCACAAAAATCAATTACCAAATAGTGTCAAAATTGACATAAAATAGTTTTTGAAACAAATATTATATTATTTATTGTTATTATATTCCTAAATATCTATGGTTAGGCCAAATGACTTATATAAGTTTATATATATTAATAATTAACCAATTGGTGTTCCTTTGGCTTGTTATAGTAAGTTTATTAACCATATAGTGTAAGAAAACAAGAAGACACTCTAAAAGTTAAATTATTTAACATAGAGTTAAATCTAAATGATAAGGTTAAAATAGTAACCTAAACTTGTCTAAAACCTACTGGTTGAGAGGATTTAGAGACATACCCACTTTATATTCAAAATAAATCAATTTGGATCTATTATAAAACGAATATGACTTTATTATAAAATAATATTTTAAGTTTTTTCAAAGGTGCCCCTCTCCTCCCTTATAAAAAGGGCACCCCTTCCCTCTTCTCTTCACACCCTTTTGAGAATTGAAGCTTGGCCAACCCCTACATATTCCTATTCTAAACCTATATAGTTATATAATAGAGGTTATGGTCCTCTTAAAATACCAACGCTATTTCCCTAAGAATAATTTTAAAGGAGGTGCATCGAGGAAGAGGTAATCTCTTCTACTAACTTTTTCAAGTTTCTTTCTTCTTCTACTTCCTCTTATTTAGTTGTTTCATTATAAAGTAATAACATAAGTATTAATTATATACTTATATGTTATTATAAATATTAAACAATCCTATTTCACCTTCTATCCATCCTACAGAAAACAAAATCACCACGCGTGCGTACGTACGGAATACCGTCTCCATGTCGTGGTGTAATCAGTTTTTCCACCACCACCTTACTTGGATGGGTATAATGGTGTAAAAAATAACTATATATGATTATTATAAATCATACTTATTCTTAGATATTATATCATCCACCCCAATTCCATTCAATAAATATGGAAATGATATCATCGCTCGTGTGTACATACGGATTATCGTCTCCACGACGCGATGAGATTCATTTTCCATGTTAACAATTCGAGAATTATTATAAAGTATATATAATAAGTAATCATGAAATATATGACATAATAATGATACTGGATTTATATATATATATATATTTGTGTATTTCATCTACTTAATTCCATTCAATTCAATAGGGAAATGAAAAATAGCGTTCATGTGTACGTACGGCCTACCGTCTCCATGAACGGTGTATTTCTTTCCATTTATCAATATATTATATATATATATATATGAATATTAGGAATATATATTATACATAAATAATGTTTTATATTCTGAAATTATGTAATCTTGATTTAAGTAATCATATGAATAATTAAAAGTAAAAACACAGACGATAAATGAAATGATTTTACCCAAAACGCTACTTTAACATGAATTTACCAAAGAACGGCTAATATAAAGTCATAAGTGAACCATATATGTTATCATAAAAATGAATATGATTTTTTTAATAAGTCAATGACATTATTTAAATCATTATACAGGATGTTCGGATACATACGAAACATATCAGACATAAGGTAAGGGATAATTTGGCAATCTCATTTTTATCCGAGATTTCTTATTCGTATGTATTTACTGGGGTTATATTTTTCATCCATGTCTATAAAGAATGTTTTTCATAGTGTGTAATATTATTCCATGTATGTTTAAAGTCATGTTTACCCCTCTTTGACATTTACTTTTTCTTATGGAAATAATCTATTTTTTTTTTACCATATGTGGTACTTTTTGACTTTTCTGTTAAAAGTACGAGAAGAATGTTTTTCTAATTATACGGCATGAACAGATTTTTACGGTTTCATAGTTAATTATTTTTATGAAGTTTAATCTAAAATATTTCAGGTTTATTTTCAATAAAATCCTTTTGTTTTAAAATTTCAGGGCATTTTTTGAAAATAAAATGATTTTTAAGAAGAAAGGATATTTTCCTCAAGAATTCTTTTCAAGTGTTTTATCAAAACCATTTTCCATCTAAGAATACATTATTTCATATGTGTATGTTTCAAGTATAATATCTCTATGATTTACATGGTTTCACTTTTCTTATGATGAAATGAAATCCATTTGTTTTATATGGATTATGTTATGATGGATGTTGTTTATGAAACCCATTTTTATTCATTGGGTTATGATGAATGATTTATGTTTATATTGTGTCACAAGTAAGAATGATTTCATTATGAGATGGGTGAGACCAATATCTCACTCCAATTCATTGGGAAAATATTTATATCTCATGACATAGAAATGGCTATAACGGTAAGTTAATCTGGTTCAGTGTTACTTGACTGAAACGAGGACTGAACTCAATTCAGAAAAGGACTTTGTCCACTAAAATGGTCTTGGCGGAAATGCCTTGGATACTATGGAAATCATTTCGTGTGCATAATGGTTTTTGACAATTAAATTTTTTATTCCCATGCTATTTTTTCATGATTAATGTTCCTTTATAACATATGCCTTATGTACTGCCATGATTTATTTCACAACTCAAGATTTTAATGTGTAAACCTTATGTTCATGTTTTGAAGTTCAAATGTATATGGTTTGTATTATTTTCTCCATGCTTACCCTTACTGAGAATTTGAGCTCACCCTTTATATGTTTTTTTTCCTAGGATATAAAGAAAGGTTTTAGGTAAGAAAACAAAAAGGGGAAGATCTTTATGGGATATGTTGAAGATCTTTCACAACGATTAGAAGATTATGTTCTGAGTTTCCAAATAAACTAAACTATTATAGTCCTTACGTGTTTGTTTTTGTTATGTATTAAGTATTCTACAAAAGTAATGTAATGTCCATGTACGTCAAGATTTGGGCCTCTACAGTTGGTATCATAGGAAAGGTTTAGTTAACCTTTGGAAACTAGGATGCGAAAACTTTAGTGAGATCCCTAGAGATATTTCTAAGGTATGTCTAGGGATGTCCCTAAGGTTAAGTATAAGTATAGGTTATAGTCCTAGAATTATGGTAATGATCTTAGAATTTAACCTAATATGTTAGATATTGAAGGTACTCCCCCTTTATTATGATTTTTTTCCACTCACGCTATTTTTTTTTTTGGTTTTTAGACGATGGTTGTAACCCGAAAGAGCCATGTTGATCAATGTAATGGAAAATGCAATGATTGTCCTCCTGGACAAACCAATGTTATGGGAGATGGATTGCCAAATCTTATTGTTATACTTACACAAGCTATGAATAATTCTGGACTTCCAAATGAGTAGAGAAGGGAACAATATTCTATTGATTCCTTCATGAGGCAACGTCCACCTTTTTTTAGTGGGTCTTCTGATCCACTTGTTGCTGAATAATGGATTTTCACCATTGAAAATATATTTTATATACTTCGTTGTTCAAAACATGAAAAATTCATTCTGTCTATTTACCATTTAGAAGGTGAAGTAGATCAATGGTGTACTCTAATTAAGAATACAAGTCCCCGAGATGAAATTGAATCTATGGAATGGGATGAGTTCAAGAACTTATTTTTCAATAAGTACTTCCCTCATATTCTTCAAAAAAAGATCGAAAAGGATTTCCTTCATATTCAGAAAAAAGGATGATGAATCTTTTGGTATATATGAAGTGAATTTTACAAGGCTTGCAAGGTATGAATCGGTCATTATCATCCAACCTGAAAGTAAATTTGATCGATTCTTCATTGGATTAAAGACAAGTCTTTGAAGGGAATTAGCTATAAGAGAGTTCAGTAGATATGAAGAAATTATGTGTTGTGCTATCAAGGTAGAAATGGAATTTGGTGTTACATATCCATATCATGGTTTTGAAAAGAAACAAAAGATGGATTTTGTAACGCCCCGACCCCAGTTACCCAGAGTCGGTGCATTATTACATAACATTGGTATGATCACAAGAAAGATCAAATCTCGAAATACCGATTGGTTTAGTAGCCTTGGAAACACTAGATATATTCATAAGTTTTACATTACATCATAAAATGAAAAACTAATACAACAACATAATGTTTCCACAATCCACACTATTAACCCCTCATAAAATCCCTGCAGGTCATTCATAACTTACTTCTTCACATCCTGGGAAAAATAAAACATAAAAAAGGGGTGAGCTCAAATGCCCAGTAAGGATAACAATATAGCGGAAACTTTCATAAATAAGAATAAACATTTAAGGCAATGCATTACTAAAACAAAAGCCTTTTAAACATGAACTTCAACATAGTATGGCAAAAGTAAAATGAAATAATGCCATTTACTTATTCACATGGATATTCTACTAATCGAATAATCACATGCAAAAATCAATAACCACTTTCATAATGTTGGAATGCATAATGCCAGACTACCATAACCACATAGTCAAGGCCTCGTGCCAAGACTAAAAATAAGATTTTTTCAAGGCCTTGTGCCAAGACACTAGTTTGTCTCATGAGACCTACCGATGCATCGAGGAGCTATAGCGGGCTCCACCCGTCACTTATTAAGTCCAATGCATTCCCATATGAAAAGTTTTAAACATAACATAAACATTCGTATTAAAACTAGCATACGAAATGTCAATAATTTCACCATAAACTATGAATGGTATAAAAATAGCACATCCACAGTCAAACATATCACAAAACCTTCAATACAATATAGAAGTTTTGTATCATAATAAATCAACTTCAAATAATCTTAAAATCCATCAAAGGATGTTGACATAGATGAAATCAAAATTCTTTTTAAAGAAGTATCTCCTTTTATTTTGAAATAATTTAAGATCCATATAAAATAAAACATTTTCTTTGAAAATATTCTTATAAGCTTGTATGGAAAGCTTCGACGATTTTATAACGGTGGAAAATAACCGCACCCGCCGTATAAGTTAAAAAAACATTCTTACCTCAATTCAGTCGAAAAGGTTAAAAAGGACCTTGTTTTGAAAATGACGGAAAGATTCCTTTATAAACCTCTTATAAAAAGTCAAACAAGGGTATAAATGACTTTAACCCATATTCTTGTAAATAGTAAAAATGTTTTGAAATACATTTCAAAGAAACATGGATGTGGATGATAAAGAGATCCCAGTAGATTATTACGTATAATACAACCTCGGATAATGAAGAGATTGTGAAATAACCCTTACCTTGTACTTTTCCTTGGTTGGGGTAGGTTAACCTCCTGTATAATGGTGAAATAATTGTTATTAAATTATACAAGAATCATATACATTAATATGATATCATATATGATCTTTTAATATTGATTTGATAATAATATCTTAGTATTATCATTATATCGGGTGTTAACTTACTTGTTTTCTTTTATATGTTTTGTTACGTAAGACATGTTTGTAAAGGGTAGGTTGTATATTATTCATATCCATAATGATATCAAGTCCTTAAACATCATTTTTAAATCATAAAATGATAATTATACTTGAATGGATACGATGGAGAATGAATCTCATCGCGTTCGTGGAGACGGTAGTCCGTACGTACGCACGAGCAACAATATCATTCTTTTGATATTAAAATAATATATAAATGGATGGTATATCATATATACAGAATCATTAACATGTTATATTTATTATTTACATGAGTTACACATCATTATTATACCCATCCAAATAATATTATATTGAATAACAATTACACCACGACGTGGAGACGGTAAGCCGTACGTACGCACGTATGGTGACATTTTATTCAAAGGGTGGATAGAATACTGAATATGGTTGTACCATATTTATAATAACATCACAGTATATGTAAGATACTGGAGTTATTATTTTAGAATGGTAAGAACAAAGAAAGAGGAAGTGGAAGAAGAAAGGAACTTAGAAAAGGGTGGTGAAATCATTACCTCTTCTTCGGGTTCTTCCTTTTGATTTGATCAAAAGGGATCCTTAGGTTGGATTTCTGATCAAACTAAGGCCTCTAGGTTGTAGTGAGGGATGTTGGGAGAGTATTTGGGAAGAGTTTGGCCGAACCAAAAGGCTTTGAAGGTGTGAAGAAATGAGAAGTAGGAGTGCCCTTTTATAAGAGGGGTGAGGGGCACCTTTGGAAAAGCTAGAAATATTAATTTATAATAAATTCATATTCGGTTTCTAATGGCTTCAAAGTTGATTATTCAAAGGTTAAGGTGGGGATATGTCGAAAACCACTCAACCAATAGAATTTAGACAGGTTTGGGTACTTATATTAACCTTATCTTTAAGTATTAACTCTAAGTTAATTAGTTTCACTTTTACAATGTCTCTTTGTATTTTTATATAATATGGTTAATAAACTTACTATATACATCCAAGCGACCCCAAAGTGGTACATTAATCATGAATCTATCATGATATAAGTCTCTTGGCCGAACCTTAGATTTTTAGGAATTTAATATCAATTGATAATATAATATTTGTTTTAAGAACTCTTTTATGTCAATTTTGACACTATTCAATAGTTGATTTTTGTGAAACTCATAACAGATTGATTACTTCGAACAAAGTCAATTAAATCAATCCTAATATATCTTATTATCCTAAAAAATTAGTTTAATTCATTAAAAGTTTCATATTATATTTATTTGGGTATTTATAATATCAATTATTTTAATTTTTCACTATTATAGTAATTACTGCATCATCATTGTGTCATAAATAAAATAAATTATTTAATGTCTAAAAATTATAAATAAGATATAATTATGTAGGAAATCTTTTTAGATTTCTAATTAATATTTATAATCTAAAATCCAACATATATAACCCTATGTAACAATTGTTGTTCTAAAAGATATATGCTTGTGTCATTTTTGTATTCATTTTAACTAAATTAAAATAAAGTGTCATTATCACTTACAAGTGGATCCATGGGGTCCCAAAATAGACCCAAAGATTCCCATGGTCGAACATGTATCAACCAATAGGGTTAAGACACGTTTTAGGGTAATTTAGTATTATTATAATATTATTTTTTTTAACCCTTATTTACCGGATTTACCCTTAACCATGGTAAATAAAATATTTACCGCAGTAATTATTCAAAATGTCTAAAAATAAAAGTTACCCATTTACACAATTTGAAAATCCTGATTCCAAATATGGAATCCATTTTCCTAAATTCAAAACACAGAAGTGTCAGAAATTAATTTAAAATTAATTCCCGCTGTCAAAACAAAAAGCGTGTTTTTAAGAGATAATAACTATCAATAGATTGACACTTGTTTATGTTCGGTTTAATTGTAAAATTATGTCCAATGACCAAAATTATATTAAATGGTAAAAATATATTCTAAATATAGTTTAAAACCACTCAAATTCATAATTTATCACTATTAACTATTTTGATTAAAAAAGTTGTTTTTAATTAAAATTTAGTAATTTTCACTATTCATCAAAATATGAAAGTTATCCGAAATGTACCAAAATTTCACCTTAGGCTAAATTCGATATTCCGAATCCAAAAATGAAGTCCATTTTCAAATATAAAGTATATATAATTTCAAAAAGTAGGTGTTACTATTCATAACGGCTAGTTTGATTAGTTATGGTGTGTTAGAACTCGGTGTTGCGTACAACACACGCTATCACATTATTCAAAGAGAAGCGTACCGTAGAAGCTTGGGGTGTTACATTCTCCCCTCCTTCAAATAATTGCGTCCTCGCAATTTCTAGGGTATTACTGCATAAAAAGACTCGGGTGGTTCTTCATCATAAGTTCCTCGGGTTCCCACGTTGCCTCTTCCATCTTATGGTTTCTCCACAAAACTTTTACCAGACGTGTCGTCCGGTTTCTCAGTACTTGTTCTCTTGTATCAAGAATCTTGACGGGCTCTTCACAATAAGACAGATCGGGTTCCAGTTCTAATTCCTCATAGGTGAGTACATGCGTTGGGTCAGGCATGTATTTTCTCAACAGAGATACATGGAACACATCGTGAACTTTGGAGAGACTTGGCGGCATTGCCAATCGGTAAGCTACAGCCCCAATTCGTTCTAGAATTTCGAAAGGTCCGATGTACCTGGGACTCAATTTACATTTCTTACCAAAACGTATGACTCCCTTCCACGGAGATACCTTCAGAAAAACATGATCACCGACTTGAAATTCCAAATCCTTCCTTCGATTATCGGCATAGCTCTTCTGCCTACTTTGAGCTGCTTTGATGTGATTTTGGATTACCTTCACCTTTTCCACCGTTTCCTCCACCAGTTCTGGGCCTACAAGTTTTCTTTCACCAACATCATCCCAACAGGTTGGTGTACGACATCTCTTTCCATATAACGCTTCATATGGTGACATCTGAATACTCGAATGGAAGCTATTGTTATAGGAAAATTCTACCAGAGGTAAATATTGATCCCACATACCCTGAAAGTCAAGTGAGCAAGATCTCAACATGTCTTCTAAGGTTTGAATAGTCCGTTCTGATTGTCCGTCTGTCTGAGGGTGGTAAGCAGTGCTCAAATGAAGTTCAGTATCCAGGGATTTCTGAAGACTTTTCCAGAATCTTGAAGTAAAACGGGGATCACGATCAGAAACAATCGATAGGGGTACTCCATGAAGTCTCACAACTTCATTAATATATAGTCTTGCTAGACGTTCCAGGGGTAGATCTTCTCTTATAGCAAGAAAATGTGCTGTCTTGGTAAGACGATCAACAATAACCCATATTGCATCGTTCCTTCTAGGAGTCTTTGGTATCCTCATGACAAAGTCCATCGTAACATTGTCCCATTTCCACTCCGGTATGGGAAGAGGTTGCATGACTCCTCCAGGCTGTTGCCTTCCAGCTTTCACTTGTTGACAAACCATACATCTTGATACAAAATCAGCAATCTCCCTCTTCATGTTGTCCCACCAAAAATGTTCCTTCAAATCTCTATACATTTTGGTGCTCCCAGGGTGTATAGAGAGATTGGAACTATGAGCATCATCCAGCAATTCCCTTTTTAGATCAGGTATATTGGGAACACAAAGTCTCTTCCCGAATTTCAAAATTCTATCTTCATACACAAATTCTCTCAATCTCCCATCATTCATAGCTTTAATCTTCTTTTGGAATTCTTCATCATCGGTCTGAGAACTCTTAACCCTTTCTAGTAAAGATGGTTTGGCAACCATTTGAAAAAGCATTGATGTTTCACCTTCCCTGGTTATTCCCATGTCCATCTTCACTAGATCCATAAAAATTGGATCCCTTTCAATTCTCATATTGTTCAAAACTCCATGGTCTTTTCTACTCAAAGCATCTGCCACCTTGTTCGCCTTCCCTGGGTGGTAGTGTATCGTACAATCATAATCCTTGAGTAATTCAAGCCATCTCCTTTGCCTCATGTTGAGTTCTTTTTGTGAGAAAATATACTTCAAACTCTTGTGATCAGTATAAATCTCACATTTTTCACCATAGAGGTAGTGCCTCCATATCTTCAAAGCAAAGATCACTGCTGCTAACTCGAGATCATGAGTAGGATAGTTTTGTTCATGAATTTTCAACTGTCGTGATGCATAGGCAATAACTCCATCATTCTGCATAAGGACACAGCCAAGTCCTTTCTTCGATGCATCACTATAAATAACGAACCCATCATTCCCCGATGGTAGAGTCAAGATAGGAGCATTGACTAATCTTCTCTTCAGTTCTTCGAAACATTCTTCACACTCTTTTGTCCAAACAAATTTAACCCCTTTACGTGTGAGCTTCATTAATGGGTTAGCCAATCGGGAAAAATTCTGGACGAAACGTCGATAATAACCTGCCAAACCAATAAAACTACGTACCTCAGTTATACTCGTAGGTGCTATCCATTCTTGGATTGCCTTGGTCTTAGAAGTATCAACAGAGATTCCATCTTTAGAGACAATAAGGCCAAGAAAAGAAATCTCCTGAAGCCAGAATTCACACTTGCTAAACTTCCCATATAATTCATGCCTCCTCAGAGTCTTCAAGATAATGCACAAGTGATTTTCATGATATTCGTAGGTTTTGGAGTATACCAAGATATCATCAATAAATACCACCACAAATTCATCGAGATACTCCTTGAAAACTCTATTCATTAGATCCATGAATACAGAGGGTGCATTAGTCAATCCAAACGGCATTACAGTAAACTCGTAATGCCCGTACCTGGTTCGAAATGCTGTTTTCGGAATGTCTTCCTTCTTCACACACAACTGATGGTATCCAGATCGAAGGTCAATCTTTGAAAAGTATTGAGCTCCATGCAGTTGGTCAAATAAATCATCAATACGAGGTAGGGGATACTTGTTCTTTATCGTTATAGCATTGATCTCCCTGTAGTCGATACATAACCTCATAGATCCATCTTTCTTTTTAACAAAAAGAACATGGGCTCCCCATGGAGAAACACTAGGGAGAATAAATCCCTTATTACTCAATTCCTCTAGTTGTTTCTTTAGTTCGACTAACTCTACAATGGCCATTCTATAAGGGGTCTTCGATATAGGCCTTGATCCAGGAATCAAATCAATGGAAAAATCAACTTCTCGTTCTGGAGGATGTCTAGGTAAATCTTCCGGAAATACATCTACAAATTCTTTCACAACAGGTACATCCTCTATTTGAACATTCCTTTCCTCACCGACAGTTATTTCATTCTCTTCCTCCCCAATAATTGAATTAAGTTGAGCTACTGGGGGTGGATCTAAACAAGAATTAGGTGGTGATGATTCTGCTCTAAAAATAAGGTGTTCCTTATCATTATCATCAAGAATCGTAACCTCTTTCTTCTTACAATAAATCTTCGCATCATAGTCCGAAAGCCAGTCCATACCGAGGATTATATCAAACTCAATCATAGGTATGACGATGAGATCAGCAGATAAAGAAAATTTATGTGCTCTAATGGGGACTGATTCACAAAACTTTGTTGCAACGATACTTTCCTTAGGAGTTTTAACTGACAACTCCCTTATTAAATAAAATTGGAAATATCTAATTTTCTTAGCAAACTGGGAAGATATGAAACAATGCGATGATCCGGAATCAAATAATGCATTTGCTAAACTTGAGGAAACCATTAAATTACCTGCCACCACGTCTTTCGGAGCTTCTACCTCAGCAGTAGTGATAGCATAAGTCTGGCCTTGATCTCTTGGCCTTTTCTGAGGTAAGTTCTCCTGACGCTTAGGACATGAATTTGCATAATTCCCCATCTCCCTACAATTATAGCACTGAACGTTGGTAGCTTCCTTATTCCCCTTGCAATCATGAGCTTGGTGGCCTTTTTCACCACACTTGTAACAGACTCCCATTCCCTTCAAGCAAGTACCAGGATGTTTCTTCCCGCATTTACCACAAGATGGATATTCAACCTTTCCCTTCTTCCCCTTATTTCCATTCCCAGATTGATCAGTAGGTCTCTTCTTCTCTTGCTTTGCTTTAAAGTCATAAGACTTAGAGAATTCCTTTTCGGTCTTGATAGCACATGAGACAATGTCTTCGTACGATGAAAAGGATTGTGAGACTAATGCTCGACGGAGAAATGGTTTTAACCCATCAAAGAAACGATCAATCTTACTTCTTGGGTTACGAATATAATCACCAGCATACCTCACTAACCTTGTAAAGTTAGCCTCATACTTTGTGACATTCTCATCCTCCTTTTATCTCAGAATCAGAAATTGCCTTTCCATATCTGCTCGATGGTCGCGAGGAAAGTATTTTTCTAAAAACAGATCTTTGAACTCCCTCCATTCCATATTTGATACTTCATCATCTTACTTCATGTTCTGAATCAATGACCACCATTGATCTGCATCTCCAGTGTGGCGGTAAACTGCCATGATAACTTTTTCCCTTTCACTGCTCCCCAAAGCCTGAAATATTTTCTCTAGGGAAAATATCCATTGCTCAGCTACTAAGGTATTTTTATTCCCATTGAACGTTGGTGGTTGTTGCCTCATGAATTGATCTAACATTGATCCTCCACGCTGCGGATCAGGGTGCTCCATACGGGTAAGGTTATTATTCATAACCTGAGTAAGTTGTCCCAGTATGGTGATTAGCTGATCAGCACCAGTTGCATCACCAGCCCCACTATAATTATCTTGAGCAGGAGGGAAATCCCTACATGGAGTGCGTGCATTGATACGGTTTCCATTTCTTCCACTAGGCGCCATTTCTAAACAATGGCATAAACTAAATCAGTTTATGAATCAAAATACATAATCCCATACTTATAAAACACTTAACATAAATTGAACTATTTATGGATATAATCCATAATCATAAAAATGTTTTCTTTGAGGAAGTATATACTCATAAACCCTTCATAATGATTTGTAAAGATAGTGAGAGTTATCCTAAGCATATCCCCCGGGAGTGTCGTAACCAAGAGTGCAGCAAGGCCCGTTGTCGTGCACCAGTTCCCGTTCGAGTCTAGCTCAAAGCGGTGTTTTCAGGTTTTACCCCTAGGTACATCTGTGCCAGAGCCGCCTCTACCTGCTCGTATCCAGACAAGGATGTATTGCTCGGAAAACTCACAAAATCTCTACAATACCAAAATTCTAGGAAGTTCTTCTATACTAATCCTCAAAGTTCATCTTAGGTCTACGTGCTCTAATCAGAGTTACCTAAATCTAGCTTCCAAGGTTTGTACTAAACTTCCTCTGATACCAACTGTAACGCCCCGACCCCAGTTACCCAGAGTCGGTGCATTATTACATAACATTGGTATGATCACAAGAAATATCAAATCTCGAAAGACCGATTGGTTTAGTAGCCTTGGAAACACTAGATATATTCATAAGTTTTACATTACATCATAAAATGAAAAACTAATACAACAACATAATGTTTCCACAATCCACACTATTAACCCCTCATAAATTCCCTGAAGGTCATTCATAACTTACTTCTTCACATCCTGGGAAAAATAAAACATAGAAAAGGGGTGAGCTCAAATGCCCAGTAAGGATAACAATATAGCAGAAACTTTCATAAATAAGAATAAACATTTAAGGCAATGCATTACTAAAACAAAAGCCTTTTAAACTTGAACTTCAACATAGTATGGCAAAAGTAAAATGAAATAATGTCATTTACTTATTCACATGGATATTCTACTAATCGAATAATCACATGCAAAAATCAATAACCACTTTCATAATGTTGGAATGCATAATGCCAGACTATCATAACCACATAGTCAAGGCCTCGTGCCAAGACTACAAATAAGATTTTGTCAAGGCCTTGTGCCAAGACACTAGTTTGTCTCATGAGACCTACCGATGCATCGAGGAGCTATAGCGGGCTCCACCCGTCACTTATTAAGTCCAATGCATTCCCATATGAAAAGGTTTAAACATAACATAAACATTCGTATTAAAACTAGCATACGAAATGTCAATAATTTCACCATAAACTATGAATGGTATAAAAATAGCACATCCACAGTCAAACATATCACAAAACCTTCAATACAATATAGAAGTTTTGTATCATAATAAATCAACTTCAAATAATCTTAAAATCCATCAAAGGATGTTGACATAGATGAAATCAAAATTCTTTTTAAAGAAGTATCTCCTTTTATTTTGAAATCATTTAAGATCCATATAAAATAAAACATTTTCTTTGAAAATATTCTTATAAGCTTGTATGGAAAGCTTCGACGATTTTATAACGGCGGAAAATAACCGCACCCGCCGTATAAGTTAAAAAAAACATTCTTACCTCAATTCAGTCGAAAAGGTTAAAAAGGACCTTGTTTTGAAAACGACGGAAAGATTCCTTTATAAACCTCTTATAAAAAGTCAAACAAGGGTATAAATGACTTTAACACAGATTTTTGTAAATAGTAAAAATGTTTTGAAATACATTTCATAGAAACATGGATGTGGATGATAAAGAGATCCCAGTAGATTATTACGTATAATACAACCTCGGATAATAAAGAGATTGTGAAATAACCCTTACCTTGTACTTTTCCTTGGTAGGGGTAGGTTAACCTCCTGTATAATGGTGAAATAATTGTTATTAAATTATACAAGAATCATATACATTAATATGATATCATATATGATCTTTTAATATTGATTTGATAATAATATCTTAGTATTATCATTATATCGGGTGTTAACTTACTTGTTTTCTTTTATATGTTTTGTTACGTAAGACATGTTTGTAAAGGGTAGGTTGTATATTATTCATATCCAGAATGATATCAAGTCCTTAAACATCATTTTTAAATCATAAAATGATAATTATACTTGAATGGATACGATGGAGAATGAATCTCATCGCGTTCGTGGAGACGGTAGTCCGTACGTACGCACGAGCGACAATATCATTCTTTTGATATTAAAATAATATATAAATGGATGGTATATAATATATACATAATCATTAACATGTTATATTTATTATTTACATGAGTTACACATCATTATTATACCCATCCAAATAATATTATATTGAATAACAATTACACCACGACGTGGAGACGGTAAGCCGTACGTACGCACGTATGGTGACATTTTATTCAAAGGGTGGATAGAATACTGAATATGGTTGTACCATATTTATAATAACATCACATTATATGTAAGATACTGGAGTTATTATTTTAGAATGGTAAGAACAAAGAAAGAGGAAGTGGAAGAAGAAAGGAACTTAGAAAAGGGTGGTAAAATCATTACCTCTTCTTCGGGTTCTTCCTTTTGATTTGATCAAAAGGGCTCCGTAGGTTGGCTTTCTGATCAAAATAAGGCCTCTAGGTTGTAGTGAGGGATGTTGGGAGAGTATTTGGGCAGAGTTTGGCCGAACCAAAAGGCTTTGAAGGTGTGAAGAAATGAGAAGGAGGAGTGCCCTTTTATAAGAGGGGTGAGGGGCACCTTTGGAAAAGCTAGAAATATTAATTTATAATAAATTCATATTCGGTTTCTAATGGCCTCAAAGTTGATTATTCAAAGGTTAAGGTGGGTATAGGTAGAAAACCACTCAACCAATAGAATTTAGACAGGTTTGGGTACTTATATTAACCTTATCGTTAAGTATTAACTCTAAGTTAATTAGTTTCACTTTTACAATGTCTCTTTGTATTTTTATATAATATGGTTAATAAACTTACTATATACATCCAAGCGACCCCCAAGTGGTACATTAATCATGAATCTATCATGATATAAGTCTCTTGGCCGAACCTTAGATTTTTAGAAATTTAATATCAATTAATAATATAATATTTGTTTTAAGAACTCTTTTATGTCAATTTTGACACTATTCAATAGTTGATTTTTGTGAAACTCATAACAGATTGATTACTTCGAAAAAAGTCAATTAAATCAATCCTAATATATCATATTATCCTAAAAAATTATTTTAATTCATTAAAAGTTTCATATTATATTTATTTGGGTATTTATAATATCAATTATTTTAATTTTTCACTATTATAGTAATTACTGCATCATCATTGTGTCATAAATAAAATAAATTATTTAATGTCTAAAAATTATAAATAAAATATCATTATGTAGGAAATCTTTTTAGATTTCTAATTAATATTTATAATCTAAAATCAAACATATATAACCCTATGTAACAATTGTTGTTCTAAAAGATATATGCTTGTGTCATTTTTGTATTCATTTTAACTAAATTAAAATAAAGTGTCATTATCACTTACAAGTGGATCCATGGGGTCCCAAAATAGACCCAAAGATTCCCATGGTCGACCATGTATCAACCAATAGGGTTAAGACACGTTTTAGGGTAATTTAGTATTATTATAATATTATTTTTTTAACCCTTATTTACCGGATTTACCCTTAACCATGGTAAATAAAATATTTACCGCAGTAATTATTCAAAATGTCTAAAAATAAAAGTTACCCATTTACACAATTTAAAAATCCTGATTCCAAATATGGAATCCATTTTCCTAAATTCAAAACACAGAAGTGGCAGAAATTAATTTAAAATTAATTCCCGCTGTCAAAACAAAAAGCGTGTTTTTAAGAGATAATAACTATCAAAATATTGACACTTGTTTATGTTCGGTTTAATTGTAAAATTATGTCCAATGACCAACATTATATTAAATGGTAAAAATATATTCTAAATATACTTTAAAACCACTCAAATTCATAATTTATTACTATTAATTATTTTGATTAAAAAAGTTGTTTTTAATTAAAATTTAGTAATTTTCACTATTCATCAAAATATGAAAGTTATCCGAAATGTACCAAAATTTCACCTTAGGCTAAATTCGATATTCCGAATCCAAAAATGAAGTCCATTTTCAAATATAAAATATATATAATTTCAAAAAGTAGGTGTTACTATTCATAACGGCTAGTTTGATTAGTTATGGTGTGTTAGAACTCGGTGTTGCGTACAACACACGCTATCACATTATTCAAAGAGAAGCGTACCGTAGAAGCTTGGGGTGTTACATATTTCAAAGAGAAACCTCATAATAATGGTGAAAAGAAGATGAATGTTTCTTTGTGATCAAAGTGTGGAATGAAACATGGTGAAGATTGTCTTAAATGGACTAGGAAATGTTTAAAGTGTGGAAAAGAAGGTCATCGAGCAGCTGAGTGTTGAAGTAATGGAAAAAGGGTTTCTAATTATGTTAATAAAGAAAAGACTGCATAAAATGCACCACCAACACTTCAATGCTTCAAGTGCAAGGAAATGGGGAATTATGCTAATCAATGCCATAATCCAAGGGTTAATGATGATCAATGTGAGCAACCTCTTAAGGTAAAGGATAAAGGGAAGTCGTATGCGATCACTATTTGTGATGTTGAGTATTCAAATGATGTTGTGTAATGATTAAGTGTTTATGTAATGGGATTTCAAAATAGTATCATGGAATCTCATTTATGGCATCATGGAATTTTGGAATATCTATGTATTGGTTTTTAATAATTATATGGTACCAGTAACCATGAAAAGTGATTGAAATATTTTGGAAAGAAGATGATATTCACATAATGAAGTGATAATGAAAAAATGAAATGAGCTCATGACTGATATAAGGACAAAGTTATATCAAGGTTTGAGTATATATGAATTTTGGGATTTTGGTATGTGGAAAGTGTTAAATTTTGACAGCATTCCTGTTTTCACTAAGAGTCAATGAGTATTCATTTTTCAAGACAATACATGATTAAGTTATTCACATATTTGTAATTTGACCAACAAGATATATCATATGATATATGGGGGATAAATGATGGTATTCAGATGCTCAGCAGATGACATTTCGAGTAATTGTTTTCTTTATACTATGATCTTGGACAGAAGTATTTTGGATAAGCCTAAATATTGGAATGGATTATGTTGGACATAAGTCAGTATTGTTTAAGGCTAGAACTTTTTTCAATATTATTTAGGGAATGTTATAATAATTTAGTTTTAGAAAAAGGACAACCTGCAGGACGGGGGACAACATGTCGCATCGGACAAGGCTGTGGGAATCGAACCCACAACTGAAGTGCGACAAGCCTTTATCTCCTACTACTGGCCTACATGAAGTCCCTAGTTAGTAGAAACTAGTTTTATTTTGTTAAGCGGTATGATAGATAACGTATAAGTCCATTTTTGGAGTCATATACAATTAACCTCACCATAGATGGATATATGTATATTTGATAACTTTTTCTAACCTTTTGTTTGATGACCCATCATTCAATCACATGATCTGCTAACACTTCACAAATGATAAATTCAACTTCATTTCTTTAAGAGATGAAGTGGAAATTGTCCATGGAATGACCAACGGTGAGATTATATAGAAATAAAGTAAGTATTTCTTCTAATTCAAATTCTTCAACTTTAGGGAAATGATCTTGAAAACCAAAAATGTTGTCCTAGTTCCCTTATATCCGATGAATTAGATGTTACCTTAGATCAACACAAATGTATGGATTTGTGATTGTTGTATTTCTTATAGCCATTCTCTCTACCACTCTCCATCAGAATTTGATGGTTAGGTTTCTCTTCCATATCCATATTTTCACTTATGTTCTCCTATATGGTGACCTAGTGATAAGTTAATTTGGGTAAAAGATATGTTTCATACTTCACTATTGAAAATGATGTTTTAGTATTAATTTTTATGATGTGGGTTTATATGAAAGAAACTTTCAAGTAGTAAAAGATTTATAACCCCGACGAATTTCGAGGGTGAAATTCATTTTAAGGGGGATAGAATGTAACACCCCGAGATTTTATGAGAAGTATTATTTTTAATTTATTTTATGTCTTGTGTTTTATGTTACACCAAGATTATCTTCCGCTATACGCAACATTGTATTAGCTCGCAGTATACGCAACACTATTCTTTGATCATATTACACAAAATTTCAAGTTCGTTTGATAGAAGTTATTCTACTCAACATTGAGTGTATATATATATATATTCAATGTATAAAAGAAATATGGTTGGATTCTATTATATGAAATAATAAATGATTCTTCCACTACACACAACCATGACTTGTCTTTCATTACACGCAATCAAGACCTTCCTCGATAGCATGTGTCGTACGCAATACCGAGTTTCACTAAATGAGATATTATTATATTATTATTATGAACTAGTCATTATGAATAGGAATACCCACTTTTTAAATTTTTTTAAATTTTATCTTTTAAAATGGACTTAATTTTTGGATTTGGAATATCGAAATATTCCTAGGGTGAATTTTTGGAATTTTTCTGAAAACATTTAATTTTTGATGAATAGTGAAAACACTAGGTTACTATTTAAAAACCGACTTTTTATTTAAATAATTATTTATTTTATTTAAATTAATTTTATGTCAAAATTGAAACATAATACCTATATATGTTCAATGTAATTCATTTGAGTCATTTTACAATAATTTTAGATATATAAAAATTTTATTGATGTTTTCACCGTCTTTTACCCACCTCTTAAGAGAATTTGAAAATTTACACAAAACATAATTTTACCACTTCTGTGAGTGGAATTTAGAAAATTAGAGAGACACGGTTAAAATCAAGGAGTAAAATTTGGTTCAAAAAGACAAAAATAATTTTTGGTAAATAGTAACTTTTTACTTTTATTTACCATAATTAAAAGTAAATAGGGTATATAAGGGTAAAAATGATATTATTATTACCCTAACACATGTCCTAATTCTATTGTATAAGTGTAATTAGACCAAAAACAACCTTAGGAATAAAATATTACCCTTTAGGTCCACTTGGATTAGATTAGGACACTTATTATTATTTTATTTAAAGAAGAGTTAAAATAGTTAAAATGAATGTTTAATAACTAAAATATTATTAATATAGGGTTATACATAAGATAAATTCGACTATAAATATTAATTAGAAATATAAAAATATTTCCTACATAGTGTTATTTTATCTATTATTTTTAGACATTAAATAAGTTAATTTATTTATGACACAATGATGATGCAGTAATTACCTTATTAATGAAATATTAACATAATTGATGTTATAAATACCCCAATAAATGTAATTTGAGACTTTTTATGAATTCCCCTAATTTTATAGGTTAATATGACATGTTATTATTTATTCAATTAACTTTTTTTGAATTAATCATGTTGTTATGATTTTCACAAAAATCAATTACCAAATAGTGTAAAAATTGACATAAAATAGTTTTTAAAACAAATATTATATTATTAATAGTTATTATATTCCTAAAAATATAAGGTTGGGTAAAATGAATTATATAAGTTTATATATATTAATAATGAAAAACTTGGGGTTCTTTTGTCTTGTTATAGTAAGTTTCTTAACCATATAGTGTAAGAAAACAAGAAGACACCGTAAAAGTTAAATTATTTAACTTAGAGTTAAATCTAAAAGATAAGGTTAAAATAGTGACCTAAACTTGTCTAAAACCTATTTTTTGAAAGTATTTAGAGACATAACCACATTATCTTCGAAATAAATCAATTTTTAGCTATTATAAATCGAATATAACTTTATTATAATGTAATATTTTATGTTTTTCCAAAGGTGCCCCTCTCCTCCCTTATAAAAAGGGCACCCCTTCTCTCTTCTCTTCACACCCTTTTGAGCCTTGACGATCCGAAAAACCCTTAAAACTACTCTTCTCAACCTCTCTAGTTATATTATAGAGGATCTGGTATTCTCAAAAGACCTACTCTAGTTCCCTAAGAAGAAGTTTAAAGGAGGTGTGTCGAGGAAGAGGTAATCTCTTCTACCGACACTTTCAAGTTTCTTTCTTCTTCTACTTCCTCTTATTTAGTTGTTTCATTATAAAGTAATAACATCAGTATTACTTATATAATTATATGTTATTATAAAAATGAAACAACCCTATTTCACCTTCTATCCATCCTACGGAAAACAAATCATTGTGCGTGCATACGTACGAAATACCGTCTCCACGCCGTGGTGCAATCAGTTTTTCCACCACCACCTTACTTGGATGGGTATAATGGTGTAAAGAATAACTATATATGATTATTATAAAATCATACTGATTCTAATATATTATATCATCCACTCCAATTCCATTCATAAATATTGGAATGATATCATCGCTCGTGCATATGTACGGATTAACGTCTCCACGACGTGATGAGATTCATTTTCCATGTTAACAATTCAATAATGATTATAAAGTATATATAATAATTAATCATGAAATATATAAACTAATAATGCTACTGAATTTATGTATATATATATATATGTCATCTACTGAATTCCATTCAATTCAATAAGGAAACGAAAAACATTGTTTATGCGTACGTATGGCCTACTGTCTCCATGAACGGTGTATTTCTTTCCATTTATCTATCTATTATATATATATATATGTATATTATGAATATATATAATATATAAATCTTGTTTTATATTCTGAAATTAAGTAATCATGATCTAAGTAATCATATGAATAATTACAAGTCAAAACACGGATGATAAATGAAACGATTTTACCCAAAACGCTTCTTTAACATGAATTTACGAAAGAATTGGTAATATAAAGTCATAAGTGAACCATATATGATATAATAACAATGAATATAATTTCTTAATAAGTCAATGACATTATTTAAATCATTATACAGGAGGTTTGGATATATACGAATCATATTAGACATAAGGTAAGGGATAATTTTTCAATCTCATTTTTATTAGAGATTGCTTATACGTAAGTATTTACTGGGGTTATATTTTTCATCCATGTACATAAAGAATGTTTTTCATAATGTGTTTAATATTCTTCCATGTATTTTTAAATTCATGTTTACCCCTCTTTGACTTTTACTTTGTGTTATGGAAGTAATCTCTCTTTTGTTTACCATATGTGGTACTTTTTGACTTTTCCGTTAAAAGTACGAGGAGAATGTTTTTTTAACTTATACATCATGAATGGATTTTTACGGTTTCATAACCCATTATTTTTATGAAGTTTACTCTACAATATTTCATGGTTATTTTCAATAAAATCCTTCTATTTTAAAATTTCAGGTCATTTTGTGAAAAGAAAATGATTTTTAAGAAGAAAGGATATTTTCCTCAATAATTCTTTTCAAGTGTTTTATCAAAACCATTTTCCATCTAAGATGAAATTATTTCATATGTGTATGTTTCAAGTATAATATCTTTATGATTTACATGGTTTTAATTTTTTTATGATGAAATGAAATCTATTTGTTTTATATGGATTATGTTATGATGGGATGATGTTTATGAAACCCATTTTTATTCTCTGGGTTATGATGAATTATGTATGTTTATGTTGTGGCACAAGTAAGAATGATTTCATTATGAGATGGGTGGGACCTATATCTCCCTCCAATTAATTGGGTAAAGATTTATATCTCATGATATAGACATGGCTAGAACGGTAATTTAATCATGTTTAGTGTTACAGGACTGAAACGAGGAGTGAACTCGATTCAGAAAGGGAATTTGTCCACTAACATGGTCTTGGCAGCAATGCCTTGGCTACTATGGAAATCATATCATGTGATTAATGGTTTTCCACAATTAAATGTTTTATTCCCATGCTATTTTATCTTGATTAATGTTCCTTTATGACCTATTCCTTACGTACTACCTAGATTTATTTCACAACTCAATATTTTGATGTGTAAACCTTATGTTCATGTTTTGAAGTTCCAATGTATATGGTTTGTTTTATTTTCTCCATTTTTACCCTTACTGAGAATTTGAGCTCACCCTTTATATTTTTTCTTTTCCCCAGGATATAAAGAATGGTTTTAGGTAAGAAAACAAAAAGGGGAAGATCTTTATGGGAGATGTTGAAGATATTTCACCATGATTAGAATATTATGTTCCAAGTTTCCAAAGACACTAAACTATTACGGTCCCTTTGTGTTTATTTTTTTTTATGTATTAGGTATTCCACAAAAGTAATGTAATGTCTATGTACGTCAATATTTGGACCTTTACATAGATTTTATGTCGAGCCTTTGATATAACATGTAGGGAGTGCGGAAGACACCGCATGTAGTGCAATGCTCAGGCAGAGTGTGCAACACCCCCGGTAGTGCGTGCAACACTTTAGTAAGATTAATAAGTCCAAAATAATGATAAATAGATGGAACATATATTTATAACTCAATTTTATTATTTAAATAATATTTATAATTAAAACATTACACCAAAATAGATGTGTATTAGAGATTCTAGAAAACAAATAAAATTAGCATGAGTTTCTATCTACACTGGAAAGCATAATATACCATTTTGTTCAATAAAATTTAGTTAATAAAATATGATGAAACAAACTCAAATATATAATATATGTTAGCCAAAAAGCATTCAACAATCCCAAATATAGAGTATATATCTTCATAATCTAAAAATAAGGTACTTTACAAGAAATGGACCAAAAATTAAATGATAAACATTGATGAAAACAATCATGGTAGAAACAAATGAAGAAACTGCCAGACATACTATTTTCAAAATGAAAACAATTCACAAAATAGGTAGATTCGGACTTCTATAGAAACAAAAACCTATATAAAATTGATTGAAGTATATCTAAGATAGAAATTATCATTCGTTACTCAGATATAGGTTTCAACTCTTACCTTGACACCACAGTCAGACCCCTAAACCACATGGACTTCAAAATCCTTATCTTGTAGTAATCACCTGCTCGAACACCTCGTCGGTCCTCGGTTCCCACTCCCACTGCTCAACGGTCACACTTGGCCTCCTACGGGACTTGTGAATCCTCTTGGTGAAGTGGAATAGCCTGGCTCCCTCTTTCTATGTGCTCATGGCCATTCCTTATTTATATTAAACCCAAATAGATGATGCCTACACTTTTTTCTCCACACCGACCTGATAAAACCCTCAAAAACATATTTCCTATTTTTTTATTTTTTTATTTTTTTATTTTCATCATTTTTTTATAAATTTAGTTTTTATGATAATTTAATTATCATAATCAATTTTATTAATATATAATTACTTTTTGAACCAAATTACGATGAAATAATTTGATAATTCTAAATTTATATTTTCAGAATAATAATACTCATAATTCAATATCTTATAAAAATATTTTAAAATTTTATATAAAATATATTACCTTAATAAATACTAATAATTTTCCATCAAATAAATGTTTTCCCATTAATTATTATTAATAATATTATTATTATTACCTTTATAGTTAAAATTTTAAAACAAATTATGATTGTCACATTTATAAGAAAAATATGTTCGATTTTCATTTAATTAGTATCATAGATATATTTATTTTAAAGAGTAATTCTTTAGATAATCATTTTATGTTTTTATAAAAATTAATTTTCTAAAGTTTAAATTTTTACCAAAGTAATCAAGTTAATATATTTATATTAAAATATTATTTTACTTAATACCACATAAATATTAAATATTAAAAATAAATATTTTTTTAAAAAAAAGTAAGGTGTTATTTTATAATTTCATTCAAATAATAAATTTATTATATATAATATTTAATTATTAAAAATGATCTATTATATAATTTATTTTTTAATTTATAAAAAAAATATTAAATAATGATTGTTCGAATTTTCAAGGGATGTTATCATCTTCCCCCTTTACAAAAAATTGTTCCCTTGGAATTTTTTCATCACACAAAATGACATTCTGATTTTTCATCATCAAAAATAAAAAAAACAAGAATACTTAAACCTCTATTTTCTACTACCTAGAATTTCATAAATTTAAAACATCTACTCTCCAAATATATATAAACCATTACTCAAATACCAACTATAATGACCCAAACCTGCACTTCTAGGTTCTTCACAAAAACATGTTTTATATTTTTTTTATAATATAAATTGAAAAAATATATCACATTTAATACATAGCAGAACCTTTTTCAATTATATTATTAAATGGTATTAGAAAATCATTATATTTTTATCAGATATCTACCAATGTAAAAAAATAAAATATCAAATCTAATTCAGACGCATTAATGCTTTATTGAGGATTCTGGACATAGAAATTTTAGTTGACCAATGAAAATAAATTTAAAAAAAGGGATGGGTGTTAAATTTCCCAATATTGGTTTTTTCAAAAGGTCAGCATAAAATACCTTGTAACATGCCTTTATAAAAATTATAATAAATTAAAAATAATATTACTTAGGAAATTATTTAAAAATAATCCATTAATTTTTGGAAAATAGTAAACATGTGTTTAAAAACAAAATTATGGGCCACTTCAAACATAGAAGGCTATTTGGGCCTACCCACTTTCTTGTGGGATGGTTTCATTCTCCACTCCCTATCATGTTTTCCATTTTTATAAAAATATTTTGAACATTCCATATATATATATATATATATATATAATTTTCACTGTAATATTTATTTAAAAAATATTTATGCATTGAATATACATACACTTATATATATATACATTAACTTTCTTAGTAATTCACTTACAATGTGAGTTTGGATATATTAAAAACCCATTTAAATTTCCTATTTCACGGCCCATTAATAAATATAATTTACATCAATGTATCCATACTTTCATTTATAACCTTATAAAATATTTTGTTATGAAATTTTAACCTTTATCATTTAAATATTTATCCTTGAATAAAGATAAAAAATACCAATTCACATGATTCAAAAATATAATATTTGAATTTATAATTTATTAATAAATTAATATCATAATTCATGATCACTTCACCAAAAATAATAGAAATTGTAAATTATTATATCAGATTGAATAATAGATAAGTAATCATAATCATCCACATAAACTTATAAACCTATTTTTTAAAAAAACCTTTCATTTATCAGTTAATTGTAAATATAATATTATACAAGATCTTAATTTAAAATTTAACCCATATTCTTTCATGATTTTCTTGTGCATTCAAATCATTTAATAATGGTTAAATATCTCTATATACATATAAGTATATATGTATATGTATGTATATATATGATTAAATAAAATCATTATAAAATCAGAAATTAATATAAACATAAACATAAAAGATGTAATTGTAATACATATAATATCATAAATAAATTAATTTTTATTCAAAAAATCAATAAATATCATTATAATCCCACATTAAATTGAGAACTAAAGAATAATATGTTGAAAAAAATAGTTCCCTTACTAATTTGGTAAGTAATTTGAAAATAAATTTATTTAATATCACCATTACATAAATATTAATTGGAAGAATAGTCACTTATGTAGAAATAATAGACTAAAATTTAAAATATTTCATGTTTTAAGAACTTGAAATATATTTATATACATATATATACTTATAATGGTTTTAAAATTAAACATAGAATTAATAATTTTTGAAAATAATTAGAGTTTCGAAGAAAAAACTCCCCATAAAAACTATAAACTAAAAAAATTGAATAGATATGAAAAATTAAAATAATATTTTAAAATTGAACATCAAAAATTTAATATGTAAAATTGAAAATAAAAATAAATATTTTTAAATGTGTAATAATCCCTTACTAAACGATAAATTATAAATTGAAGGGAAAAATAAATACCATAAAAAATTAAAACTCTAATGAAATCTAATTTTCAAAATAAAATTTCATTTATAAAAATGCACCCTTACATAAATTATATATTTTTAAAAACAATAAATAAGGGTAGATAGGTATATGTATACATATACATATTTTTTATAAAAAAAATTGATATATTTAAATAAAAATAAAACCCTTGAAACCCCATTAATATAATTTTATAAATAAAACTAAAAAATTCCCCTTACCATAGTGGATATTGACTTCTTGTAGAGGCTTGAAAAAACCCAGAAGGGAGTGAAGAAGTCATCGTAGGTGGGGCAGTTCTCAAGCAGAGTGTCCAACACCCCCAGTAGTGTGTGTGAAGCACATTAGCATGGTGCAAAACTACATAATTAATATAGAAAAATGGAACATCAATTTATAATTCAATTTTATTTCTTAAATAATATTTATATATATAAACTCATTCCCAATCTGCAATGTATTAGAAAATCCAGAATACAAATAAAATCATATTGTGTTTTGATCTATATCAAAAAGAAAAAGAGACAATTTTCTTAAATAAAATTATGTTAATAAAATAAAATAAAATAAACTTATATATATACATATATGTTAGAAAATAAGAATTCAAGAGACCCAAATAAATTGGACTTCACTTTATAGTCCAATTTCAATGTAGTATACAATAAATGAACCAAAAGGTAAATGATAAATAGTGACCATAATGATCGTGATAGAAAAAATACATTGAAAATGTCAGACATATTTTTTTCAAAATGAAAACGATGCACAAAATAGGTATATTTGGACTCCCATAAAATTTAAAACCTACCTCAAATAGACTAAAGTAGTTATGAGATTGAAATTTCTATTTCTTTCTCAGATCTGGGTTTCGACTCTCGCCTCAGCACCATGGTCGAACCCATACATCACTCAACCTTCGGAATCCCTCTCTAGTGGTCGTTGCTTACTCAGACTCCTTGTTGGTGATTTATTCCCTCTTCCCCTAATCAACGATCGGAATCAGCCTCTTATGGAACCCACGACTTCTCTCAGTGTAGTGGCATAGCCTGAATCTGTCACCCTAAGCACTAGTGGCCAACCCTCATTCCCATACCCCAAACAGGCGACCCCTCATCTTTTTTTCCACATCGACCTGATCAAACCCTCAAAAATCGATTCTCTTTTTATTTTTTTTATTTTTTTCCATTTCTTATTAACCAATTTTTTATATAATTTTTTTTATAATAATTAAATTATCATAATCATATTTATTAATATAAATACTAATTATAAACCAAACCTTTATGAAAAAATTTTATAAATATAATTTTTTTAAAATAATTATACTCATAATTTAAAATTTTATAAAACAAATTTTCAATTTCATATATAATATATTACCTTTAAAAATAATAATAATTCTATATTAAATTTTTTTTCCCATTTATTATGTTTATTATTATCATTAGCTTTATAATAAAAATTTTAAAACAAATTATGATTGTCACATCTATAAAAATATATGTAGGATTTTATTATAATCAGTATCTTAGATATATTTATGTTAAAAATTAATTTCTTAAATAAGGATTTTTATTTTCAAACAAATTTAATTATAAAAAAATATATTTAAAAAAAATTAATCAAATAAATATACTTACCTTAAAATATTATCTTAATTAATACAACAAAAATAGTATTTGTTTTAAATTAAAATTATTTTTTTGTTTGTTTTTGAAAAAATAAGGTGATATTTTATAATTAAATTCATTTATTACTTGTATTATATTGAACTTTATATTTTAACAAAAGCATTTATCAATGCATTTATTTATTAATTTATAATCAAATTATTAAGTAATTACTATTCAAATTTTCGTAGGATGTTACCAGCTCGTTCTTAGGGAAATATATTTGTTGGTTGTTGTGTGATGAGTGTGTATTCTTGACTTATGTGTTGTTTCCTCTCCTCCACCAAACCTTCTATTAAATTGGATCGATTATAAGATGTATAGAGTGACTTTAGGGCCTATGTTGTTCTTTTATTACTCTTGTTGTTGGATCCTTTGTGTGTGTGTGAAACCCCATGTTATGAGGTAGGTGGTTCTATATCTATAGTGTGTTAGTTAACTCTATTTATCTTGTTTTGATAAATTGATTTATTAAATTAAATTGAATGATGTGACTGATTTTTTGTGTGTTTGTAACTAGGTTTCTATAAAATATTACATTCCCTTAGTTTTTGGTAAATCGAAAGGGTTTTCAAAGAATTGTTAAATTTGTTTATGAAATATTTTTCAATGCATTATTTGATTAAAAAGTTTGATAAACTAGTTTAGAAAATAGAGAACATGGGAAGCCTTGAGTACTTATATGGAAGGTATAGTAATAGGTCTCATCTACAATTGAGGGGTTTCTTAATGAGGAATATCTCTCTTCTTTTGACTTCTTTTTTTAAGGTGTTGTTAGACCTATTGGTGAGTCAACATTATGAGGTGTTCCCCTACCCACTAGAATCTATACATATGTCCAGGAGCTTTGTGATTACATGGTTTTCTAGGTTATGTATGATATTAATATTTATGATGAACTAGTGTATCCTTTTCATGATTTTACCAATGATCTTTAGAAAATTTGGGCTTCTACCCTTGGTTTGTATTGTTTTTTTATACTTCCATTGACTTGATATGAGAAATGATGCATTATTTTCTTTGATTTTGGATTGATTTTTTTCTATATATAAATATGAAATGATTTGAAACTGATTTACCTATATTATATATAAATGTGTAAAAAGGTAAAATTAAATTTTTTCCCATGATTTTGATTTAAAAAATGTTAAAGTAATACCATTCCTAATTTATTTTAAAGTTTAGCATGCATGGGTTATTGTTTAGAGACATGTTACGGAACACCTAGGTGAGACCCTACTGATCATATAAGCTCACACACTTTGTACATGTTTAGCGGTGTGTATACCTTGTAAATTATTTTGATGTGGGGAAGGGAAAGGCTCCACAATGAGGTGATTAGGTTTTCTATCATGTGGATGGGTGGCTGGTGGTGATATAGTCGGATTGTGCCCACACTATCACCTTAATTATTTGGATTTCCAATTTTCATAGTCCTTTTTTTGGACTTCTTGATGGATAATTTTTCTTCTCATTAGTTGTTTAGTTTCCACTATCTATTTCTAGTTATGGAATATATTTATCTTTCCATAGTTTTATGTCTTATATATATATGTTTTATGTTTTTTCTTCAGGTCGGGAATATATTTTCCCCCTCTTTGTTGTTCAATGTCTGGGTGCTAGTCACCAGCTCATGGGGACTGAAAATTTCAATCAAGTATATAGTGTATCAGGTCAGATACCAATTTAAAAGGGTATTTGTTTTGGTTTATTACATATATAATAACTCATTGATATTTTATATCAGGATTAGTTATTTATTCGTGGTATTGAATGTTTCTTATTTCATGATCCCTCTTTTGAGTGGTTTAGATTCGAATGTTAGAAAACATGGGTGGGTATTTGCTAACTCAATTTCTATTTATTGAGATATAGTAATTATTTATTATTGTTATTCTTATAATTTTTTACATTCTATATTATTAGTTAATTTAATTGTACTTCCACTTATGTTTAATTTGATTTAAATTTATCTCTCATAAAATATAGTTCAAATGATTCTTACTATTACAATATGTCATTTATAAGGATATTTGTCACTATAAATTTCATTCATCAAGACATATTCCATATTCAAAAAAATTATATACTTTCATATATATTTGGATTATAATAACTTTCAAGAAATTATATAGATTTAAAATTTTATCACAAGTTCTCTTTTTCGAGGGATATCAAGACAATTGTTATTAAAGTCATAGAGGGTTTTATTAATGAATATTTCTTTTATTTTAGAATAATTTGAAATATTTTTCATTATTACTTTAGGTTACCTTTATTACTTGACTTTATATTTCATATGATGTTAGTAATTTTAATTTTTGGGAAAATTATATTTTTAATAAAAATATTTTTCTTTGATGAATTTACTTATAAAAAAGAATAACAATGTTAAGAATAGTTTATATACTATTTAAGTGAAACATTATCTAATGAACATATTTTTTATTTCTTTAAATGTTTTTATTTACTATTTTTAAATACAAATATTCATCTCACTGAAAATATATGCACTTTTTACCACTTCTCAAATCTAATTTTTTAATCATTTTTATGATGTTTGATTCAATTAGTTATATTTAAAATGTTCAAATGGTTTTTAATTTTAGGATCCTATTTTTTATCTTCCAATCTAAATTTAGATTAGATAACTTATATTCCTTTTTCGGTGATTTTTCATTGATATCTCTAGTAAATATATTTTTAAATAGTCTATATATCAATTTCACAAAAATTATCTATTCAAAAATGACACATGACTTTATTTCATTATGATGAAATTAATAAATGATTTTAAAAGACACTATTTATATTTATCTTCTATTAACATATTCAAATCAAATATATATATATATATAATGAAGATAGTTTTTATAAATAAACCTCCATGTACCATTTTGAAATACTTTTTTGGGTGATTGAATTTTTGTATATGCTAATCCAATTCTGGAACTCATTTTATATGATACCATTAAGAAATTTTATGAGTTCAATTTTCTTTACAAGATATTTAAATAAATGATATATAGATTATTTTTTATAGAACACTATGTACGTATATTTATCGGTTGGGTCCTATATCTTTCATCAATGGATTTTTATGGTTCTATGTATTATTATGTAAAAATAAAATATTAGTTATTATACTCGACAAATAATGGAAGGAAATATAACGATTCATAATCCACTGTGTTATTTTAGGTAAGATTGTGATCCATTATCCACTATATTATAAAATTCTAGATTATGATTCCTAATACACTATGTTATGGGGAAAATATTATAATTCCCTATCGACGATTTAATGATTTCATATGATTACATTTGTGTCATGCACTTATATCACATTCTCATTCTTATTCCAAATATATATATTTTATGCTTATGTTGTTCTTAAATAACCATAATTATTTATCTCTTGATTTCACACACTTATGTCATGGTATATGTTTAATCATTTGGGATTAAATTTACTTTTATCAAAAAATTTGTGTAACCTTTATGGTTATATATTCATTTAATCATTAATTTCTCCAATGCTCATGTTTCCTCATATGATTTCTATCTAACCCTTTATATATTTTCAATATGTTCATCACTTAATGAGAATTTTATCTCAACCCATTTTAATTTTTTCCATTACCCATATTATGAATATTAGTATAACTAATGAGATATCTAGAGATGGATCTTGTATCATAGGATTATAAGGATATGTTAACAATTCTGTTAGATAACATTTTAATATAGCTAATTCAAAAATACACTGGACATTTCTATTCTAATATTTTGATATTATAGTGAGATGTAATGTTTAACTACTGGGAAATATAAGTAATTTGCTCTTGGGTTACCTCTCATGGTTTTGTCGCCAGTTTGTAAGTTATATGTATTTAGTCTCAGACTTGGGAGTGTGGGTATAGGGAAACTTAGTTTGTATCAGATCATGGTTTATTTATTATTTTCGGTTAGTTTATCTATAATTTAGATTAATACTATAGGATATCTGTGAAAATCCTGGGTGAATAACAAAATTTTATGAAAACACCATAAAATAATAGTAGACTATAGAGTGTGTTTCTTTATAGAAATAAAAGTTTTGTCTGGATACTAACAATAATATATTTTTTATAGTTATAATTCACCAATGGGTGATGACCCTAAAAAATATTTTTGGAGTATTAACTAAATCATCTCTTTATGTAGGAAAAGTGGGTGTATCAAAACACTTATTTTGACACTCACATGGTATATGATTTTAATCGTTCATATAATAATTGCTGATAAATATGAATTATTTTAATGAAATTATATTATATAATATATAACATGTTCTATTAGAGGACATAGATTGAATATTACTATGGATAACTGATATTAAAACCTATAAATTCATATGTTATAGTACTTAGGTAATTAATGATTTATTTCTTTCATGTTAATAGTTTTCCTTTATATAACTTTATTAAATTATGTATTAAAATCATTAATTTTCATCAATTTTAGTATGTAGTTAGAAATATTATGAAATATGTTAACAATAGATGTTAAGGACATTTGAAATAATTCCCAATTAGAAACTAAACATGATAGGAGTGGGATTTAGGAATATTACAGTTATTCTTAACAAATTATCTCAAGTTGTTATTTACCATTTTCACATACTTGAGTTTACAAAATGATTAAATAATTGTAAATATAGGTTCATGGATGTTCAAGTGATAGTGACCAAGTAGGAAATATTATTCAATTTCATACATGTTAATAATGTGGGAGGAAGCACCTAGATACATTTCTTAAAGGAACTAGAACATGTATTCCCTTTCTATAAAGGTGGTCATAGAGAATAAAAATAATGAAAAACAAATAGATTTGGGTTAACATGATGTAGAAAAATAATCTTCTACATAAGGTACAACATTCAATTGAAACTGATTTTTAAAATTAAATGTTTAGAATATAAATAATTAATCATAATGGTATTTGGTTCATATCATTTAATATATGAGATATTATTGAGAGAGAAATATTTCTATGTTTCATATATTTTGTTCTTAATAAAATTAATCATTAATTGTAAAGACCTGGAATTCCTATGGAAAATTGTTTTTTAATACATGGGAATTTTACGAGTCTGTAGTTTCTGATGGAGCGTGATTCTGAGGCCTGGTTTGCCTGGAATAAAATTCTGAGGTTTTGTTCGGGTACGTTCAGTAAACATACATGGGGGGTTTTATAACTTTTTAACCGGTGCTCGGAACTAAAATCTAAGGGCACTGTTGAACTTGCAGGGTTGGTAATTTATTAGTGAGACCTTCACCGTAGTTGCGTTCTAACGAGAGTGGAAGTTATATTTTGGGTGTTTTTAATTAAGATAAATAAAAAAAAGTGTTAGCAAATTATTATTTGGGTGGTTAAAACCTCCAAGTGGAGGTTTGGGGTGGCGGCCACCATAACTTAACATCCCATGAGAGGTTATGGTGGTGGGTCCCACCCAAGAATAAACTCCCTTAGGAGGATAATTATGGTTGGGCCCACACAAACTTCTTAACCCCCTTTAACCCCTTGGAACCCCTAATTAAGTGGGGACCCTCTTCACCTTCCCCTCATTAAAGAATCAAATCCTTCACGTAATTAATTGCCACTTTTTTAATTCTTTTGAATTCATGCCAAAAATTAAATAATATAAAAATCTATTATTTCAATTTGGTTAGAAAATCTCCTTTTATGGAGACTTGGAGAAACTTGGAAGAATTTAGAGAACTACATCCTCTCCCCGAAGAACACTAAGAACTCCCCTATCCTAGGCTACGAGTGTCCGATTGACAAAACGTCTGCGGTGATGGAAGGCTTGGAGCGAGATGGTTCTTTTGGAATACCCCACTTGAAGTTTGAACATAGTTGGGGTACGGTCAGGTTGGATTGAATCTAAAATCCAATCGGGCCCCTAGAACAGAAATGCCAATAAATCAAAGATCGGTCGTCCGATTGATGCACCATCTATCGTATTGGAACCCTTACGACATGGCAGTCTTTTGGGTTACTCCTTTGTGGAGTTTAGTGGTGGTAAAAGTATGACCAGTATCCCAAGTGCATATTCTATGGAACTTGAGCACACCGAGTGTGAGGAATACAGGGGCTGATAGTGAGGCGGAGGTTGGAGACAGATCATACGAAGGTCAGCACTCAGTGATCCTGTGTGGGTCAGTGCATAATGATCATGTGTGGGTCAGTGCTCAGAGATCCTATGTGGGTCAGTGCATACCGCTCATGTGTGGGTTATATCATGTGTGGGTCATTACAGGGGTTAGTACCTATCAATCTTGTGTGGGTCAGATCCTGTGTGTGTCATTACGGGGGTCAGTACCTATCGATCCTGTGTGGGTCAGACTCTGTATTGTCAGAAGCAGTGCCTCTTCTTAGAATAAGATGATCTAGATTTGTGACTAATTATCTGGACTTCTATGATACACTAAAAATACTGGTTCGAGCTGAGTCAATGATTTTCGTGATTCCTCATGATTGAGATGGGTTACTAGATAACTTAGGTATGTGTATGAGCATATACCTATGTACGGGTTATCAGTTGATTCTTTACATTTTGGTTATCCTTGTTAGATTTTGTGAGACCATGATGGTCTTCGGGTCCCTAATGAATATCGTTATAGTCACCCCTGCATGGGCTATGCCCACACCTCATTGTGTTGGTTGTAGACGACAGACAGCACTGATCGGGGCAGAGAGTAGTAGTATTGAACGGTATGTGGAGGTGTACCACTCGGTGAGACATACACGGAGAGGAAAGATGAACATGGGGTGCTGAGGAGGCCATCTGTACACACCATTCAGGTGGGAATGCTGGTGGACGACCTAGTAGCTACTTTACTTCTTTTCTTCAGTTGTTCTAGCTTTTCAGTTGTATTGTACTTTACTATTGGGCTTGTATTTCTGGCCCCTTTACTTTCAACACACTCTTTTGTATACAGTTTTACCTAGTGTTTTACTTCCAGTTGCGTACTCTGTTTTGTTTTTTACTGTTTTAAAGGCAATGCCTTCCGAGTTTAGGGATTTATGCATGTGGTGCTAGTCGCCAGCTCATGGCCTATGGAAGGTGGGCTTGGGGTAGTCACGATACGGGCCCTAGGGAACGGTTCGTGACATTAATAAAGTTTTACTTTGGGAAAACGTATTAAAAATATATAAAAAATACATTAAAATTAATCAAATAATTATTACTATGCTTTTAATAAGAATAAATCTAAATTATTATTAATAAATATATTTTTTGTAAAATTATTTTATGCATTATGTGTCCTTATATTAAAATTAATTTTTATCAACTATATAAGTTGAGTTTAATAAAATTATTTTCATATTTATAGTCAATATTTTCAAAAAAATTATAATATCATTTTCATATATAACATAAAAATATGTTACCAATGTAAATAATAGTTATTATGTAAAAAATATAATTTTTTAAAAAAATTATTTTATAAAAGTAATATAATTTTTATCAAAATAAAATAATTAGTATCTATAGATGGACTAAAATTTTAACACCCCAAACTTCTACGGTGCGCTTCTCTTTGAATAATGCAATAGCGTGTGTTGTATGCAACATCGAGTTCTAACACACACCGCAACCGATCAAACTAGCTGTTATGAATAGTAATACCTAATATTTTAAATTTTATAAATTTTATCTCTCAAAATGGACTTCATTTTTTGATTATAAGTATCAAATTTATCCTAAGTTGAAATTTTGGTACTTTTCGGATAACTTTAATATTTTGATGAATAGTGAAAATTACTAAATTTTAATTAAAAATAACTTTTTTAATCAAAATAATTAATAGTGAAAAATTATGAATTTGAGTGGTTTTAAAGTATATTTAGAATATATTTTTACCATTTAATACAATTTTGGTCAGTGGAAATAATTTCACAATTAAAGCAAACATAAACAAGTATCAATCTTTTGATAGTTATTATATCTTAAAAACACGCTTTTTGTTTTGACAGCAGGAATTAATTTTAAATTAATTTCTGCCACTTCTGTGTTTTGAATTTGGAAAAATGGATTCCGTATTTGGAATCTGGATGTTCAAATTGTGTAAATAGGTAACTTTTATTTTTAGACATTTTGAATAATTACTTCGGTAAATATTTTATTTACCATGGTTAGAGGGTAAATCTGGTAAATAAGGGTTAAAAATAATATTATAATAATAAAAAATTACCCTAAAACGTATCCTAACCTTATTATTTGACACATGTCCGACCATTTGCATCTTTGGGTCAATTTTGGGACCCCATGGATCCACTTGTAAGTGATAGGGACACTTTATTTTAATTAAGTTAAAATGAATACAAAAATGACACAAGCATATATCTTTTAGAAAAAAAATTTCTATATAGGGTTATATATGTTGGATTGTCAACTATAAATATTCATTAGAAATATAAAAAGAGTTCCTACATAATGGTATGTTATTTATAATTTTTAGACATTAAATAATTTACTTTATTTATGACACAATGGTGATGTAGTTATTACCATAATAGTGAAATATTAAAATGATTGATATTGTATATACCCAAATAAATATAATTTGAGACTTTTTATGAATTAAACTAATTTTCGAGGGTAATATGACATTCTAGGAATGTTTAATTAACTTTTTTCGAAGTAATAATTCTGTTATGATTTTTACAACAATAAATTATTGAATAGTGTCAAAATTGACATAAAAGAGTTTTTTAAAAAAATATTATATTATAAATTGATATTAAATTTCTAAAAATATAAGGTTCGTCCAAGAGTCTTATATCATGATATTTTTATCATTAATTGACCACTTGGGGATCTCTTGGATGTATATAGTATGTTTATTAACCATATAATATAAAAATACAAAGATACATTGTAAAATTGAAACTAATTAACTAAGAGTTAATACATAAATATAAGGTTATTATAATGACCCAAACTTGTCTAAATTCTATTGGTTGATTTTTTTTAGACCTATACCCACCTTAAAATTTAAATAATACACTTTGGAGCTATTAGAAACTGAATATGTATTTATTATAAAATAATATTTCTATCTTTTCCAAAGGTTCCCCTCACCCCTCTTATAAAAGGGCACTCCCCCTTCTCTTTAATTCACACCGTAAAAGCCTTTTTTTTTGCCAAACTATACCCAAATACTCTCTAAATATTCATCACTTAATCCTAGATGCCTTCCTTTAGTCATAAATCCAACCTAAGATCCCTTTTGATCAAATCAAAAGGAAGAACCTGAAGAAGAGGTAATGATTTCACCACCCTTTTCCAAGCTCCTTTCTTCTTCCACTTCTTCTTCCTTTGTTATTAACATTATAAAATAATAACTCCAGTATCTTATATATACTTTAATGTTATTATAGATATGGTACAACCATATTAATTATTCTATCCATCTTTTGAATAACATGTCACTATACGTGTGTACGTACGTCTTGCCGTCTCCACGTCGTTGTGTAATTGTTATTCAATAAATTATTATTTGTATGGGTATAATAATGATTTATAATTCATATAAATAATAAATATAACATGATAATAATTCTGTATATATGATATACCATCCAATTATATATTATTTTAATATCAAAAGAATGATATTGTCGCTCATGCGTACGTACGGACTACCATCTCCACGAACGCGATGAGATTCATTCTCCATCGTATCCATTCAAGTATAATTATCATTTTATGATTTAAAAATAATGTTCAAGGACTTGATATCATTCTGGATATGAATAAGATAAAACCTATCCATTACAAACATGTCTTACGTTAAAAAACATATAAAATAAAACCAGTAAGTTAACACCCGAAACAATGATAATACTAAGATATTATTAACAAATCAATGTTAAAAGATCATATATGATATCATATTAATGTGTATGATTCTTGTATAATTTAATAATGATTATTTCACCATTATAAATGAGGTTAACCTTCCCCCAACCAAGGAAAAGTACAAGGTAAGGGTTTATTTCGCAATCTCTTCATTATTCGAGGTTGTTTATACGTAATAATCTACTGGGATTTCTTTATCATCCACATCCATGTTTCTTAAAAATGTATTTCAAAACATTTTATAGTATTTACTAGAATATGGGTTAAAGTCATTTATACCCTTGTTGAATTTTATAAGTGTTTTATAAAGGAATATTTTCGTCATTTTCCAAACAAGGTCCTTTTTAACCATTTCCATAGAATTAAGGTAAGAATGTTTTTTAACTTATACGGTGGGTGCGGCTATTTTACGCTGTTATAAAATCGTCGAAGCTTACCTTACAATATTATAAGAACATTTTCAAATAAAATGTTTTATTTTATAAATATATGACTCTTAAATGATTTCAAAATAGAAAGAGATATTTCTCTAAAAAGAGTTTTGATTTCATCTATGTCAACATCATTTGATGGATTTTACGCTTATTTGAAGTTGATTTATTATGATACAAAACTTCTATATTGTATTGAAGGTTTTGTGATATGTTTGACTATGGATGTGTTATTTTTATACCATTCATGGTTTATGGATGTTGTATTTACATTTTGTATGCTAGTTTTAATACGAATGTTTATGTTATGTTTAAACCTTTTCATATGGGAATGCATTGGACTTAATATGTGATAGGTGGAGCCCGCTATAGCTCCTCGATGCATTGGTAGGACTCATGAGACAAACTACTATCTTGGCACAAGGCCTTGAAAAAATCGTATTTGTAGTCTTGGCATGAGGCCTTGGCTATGTGGTTATGATAGTCTGGCATTATGCATTCCATCATTGTGGAACTGGTTATTGATATTGCATGTGATTATTCGATTAGTAGAATATCCATGTGAATAAGTAAATGGAATTATTTCATTTTATTTTTTCAATAATATGTTGAAGTTCAAGTTTAAAAGGCTTATGTTTTAGTTATACACTGCCTTAAATGTTTATTCTTATTTATGAAAGTTTCCACTATATTGTTATCCTTACTGGGCATTTGAGCTCACCCCTTTTCTATGTTTCATTTTTCCCAGGATGTGAAGAAGTAAATTATGAATGACCTGCAGGGATATTATGAGGGGATACTAGTGTGGAATATGGAGACAATATGTTGTTGTTTTAGTTTTTCACTTTATGATGTAATGTAAAACTTTATGAATATATCTAGTGTTTCCAAGGCTACTAAACCAATCGGTCTTTCGAGATTTGATATTTCTTGTGATCATGCCAATGTTATATAATAATGCACTGACTCTGGGTAACTGGGGCCGGGGCATTACAAAAATTATTATTAACCATATAAGAAATATTATATTAACATTAAATCAATTAATTACTTATATTAAATTATAATAAAAACAATCAATGTATAAAATAAAATTTTTCTACAAACACATTTTCCATATAACTTATTCCATAATTTTAAATTTTATTTCATATTATTTATAAATATAATTATATTACATGGATTATAAATTAATAATCCAAACATAAAAACATGGCATGATGTTTCATGTAATATTTTTAGAAAAAACCCAATTACCATGGTAAATATTTAATTGCGGTTAATAAGGGTAAAATGAGTCACTTAAAGATTCCCGAATTTTATTAAGTTTATATGAAACATTTACCATTTATAAGACCTTTTTTGGATATATATTCATAGCCACTTTTATCACCAACCATTCCATAAATAAAATACCAAGCTCCCATGTAATTTCATCCTTACTCCATAACAATAATTTAATTAAACCAAAAAGTACCTCATTTCACCTATGGAATGAGGTCTTTTATACCCAATTTAAGAAACAATTTCTCTTATAATTCATATTGAAACCCTTCCCATATTGACTCTCGTAGAAGCCTATTGTGTATTCATAATACCCTGGTTACATTAAATTGTCTTATTTCTTCGATTTTCAATTACTTGTTTAAGGAAAAAATAGAGTATTTAATGGCGTTAAAGATATTATGTGGAAATCTAGTTTAAAGAGAAGGGTTTACCATCTCAAAATTTTATTCCATGAGACATTTTTTTTATTATTGAACTAATATCATTACTATGGTATATATACTGAAACATTGGAGTTTTTTAAAATGATTCATTCTTTATTCATGGTGTGGAATGATTTTATTTTCTCTCTTTCGAGGGGTTTAGGTTTGGATGTTACAAAATTATTAACGGGTTTTCTATGTCAGTTTCCATTCTATGAGTTTTGATAATTATTCTTAAACATTATTATTATAAAATGTGTATATTATACATTATGATTTTATTATATTTTACATCATCTCATTTATTTCATTATTCATATTTCTTTCTCATAAAATTCATCTCAAAATATTCTTACATAAAAGTATGACGTGTGTAGTGGTTTTTCACATGTTAATTTTATTTTTCAATGAAATATGAAATATTAATCACATATTTTAATTTTTTTGGTGTTATTATTTCTCTGTAGATTCTTTTTATCATACCTTTCATGAAATTAATGAGATTTACAAATCCATCACATGTTCTCTTCTTCATGGTCTATCAGGACAATTGTCTCTAAAGTCATTGGAGGTATTGTTAACTCGAATCTTCATTATTTGAGTTATAATGTTACTTTATGAATTCAAATATTATATGAAATTAATATTCCTCTATTTTATATTTTATATTTTTCAATATATTTTCTTTCTTGAGAAATTTCATTTTTAATCCAAATCTTATTCATTGGGGATTTTTTATCACAGAATCATAGTGTTATTAAGAATATTTCTCATTGTCTTTCAATAATTGTTTTCTATATATCCTTATTTCGTAATTCAAAAAATAATTTTATTTTTTATTTTGAAACCCAAGTATGTATCATCTCATGTGAACATTTTATTTCCCTTAAATACTATTAAATGGGATCATTTCATTTTTTATAATGTGGGTTTAAAAAGAAATTTAAAATACTAAAATTATTTTACCATTAATTATATTTTATTTTATAATCCATTTAAAATTTTATATGGATAAACATTATATAGTATTCAAATATTATTTATCTATATTTCTCAATAAATAATTTTGGATAAATTTTTCTTGTAAACTTCTCAAAAATTATTTTTTAAAAGTGAATTTTTTACACTTTAAGATGAATTAAGGAATATTTTTCCAAATAATTATTTTTATGTATTTATTCCAATTTAATTTCTAACTAAAATGATATATATTCTCTAGATATATGTTTTAATGATGACCCTATAAATGAATTTTCAAAATAATCCTTTTAGGTGTATGAATTTTTGGTATCAACCTATCAAATTCTTGAAATAGTTTTATGTGGTACCATATAGAAGTCTAAAAAAATATATTTTATTTCCCAAGGATTTTCATGATATGATATATAATTTGTTTTCTATGGAACACATATGTAGGGATGATGACAGTTTAGTTCTTATATCTCCCTTAAATTTATTATTTAAGGTTATTGAAGTGCCCAGATCAGTGTGAATCACTGGGAGGGGGAGGGGGTGAATCAGTGATCCCTTAAAACTTTTTACTAATTGATTCTTTATCAATTAAACCTCTATGTCTTGTTAAGGCCTCGATCCACTCTTCTTTTATCTCTCAGCCTTTCCTCGAGTAATGCAGTAAATGTAAAGGCACAGGACACAAGGATTTACAAGGTTCGGCACCAAAGGCCTACGTCCTTGCCATGTTGGTTATACGCCCCAACATGGTTTCTCCATTATAACTTGTTAGAATTACAATGGTCGATACAGAGTCCAACTGTATCTCTCCTGAGTCCCACAGGAGGGTCTTTATACTACATCCCACAGTGTTACCAGAGTCCCACTGGCCTGCTCCAGAATCCCACTGAAGGCTTCTTCCACCCTGAGTCTCACAGGGGGCTTCTCCTGGCTCCTCGAGTCACACGAGTATCTCTTCTTCACTTTAAACTTCTTTAAGTATCTTCAGCAGTCTGGGATAAAGACTGCTAGCCTTGCTCTTCACTTCTGATCACTTGTGATGAACATGACTCTTCGTCTTGCTCAGGATTTATCTCCTTCTTCTCAGGATGACCTGGCTTCTCTCTTCAAGAAACTTCAACAACCTCTGATAAGGTTAGTTGGTCTTGCTCAACTACTGAAAACTCAGGCAGCTGATGTCTTTAACTTCAGTCTGGCTTCTGTCTCACTTCAAAACAACTTCATGCACTGAGTGCATGGCTACTCTAATTCCTCATGCACCGATTGCATGGCTTCTCAATATTCTTCAAGAACTCTTGGTCTTGGACAACTCAAATGCACACAACCAGATTTGGTTTTGTTCACATGTGCATGTGCATGCATGCATGCATGCACTCCCCTTCTTTCTTCTCTTGGTGCAATAAACCCTCCAAGGGTGTAAACACTTTCAGCACACACCTTCTCGAACTTCACACAATTTATTCAATTTGGTTACACACTTAAGAGTGTGTTCTACTTTAGTGTGAGATTCCTATCTTTCTTCCTTCTTCTAGGTGTGTTCACTTCACTTAGTGCACACACACTAGGTTCGGCCTCTTTTCTCTTTGCACGCACTTCTTTCACTTTGCACACAAGTAAGCTTGGCCTTCACTTATTTAGCACACACAACTTGTTCTTCGTTTTGAACACACTTGAGCTTGGCCTAATTCACTTACTAAGCACACACACTTCCTTGTTCTTTTAATCTTCTTCAAAGTGTTCACTTCACTTATGCACACACTTGGTTCTCCATTTTGCACACACAAGGGCTACGGCCTCATCTTTAATTTGCACACAAAATTTGTGGTGGCCTTCTTGTTTTGCACACACCCAAGGCTACGGCCTTCACTTGTTTTCACATAGCACACACACTGCCATGTGTGTTCTTCCATTTGCATGCACACCAAAACTAAGGTCTCGGCCTTCTCTTGCTCACACCCGAACACCAACCCAAAGAGGCGCGCAAGTGGCGCGGCCTTCTTCTCACTTTAAACACCACGTTGGTTGTGGGTGTCACTGGCCGCGCAAGTGCACAAGGCCACAAGGGCGCGCAAGTGTGCACTGGCCGCGGGGCACGCAAGTGCAACACCTGCATGCACTTCCTCCTGCCACGCAGGTACACGGGCAGTGAGGGTTCCAACCTCGAGTGCGCAAGGAGATGCGGCTGGGGTTCTTCCTGACGCACGCAAGGGAGGCGCGCAGGGGACTCCATTGAAGCCTCGGGTGGCTCCGGAACAAACTGCCGTGCAAGTGGGATGCGCGGGGATCAAAGCTTCGCAAAGCACAGGGTGCTCGCGGGACACTCTTCAAATATTCAGCAAGAAAATTCAGAGCCTCGGGTTCTCCTTTTATAGGCAGAGGGATGGAAAATCTTCGACGTGAGATATCTCTCGAATTCCCGAAATTCTCGGGTTGTCAAGATTTTCTAAATCTTGATATTTCCTATGTTTCAACGCGGGTTCTTTATCTTTGTTTTTCTCCTCCATGTGCATGCGACTTAGAACTCATGCACGGCCTTCGTCTAAGGGCGATCCATACAAAATATTAACCCCGTGGCCTCGGCATATTCTTTTGCCTCGGCCGAACTCAAAATGCTCCCCTCGTTTCATGCATGCATATTTTAATGCATGTACATGTTCAGTGTAGCCAGTTGAACCGGATGGAGCCTTTACTTCCTTCAGAGGTGGCCGGGAACTCGAAATCCGGTGGTCGGATGGCCTCTGGTTCAGGCGACGTCACGGGTGGCCTTTGGGCGAGCTCGAGGTTGAAGACGGACGGGGAGCCGTCGGATCAGGCGATCAAATAATCTTCAACGGTCTGGATCTGAACGGGAGCGGCGTGATGAGACGTGCGGCGCAGATCATCCGCGAGATCAGATGGATGGCCACGATTTGGTCCGCGGAAAAAATGCGCGTCCCACATTGAATTGGCGGCTGATTGTTCCGCGGTTTATCACCCAAGCGCTCCCTACAGCCACTCAGTTGAACTTCCCCCCTCACGGTGCCTCCCCGCACCGTGTTCACTCTGCGGGCGCGCTCTTGCGCCCACTCCTGCCACTCGGGCGCGCCACTGGCGCCCACTATGCACAAACGGGCACGCGCTCTGGCGCCCCGGCTGCGCAGGCTTGATCTCTGCGTAGCCCCGGCTTACACACGGCCGCGGCCTCTCGGGCTGGCCTCATGGGATCCCCCTTGGGCGTGGTGACCTCGAGTCCCACATGTGCCTTGGGGTTGAACCCTTAAGGCTGGCCCTTGGTGGCTCATATTTTTTGCTATGGGGATATCTTAGGACTTTGTATAAAACAAAGTAACCAAGTTTCCAATGCCAAATGCCTCTTCAACCTCTAAGCCATTTTTTTTCTCTTCTCCATTTCCTCTTCTTTATTTCTTCTTCTTCATTAGAATTCCTCCAATTCTTCTTCATCATGTATTCAATATTTAAGAATGGAATTCCCGAAGGTTTCTTCCTTCAACCGAAGCTCCTTAATCAAACATATTTTTCAATGAACTTCATTGATCTAATCAGAGATCAAATTGGAACTTCTTCTGATTCACATGCACTAAGTGTTAGTGCATGGACTTCTTTACTCCACTTGATCCACTTAGAAATTGTGGATGGATCATCTTCTAACTCCTCATGCATTGTCAATACAATGCATGGTCTTCTAACATTGTTGTGACATTGTATCCACTTGATACAGGTTCTTGGAACTTAAAGATCAGCTCAACAATCGTCAGATGTTATGATGATGCTCCATCATCATCCATTCTTCAAGTGGTGTAACTTAGTATCATCTTGATACAAGTATTGAAACATTAAGATTAGTTCTACAATCGTCTGATATACATAGAGAATGTTTCAACCACAACATCCTATGTCAATTTTTGAATCTCCTAAGTGACATGCATCCTAGTACCATGGCCATTCTCCTTTCCTCAACAACACCATCACATCCTTTGCCATTCACATATTGAAACTCCTTGACATCCATCCATTCATTCCTTGACAACAACATACCTCATTGACAACAAATGCAACATAGTGCACTTCAATCTCCCCCTTTGTATTTTTTGGCAATACACTAGAGCACATATGAATGGGTCAATATGTGTGCCAATATTTCTCCCCCTTATTGGCAATCAAATGAAAAGATGTGGTGTGGCTCTCTTCCAAAATATCTCTTCCTCCCTTTGAATAGCATTTTCTTGAAAATCACTAAGAGAGGGATGATGTCACATGTTCTTCTTTAGCAAAGAACCTTTAGTAAATCATCTCTAAGTCTACTTGGGCTAACCCGCTGTAGAAAACAAGAGTGATGTTACCAAGATTTTTCAATGCTGTCAACATTTCACTATACATTTGAGATCATGCTTCAGGGGGTGAAATTTTTCAGATTTATCAATGAATTTCTAAATCCTGCACATACTTCACAAAACTCATTAGAAAGTTCAGTGCAAAGATAAAGCTTCCCCTTTCAACCATTTGTCTTCAATCAATACTCCCCCTTAATTTTCATGATGAATACAATTAAGAAACAAGGGATGAAAGTATGATTGGAATAACTTCAGCTTTTCTCAAGATGGTATTAAATCTCAGAATCCCATCTTCTACAGATTGGCTCCCCCTCAAGGGGTGCACTCCATTCTGTCCAAACCACTCTCCAGATGAGAATGATCATCATCTTCAATTCCCTAAAATGTTAGCACATGTAAATACAAGTGGTTAGGGAATAAGATGGAACTTCCTTGGTTCATTAATGTGAACAACAAGGTTGAGAAGATTCTCTCAACCGAGATGTCCCATTTTCACCATTCTTCACACTTGCACATTTGATCTTCAATGATGTTTGTGCTGGTTTGGATCTCAACACATCTTCATGTGAAATCTTCTTTTTCCCTTTTTCCTTAGCAATTGCCAGAACTTCATCTTCAGCTCTCTGTAGATCTTTGGAAAGTTGCAACTGATTTGGCCATATGACAAGTAAGTCACTTGGAAGTGTGGCCTCAGTTCTGGATATTCCACATGGTTACTTTGATGCTTTCAAGCTACCTTTCTTAGGTAACTTGTTTTCAACCAATCCCTTCTACTTCATTAGGATTGATTGTCTGTTTGAGTCCAGTCTGCCTCTATTGAATTTCATGGCTTGTCTACAAAGATCCATGATATGTCCTTTCTTTCCACAGTAGAAGCATGTTTTCTTCCTGGTGGTCCTTATGGATGCATCACCCTTCTTGGATTTAGACTCCAAGGTCTTCTCTTCCTTTTTCATAATCTTCTTGGGAGCATCTTTCACTTTCTTATTCTTGCTTCCCAAGGATTCTTTCTGAGCCAGGTTCTGTGATCTTTTCTTCTTTTTAGCTTTGGATATAGCTGGAGATTGACATGTATCTTTTTTACCACTTTTGCAAACATCCCAGATGTTATCAAGAAATACAAATCTATTTGCAGTAAACAGATGTCTCTGGACCTATGGATGTTGCTTCTTTCCTTCTGGCTTGCTTCCCCTTAGCATGGTCTTCCTTTGTGCTTCTACATTCAGTGGATTGTACCAGCAATCTTTTGCACAGTGCCCATACTTTTTACAACACCAACACTGACCCACAAATCTTGACCTCTTCTGTCCTTCTGATTGTTGGGTACTTTTCTTGACTTTCTTTGTTGTTTTAGGAGAGCTCTCTTTCTTCATTGTCTTCATCCATACTTGTTTGGATTTTCTCTTCCATCCTTCACTATTTGTGGAAACAAAATTAGAAGCATGAGTACAAGATGGTATGGATGGTACCTTCTTTTTAGAAGATGTTTCCCTTTCATTAGAGGATGTATTTCTTTTAGAATCATCCTTCTCAAAGCTCACTTGAGTGGCAGCATTTCTTCTTCCAGCTATCTGGGAGGCTTTGGCTTTGGGTGATTTCTGATTTTTCAATATCACCTCTAATTTTAAACACTTCATGTTAAGGGAGTTCTTCTCATCCTCATCAGTTCTTAGCTTTCCTTCCCATTTCTCTTCCAGCTGTTTCATCTGGTCTTCATGCACCTTATTCATTTCAAGCAGTGAGTTGTCAAGATCCTTCACAAATTTGACTTCGTCTTCGAGTTGAGCATCTCTGACATTCATTGACACTTTATGCCTCTTTTCCAGTGCATGGAAAACATCTTTGACCAGTATCATAAAGAATTATTTCTCAGAAAGGCTTCTTTGCAATTCTTCAGCAATGTCTTCATATCTTTCATTGCAAAGAGAAACAGTTTCATCTTTTGCCTTCACCGGCTATCTGAGAGTGTTGGTTATGCCAACCCTTTTTGCCAATTGGACTTCCAGAGAATTGGCTTCATCTTCTAGCTGTAATTTTTCTTCTTGAATATCAAGGATGGTTGTAGCTATACACATTTCCACTTCCTTGGGGACTATCTTCTAAAGATATTTGATTGCATTTAGAAGATCATTGTTTCTTCCATCTTCATCACAGCTAGAGAAGGCTTCATCAGAAGAATGATAAAAGGAATTGTCATCTGATGTGACTTTCACATTTCTTTCCATAGAAGGAGTTTCTCTGATTGCAACAACCTTCTTCCTAATCTTCTTTGCCTATTTCTTCATTCTGTTTTTCAGAGTCTTGGCAGATATCTCCATTTGAGGTTGTTCTTTCATTTCCTCAAATCTGCACTCCATATAGACTCCCTTGGATCTTTTAGAGGTAACCTCCCTCTGATACCAATTGAAGTGCCCAGATCAGTGTGAATCACTGAGAGGGGGAGGGGGTGAATCAGTGATCCCTTAAAACTTTTTAATAATTGATTCTTTATCAATTAAACCTCTATGGATTGTTAAGGCCTCGATCCACTCTTCTTGTATCTCTCAGCCTTTCCTCGAGTAATGCATTAAATGTAAAGGCACAGGACACAAGGATTTACAAGGTTCGGTACCAAAGGCCTACGTCCTTGCCATGTTGGTTATACGCCCCAACATGGTTTCTCCATTATAACTTGTTAGAATTACAATGGCCGATACAGAGTCCCACTGTATCTCACCTGAGTCCCACAGGAGGGTCTTTATACTGCGTCCCATAGTGTTACCAGAGTCCCACTGGCCTGCTCCAGAATCCCACTGAAGACTTCTTCCCCCCTGAGTCTCACAGGGGTCTTCTCCTGGCTCCTCGAGTCACACGAGTAGCTCTTCTTCACTTTAAGATTCTTTAAGTATCTTCATCAGTCTGAGATAAATACTGCTAGCCTTGCTCTTCACTTCTGATCACTTGTGATGAATAGGACTCCTCGTCTTGCTCAGGATTTATCTCCTTCTTCTCAGGATGACCTGGCTTCTCTCTTCAAGAAACTTCAACAACCTCTGATAAGGTTAGTTGGTCTTGCTCAACTGCTGAAAACTCAGGCATCTGATGTCTTTAACTTCAGTCTGGCTTCAGTCTCACTTCAAAACAACTTCATGCACTGAGTGCATCGCTACTCTGATTCCTCATGCACCGATTGCATAGCTTCTCAATATTCTTCAAGAACTCTTGGTCTTGGACAACTCAAATGAACACAACCAGATTTGGTTTTGTTCACATGTGCATGTGCATGCATGCATTCATGCACTCCCCTTCTTTCTTCTCTTGGTGCATGTAACAGCCCAAGATTTTATAAAAAAATATTCTTTTTAATTTTATTAATGTCTTGTGTTGTACGCTACACCAAAAGGAGCTTTCACAACACACATCCTTGAATTAACTTGCATTACACGCAATCGCGACCTTCCTCGATAGCGTGTGTAGTACGCAATACCGAGTTTCACTAAACAACGATATGCTATAAAAATATTATTAAAACTAGCCGTTATGAATAGTAATAACCACTTTTTGAAATCCAGTAAATCTTATTTTTCAAAATGAACTTCATTCTTTGATTCGGAGTATGGAATTTAGCCTAAGTTGAAATTTTGGTACTTTTCGGATAACTTTCATATTCTGATGAATAGTGAAAATTACTAAATTATAATTAAAAACAACATTTTTAATCGAAATAATTAATAGTGATAAATTATTAATTTGAGTGGTTTTAAAGTATATTTAGAATATATTTTTACAATTTAATACAATGTTGGTCATTGGTTGTAATTTCACATTTAAACCAGACATAATCAAGTGTCAATCTTTTGATATATATTGTTTCCTAAAAACACGCTATTTATTTTAACAGCGGGATTTAATTATAAAATTAATTAATGCAACTTCTATGTTATGAATTTGGTAAAATAGATTTCATTTTTGAATTCGGAATATGAAATATAGCTTAGGATGAAATTTTGGCATTGTTCTGAAAAACATCAATTTTTGATGAATAGTGAAACTACTAAGTGGTAGGTTAAAAACTGAATTTTGCATAAAACTTAATTTTACCGCTTCTGTGAATGGAATTTCGAAAATCCGAGAGACACGGTTAATATCAAGGACTAAAATGTGGTTCAATGAGATGAAGATAATTTTTTGGTGAATAGTAACTTTTTACTTTTTTTACCACGGTTAATAGTAAATAAGGTAACTAAGGGTAAATATGATATTAATATTACCCTAACACATGTCCTAATTCTATTGGACAAGTGTAATTCGACCAAAAACAAACTTAGGAATAAAATATGACCATTTAGGCCCACTTGGATTAGATTAGGACATTTATTATTAATTTATTTAAAGAAGGGTTAAAATAGTTAAAATCAAAGTTTAATAAGTAAATCATTTTTAATATGGGGTTATACATAAGATAAATTCGACTATAAATATTCATTAGAAAGATAAAAAGATTTCCTACATGATGGTATTTTATTTGTAATTTTTAGACATAAAATAATATAATTTATTTATGACACAAAAATGATGCAGTAATTATCTTATTAATGAAATATTGACATAATTGATAATATAAATACCAAAATAAATGTAATTTAAGACTTTTTATGAATTCCACTAATTGTATAGGTTACTATGATATATTTTTGTTGATTTAATCAACTTGGTTCGAACATATAATTCTGTTATGACTTTCACAAAAATCATAAATCAAATAGTGTCAAAATTGACACAAAATAGTTTTTAAATCAAATATTATATTATTAATTGTTATTTTATTCCTAAAAATCTAAGGTTCGGCCAAATGACTTAGATAAGGATACATGTATTAATAATATACAATTTGGGGTTCGTTTGGCATGTTATAGTAAGTTTATTAACCATATAGTGAAAGCAAACAAAAAGACACGGTAAAAGTTAAATTATTTAACTTAGAGTTAAATCTAATTGATAAGGTTAAAATAATACCCTAAACTTGTCTAAATCCTATTGGTTGATAGGATTTCGACCCATCCCCACTTTATCTTCGAAATAAGACCCTTTGGAAGCATTATAAACCGATTTTGACTTTAATATAAAATAATATTTTGAGATATTCCTAAGGTGCCCCTCTCCTCCCCTATAAAAGGACACCTCCTCCCCCTCCTCCTCACACCAATTTGAGCACTCAAGCTCGGCCAACCCCTGCCAATTTATCCTCTCCACTTCCCTAGCAACATCCTAGTGGTTCTGGTCTTCCTCAAAGACCAATTTTAGTGCCCTAAGAGGAGGTCTCAAAGAGGCACTTCAAAGAAGAGGTAATTACCGTTACCAATTCTTTCATCTTTATTTCTTCTTCCACTTCTTCTTCTTAGGTTGTTTCATTATGAAGTAATAACATCAGTATCACTCATATACTGATATGTTATTATACGTATGAAACAACCCTATTTCACCATCTATCCATCCTACGGAAAAAGAAATCACCGCGCGTGCGTACGTACGGAATACCGTCTCCACGCCGTGGTGTAATCTATTTTCCACCACCACCTTACATGGATGGGTATAATGGTGTAAAGAATAACTATACATAGTTATTACAACATCATATTGATTCTGATATATTGTATAATCCACTCCAATTCAGTTCAATATTTATAGAAATGATATCATCGCTCGTGCGTACGTACGGAATACCGTCTCCACGACGCGATGAGATTAATTCTCCATGTTAACCATTTAAGAATGATTATAATGTATATATAAGAAATAATAATGAAATATATGACATTATAAAGCTACTGGATTTATGTATATATATACATATGTATGTCATCTACTTACGTCCATTTCAAGACAATAAGGAAAGGAAAATAGCGTTCATGCGTACGTACGGACTACTGTCTCCATGAACGGTGTTTTTCATTTTATTAATCTATCTATTATATATATATATACTGAATATATATGATATATAAATCATATTTTATATTCTGGAAGTAAGTAAATCATGATATAAGTAATAGTGATGTCAAGAACAACAAGTCAAAACACCTAAGATAAATGAAACGATTTTACCCAAAACGCTTCTTTAACATGGAATTTACAAAAGAACGGGTAATATAATGTCATAAGTGAACCATATATGATATCATAACAATGAATATGATTCTGGAATAAGTCAATAACATGATTTAAATCATTATACAGGAGGTTTGGACACTTACAAAGCAAGTCGGACATAAGGTAAGGGAAATATCACAATCTCATTTTTATCCGAGATTGTTTATTCGTAAGTATTTACTGGGGTGTATTTTATCATCCACATCCGTGTTCCCTCAATATGTAATATTATTTCCATCCACCTACAATTGTTTAAATCCAATTTTACCCTTCTATGAGTTTTTAGTAAAGGATATGAAAGGAATCTTTTTTCGTTTTTCGTACGAGGTACTTTTTGACTTTTCCGACAAAAGTACGAAGAATGTTTTTTTAACTTATACGGAACGAACATATTTATACTTTTTTATAAAACCTTATTTTCATGAAGCTTCTTATAAATGTTTTCATGATTATTTTCAATAAAATCTCTTTCTTTTAAAATTGCATGATGTTTTGTGAAAAGAAATTGATTTTGAAGAAGAAAGGATATTTTCCTCAAGAATTCAATTCAAGTGTTTTATCAAAATTATTTTCCATCTATGATAATAAAGGGTTCTGTTTCTATCCATATTTTTACATTGATTTGACTATGTTGTGATGAAATTATGTTTATGAATTCCTTTATCTTATATGAATGGTTTTATGATGTCATGTTGTTTAAGAATCCCATTTTTTTTACATGGGTTATGAAATGATGTATGATTTATGATTTTGTGGCACACATAAGAATGGTATCATTATGAGATGGGTGGGACCTATATCTCCCTCCAATGCATTGGGTAAAGATTTTATATCTCATGAGATAGACATGGCTGGAATGGTAGGTTATACCGGTTCAGTGAAACAGGACTGAAACGAGGATTACTCGATTCAGAAAGGGACTTTGTCCACTAAGATAGTCTTGGCAATGAGTCTTGACTAACAAGAAATGATTCTCTATGATTATGTGTGCATGCCACAATGAGTAATGTTTTAAGTTATGATTTCATTTTCACTTCTATGATTTATCCCACGTTATGATATTATGAGCTCTTTTGCAGGTTAAGATTTCCAAAAGCTATGTTGTTATGTATATGATGTGATTGATATTTCTTTTGTTTACCCTTACTGAGCATTTGAGCTCACCCTTTTATGTTTTCTTTTCCCCAGGATATAAAGAAAGGTTTTAGGTAAAAAAAAGGATGATCTTTGTGGGATATTTTGAAGATCTTTCACCAGGATTAGAAGATTACGTTCCGAGTTTCCAAAGACACTAAACTATTACGATCCTTGTGTGTGTATTTTTGTTATGTATTAAGTATTCCACAAAAGTAATGTAATGTTCATGTACGTTAGGCTTCGGGTTTCTACAGTTGGTATCAGAGGAAAGGTTTAGTCAACCTTTGGAAACTAGGATGCGAAAACGTTAGTGAGATCCCTAGAGATATTTCTAAGGTATGTCTAGGGATTCCCCTAAGGATAAGTATACGTATAGGATATAGTTCTAGAACTATGGTAACGATATTAGATTAAACCAAAGATGATAGATATTTAAGTTACTCCCCCTTTATTACGATTTTTTCATCTAACACTATTCTGTTTGGGTTTTAGAAAATGGCTGGAAACAAGATGATTCACAATAATGGAGGATATGATGGACAATGGAATGATATTCTTCATGAGAAACCAAATGAAATGGGATTTGGATGTGCAAACATCATTATTATGCCGAATCAGCAATCTCACAACATGATCAATAAAGTAAAATTTGGTATGTTTCCTGACTCGACTAATAAGAGAAAGATGGAGTTCCATGATGATCATAGAGGAAAGAAAGTTCAATTTCCCCTATGTACATCATGTGGGAAGAGGCATCAAGGAGAATGTTTCAAGGGAACTGGAAGATGCTTTGGGTGTGGAAAAGAAGGACACAAAGCAAGTAAGTGCAAAGGAAAATGGTCAGTTAACACCATGGATGAGGATAATGGTATTGCTACGACATCAAAAATGGTTAAGTGTTTTAAATGTGGAATGTATGGGCATTATGCAAACAAATGCCCTAAGGGAAAGACTCATGAAGAGAATCAATATGGTCATATGGGTAGTATTTATGTGGATGATGATGAAGAGACTACAAATGATATGTGAGATGAAAGAATTTTTGAAGCTCGGTCAATGGTTTGAGAATGTAGTGGAATGATTACATGTTTATCATGTGTAATTTTGGAATAAAGAGACATCTATGGATTGTTACACTGTTGTCTTTCCTTGTGTTTTGAAAGTGTATGATTAATGTTACCAGTATCCATGAAAGGTTATCCAGATAATTTTGGAATGTAGATGATATGCGCATAATGAAGGGATAAGGAGAAAATTAAATGTTTGACAGTATTCATGAGCTCGTGATTGATATAAGGACTAAGTGATATCATGGTTTGAGTATATAGAATTTTGAGGATTTTGGTATGTGGAAAGTGTTAACTTTTAACTGCACTCATGTTTTCACTAAGGTATTCAAGAGAATACACGATTAAGGACTTTGAATGTTTGGAATGTGACCAACAAGACATATCTTATGATCAACGACAGTATTAAATCTCTGGTAATCGTTGTCACTATATTATGAGAGTGGACTGCAGTATTATAAGCCTAAAGATTAGACTGGATTATGTTCGACATAAGTTAGTATTGTTTAAGGATAGAAGATTTTCGATATTATTGATGGGATTTTATAGTAACGTAGTTTTAGAAAAAGGACAACCTGCAGGACGGGCGACAGCCCATCGCTTCGGACAAGGCTGTAGGAATCGAACCCACAACCGAAGTGCGACTGGCCTTTATCGCCTACCACTGACCTACAGGAAGTCCCTGTTTAGTAGAAAACAGTTTTATTATATTAAGCAGTATGATATATGAAGTATAAGTCCATTTTAGGAACTATATATGATTAATCTCACTATAGAATGACTTATGTATATTTAATAACTTTTGCTTACCTTTTGTTTGAGACAGATGGAATGACCCGTCATTCTATCACATGATCTGCTAACACTTCACGAATAACAAATTCAACTTCATTTATTTAAGAGATGAAGTAGAAATTGTTCAAGGCACGAACAAAAGTGAGATTGTACCAAAATAAAGTAAGTATTTATTCTAAGCAAATTTTCAACTTTAGGGAAATGATCTTGAAAACCAAAAATGTTGTCCTAGTGATCTTATACCTGATGAATCAGATGGTACCTTAGATTGTCACAAATTTATGGATTTGTGATTACTGGATTTTCCATAGCCATGTTCTCTACCACTCTCCATCAGAACATGATGGTTAGATTTCTCTTCCATATCCATATTTTCACCTATGTGGAAACTCAGTGATTAGTTTATTTGGGTAATCGTTACATTTCATACTTTAGTTTTTAAAGCCAAGTTTTGGTATTCCCTTTTACGATGTGGGTTTCTATTAAAGAAACTTTCAAATAGTAAACCATTTATAACCCCGATGAATTTCGAGGGCGAAATTCATTTTAAGGGGGGTAGAATGTAACAGCCCAAGATTTTATAAAAAAATATTCTTTTTAATTTTATTAATGTCTTGTGTTGTACGCTACACCAAAAGGAGCTTTCACAACACACATCCTTGACTTAACTTGCATTACACGCAATCGCGACCTTCCTCGATAGCGTGTGTAGTACGCAATACCGAGTTTCACTAAACAACGATATGCTATAAAAATATTATTAAAACTAGCCGTTATGAATAGTAATAACCACTTTTTGAAATCCAGTAAATCTTATTTTTCAAAATGAACTTCATTCTTTGATTCGGAGTATGGAATTTAGCCTAAGTTGAAATTTTGGTACTTTTCGGATAACTTTCATATTCTGATGAATAGTGAAAATTACTAAATTATAATTAAAAACAACATTTTTAATCGAAATAATTAATAGTGATAAATTATTAATTTGAGTGGTTTTAAAGTATATTTAGAATATATTTTTACAATTTAATACAATGTTGGTCATTGGTTGTAATTTCACATTTAAACCAGACATAATCAAGTGTCAATCTTTTGATATATATTGTTTCCTAAAAACACGCTCTTTTATTTTAACAGCGGGATTTAATTATAAAATTAATTAATGCAACTTCTATGTTATGAATTTGGTAAAATAGATTTCATTTTTGAATTCGGAATATGAAATATAGCTTAGGATGAAATTTTGGCATTGTTCTGAAAAACATCAATTTTTGATGAATAGTGAAACTACTAAGTGGTAGGTTAAAAACTGAATTTTGCATAAAACTTAATTTTACCGCTTCTGTGAATAGAATTTCGAAAATCCGAGAGACACGGTTAATATCAAGGACTAAAATGTGGTTCAATGAGATGAAGATAATTTTTTGGTGAATAGTAACTTTTTACTTTTTTTACCACGGTTAATAGTAAATAAGGTAACTAAGGGTAAATATGATATTAATATTACCCTAACACATGTCCTAATTCTATTGGACAAGTGTAATTCGACCAAAAACAAACTTAGGAATAAAATATGACCATTTAGGCCCACTTGGATTAGATTAGGACATTTATTATTAATTTATTTAAAGAAGGGTTAAAATAGTTAAAATCAATGTTTAATAAGTAAATCATTTTTAATATGGGGTTATACATAAGATAAATTCGACTATAAATATTAATTAGAAAGATAAAAATATTTCCTACATGATGGTATTTTATTTGTAATTTTTAGACATAAAATAATATAATTTATTTATGACACAAAAATGATGCAGTAATTATCTTATTAATGAAATATTGACATAATTGATAATATAAATACCAAAATAAATGTAATTTAAGACTTTTTATGAATTCCACTAATTTTATAGGTTACTATGATATATTTGTGTTGATTTAATCAACTTGGTTCGAACATATAATTCTGTTATGACTTTCACAAAAATCATAAATCAAATAGTGTCAAAATTGACACAAAATAGTTTTTAAATCAAATATTATATTATTAATTGTTATTTTATTCCTAAAAATCTAAGGTTCGGCCAAATGACTTAGATAAGGATACATGTATTAATAATATACAATTTGGGGTTCGTTTGGCATGTTATAGTAAGTTTATTAACCATATAGTGAAAGCAAACAAAAAGACACGGTAAAAGTTAAATTATTTAACTTAGAGTTAAATCTAATTGATAAGGTTAAAATAATACCCTAAACTTGTCTAAATCCTATTGGTTGATAGGATTTCGACCCATCCCCACTTTATCTTCGAAATAAGACCCTTTGGAAGCATTATAAACCGATTTTGACTTTAATATAAAATAATATTTTGAGATATTCCTAAGGTGCCCCTCTCCTCCCCTATAAAAGGACACCTCCTCCCCCTCCTCCTCACACCAATTTGAGCACTCAAGCTCGGCCAACCCCTGCCAATTTATCCTCTCCACTTCCCTAGCAACATCCTAGAGGTTCTGGTCTTCCTCAAAGACCAATTTTAGTGCCCTAAGAGGAGGTCTCAAAGAGGCACTTCAAAGAAGAGGTAATTACCGTTACCAATTCTTTCATCTTTATTTCTTCTTCCACTTCTTCTTCTTAGGTTGTTTCATTATGAAGTAATAACATCAGTATCACTCATATACTGATATGTTATTATACGTATGAAACAACCCTATTTCACCATCTATCCATCCTACGGAAAAAGAAATCACCGCGCATGCGTACGTACGGAATACCGTCTCCACGCCGTGGTGTAATCTATTTTCCACCACCACCTTACATGGATGGGTATAATGGTGTAAATAATAACTATACATAGTTATTAAAACATCATATTGATTCTGATATATTGTATAATCCACTCCAATTCAGTTCAATATTTATAGAAATGATATCATCGCTCGTACGTACGTACGGAATACCGTCTCCACGACGCGATGAGATTAATTCTCCATGTTAACCATTTAAGAATGATTATAATGTATATATAAGAAATAATAATGAAATATATGACATTATAAAGCTACTGGATTTATGTATATATATACATATGTATGTCATCTACTTACTTCCATTTCAAGACAATAAGGAAAGGAAAATAGCGTTCATGCGTACGTACGGACTACTGTCTCCATGAACGGTGTTTTTCATTTTATTAATCTATCTATTATATATATATATACTGAATATATATGATATATAAATCATATTTTATATTCTGGAAGTAAGTAAATCATGATATAAGTAATAGTGATGTCAAGAACAACAAGTCAAAACACCTAAGATAAATGAAACGATTTTACCCAAAACGCTTCTTTAACATGGAATTTACAAAAGAACGGGTAATATAATGTCATAAGTGAACCATATATGATATCATAACAATGAATATGATTCTGGAATAAGTCAATAACATGATTTAAATCATTATACATGAGGTTTGGACACTTACAAAGCAAGTCGGACATAAGGTAAGGGAAATATCACAATCTCATTTTTATCCGAGATTGTTTATTCGTAAGTATTTACTGGGGTGTATTTTATCATCCACATCCGTGTTCCCTCAATATGTAATATTATTTCCATCCACCTACAATTGTTTAAATCCAATTTTACCCTTCTATGAGTTTTTAGTAAAGGATATGAAAGGAATCTTTTTTCGTTTTTCGTACGAGGTACTTTTTGACTTTTCCGACAAAAGTACGAAGAATGTTTTTTTAACTTATACGGAACGAACAGATTTATACTTTTTTATAAAGCCTTATTTTCATGAAGCTTCCTATAAATGTTTTCATGATTATTTTCAATAAAATCTCTTTCTTTTAAAATTGCATGATGTTTTGTGAAAAGAAATTGATTTTGAAGAAGAAAGGATATTTTCCTCAAGAATTCAATTCAAGTGTTTTATCAAAATTATTTTCCATCTAAGATAATAAAGGGTTCTGTTTCTATCCATATTTTTACATTGATTTGACTATGTTGTGATGAAATTATGTTTATGAATTCCTTTATCTTATATGAATGGTTTTATGATGTCATGTTGTTTAAGAATCCCATTTTTTTTACATGGGTTATGAAATGATGTATGATTTATGATTTTGTGGCACACATAAGAATGGTATCATTATGAGATGGGTGGGACCTATATCTCCCTCCAATGCATTGGGTAAAGATTTTATATCTCATGAGATAGACATGGCTGGAATGGTAGGTTATACCGGTTCAGTGAAACAGGACTGAAACGAGGATTACTCGATTCAGAAAGGGACTTTGTCCACTAAGATAGTCTTGGCAATGAGTCTTGACTAACAAGAAATGATTCTCTATGATTATGTGTGCATGCCACAATGAGTAATGTTTTAATTTATGATTTCATTTTCACTTCTATGATTTATCCCACGTTATGATATTATGAGCTCTTTTGCAGGTTAAGATTTCCAAAAGCTATGTTGTTATGTATATGATGTGATTGATATTTCTTTTGTTTACCCTTACTGAGCATTTGAGCTCACCCTTTTATGTTTTCTTTTCCCCAGGATATAAAGAAAGGTTTTAGGTAAAAAAAAGGATGATCTTTGTGGGATATTTTGAAGATCTTTCACCAGGATTAGAAGATTACGTTCCGAGTTTCCAAAGACACTAAACTATTACGATCCTTGTGTGTGTATTTTTGTTATGTATTAAGTATTCCACAAAAGTAATGTAATGTTCATGTACGTTAGGCTTCGGGTTTCTACAGTGCAATAAACCCTCAAAGGTTGTAAACACTTTCAGCACACACCTTCTCGAACTTCACACAATTTATTCAATTTGGTTACACACTTAAGAGTGTGTTCTACTTTAGTGTGAGAGTCCTCTATTTCTTCCTTCTTCTAGGTGTGTTCACTTCACTTAGTGCACACACACTAGGTTCGGCCTCTTTTCTCTTTGAACACACTTCTTTCACTTTGCACACAAGTAAGCTTGGCCTTCACTTATTTAGCACACACAACTTGTTCTTCTTTTTGCACACACTTGAGCTTGGCCTACTTCACTTACTAAGCACACACACTTCCTTGTTCTTTTAATCTTCTTCAAAGTGTTCACTTCACTTATGCACACACTTGGTTCTCCATTTTGCACACACAAGGGCTACGGCCTCATCTTTAATTTGCACACAAAAGTTGTGGTGGCCTTCTTGTTTTGCACACACCCAAGGCTACGGCCTTCACTTGTTTTCACTTAGCACACACACTGCCAAGTGTGTTCTTCCATTTTCATGCACACCAAAACTAAGGTCTCAGCCTTCTCTTGCTCACACCCAAACACCAACCCAAAGAGGCGCGCAAGTGGTGCAGCCTTCTTCCCACTTTAAACACCACGTTGGGTGTGGGTGTCACTGGCCGCGCAAGTGCACAAGGCCACTAGGGCGCGCAAGTGTGCACTGGTCGCGGGGCATGCAAGTGCAACACCCGCATGCACTTCCTCCTGCCACGCAGGTACACGAGCAGTGAGGGTGCCAACCTCGAGCGTGCAAGGAGATGCGGTTGGGGTTCTTCCTTTCGCGCGCATGGGAGGCGCGCAGGGGACTCCTTCGAAGCCTCGGGTGGCTCCGGAACAAACTGTCGCGCAAGTGGGATGCGCGGGGCTCAAAGATTCGCAAAGCACAGGGTGCTCGCGGGACACTCTTCAAATATTCAGCAAGCAAATTCAGAGCCTCGGGTGCTCCTTTTATAGGCATAGGGATGGAAAATCTTCCGCGTGAGATATCTCTCGAATTCCCGAAATTCTCGGGTTTTCAAGATTTTATAAATCTTGATATTTCCTCTGTTTCAACGCGGGTTCTTTCTCTTTGTTTTTCTCCTCCACATGCATGCGACTTAGAACGCATGCACGGCCTTCGTCTAAGGGAGATCCATGCAAAATATTAACCCTGTGGCCTCGGCATATTCTTTTTCCTCGGCCGAACTCAAAATGCTCCCCTCGTTGCATGCATGCATATTTTTATGCATGTACATGTTCAGTGTAGCCAGTTGAACCGGATGGAGCCTTTACTTCCTTCAGAGGTGGCCGGGAACTCGAAATCCGGTGGTCAGATGGCCTCTGGTTCAGGCGATGTCGCGGGTGGCCTTTGGGTGAGCTCGAGGTTGAAGACGGACGGGGAGCCATCGGATCAGGCGATCAAATAATCTTCAACGGCCTGGATCTGAACGGGAGCGGCGTGATGAGATGTGCAGCGCAGATCATCCGCGAGATCAGATGGATGGCCACGATTTGCTCCGCGGGAAAAATGCGCGTCCCACATCGAATTGGCGGCCGATTTTTCCGCGGTGTATCACCCAAGTGCTCCCTACAGCCGCTCAGTTGAACTTCCCCCCTCGCGGTACCGCCCCGCACTGTGTTCACTCTGCGGGCGTGCTCTTGCGCCCACTCCTTCCACTCGGGGGTGCCACTGGCGCCCACTATGCACACACGGGCACGCGCTCTGGCACCCCGGCTGTGCAGGCTTGATCTCTGCGTAGCCCCGGCTTACACACGGCCGTGGCCTCTCGGGCTGGCCTCATGGGATCCCCCTTGGGCGTGGCAACCTCGAGTCCCACGTGTGCCTTGGGGTTGAACCCTTAAGGCTGGCCCTTGGTGGCTCATATTTTTTGCTAAGGGGAAATCTTAGGACTTTGTATAAAACAAAGTAACCAAGTTTCCAATGCCAAATTCCACTTCAACCTCTAAGCCATTTTTTTTCTCTTCTCCATTTCCTCTTCTTTATTTCTTCTTCTTCATTAGAATTCCTCCAATTCTTCTTCATCATGTATTCAATATTTAAGAATGGAATTCCCCAAGGTTTCTGCCTTCAACCGAAGCTCCTTAATCAAACATATTTTTCAATGAACTTCATTGATCTAATCAGAGATCAAATTGGAACTTCTTCAGATTCACATGCACTAAGTGTTAGTGCATGGACTTCTTTACTCCACTTGATCCACTTAGAAGTTGTGGATGTATCATCTTCTAACTCCTCATGCATTGTCAATACAATGCATGGTCTTCTAACATTGTTGTGACGTTGTATCCACTTGATACAGGTTCTTGGAACTTAAAGATCAGCTCAACAATCATCAGATGTTATGATGATGCTCCATCATCATCCATTCTTCAAGTGGTGTAACTTAGTATCATCTTGATACAAGTATTGAAACATTAAGATCAGTTCTACAATCGTCTGATATACATAGAGAATGTTTCAACCACAACATCCTATGTCACTTAGTGAATCTCCTAAGTGACATGCATCTTAGTACCATGGCCATTCTCCTTTCCTCAACAACACCATCACATCCTTTTCCATTCACATATTGAAACTCCTTGACATCCATCCATTCATTCCTTGACAACAACATACCTCATTGAAAACAAATGCAACATAGTGCACTTCAGTTATTTTCCCATGAGATAAAAATGGGATGAAAATTATGATACTCTATAATCAATGGAAATATGAATCATGAATCATGATATATTATGTTATGGGAGGGAGGATCATGATTTTTAATACACTATATAATGGGAGTTATGGTGATTATTCTTGATCCATAATGTTATGGAATTCAACATTGTTATTCTTGATCTATATTGTAATGTTATTATATGTATATATTTTTTCCACACTCATATTCAAAATAATAATGATTATAAAATATTTATATGTTATATATTTATGTTATGCTCCGTGAATCAATATTATTGGAGCATGATCCAACACTATTATACCATGTTATATTTTTTCATTTAAGATTGTGGAAAATAATTTTTATTATTTGTTTATATTATTAGATATTCTTATCATGCTCATTTTTCTCATGTGTTTATGTTATAACCATTTAAGACTCATTGGTTAGTTTTTCCCTTACTGAGTGTTTGATATCATCCCTTTATTATTTTTTCCAATCTCTAGGTTTGGAGGATGAGTACAACCTAGGACACCTATATAATTGGGTCTTGTATGATGTGATTATTTAAATATGTTCACAATTATATAAAATGTTATTTTTATGTTCAAAATTTCCAAAGAAACTAAACCATTGTGTTCCCTTATATTGATATTTATTGATTTATTTCTATGATACATATGTATTTTTTCTTCTTTTATCACACTTTGTATTGATTCTAGTATGTGAAGTATGTCTTTTTTGAACTAAACCTTAGAGTGTGGGTGGGGGTATCTCATCCATCCAATTTGGTTATTCTTTTACATCATTCAATAATGGATTCATGATTTGGTGCACCAAATCATCCAATAGGGAACCAAGGAATGATCATTTTCAACTATCAGCAAACTTGGTCAATATTATAATGAGGAAATTCTTTGAAAATAATGTGAATTATTTGTATGTTTCCTCCCATATGATAATAATACAAAACTATCTTGTGACAATATGATTCTTCACATCTAGGATTCATATATATAGTAAAACGTTTGATGAAATTGGTAGCGTTGTTGGCCTAAAATATTATTTATTCATCAATTCTAGATACTAGTACACCCCCTATTAGTTCAAATGAGAATGCATAATTTTTATGAGTGTCGGCTGCATTATCAATTGTAATTTATTTAGAGTCAGATTCATCATGAAAATGAATCAATAGTAAAATTTCATCATATTCCCCAAATCTAGGTATTTGAGTGGGATTTTATTGACGTATCCAATTATTGTAAGATGTCTTTCAGCCCGAGAACTTAAAATTTCTTGATCCCTTATGAATTTATAACCTCTGATGGGAGCTACAATCTTTTCCCAAAACATGTGTAAGGGTATAATAAGTCTTACTAGGGGAATCCATCTATAGATATGCTCTGTGTAATGATATAAGATACCCAACATTAGTAATTCTTAGTTGATCTATCTATCACCCACCAGCTGATCATTCATTCCAAATGTTTTAATCTTTATTTTGTTATGAAACTAACACAATGATAATATAAATCTCTTTTTTAGTACCAAAGGATTGATCTTCCTGATAACCTTCTAACACCACTCTGTGTATTTTCTATATTCTAACAATAACCAATAGAAATAGAGGATCTAGTAGGTTATACAGTTTAGACAAATCTTGGGAATCCATACATATGGATCCTAACTATGTGTCATAATAAAGAGTTTCACCCATGTGATTAGGGAAATATTAACTTGTATATAAAGATCTTATATAATAAAATTTCCCACTTATATAAGTAAATCCCTATTGAGTGGAGGCTTACACTCTGCATTATTCCTTATAGAGGTTGTAGGGATAAATTCATCATAAAAAATCTCCAAGAATATGAGACTTTTTAATCTTGTACTCATCCTATATGTTTATCCTAAACTCTCTTGGAATATGGTGAAAAAATATTTATATCTGTTGACATCACCTGTTTTGATAATCCCAATTATGCTTTCACATACTTTGATAATCCCAATTAATGTTTATCTATATTCTAATTCACTCAATCTATGATATTCTATTATCAAGATGATAATAATATTAAAATAATCCTTGAAATATGTTAATCAATGTTTATCATTGTTTATATAAGTTCTGAATTAATTCTAACCCAATCGGATATGTTTTTCATAAAACGGATAAGTGTTAGTCACTGATCTTCACATAGCTACTGATACAGAGCTACCAGTACTTATTATACTCATAGACATAGTCTACGAATAGACAGAGTCACCTATAAGCTAAAGTCACTGATACGCAGAGCTACCGATATGTACAAGTCCACCGGTAAGCATAGAACAAGCCACCGATACAGAGTTACCAATATAAAAAGTCTTCAGATAGTACAATATGAACCTACCAATGTGCATAAGTCTACCAATACACATAATCAATGGAACTAACCAAGAGCGACCAGTAAAAAGTAGAGCTACTGACATACCAAAGCTACCAATAGACCAAGAGCTACTGATAGACAGAGTCACCGATAGAACAAGGTCACAGATGCGGATAGCTATGGATAGAGTAAGTCTACTGATATCAAGAGCTACTGATACACAAAGTAAGATCTACAGATATCAAGAGCTACTGATACACAGAGTAAGAGCTACCGATATCAAGAGAAACCAATACAAGTGCACAGAGCTACCGATACGAGTGCAAAGAGCTACCGATGGAAGGTCACTGCTACACAAAGTCCATCGTACACATCTACCAACATAAGGCTACTAATTATTGACCAACCATTCAAACTATATACTCTCAATACTATATATTTATTATCCTAATGGTTAAATTTGATGTTTTAAATGCAGTTACTGTTATTTAATGATTTTTCTTGCCATATCAGGGAACTGTACCTAGTACCAATGAAAAAAGTAATCATTCTTTTTTTCCAGAGCAGAAATCTATAAAAGGGAAGATAAAGACCTAGACAAACACATGAAGTGAACACGAGATTGAATGAAATAGAGAGGATTAGGAAACTAAGAAGGCACACGAATGGTGAAAAAGAAAAAGACTCAAAATCATTCAAACATGGTGCATTCACACAAGGCTACATCCATACTCCAAGAACACTGGAAATACACGAAGCTACTTATTCTAGAGGAGAACAAAAGATTCCTTCTGAGTGAAGAACTACAACAAACACTTGATGCACTTAGGCTGATAATTTGAACTAAGGAAGAAAACAACACTTTGTTTTTCAGAACAAAAACCAGAGAAGGACTCAGAAGATTTTCTGACAAATCAATCGAGTCCAGAGTTGCACTGCCAATCACTAATTCTTTTCTAAACTAATTCATACTTTCTTTAGTGATTCTTTCATTTACATTTTGAGAAGTGTGTGTACCCTGTTTATTGTACACACACACTGTATCCTGAGCTAAGCTGGAGGATTATCAAATCCTCATTCAAACTTTATAACTCCCTTGTATCCCACTATGGATAGTGGTAGAGGTTTAGTAATACCTGGACAGCTGTGAGCTGTTGTTTTTTTTTTCACGTAAGATTGTGGTAGAGGTCTTTAGACCTGGACAGTATTGTACAATTCTTTACCCCGATACTGGGAGTGGATAAATTTATATAAATTTTTTGAGAGGACTAAGTCTTGACTAGAGACTGAACCTCTTGGTTACATCTCTTATGCATTATAGTTTAAGTCATAAGTATACTATATATATATATTTCATATTCGGCTGCCATTACTTTGAAATACAAAACTATTTGAAAGTTACTTTGATAGTTAAATTAGAAACTGTTTATACTTATTGTAAACCAGTAAGTTTGTTTCAAAAGTAAATTTTATCTTCAGATTAAATTAACTGAGACCTAAACTAGTTGAACATTTATACTCTGTATAAATTCACTATAGTTTAACTTTGTTTTTAAATAGGGGGATTTTAAGAGAAATATTTTTTTAACAGAAATTTTTATTAGAACTCAATTCACCCCCCTCTTGAGTATCCACTCTGACCAATATTTGGTATCAGATTTTTTTTATTAATACAATTTTTTAAAACATTCTTTTTTTCAACTGTGATTTTAGTTGTATCTTTAAAAATCATAAATTTCTCTTTGTTCTAAATTTTATCTCATTAAAATTATTTTCTAAATATTGATATGGATAATAGACTAGAGGGTCCTACTACTAACTGGACTCCTTTCTTCAATGGTACCAACTATGCCCAGTGGAAACTTAAGATGAAAATTCATTTAGAAGTTATGGGTTTTGATATCTGGACTATTATAGAGTCACAATATAAAATTCCAGAAACTAAAAGAACTACTTGGGATGAACCTAAAAAATACTACTTATAATAATAATTATAAATCTATGAATGCCCTTTATTGTGCTTTAGTATATGAAGAGTTTAATAGAATATTTTCTTGCAAAACTGCTTAGGAAATTTGGGATAATTCGGGTGTTTCTCATGAAGGAACAACCAATGTTAAATAAATGTGGCTGAATACTTATACTATTAAATATGATAATTTTAAAATGAAGACTGATGAACCTATTCCTGACATGTATCTCATGTTCAATGAGATTTTCAACACTATGAGCTCTCTTGGAAAGGTTGTTCCAGCAAAGGAACAAATTATGAGGATATTAAGATTTCTACCAGAAAGATGGAGAGACACTTCTGTTTCAATTAGAGAATCATGTGACATTGAGGCTCTACCTGTAAAAGAGCTTATTGGTAAATTAATGATGTATGAGGAAGAACTCAAGGTGAATAAAGGGGATGATGATGAACCCAAGAGAAAATATGTGGAATTCAAATCTACTGCTTTGAAAAGAAAGGACAAATACAAAGTTCAAATACCAACTGAAAGATCAACCAGTGATGATTCGAATTGAGACAGTGATGCTGAGATGGCTCAAATAGCCAGGAGATTTAAGAAGTTATATAAGAAGAAGAAATTATTTAGAAAATAAAATTACAAAGGAATGTATAACAACAAGGGTCACTAGAAGAAGGATTGGAAGAAGTCTGATAAGGAAGATGATATAATCTTCTATGAATACAAAAGGAAAGGACACATCAAGGATGACTGTCCAAAACTAAAATTCAAAAATAAATATGATTATAAGGACAATAAGTACAATAAATCTATGAAAGCTACTTAGAGTACTTCAGAAGATAGCATAAGTGAATATAAAATTTCTGATTCTGAAAAGAATCGTGCCAACATGTGTTTCATGACCAACACATTAGAGGTAATCGAAGATACTCCTGTTTTAAATTCCTATTATTCTAGAGATAATGTAGAATCTGATTCTGATTCTGAAGATATGACTAAATATGAATTATTTGAATATTGTAACTTGCTAGAAGAAACATGTAATGAACTTAAGGACAAATATAAGTCATTAAAGAAACAACATGCTCTCACTGCAAATGTTAAATCTTCCTCTAATATAGAAAAGGAAGATAATTCTCAACTATTAAAGGAAAATACAGAACTGAAAATGTCTAATGAGCAGCTTAGAAAGGACTTAGAAAATTTCAAAAATGGAAAAGATACACTTACTCAAATGCTAGGTAACCAAGTTGCACCAAAATACACTACTGGTTTGGGATACCAACCCGGAAAGAGACAGTTTACCAAAAATCGATTTATTCCTAAATCTGGACAAAATTCTCCTTGTTCTAGTTCTGGAAATTCATATATTTCAACTAGTTATTCATATGTTTATAGATCAAATAAATTTTATGTTTCCAAATCTATTGACTCTGTAAATTATATGAGACCCCTAAAACAAATCTAGGTACCTAAGCTTTGATTTCTAACCTATCTGGACCCAAGATGATCGGGGTACCATAATCATTTTCTATTTAAATCTGAGTTGTAGGAAACCTATTTGAAGAGTTCTCACAAGAAGGTATGGTAGTTGGACAGTGGATGTTCAAGGAACTTGTCTGGAGATTACTCATACTTAATGAGTCTAATCAAAGTTGATGGAGGCTATGTCACCTTTGGTGTTAATTCTAAAGGAAAAATCATCAGCCTAGGCCAGATTGGTAAGAGTGATTTAGTTTTGATTTCTAAAGTTTTATTTGTTGATGGATATAAGTATAAACTATTAAGTATTTCTCAATTATTTGATGATAGATTTAATGTGAAATTTGAAAATGATTCCTGTAATTTTTTTAACTCTAAAAATGTTCTAGTATTGTCTGCTTTGATAAATGAAAATGTTTATGTTGTTTATCTTAATTCTTTATCTAATCAAAATGTTACTTTCTTAAATGCTTTTCATAAAGAGTCTTGGCTTTGGCACAGAATATTAGGACAATGCAACATCCATTCACTTAAAAAATTGACTAGGAAGAACTTAGTTAGAGACCTACCCAAACTTGATTTCCCAAATGACAAAGTTTGTAATCCCTTTCAAAAGGGAAAGCAACATAAAGTTTCTTTTAAATCAAAGTAAGAAGTTTCAACTTCTCAACCTCTCGATTTGGTTCACATGGACTTGTTTGGACCTTATAGAGTTTCTAGTTTAAATGGGAATCACTATGTCTATGTCCTAGTAGATGACTTTTCTAGATATACTTGGGTATACTTCTTGGCTCAAAAAAGTGAATCTTGTTCTTACTTTATTAAATACTCCAAGTCTGTAGAAAACCTTAGTGGACTTAAGATTAAAATCATGAGAAGTGACCATGTCCGTGAGTTTGAAAATCAAGAGTTTGATTATTATTGCTCTCACAATGGCTATAGTCACAACTTTTATGCTCCTAGGACACCTCAGATGAACGGTGTAATAGAAAGAAGAAATGGAACCCTTCATGAAATTGCAAGAACCATGCTTAATGAGTATGATATGTTTATTTATTTTTGGGATGAAGCTGTGAATAAATCATGTTATATCATTAATAGAGTCTTAATTAGACCTGTTCTCCAAAACACCCAATATGAACTATGGAATAATAGAAAACCCAAAGCTAGTTACTTTAGAGTCTTTGTCTGCAAATTTTTTATTTTCAATACAAAGGATAATCTGGACAAGTTTTCTTCTAAGATTGATGAAGGAATTTTTCTTGGTTATTATTTAACTAGCAAAGATTATAGAGTCTTTAATAAAAGAACCAAATGTGTGGATGAATTTGTTCACATAAAGTTTGATGAAACTGATCCACATGATCCTAAAACCTCTCTTGAAAATATTGAAGATTTGATTGTTCTGGACCTTAATGATAAAACTAAAGAACCTGCTGTAAAAATATCCAGTTCTAGACATATTCCAAAATCTGCTGCTATAGAACCCGAACTTAGAGATGAACCTAAAATTTCTTGTCCTACCTTTACTAGATCAACTAGGATTCAAAAGAATCGTCAATTAGATTTTTTTTTGGTAATCTTGATAGAGGGACACATACTAGGGCTTCTCTAAGAAAACAGGTTGAACATCAAGCTTTTCTTCCACATCTAGAACCGAAAGATTTCAATGATGCTATAAATGATGAATTTTGGGTAATGGCTATGCAAGAAGAGTTAATCAATTTAAAAGAAACAATGTCTAGGAATTAGTTGACAGACCCAAGGACACTTTGACAATAGGCACTAAATAGGTTTTTAGAAACAAAGTTGATCAATCAGGAAACATAGTTAGAAACAAAGCTAGGCTAGTTTCACAAGGATATAGTCAAGTGGAAGGTATAGACTATGAGAAAACCTTTTCCCCTGTAGCCATATTAGATTCCATTCAGATCTTACTTGCCTATTCTACTCATCTGAATTTCAAGTTATATAAAATGGATGTCAAAAGTGCTTTTCTAAATGGCTTTATTATTGAAGATGTTTTTGTTGAACAACCACCTGGATTTACTAATCCTCATTTTCTAAATCTTGTTTTTAAACTTTCTAAAGCTTTATATGGTTTAAAACAATCTCCAAGATCTTGGTATGATAGGCTTAGTAATTTTCTTATTTCAAAAAGTTTTACTAAAGGGATTGTTGACCCAAGTCTTTTTATTAGAAGAATTTTAAAGATGTTTTGATAGTAAAAATCTATGTTGATGATATTATTTTTGGATCTTTTAAAAATTCTTTATGTACTGATTTTTCAAAGTGTATACAATATGAATTTGAAATGATTTTAATGGGGGAACTTAAATATTTTCTTGGATTTTAAGTTTTTCAAAATGAAAATGGAATTATTTTGAATCAAAGTAAATATACAAAGGATCCTTTAAAATGTTTTGGTTTGTATAGTATTAAAGAAAGTGATGCTCCTATGAGTACAATCTATAAATTGGATGCAGATGAAGCTGGGAAACTAGTGGATCAAACCAATTACAGAGGTATGATTGGAAGATTACTTTCTCTTACTGTTAGTCGACCAGATGTTATGTTTAGTGTGTGTTTGTGTGCAAGATTTCAATCTAATACAAAAGAATCTCATTTAATTGCTTTTAAAACAATTTTTAAGTATATTGAACACACTATAAACTTTGGTTTGTTTTACCCAAAAGGACAATAATTTGAGTTAATGAGTTATTCAGATGCTGACTTTGATGGTTGCAAGTTGGATTGGAAAAGCACATCTAGAACATCTCATTTATTGGGAAAATCCTTAGTATCATAGTGTAGTAAAAAGAAGAATTCGGTATCTTTTCCCACTGCCGAAGCAGAGTATATAGCTGCTGGTAGTTGTTGTGCACAAATTTGTGGATGAAACACACTCTTTTGGACTATGGATAGGATTTTATGCATGTTTCTATCAACTGTGACAACACTAGTGAAATAAACATTTCAAAGAATCATGTGTCTCACTCTAGGACCAAACACATTGATGTAAGGCACCATTTCGTGGGAGATCATTACCAAAAGGGTGATATTACTCTTGAATTTATAGGTAATGATCATCAATTACCTGATATTTTCACCAAACATTTGAGTTCGGATAGGTTAAGTTACATAAGCCATGAGTTGGGAATGATTAATCTTGATCGGTAGAAACCTCACCGAAGTAGATACCTCACTGATGTAACCTCACTGATGTAACCTCACCAATATAACCTCACCGATGTAACCTCACTGATGTAATACCTCACCGATGGACCTCACTGATAGGAATTCTTACCGATAAACCCTACCAATGAGTGCGTTATTTTAAACATCTGTCCGCCACCAGAATATGAATTGTTTTTACTTTATTTCATTTTATTTATTAATTTCATGAATTCTAAATGATAAAAACTAAGTCATGGATACTTCTCAATTCACCGAGCCTCATACCCTTACCCTCAATCCTTAGCTCCCGAATCTCTCAGGAACCCTAAATCCCTCGAACCAGAGATGGAAAAAACCAAACTTCCTACCATCATAGATGAAACTAATGAGCCGAAAGCAAATAAGTAGAAGTCCAAGCCATAAGAAAGTGGTAGTGTTGGAATAAATAGGTTGGGTAGGTGACCAGTGAATCCTCATTTGTAGAATAGAGTTATTGTGATTGAAAAATAGTTGTGCATAGAATGGTTACTTCCATGCAAGTCGTTAGTGCTTGAGGTTCTAGAAGATCAAAATTGGGTAGATTTCTTTTTGAACAACAATGGACCCTACTATCCAAAGCTAGTAAAATAATTTTATGAGTTTGTAAGCTTTGAGAAATCAGAAGATGAGAACCGAGTGACTTCTTTTGTGAATGGAAAGGAGATGTCTTTTTCATCTGTTCAGTCGGATGAATGCTTGAAGGTTCCACATGAAGGTGTATCTGGATATGTCTCGAAAGCTATGCCACCTAAAAGTGATATATTTGATTATGAGACTGCCTTGGAGGAGCTCACCGGTGATGGAAATCAAAGACAAGTAGTGGCTGATGAAATGGATGGATAGAACAGATTGATGTTCAAATTTGTTCAGCATGTCTTAATACCAAGGAGAGGAGACTCTGCAAATTTAATATATCAGGATATCTATCTCCTACATCTCTTGACACATTGTGTAAAAGTAAATCTGTGTATATTTCTGATGATCCAAAAGGAAGACATGACAAGGACAAAATCAAAGACTAATGCCCTATTCTTTTCCAAGTTGATCTCAGTGATGATCAATGTGAAAGGGGTAGCTAAGTCTCAAGATGAGAGAGTGGTAGTAAGGAACAACTTCTGTATCACAACCACATTTTGAAAATAGATGAAGCTAAATTGGAACCCATGGAGAGGAGAGTGGGTTAATGATGACCAGAAGGTAAATGATAAATTTAATCCTGTGAATCATCCTTCCAGACCTAAGGATGTGATGGATCCGGATCTAGGACCTGATGAAGAAGAACCTGAATACAGTGATGAGACTGAAGAAGAAGAAACTTCTATGGATGATGGAAGAGATCCAGACTTACCTTCAAGTCCTGCTACTGAAATTGTATCTTCTAGAAAGGAATCCTTAGTAGAAGGAAAGACTCTTGCTGATAGGGAAGACCCGCCAGCCCCTAAGCATAAAGAAGAAAAGGAGAATGAATCTGAAGTCTCTGATTTTGACTACATAAGTCTGAGTCCATTAATTGGAAGCTCAATTGTGCCTACTGAGGATTTGGAAGGAGAAATGGAAGAAGTTGTACCTAGTCTAGAGGACCATCCTGATGTTGCAGAGATGGAATTGATTGTAGAATATTCTTCTCTGGAAGAACGACCCGCTAAGAATGCCCTTATTGTACAAGAAACTGAACCCATTGAGGGGGAGAATCAAAAAATGTTTGGAAGTGTGACAGTGGCTGTTGAGATTGAGGACTAGGTAGAAGACCCATGTTTTTTGGTTTGTGGATTATACTATCCTGATTATAATAATGAGACATCCCTCAATAGAACAAAGATTGTTTATGATGTTGAAATTGAGTTGCTACATGAAGTTGTGGTCAGAATGCATGACCTGGATACTTTGAAGAAAAATCTGTAGGATAGTTTTGTGAAAGAGACAAGAAAGATGGAAGCTTCACCAGTGTCATCAATCCAATCAATTATGACTGACTAAGTGACCAGAATATCAACTGAAAGAGCACCTGTTGTGATTTCTCCTGCTGTTATGATCACCAGGGCTGACCTTGAATCCTTAAAGGATGAGCTGAAAGAGTCCGTTAGTGCTTCTGTTGCTGAGTTGAAGCAATACTTTGTTGAAGAGATGAGTAACTTGGAAAAATATTTTGAACACTCTCTAGGTTGTAATTTGTCTACCTTTGTGGTACAAGTAGTAGAAGAAGTTACAGACTTCCAGACTCAAGTTTCTAGACTAGAAGCAGATGTTGAAGCTCTAAAAAAACATTATCTCTTTAGACTCTTACATGAGCTCAAAATCCCAAGCAGACAAGGACTTAGCCTATGTAAAAAGTGTTGTGAGCCAGATGGTTTCAGTGTTTGATGGTTTTAAAACCTCCATGAATGATCATGTCAAAACCCAGGCTTCCCAAGTCCAAAATCTTATTAGTGGGTTGAAAAAGAACTTCATGAAAACTGTATCTTTCTCTGTTGGTTTTGTTTCTTCTAAACCCTCAGTGGATTTTAATCATATTTGAGCTGTGATGAAGGAGGAGCTTGGTTTAGCATCAACCAGTGGCTCTGTGGACTCATCCAACCGAAGAAAATTTGTGATTTCTACTAGAGATTCAGCTAGAGAAATAATAAATATATTCCAAGACTATATGAGGTAATCTTTTGCCTCTCATAATGTAGTGAAAGATAAGGTGGAATCTTATTTCCAAAAGATTTACACCAAGCATCAACTCAACAATCACTTCAAACTTCTGTTAAAAAACCTGAAGTTACCTCTTCTCAATCAAGCCTTCAGAGATCAAGTCATCAAACTAAGGGAATTAACTCTAGCCTTGGACAAATTCATGGAAACAAGGATGAATTCATATCTGCTATGGAGAGAGGAGGAGAAATAATTATGGATTTCAGAAATATGTTGTTGTCTTTCCTGTATGTTGATGATAGGCCAGTGATTATACCTCCTGTTTTACCTGCCTCTGCCTCTACTGGTTCTCCTCTTCAGATTACTCCAGCCCAATCCATTTGAAACCTTACACCTATGGTCACTCAAAGAGCTCCTCAGTACAAACCAAGAACAGTTTTAGTCGCTCATCCTCCTTTGATCATTTCTGGAATTCCTAAGCCTTCAGAAGCATCCACATAGTCTGAATCCTCTTCTGATCCAAAGATCAAATCACACATTGAGGGTGTGGATTGAACAAGTGGCTAAGATGTTTGATAGGAATCCCTTGTGTTTTGTATTCTGTCTCTGTACCTTTTTACAAAATTTAATACAATTGGATTTCATTTATTTCTCATTGTGTTCCTTTTTTTATTTCTCATTTCCCACTTTTTGATTATCACTAAGGGGGAGAAATATTATCAAAGTATCAAAGGGGGAGAAATATTCTCAAAGGGGGAGCAATATTATCTAAGGAAGAGCTACCATGATTTTCCCCTCTGATATCATTGCATTTAACTCTACCTCTGATACATTATGTTCTATAACATATTGTTTTCTCTGAGATAATTGCATTTAATGATATATCCTCTGATACAACTACTCATTCTTTTAAAACTATTATATTCTATTATAAAGATGATAATAATATTAAAATAATCCTTGAAATATGTTAACCAATTTTTATCTTTGTTTATATATGTTCTAAAGTAATTCTAACCCAATCTGATATGTTTTTCAAAAAACAGATAAGTGTTAGTCGTTGATCTGCATATAGCTACTGATACAGAGCTACCGGTACTTAGTCTATCGATAGACATTGTCTACCGATAGACAGAGTCACCGATAAGCTAAAGTCACCGATACGTAGAGCTACTGTAACGACCCACACTTTACATACATTGTTAATACTTCAAAAATTGAAGCACACTTATTACAACATATGATAAAACCACAAAGGACCGTATAGGTATAGTGTCTTTAGAAACTGGGAAACATAAACAACTGGTTCATAAATCTTCTACAGTGTCTCCCATTTATTTCATCATATCTAGGGTCCCTTTTAGCATATTCTACTTAATATCCATCTTCCTGGCCTGGGCAAAAGAAAACATAAAAGGGTGAGCTCAAATGCTCAGCAAGGGCAAATAAAAATCATATCATATCTTTTTGAAAATTAAAACCTGCAAAAGAGATCATAATATCTTAACATGGAATAAATCATAGAAGTGAAAATGAGATCCCCATAATCATAACATAAAACTTGAATCTTTGTGGCATGCACACATAATCATGGAAAATCATTTCTTGTTAGTCATGACTCATTGCCAAGACTATCTTAGTGGACAAAGTCCCTTTCTGAACCGAGTTCACTCCTCGTTTCAGTCCTGTATCACTGAACCGAAATAACCTTCCGTTCCAGCCATGTCTATCTCATGAGATATAAAATCATTACCCAATGCATTGGAGGGAGATATAGGTCCCACCCATCTTATAATGAATCCTTTCTTATGTGTGCCACATAATCATAAAACATACATCATCGCATAACAAAAATGGGATTCTTGAAACATCATGACATCATAAATCAATTCATATATGATAAAGGAATTCATAAACATAATTCCATCACAACATAGTCAAACCAATGTAAAAATATGGATAGAAACAGAACCCTTTATTATCTTAGATGGAAAATAATTTTGATAAAACACTTGAATTGAATTCTTGAGGAAAATATCCTTTCTTCTTCAAAAACATTTTTCCTTTCATAACATGTCATACAACTTTAAAATAAAAGAAGTTGATTAAAAATAAACTTGAAAACTTGTAAAGGAAGCTTCTTTGAAGTAATGTTTTAAAAATCCATTCATGCCGTATAAGTTAAAAAAAACATTCTTCGTACTTTTGTCGGAAAAGTCAAAAAGTACCTCGTACGGAAAAACAACAAAAGATTCCTTTAATATTCTTTACTAAAAACTCACCTAAGGGTAAAATTGGATTTAAACTATTTCAAGTGGATGGAAACAATATTACATATTGAGGGAACATGGATGTGGATGATAAAATACACCCCAGTAAATACTTACGAATAAACAATCTCGGATAAAAATGAGATTGTGATATTTCCCTTACCTTAGGTCCGATTTGCTTTGTTCGTGTCCGAAGCTCCTGTATAATGGTTTAAATAATGTTATTGACTTATTCCAGAATCATAAATATTGATATGAGATCATATATGGTCATATTATTAGCTTCTTGTTAGTAATATTTCATTGTTACTTGTTACTCGGGTCTTTATAACTTTTTGTTCTTATGCGTGTTTTGTCGAATAAATTCTTATTCTTATCTTTAGGTTATAGATAATTCATTTACAGAATGGTATTAGTGTATTATATACCATATTCATTCATTAAATTCATTTATATAATCATTATGAAATGAAGATCATGTAGAACGAGTCGCATCACATCGTGGAGACGGTATTCCGTACGTACGCACGAGTGATGATATCGTTCCTATGATCGTGGAATTGTATTGGAGTATATATATATATTATTTCAGTATCAATATTACTTAATAATAATCATATATAGTTACTGATTACACCATTATACCCATCCTTGTAAGGTGATGGTGGAAAATAGATTACACCACGGCGTGGAGACGGTATTCCGTACGTACGCACGCGCGGTGATTACATTTTTCCGTAGGATGGATAGAAGGTGAATTAGGGTTGTTTCATATTTATAATAACATATCAGTATGTAACTAATACTGATGTTATTACTTTATCATGAAACAACTAAAGAAGAAGAAGTTGAAGAAGAAAGAAATTGAAAAGATCGGTAATGGATATTACCTCTTCTTTGGAACGCCTTTTTGAATCCTCCACTTAAGGAACTAAGATTGGTCTTTGGAGAAGACCAGGACCTCTAGGATTATTCTAGGGAAGTGGAGAAGGGAAAATGGCAGGGGTTGGCCGAGCTTGAGTGCTCAAATTGGTGTGAGGAGGAGGGGGAGGAGGTGCCCTTTTATAAAGGAGGAGAGGGGCACCTTAGGAATATCTCAAAATATTATTTTATATTAAAGTCAAAATCGGTTTATAATGGTTCCAAAGGGTCTTATTTCGAAGCTAAAGTGGGGATGGGTCGAAATCCTATCAACCAATAGGATTTAGACAAGTTTAGGGTATTATTTTAACCTTATCAATTAGATTTAACTCTAAGTTAATTAATTTAACTTTTACCGTGTCTTTTTGTTTTCTTTCAATATATGGTTAATACACTTACTATAACATGCCAAACGAACCCCAAATTGATTATTATTAATATATATATCCTTATCTAAGTCCTTTGGCCGAACCTTAGATTTTTAGGAATAAAATAACAATTAATAATATAATATTTGATTTAAAAACTATTTTGTGTCAATTTTGACAGTATTTGATATATGATTTTTGTGAAAGTCATAACAGAATTATATGTTCGAACCAAGTTTATTAAATCAATAATAATATATCATAGTAACCTAGAAAATTAGTGGAATTCATAAAAAGTCTCAAATTACATTTATTTTGGTATTTATATTATCAATTTTGTCAATATTTCATTAATAAGATAATTACTGCATCATCTTTGTGTCATAAATAAATTAAATTATTTGATGTCTAAAAATTACAAATAAAATACCATCATGTAGGAAATCCTTTTATCTTTCTAATGAATATTTACAATCGAATTTATCTTATGTATAACCCTATATTAAAAATGATTTACTTATTAAACTTTGATTTTAACTATTTTAACCCTTCTTTAAATAAATTAATAATAAATGTCCTAATCTAATCCAAGTGGGCCTAAATGGTCATATTTTATTCCTAAGTTTGTTTTTGGTCGAATTACACTTGTCCAATAGAATTAGGACATGTGTTAGGGTAATATTAATATCATATTTACCCTTAGTTACCCTATTTACTATTAACCGCGGTAAAAATAGTAAAAAGTTACTATTCACCAAAAAATTATTTTCATCTCATTGAACCACATTTTAGTCCTTGATATTAACCGTGTCTCTCGGATTTTTGAAATTCCATTCACAGAAGCGGTAAAATTAAGTTTTATGCAAAATTCAGTTTTTAACCTACCACTTAGTGGTTTCACTATTCATCAAAAATTGAAAGTTTTCAGAAAAATACCAAAATTTCACCCTAGGCTAATTTCGATATTCTGAGTCCAAAAATGAAGTCCATTTTGAAAAATAAAATTTATAAAATTTCAAAAATTGGTTATTACTATTCATAACGGCTAGTTTTAATAGCATATTTTTGTTTAGTGAAACTCGGTATTGCGTACGACGCAAGCTATCGAGGAAGGTCGCGATTGCGTGTAAAGCAAGCCAAGCAAGTGTTGTGTAGAAAAAGATTCCTTTGATGATTTATATAACATAAAAGTCTCGGGTGTTACATTCTACCCCCCTTAAAAAGAATTTCTCCCTCGAAATTCGTCACTTTGCAACAAACAAATGAGGATACTTCTCCCTCATCATATCCTCAAGCTCCCATGTAGCTTCTTCAAGTTGGTGGTTTCTCCATAAAACTTTCACCAAGCGAGTGGTCTTGTTTCGTAGGACTTTTTCGCTACGATCCAGAATCTCTATCGGCTGTTCTTCATAAGAAAGATCTTGCTCCAGCGGTACAACTTCTGAGCTAAGTACATGTGAAGGATCTGGTATGTACTTTCTCAGGAGAGATACATGGAACACATCGTGAACTTGAGAGAGATTCGGTGGAAGCGCCAATCGGTAAGCTACCTTCCCAACACGATCCAGTATTTCAAAAGGACCGATATATCTAGGGCTCAACTTCCCCTTCTTTCCAAATCTCATAACCCTCTTCCAGGGAGATATTCGTAAGAACACTTTATCACCCACTTCAAACTCTAGGTCTTTTCTTCGGTTGTCGGCATAACTTTTCTGTCGACTCTGAGCTGCTCTTATGTGTTGTTGAATAGATCTGACCTTTTCTGCCATTTCATCAACGAGATCAGGTCCTAATAGCTTTCTTTCCCCAACTTCATCCCAGCAAGTTGGAGTCCTGCATTTCTTTCCATAGAGAGCTTCATAAGGAGCCATCTGAATACTGGAGTGAAAGCTATTATTATAAGAAAATTCCACCAAAGGTAGGTGTTGATCCCAACCTCCTTTGAAATCCATAGAGCAAGCTCTCAACATATCTTCTAGGGTTTGAATTGTTCTCTCAGACTGACCGTCTGTCTGGGGATGATAAGCAGTGCTGAAACTCAACTCTGTATCTAGAGTATGCTGAAGACTTCGCCAAAACTTCAAGGTAAATCTCGGATCTCGATCAGATATAATAGAAAGTGGTACTCCATGCAATCTTACCACTTCCTTTACATATATCCTGGCAAGCTGATCTAGAGAGAAATCCTCTCTAATAGCAATGAAGTGTGCAGACTTTGTAAGACGATCAACTATGACCCAGATAGCATTATTGCCTTTGGATGTTTTAGGAAGTCCTGTGACAAAGTCCATAGTGATGTTTTCCCATTTCCATTTGGGTATGGGTAATGGTTGTAACATCCCCTTAGACTTCTGTCTCTCAGCTTTAACTTGTTGACAAACCAAGCATCGAGAGACATATTCAGCAACATCTCTTTTCATGCCATCCCACCAGAAGTACTCTTTCAGGTCCCTATACATCTTCTTGCTTCCAGGATGAATAGAGAATGAAGAACTATGAGCCTCATCCAGCAGCTCTTTCTTTAATTCGGGGATGGGAGGAACACAAACCCGATTCCTGAACTTTATTATCCCATCACAATCAAGGTTGAATTCAGGAACATTTCTCACCTTCTTTTGTAACTCGACATCTTCTTTCTGTGCCTCTTTAATCTTCACATGTATAGATGGTTGAACATTCATTTGAGAAAGATAAGATTTTTCCCCTTCCATTATAATTCCAAGATCCATCCTTTGTAAATCCATAAATATTGGATCTTTTGTGATCCTCATCATGGATAAACTAGCTTGGTCTTGTCGACTTAATGCATCTGCCACCTTGTTTGCTTTCCCAGGGTGGTAATGGATTGAGCAGTCATAATCCTTAATCAGCTCCAACCATCTTCTTTGGCGCATATTCATCTCCTTTTGTGTGAAAATATACTTTAAACTTTTATGATCAGTATAAATATCACACCTTTCACCATAAAGGTAATGCCTCCAAATCTTTAATGCAAAGATTACCGCAGCCAACTCCAAATCATGTGTTGGGTAATTTTGCTCATGGATTTTCAACTGTCGTGAGGCATAAGCTATCACCATATCATTTTGCATAAGAACACACCCTGATCCCTTCTTGGATGCATCACTATAGATCACAAACCTTTCTCCACTACAAGGCAGTGTGAGCACAGGTGCACTGGATAACCTTCTTTTCAACTCCTTGAAATTCTCTTCACATTCCTCTGTCCAGACAAACTTAACTCCTTTCCGAGTGAACTTGGTGAGTGGATTAGATAATCGTGAAAAATCTTTTACAAAACGTCGATAATATCCAGCCAAACCAAGAAAACTTCGGATCTCAGTTACTGTTGTTGGTCTTGACCATCTTTCGATAACCTCTGTTTTTGCTGGATCCACAGATATCCCCTCTTTTGAGATTATATGACCCAAAAATGCAACTTTTTGAAGCCAAAATTCACACTTGGTAAATTTGGCATAAAGCTTCTCTTTTCTCAGGGTCTTCAATATAATTCTCAAGTGATCTTCATGCTCTTCCTTGCTCTTTGAATAGACAAGAATATCGTCTATAAAGACTACCACAAATTGATCAAGATAGTCTCTAAAGACTCTATTCATTAGATCCATGAAGATAGCAGGGGCATTAGTAAGACCAAATGGCATCACTATAAATTCATAGTGTCCATACCTTGTACGGAAAGCCGTCTTTGGTATATCCTCCCTTTTGACCCTTAATTGATGATACCCTGAACGAAGATCAATCTTGGAAAAGTATTGAGCTCCGCGTAGTTGGTCAAATAAGTCATCAATGCGTGGGAGAGGATATTTGTTCTTGATAGTGATCTTGTTAAGTTCTCGATAATCAATGCAGAGTCTCATTGATCCATCTTTCTTCTTAACAAATAGAACAGGTGCTCCCCAAGGTGACGCACTAGGGCGTATGAATCCCTTATCAAGATTCTCTTGGAGTTGCTTCTTCAATTCCTGCAACTCAATTGGCGCCATTCTATAAGGTGTCTTTGAAATAGGCATAGCACCCGGTACGAGTTCTATTGAAAACTCAACTTCACGATTTGGTGGAAGACCCGGTAATTCCTCCGGAAAGACATCATCAAACTCCCGTACAATGGGCATATTCTTAATCGTGAGTTTCTCACCAACTATTTGAGATAAATAACCTTCATTTAGTGGAATCAATACCCATAAGATGGAAGAAATTTCCACTGGAAGGTTATGTTCATCCTTGCATTGATAGACGATCGTAGGTTGATCTGGAATATGAAATGTGACTTCCCTTCTTTGGCAATTGATATGAGCTCCATGTAGAGAAAGCCAATCCATGCCAAGAATCACATCAAATTCCACTAAAGGAAGGATCAAAAGATTTGCAGGAAGCACTTTCCCACAAACTTCGATCGGAGAAGAATTATAAACTTCTGATGCGATTGATGTGCCATTAGGTGTTGTCACAGCTAACTCAACATCTAATTGTTGAGGTAATACGGTGATACCCTTAGAAAATTTTTCAGAAATAAAAGAGTGGGTGGATCCAGAATCAAATAAAACATTTGCTACTTTAGAGTGGATGGTAAGTGTACCTTTCACCACATCGTTATCGTACTCCGCATCGCTGATAGAAATTGCATGTGACTTTCCTTTTTCTTTAGCCTTAAGAGTTTGTTGACGTCGACCATCATCATCAACCCTTGGATTTGGGCATTGATTGGCATAATGCCCCATCTCCTTGCACTTGAAACATTGAAGTGTAGCAGGTTCATTCTATGTATCCCTTCCTTTGTTTTCATCATTAGACATCTTCTTCCCATTATCACGGCATTCAAATGCCCAATGACCTTCCTTTCCACATTTAAAACATTTACTTGTCCCTTTAAGACAACTCCCTCCATGTTTCTTTCCACACTTTGAGCATAAGGGAAAGTTCATCTTCTTTTCTATGTGCTCTTTAGATTTTTCTTTGAATTCCATCTTCCTCTTCTTATCAAACCCATGTGACTGATGGGTTACTCCAATCTCCATCTCGACTTTGAGAGCACATCGAACGATTTCCTCGTAGCTATTGAAGTCCCTTATGGCTAACGCCCTTCGAAGACTTGGTTTTAAGCCACTAAAGAATCGATCGATCTTACTCTCAGGTTGGATAATAATACCAGAAGCGTACCTTGCAAGTCTGGTAAAATTTGCTTCATAGGTACCAACAGATTCATCATCCCTTTGCTTCAGTTCAAGGAACTCTTTCTCCATCTTTGTTCAGATAATACGAGGGAAGTACTTATTGAAAAATAAGTTCTTGAACTCGTCCCATTCCATAGACTCAATTTCATCCCTTTGCCTTGTATTCATAACAAGATTCCACCATTGATCAGCATCTCCTTCCAAACGATACACTGCTAGGATGACTTTATCATGCTCAGAACATTGAAGAACTGAAAATATCTTTTCAGTAGTACTAATCCATTGTTCAGAAACTAATGGATCAGTAGACCCGCTGAAAGATGGTGGACGCTGCCTCATGAAGGATTCAACAGAATGTTGCTCCCTCCTTTGTTCGTTTGGAAATCCTGCATGATTCATAGCTTGAGAAAGTTGTGTGAGCATGGCTACAAGATTTTGCATTCCAGATCCCATATCGTTTGGTTGCTCAGGGGGACAATCATTGCATTTCCCATCGCATTCCGCATTAACACGGTTCCTTCGGGTTCCAGCCATTGACTAAAACCAAGAAGAATAGTGTGAGCAACACTAATTATAATAGGAAACCACATAATTCAAGAATAAAATTTTCATGCTTATGGTCTTATCCTAGGTTATTCATGGCCATTTCTAAGATTGTGTTCTATGCTTAGACTTATCCTTAGGGTTCTTACTAAGGCTTTCACATCCTAGTTTCCAAAGGTTGACTATACCTTTCCTCTGATACCAACTGTAACGACCCACACTTTACATACATTGTTAATACTTCAAAAATTGAAGCACACTTATTACAACATATGATAAAACCACAAAGGACCGTATAGGTATAGTGTCTTTAGAAACTGGGAAACATAAACAACTGGTTCATAAATCTTCTACAGTGTCTCCCATTTATTTCATCATATCTAGGGTCCCTTTTAGCATATTCTACTTAATATCCATCTTCCTGGCCTGGGGAAAAGAAAACATAAAAGGGTGAGCTCAAATGCTCAGCAAGGGCAAATAAAAATCATATCATATCTTTTTGAAAATTAAAACCTGCAAAAGAGATCATAATATCTTAACATGGAATAAATCATAGAAGTGAAAATGAGATCCCCATAATCATAACATAAAACTTGAATCTTTGTGGCATGCACACATAATCATGGAAAATCATTTCTTGTTAGTCATGACTCATTGCCAAGACTATCTTAGTGGACAAAGTCCCTTTCTGAACCGAGTTCACTCCTCGTTTCAGTCCTGTATCACTGAACCGAAATAACCTTCCGTTCCAGCCATGTCTATCTCATGAGATATAAAATCATTACCCAATGCATTGGAGGGAGATATAGGTCCCACCCATCTTATAATGAATCCTTTCTTATGTGTGCCACATAATCATAAAACATACATCATCGCATAACAAAAATGGGATTCTTGAAACATCATGACATCATAAATCAATTCATATATGATAAAGGAATTCATAAACATAATTCCATCACAACATAGTCAAACCAATGTAAAAATATGGATAGAAACAGAACCCTTTATTATCTTAGATGGAAAATAATTTTGATAAAACACTTGAATTGAATTCTTGAGGAAAATATCCTTTCTTCTTCAAAAACATTTTTCCTTTCATAACATGTCATACAACTTTAAAATAAAAGAAGTTGATTAAAAATAAACTTGAAAACTTGTAAAGGAAGCTTCTTTGAAGTAATGTTTTAAAAATCAATTCATGCCGTATAAGTTAAAAAAAACATTCTTCGTACTTTTGTCGGAAAAGTCAAAAAGTACCTCGTACGGAAAAACAACAAAAGATTCCTTTCATATTCTTTACTAAAAACTCACCTAAGGGTAAAATTGGATTTAAACTATTTCAAGTGGATGGAAACAATATTACATATTGAGGGAACATGGATGTGGATGATAAAATACACCCCAGTAAATACTTACGAATAAACAATCTCGGATAAAAATGAGATTGTGATATTTCCCTTACCTTAGGTCCGATTTGCTTTGTTCGTGTCCGAAGCTCCTGTATAATGGTTTAAATAATGTTATTGACTTATTCCAGAATCATACATATTGATATGAGATCATATATGGTCATATTATTAGCTTCTTGTTAGTAATATTTCATTGTTACTTGTTACTCGGGTCTTTATAACTTTTTGTTCTTATGCGTGTTTTGTCGAATAAATTCTTATTCTTATCTTTAGGTTATAGATAATTCATTTCCAGAATGGTATTAGTGTAGTATATACCATATTCATTCATTCAATTCATTTATATAATCATTATGAAATGAAGATCATGTAGAACGAGTCGCATCACATCGTGGAGACGGTATTCCGTACGTACGCACGAGTGACGATATTGTTCCTATGATCGTGGAATTGTATTGGAGTATATATATATATTATTTCAGTATCAATATTACTTAATAATAATCATATATAGTTACTTATTACACCATTATACCCATCCTTGTAAGGTGATGGTGGAAAATAGATTACACCACGGCGTGGAGACGGTATTCCGTACGTACGCACGCGCGGTGATTTCATTTTTCCGTAGGATGGATAGAAGGTGAATTAGGGTTGTTTCATATTTATAATAACATATCAGTATGTAAGTAATACTGATGTTATTACTTTATCATGAAACAACTAAAGAAGAAGAAGTTGAAGAAGAAAGAAATTGAAAAGATCGGTAATGGATATTACCTCTTCTTTGGAACGCCTTTTTGAATCCTCCACTTAAGGAACTAAGATTGGTCTTTGGAGAAGACCAGGACCTCTAGGATTATTCTAGGGAAGTGGAGAAGGGAAAATGGCAGGGGTTGGCCGAGCTTGAGTGCTCAAATTGGTGTGAGGAGGAGGGGGAGGAGGTGCCCTTTTATAAAGGAGGAGAGGGGCACCTTAGGAATATCTCAAAATATTATTTTATATTAAAGTCAAAATCGGTTTATAATGGTTCCAAAGGGTCTTATTTCGAAGCTAAAGTGGGGATGGGTCTAAATCCTATCAACCAATAGGATTTAGACAAGTTTAGGGTATTATTTTAACCTTATCAATTAGATTTAACTCTAAGTTAATTAATTTAACTTTTACCGTGTCTTTTTGTTTTCTTTCACTATATGGTTAATACACTTACTATAACATGCCAAACGAACCCCAAATTGTTTATTATTAATATATATATCCTTATCTAAGTCATTTGGCCGAACCTTAGATTTTTAGGAATAAAATAACAATTAATAATATAATATTTGATTTAAAAACTATTTTGTGTCAATTTTGACACTATTTGATATATGATTTTTGTGAAAGTCATAACAGAATTATATGTTCAAACCAAGTTGATTAAATCAATACTAATATATCATAGTAACCTAGAAAATTATTGGAATTCATAAAAAGTCTCAAATTACATTTATTTTGGTATTTATATTATCAATTTTGTCAATATTTCATTAATAAGATAATTACTGCATCATCTTTGTGTCATAAATAAATTAAATTATTTGATGTCTAAAAATTACAAATAAAATACCATCATGTAGGAAATCTTTTTATCTTTCTAATGAATATTTACAATCGAATTTATCTTATGTATAACCCTATATTAAAAATGATTTACTTATTAAACTTTGATTTTAACTATTTTAACCCTTCTTTAAATAAATTAATAATAAATGTCCTAATCTAATCCAAGTGGGCCTAAATGGTCATATTTTATTCCTAAGTTTGTTTTTGGTCGAATTACACTTGTCCAATAGAATTAGGACATGTGTTAGGGTAATATTAATATCATATTTACCCATATTTACCCTATTTACTATTAACCGCGGTAAAAATAGTAAAAAGTTACTATTCACCAAAAAATTATTTTCATCTCATTGAACCACATTTTAGTCCTTGATATTAACCGTGTCTCTCGGATTTTTGAAATTCCATTCACAGAAGCGGTAAAATTAAGTTTTATGCAAAATTCAGTTTTTAACCTACCACTTAGTGGTTTCACTATTCATCAAAAATTGAAAGTTTTCAGAAAAATACCAAAATTTCACCCTAGGCTAATTTCGATATTCTGAGTCCAAAAATGAAGTCCATTTTGAAAAATAAAATTTATAAAATTTCAAAAAGTGGTTATTACTATTCATAACGGCTAGTTTTAATAGCATATTGTTGTTTAGTGAAACTCGGTATTGCGTACGACGCAAGCTATCGAGGAAGGTCGCGATTGCGTGTAAAGCAAGCCAAGCAAGTGTTGTGTAGAAAAAGATTCCTTTGATGATTTATATAACATAAAAGTCTCGGGTGTTACAGCTACCGATATGTACAAGTCCACTAGTAAGCATAGAACAAGCTACCGATACAAAGTTATCAATAGAACAAGTCTTCCGATAGTACAAAATGAAGCTACCAATGTGCATAAGTCTACTGATACACATAATCACTAGAACTAACCAAGATCGACCGATACAAAGTAGAGCTACGGACAGACCAAAGCTACCAATAGACCAAGATCTACTGATAGACAGAATCACCGATAGAACAAGGTCACAGATGAAGATAGCTACTGATAGAGTAAGTCTACCTATATGAAGAGCTACCAATACACAGATTAAGATCTACTGATATCAAGAGCTACTGATACACAGAGTAAGAGATACTGATATCAAGATCTACTGATACAAGTGCAAAGAGCTACCAATACAAATTCAAAGAGCTATCGATGGAGGGTCACTGCTACACAAAGTCCACCATACATGCCTACCAACAGAAGGCTACTAATGATTGACCAACCAGTCAAACTCTATACCCTCAATACTATTTATTTATTAAGCTAACAGTTACATTTGATGTTTTTAATGCAGTTAATGTTATTTAATGATTTCTGTTGCCATGTCAGAGAACCGTACCTAGTACCCATGAAAAAAAGTAATCATTCCTTTTTTTCCAGAGCTGAAAGCTATAAAAGGGAAGATGAAGACCTAACTGAACACAGGAAGTGAACACGATATCGAATGAAAGAGAGAGAATCAAGGAACTAAGAAGGCACACGAAGGGTGAAAAAGAAAAAGGCTCAACTGCATTCAAACACGGTGCATTCACATAAGGCTACATCCATATTCCAAGAACAGTAGACATACACGAAGCTACTCATTCTAGAGAAGAACACAAGTTGTATTCTGAGTGAAGAGCTACAACAAACACTTCATACACTCAGGTTGATAAGCTAAACTAAGGAATAAAACAACACTCTGTTTTTCAGAACAAAAAATAGAGAAGGACTTAGAAGCTTTTCTGACAAATCAAACGAGTCCAGAGCTGCACTGCCAATCACTAAAGCTTTTCTAAACTCATTCATACTTTCATTAGTGATTCTTTCATTTACATTTATAGCAGTGTGTGTACCCTGTTTATTTTACACCCACACTATCCCCTGAACTAAGTTGGAGGATTCTCAAATCCTCATTCAAACTTTATAACTCCCTTGTTTCCCACTGTGGATAGTGGTAGAGGTCGAGTAAGACCTCGACAGTTGTGAGCTGTTGTTTTTTTTCCCACATAGAACTGTGGAAGAGGTCTTTGGACTTGGATAGTATTGTACGATTGTTTACCCAGATCTTGGGTGTGGATCATTTTATATAAAGTGTTTGAGAGGACTAAGTCTCGGCTTGAGACTGAACCTCTTGGTTACATCTGTTGTTCATTATAGTTTAAGTCATAAGTATACTATATATATATTTCATATCCGGTTTCTATTACATTGAAATACAAAACTATTTTAAAGTCACATTGATAGTTAAATTATAAAGTGTTTGTACTTATTGTAAACCAGTAAGTTAGTTTCAAAAGTCAATTTAATCTTCATATTAAATTTACAGATACCTAATCAATCTTTGAGAAACTAATTGAACATTTAGACTTTGTATAAATTCACTAAAGTTTAACTTTGTTTTTAAATAGGGGAATTTTAAGTGAAATATTTTTTTAACAGAAATTTTAATTGGAACTCAATCCACCCCCCCCCCCCCCTCTTGAGTATCCACTCCGACCAATAATATCTAAAATCCCTGTATTGATCAGATCTGGCATAAATTTTTATCATGGTGGGAAACTTATTTTTATAGCCAAATGGCTTCATGAAATCATTCTACCATGAGTTCCCTATTCCAATTGTTGCATCTTTTATAGACAAAGAAACACCACCCTCATTTAATATTAAAGATAACATGAGGGGGATGCTCTCAACTTGAAACCCACCATATTCATTAGTTGTCATTATTTCTCAATATGATGGATACATTATAATAGACCACTAGCTCTAGAACATAGACACCTTCACCAACTATCAATGGATTATTCCCTAGGATATACATGTATCAATGATCTTCATACTTGATAATGCATCAGACTGTTAATTTACAAGCTAAAGCAATATTGGGATTCTTATTTATCCATTTTTAAGATGGTTTTTTGTTTGGAAGAGTTTTTGAGGATAGTCACAACAGTCAGAAAAATAAATCCATATATGGGTATCCTCCTAGATGATATTTAGTTTCATGAACTTATCCCATAATATCCAAAATATTTAGATTATTATTTTGGGTGTATTGATGTAAGTTGGCATCAATGTAATTGTTCATATCCATGCAATTTTCTATAGCATCTCAATAAACGTATTCCATATCAAATTGAAAAATCAAATAAGTTTATGGATTATGATTCAATTAAAATGATGGTATCATATTTTAGAATAATAAAAATTTGGAAAAATAAAAAATTTACCACATAAAATATAGAGTTCATAATTGATTATTTCATTTGGGTAAGGTATAATTGTTCACTAGTGAGTTATAGAAATCATTTATTTCTAGTTTCATTTGTAGTGGTGTGGTGTTATTCACATTCGAGTGTTATGAAAGTTGGTGGTTGAGTGTCTCCTATGGAATGCTGGTAGAAACACGTTTTTACTCTTTGATTATTAAGATTTTTTTCCAAAATCAAGGGTGAGTGGTTGCCTGGATTTTAATAAAAAAAACTTGTACACATATTAAGGAAGAGTTGTATTTTATAGAATAGTGTTCTAACAAATTAACATATTTTGAAAAATCATCCTTTAATAAAGTTTTAATGAATTTATTCAGGTAGACTCCACAGCATTGATAAAAAATGAGAAACACTCATATATATATTTTTTCTGGTTATTCCTCCTCTATGAAAAGTATTCATGATTCTATCTATATATGATTATTTTTTAGGTTCACTAGGTAATTCCTCAATAGATAGATACCCACATTGAAAATAGTATTCTGTTTCTATCCATAAATACCCATAACATTTTTAGACCCCACCCATTCACATATATCCCAAATTTTATTTGAAATTAATACTTTAAAAATTATTTTTTGGCCTCTTTCTATTGGTATGACACCATGATTGATTTGAGTTATGGTTATTCACTTCATGAGGAATCCATTTTGTGGATATATAGACCTCCTTATAATTTTATCAATCACTGAGGTCACTACATGGAATTAATTGATTATCAAAAAATTATATTATCCACCTTCCACCAAGATCAAAACCCCACACAATCTATTACGCCAAGGATACTCCCAATGCCACTGGATATACATTACTATTTCATTATTCATTTTAATATTTTTTACAAAAATCGTTAATTTTTTTGATAATTGGATGTTGGTTTGATTTGATAGATTCTAAATTAATATTTCTCCTTGATCATTAGAAACCATAAGAAACAAAAAAAATCATGTATTTTTATTAAAATTAAGATTCCTATCCTTAATAATCCATTGAAATATTTCTAGAACAATACACTCTTCCTAAATACTCTTTTGAGATAATGAAATATTTGATGTATCTGGTTAGAATTCGTGTCTTCAATCAAATAGTTAGAGATATGAGTAGGATTAAAATTTATATTAAGTCCCAACATTCATTCATAAGATCTTATCAATCATGAGTCCAGTCATCATTCCAATTCTAGAAACTACTATTCAAGACGTGTATGAGTATACATAGGCCTCCTACAAGAATTAATCACTGATTATATTTTTTATTATTTGGAGACTAATATATTGGGTAGAATCTAAATTATTTTTCCAGTGTGATTTTCATGATAACTATTTATATGCCCCTAAAACATAATGTAGTATTATGTATGAAATTATATTTCTCAACATAGTTCCTTGTCATAGAACCTTAAACTGCATGATTCCAAGTTATTGGATGTGTGACCTAAAAAGGGTTCTCATTTTGTCCAAGATTCTGATATTTAATGGAAGACCATTTGTCCATAGATGAATGACATTAATTGTTATCAATGTTCACATGAATACACAAACCACAAGATTAATCACATTAGTCCTTGTCTCATGACCTTAAAATCAAGTAATTTCTTATTATGTTGAACAACAATGCATGGGTTATGATTATACTCATAGGGATACATAGGAATCCCCTATTATGGGCTCAATCCTGACTCCAAAAAACCAACCAACTCTATGGATGCCAAAAAAATTTAGAGTTCCCACCATGGTGGATTCAAACCATTTCAACACTATCCAATGGGGAGAAATATGCAATACCTATAATACATATAGATTGAGAACCTTTGATATATACTAATATTTATCTCAATGAATTCAATCAATCGATCACTAATATAATTAGGGTAATAGGTATTGTTACTATTTGGTCTTGATACACCCTGATATGGGATTAATATTAGTGTAAGAAAATTATGAATTTTTCAATTAATAGATATTTTCCCACATAGGTAAAAACTATGAACAACTGTTTTATCATGTCCTTCACTCATAACCTCACTTAATTTGCTAAATTAAATGAATTATATAAAAAAGGGACACAAGGATTTTTACTTTGTTAACAAACATTGGGAAACTCCTAAGAACACACTATTGATATTATACTGATGAACCAAAGTCCACTACTTCATTATATCATGTTACAATATATGTTCATGGAAACTTCATACTGAGGTTTAGTTTCTTTATAATGATTTTGTGAAATAACTCTTCTCACCCAAACATAACATCTTATTTCTCCCATATAACACATTAATACATGGATGATAACCCATAGTTAAATGATGTGTAAGTCTTCACATTATCATAAATGTTTTTTTAAATACTTTTATACTCATTTTTTGAAGATATAATATTCAACTTCATGAATTATCTTCTTAAATTTTATACAAACATTATTCTTTAATGGAATTGTATTTATCATCTTCTTTATCCGGTTATTTTTGATACACTATGATATTTATTTATAGAATTATTTGTAACTAATACAATATAATAATACTATAATTGAAAATCCACTCTTCCTTGATCGACATCAAAATTTTCCATATTCTCTAAAAATTAGGTCAAAAATAAAATTTAGGTTCCTATGAATCTATTGAGAAATAAACATATTAAATAAAATAAAAACACAGTCAATAAATTATCTCTCTATTATATAAATATTCAATGATAGGATTTAAGAGAATCTTGTCTTTCATTTTCTATTTGAACTTCTTATAAAAGGAAGGATACTGATGACAGATAATTTTACATATTTTAAATATGGAATCCGACATGCATCTTGGAATTGAAATTTCTCATGTAATCAAGCATCCACTTTTCTTAATCCTTATTCATTTTAATAATTATGTATAAAATATTTTTTTAGAAACATATAAAAACATGAGAAGCTCTATTCTGATTTCTAAGATCTCCTAAAACCTCATAGTCATCAAATATCCGCAAAATATGCACCATCAATATTAAAATTTGACTTTATAGAAAGATATTTATGTGACACACATAATACTTATACATATAGTGCCTTTATGTACTAAATTAAAAAGAATACTATTGTAGAAATATCATTTATATTAATTTGGAATCATGGATTTAATACAAAAGCATCATGATATTTGAATCACTTAAGAATAATGAAAGCATTATTTAAATAGAGTAGAAAAACTTCATAAATATTGAAAATAATAACTCTCTTTAATTTTTAATAATATCCATAAAAATATTTCATCAATTATATATATTTATTCAAATGTAATTTTAAAATAATATTGTATTTAATATTCAACAGATTAAAGTTATAATTCCTTGTATCAACCCTATGAGGGTCGGTATTAATGTTATAAATTTTTCAACATATCATTTTATTTACTCCCACCAACCTTAATACCTCACACACTAACCATAAAATGTAGTTTTCTTAACTTAACTCATTTTAGACTATGTATGTCCCATAATTATGAACAACTAGTCCCAACCATACTATGGATAAGAAATATAGATAATACCTTGAGGGGTGAATCAGTGGGTGTTCCATATTTATTTTTTATTTATCTAACATATTTTTTAGATGTTATGGGAAAAAATTATCTATTAAACATTATTTTTATGAATTAATGAACTAAAAAAAGGATGGTGAAATTTATTTTATGTTTTTCACCAAAACATGCTAATCCAAGGAGCATGCATGGAAATATGCATATTCACCTGAAGCTCTAAAATCACTTATTTTTTGTTATAATGATTACACTGGTCAGACTGAACCTTATGGTTTAGAATCATAAACATTTGAAATATAATTACTCCCTTTGGTGTATTAAACACACTAGATCTAATGTAATCACCTTTTATTCCACAAAAGGTATATAAAAATACACTGATAATGGTTGTAACATCCTTATATTTTAATAGAGGAACATCATGGTCAATAGTGTGTATAAAATGAAACAACAAGCTTATAAAATAATGAAACACCCAATGAAATTACAATATATTTATTCTAAAATAAACTCAATCTATTATATAGCTTGTGATGCATGAAATATTGATTATAAAAGAAACATGATACTCTAATAAAAGTATTATTATTTTGACATTACTATTATAAAAAAGTTATTAAGTTGTCAGGTATTAATAGGACTAACTAAATTATGAAAAATATATTTTCTAAACATGTATAAACTAAATTAAAGGGTTATCTAATGATTATAAATAAAACAAGAAACATTTTATAGAAAACATTTTTTTCTAAAAAAATGATTTTCTCTAAATATAGGTTTTTTCGCGCATTGAAAAAATTAATTAAAAATAATTTTATACACTTTTAAAAAAATTATTTGAAAAAATATACATCATATTTTAAATATACATTTCTAAAAAATAACTGGGGAATTTTTTGATATTTTTTAGAAATTGTTTTTATGGATAGTGGAAAATACTGATTTTTATTGAAAAAAAAATTTTGTTCAGATTATTTACAGTGTTAAAGTATTTTATAAATTGATTTTAAATTAAAATCAAGTCTTATATATTTAAATTTTTTTAATTTTTTGGATGGTAATAAATTTCATATTAAATTAATATATAAATACATTATGTATTTACGAGAGTTTTATCTTTGTAAAACTCCTCTTTCTTTGTGTCAGTGGTTTAATGTAAAATTGAATTCCTCCATTCATGTGAATATAATTTGAAAAAATTTATTACATATTTATAATCATAATAAATTATATTATCTAATATGGTTATCATAAATTTTTACAATAATGAATAGTTAAAATAGGGAAAAAATTAATTACCACATTTAAGGTAAAAATGGTTTTATAGGGGGCTAACCTTAAAATATAAGGGTTTAAATTATCTATAACTTAAAAAACACATTAACATTACATATTTAGACATTATTACCTATAATGATCAATTATTACCCATTTTTTAGGCTTGTTTCATGCTAAAAATATTTTTATCACTTTATCTGTTCAAAAATTCCATGTTTGTCCACTCTGCTACTTATAAAAGGCCACTCACTCTCCTCCCTTATTCATAATTATAAAACAAATTGAATTATAAAATACCAACAAAAATATCTTCTTTAAATTTATACCTGCATCCTAGAGGATTTTATTTATTAATATTCCCTCCCATTAGGGTATTAGGTATAAACATAAAAATTCTCTCGGAAGAAGAGGTAAAATTATTAAACATTCATATTTTTATTATTTATTCTTACACCTCTTTAAAACCATATTAAATATATATATATATAATAAAAACATTATTTCCTATATACTTAGTTTTATTATATTAATGGAATAACCTGGATTCATATCCAATTCTATAAAAGTATGTACAATATTATTGATCATATGTACGGTGGACTATCGTGTCGTGAACCAATGTATTTCTTTTTCCACCACCTCCTTTCAAAATTATATGTAATGATGTATTTTAAATATTTATTTGACATTTATGAAATTATTATACTTTTTTAAATATGATATCACATATAAATTATTACTTTCCATTCTATGTGTGATATGATAATGTCATTCTTGTTTACAGTGGACTACCACCTCACGAAGCAATGTGGATCATTTTTCACTTATAATTTACATGAATTTTAGTAATGAAAAAGTTAAGGAATTTATGTTATTTTTAGTATCTCGGTATACTTATAGAAATATAATAAACCATATAACTTCTTACCTTCGAATCTGTTGGAAAATAATAACATCATTTGTGTTTATATGTGGACTACCCCCTCTATATAGCGATGTGAAATGTTTTTCATATTATTTTTATGTGGATTGTAATAATGATTCATTTTATTATATAAATGAAAAATATAAAATATTAATGATTTTTTATTTTTACTTAATATTTATTTCCCATTTATTCTATCTATTGAGAAAAATGAAAACAATCATCATGTGTACATATAGTGTATTGTCTCCATGAATACTGTAAACCAATTTCAGTTACTAAGTTTATTTATTACTATAAATAAAAATATAATGAATATATATTATATCTATATATTGGTAAAAATTTTGATGATGATTTAACCATGATCAAATTAAAAGTGCCGAAATTATTGAAGTAAAATATACACAAAAAAATGAGGCAATAATCACCTAAAAGAGTGGTTTTAACAAATAGTTGTTAGTAAATGGTTGATATATCAGTATAGTTCTATAATTTATATATTCAAAACCTATATTTATTATACATAAGGTTCAAACACATATAAAGTAACTCTAACCTGAGGTAAGTGTTTCTCATCTAACTTTTACTTCCATGAGGCATATGCCATATTCACCACTAATTTATTTTGTGTTGTGTATATACTGCCCATTTAATATGTTATTTCATTAACATATTTCTATTCATGGTATTAATATATGTATTTTATGAAGAAAAAAAATTTGGGGATTAAAAGTCATATGTTACCAATGTTATAAGTTTTTATTTCACAATCTCACTATAATTTGGTATTATTTTTTGTGTAAGTATACCTGTGGGAAACTAATTTATATTTTTATCTCAAAGTTAATAAATTTTCATCTAATATTGTTAATAACAATCATTATCACCTAACAATAATAAATTTCAACTCTTTGGTTCCTAAAATTATTGAGAAAATATTTTTAATAAATGCTAACTTTATTTTTCTCCTTCGGTCAGAAATATTTTATCACTAAAATCTAGGTTTTCTGAAAATATTTTCAAGAATTTTTTTAGCATTTAAAAAATTAGTTATTAAAGAATTTTTAAACTATTTTGAATATTTTTAAAAAAAATCAAGAAATATTCTTGTCATTTTCATAACAATTCTTGTTTGGATTTTATAGAAAATAAGAAAAAAATCTTTGTATTAATGTGTACAACATAAACCAAATTTTTCACGATCGTCATCATTCAATGTTCTAAATATTATTTTATATTTTATTAAATTTTATTTTTAGTTGAAAGTATTTTCAAAAAAACTGGATACATTTTTTTAAAATTTATTTTCAAAATGAAAATTATATTTTACTAAATAATTTTTTAGTGGATTTTCTATGGTGTATATATTCATTGATGACATCAACCCTTTATTTTATTTAGGATATGTAAGGGATATATTTTTTTGGTATCATCCATATTTTTTCATTGGATGGATTATAATAAGTTTGAATGAGGACATACAATTTTACTACAATTCACCATAGTATTCTAGATGGCTTATGATTATGTTTAATTGATTGGGTTAAGTATTGAAATTGTGTTCATTGTTTTTTTTATTTCCAATGTTTATATTGATTATGGTTCACCCTTTTTATATAAGGAATGCATTATAATTAGTAATTGATGGATGGAGAATGGTTATATAGATCCCCTTAATGCATTAATAATTCTCAGAATGCAAATCATATTGAAAGCATTTGATGGGTTTGTACCCTCTATTTTTTATTGTATTATGAAAGGTATTGAAATTATGTTTCATATGTACAAAATTATTAATTACCTCATTATGATATTATTTAATGATATCCATGTGATTACTTTATTAGTTATAATAATCATGGATAAGTTTCAATCTTTTTTGATTATTTATATGGATTTATTTTAAAATAATTTATTCCTTCCATATTATGATCATGTTATTATTAGAATAGAATTTATTTTAGATACTTACCTTCCCATTCTGATTATGTTTGTTTATTCATTATATCTTTCACTACATGCATACCGTTACAAATAATCTGATCTCACGCCTTATGTTTTTTTTCCTATAATATCTAGAAACATTTTGTGATTGATATAAAGGGATATAATAAAGATAATAATGTAATAATCAAAGAAAAAACATTGTGTTTCTCATTTTTTAAAATTTAATGTGATTATCATGTATGTACCTATTTTTTCAACACTACTAAACTATTCATTCTTTCATGATGTGATTCCTGATATCTTATTCCAATGTAATAATCTAACTATTGAGTCTATGTTACTATGGTTAGGGTCTTTATAGTTGGTAATAAAATAAAAATCTATAAACCTAGGAAAATAGATTTTGGAAACATTGATTGTGGAATATAAGTCTATAATATACTTTAAAAATAATTCAATGTATAGGAAAACATCCTAATGTTTTGGTAAAGTGGGTATTATGTTGTTTTCCTAGAAATTTATCTATATCTGGATATTATAAGTGGATGTGGTTTTGACTTAAATGTACCTAGGGGTAATAACTCTAAAAATTGATTTTTCTATATTACTCAAGTATTACTGGGTACACAATAATGGTCCTTACTCTGCACCTGGTTTGACACACATTGGGGGATATGATTCATTCCCATTATATTTTACTTACCAATAATTGTGAATGACTTGAATTTTTTTATTTAATAACCTTACCATAGAAAGCATATGTTTTATTATGAGAATATTTATACATAAATTTATCAGTCTATGTTAATTATTTCACTAATATTGTGATTATACATTATGTTTCACATTGTTACTGTTTAATCAATTGTATTCCATTATTTAAAAAAGGAATCTAGAAAAGGAATGGGAGCCGTACTAATTCATGTAATCCAAATAGTATGAAGGATCATTACTTGTATAGGCTTAAGTAAATCTTTATATGGGAACATGTATCCCAAACATTCTAAAATTATGAGGACATAGTATCATGAGCCATCAATAGAGGGAATGAATTATCTATGTATTATGATATTAAAGGGAAGTAGGATAATACGAGTATGGAAGATCAAAATATAGATAAATGGATAAAGGTAAATACATATTTTCCATTATTTGAAAATTGTGGAAAGAAACTCCCTAGTAATTTCTTGAATAGAATGGGAGTTTGCTATTAGTGTGGAGGGAAAGAAAATCATGTATGGTTTGGGAAGGGGTTTTGATACAAGAATAATAATCCACTTCAATTGATATTCCCTTAGGAATGAAACTACATAACATATAAATAACACTTAGAAAGGGTGGAAAATTAGCTAAAGTAGTGGGAACTAAAGAGAAACTAATAGAAAAAGTAGGGAAACCAGCAACATTAAAATTACATTCTTGGTAGGTCTGATTGAAATCCAAAAAACTACTCTAAATTTACAAGAGAATGTTCTTTTAATTATATTATTACAAGTATTCGATACTGGGATATTCTTAGCATTACTATACCTTCCATTTTCATTGTAGGCTGGTTATTCATTAGAATATGTTTAGCTTATGATGTTTTTGGAACCCTCATCCAACCAAACATTTTACAAATATCTAACATGGAATTCAATTAATAACTCTATCCATTATTCACTAATAATTGAAAGAATAAATTGAAATAACAACAAGGTTTTTAGGAATAAAATATTTAAACCCTTAATTCGATTATTAAATGGTAATTAAATTTTATGTTGTGTCCAATTCACATAAAAAAAATGAAGTGACACCTCATTTTTTTATAATATTTTTTATTAAAATAGTTTCTAATTTTTTATTTTAATTCTTGTTTTCGAATATCAAATAAATGAAACATATTATATAGGAATATTTATATACGAATATTATATATAATATATTAAATCAAATATATGAATTGAAAAAAAATAACCATGCTTATGAATGAAAGGGTAGGAAATAAATCATTTATGTTTAGTTTCTTAACTATATAGAGATGGTGAGATACATAAATGAATGCCCCAAACATCAAGGAAATGTACCTCAAAATAATCAATGTGATCAAGGTCATGATTATGCTCTTTCTATTCTCAAAGTAGAATAATAGAAGTTATTGTGTATTTAGATTCAGTGATTATATTATAAGTGTGATTTATCAATTATAAATTGGTATAAGAAATATAAAATATATAGTTATTGTATTACAAAACCTTTTCTTTATGAATTTGAGGGAATATATTGAATGGTATCAATGACTAAGAAAAATTCTTCATTAGTATGTCGAACATCTTGAAAATCACATTATTGAGGGAAGATAATCCAGTACTTGTGATTTATATTGTGATATTAAGTATTAAGATATTTTTACTGAATATTATTGATGAACCTGAAATTTGTTTGTGACTTGATGGTTTATGTTATCTTTGTTAGATTTTATTGAATTTTTTTATTTGTTAATATATTCAACAACCTTATATTTTATGTTTAGAGGAATTCATGATTTATTTATGTTTTAATGTTGATAAAATAATTAACATATTTTCTATGTGAAATTAATAGCTGACTTACTTTGTTTGGGGAATATAATTGTAAGATCCTGGGTTTTCTTGAAGTCAGGATCATTTTTTGGTTAAATGTGTTTATTTCCTTTTTGGATTAGACCCTAGGCTAGTTCATGGTCCGGTTGGGTTATTTTTTGTGAAATAAAGGAGAAAATAATCTGAAATCTGTTTATAGGCCAGGTACATGTCATGTACTTGGCCTACACATCGTGTACTTCAAGTACACGTCGTGTACTTGGCCGTCACAACGTGTAACCAGCCTGTCTAAGAAAAATAATAATTTGAAGTATATTCCATGTACTTCAGGTACATGTTTTGTACTTTTCTAGTGCGGTTTTTTAATAAAAGAGGAAGTAGCTCATATTTTTATTGACAGTGGGTTTTCTCTCATTTTTTAACCCAAAAAACATCAATTCTAGTTTTTCAAGTATTGAAGTTATCCAAACTCTAATTTGAGCATCATCTGTCATGTTGTTACAGTATTGGTAAGTAATCAATTCATTTATAGTTATTCTTGATTCTTCAGAACAACAACTGAACTATTTAGATTTAGGCTCATATGCCCTAATAAGTTTTTCTTCATCGGTTCTATATCATTATTCCAAAATATGATGAATTAAGACGCGATACTGGATGAGTTATCTAATACCGAGGTGAGGTAGGTGGTCTATACTTTCTTTCGGCTGGTCTTGGTTTTTTTCAATCGTTCATCCGAAATTCCATTTTTCAAACTTTCCACCAATTCCTTGTTTTTTAGAGAGTTTCATTTAGTAGTAGTGGTGGTTGGACCTAGTGAGGTTGACCATGAGTTTTGTTTAGGTGTGTTGGAACCTGTTTCTCATTTCAAGGTCCCCCAATGGGTGTGACTTGGTAGTAGCTTGTTTATACCTATTTAAACATCCAAACGGATGTGTTCTTATGTTTTCCTAGTTATAATAAGCCTGTTAATTACTTGATAGCTTGAGTAGCTAGTATAGGAGATGTATTACCTCCTTGATCTTTGAATATCATGTTATTCCCCAATTATTTTGATATATTGGCATATTATATGGATTATATGGGCAAGTATACCTATATCTAAATGATTAATGATGGGATAAACTGTTTATATGGGAGGTTAGGCCAATATTTTTGTCATAAATGGTTTTCATGAGTGGGTATACTCATAGATTGTTCTTGTTGACATGAGTGGGTATACTCACCTAGTTATAAATTTTTAACTTGAATGATCGAATTCATGAATGCTTAATGGTATGGTTTGATGTATACCTTGGACTACTCTCCTTGGATATGGAATGTGGTAGTGGGAACCTTGGGTTGATTCTTCCCCGTGGGTCATGATTTGGTGGGATGCCTTGGGCCTTGCTACCCCTGCGATCTGGCTTGATATGGCTCACATAGGACTTTCTATTGTCTTGCTCCTAGGACCCCAACTAGTTAACCAAGTTTCCATCATGGATGCTCATGGGACTCAATGGGATTCCTCATAAATTCTCCTTGGAGTCAGTCCTCTGTGGTCAAGATATTTATTAATTGGATGCTTTGTCTATTGACACATTGGATCCAGGCCTTGGAGTCTACATTTCTCTATACGGCATGGTGGTGGGATGCTATATCACTATATGGCATGGATGTGGGAATTATTCAATTTATACAGCATGGATGTGGGTTTCATGATATAGATGGATGTACTACATGGCTATGTGACATATTAACTTATTATAGAGGCCTTGTTAGGAGATGAATCCCTTTTTAAGGTACCCTTCAGGGCTATTCTTTTTTACTTGTTATAATATACTAATCCCATGGGCATATGCACTTACTTACCCATTGTTTTCACTTTCTAGAACCTTTTTATAATTTATGTTAGAATTTTATACACCTGGGTGGTTTCCTACAGGGATGTTTATCTCACACCCTATTTGGGACTCCTTGGGGACCCAAACAGATTATATGTTTGCAGGTGATGATAGGGGAAAGAGCCCTTGTATAGGTGGTTTCTTGTAGCTTTGGAGAAGGGGATCATAGAACCATGTTGGGGCTTGTGATGTTGGGGTAACTTTTTGGTCATTTGTTCTTTTTGGGTCTTGTACTGTATTACATTTCCTTGTACCAGATTTGGTTGTTTTCTAGACACTTGTACCATTTGTATCATTTTTTTATATGAGATAATTATTGTTATTGATATTTATATTCATATATTCCTGTTTTACATTCAGTTGTCTGCTTATTTATTTTCTTCCTCTGTTACGTGTTTTTGACTTCCATTGTGAGACTCTAGTAATGAGGGCATAGTCTCCTCACTGACTCACCTAGGCCCTCACTACTAATTGGCATCCTCTGGAGTTTGGGGAGATGTTCTTGAGGCCTTGTGACCAACAAGGCTTAGGGAACCGTTTTGGGTGGCATCTGGGTCAGGGACATTAGAAAGTGGTATCAGAAGGGTTTTCCTTTTTCTAGTTGACTTACTATTTGGAAACATTAGATAGTTATTGGAAGGAAATAGAGTATGGCAATAAAATGTGCCCAAGAGTATCTACCCCATGTAGTGGGAAAATCCAAATTTCCTCAAATTGAGTTCTTATTTTTTGTATTTTGACTATTAATGTTTATTTGATTTCACTATTGGGTAATTAACTTGATATATACTATTACTGTTGATTCCATTTTTTTGTTCTATTTCAATTAAAACCCAATGAGATGTGGTTATCCCATCTCATTAATCATATATAAACTTATTAGAATCCCATTCCATGAATTATTCCATGTCATCTAGGATGCATTAGACACTTCATGTTGTTGTGATAGTTGATGTGATATTTGTTCCTGCTGTTGTGTTAGTTGGGTGATATATACAAAGGTGTGATGTCATATTTCAATCCATAAGGAGTATAGGACCTTATTAATTATACAATGACACACCAATAAAATGTAAATGATGAATGAACTTGTTATATGTAGGTTTGAATGGGATCCATGTTTTGAGTTTATGAGGTGTTATGGGACCTCATGGATTTGGGAATTGGTAAACCCTTGGTAAAATTTCTTGAATAACTGAATGTGAAATGGAAATGAAAACTTGAATAGGAAATAGAGACTTGACTTAGACCTGTATTTTGAGTTGGTGGGAGGCACAGTCTCTAGTGGTTTGTTTTCCTTTCTTTATACATTCCTATCTATAGGAGAAGGCAGTGGGTTTAACTTGGTTTTTAGGAGGGTTCTGACCTTTCCAACACTTTGAGATTTTTGATTTGATGTTGTCATTTCCTGAGGTGTGTGTTTGGAATTGAGAAGAAATACCATCACCAAGACCTCCAGTGGTATGCTGTTATAGAGATGATGACCATACTTTAGAGACGGTGGGCCACGGTCTACCTCTTGATCCTCCTGTAGCACGAGTTGCAGCACCAGAGGTTGTTTTGGACATAGGTGTTTAGGAATAGTTCTGCGAGGGGTTCTTTCTCTATATGAAGACATTCTAGGGATCACTACACCCAGCCTTGACTATGGATGAGTTGACACGGGTGTTCCTGCAAGAGCATCCCCGTACATTTTTAGGTTATGGCAGACTAAAGGCTGTAGAGTTGTCGCTAGAGACCATGTTAGTAATTATCAAGCATCTGGAGATGCCTCTAGTGCAGAGGGTAAATTTCACAGCTTACATGCTACATGGAGTGGCAAGAAGATGGTGTGACATTTTGAACCAGGATGATGGGATGCATAATATGGGATACAATGAGTTCTAACCCCGCTTCCACGACTAATTTTATCTCATGACTCTACGATCAGAGTGGGCTAGTGAGTTCATGCGTTTGGGGTAGGGTGTGATGACATTTAGGGAATAATAATCATGATTTATATGTCTACAAAATTTTAAACTGATGTATCTTATTGATGAGCAATTGAGGGTGAAATTCTATGAGGAATGTCTTAGACATGCGATCAAATCTCAGGTCAGTGTGTTCAGGTTTCCTTATATCACATATATTTTTAATCAGGAACTAATTATAGAGCGGAACCTGAGGTAATTTGGGGGTACAAAATATCTGAGTGTTGTTTCTTGCCATAGTGGATATACATCTTCTGGAAGGATGTTTCATTTCAAGGCTTCTCGTGAAGTGAGTGCTATTCAGGCTGTGGGTGCACGAAACATGGTGTTTTTTTATCTTTGTGGTAGGTGATGCCTCATGAAAAATTAGTGTTAGCGTGACCCAATCAAGTTTTGAGCTTGTGGTAGGATGGGGAACATGCATCATTTTTTAAAAAACTTCCCTCCAGCTACGAGTGGTAGGGGTTTAGCTCCGACGTCTGGTTCAAGAGCAATGTCTTCATTTCTACACTAGGCTAGGAGCTGGATCAGTATAGGCCTGTTATGCTTGGGTAGTAGTGGTCATGGTCATTACAGCCAGACATAGAGTTCTTAGAGGTAGCAGGGTGGATTAGCTCAGGGTATCCTGGTAGGGTTACGGGGCCACATTACATTATATACTTATACAGTTCAACAAAACCAATTGGAGAAGGATTTGGGATCATGTATAGTGAGAGGTACAGTTTTAATAGCTTCTTCTATTGCATCTTCTCTTTTCAATACAGCTGCCTCTCAAATAATTTTCTCTAAACGAGTGGAAAAGATCCTTGGGCTTGTTGTTTTTCTTTCTTAGGGTGTCTTGATGCTAGAAACACCATTGAGAGTTATAATTAGTGATGCACTCCAGTGTACAAAGTGTCCCCTTGAGGTTGGAGGGTGTCACTTCATTTGGGATATTTATGTCCTTTAGATGTTAGTTTTTGAAGTCATTCTAGGAATGGATTGTCTTGTAGCTTTTCGAGAGTATGTTGACTGGTATCGCTGGAGGGTTACTTTCACATCACTAGAGGGTGCAGTGTTTATTTACCAGGGTGAATGTGACATCCAGGAATGTAGAGCTAGACCTGAGCATCGTGCGTTTGGAAGAATGACAGCCCATATTGCTAGTTTGTTTCTAGATGATCACAGAGTGAGTCAGGCAGACTTTCCTCTTGTGGTTGAGTGATTTAGGGATGTCTTTCCTGATGAATTTTCTGATTTATCTCCTAAGAGAGAGGTGTAGTTCTCTATCGAGCTAGTTTTAGGAACTTCATTAGTATTCATTCCTCTTTAAAAGATGGCTAAGATGGAGTTCATGGAGATGAAGAGTCAACTAGAGGATTTGGAGGCAAAGGATTTTATCAGACCCAATACTTCTCTATGTGATTCACTGGTCCTTTTGTAGAAAAAGGTGGATGAGAATCTTTGGCTATGAATTGATAATCAGAAACTGTATCAGTTGATGGTTAAAAACTGATATCCCTTTCCACTGATAGATGACCTATTTGATCATCTTTGAGGAGCTCGAGTGTTCTTGGAGATTGACTTTAGGTTACAATATCACCAGGTGAGTGTTCATCCTGTAGACATACCTCTAACAACCATTTATAGAAGTTATGGGTTATATGAGTATCATGTTATGTTTTTTGGTCTCACGAACAAGCCAACGGTTTGTATGGATTCTATGAATCAAGTGTTCCATACTTACATGGATTCTTTTATGGTGGTTTTCATTGATGATATCTTGGTGTATTCTCACAATCGACATGACTATTCCAACCATGTTGAGATCATTTTGAATACACTGAGAGAGCATAAATTATATTCTAAGCTCAGAAAATGCCACTTTTGGATGGATCATGTTCACTTCCTAGGTCACATTATCTCAGAGATAAGATTTTCAATGGACCAAGAGAAGGTGAGAGATGTAGATTCTTGGGAATATCCCAAAATATGTTTTTGACATACTGAGCTTCTTAGGAATAGCTAGTTATTATATTCATTTTATACAGGACTTTTCACACTTATAAGAACTATTGAAGGGATTGACTAAGAAGAGTGTGATGTTTTTGTGGTCATAATCTTTTGAGATATCCTTTCAAGAGATAAAAGTGTGGCCGACTTCAGAACCCATCTGGATACTGTTGAAGTATGGCCAGAGTTACATAGTATTCTTTGATGCTTCAAGAATTGTGTTGGGGGGTTTTGCTAATGTAGGGGCATTGAGTCGTACTGTACGTGTCTTCGCAGCTGAGGCATCATGAGAGAAATTACCCTATGAACGATCTCAAGTAAGTTGTATTTGTTCATGTATTGCATTGTTAGAGATAATATTTACAGGTAGAGCATTTTGTGGTGTACACGGACCACAAAATCCTCAAGTATAACTTTATACAGTGTGATCTGAATTTGAGGTAACAAATGTGGTTGGAGTACCTACAATATTTTGACTTTGAGCTTGCCTATACGCCAATTATGGGAAATTTAGTAGTCGATGCACTGAGTAGGAGGACTCTCATACAGGAAATGCAGTATGCCAGTAGTGAGTGGTAGCTTATGTCATTGTTCTCTAAGGTTCATTTGGAGGTTCACGATAGATAGGGGTAGACTTTTCTTTCATCTTTATATGCTACCTCTACCCTGCTAAATAGATTTAGGATGAAGTAGTTATCAGATTCATAAGGCCTAGTTCTACGGGAAGGTGTGGCAGGTGTGGACCCACCTCCTGGTTGCACGGTAGGTGATGATGAGATCATAATTAACCTTGGACGTGTCTAGGTTCTAGTGGATATACATGAGGAGTTGATGATTGAGTTTCATGCTTCATCTTGGGAAGTCCATCTCGAGGTTACCAAGATGTAGTGTGACTTGTGATGTCAGTACTGGTGGTTGGAAATAAAGAGAGAGGAAGTTGGTTATGTTACAAGGTGTTCCACATGTCAATAGATGAATGTGGAATATCAATGACCAACTAGGATTTTATAGTAGTTACTCATCCCAGAGAGGAAGTGGGATGATGTTGAGATGGATTTTTTTTACGGGTTTTCCAAGGTATCCTTGAGGTAATGATGTTTTGTGTGTTTTCATTAACAGTCTTACGAAGTTCGTACGCTTCTTTCGGATTAAGGGGACCTTTAGTGTTGATGATATTGGAATGTTGTACATCCGAGAGGTGGTACGACTTCATGGGGTCCCACACACTATAGTTTCAAATAAGGACTCCAACTTAACGTCTCGTTTATGGATGAGTATTCATATGGAACTGGCTACACAGGTGCTTTTGAGCACAAAAAACACCCTCTGACTGATGGCCAGTCAGAGCATATGATACATGTTCTAGAGGAAATGTTGTGAGCATGCGTCCTAGATTTTGGGGGCTCCTGGTAGAGTCACATTCCCAAGTTTGAGTTCTCCTACAATAACAGTTATCAAGAAAAAATATAGATGGAAGCTTATGAAGCTATATATGGTAGGCCATGTCAATCTCCCCTGTGCTGGTTAAAGGTAGGTAAGACAACTTTACTAGGACCGCGTCTCATGCATAAATCTTATGAGCATGTCCAGTTGATTCAGAAGTAGATGGATACTACATAGTCTCATCAAAAATAATACTTTGATCATCGTAGATGACCTTTAGAGTTTTAGGTCAAGGGTCGAGTTTTCTTGCATGTTTCACCGATGTTGAGACATAGTTGTATCAAGAGACAGAGTAATATTTCAAAGAAATATGTCAGGACGTTTGAGGTTCTCGAGAGAGTCAGCTCGGTTGCCTATCGGTTGTAGTTACCTCAGAGGTATTGATTGATGCAGGATGTCTTCCATGTATCTCAATTTCACCATTATCACTCATACCTTTCTCACGTTTTTCAGCCTAAGGAGGTTGATCTTTATGTTGATGCATTCTTTGAGGATCATCTGATTTGTATCGTTGATAGGAGCATGAAGGTTCTTTGAGGCCAGTCAGTTCCTCTAGTATGGGTTCTATTGAAGCATAGTTGTTTACAAGATGATACATGGGAAAAGGAGGCTGACATACACGCTTAGTGGATGGTTTTGTTTTTAGATAAATCTTGACACCCTTTAGAGGGAACTTCGGGGATAAATTGTTATAAGAGGGGGTGATTATAAGATCCCTAGTTTTTCTTGAGGTACAGATCTTCTTTTTGGGTTAAATTTGTTGCTTTCCTTTTTGGAATATACCCTAGGTTGGTCTGTAGGTTGGTTTAGTTGTTTTTGGGAAAGAAAGGGTAAAATAGGCTAAAATCTGGTTGTAGTCTAGGTACATGTCGTGTACTTGGTCTACACATTGTGTACTTCAAGTACACACCGTGTACTTGCCGTAATGACGTATATCTATACTAGATCAGAAAAAAATAATTTGGGGAACATGTTGTGTACTTTCCCAGTGGGTTTTTTTACAAAAGTGGCAGTAGCTCATATTTTTTAGGGACGTTATGTTTTCTCCTTTTTTTGAACCCAAAAACCATTTATTCTAGTTTTTCAAGTATTGAAGCCATCTGGACTCCAATACAAGTGTCGTCTATCACATTGGAATCATATCGGTATGTAATAGATTCCTTTTTAGTCATTCTTGATTCTTTGGAATAATAACTTCCCTATTTATATTTATGCTCATATTCCCAAATAATCTAATCTTTGTCCATTCTTTAGATTTCTTCCAAACTAAGAAGAATAAGGAAACGATACTAGGTGAGTTGTCTATTACCGAGGTGATAGAGGTGTTATATACTTTCCTTTATCTTTTCTTGGTTTTTTTTGAGCATTCGTCCAAAATTCTATTTTTTATAATTTATGGCAATGTCTCTTTTTTTGAGCGAATAGATTTTAGTAGTTGTAGTTGGACCAAGTGAGGTTGACCATGGGTTTGGTTTAGCTGTACTGGCACTTGTTTCTCATTTAGAGGTCCCCCGAGGGGTGTTCCTTAAGGTAATACCTTTTTTATTCCTTTTTAAATCACCCAAGGGGTGTTTTCTTGTGCTTCCTTAGTCAAAAGAATCTTATTAATGACTTGATAGCTTGAGTAACAACATGTTAAATGGTTTATACGAGAGGGTATGCCCATACGCTTATGATAAATGTTTGGAGTGAGTGGGTATACTCATTTATAGTGCTTATTGATGTGAGTGGGTATACACACTTGGTTATAAATGTTTAACTTGAATTCTTGAATGCTGTAATGCTTAATTGAATGCTTTGAAAGATGCCTTGGACTGCTCTCCTTGGATCTGGAATGTGGTAGTGGACACCTTGGGATGATTCTACCCCATGGGTCTGGATTCTATGGGATGCCTTCGGCCTTACTACCCCTTCAATCCGGATTTCATGGGATCACATAGGAATTTCTATTTTCTTGCTTCTAGGACCCCAACCAGTGCCTAGATGAGTTTCCACCAGGGATTCCCATGGGACTCGATGGGATGCCTCAGACACAAACCTTCGATCTAACCTTTAATGGTCTAGATATTTATTAATTGGATGCCTTGGTCTACCGACACCTTGGATCCAGACCGTAGTGTCTACATTTCACTATATGATGTGGCCGTGGGATGATACTTCACTATATAGTGTGATCATGGGATACTTGTTCACAATATACAGCATGTTTGTGGGTTGCAGGATACAGTTGGATGTACGGAGTGGTCATGTGACATATTTACCTGTTATAGCTGCCATGTTAGGAGCTGACTCTCTTTTTCAAGTAGCCTTGAGAGATATCTAGTTTTACTTGTTATAGTAGACTTATTCCATGAGAATATGCACGTACTTACCTATTGTTTACACTTTCTAGAACCTTTGAATAATTTCTGTCATAATTCTATAGACCTATGTGATTGTTTACTGGGATGTTTATCTCACACCATTTTTGGGCCTCCTTAGGGACCCAAACAGATTATATGGTTGTAGGTGATGATAGAGGAAAGCCCCTTAGTCTATATTTTTTTGATGTGGCTTTGGAGTAGGGGAGCATAGGACCAATATGAGGCTTGTGATGTGGGGATACCTTTTTGGCCTTTTGTTCTTTTTGGTACTTTTACTATATTACATTTCCTTATACCTTCTTTGGATATTTTCTAGACACTTGTACCATCTAAAACATTTTTGTATATTTGATACTTCGGGTTATTGATATGTATATTCCTGTCTGCCTGTATTACATTCAGTTTTCTTCTAATTTATTTTCTTCTACAATTTCATGTTTTTTACTTCCGTTGTGATACTTTGGTAATGAGGGAATAGTCTCCCCACTGACTCACTTAGGCCCTCGCTACTATTTAGTAATCTCGGGTGTTTGGGGAGATGCGCTTGAGGCCTTATGAACAACCAGGCTCAGGGCACTATTTCGGGTGGCATCGGTGTCTGGTACATTACAATAATGTTTAGTTTATTTTGGTAATTTAGTGTCATTTCTTATAAATTTTATGACTTTGAATTTGGATAGATGTATTTTGGAAAAGTTATAGGATTAATTATTTGGGGAGTGGATTAAGATTAACTTTGGGTGTTATTGGTGAACGTTTGATATACATTTTGGTATTTGAAAATATCTAGAGACGTGAGGAATGTCATTTAATTATTTTATTTTAGAAAAATATTAGTTAATTCTTTATTGAGGTAATGGTTTATCATGAAATTGAAGTTAGTTTGGTTTGGTTGGGAGTTCCCGCGTCGGCCCCTCCTTCTTAGGGTGGTGTGTTTAGATGTTAAATTTTGACACTGGTTGAGTTCTTATGGTGGTTATAGACCTCTTCTGTTCTCATGTTCTCTTGTGTTGTGGTTTCTTTTGGTTTCAATCGAGCATGGATTCTTGTTTTGTTTATTGTTCGACTTGGTGACTTTATAGGGGTAGAAAGTGTCTTTGGTGGGGAGATTTTTCACACCCCAAAATTTTAAATTAATTTTTATTTTATTATTTCTTGGCTCTGGGTTCTCGCGCCAGGGTTCTGGTTGGGTCCAGTTTAAAAAAATCGTTTAACAATTTTTCTGGGTTTCAGACTCATGCATGGTACAGTGTGGTTGGTGGTATCTGTGCAGTCATCCAAGGTGTCTTGCAATTTCTCATTATTATTGTTGTTGTTGTTGTTGTTGTTGTTGTTATTGTATTATTATTATTTATATTATTATTATAATTTTAATTGTTGTAGTTATTATTATTATTATCATTATTATTATTATTATTATTATTATTATTATTATTATTTTTATTATTGTATCATTATTATTATTGTATTATTCTTATTATTATCATTTTTATTATTATTATTATCATTATTATTATTATTATCATTGTTGTAATATAAAAAATGGGAGAAACCCTAGGTTGTCCCCCTCCCCCTTACCCTCACGCAACAGCGCCCCCCTCCTTGTTCCCTGTCTACACTGACCAGCCTGCCAACCCCTCCCTGCATCATCGCTTCCAGCCTCTCCATTGTCATTTCCTTCCTTGTCCTCATCCTTCCATCCACTCTCCTCATCCCATCATCCTCATGTTTCTCCTATTCCACTCTTGATCTTGCTCGCAACACCTGACCTCCTCCTTATGCCAGCTTCACCACACCAACAGACCATCCCTCTGCCTCTCTCTCATGGTCCAGTCCCCAGCCTTGCTCTCCCACTTCAGTGGATATCATCCATCCACCACAAGCCCCATTCTTCTTCCTATAGTGGAAAACTAAAGCCTCCCCTCTACAATACACTCCTCCCCCAGTTCTTTCCCCTTCTACGCTCCAACCTACTCTCACCCCTCTAGCCAACAGTGCACCTGAACCCAGAGAATCCCTTCTTTCGGTTGCACCAACCTCGCTTCTCCATCTATCTCCCTCTCTAGTGGGTACACTCCTTCACATCGGTTTGCCTATTAATTTTTTGGGGATTTACTTCGATTTAGTTAAACCCTAACATCTCTTGTTTGTTTCGTTCATTTTTCTTATTATCAAGTGTGTGAGACTGGTTCATGGGATGTTGTTCCTCCATCTGCCAATATTTTTCCCCATAATCACTTTATTTGAGTTTAGTGAATCTGATTTTATCCTTTATAATTCATTATATTGACATTTAATTCTTAAAATTATTTATTTTATCTAATTCAAAACTTTATTTTACTCTTCATTTGTCTGCTATGGTGTTCATAAATTGCTAGAGGTTGTTAAAAGAAAGGTGTTAGTGATTTCCTTTAAACATTTTTATCCACACAAATGTGAAAGGTGATTGATTAATACCCATTTTTGTGTTAGGAAATATTTTATTATGTGGTTTTAAATCTTTATAATAATTGTTTCAAAAAATCTTTTTATGTGTTTATGAACCCAAATTATTTTATAATATGCATTTGCTCATTATAATTGGAAATACATCCTTAATGAAATGTTTACACCTTTGTGAAGATACAATGGTATTAATTGATCTATAAATTTGGTTCTGGTAATATTAGATCTTACTGTTTTTGATAAATTGAATTGGAAAGGTTTTATGATTATAATGAAATGGTTTCGTGGTTGTAAAGAAATGAGTTTTTCTTCTTAAACAGTGTGTGAATTAAAATTCTTGGAGGGGGTCAATGGTCTCGTTGGGGTTGTTTTTTATTTTTTTATTAAATGTTTTGGATGGTTCGTTTAGGTTTTTCAATCTATCCATGACTTTGTGGAATGGGTATTTAAATATTCTCTTGGGTGTTTGGTGTACCATTGGATGTGTTTTTAAATTATAATGACAATTGAAAAATGGTTTTCTCTTTAAGCCTCGGTGACTTAAGTGGTTTTTTGTTTTCAAATAAAGTTGTTTATCCTTGAAAATTTTCTAAGTAATACTTTAAATGTGTTCTTTAAAGCATGGTTGTTTGCCTTCAAATGTGTTTTGACGTGAGTTTGAAGATTATAAAGGCTTGTTTGGTAGTTGCAAATAAAATTTGTGTGCGTTTAAAAACTTAAGGTCCAATTTGGCTTTGTAAAAGAAAAATTGGTGTTTGTGTCATGTTTTGGGTAATAATTTTGGACATGGTAAGTTAAAGTACCATTTGTAACTTTCAACATTAGTGTAATGTTTGTGTTAATTCTTTGAAAGGATGGTGATTGGTTTATTGTGTGCCCATTTAACAACTTTTATATTTTGAAAAACAAATTATCAAATTGTTTCTATTATTTCATGGCATGTTGTTCTGGTTGGAACCTTTAATGATATAATGAAAGTATGTACATATATATATATATGGGGTACCTCTATAGGGGGATATCCATTTATAGGTTATAATTTAGAGTGTATGTGTTAGGGGTAGGAAAGTGTAGTGAGTTGAGTCATGCATGTGAGGGCCTCCTACTTACACATTGTTATTATAACCACTATGGGTTCCTGGGAATATTTTATATGATCAAGTGATAGTTACTGATCAACCCTGATTAGATGGGTTGGTACCCCCTGGATTTTTTGTTAGGCCAGCTGGGCTTTTCCACTAGAGTGTTCAGTTTTAGAGTGCCCTGTTGGATATAGACTTAGGAGCTTCACTATATGCCAAAAGGTGGTTCTGAACCGACTACATATATGGGTCTTCTAGGGATGTTTATTATCACCCATGGTTTCTGTATTATTTTCATTACTTTTTCACATTCCTTTATACTATTTTATTTCCATCATTCACTGTTAACCTATTCTACTTTTTCCCACCTTTGGTATATTTTGTTTTGGATCTTGTTTATAAAATGAATAATTATTTTGGAAATGGAATGTAGCATGTGTTGGAATTTTTTTAAATGATAAAAACATGTTTCTTATTTTAAAATGATAAAATCATGTTTTTAAATTTGTATTCTAAACCTGTTTCAATGGATTGTTCTGAAAAGTGAGATTCTTGGATTCTATGGTTTATCTTGGCAACCCTTCTGAAAATTTTTAAGGCCCACACCTATTTTATGATTTTAGTGGTCAGTTTACTTTTCTTGTGTTTTCTTGGATGATTTTATCATTATTGGAGCAAGGTGGGACTTTGGTTGGGTGGTGACTTAGAAGGTCACGTGGAGGTATGTTCGGTTTCATTTTCTTTCTACTACCTGTTTTATTTTTATCATCATATTTTATTTATCTTTTTATCTTGTATTAATGGTTTAAATTATTCCCAATGGTTAAATTTGGATGCCCGAAACTATTTTATATCTCATGGGGATTGGGAACACACCTTAGGACATGTCACAGACCACATTGGGTGACCAGTTCAGGGTCAAACTGGGTTGGTTCATTACAAAATGGTATCAGAGGAGGCCCTTGTTATTTGTGGTGTCTGGTATATGGAGATTAAGACTATAGGGACTCGGGTGGTAGGTTTGGAGAGGGATTCATGAACTCTTTCTTGTTCCAAACCTCGAGTCGCCAGGGTTAGTTCGAGAATTGAGTCGTTTTCTCATTATGGCTTGTTTTAGATTTAGGGATGACAATAGAGGCAAGCTGATGTTACATCGTTATTCCACATGGTGTAGTGACCCATGTGGAGTCCGATTACATGGTTTAAGTTCCTACCAGTTGTTGATTCTTACTTGGGTCATGTCCTAATACCATGTATCCAAGTTAAGGATGACTACTAGTCCCTCACTCCGGTGTTTTGATGTAATTTGAGTGTCTTCTTGGTTCTTGTTGGTGTAAGTGCGCTTTTGAAGGTGAAAAAAGTGGGTTTTAAAATGAGAGTGATTTATTTTAAATGGCTCTAAATTTTTGAAATGGGTTTTAAAACTGAAATTTGTTGGTCTAAAAGTCTGGTGTTTTCTTGAATATTGGTAGAGAAATTGTTTGGGGGAAACCTTGGGTACTCTTTATGAACATTTTCACATGTGAGGGAATACATGGGAAGTGCACGTTGGTGCGTGTGGATGAAAGTGGAAAAAGACATGTGAAACAGATCATGGGATTACTGGGATGTGTACTTGGAATTAATGTCTCAACCTTGTTTTTCTAAAGTGATTCTTAAAAAGTGGAAATGATTTTTGAAATTCAATTTGGTTTTGAAAATTGAGTTTGTTATTTGTAAAGAGTCCTTTATAGAAGAAATATTTGAAATATAAAATGAAAAGGGAATTTTTAAAATAGAATTTTGGGTAGTGTTTGTATTTTTTTTTTTAGCTGGCCATTTTGGCTTAGGATGTTACTTTTGATTATACTTTGATTTGATATCGGTTTCATATTTGTGTGTTATATGTTGTTCAGGAAATGCTGACCAGAAAGGTTCCCAGGGTTTCTAATAAGTCATGGCCAATTTTTCATCCTTCTCAGAAATTGCCTATCCTTCATGGTGATCAGGGTCTGTTAGAGGGAGTAGAGTGAATTGAAGAGGTTGAGTACATTTTCATGGTATTGGGAATTCTTGAATCTTTCAAAGTGTGACACATGTTAGGTCTGTTCAAAGGTCCAGCTCTCGATGGATGGGAGTTACTTACCTCACCATCATTGCATGTTTGGATGAAATATGATGTCTTTAAATCTATCTTCGTCTGATGGTTCATACCTAAAGATGTAAAGATGAATAAAAGGTAAGATATCGTGTGTATTCAATAGGGACAATGGATGGTGAAACAATATGTTTATCATTTCAAGGAAATTGTGTCATTTTCTCTATATTTAGTGTTTTAGGATTTGATGAATACTTCTATCTTCATCAGGGGACTTCATCCTGAAATCTAGGAGTGATTATTACATTCTAAGAACCATTGTTTTGAGAAGCTGTTGGATATGGCGTTCCTAGCTGAGTTTGTCTTTCGAGTGCATATGGTTAGAAATCCATCATATCTAGTTACTCGTGAAGGTCCCCCATCTAGCGAGTAGGGTGTGCCAGAGGGACCTATTTTGAAAGATTCCTCTTCAGTGGTTCTGGATTCCATTTCTCCAGACCATTCAATGGTGTTCCATTAGTGTGGACATTTAGGGCACATGAAGCCAACATGTTGTATCCCTCTAAAGACATTCCATCGTTGCAGATGTTTGGGTCATCTAAAGAAGTTCTTTAAGAAACATTTCCTAAAGAAGACTCTATGACCATAGTATTCTAGTGCCTTACTGTGATTCAAGAGATTATTCATCCATCATAGCCCCAGCCATAGGTCTTGGGGTGAATCTTTGCGCATATTCAAGAGTTTTTGGGGGTGTAAAGCCTCAGTTCGGGTTTTTTTGTTCTATGTTGGAAGTTGAACATTTTAAGTCTTTTCATTATTGTTTTTTTTTCTTTTAAAGTTTTTACATTATTGTAAGTTCATTGTTTCGTTGTGAAGTTATGATGGATTCGTTATGTTGTAATCCAAAATTCTTGTATGTGTGGATATAGTTTTTTGAATTGTGGTTTTTTCTTAAAAGTGTGTTTGGTCCTTGTATGGGTTGATCATGGTTTAGTTGTGTTCATTTGGATATGTAAGTTCCTCAAGAAGAATCAATGTTTTCGGTTATGATCAGTTTCACTGCTTGATGTAGGTTCTTCTTTGAGGTTTTTCTCTATTGTTGGGGGTTTTTGGTTTGGGTTGAGAGTTCCAAGTTTCAGCTGAGGTGTTGTTCGCTCGTGCTACAGAAGATAGTTTGTATCGGTTGGTAGTTCCCACACTGGAAACCCTTCCTAGGGTGATGTTGTTAGATGTTAAATTTTTTGACTAATGGAGTTATTTTGGTGGGGAGAAACCTCTCGTGTTCTCTCATTCTCTTGTGATGTGGTTTCTTTTGGTTTCAATCGGGCGTGGATTCTTGTTTTGTTTTTTTTGGACTGGGTGACTTTTGGGGGGGGGGAAGTGGATAATTTTCACTCCCCAACATTTTAAATTAATTTTTATTTCATTATTTCTTCTCTTTGGGTTCTCTCACTAAGGTTTAGGTTCAGTTTTTTAAAAAAATTAACAATTTTACAGGGTTTCAGACCCATGCAGGGTCACCGTATGGTTGGCAGTAGCCATGTAGTCAGACCAGGTGTTTTTTAATTGCTCATTATTATTATTATTATTATTATTATTAATGTATTATTATTATTAATTATATTTTTATTATTATTTTAATTATTATTATCATTATTATTTTTATTATTTTTATTCTTATTATTATTAATATTATTTATATTATTATTTTTTGTCAGAGTAGATTACTCAAGAGGGGAGTGAATTGAGTAACTATAAAAATTCTTGATTAAAAGGTATTTCTAAAAGCTTCCTCAAAAAGTTAAATATAGCCCAGTTAATCAAGGTTATACTATTATAAAGGTTTGACTGATTATATAACTTCTTATAAGATTAATTAGTTCTCAGTAATCTTCATGTTCATTATTAAGATTTATTTTGAAGCTATTCTATTAAGACAATACAATTAAATCTTCTTTCTAAGATTTACTATCAAAGTGGATTTAGTGATATCTAAATTATATAGTAAAGTAGTTAAATATAGAAGACTAAATTAATCTGCACAGCGGATATGAAACAAGTGGTTTAGTCTCAAGACGAGACCTAACCCACTACACTTCGTGATCACCTGCCACTAAGCAGTTTATATAAATAAACTTGATCCACACCAAGAATTAGGGTTAACAACAGTACACATGACTGTTCTGGCCACACGGGGACCTCCTCGATAGTTCTTCGTGGGTACGAACAACACGGCCACACAGGGACCTCTTCTACACTTATCATGGGTATACACAAGAGTAAAATAATGTTTGAGTAAGGATATCATATATACTTCAGTTTACTGCAGGAGACAGATTGTTTTGTAATACATATACACACTCTTCTCGAAAGTTAATAAAATGATACAAAATGGAGAAAAAATATTGAGATAGGTTTAGAAGTGCTTTGAGTTTTAGTCCTTGCAGCTATGGACTTTTGAGATGAGGTAGATACAGAACTCAAGTTCTCATAAGGAAAACAGAGTGTCGCAAGACAGACAGATCCATCTTGTGTTCTTTGTGGTGTTTGACAGTGTGACGATGTTCTTGGGGTTTTAGGATTCCAGTATGCTTCTTGTGTTCTTCCACAGATTCGAGTTGCCTAAGAAAATTCTCTATGTGTATTCTTTTGTCGTGCTCATGCCCACCAATTTGTTTTCATTTTCAGTATCGTGAAACTTCTCTCGTGTATATCCTCTCTCTTTTTCTGGGCTGCATTACTCATTTATCATTGATTGAATGTGTTTGAGCTTACAGGTTACATGTATTCTTCACTTGGTACCTCGTACTGTCAAGGACATGTCTAAAAAAGAAACATTAATTATGTTAGTGCATTAAAATATTCAAATATGACTGTTATAAATGAAATGAAAAGACAAAAAAATTATGAAATAGTGTCACATTATGCCAGGGAAATGGTGTCTCCTTCACACGGTGTTTGTATTGGTCATGGTGTCTTGTGGTCACAGTGTCTGGATGTCACGGTGTCAGGATGTCATGGTGTCTGGAGGTCATGATGACTTCTTCACGGTATCTTGTTCACGGTGTCTGCTTCATAGTGTCTTGTTCACGGTGTCTACTTCATAGTGTCTGCTTTACGGTGTCTTGTTCACGATGTCTGCTTCACGATGTCTCATGGTCACGGTGTCTCAGACTTAGGCAAATATCTGTATTCATACTTAAGTATTGATATTCATGAAATGAATTAAACATAATAATTTTTCAGAGAAATCATTATAAATTGAATAAAAAGGTAATATATATTATCCAAACTAAGTGTATAGAACTTAATATCTTTGGATAGATTTTACTAACTACTTTACATTTTATGTGATATAGATTACATAGAGTTACCAAGGTTTATTGACTAAATAGTATTTGTGATCATTAAAATAATATTAATAAATGATGATTCCAACAATATCTTCTTTTTTGATGATCACAAACCATGTAGATTTAGAGTGTATGTTGGTCCTAACAATAGATATCGAATGAATATAACATATATAGAGTGATTATTCTCTTCTCTTATATTTTTTCTTATATTTCTCCCATATATTTCTCATATATTTTTTATATATGCATTTCTCATATATTTATCCCCCTTTTGGGATTATCAAAAAGTAGGAGGGAAAATAAAGAAAAAATAGACAAGAAAAGTTCATAACGTATTAGATAAAAAGAGTTTCATTAAAAGAAGTAAAACAAATGAAACAAGAGTCCCATCAAAATAGAGTAAAAAATATCCTTATTCATTAACTAGTCTTCTCTTTGCCTTATTAGTAGCAACAGAAGGGGAAGTCATAGGATAAAAAGTTGAGGTAGAATAAGGGAGTGAGCTAGATGATAGAGAAGGTAAAGGAAGGCCTTCAAAGATAGAGGAATCCAGAGTAGGTATTATAGAAGACCGAGGCAGTTGTTGATCAAGGATCACATGCAAAATTTGACTTAGTGCTTGACTGACAGACATAGAAGTAGAGGCTAGGGCAGAGGTGAATGTAGGCAAACCAGGTCTCAGAGTTGTAGTCTCATGAGAAACATTGGTTGTACTCTGGACATGAAGATAGGGCCTTAGAAGTTTGATAAAAATCCATAATGATCTCTTCACCAAACTGCATAGCCTTCTCAAAGTCATCCATGTTTTCCATAAACTTAACCAACAGACGAGTGAACTCTGTGATATTTTGAACTTGGGTCTTGAAAGCATGAGTAACAGGAGGAATCCTTATATTTTCTACAAGATATTTAAAGTTATTGGTAATGTAAGTCTTTAAGAAGATTTGGTTGAAGTAGAAATCCACTTTATTGGCAATTTATTATTGAGCATCAATTGCAATTTTTGAATGGATTTGGACCAGATCAAGAACTCTGTCATTGTTCTTGACGACTTCATAAAGATAATATTTATTGAAACCACTAATCATAGTCTGAAGTTCTTCTTTGACCACTGTTCTGAGCAGGTCTAGGGACGGTTGAGATGATTTCCTAGATGCCTTAGAAGCATTGACAGTTGAGGGCATATATTTCAGTTGGTTTAGCACTTTTTGAAGACACCCTGTATATTCATTAGTGAGCTTGTTCTGATTAACAACAAGCTCTCTCGGCTCTATCAGAATCTGTTTGTTCCTTTCAGTGACCTTTTCATCTAAGGAAGCTAAATGAGGTTGAATTTGGGACACAAACTTTTGTGGGGTTTGAGGAACAACAGGTTCAACAGGATGAGAATTAAGATTTGGTATCGAATGCATATTTTTCTACATTTCTTCAATCACACCTCTTAGAGTCTTCAATTAATCACTAATCAGACTATTTTCAACTCTGACTTCCTGAATCTCATGAAGCATTTTTGGTTGAATCATCCAAATAAATTTTTCCAACAACAGTGAGGCATCTTTCTCACAGATATGAGTTAAAAGAGAAGGTTGGGAATTCAAGAATTTTTCAACAACAAACAAAAGGGTAGCTCCAAATTCTTTTAGATCCTCTTTACTCACCAAGGATGGATGTTCTGATGAAGGTTCAGAAATAGGGACTGATATAGGTTCAGGTTCCTTCTCAAGGTAAAGATTAGAGATAGATTTTAGTAGGAACATAGTAAAAAGGTCAATGAATTTTACTAAAACTTGTTGAGAGGAATCTTCATCAAAAAAACTATGGAATTTATTCTGAGTGTCTACAGGGCTTTAAACTATCGGGTATGGTACTTGAGTAGATTCTAGATTTGGGGGTTTCTCCCCCTCAAATGTTTCATCTTTCTCAAGATTGAGATGTTTAGGGTCTTGATCTAATTCTACAAATTCATCTCTTAGTTACTCACCCATTTTTTCCTAGTAAGCTGAAAAGCCATCTCTAGCCTTTCCTCAACTGAAGGAATGACTTCAGGAACAGATTATTCCCCTAGGAGTTCTTCAAGGTCAGCTTCTTGCATAACAGGTAATTCTTCTTATATAGGTTCTTCCACAACATTCTTTTTGGTTTCTTTGATAGCATATTCTGGTTCAACCTCAGGTTCATCTTCCAGAATAACAACATATTTAGAAGTAGGGACTTCTTCTTTACTTACTACATGAGGTACAGAGGTAATGTCTTCTTTATGAGAAACACTTTCCCAGGGAGGCACAACAGCCTCTTATTCTTCCTATTCAGAATACTCAATAACCTCATTTGGGTCCAAACCAGGATCATAAATATCTATTGATCTTGAGGGATCTTCTACTAGATTGAATTTTTTATAAATTCTATCATTTTCTTCCACCCATGCCTTTTTTCAAGGATTCCAATTGATTTTCATCCTCTTGATAGTGACTTTCGAAAGGCAGAACTCACAATCTGTGATAAATTTCTTATTATGTCCAACCATACCTTTGGCATGAAACATGGTTGACATAAGCCGAGAATAAAATAGGGATGTTTACTTTGATGTGGGTTTGATTATTTCACACATATGGTGTATAATATACTTACAAAGGTTGATCTTATGCCCATTTTTCATACGATGAATCAGAAACACATCCTATTATTTTAGAATAGAAAAATCACCTATTATATGGACAATTAGGTTCTGTATAAACTTAAACAGTAGTCTTGATTCTCTATCTAGTTCGGTAGTAATGGCACTTCTCTTGGTGCCATTTTTGATTAAGCTTTTCATAGCATCTTCCAATACAAAGAACTCACTAAAAGTTGGTGGTACTCTTTAATAGTCATCATAGATGCCTTCATGAGGTATCCTAAGGCATGAATCCCATAACCTCGAAGAAAATGAGAATTTATGGCTATTTATCCCGCTTTTCACAACATACCCATCTTCAGAATCAAAAGAAAACTGAACATATTGATAAAACGGGGCCACTAGCTTAGGATAGATAGGTCTATCTTCCTTCGAAAACAACTCTAACCATCCTTTCTCTTTTAAAACTTTCAGAACCTGAGACTTTCTTGACAGAAGCCATTTGGGGAAAACCTCTTTCTTAGGTACTAAAACTCATTTAAACATATTTGGGTTTATAGGACCTTCAGGTGCAAGTTTGGGTGCGATTTTCTTCTTTTTTGAGCTACGTTTCTCAGGAGTCGACGATGAAGGGAGTTTCATCTGGGGCATTCACTGAAGGTTTGAGAGAGAAGGGTTGAAGGGTTGAAGAAGGGTTACAATTTGAGTGATTATAAGAGAGCTAAAGTGAAGGACAAGTGATTCTTCATTTATTTTATCATTTAGGAATACCAAACGTCTCAAAAGTAAAAACGTGGTAAAATAAAGAGGTGAAATGAATAATTACCATGATAAAGTTTTTAATTCGTAAATAAAAAACATAAAGAATCATTATAGTGTGACTATACTAGGTTTTTATGGTGAGACAGTGAACGAATGTTATAGTGAGACAGTGAATGAATGTTACGGTGATATAGTGAACGAATTTCATGGTGAGACAATAAACATGAACTTTATGGTGAGACATTAAACATGAACTTTATGGTGAGATAGTAAACATGAACTTTACAGGGAGATAGTAAACTATAAAAAAGTAAGATATAAATTAGTAATACATTTACTTAAGATTTATCATGCCTAATTCATGTATTATGTAGTCTATTATTTCTGAATTTATTGGTTTGGTGAATATATCAACAAGATGATACTCAGTACTAAGGATTTCAAAATTGATATCACAATTTTTATAATGATCTCTCAAAAAGTGATGTCTTACATCAATATGATTTGTCCTAGAATGTGAAACAGGATTTTTCTAAATGTTAATAGCACTTGTGTTTTCACAATTTATAGGTATATGCCTTAATTGATATCCATAATCTAGTAATGTGTGTTTCATTAAAAAGATTTATGCACAACAGCTTCTAGCAGCTATGTATTCAGCTTCTACAATAGATAATGCAATAGAATTTTGTTTCTTACTACACCATGATACTAGTGACTTGCCTACAAATTAAGATGTTCCATAGGTGCTTTTTCTATCTAAATTATAACCACCGAAGTCAGCATCAGAATAACTAACTAAATAAAATTATTATCCTCTAGGATAGAATAGTCCTATATTGGGTGTATTCTTGAGGTATTTGAAAATTCTCCTTACATAATTTAAATGATATTCCTTAGGGTTTTCTTCAAAATAATCACACATACACACACTAAACATAATGTTAGGTCGACTTGCAGTTAAGTAGAGTAAACTTCCAATCATTCCACTATAAGTAGTTTGTTCAACAAATTTTCCATCTTCATCAAGATCCAAATTACAACTGGTACTCATGGGTATGTCACTACTTTTAGTGCTATCCAGCCCAAAATTTTTTAGAAGATCACTATTATATTTACTTTGAGATAAAATAATACTATAATTATTTTGACAGATTTGAAATCTGAGAAAGAATTTTAGTTCACCCATTAAACTCATTTCAATTTCATTTTACAACATTTTAGAGAAATAAACACATAAATAATTTCTTGAAGATCCAAAGATAATGTCATCTACATATATTTGAAAAAATAAAACATCATTTGAAATTCATTTTATAAAAAGATTAGGATCAGCTATTTTTTTTGTAAAGTCGTTGGAAATAAGAAAGGTACTCAACCGATCATACCAAGCTCTTGGAGCTTGTTTCAAACCATATAATGCTTTTGATAATTTAAAAATATGATTTGAAAAATGATAGTTTTTAAAACTAGGGGTTGTTCAACAAAGACATCCTCATCTATATACCCATTTAATAATGCACTCTTAATATCCATTTGATATAGTTTGAAATTCAGATATGCAGCATAAGCAAGTAGGATTCTTATGGCTTCAGGTCTAGCTATTGGTGAAAAGGTCTCTTTATAGTCAATTCCTTCTTCTTGACTATATCCATGTTCCACTAATATATCCTTGTTTATAACTATGTCACCAGCCTCATCTACCTTGTTTTAAATACCCATTTAATGCCTATGGTGAATGTGTCCTTAAGTCCTTTAAAAAGTCTCCAAAATTTGATCCTTTCAAACCGATTAAATTCTTCTTGCATATCCATCACCCAAAATTCATCATTGATAGCATCATTAATGTTTTTGGGTTCAAGTTGTGACAAGAATACTTGATGTTCAACATGATTTCTAAGGGAAGCTCTTGTTTGAGTTCCTTTGTCTAGGTCTCCTACAACAGCATCTAAAGGATGGTTCTTAAGAGTTCTACCAACTCTAGAAAAAAGGGACTAGTGATTTCATGTTCATAAATAGGTTTAGGTTCATTATGATTGAGTCTAAGGAATTTCTAGAACTGTATTTTTTCACAAATTCTTTCACAGAATGGTTTGAGGATTTTGAATTAATGTTCAAATTCGATACATCATCGTCCAGGTTCCTAGAATGGTTTTAGGCTCATGTGGATCTGTTTCATCAAACATGAAATGGAAAAAATCTTCTACACATTTATTTCTTTTATTCAACACTCTATAGTTTCTACTAGATATGGAATATCCTAGAAATATACCTTTATCATTATTTGATTCAAATTTTTCATGATTTTCCTTAGTATTAAGAATATAGACTTTGCATCCAAAAACATTGAAGTGGTTAACCTTGAGTTTTCTATTGTTCCATAACTCATAAGGAGTCCTCTTAAGAATAGGTCTGATTAACACTCTATTGATTATATAGCATGTTGTATTGACAGCTTCAACCCAAAAATAAATAGGTAGGTCATATTCACTAAGCATTTTTCTAGAAATCTCTTGCATGGTTTTATTTCTTCTTTCTACAACTCCATTTTGTTGAGGTATTCTTAGGGGTAGATAAATTGTGACTATAACCATTTTGTGAGCAAAAGGATTAAAACTCTTGATTTTCAAACTCACAGCCATGATCACATCTTAATGATTAAATTCTATGTCCACTAAAATTTTCCACAGACATGGAATACTTAGTAAAATAAGAGCAGGCTTCACTTTTATGAGCCAAAAAGAAGATCCAAGTATATCTAGAAAAGTCATCTATAAGAACATAAATAGAGTGCTTCCCATTTAAAATATAATCTCTAGATGGTCCAAATAAATCCATGTGAACTAGTTATATAGGTTGAGAAGTTGATACTTCATTATTTTGTTTCAATGAAATTTTGTGTTGTTTTCCATTTTGACAGGGATTACACACTTTGTTATTTGGAAACTCATGTTTGGGTAAGTCTTTAACTGAGCTTTTTATTGTTAGATTTCTAAGGGAGTGAATATTAAAGTGTCATATTCTCCAATTCTATATCCAAGACTCTTTATGAAAGACACTTAAATATGAAGCATTTTGAGAAGCTAAAGAATCTAAGTTAACAGAGTAAACATTTTCATTTCTTAATGCAGAAAACACCAATTCATCTTTAGAATTAAAGACATTGCAAGAATCATCTTCAAATATGACATGGAATCCATCATCACCTAATTTTGAGATACTAAGCAGATTATATTTTAATCCATCAAAAAGTAATACTTTAGAAATTAAAATCGAGTTAGAGTTACAGATTTGTCCAAGTCCAATGATCTTTCCTTTGGAATTGTCACCAAATATGACATGTCCTCCATATATTTTTATTATATTCTTGAAGGAAGAGTAGTCTCCTATCATGTGTCTTGAACATCCACTGTTTACGTACCATACACTTTTATAGGAACTCTTTAAGCAGCATTCCTACAAAATGATTAAGCAAAAATAGATTTTGGTACACATACTTTTTTGGGTCCGGTAATATTAGTAATAAGTGCTTTAGGAACCCGTATCTTTCTCATAGGTTTCCTATAATCATTAAGTAAATTATTTGAAGTAAACTCTATTCGGTCCAAATAAATATGAAATAGTATAAGATGTATATTAAATAGAATTAGTTGATTTATGTCCAGAACTGGGAGTAAAACTATATGTCCTAGATTTTCAAACAAAATTTTTTCTACCAATATTTCTTTTTCCAGGTTGATAACCAATTCCAGTGTTTTATTTTGGGGAAAATTTTTTCCTAGAATTTGAATAAGGGTATTCTTCCCATTGGTAAACTTTTATAGGCAATTATTCAATTTCTCATTAGATATTTTTAATTCGTTGTTCTCTTTGAGAAATTGAGCATTTTTCACTTTTTCAGTTGTGTGTTTATATTTAACAGTCACAATAAGAGAATATTGTTTCTTCAATGATTTATATTTGTCTTTTAGTTTATTGCATGTTTCTTCAAGCAAGTTATAGTATTCAAACATTTCTTCATTAATCATATTTTCAGAGTCACTCTCATTTTCAGAATAGTATGGATTCTGTACAACAGAGTCCATTGTTACCGTAGATGGGTTTGTTATAAAACACATATTGGATTTTTTTACCTATTCATTATGTGATGTTTCTAAGTCACTTGAACTATCCTCAGAAGTACTCTTGATTTCTTCCATAGCCTTTTATGCTTCATATCCTTGTCCTCATATATATTTTTGTACTTGAGCTTTGGACATTCATCCTTGATATGTCCTTTGCGATTACATTCATATCAGACAACCTCATCAGTCTTGTCACGTCTTTTCTAGTCCATCTTCCAATTTCATTTTTGGTCATATTTACCTTGAAGTTAAGATTTTGAAAAAGGTTCTTGTTCTTGTAAAATTTCTTGAATATTCTAGATAATTGATCCATTTACTCATCACTATTAGGTGATGATTGTTCACTAATTAAACATCCTACATAATTTTCCAATTTCCCTTTGTCTTTGTGTTTAGAGGTGGTGGTCTTGAATACAATAGATTTCATCTTTGGTTCACCCTCCTCTTCCTTGTTGACTTTCAGTTCCTCTTCATACATTATCAGTTTTTCAATGAGTTCTTTTATAGGTAACTTGATTATGTCGCATTATTCTCTAATAGAGACAGAGGTTCCTCTCTATCCATCAGGTAGACATCTGAGAATTATCATGATTTGTTAATTGGAAGTGACTTCTCTTCCAAGAGAAATCATTGTGTTGAAAACCTCATTGAACTTAAGATACATGTCAGAGATAGGCTAATCATGTGTCATTTTAAAGTTTTCATATTTAATAGTATAAGTATTAAGTCTCATTTCTTTTACACTATTTGTTCCTTTATGTGAGACAGACAGAGTATCCCAAATTTAATGGGCAGTTTTTCCAATAATAAATTCTATTGAACTCTTTATCTCCTAATGAGCAGTATAAAGCATTCATATCTTTGTAATTATTATTTTATATAGTTTTTATAGGTTCATCCCATGTGATTCTATCAGTAGTAGTAATATTATATTCATCTATAATGGAAGAAAAAATTTCAAAACCCATACTATATAAGTTCATTTTCATTTTATTTTCCATTAAGCATAGTTGGTTCCATTAAATAATGGTGGTCTATTGGTTGCATCATCTTCCAATTTATTATCCATAATATAGAAATACTTTAAAAGAGATAGAAATTTATAATTAACAAAAATTTATAGATATTCAAATTAAAACTACAATCATAGTTGAATAAGGGTAAACAATGTCTTAATAAATAGCCTCTGATACCAAATGTTGGTCGGAGTAGATTACTCTAGAGGGTGGGTGAATTGAGTAACTATAAAAATTTATGATTAAAATGTATTTCTAAAAGGTTTCACCAAAAGGTTAAATACATCCCAGTTAATCAAGGTTATATTGTTATAAAAGTTTGATAGTTTAAATAACTTCTTAGAAGATTGATTGCTTCTTAGTATTCTTAATGTTAGTAATTAAGATTACTTTTGAAGCTATTATATTAAGACAAGACAATTGTAACTTCTTTACAAGATTAACTACCAAAGTGAATTTAGTGATATCTGGATTATACACTAAAGTAGTAAAATATAGAAGACTAGATTAATCATCATATCAGATAGGAAACAAGTGGTTCAGTATCAAGCCGACACATAATCCACTCCACTTGGTGATCACCTGCCACCAAGCAGTTTATATAAATAAACTTGATCCACACCCTGGACTGGGGTTAACAACAGTACAAAAGATTGTTCAGGCCACACAGGGATCTCTTCCACAGTTCTTCATGGGTACAAACAACCCGGACACACAGGGACCTCTTCTACACTTATTATGGGTATGCCCAATAGTAAAATAATTTTTGAGTATGGATATCATGTATCCTTCAGTTTAATGCATGATAAAGAGTGTGTTGTAATACAGATACACACTCTGCTCAAAAGTTAATAAAATGATACACAATAGAGTAGAAATATTACGATAGGTTTAGAAGTGATATGAGTGTTAGTCTTTACATATGTGGACTTCTAAGATGAGGCAGATATAGAACTCAAGTCCTCATATGGAAAATAGAGTGTTGCAAGTCAGACAGATCCAGCTTGTTTTCTTCGTGGTGTTTGACATTATGAAGATGTTCTTGGGATTCTAGGATTCCATTATGCTTCATGTGTTCTTTAGTATATTCAAGTTTCATGATACAATTATATAATTTTATTCTGTTTTCACGCTCATTCCGACCAGCTTGTTTTCTTTTTCAGTATCGTGCAACTGCTCTCGTGTATATCCTATTTTTGTTTTTGGGCCGCATTACTCTTTTATCTTGGAGTGCATGTGTTTGAGCTAATAGGTTGCTTGTATTCTGCACCTCATACCTTATACTATCAAGGAAATTTCTACAAAATAAACATTAATTATTTCAGTGCATTAAAATCTTCAAATGTGATCATTAGAGATCAAATCAAAAGACGAAAAAACATATTAGGAAACGATGTCTCAGTATATCATGGAAATAGTGTCTCCTTCACACGGTGTCTGGATTGGTCACAGTGTCTTGTGGTCATGGTGTCTGGATGTCATGGTGTCTGTATTTCAGGGTGTCTAAATGTCATAGTGTCATGTTCACAGTGACTACTTCACAGTATCTTGTTCACAGTGTCTGCTTCACGGTGTCTTGTTCACAATGTCTACTTCACGGTGTCTGCTTCACGGTGTCTACTTCAAAGTGTCTGCTTCATGGTGTCTCATGGTCATGGTGTTTCATGGTCATGGTGTCTCAGACTTAGGAAAATATATGTATTCAGACTTAATCAGTGATATTCATGAAATGAATTAAACTTAACCATTTTTGAGAGAAATCATTATGAAGTGAATCAAAAGATAGTATATAGTATCCAAAATGAGTGTATAACAAGATCATTGGATAGCTCTTACTAATCTATTGTACATTTTATGTGAGATATAATACGTATATTTAACAAGGTTTATAGACTAAATAGGATTTCTTATCATTTAAACATTATTAAGACATGAGGATTCCAACATTATTATTTTTGTATTATTATTATTATTTTCATTTTTATTATTATTTTTATCATTTTTATTTTTATTATTATTATTATTGTTGTTGTTTTTGTAATATAAAAAAAGGGAGGAAACCCTAGGATATATGGAATCCCCACTCCCCACCCCCACCCCCCTCCCTCATGCAGCAACACCCCCTCCATGTTCCTTGCGTGTGCGGACCAACCAGCCAACCCCTCCCTTCATCGTCACTTCCAGACTCACCCTTTCCATTTTTGGCCTTGCCCTCATCCTTTTTTCCACCCTCCAGGTCCCCTCATCCTCATGTCTCCAATGGTCTTCTCTCGGTCTCACTCGTCACACATGACCTTCTCCAGGCTCCAGCTTCACCGCACCAGTAGATCCCGCCTCAGCCTCTCAACTCGGTCCACTCCATGGCCTAGCTCTCCCACACTATCTGACAGCTGCCATCCACCACCAACCCTATTTGTGAACCTGTATTGTAAAACCGAAGTCACACCTCCACAGTGCACCCCTCCCCTAGTTCTCACCCCTTTCGCGCTCCGACCAGCTCTCTCCCCTCCAACCAACGGTGCACACGATCCGAGTGACTCCCTGCTTTCTATTGTGTTGGCCTCGCCTCTCTGGTTGTCTCCCTATCTGGTGGGTACAATACTCCACATTGGTTTTACTATTAATTTTTGTAACACCTCAAGCTTCTACGGTATGCTTCTCTTTGAATTATGTGATAGCGTGTGTTGTACGCAACACTGAGTTCTAACACACCATAACCAATCAAACTAGCCGTTATGAATAGTAATACCTACTTTTTGAAATTATATATATTTTATATTTCAAAATGGAATTCATTTTTTGATTCAAAATATCGAATTTAGCCTAAGGTGAAATTTTGGTACTTTTCGGATAACACTTATATTTTGATGAATAGTGAAAATTACTAAATTTTAATTAAAAACAACTTTTTTAAACGAAATAATTTATATTGATAAATTATGAATTTGAGTGGTTTTAAAGTATATTTAGAATATATTTTTACCATTTAATATAATTTTGGTATTTTTACATAATTTTACAATTAAACCGAACATAAACAAGTGTCAATCTTTTGATATTTATTATCTCTTAAAAACACGCTTTTTGTTTTATCAATGGGAATTAATTTTAAATTAATTTCTGCCACTTCTGTGTTTTTAATTTTGAAAAATGGATTCAATATTTGGAAGTAGGATGTTCATATTGTGTGAATAGGTAACTTTTATTTTTAGACATTTTGAATAATTACTGCGGTAAATATTTTAATTACCATGGTTAAAGGTAAATCCGGTAAATAAGGGTTAAACAAATAATATTATAATAATATTAAATTACCCTAAAACGTGTCCTATCCTTATTGGTTGATACATGCTCGACCATATTCATATTTGGGTCGATTTTGGGACCCCATGGCGCCACTTGTAAGTGATAAGGACACTTTATTTTAATTAAGTTAAAATGAATACAAAAATGACACAAGCATATATCTTTTAAAAAACTAATTTTTACATAGGGTTATATATGTTGGATGTTAGACTATAAATATTCATTAGAAATATAAAAAGATATCCTACATAATGATATTTTATTTATAATTTTTAGACATTAAATAATTTAATTTATTAATGACACAATGATGATGGAGTAATTACATAATTAATGAAAAATTAGAATAATTGATATTATAAATAACAAAATAAATATAATTTGAGACTTTTTATGAATTACACAAATTTTCTAGGTTACTATGACATGTTAGGATTGATTGAATTAACTTTTTGCGAAGTAATAATTCTGTTATGAGTTGTACAAAAATCAATTATTGAATAGTGTCAAAATTGACATAAAAGTGTTTTTAAAACAAATATTATATTATTAATTGATATTAAATTCCTAAAAATATAAGGTTCAGAAAAGAGACTTATATGGTGATAGGTGTATCATTAATGGACCACTTGGTGGTCTCTTGGATGTATATGGTATGTTTATTAACCATATAATATAAAAATACAAAGAGACATTGTAAAAGTGAAACTAATTAACTAAGAGTTAATACTTAAAGATAAGGTTAATATAGTAACCCAAACCTGTCTAAATTCTATTGGTTGAGTGGTTTATGACCCATACCCACCTTAAACATTAAATAATAAACTTTTGAGCTATTAGAAACCGAATATCAATTTATTATAAATTAATATTTATATCCTTTCCAAAGGTGCCCCTCACCCCTCTTATAAAAGGGCACTCCACCTTCTCATTACTTCACACCTTTAAAGCCTTTTGGGTTTGAAAAACTCTGAAAAAATACTCTCCCAACTTCCCTCACTACAACCTAGATGTCTTAGTTTGATCCTAAAGCCAACCTATGGAGCCCTTTTGATCAAATCAAAAGGAAGAGCCCAAAGAAGAGGTAATGATTTCACCACCCTTTTCCAAGTTCCTTTCTTCATCCACTTCATCTTCCTTTATTATTACCATTCTAAAATAATAACTCCAGTATCATATATATACTGTGATGTTATTATAAATATGGTACAACCATAATCATTATTCTATCCATCCATTGAATAACATGTCACCATACGTGCGTGCGTACGGCTTACCGTCTCCATGTCGTGGTGTAATTGTTATTCAATAAATTATTATTTGGATGGGTATAATAATGATGTTTAATTCATGTAAATAATAAATGTAACATGATAATGATTCTGTATATATTATATACCATCCAATTATATATTATTTTAATATCAAAAGAATGGTATTGTCGGTCGTGCGTACGTACGGACTACCGTCTCCATGAATGCGATGAGATTCATTCTCCATCATATCCATTCAAGTATAATTATCATTTGATGATTTAAAAATAGTATCTAAGGACTTGATATCATTCTGGATATGATTAATATACAACCTATCCATTACAAACATGGCTTACGTAACAAAACATATAAAAGAAAACGAGTAAGTTAACACCCGAAACAACAATAATACTAAGATATTATTAACAAATCAATGTTAAAAGATCGTATATGATATCATATTAATGTATATGATTATTGTATAATTTAATAAAAATTATTTCACCATTATACAAGAGTTTAACCTACCCCAACTAAGGAAAAGTACAAGGTAAGGGTTATTTCACAATCTCTTCATTATTCGAGGTTGTTTATACGTAATAATCTACTGGGATCTCTTTGTCACCCACATCCATGTTTCTTAAAAATGTATTTTAAAACATTTTTACTATATAAAAGAATATGGGTTAAACTCATTTATACCCTTGTTTGACTTTTTATACGATTTTTATAAAGGAATCTTTTCATCGTTTTCCAAATAAGGTGCTTTTTAACCTTTTCGACAGAATTAAGGTAAGAATGTTTTTTTAACTTATACGGAGGGTGCGGTTATTTTCCGCCGTTATAAAATAGTCGAAGCTTCCCTTACAAGCATATAAAAATATTTTCAAAGAAAATGTTTCATTTCATAAATATATGACTCTTAAATGATTTCAAAATAGAAATAGATATTTCTCTAAAAAGAGTTTTGATTTCATCTATGTCAACATCCTTTGAGGGATTTTACGCTTATTTGAAGTTGATTTATTATGATACAAAACTTCTATATTGTATTGAAGGTTTTGTGATATGTTTGACTGTGGATGTGCTATTTTTATACCGTTCAAAGTTTATGGTGAAGGTATTGTCATTTTGTATGCTTATGTTAAGTTTAAACCTTTTCATATGGGAATGCATTGGACTTAATATGTGACTGGTGGAGCCCGCTATAGCTCCTCGATGCATCGGTAGGTCTCATGAGACAAACTAGTGTCTTGGCACAAGGCCATGGAAAAATCTTATTTTTAGGCTTGGTGCAAGCCATTGGCTATGTGTTTATGATAGTTTGGGATTATGCATTTCATCATTTTGAAAGTTGTTGTTGATATTTCATGTGATTATTCGATTAGTAGAATATCCATGTGAATAAGTAAATGGAATTATTTTATTTTAACTTTGCCATACTATGTTGAAGTTAAAGTTTAAAAGGATTTTGTTTTAAGTTATACATTGCCTTAGATGTTAATTATTATTTACGAAAGTTCCCGCTATATTGTTATCCTTACTGGGAATTTGAGCTCACCCCTTTTCTATGATTTATTTTTCCCAGGATGTGAAGAAGTAATTTATGAATGACCTGTAGGGATAGTTTGTGGGGATATGAGTGTGGAATATGGAGACTATGTTGTTGTAGTAGTTTTTCACTTTATGATGTAATGTAAAACTTTATGAATATATCTAGTGTTTCCAAGGCTACTAAACCAATCAGTCTTTCGAGATTTGATCTTTCTTGTGATCATGCCAATGTTATGTAATAATGCACCGACTCTAGGTAACTGGGGTTGGGGCATTACAGTTGGTATCAGAGGAAGTTAAGTACAAACCTTGGAAGCTAGATTTAGATAAACTCTGATTAGAACACGTAGACCTAAGATAAACATTGAGGATTAGTATAGAAGAACTTCCTAGAATTTTGGTATTGTAGAGATTTTGTGAGTCTTCCGAGAAATACATCCCTGTCTGGATACGAGCAGGTAGAGGCGGCTTTGGCACAGATGTACCTAGGGGTAAAACCCAAAAACACCGCTTTGAGCTAGACTCAAACGGGAACTGGTGCACGACAATGGGCCTTGATGCACTCTTGGTTACGACACTCCCGGGGGATATGCTTAGGATAACTCTCATTTTAGTTACAAATCATTATGAAGGGTTTATGAGTATATACTTCCTCAAAGAAAACATTTTTATGATTATAGATTATATCCATAAATAGTTCAATTTATGTTAAGTGTTTTATAAGTATGTAATTATGTATTTTGATTCATAAACTGATCTAGTTTATGCCATTGTTTAGAAATGGTGCCTAGTGGAAGAAATGGAAATTGTATCAATGCACGCACTCCATGTAGGGATTGCCCTCCTACTCAAGATAATTATAGAGGAGTTGGTGATGCAACTGGTGCCGATCAGCTAATCACCATACTGGGACAACATACTCAGGTTATGAATAATAACCTTACCCGTATGGAGTACCCTGATCCGCAGCGTGGAGGATCAATGTTAGATAGATTCATGAGGCAACAACCACCAACGTTAAATGGGAGTAGAAATCCCTTAGTAGCTGAGAAATGGATATTTTCCCTAGAGAAAATATTTCAGGCTTTGCGATGTAGTGAAAGGGAAAAAGTTATCATGGAAGTTTACCGCCTCACTGGAGATGTTGATCAATGGTGGTCATTGATTCAAAATATGAAGGAAGATGATGAATTATCAAATATGGAATGGAGGGAGTTCAAAGATCTGTTTTTAGAAAAATAATTTCCTCGTGACCATCAAGCAGATATGGAAAGGCAATTTCTGAGTCTGAGACAGAAGGAGGATGAGAATGTTGCAAAGTATGAGGCTAAATTTACAAGGTTAGCAAGGTATGCTTGAGATTATATACGTAACACAAGAAGTAAGATTGATCGTTTCTTTGATGGGTTAAAACCATTTCTCCGTAGATCATTAGTCTCACAATCCTTCTCATCGTATGAATACATTGTCTCATGTGCTATCAAGACAGAAAAGGAATTCTCTAAGTCTTATGACTTTAAAGCAAAGCAAGAGAAGAAGAGATCTGCTGATCAATCTGGGAATGGAAATAAGGTGAAGAAGGGAAAGGTTGAATATCCATCATGTGGTAAATGTTGGAAGAAACACCCTGGTACTTGCTTGAAGGGAATGGGTGTCTATTACAAGTGTGGTGAAAAGGCCACCAAGCTTGTGATTGCAAAGGGATGAAGGAAGCTACCAATGTTCTGTGTTACAATTGTAGGGAGATGGGACATTATGCAAATGAATGTCCTAAGCGTCAGGAGAAATTACCTCAGAAAAGGCCAAGGGATCAAGGCCAAGCTTATGCTATCACTACTGCTGAGGTAGAAGCTTCGAAAGACGTGGTGGCAGGTAATTTAATGGTTTCATCAAGTTTAGAAAATGCATTATTTGATTCTGGATCATTGCATTGTTTCATATCTTCTCAATTTGCTAAGAAAATTAGATATTTTCAATTTGATTTAACAAGGGAGTTGTCAGTTAAAACTCCTAAGGGAAGTATCTTTGTAACAAAGTTTTGTGAATCAGTCCTCATTAGAGCACATAAATGTTCTTTATCCATTGATCTCATCGTCATACCTATGATTGAGTTTGATATAATCCTTTGTATGGACTGGCTTTTGTAATATGATGCGAAGATTTATTGTAAGAATAAAGAGGTTACGATTCTTGATGATGATGATAAGGAACACCTTATCTTTAGAGCAGAATCGTCACCGCCTAATTCTTATCTAGATCCACCCCCAGTAGCTCAACTAAATTCAATTATTGGGGAGGAAGAGAATGAAATGACTATGGGTGAGGAAAGGAATGTTCAAATAGAGGATGTACCCATTGTTAAAGAATATGTAGATGTGTTTCCGGACGATTTACCTGGACATCCTCTAGAATGAGAAGTTGAGTTTTCCATTGATTTAATTCCTGGATCAAGGCCTATATCGAAGACCCCTTATAGAATGTCTATTGTAGAATTAGTTCAACTAAAGAAACAACTAGAGGAATTGAGTAATAATGGATTTATTCGCCCTAGTGTTTCTCTATGGGGAGCCCCTATTCTTTTTGTTAAAAAGAAAGATGGGTCTATGAGGTTATGTATCGACTACAGGGAGATCAATGCTATAACAAAAAAGAACAAGTATCCCCTACCTCGAATTGATGATTTATTTGACCAACTGCATGGAGCTCAATACTTTTCAAAGATTGACCTTTGATCTAGATACCATCAGTTGTGTGTAAAAAAGGAACACATTCCAAAGACAGCATTTCGAACCAGGTACGGTCATTACGAGTTTACTGTAATGCCTTTTGGATTGACAAATGCACCCTCTATATTCATGGATATGATGAATAGAGTTTTCAAGGAGTATCTCTATGAATTTGTGGTGGTATTTATTGATGATATCTTGGTATAGTCCAAAATCTATGAAGATCATGAAAATCACTTGCGTATTATCCTAAAGACTCTGAGAAGACATGAATTATATGGGAAGTTTAAAAAGTGTTAATTATGGATTTAGGAGATTTCTTTTCTTGTCCATATTGTCTCTAAATATGGAATCTTTGTTGATCCTTCTAAGACCAAGGCAATCCAAGAATGTCCAGCACCTACGAGTATAACTGAGGTATGTAGTTTTATTGGTTTGGCAGGTTATTATCGATGTTTTTTCCAGAATTTTTCTCGATTGGATAACCCATTAACGAAGCTCACACGTAAAGGGGTTAAATTTGTTTGGACAAAATAGTGTGAAGAATGTTTTGAATAACTGAAGAGAATATTAGTCAATGATCCTATATTGACACTACCATCGGGGAATGATGGGTTGGTTATTTATAGTGACGCATCGAAGAAAGGACTTGGTTGTGTCCTTATGCAGAATGATAGGGTTATTGCCTATGCATCACGACAGTTGAAAATTCATGAACAAAACTATTCTACTCATGATCTCGAGTTAGCAGCTGTGATCTTTGCTTTGAAGATATGAAAGCACTACCTCTATGGTGAAAAATGTGAGATTTATACTGATCACAAGAGTTTGAAGTATATTTTCTCACAAAAAGAACTCAACATGAGGCAAAGGATATGGACTGAATTACTCAAGGATTATTATTGGACGATACACTACCACCCGGGGAAGGCACACAAGGTGGAAGATGCTTTGAGCAGAATAGACCATGGAGTTTTGAACAATATGAGAATTGAAAGGTATCCAATTTTCATGGATCTAGTGAAGATGGACATGGGAATAACCAGGGAAGGTGAAACATCAATGCTTTTTCAAATGGTTGCCAAACCATCTTTACCAGAAAGGATTAAGAGTTCTCAGACCGATGATGAAGAATTTCAAAAGAAGATTAAAGCTATGAATGATGGGATATTGAGAAACTTTATGTATGAAGATGGAATTTTGAAATTTGGGAAGAGACTTTGTGTTCCCGATATACCTGATCTAAAAAGGGAATTGTTGGATGATGCTCATAGTTCCAATTTCTCTATACACCCTAGGAGCACCAAAATGTATAGAGATTTGAAGAAAAAAATTTGGTGGGACAAAATGAAGAGGGAGATTGTTGATTTTGTGTCAAGATGTATGGTTTGTCAACAAGTGAAAGCTGGAAGGCAACAACCTGAAGGAGTCATTCAACCTCTTCCCATACCGGAGTGGAAATTGTACAATATTATGATGGACATTGTCATGGGACTACCAAAGACTCCTAGAAGGAACGATGCAATATGGGTTATTGTTGATCGTCTTACCAAGTCAGCACATTTTCTTACTATAAGAGAAGATCTACCACTGGAATGTCTAGCAAGACTATATATTAATGAAGTTGTGAGACTTCATGGAGTACCCCTATCGATTGTTTCAGATCTCGATCCCCATTTTACTTCAAGATTCTGGAAAAGTCTTCAGAAATCCCTGGATACTGAACTTCATTTGAGCACTGCCTACCACCCTCAGACAGAAGGACAATCAGAACGGACTATTAAAACCTTAGAATACATGTTGAGATCCTTATCACTTGACTTTCAGGGTATGTGGGATCAATATTTACCTTTGGTAGAATTTTCATATAACAATAGCTTCCATTCGAGTATTCAGATGGCACCATATGAAGAATTATATGGAAAGAGATGTTGCAAACCAACCTATTGGGATGACTTTGGTGAAAGAAAACTTGTAGGCTCAGAACTGGTGGAGGAAACGATGGAAAAGGTGAAGGAAGTCCAAAATCACATCAAAGCAGCTCAAAGTAGGCAGAAGAGCTATGTCGATAATCGAAGGAAGGATTTGGAATTTCAAGTCGGTGATCATGTTTTCCTGAAGGTATCTCCATGGAAGGGAGTCATACATTTTGGTAATAGAGGTAAATTGAGTCCTAGGTACATCGTAACTTTCGAAATTCTAGAACGAATTGGGGTTGTAGCTTACCGATTGCCAATGCCGCCAAGTCTCTCCAAAGTTCACGATGTGTTCCACGTATCTTTGTTGAGGAAATACATGCCTGAACCAACACATGTACTCACCTATGAGGAGTTAGAACTGGAACCCGATATGTCTTATTGTGAAGAGCCCGTCAGGATTCTTGATATGAGAGAACAAGTACTGAGAAATCGGATGACTCGTCTGGTAAAAGTCTTGTGGAGAAACCATAAGATGGAAGAGGCAACGTGGGAACCCGAGGAACTTATGATGAAGAACCACCTGAGTCTTTTCATGCGGTAGTATTCTAGAAATTTTGAGGACAAAATTATTTGAATACGGGGAGAATGAAACACCCCAAGCTTCTACGGTACGCTTCTCTTTGAATTATGTGATAGCGTGTGTTGTATGCAACACCGAGTTCTAACACACCATAACCAATCAAACTAGCCATTATGAATAATAATACCTAATTTTTGAAATTATATATATTTTATATTTCAAAATTGAATTCATTTTTGGATTCGTAATATCGAATTTAGCCTAAGGTGAAATTTTGGTACTTTTCGGATAACACTTATATTTTGATGAATAGTGAAAATTACAAAATTTTAATTAAAAACAACTTTTTTAATCGAAATAATTTATATTGATAAATTATGAATTTGAGTGGTTTTAAAGTATATTTAGAATATATTTTTACCATTTAATATAACGTTGGTCATTGTACATAATGTTACAATTAAACCAGACATAAACAAGTGTCAATCTTTTGATAGTTATTATCTCTTAAAAACATGATTTTTGTTTTAAAAATGGGAATTAATTTTAAATTAACTTCTGCCACTTCAGTTTTTTGAATTTGAAAAAATGGATTCCATATTTGGAATCAGGATGTTCATATTGTGTGAATAAGTAACTTTTATTTTTAGACATTTTGAATAATTACTATGGTAAATATTTTATTTACCATGGTTAAGGGTAAATCTGGTAAATAAGGGTTAAAAAATAATATTATAATAATACTAAATTACCATAAAACGTGTCCTAACCTTATTGGTTGATACCTGTTCGACCATAGGCATCTTTGGGTCGATTTTGGGACCCCATGGTGCCACTTGTAATTGATAGGGACACTTTATTTTAATTAAGTTAAAATGAATACAAAAATGATACAAGCATATATCTTTTAGAAAAACAATTATTACATAGGGTTATATATGTTTGATGTTCGACTATAAATATTCATTAGAAATATAAAAATATTTCATACAGAATGATATTTTATTTATAATTTTTAGACATTAAATAATTTAATTTATTTATCACACAATGATGATGCAATAATTACCTAATTAATGACAAATTAGAATAATTGATATTATAAATACCCAAATAAATATAATTTGAGACTTTTTATGAATTAAACTAATTTTCTAGGTTAATATAACATGTTATGATCGATTTAATTAATATTTTTCTAAGTAATCATTCTGTTATGAGTTTTCCAAAAATCAATTATTGAATAGTGTCAAAATTGACATAAAAGATTGTTTAAAACATATATTATATTATTAATTGATATTAAATTCCTAAAAATATACGGTTCATCCAAGAGACATATATAATGATAGGTGTATCATTAATGGACCACTTGGGGGTCTCTTGGATGTATATTGTAAGTTTATTAACCATATAATATAAAAATAAAAAGAGACATTTTAAAAGTGAAACTAATTAACTAAGAGTTAATACTTAAAGATAAGGTAAATATAGTAACCCAAACCGGTCTAAATTATATTGGTTGAGTGGTTTTCGACCCATCCCCACCTTAAACTATAAATAATCAACTTTGGAGCCATTAGAAACCGAATATAAATTTATTATAAATTAATATTTCTAGATTTTCCAAAGGTGCCCCTCACCCCTCTTATAAAAGGGAACACCCCCTTCTCATTACTTCACACATTAAAAGCCTTTTAGTTCGGAAAAACGCTGCACAAATACTCTCCCAACTTCCCTCACTACAACATAGAGGCCTTAGTTTGATCATAAAGCCAACCTATGGAGATTTTTTTATCAAATCAAAAGGAAGAACCCGAAGAAGAGGTAATGATTTCACCACCCTTTTCCAAGTTCCTTTCTTCTTCCACTTCTTCTTCCTTTGTTATTACCATTCTAAAATAATAACTCCAGTATCATATATATACTGTGATATTATTATAAATATGGTACAACAATATTAATTGTTCTATCCATCCATTGAATAACATGTCACCATACGTGTGTGCGTACGGCTTACCGTCTCCACGTCGTGGTGTAATTGTTATTCAATAAATTATTATTTGGGTGGGTATAATAATGATGTGTAATTCATGTAAATAATAAATTTAACATGATAATGATTCTGTATATATGATATACCATCCAATTATATGTTATTTTAATATCAAAAGATTGATATTGTCACTGGTGCGTACGTACGGACTACCGTCTCCACGAACGCGATGAGATTCATTCTCCATCGTATCCATTCAAGTATAATTATCATTTTATGATTTAAAAATACTATCTAAGGACTTGATATCATTATGGATATTATTAAGATACAAACTATCCATTACAAACATGTCTTACATAACAAAACATATAAAAGAAAACGAGTAAGTTAACACCCGAAACAACGATAATACAAAGATATTATTAACAAATCAATGTTAAAAGATCATATATGATATCATATTAATGTATATGATTCTTTTATAATTTAATAACAATTATTTCACCATTATATAGGAGGTTAACCTACCCCAACCATGGAAAAACACAAGGTAAGGGTTATTTCACAATCTCTTCATTATCCGAGGTTGTTTATACGTAATAATCTACTGGAATCTCTTTATCATCCACATCCATGTTTCTTAAAAATGTATTTCAAAACATTTTTACTATTTAAAAGTATATGGGTTAAAGTCATTTATACCCTTTTTTGACTTTTTATAAGAGTTTTATAAAGCAATCTTTCCGTTGTTTTCCAAACAAGGTGCTTTTTAACCTTTTCGACAGAATTAAGGTAAGAAGGTTTTTTTTAACTTATACGGCGGGTGCGGTTATTTTCTGCCGTTATAAATTCTTTGAAGCTTCCCTTACAAGCATATAACAATATTTTCAAAGAAAATGTTTTATTTCATAAATATATGACTCTTAAATGATTTCAAAATAGAAAGAGATATTTCTCTAAAAAGAGTTTTGATTTCATCTATTTCAACATCCTTTGATGGATTTTACGCTTATTTGAAGTTGATTTATTATGATACAAAACTTCTATATTGTATTGAAGGTTTTGTGATATGTTTGATTGTGGATGTGCTATTTTTATACCGTTCATATTTTATGTTAAAAGTACTGTCATTTCGTGTGCTTATGTTATGTTTAAACCTTTTCATATGGGAATGCATTGGACTTAATATGTGACGGGTGGAGCCCGCTATAGCTCCTAGATGCATCGGTAGGTCTCATGAGACAAACTAGTGTCTTGGCATAAGGCCTTGGAAAAATCTTATTTGTAGTCTTGGCACGAGGCCTTGGCTATGTGGTTATGATAGTCTGGAATTATGCATTCCATCATTATGAAAGTGGTTATTGATATTGCATGTGATTATTCAATTAGTATAATATCCATGTGAATAAGTAAATGGAATTATTTCATTTTATCTTTGATATACTATGTTGAAGTTCAAGTTTAAAAGGCTTTTGTTTTAAGTTATACATTGCCTTAGATGTTTATTCTTATTTATGAATGTTTCCTCTATATTGTTATCCTTACTGGGCATTTGAGCTTACCCCTTTTCTATATTTTATTTTTCCCAGGATGTGAAGAATTATTTTATGAATGACCTGCAGGGATAGTATGTGGGGATATGAGTGTGGAATATGGAGACTATGTTGTTGTTGTAGTTTTTAACTTTATGATGTAATGTAAAACTTTATGAATATATATAGTGTTTCCAAGTCTACTAAACCAATCGGTCTTTCGAGATTTGATCTTTCTTGTGATCATGCCAATGTTATGTAATAATGCACCTACTCTAGGTAACTAGGGTCGAAGAGTTACAATTTTTATGGTTTTTTCTTCGTTTTAGTTAAACCTTAACATCTCAGGTTTGTTTTTCATGTTTTCCTTATTGTCGGGTGTGTGTGAGTGGTCCACAAGGTGTTACTCCTCCTTTCATAGAAGTGTTTCCCCATCCGCACTTAAGTTGAGGTTGGATAAATAGAGTTTATCATTTCTGATGCATTCTACTGACATTTAATTCTTCAAAGTATTTATTTTATCTAATTCAGAGCTTTATTGTACTCTTCATTGGTCTGCTATGGTGTTTTTAAATTTCAATATGTTGTTAAAATAATGGTTTTTGTGGATTCTTTTATACATTTTTATTCTCAACAATGAGAAAGTAGTTTGATTAAAACCCATTGTTGTCTTAAGAAATTGTTTTTTATGTTGTTTGAAATATTGATAACAATTGTTTCAACAAATCTTTTTATGTGTTTTGGAACCCAAATTTTTTTATAAATTTATTTAACTAATTAAAATTGGAAATTCATCCTTAATGAAATGTTTACACCTTTGTGATGTTATGATAGTATTCGTTGATTGTCAAATTTTGTTTAGATAACATTAGAGCTTATTGTTTATGTTAAATTGTTTTGGAATGGTTTTATGATTATAACGAAATGGTTTTCTGGTTTTAAATAAATGAGTTTTTCTTCATAAAAAATGTGTGAGTTAAACTTCTTGGAGGGGTTTTTATGTTATCGTTGGGGTTATTTTTCATTTTTTTCAAAAATTTTGGACGGTTGGGTTTGGTTTTTAAATCAAGTGATGACTTTGTGGAAACGGTTATCAAATATTCTCTTGGGTGTTTGGTGTACCATTGTATGTGTTTTAAAAAGATGATGCCTCTTGAAAATGTATTTCTCTTTAAACCACGGTGACTTAAATTATTTTTGGTTTTCAAATAATGTTGGTTCACATTGGGTGATTTATAATGAAGACTTTAAATGTGTTCTTTAAAGCACGATTTTTTTCCTTTAAAATGTGTTTTGATGTGACTTTGAAAATGATAAATTCTCTTTTGGTAGTTGAAAAATGTTTTGGTGTGCGTTTTGGAACATAAGGGAACTTTTGTCTTTGTAAAACCAAAAGTGGTGTTTGTGTGATGTTTTGGGTAATACTTTTGGATATGGTAAGTTAAATTCCCATTTGGCACTTTCATCTTTTGTGTAACTTTTGGGTCAATTATTTGAACAGATGACTTTTGTTTTATTGTGTTCCCATATAATAACTTTTATATTTTGACCAAAAAAGTATAAAATGGTTTTAATGATTTCATGGCGTGATGGAAAGGTTGGCACTTTTTATTATATAATTTAGGTATGTATGTATATATATATGGGGAACTAATATAGGGGGTATATTTTTATGGGTTGATGTATAGAGTGTCTTTGTTTGGTGTAGGAAAGTGTGGTGAGATGAGTCACGCATGTGAGGGCCTCCAACATACATAGTATTATTATAACCATCATAGGTTCTTAAGAATATTTTAGATGATCGAGTGATGGTTACTGATCAACCTCGATTAGACGGGTTGGTACCCTAGATTTATTATTAGCCAAGGTTGGATTTTCCACTAGATTGGTTAGTTTTAGGGTGTCCAATTGGTTATAGACTTAAGAGTTTCACTATATTCTGACATGTGGTTACGAACTAAGTGCATCCAAAGGTCTTCTAGGGATGTTTAGGATCACCCATGGCTACTGTATTATTTTCATTGCAGGTTTATTTTCCGCCATACTAGTTTATTTACATCTTGAACTATTTACTTATTCTACTTTAGCCCATCTTTCATATATTTGGTTTTGGGTTTTGTCTATAAAATTACAAATGATTTTGGAAATGGTATGTAGTGTGTGTTGAAATTTTTTTAAATGAGAAAAACTTGTTGCTTATTATAAAAAGTGAAAATAATACTTTTATATTTGTATTTCAAACTTATGTCATTGTATTGTTTTGGGAATTAAGATTCTTGGATTCTATGATTTATCTTATAAACCCTACTAAGCATTTTTAACTCTCACACCTATTTTATCATTTCATTTGTACATTTCCTTTAGTCAGGTTTTCTTGGCTGAGTTTCTTATTATTAGATCAAGGTCGGTCTTTGGTTAAGTGGTAACTTTGAAGGTTGCATGGATGTATGTGTGGTTTGATTTTATTTCTGCCATCTAATTTATTTTTATTTTCAGTTTTTATTTATCTATTTATCTTGTATTTATGGGCTAAATCATTCCCAATGGTTAACTTTTGATGCCCGGAACTAGTTTTCATCCCGTGGGGATCAGGAATTCCCCTCAGGACATATCGCAGACCGGATTGGGTGACCAGTTCAGGGTCAACCTGGGATGGTTTGTGACATATTATGTTTCATTATAGATTAAATTCATAATACCATTTCTCTCATAACAATAGGAATTTTTATTAACCTATTTTTATGATGTATTCTTCTAAAAAAATCATTTTCAATTGTAAAACTCTTAATTAATGGGAAGTATATTTAATTGTGATGACACAATTTATTTAAGAGGTGTATAATGTGACAACCTGATATTTTTTTAAATTGAACATTATGTTCAATAGAATATATGAAATGAAACAAAAATATTAAAAGATAATTTAACAAACCAATACTTTTTTTATATTTATTTTGAAATAAAATAAATCTCTTTGATGTCTTGTGATGCACACAACACAATGTTTAAATGAATCATGACACTCTATCAAAATTATTCTTAATTTAACATGACCATTATAACCTAGATGTTACATTTTTCGGTATTAATAGGACATAAATTTTATGAAAATTATATGATTTTGAAATGGGTAAAATAAAATCAATGGTAATCTATGGAGTATAAATAAAATAGAACTATTTTAAAGAAAAATAAATGTGTTCTGAAAAGCTATATATTTCAAAAAAAATGTTTATTAATGCTTTTAAAACATAATTTATAATTAATTTTTACCATTTTAATAAATTTATTTTGAAAAAATAAACTTCATTTAGGAAATCTAAATTTCTAATTTAACTTTTAGTGATTTTTTGATATTTTTCTAAAAATAATAATTTTTTTCCTGAGTACTACAAAAAACAAATTGTTATTGAAGTGTCTTTTTGTTTAAAATATTAACAAGGTTAAATTATATGTTAAATTGGTTTTAATGTATAATTAGTTGAATTATATTATAGTTTTATTAATTTTTTCATATTAATCTCTTTCATTTTGAAAATATATGTTAAATTAGTCTATACTTTTGAGAATTTTCTCTTTGAAAACCCTCTCTTTCATTCCTTCTACAGTTTAATTTTAAATTGAATTCTACCACTTATGTGGATTGAATTTGGAAAAATATATTCCATATTTTTAAGAAGAATAATTTATATTATATAATATGTTCAACTTAATTTTCTACCATAATGAATATTGAAAATAGAAAAAAATTAATTACTGCAGGTAAGGTAAAATAGGGTTTACCATGGGTGAAACTAAGATAAAAATGGTTAAAATGACCTAAAATTTATAAAAAACCATTATATGGACATATTTATAACATTTATACTATAATTTTATATAATTAACTACTTTTGTGGATTGTTTCATGATAAAAACATTGGTATCACTTTATCTTTTCTAAAATTCCATGTGCGTCATCTCCCCCAATAATAAAAGGCCACACAATCTCCTCCATTTTTAAAACATCCAAAACAATTTGGTTCAAAAAATACCTATCCAAATACCTTAATGACTTCCCTCCCAACATCTTAGAATACATATTTTGACTTGGAATATATTCTAATAAGGAATTATTGATAAACCTAAGTGGCTCGGTGAAGGATACATAATGTTCATAAACATGCATATTTTTAGTATTGATTCTTCAAACATCATGAAAGAATATTCAATGATTAAAATATAGTAAAAAATTATCTAATATATACTAAATTGTTTATGTTTCTTTCATAGTCAATATCTTTCTTCGCTTCCATCAAATGGGAAATGAAATCATTGATCGTGTGTACAACGGACTACTGCATCACTAACAGACGAAATTGTTTTCCGTAAAAACAATTAAAGGTTAAATATTACGTTGAATTTAAAATATTTATATGATATTTATGAGATTATTATACTTATTTAATTATTATATCATATATTCCTTCTTACTTTCCATTATGTGGGTGATAAGATAACATCACTTGTGAGTATGGCAGACTACTGCTTCATGACGTGATGTGGTTTATTTTTTATTATACTTTACATGAAAGGTAATATAGTAAATTATAATGATTATATGTAATATTTATGATCTAAATATACTTTTTAAAATATAACACATCATCTATAATCTTACCTTCCATCCTATTGGAATATAATAACATCGTTCATCTGTTTGTGTGGACTACCGCCTCCACATAGAAATGTGAAATGTTTTTCATTTTATTTATAGATAGATGCTAATAAGGATGGATTTATATATATAAATGTTATATATATAATTATAATTATTCTATAAATGTTAATTAATGTTTATTTTCGTTTTGTTCCATCCATCTAGAATATTGGGAACATCATTCATGCATATGTACGACCTACTGTATCCATGAGCAGTGAAATCTATTTTCTATCCCAAACTATAATATATTAATATAAATAAATGCTTAATAAATATATATTATTTATATGTAATTATTAAAATTCTGGAGATTATGAAATTGTGATTAAATTAAAGGCACCAAAATTACTAAATTAAACATACATGAAAAATGAAGCAATTATCGCCTGAAATAGTAGTATTAACAAAGAGTAGTCAATAAGAGGGTTGTAAAAGGATATAATTAAATAATATATGGAATGATATATAAAATTATATTTATGAAATTGATTTATAATAAACCTGTATTTATTAAATAAGAGGTTCATACACATACAAAGGAAGTATGACATGCGGTAAGGGTTCTCACCTCACTTTTAATTCTGTGAGACATATACCAAATTCACCACTTATTACTTTTGTGTGGTATATATTTTTACCCTTTTATATACTATATCTTTAATATATTAATATTCATGGTTTCAAAATATTAATTTTATTCTATTTATTTTATTTTGTTTACGATTCAGAAGTTACCAAAGTGGTTTGGGTTAATTTCACAATCTCATCATTATTTAGGATTTTTTTGTTTTAGTCTCCCTTTGGGGAGTTATTTGACATATATATTTCATAACATAAGTCTATTTACTTACCAAATGGTTATTAATGTAATTTTTCAAATATTAATAATATTTTTACATTATTTGGTACTTAAAATGTTTTAGAAAATGTTTTTCATAAAAACCAACATTATTTCTCTTTTCTATCAAATATCCTTTTTCATTAAAATCAATATTCTCTAAAAAAAATTAACCAATTCCAAATTATTTATTAATGTAATTTTTATATATGGAATTTTTTCAAAAAAAAATTCCAAGGAATCTTCATTTCATTTTCAAAATAATAATAATTTAGCTATTATCAATAATGTGAATGAAATACCTGTATTAATGTGAACGATGTGAATAAAATTTTCATCCATCCTAACCACTAAATATTTTAAATCTTATTGTAAATTTTTACAAAGTTTATTTTCAAATAAATGTTATTTCAATATCTTTTGTGATATTTTTCATTGAAAATGAAATTCTCTAATTGAAAAGGATAATTTACTCATGATTTTTTTAATGACATTTGTATAGTATTTATATTCATCGACGATGTCAACACATTACTATAAATATAATCCATAGGAAATATTTTTTATTTATATCATATTTATTCATTATTTTTATGGTTTATGATCAGTTTGACTAAGGAAGTACAATTTTATCACCATTCACCAAATTATTCAAGATGGTTTATGATTTTGTTTATTTCATTGGGGTAAGTATTAACATTAAGTTGGTTAGTTTTTCAATATGAATTTTTATGTTGATTATGTTTTTACCATTTCATATAAATAATTAATTGCACATGGTAAGTTATAGCTAGGAATTAGTTATAGATATCCCCTCGATGCATCGTGAGGTCTCATGAGACCAATCAATTTTCCAAATTAGATAGGTCCCTACATATGGATTTATATTTTATAGTGAAATGTTTTTAAAGTATGTGTTACATGTCCAGATTTTTATATTCCCTAATTATGATATCACTTATTTATCTCCATGTTATTATTCTATTATTTATAAAATTAATGGATGTGTTTCAATATTATGTGATTATATATATTCCTTTATTTGATCCTCTATTATTTATTCCATATTATGTTCAAGTTGTTGTTTAAATGGAATGTGTTTTATTTATTTAACATGACCTATTGATTATACTTATTTATTTATGATAGCATTGTATGTTTGTATACTCTTACTATGAATTTAATCTTACTCCATTATTATGTTTTATTTTTTCCTGGATGCCAGGAAATGTTTTGGGATTGATAGAGAGGGATATTCTAAGGAGAATAATGGAATTATAAAAGAAAAAACTATGTGTATTTTATGATCAAATTTTAATGTGGATATCATGTCATGACCCATCCCCCGGGGCTTGTGTCGGGACTACCCCAACCCACCTTCTATAGACCAGGGGCTGGCGACTAGCACTAAAGGTGTAATTCCATAAAACTGAGAAGGCATTGCCTTTGTAACATATAAATGCACATAACAGAGCATGCATATGGATACAAAAAAACTAAGTAAACTATATAACAAAAGAGTTTTGAAAAGTAAAAGGGTCCGGAAATACAAGCCCAACTGTAAAGTACAAGGAACTAGATGTACAAGTACAACAGAAGTTACGAAAGATAGTTTTTCGGTCATCCTTCAGGATTCCAACCTGAAGGGTAGGTACCGATAGCCTCCTCAGCACTCAACGTCTGTTAGTCTCCTCCGTGTACTGACTCTTCGTAAGGTCCACCTCCGGGTACCGTCTAGTCCTGGTACTCTCAACCTCAGTCAGTGTTGTCCATTGTCTGCAGCCAACACAACAAGGTGTGGGAATAGCCCGTGCAAGGGTGGGTATAACGATATTCATTTGGGACCCTGAGACCCTCAATGTCTCAAAAAGTCCAACAAGGATAAACCACAAAGAATGAAATTAATATATAACCCTACTTATGTTTATATGACCATACATATACCTAAGTTATCAAGTAATCCATCCCAATCATGTGGAAATCCCAAAATTACTGACTCAGCTCAACCAGGATTTTATTCACATTATCGAAACCTCAGATGCTGGATAACTCCTACTCAATCGAGTATAGTGGGCCTCCCGCATCACACAGAGGTGCTTCCCACTAACCTTGGACTACTGAGATACTCCTCATATCAAGTAATATGGGTCTGTTGTGTCACACAGAGCACTCCCCACCATGGGTCTGCCGCCAAACCCATGTGCTCCCCCTCATAGCCTGTAGAGGTACTCATCCTATCATGTACCATGAGTCTGCCACATCACCAAGTGGGATCCTCTACCGTGGGTCTTCCGCAACAACCAGGCACTCCCCACTGGGCCAATCGAGTCACTCCGAGTCAAACGGTCAGCAGTTGTCAAGTCCCAGCCAGCTACTAGGTTCCCGGACAAAAGCTCACTCATCTCCGGAAGATCTGCACCACAAGCTACAGGTCTATGCTCCAACTATCCTGATGTCCCATGAAGAAGAATCTCAAAGGTCTTCCACATCATAGGGGTCTCAACGAAACAGACGGTGCATCAATCGGACACCCTTCTGTGAGTTATTAGCCTTTTAGTCTTGGGGGCCGGGTTGGATTCATGCAGGATCCAACCTGAATGTATCTCAACTATACTCCAAACTCTAGTGGGGTATACTCAAAGGGACGGTCATCCTCCAAGATTACCAGTGTCATTTACGGTTCGTCAAACAGATGTCTGGTGCCAAAGATATGACCAAAAGAATGTAAAGGGTCATAGTGGGTCTGGGTCTAATCCAACCCGGTCAGAACAACTAGGTTCGGGTCAACCCAGACTGACCCATTAGGTCTGGCCCAGACTGTTGGGCCTAGACCAGTAGGTCGCGGGGGGCCACGGAAGGTCGTGAGGGCGCGGACCAGCCGTGAGTGTGTGGACAGGTCGTGAGTCGGCGTGAGGGTGGTTCGGCCTGGAGGGCACCGCGAGGGGGAAGCTCGGCCCATAGGGTGCCCTGAGGGAAGTTCATCCAAGAGGTCCCCACGAGGGGGCACAGATCGGGGTGTCTCGGCCTAGAGGCGAGGGTCGGTTTGGTTGGGGCACCACGAGGGTCCGACGGGCCGGCGCGGCCGGGGTGGCTCGGTAGGCCAGCGGGCCTGTTCAGCCAGTGACAGTGCAAGGCATGTGGACGGAAGAGCCGTGGGTTGCATGGGTTGTGCGGAGGCACAGGGTGCACAGGGCGCATGAATGACGGGGCCTCAGGGTGTGCGAGGTGCGCAGGGTGCATGAATGGCAGAGCCGCGGGGCGCACGGGGCCCGCGGAGGCCACAGGGCGGTGTTGTACGTCATTTCCTTTACACGGATGGAGGTGGTGTTAGCCGTCGTTCTTGTGTTCCTCCACATAGGTTACCATCCTTCTCCATCATGAAGAAAACCAAAGGAGATCGACAGAGGGGTTAGGCCATGTTAGTTTGGCCCAAACCCTTCACGTTTACAGTGGTAGCAAGCGGCTCTACTTTAATCATGAACCATGAATGAGGATAATAATCGAAAAGATTCAATAAATTGATAATAACCCTCTACCTTATTCATTATCCATCTACGTTGGTGCGAGAAGGAAGACGTCGATTCATTGTAGATGAACATGTCCTACGTCGAAAGAAGTTCTGAGGTAGAAGGTAGTAGTTGAGGTCGTTCTTCGAAGTCAATAGAATTCCTCATCAGTATTCTTCACTAGTGGAGCGTTCTTCATTGGGAGCTTTCTCCCAAGTTCCTTCTCTCCCCAATCCCCACTTGCCAACCAAATGAAATGGTAGCCAAAGATAATAGATAAAAATATCTTATTAAGTCATTGGAACCAATTTCAAATTATCCTAATTAAACACCTAGGTTGGCAAGATTAATTAGGGTGGATTTGTAGAATTAAATTAAGGGATGTGGTGGCATCATTAATGGTGAGGAGGTCAAGAGGCTCTCCCTAATTTTAGAGGGATCTGAGAGGTTTTCCTCAATTAAATGCGGGGTTTAGTCCCGAGTGGTCCCAGCACCGTAACCACTCGTTGAAGGTTAGGTTTGGGTGGGCCCCACCACTATAACCTCTCATGGTAGGTTAAGGTGTGGTGGTACCCACCTCCAGCTTCCACGTAGGTGGTTATAATAGATAAAATAAAATAAAACATTCATTTATTTTATTTTATTTTTCTATTAAAAACTCAAAAACTAACTTTCACCCTCGACTAACTTTTGTCGAGGTGAAAGTCTTCTTAAAATAATATCGGCACTGTCAGTTCAACAGTGACCTTAGATTTCAATTATGAGCATCGGTTCAAAGGTTATAAAAACTTGTTTGTACGTTTACTGAACGTACCTGAACAAAACTTTAGAAATTGATTCTAAGCACACTGGGCCCCGAAATCACATACCGTCAATTTTCACGGACTCATAAAATTTCCATATATTTAAAAAAATTACATTGAAATTACAGGTCTTTACATTCTCCCCACCTCATGGATTTACGTCCCCATAAGCTACAACTCTAACTAAGGGAACAAGTGGGGGTACTAAGCACGCATCTGATTTTCCCACTCCCATGTGCTCTCCTGTAGGTTCTCGTACTGCCAATGAACACGCACCAAACATATCGACCATCCATAAATGACTCTCTCATGTCTATCCTCAATCTCTACTGGAACATCCGTAAAACTCTCCCCGTCATCGACGTCCCACTCTCCATGGTCGATGATGTGAGAAGGTTCTTGCATGTATCTCCTTAGCTAGGATACATAGAAGACGTCATGCACCCAGTGCAACTTAGGTGGAAGAGCTAATCGGTAAGCCACCTCACCAACTCTGCTTAGGACCAAAAAAGGTTCGATGAATCTTAGAGATAACTTGCCGCTTCGGCCAAATCTCGATAGACCTCATCGAGATGAGACCCATAGGAAGACGTGGTCGCCATCTTCGAACTCCAGAGGTCTCCGTCTCCGGTCGCCATACGACTTCTGCCTGCTCTGTGTAGTTTTCATTCTCTCTTGGATGATCTACACCTTCTCTGTGGTAGCTCGTACCATCTCTAGTCCAACTAGTTCTAACTCCCCTTGGTCAGTCCAGCACAAAGGTGATCTACAAGGTCGCCCGTATAACACCTCAAAAGGTGTCATCTCAATGGTGGAGTGATAGATGTTGTTGTATGAAAACTCCACCAAAGGAAAGTGATCCTCCCCACTGCAGCCTAAGTCGAGGAAACATTCACGGATCATGTCCTCAAGGGTTTTAATTGTCCTCTCAATCTGGTCATCTGTCTGAGGATGGAAGGTGGTGCTCAAATGAAGTTTTGTCGTGAAAGCCTCCTGCAACCCATTCCATAGCCGAGAATTAAAACGTCTGTCATGATTGGAGACAATAATTAAAGGCACTCCATGTATCCACACAATCTCCATCACATAGAGGCATCCCAAGCTCTCTACTAAACCATTCTCTCTGATCGGTAGAAAGTGGGCCGACTTTGTGAGTCAGTCGACGATCACCCAAATAGAGTCGTGGCCCCTTTATGTACATGTAAGTCCTATCACGAAATCCATGGATATCTCATCCCACATCCACTATGGGACCTCTAAATGTTGAACCAAACCTAGTATTACCTGATGGTACACCTTCACTTGCTGACAAGTGAGGAATCGTGAGATAAACTCAGCAACTACTTTCTTCATTCCTGGCCACCGGTGCTGTCGTCGGAGATCCTAGTACATCTTCACCACTCCTGGATGTACCACTAGAGGGGATTTGTGGAAATACCTCAACACTTCCTCTTGAAGTGACCCTAGTACCATGGTATGTTTTTTGAAGAGGTTAGCGTGCTTCCCACCTTCAAAAAATCCATCAGGTACCTACACTGTGGATATCTAAGAACATTGTGTCTCACAGTTTGGGTCCCCACGTTGCGCCTCCCTGACTCACTGAATAAGTAAAGGAGTGAATGTAAAATATTGAAGGAAGGCTAGTCCATCTCTATCCACAAAGGATATCTGTAAAGTATCTAGATGCTTTGTTGCCTTACCTAGAAGCAGTATACCAGATCTCCTTCTGAGTGCATCTACAACAAAGTTCCCCTTTACATGAGTATAGACTATCTCGAAGTCATAGTCCAAGAGGAACTCAAGCCAACGTCGATGTCTCAGGTTTAGGTCATTCTAGGGAAAGATATACCTGAGACACTTGTGATTAGAGTACACAGTAAAATGCTTGCACATTAGATAGTGTCACCACATATTCAAGGTAAAGACCACTACTGATAACTGCAGGTCATGGGTAGCGTAGTTCTTCTCATGTTCTCTCAACTACCAAGAATCATAAGCGATCATTTCTCGCTCCAGCATCAAGACACATCGGATTCTAGTCGCTGATGCATCACAGTATACTACGTACCCTATACCTTCTTCTGGAGGCCTCAAGATGGGGGCACTATTCAGCCTCTGCCTTTTCTCTTGAAAGCTCTGCTGGAATCTCTCCGACCACACGAAGGGTTTCCCCTTCTTCATTAAGGCTGATAGTGGTGCTACAACTCTGGAGAAATCGGGCACGAATCTCTGGTAGTATCTAGAAAAACCCAGGAAACTCCATACTTTCGTCACACTCCTGGGTGGATCCCAAGAAAGTACCACCTCAATCTTCACTGGATCTACTACAACCCCATCCTTCGAGACGACATGTACCAGAAATTGAACCTCTCGGATCCAGAACTAGAACATCGTGAGCTTACCATAAAGCTGGTTCTCTCGGAGTGTGTCCAGTACTACCTAAATATGATAGTCGTGCTCCTCCTCAGTAGCTGAGTAGATCAGAATTTCATCAATGAAAACTACAACAAAGTGATAGAGGTATGGATGAAACATCCTGTTCATGAGTCCCATTATCACTGATGGAGCATTGGTTACACAGAATGGCATAACCAAGAACTCATAATGGCCGAACTGACACCTGAAGTTTGTCTTTTACACATCCTCATCTCGAAATCTGAGCTAGTGATACCCTGATCTGAGGTCTATCTTTGAGAAAGATTCTGCTTCCTTTAACTGATCAAAGATGTCATCAATCCTCAGGAGTGGGTACTTGTTTTTCATGGTCACCTGTTTTAGGTGCCGATAGTCAACACAAAGCCTCAATCTCTCATCTTCCTTCTTGGGCAATAGAATCGGGGATGCCCAGGGAGAAACCCTGGGCTAGAAGAATCCCTTCCCCTGCAAGTCCTCTAGCTATACACGCAGCTCGCGAAGCTCTGTGGGAGTTATCTGATATGCTGGAGTAGATATCAGTGTCGTCCAAGGGTACAAGTCAATGTAAAATTCCACCTTTCTGTAAGCAGGTAGACCTGGGACATCATCAGGGAAAACAGTCGCGTATTGATCCACCACTACAGGATAGATCAGACTCTCCATATCTACTACTCCAAGGGTAAGGAAGGCCAACTGATGAGTGATCAGCTGCACTCTCCTCCAAGCAAGTCCATCCTGCACTACAAAGGCTCCATTCTCACTGGGGAAGGTGAACCTGATCCCATCCATGCAGACACACCGCACATTGTGCCTCATAAATTCTATCTGAACGTGGAATGTAGATAACCAGTCCATGTGTAAGATGATGTCATAAAGCCTCGATGCTGCTACTAGGAGATCCCAGCCAAAGCTCTCACCTCCCATAGTAAGATCTCACTACTGGAACTAGTGTTTAATCGCCAAATCTGCTCCCGTAGGAGTCTCTAGCCATAAGGATCGAGCCAAAATCTCCATAAAAATCTCCAAGCTCCAAATGAGGGCAGTGGTAATGAAATAATGATTGGCACATGTGTCTATAACTACTGCGGATATGGTGGAGTAGACATAGATCGTACCTAGAATCATCTCTAGAGCTCCGTGGTCAAAGGCCTTAGCTATCTGGAGTTGAGCTCTTCCCTATCCACCTACTCCTTGTAGTCAGGGTGGGCATCATGGTAGTGGTAGATGTAATATCTTGAATCATCGCCCACCGCCAGCTGCATGACTAGCTCTTCTTCCACGTATATCTGCTCCTTTAGGACCACCTCAGTCGAATCTCTATCTCTGTCTAGGCAGTTCTTCGACCGTCTACTGATCATCCGAATGGCGGGTTGTATATTCATGAGCCATGTGACCCTTCTCATCGTATGAGTAACATTTTCCTCTCCTAGCATGTATGGATCTGTCTCTAGTGCCCCGTATAACTGATCCTGAGTCATGCAGTCATCCACCTGTAGGTCTGGTCCTCTTGGACCTCTGCGACATCTGCCTGCTGCCAGCTATAGAAGACTCTACTGCATGTCGAATGGTAGTGGATCTTACTACTGGAGACTGCCCAGTAAGGAAAATATCTACAAAGAGGGCTCTCTCTAACACCCCCCGCCTGCGTCGGGATGCAGAGTGAGACCATTGAAGCTCTAATATCCGGTCTGAGCCCCTAATCAAAGGTCCAGGACCTGAAGAATGGGTGCCTCACCATATCGGTGGAGTAGTTTGAGAGGTCTGTGAACCTCACTGGGTAATGAGATATAGTCATGCTGCACTTCTGCAGCTGAAGTTGCTCCTATATGCGCACTGCGTGAAGAGATGATGGGAAAATCTCTACCCGAAACAGGCTCTTGAAGTCTACCCATAGAAGCGTCATCTCGTCATGAACCTGGATTATCAAGCTCCACCATTTTCCTACTACTTCCTATAGAATTCTAGTGGTAAGGATCACCAATAAATCAGTTGGTGTCCCTACAAGATGGAAAACTCTCACCACAGCCTCCAGCCAATCCTCAGAAGCCTGTCGGTTCATCTCTCCCCTGAACCTGGGTGGCCTCTGGCACTAAAACTCATGAAACGTGCTCAAGAGGCATGCATCTTCTACTACTGAGGTTGGTGGAATCAGTGGCCCAATAAGGATTGGTACCGCTGGTGCCTCTGCTAGAAAAGGGCCCTGCACTGATGCCTCGTCGCTCGGTGGGCAATCGGTGCATACAACTCTCAAAACACTAGTGGTCTGTCTGCATGGTTGAGTCCTAATAAGAATCAGATGTGACATGGTCGAATGTTATAACTGGTGATCTGAACTAGTTGATATGACTTAAATAAAACTTTTGAAAACACACATGCAATCATTGTTTTCGTGCACTGAATTAGATATTAGAAGTCAGGGTCTTGGTGTATGGATACACCGGCCACCTCACCAACACTGGACTCCCTGAACTGAGAACCACACCCATTACCCTTAACACTATTTCTTCATAGAAAATAAAGATCATAGTCCTATGTTATGCTTTAAAACCAACTCCTTTGATACCAATTTTGTCACGACCCGTCCCCTGAGGTTCGTGCAGTGACTACCCCAAACCTACCTTCCATAGGACAGGGGCTGGCGACTGGCACCAAAGCCGTAATTCCCATAAACTATGAAGGAATTGCCTTTATAAGCTATATATGCACTAAACAGAGCACACAGCTAGATAAACAATTATAAGTAATCTATATAAGAAAAGAGTGCTAAAAAGTAAAAGGGGTCGGAAATACAAGACCAACTATAAAGTACAAGGAACTGGAAGTACAAGTACAACTGAAGAAAGGAAAAATTGATGATGGGTCATCCTCTGGGATTCCTACCTGAAGGGTAGGTATAGATAACCTCCTCAGCACTCCACATCCTTCATTCTCCTTCGTGTACTGACTCATCGTAAGGTCCACCTCCACGTACAATCCAGTACCGATACTCTCAGCCTCAGTTAGCATTGTCCATCATCTGCATACAACGCAACAAGGTGCGGGCATACCCCGTGTAGGGGTGATTATAACGATACTTAGTAGGGTCCCCGAGACCCTCAAGGTCCCGCAAAATCCAACAACAATAAACCACAAACAAATAAATTAACATATAACCCTACTTAGTTATATTCCCATACATATACCTAAGTTATCGAGTAATCCATCTCAATCATGTGGAAATCACAAAAGTACTGACTCAACTCAACCAGTATTTTATTCACATTATCGAAACCTCGACTGCTAGAGAACTCTTACTCAATCGAGTACAGTGGGCCTGCCACATCACACAGAGTTGCTTCCCACTAACCTTGGACTTTTGAGGTACTCCTCCTATTTATTACCATTGTTCTGCTACATCACACAGAGGCTCTCCCCACCATGGGTCTTCCGCCACACCCAGGTGCTCCCCCTCATAGCCTACAGAGGTACTCCTCCTATCGAGTATCTTGGTTCTGCCGCGTCACCAAGCATGATCCTCCACCGAGGGTCTGCCACCACAACCAGGTGCTCCCCATTGGGTCAGTCGAGTCACTCCGAGTCAAATGGTCAGCAATCATCAGGTCATAGCCAGCTACTAGGTTCCCACACAAAATCTCACTCTGCTCTAGAATATCTGCTCCACAAGCTACTAGTTGATGATCCAACTATCCCGAAGTCCAATGAAAAAGTTTCTCAATGGTCTTCCACGCCATAGGGGTCTCAAAGCAACGGACGGTGCATCAATCAGACGCCTGGTCTGTGAGTTATTATCCTTTTAGTCCTGGGGGGATGGTTGTATTCGTGTACGTTCCAACCTAATTGTATCTCAAATATACCCCAAACTATAGTGGGGTATACTGAATGGGACCATCATGATCCATGATTACCAGCGCCGCTGACAGTTCATAAAACTAATGTTCGGTGGAAAAGATATGACCAAAAGAAGGTAAAGGGTCGTATAGGGCCCAGGTCCGATCCAACCCAGTCTGGCCTAGCCCAGTAGGCTGCGAGGGGCCGTGCAGGACCGTGAGGGCCCGGACTGGTCGTGAGGGCGTGGACCGGTCGCTAGGGTACAGACCGGTCGCGATTTGGTGTAAGGAAAGTTCAGCCCAGAGGGTGCCGCGAGGGGGTGGCCCGGCCCAGAGGTTGCCACGAGGGCAGTTCAGCCCTAAGGGCGCCGTAAGGGGGTGCGGATATGGGCGCCTCAGCCCAGAGGCCAGGGCCAATTCGGCTAGGGTGCCATGAGGGGCCGATGGGCCAGTGCAGCCGGGGTAGCTTGGGAGTCTGGTTGGCTAGTTCGGCCAGCGGCAGTGCGGGGCGCTCAGGGCGCGCGGATGGTGTAGCCATGGGGTGCGTAGGGCGCACGAGGCGCGCAGAGTCACCGGGTGCATGCGGTACACGAAAGGTGGAGCTGCGGGGAGGACGGGGTGCACAAACGGTGGATATTCATGGTGTGTGAAGGCCGCAGGGCGGTGCCCTGCGCCGTTTCCTTTGTCGCAACCGATGGTTGCATTGGTCTTCATTCTTGTGCTCCTCCATGTAGGTTTACATCCTTCTCCATCGTGATGAACACCAAAAGAGATCGGCGGAGGGGTCGGGCCATATTATTTTGGCCTGCACCTTCCACTTTTATAGTGGTATCAAGTAGCTCTACTTTAATCATGAACCAAGAATGAGGATAATAATCGAAAAGATTCATGAATTCAATAATAACCCCCTACCTTGTTCATTTTTTGTCGACATAGGTGTGAGAGGTAGACATCGATTCATTGTAGATGAACACGTCCTACGTCAAAGGAGGTTCTGAGGAAGATGGTTGTAGTCAAGGACATTTTTCGTAGTCGAAGGCATTCCTCATTGGTGTTCTTCATCAGTGGAGCATTCTTCATTTGGAGCTTTCTCCCAAGTTCCTCCTCTCCCCAATCATCCTTTGCCAACCAAATGAAATGTTAGCCAAAGATAATTTATAAAAGTATCTTATTAAGTCATTGGCACCAATTTTGAATTATCCTAATTAAACACCTAGGTTAGAAAGATTAATTAGGGTGGATTGGCAGAATTATATTAAGGGAGGTGGTGGCACCACTAATGGTAGAGTAGGTCAAGAGGCTCTCCCACATTTATGAGGGATTTGAGAGGTTTTCCTTAATTAAATGGGTGGTTTAGTCCTGGGTGGTCCCCATACTGTAACCTCTGATGGGAGGTTAGGTTTGGGTGGGTCCCACCACCATAACCTCTAATGGGATGTTAAGGTGTGGTGGTCCCAGGCTCCAAAATCCACATGGGTGGTTATAATAGATAAAATAAAATAAAACATGCCTTTATTTTTTATTTCCATTAAAAACCCAAAAACTAACTTTCACCCTTGACCAAATGTTGTCAAGGTGAAATTATTATTAAGAGAATACTGGCACTACAAGTTCAACGGTGCCCTCGGATTTCAATTCTGAGCACCAGTTCAAAAGATATAAAAACATGCTCGTACATTTATTGAACGTACCCGAAAAAAACTTCAGAAATTGATTTCGGGCACACCGAGCCTCAGAATCATGCGCCGTCAATTTTCGTGGACTCGTAAAATTTCTATATATTTAAAAAAATAACATGGATATTCTGGGTCTTTACATATCATGTATATATATAGTTTAACAATACTGATAAATTATTAATTCCATTGAGATTTGATTCTTTGAATCTTATTCAAATGTAATAATGTGACCATAGACTCTAGGATATTGGGGTTAGGGTCTTTACAATGGTATGGAAATGTTATATTATTTTTTTTCTAGGAAAAATCTTAAATAACATCTAGTGAGAGATAATCTAGGATCAATATCTCCTATTCTCTTTCATTATGTAATAAAAATTGGATAATCTTACCTTCACTGTGTTTCTCTATTTTTATGAATATTTCATACCAAAACTCTTATTAATTTTTTTGTCTCCCCATATATGAAATAATCACATTGTCTATTTCAAAGAGATATTTTAATTAATTTTTGGAATACAATGCCTCCTTATTTTTCTCAAAATCTACTCCCTTCCTTTTTTTGTTAATAATCATTTTCAAAATGCATTGTCTACTCTATATTTTCATATTAGAAAATATATCCCTCAAGTTAGGAAAATTAATCATTCTATAATAAATTCCTCATCCCTAGACAAATCTAAAAATTTCTAAGAAAATCGTGTATTAATTTTACACCCATATCATATATATTACACCCACCATGTATCATGCGTCATTTTTCATGAGTTAGATTCCATGGATATATTAATCCTAAAAAGATAATTATAGTCACTCTTAAAATAATTTATACATCATATCATAAACCTCCCATTATTTTAGACTTCATCAACTCCTTGATTGGTTTTCCTTTGTATTAATCATATTTTATAATATATAAAATATACCTGAAACATTTTCTTGAAAATCATACAAAGCCTAGTAGAACTTTTCCTTAAACATACAATTCTTACCCCAACCATACATGTACCTCTCACTAATCTTACATTGTTTATTACAATTTGTATGGGGATACTCACCATCCACCTGAGGTCAGACATGCAGTCTATATCAAACTTATAAGGTCACAATATAGCCTTACAAGGTCATGCCAATGATCAATCTCCACTATATAAGGTTACTGATCAACCTTACAATAAATGGAACATAGTCTATATCAAACTTATTATGTATGTATACAATGATTATAAGGATAGATCTCTACCAATTTCAACCATAAAACCAACTACTCTAAACATAATGCTTCATAGAAGATGTATGTCCCAACCATAAGAGTAGTTGTCTCAATAGTACACATATTCATACTTCCTCTATCCTTTGATCATTTTTTTACAAATTTATTAAATTCGTTAAAATATGAAATAACCACAATAAAATGGAACAAATTTTAGATTCTATCCACATAAATTTCAAAAAATAAAACCAAAAACACACACCAAATGATTTTTTTCTTATAATCTGATCCTTTGGGTTTGTTTCCATGATAAAATTAGATTTATCACTTGCACCTCTAAGAAAATATCAAAAATATAATATATTATTGTAAAAAAATGTGAACCACTTAGAATCAATGAGTATTCTAATAATTCACTTATGATCAACACAAATCCCACTTGAGTCAAAATCGGTGTGAGGAATAAGAGTTAAATGGAATGATACTCATGAAAAACCATATTGACCATACAAAATCTTCATGAGTTTTCTATGAAACTATATATCCTAACTAATCATTCATGAACTATTCAAGTTTCCAAAATACCAGTGATCCCCTTTTATTATAAAAAACCTTATGCTTTTTTTCTAATGAATCCAAATACAACCCATCTTATAGTAAATAAACTAACGTTAGAAATACAAAAAACTAATTCAAGAGAGAAATCATATATCTATATAATAATATCTATGGGTGACTGGGGGTCTCTTCAGTAACTCATATTTTTGTTGGGATTCTGTCAAACTCCAAGAAAAATGGAAATCCCTTCAAATTCTACCTTAGGTACTTCCTTGTTCATCATATCTGCAATTGAAGTCGAGTAGACATATACTCAATCTTCACAACATGTTTTTCATAATTCTCCTCAGGGAAATGATAATTTAATTTCAATGATCTTGGACCTCCAATGATGAATGATATTATTTATGAGATTCAATGCACTATAGTTATCATACTAAATATTAATAATTGATATACCTTAAAAAACAATGTCTTCAAGATATTTTTATATCTATATAAAAATTGAATAATCTTGAATGGACACTTAATATTTATCCTTTATCGTACTTAAATATATTAAATCAATAATTTTTACATATCTAAGCTATTAATGAATTAAAGAGAGAGAATACCCCTCAATATGTTGACTTTTTCTCATCCCTCGTACCTACCCAATTTGTATCTATATATATAAAGAGTTTCGAATATAAAGTGATAAAATATAAATCCAAAATTATCTTATTCTGTTGAAATAAAATATTTTTTATGTTCTAGATTAAAAATTACATTCATCGGGATAAATTATATAGGGTAATATAGACATGAAGAAAATATATTTACAGATTAATTGGTTTTAATGTAAATAAATCTCCAAATGGTCTGTCTACAAAGTTTCATATCAACCTATTTTTCATCATCATTTATTTCCAATCCCATCCTAATTAACATAATATTTTTCATTTTACATGAATTATTAATTATAAAACATTTTGACACCTTTTTTGAAGATTATACTTGAAAAATAAATTACCATCCTTTATTTGAATCGCCTTTAATCCATGATAAAATGGTAACTTTCCAATAAATGAAATTTTGAATTCAAACCTCATGAATATTTAAAACTATTTATATATTTCAACTTTTAATCCTCAAAAACTTACTTAATATTAAGAAATAAGAACCATCATCCACTATGATTTCTATATCATGATGGAGAGGTTGTGATCAACCCCTCCTTTGTTAAAACATACCCTCCTTAAGTATTGATGCAATCATATGTGTTAGGCCTTTGGTTATTTTTTAGACTATATAAGGCCTTCCTTATTGAGTACATTTTTTTATCTTAATCTAAAATAAAACCATTTGGTTTCATTATATAAACCACTGATTAAAATTATTTATTATAGAAGGATTATTTTATATTTTTTAAATAGTAATTAAATCATATTTCCATAACCAAAATGATATATAATATAAATATTATATGTATGTTAATGGGAGAAAAAATATCATCTATATTGATGTGTTTAGTTTTTTAATAACCTATTTATACCATAATTTCTTTATTTCATTACCCCATTAAATATTTATAATGTTTATTTTATAAAACCACTTGATTTTTAAAACATTTTTGTTAGTAGACATTGAAAAAAAATTATTAAATGTAGATTATTAATATTTTTTCAAGCTTTTATTGCATAGTATTTTCCCTAATTTTATATCTAGTATCCTCCTATCATTTAGGCACTACTTAAGTAAGAATTACATTATATTCATCTATCATCTTTGTTCAGAATGAGGTATTCTAGGTCCCAATAATGTCATAATGATTAAATTTAGCCCTGATAGTTTTCGATATTTCAGATGATATTGCTACTATATTTTCCACATCATCATAGATTTCATCTGTTTCATATACATCCACTTGAGATCTCCATAAAACACTAGCTTCATTATATTTTTTTTTATTTATAGAAAAAATGGTCACCAGTTTGTAAAATCTTCCCATTCTCAACAGTTGTAATAACATGGAACTTAGTAATTTTTATAATACTTTTTTATATCATTTATAAAACTTGATTTCAAATTGATATCCAAGGAAAATTATTTCCTCCATACAAGATTAAATCCATTGATGTTTCTTACTTTTTATAATTAAAATTTTACATTCAAAGATTGAAAAGTAAATGCGTTTCTAATTTCTCCTTTACCATGTATCTTTGGGGTTGTTTACCTTATTCCGATATACTAGAGATATATTTAATATTTATACTGATATAAGCACAGCCTCCAACCATAAATCATTTTTAAAAAAATCATGATCATTTTCGGATCCATAATATTGATAATTTAGTTCTACATCCCACTAAGTCAGCTCTATTTAAAATTCCTTACCATGGACACATGATGTCATATTCGATGATTTTGAAGGTACTATTCTACCTAATCATTTTTAAAATTATAACTATAATTATTCTACAGCTTTTGAATTTTAATCTCAACCATTTTCTTTATCAATCTCTGGTAATGAGTGATGTATCTAAACACATGTGTGTTATGGAAAATAACCACCATCCATTCCATCATACTAAAATTCTCAATAACTAAAAAATCATGCCTCTTTATATGAATGGATCTTGGTTTCATCAACCTAAACACATCTAATTGTACTAGAATGGAAAATTATGTTGACTTATTCTCTTTTGTCTTGTAAATAATTTGAATAATATTTCCTTTTTAATAACTGATTCACATGTTAGTGTGATATCATGAAAGTGTATGGTGGTCTCAATATACTCTTCATTTCACTATTAATTTTAAAAAAAATCACATCCAATCGATAAGCCTCATATTATAAAATCAATTTTAATCCTCCATGGAAAACAAACAAGTATCTAATCTCTAAGGATTAGATTGAGGTTCCCTTTTGTTCATTTTCCTTACAAAACTATAGTACCACTTGTTACCTTTATTATTTAATTCTTATTATGGAACATTACCACATTCCTCGAGAAATATAACTAGATTTCACTAAGTAGGTTTTAATGCTCTGAACACAGAAGAGTGGTGTCAGTGCATTATATTATTGCATTGGATTGGATAAAAGATTCAAATACTAACAGACTGAATAGTTTAGTTATATTATAAAATAAATTACATATATGATACCCATATTACATTGGTAAAAGAAATAATTAAAAACAAAAATAAAAGCTCATCATTTTTGAAACTCATTCAAAGGATTAATCTTCATAACATGGGGAAAGGAAACATATAAGGGTGAGGTAAAATGATCATTAAGGGTAAGTAAATTGGAATAAATAATTAATAAATAATATTAAATTAAAATTGGAAGTTAAATAATTGAGAACACGTTTCATTTAAATAACTGGATAATGCATAATCAATATAAAAAGTAAATGATTGAAAAATATTCCATATAACCAATGAACTGATAATGAAATAAATATATAGATTTTATCATATGAAGATATCAAGGATAATAATAATAATTAATGATACATCAATTTAGTAAATTTTTAATTATTTTATATCATGTCTAAGTCACATTAAAACATATACCGTCATGACCGTTCACAAAAAGACTTAAAATTATGGGTAGGAACCTATTTAATTTGGACAACTTATTTTTATCATGAGAATCATCTGATGCATCGAGGGGATATATAATGTTTGGACCCCACCCATCACTACATGTCCAAATAATTATTCATATCAATTACTCAATTCAATTAATAAACAATATGCCTTATCAAATATTACTATTGAATATAGAATACATATTTATCAATATTTCACTAGATAATTAAATAATTGTCAAAGTAAACAACCTACATATAAAATGGTATATGGTTTATGAAATAATAATATCCCTAACCAAATCATGTGTATATGTAAATGATCACAATAAATTTATTTATTCAAGATAAAGTTAACAATCATATAAGAAAGATATATTGAAATGATTACTTTTATCACTTGGTAATTTTCAAGATATTCATCTTGGGTGAGAAAATTCAATGTGAAACATAAAATTCCATGATTTATGAGAGAATAATGATATTACAAGACAAGTGATTTTTATATAATCTACATTAATCTGAATTGTTCATAATATCCAATAAGTATCAATGGAAAATAAATTGAGATGAAATCCCTTAAATTATGATTTCTTTTGGGTGAACATCTTTTATCCTCGTGTATAATAGTTTTAAGAATGTTAATAAATTATAAAAAACCATAATCATAATTATAATATCATATATTTTCTTCTTATAATATCTTATTACCCTTTTTTTAAAAATCATTCATTATTTTCACTACTTGTGTATTAATTTCCAAGTTTTTTTTTTTGATTTGACTTGTTACTTGTATTTTTATTAATTAGATAATGATTTAATAATATTAATAATTTAAAGGATGATTTAAATATCAAATATATTTATTATATACTTATTTATAATAATCCTTAATATTTAAAGATAATAAATTAAATGCACCATTCATGGAGATGGTATGCCATATGTGTGTATGAACCCTACTTTCATATCTTTTTCATATTAAAACAATGAATGTAAATGATATATATATTTGTGTGTATGTGTTGTTATAATTATAGTATCATATTTATGTCACATATGTCACATATGTTTAACTGAACTTACCCCTAACACATTCACCATATAGCATGAACGAACCACACCTCTTTGAGGGGGAGGTAGTCCACATGTCCACAAACGTAGTTAACGTGTCCCCAAAAAATGAAATGCATGAATTTATGTGTTATATAATAATTAAATAAGTAAAAATATATTATAAATATCATATATAATATATAAAAATATTTTTTCACCATATTTTCCACCTTGATAGGTGGTAATGTAATAACGAACAATCATCATTTCGTGAGGCGGTAGTGTGTTGTACACATGAATGGTAAGTTACTTACCCATTATATGGAAGTGTGTATAAATGTTGGTATAAATCATAGAATAAAAACATTTAAAAATTGTTTATAATAATTTTATTATTATATAATCATGGAATAAGATTATTTTATGGTGGAGAAGGAAATAAAATGAAAGTGATCATCAAATAATGTTGTCTTGTTTTTATGTAACTCATTTTCGTTTATACCAAAATAATTTCATGGTTAGATTTATTCACAAGGTAAGGATGCTCAGATGAGTTTAGGGATTTTTTTATACTATTTTATTTTATTTTGAGTGATCCAAGGATTTTTAGATGTGTTAATAAGTGGAGGGGTGAGTACCATTTTATAGTGGAGGAGAAGTGGCATCCTTGTAAATTTTGGAAAACGGATTTCCACATAGGTTTTTCTCTATCATGTTGATCCAATAATAGATTAAAAAATTTAAAAGGAATTATATGGTAAAGATATTAGAATCCAATGATATTTTTAAAAGTTTCTATGTCTTTTTGGGACTTAAGTTTAAGGTTTAGTCCTTTGTTAAGATAATTTTTCCTTTAATCAATTCTATTAATTTTAATCACTTTTACGAATATTTTTTTTCCTAAACTATGTTTAAAATAATATAAATTATAATTTATTATGATTAAAAATAATGAATCCATTTTTCTGAATTCTAATCACATATTTGGAATCAATTAATTTAAAATTAATCTTGTAGATGGGACGATATTGCAGGCTTTTAAAGTAAAAACATTTAAATGTTTGGTAGGTTTCTCTTTGAAATTTCAATGAGAAATTGATTAAAATGACCTAAATTTTAATAATAGATATATAATTTCTCTATTTAAGATTTAAAACTAATAAAAAATTTAATGTACTTATAAATAAAGTAGGAAAAAAATAATTTTTAAATTAAAATTCAATATTTCTCACTATTCAACAAAAAATAAAACTTCTCGGAAATATAAAAAAAATACCACTAACATAATATTTATATTTTATTCAAAATTTAAATTTAATTTTTCATATGAAATTTATAAAAGTTCAAAACTTTATATTTAAAATAGGCTCTCCATTAAAAGGTGGTGAAAATTTATTTTAAAAAATATAGGTTTTTATGAGTAAAATTCGGTTTATTCTTATTTAATGAAAAAAAAATTATTATATGAATGTTAAAATATTTTACTATATATATATATTATATATTTACAATATAAATTCACTAAAAGAATTTTTATTTAATTGACTTTGAAAAATGTGACTAAATAGTGTTTTGTTTAAATCATATGTTACATGCACTACAAACTAACTCAGTATTGTGTGTTTTCAAAGTTATTGAAAAAATTAAATTTATTATAAAAATAAAATAAAACAAATTATTTGGGTGATACAAAGTTGTGACTATTCCTTCAATAATGAATAAATATTTTCACCTTTGGCCTTTTCCACCAATCAATGCCTTCTTTGAGCAGGTAATTTCATGTCCATCATCATTTCCAAAATTAACAAGTCCATCCATGTCATATTTTAAATTGGGGAATAGGTGTTTATTTGATGTATGAGAAAGGGTAACCCACTATCCAATATCTATGTACAATAACTATTTATTTATCTAAAATAAATCTAATTTTATTTTTCCTTTTCTAATTCTCTTTTATTGACAAAAAATATTTAGTTGGTTTTATTTGACAATGAATAATATTGTTCAACCACTAGAATCTCATTTTATTCTTATTATTATAAAGCCTAATGTATTTTTGGGGTGTTTAACATGCTTGATTATTTTTCTATCTACTATTAACAACTTCTTTAAGTCTCCTTAGGAAGTTTTATTTTCACCATTGATTCACAATTAATCTAATTGTACCCAAAACATTCATAATAAAAAAAACCCATTAAATTCTTATCGAATGTTGGAAATTATTCCCATTAATTTTTCATATTACCACTCCTGGAAATTTAAATTATCAATAGAACACAAATATTGGGTATTAAATATCATCCCAGAGTAATAATAGATAATTTTTACTATATTCTTTTCCTGCAATAATGCATCAATAGAGTTATTTTAAAGATTTTTGTAACATCTTGGTATTTTAATGGATTCTATATAAGAATTAATGAAATTAATTGGAATTATGAGAAAAAATAAAGAAGTATATCTAGTTAAAAAAATGCTTATACACTAAAAAATAATAAGAGAAAACTTATTCAGGCTAAATATTCGAGAATTTTAAATATATAGAAACCATTTGTAATGAAATAGTAAATAGAAAAATAGCATGCAGAAAAAGTATTTGTATCTCTCTTCATTTGTATCTATCATTAGTATACACTCTTAGAAAATGTTGATGTTAATAAAACATAAAAGTGGAAAAATATGAATCTTCCCCATGATCAAATAATACTCAACTATTTGAATTTTACTTTATTTAATTTTCCTTCTAAGTAGAATATTTATTGGAAAAATGGATCTACTATTGGTAACTAACTATTAGAATTTTTTTAATAAATGGAATAGTAATGGTGAAATTGATATGTATTAATTTTAATGGTCTTATAAAGAATAAAAAATACATATTTTTATAAACAAATGTTTGTGATTCTATTTATATTACAATAATAAATAATATAAATAATAAAAAACAGTTATAATTTTATAATTGATTAGTAAATTAAACTAATCTATTATACTTTAAAAAGAAAATTTTTATATTTTAGTAGTAAAAAAATATTAGAAGAAGTGAAATGAAAATAAATCTAAAATTCTAATTTAATATGGAGGAGTATAGAAGATGAAAATTATCTTATATAATAGTTTATATTCTATAAATTATATTTAAAAATTACCCAACCACTCAAATCCAAATATGGGACACCCCAAAACACAATTGTGACCCAATGAGGTCAACCATATGGAAGGCTCTACCATGAACAAGCCCGATTAGCGGTTAGAATAGAGGTTGGTCACCTCACATAGAGGTGGGGATTCATGGTAAGGGTGAAGCACCCACTTGGCTATCTATAGACCCGTGAGTGCTTGGATGGGACATGAAAAGTAGGTGTGTGTGTGGTTCAAGAGCATACCATGTTAATCAAATTAGGGCTTCTATGGTCAGTGATTCATTTATATGATAGATAGTAACCACAGATATTTTTGAGGTGCGACAAAACTCTCAGTTACTATTCATGTATATTAAAAAACAAAGTTTAGATCAATCCTATACAATTAAAGTAATCCCATATGGCTGTATTTATTTGGACTTCACTTTCCTAATGACCCACTCCCCCAGTATTAATATACTTCACCCAAAATAAAATACAAAGTATTCACCACCATCAGATCTCCCCCAGATCTCATCTCACTAAAATGAAATGAAAACCAAGGAGAACCACTAACCATGTGATATTCCTGAAATCTTTTTCTTAGTAATAATACTAGACCCTCAAACTATTATCATAGGTTCTCCACCTATAAAAAATTCAATCCACCCATGATGAAACATACTTATTGAAGAATATTTTATACATATCACATGAAAATTAATATTCATAAATGATTATCAATATATAATTCAGGTGTCACAATTTCAAAATAAAATATATTTTTTAAACCCTCATTTTGTTGGGTAAAATGGTATACAAAAGTGGTTTCAAAGAAACTGGATAAGTATTATTGTATATAGATGTACTTTTTTCCTTTCAAATTAATATGAAAACCTCATATTCTCTTGTAATCAAGTATCCAAACCAAGATATGTTTAAATATATTCCATCAATTATAGGGACAACCCACATTCACCAACTAGAAGAAGCCTTGTCTATACCCTATCTCCCTCTTTTTTTCCTTCTCTTTCCACCATGTTTTAACAATCAATTATGAAGTGGATATACCTATCAATTTCTAGTAACATGTAAGGGGATATATATATATATTTATTTACTAATTATAATAATATTTTAAAAAAATTAATTTTAAAATATTGTTAATATTTCTAAATCTCTCTTTACAAGAGACCTTATAATTTTCAAAAATACCTTTCATATAAGGGAGTATATTTTCAAAAATTATTATTTCCAGGATACAAATTTCTTTCAAGGTTAGTTTCAAAAGGATAATCATTTTCAACATCTTATAGTTTATGTTTCATTTTCTAAAACCCATATTTTATGTAAGGGTGTTAGATTTACATAATTTTAATTCCAAATTTATATCTAAGTAAATGAATTAATAATTTTCAGAAAAAATTATTTATGATTATTTATTTAAGTGAGAATGTATATTTTAATATAATTAATTTATGTGGTGAAAATTTATAAATATTTTCATTTTATTTTGTGTTGAATTAACATATTTTTAAACTTTCATTTTAAGGATGGGTTTTCTATTCAAAATAAATAAGTGACATTTATATTCATGATTATGGTCATACATTATATCTTTTCATGAAATTTCATTCATATGAATATATTTATACATATATATATAATAATGTGCAAAAAATAAATTATTATGTTATAAAGACTGTTTACAAAAGGTTCTTTATAAATTATGGATTTCTCTAATTTTTCTAAAATGAATAAAACATGGTTTTTTCTAAAAAGTGATCTTTCATGAGTATATTTTATTTAAAATTATTTTATATTAAAAATAATTATTTTTGTTTTCATAAAAAATTATTGGAAATTAAATGTGAAATGAAACAGTAACAAAAATGTTTTATGAAAACCTAGTTTTGGGTATTAAAAGTGAACATTTGGAATGGGTTGAGAACCCACAGCCTCAAGAATAATCTTTTACAATAAATGATACCCCACAAGAGGCCACATGGATTTCATAAGTGTTTCCTTGTATCATTTTATTTCTATAAAAATTTAGTGTTTTCCAAAATAATAGTTTCTAAAACCAAAAGGAGAAATCCATGTATTGTCAAAGGAAATAGTTTTGAAAACAATATTTTCTAATATATAACTATTATTTAATTATATTATATTTTGAAGAAATTTCAAAATAATTTTATCAATAAATAATTATTTTTAATAGTTTTTATATTTTGGAAAATATTTTCAAAATTATATTTGTTTTCAAAAGATTTTTTAAAATTTTATTTCTGATGGTATATTTTTAAACCTCTATAAATTATAATTTATGAAAAGCATATATCAAATATTTATTTTTATATAAAATAAAAATGATTCCTAATTAGTTTTCAAAAATATTTTCCCAGTATTTTTTAAAAAAAAATCCCTTACATGGATTTTATTCTCCCCCCGTGGTTTTAAAAAAAATCAAGATCATTTAGAAGTTCCAAAAGAGTTTTTATTTGATAAAAAAAATCACATGAGAAAATTAAAATATATATGTATTTATTTTTATTTAACCTCTGATATGTTGTAACAGTTAGTCCTTTTCTTTAAAATCTTATATCAGAAAAGATCCTTAGATGTATAAGGGACTGTATAATTTCAGTCTCTTTTATAAAAAGATACAAAATTATTTTTTATAAAATATATAAGACTAGTTTTTAGTCTACTATAAATTGTATTTTAAGATAATTTTAGATATATTTGAATTTTGGGACATTTTAGTTTCAATATAATACATTTTAGAAATTCCTATACTCTATAAATGTTTTTAGGTAAGGAGAATTATCAAAATTGGAGGAAAATATATAACAACACTTTTATTTCTCACAGATGACATGATTGTGATCATCATCACAAAGTCATTGGATTTTGGTATCAAACCCGTTGGAAATTTTAAACTCTCATAAAAGCAATTCTATGATGTATAAAACATCTCCTATATTATTCACTATAATCATGGATCATGGGATGTTTTATGTGAAGTGGAATTTTTCTAACTATGTCACCTATACCAAAAGTGAATGAACCCCCAAGGATATTTAAAATATTTTATATTGTCCCAAGAACTCACAAACCATTAAAATGTTACAAAAGTTTCTGATTTAGGGGTTCCTCGTGAAACCTATATATAATTAATAACAACACATAATCTTTTTGATCAAACTCTAGGTGTTTTGGAAAGAAAATTATTAAAAATATAAAAATAAACTTTGTCTAAGTGTATCAAGAAAACATTTTCTATAATATGCTCTAAAATTGTATACATACAAATATTAATTTTCTAACTAATTTCTTTACAATCATCAATACAATCCAAACTATTCTAGATGCTTATAGTAAAAAAGAAGAAATTTTTTTTATGGAGTTCTAAAAAATAATAGCACTGTCAAGATTGTATAAATTCACAAGAAATATAGAAGTATAAATAGGTTAATAGATATGATAATGGGATTATAGAATCAAGAATTCAACTTGAAAATTATTATGAGGGTAGAGTTACATTTATGGGTGTAGAATGTGACATCCCTATATTTTAATGGATTCTTTCTAAGAATGAATGCAATGAAGAATAATTATTTTAATAAATAAGAAGTATATATGGTTAAAAATAATGATGATACATTAAACCCATGTAGAAGAAAATCCCTTCATACACAACATTCATTAATTTCAATTGAACAACAAACATTTTTAATAAAATAAAAAAAATAAAAAAAGTTCAGACAACAAAAATATTGCAGATCACTTTATTTGGATCCATCTTCAGTAGAAACCCTAAAATGATGATGCTTGTATGAACATAAAAAATTAAAAAAAATAAGAATCATCCTTAAAATAAAATAATAATAAACTATTTATACTCTAATTTATTTTAAAATCCTTCTATGTATTTTATTTACAGGAAAAACGGTATGTTCATTGGTAAGTAACCATTGAGATATTTTATTTAACAAAATAAATAGTATTGATAAAAATGTAATTTAACTGTTTTAATTTTTTTAAAGTATAAATAATAAATGTTTCTATATATATGTATATATAGATATTGGATTCAATTTATAATCCAATACAAAATTATATAAATAATACAAAAATTGATATTTTATAATTGATTTGAACATTTAAGTAATCTTAGAGACTTTAAAAACAAAATGTTAACTTTTGAGTAATAAAAAAAAGTTAGAATAAGTGACATTTGTTTCAACCAAAAATTGATATTTAATATGGAGAAGAGTATAAAATAATGTAATTTTTCTTATCTAATATATTATTTATATGAAATTAAAAAAAAATTCCAACCATTCTATAACAAAGAGGTGACACCTCAACACACATGTGGAACCCAACTAGGTTAACCAGGTTGAAGGGTCTACCCCGACCAAGCCCTAGTGGTGGCTAGTAAGGAGGTTGATCACCTCACATGGAGGCAGGGATGCATGGCATATGAAAATCTCTCTTCAGATGTGTATAGTACCATGAGTGTATAGGTGGTTTGTAGCCAAAATATTTGTTTGTGATTTGGTAGAAGACTTCATTTATCGCTTCTAGGCTTTGATCATCAGCAAATAGTTTATATGCGAGATAGTAACCATGGAAATTTTTGATGTACGAGATAAATATTTGTTACTCTTCATGAATTTTAAAAAAAACATTTTAGATCATGTATGTCTGAATAAATTGATCTCTTCTATACATTTTCATTGGGAATTTTTCTTCCTTATAACTCCCTCCCACTACTATTCATCTCTTTCGCCCACAAGCTAAGCTGAAGATTCCATCTCCATAATATCTCCCTCAAATATCCTTTCACTACAAGGTAAATTCAACAAAGTTGACCTACTTATAGTGTGTTATTCCAGAATACTCTCCCATATAGATAAGAAATTACCCTCAAACTATCTTTATTGGTTATAAACCTATAAAAAACATTAATCCATCAGTGATGATGCTTGCATCCTAAGGAAGCTTTTTTAAATAGCATCCCTAACTTCATATTCATAAATTATTATCAAAATTGAAATCGGTTGGTGAATATTCAAATTAAAAATATTCTATTTTTTAAAACGTCATTTCATCATGATAAATGTTACAAAAAACTATGGTTTTAAAACCACCATATAAGGTTAATATTATATAGTTGTACAATTTAACCTTAAATAGAAGAATAAAACCCAATATTATCTTTGTAGTGGGTATCCAAACCAATATGAATATGAATATATCCCTTTAATTATAGGTATAACCCTCATTCACCCATTAGAATAAGCCTTTCCCAATACATTTATACAACTACATTTTATCACTTTTTCTACCTAGTTTGAGAACACAAGCAGGAAGAGGAGATTCATATGGATTTCTTGTAACATGTAAGGGGATATATACTTATATATTTTATAAATTATATTATTATTTATTTTTGACATTTAATTTTATAATAGTGGTATGATTGTTAAACATCTATTTTCAAGAGCCAATCTTATTTTCACAGACCTCTTTCATGAAAGGGAATATATTTTCAAGAATTATTGTTTATAGGACATATATTTATTTCAAATTTGATTTCAAAAGGAAACTCATTTTCAAAATCATATATTTTATATTTAATTTTATAAAACCCCATTCAATGTAATGGTGTTAATCTCAAAATTTACTATTTTCAAATTTGTATTTTTCAAAAGGATTGATTTTTTTTCAAAACAATGTGTCTATGATAATTTATGTAAGTAAGAATATATATATTCAACATATTATTTTATTTGAGGAAAAATAATTAAAACAATAAATATTTAATTTGATGAATTTATATAATCTCAAACTCTCATTTTATGCATGTATTGTTTATTCTAAATAAATAAATGTCACTAATAATCGTGATTGTGGACATAGATTATATCAATTCATAACATTTCATATATATATATTAATACATATATATATATATAACAATTTTTATATAATTAATTTTTTCATTATAGGAACTATTTATATAGTTTTTTTATTAATTATGGATTTCTCCAATTTTGTAAAATGAAGAAAAGGTAGTTTTCTCTAAAAAATGATTTAGAAATATTGTATTTTATGTCAAATTATTTTCTATTTGAAAAATTTTATATGGTTTTCAAAAATAAGTTTTAGAGGAAATTAAATGATAAAAACCCTCAAAAAAACGTTTTTATAACAACCAATTACTTGGGTATAAAAAGTGATCATGAGGAATGGGGACTGAACCCACATCCTTGAGCAGACATTATCCAATAATTGATACCCCAAGTGAATATATGGATTTAATAAGTGTATTCTAGTATCATTTTCATTCCATAAAAAGTTATTATTTTTAAAATTAATTTTTTTTAAAAATACAAGGAGATATCCATGCATTTTCAATGGAAAATTGTTTTCAAAATAATTATTTCAAAGCTATAAGTATTTTCAAATAAAATTATATTTTTAAAATTTTGTTTAAAAATAATTTTTTCAAGAAATAATTTATTTAAAATATTTTTATATTTTAGAAAAAAAATTCAAAATTATTTATTTCTTAAAAATATTTTTTTGAAAGTTACATCCAAATATTTATTTTTAAAACTCTCGAAAATATTGTTTTTAAAAAGTATATATAAAATATCTATTTGGATATAAAGGAATAATGTTTCCAAATGAGTGCTCAAAAAACATTTTCCTAATGTTTTTATAGGTTATTTTAAAAAACCCTATACTAGGAAATTATGCTCACCCGATTTTATATTAATTTTTTCATGATCATTTAGAAGATTCAAAAGAGTTTATATTTGATAAGGAGTTATCATAGTCAACGTCATATAGTTTTCTAATTATTTTTGTATAAAATATGATATTTTTTGTAGTTATTCTTCTTTATACAAAGGATGGAACGAATAAGTTATTCATATGTAAAATGTATTTAATATTTTAAGTTTCATTTATCGGAAAAAAAATATAAAACATTATTTTGTACCAAATCCAAAAAAAATGTGTTTCATAGTGATGTAGTTGTGTGGCTCAATCCTCTTTCACAGTGTTGGTGCTCGATATTTTCTAACCACTACCACTACCTTCTTCATTAAATCACATATCACAACATATTTTACATCTTCAACAATCCACTGCACTTTTGAGATAGTAACAGATCCATCAATGGATATCCTACAAACAACCATGTCCACTTTAGGAGTTAATTCACTCAAAATCACCATTATATACTAAGAGTAAGGATACATTCATGATCACCACACTTTAATCACCACGTCATGAATTATCCTTTGAGTTTTTAATTTTTTTATACTTATTTTTTTACACTATTTTTCATGACATTAATATCAAATATTTTTTATAAAACTTTAATCTTTTTGCAACTTCTTTTCCATAATTTCTTGAAATTTCATATTTTTTATTTCAATATCATCTTTTAGTATTATTTTTCTTCTTATGTTTACTAGATATGTAGATTATAATAATGCTAAAAACCATTATCATTCATTATTTTATATCTAAAATGTAAATTTCTCGAAAGGTTGCCATAATTTTAGTTTATATTCAACTCTTCCATTCATTCTAGTATCATCATCTCTATTTTCCTCCAATTTTAGTTTTCCTACAATAGACAGTAAGTATTCTCCATCAACCTCACCACCATCTTATATCTCTTAAAATTATTCTTCTTAAAATCCATAAACATCTTTTGATATTATATTATTCCTCTTGATGAATATTTGTTATAGTTTCCTCTTACTGCATATGACTTTGAGTGACTTTTTTATGGGTTTTTCTTCCTCATTGTCATAAACCAGGCCAAACTGTCATCCAATATGATACCCTACCTAGCCTAAGGTAAGGCCCAAATAGAATTATTGATCCCCAAAAGATGGAAACTAGTGTTCGACATCAAAATAATCCAATGGGAGTGATTTAGAACAAACATAACAACCATACTGAATAACCAAAATGAAAATGTAGCATAACCAACTATAAATAAACATCAATGAATACACAAACCAGTCTATATACAATAGCTACTAAACATAAAAATGTATGGATACCCAATGAAAACATAACCATGCTAACATGATCTAGACATGACCTATTGGTCACCAACATCAACAAAACCGTCCTAATCCAATCGAAACCCGAACTGAAAACCTGAATCTGCAAAACATCTCAACTCTACGAACACCTAGTGGAAAAAGTAGTGTGTGATCATACAACATCTTCGTAGGTAATAACCAAAAATTACATGAATTTACTCTCCTAAAATATTCCACAGAAACTATTTTGCAACATATATAGAAAATATTTTTTTAATCATTTTAAGCAACTAAACACATCTTTCTACAAATTCTATTTTTAAAACCACGCACGTAGATTTAATTTTTTAAAAAAAATTCCACTTTCTAAAACCCTATTCAATACCCAAAACTATTTAAAAATCCATACCATATCACCAAGATAAAACTCAATTTATAATAAAGGAAACAAAAAAAGTAGGTATACACTATCATGTATAATAACCAACATGCAGTATAAGAAAAATAGAACATACAAAAAGATAATCGTAGGCATTTTTTAAGTATATTGCATGCTCGCGCATCATTGGGCATGGGAGAAAAACTAAAATTTATAACCTACTTACTACTTAGGATAGTGTCAAGATAGGGTCGAACCCTAGGGAGGCCTCATGTTGTGTTTGGCGAACTAAAAAAAACTAATAAAAAAACACACATGCAAAGGGAGAAGACAAATCAGCAAGAGAATTTGAGGTGTAAAAAGCCAATAGATGAGTAAGGGGAAAATTCTACTGGTTGATTCGATATTGCTCAGCCTCGTTCATGCACTAGAGTTTTGAAAAAATGGATCTGACTAAAATTAACTGGCCATATTTTTCATCTGGTCAGTTTGTGTTGAAATAGATCTTACAGTCCTTCGACAGTAACATCCATTCCATCCAATGGTGAAAAGAAGTCATAAGTCACTGGGCTCAACTTGTTAGTTGAGTTCGGTGTGTCTCTATCATTCGAGCATAACTCACTTGTTAGTGAGTTCCTCAAATTGAAACAGTTTTAATTATAGTTCAAACAAGATCGGTTTTCACTCGATCTGATTTTTCTGAAAATAAACTCGTCTGTAAACAATGAGAGAGACAATCCAATTAAATGATGTGGTGCATGAATGAGACTAAAAAATCAAATCAACCATCTTATTCCCCCCGAAGGAAATTTTTCGGACATAGTGGTTGGTTTTAATGCAATAATAGGGTAAGAAATAATGAAGTTCATGTTAAATTGAGTTGGAGGAAAACAGACCACAAGACAAATAATGATGCTTGTCTCCCTGCTCGAGCTACCAGAAGCTCTAACTCCTTCTGCTTTTTGGTGAATGTAATTCTGGAACTCACTCGATGTCCCGCCCTGGGAATCGAGCTCTGAAAATGCACTGGTCTTCTACTCTCGGTACTCTAATCGAATTACAATGGACAGTCTCGATGTACCTCTTGCTCTGCTACGCACCTTTTGTATTGATCAATGTTCAATCCCTCCCCCTGGATGATGTTTCCTCACTCCTACTCTTGCTCCGCTGGTTAGATCAATGCCTCTCATGCCTCCTATGCCTTCATCACCCAGTTGAAGTCTCTGGAATCTCCCCCGAGGAGTTCCCTGGCCTCCACGTGGAGATTTCACTGTGCTTCTCCTCACAGGATGGTCACCGGAGCAATTTCTCTTAACTGAATGAAAATAATGTGCGCGTGGTGAGAAACAACCTGCCCTCCTTACAGAGAAATGCACTTGAGTTAGATATGAAATAAATGAAACCATCTATATATATATATTATATTTATAACAATAAAATTAAAATACCACTATCTAATATTATAATTAAAATAAAAAATATTAATAACATATAATAAATATAATAAATTAATATAAACTTATATAATTTTATTAATAAACCTATTATAGTTATTATTGTATATGATATATAACACATAATATATGGATTATAAAAAATAATGTACCCAATTATATATTATTCATGTTATACAAATTATATCTATTACATATGTTCATATCAATATAATTATCTATTATATATATATATATATGTGTTATTATATATTATAATATAATATAAAGATAAAATAATAATATTATTAAAGAAAATTAAAGAAGAAATAAGGGAGTGGTGTGGGTCTGTTTGGTGCAGGGGAGAAGCGAGCAAAGGGGGCAATGGGGGGAGGTCTCGGTGTGGGCTTCGGGTGGATCTCTGGCGAGTAGGGAGTGTGATACCATGGTAGCACGAGTCTTCCAGCAGGGTCAACAGCAGTGATGGGGTCTCACAGTGAGGATGATAGGTGAGAAAGTGGGATATCAGTGGTGGAGAGGTGGTTCAGATAGGGTATCAGGTGGTGGCTTGGGTTGAGTGCGGCGCGAGGAGGCATAGTGGAGATGGAGGTAAAGGGTTCAGGAGGCACAAATGAAGTAGGAAGAAAGGAGGTGAGGCTGGCTCAATGCGTTGAGTGATTGGAGATTTGAGGGGTGGCATTGTGGCTTAGGCAGAAGGCTGGGATAGCATAGGGGAGCTCGATGGGATGAGACGAGTTAGGGTTTCAATTGAGATGGAGACGCGGTTGTTTAGGGGGAGTGGGGACAGGGAGGTCGATCCACTGAGAAGGGTGAGACCGGTGCGGGTATGCTGACCGCGGCGCAACAAATCCAGGCTTAGCGAGGATCGACGCTTCGATGGTGGATTTAGGTTCGGATGACATCGGCTTCATGGGATTTCTCATACCTGAAGGTTTGAATCTTTATACATTGTCTTTGTTTTCTCGATTCTGAACGAAACATTGGGTTTTGAGGTTTTCCATGCTTGAACTGCTACTGTGAATGGTTTAGATATTGTTGTTTCTGTTTGATTACGGTTTGATTGTGTTGGAATGTTGTTGTTGTGCTTGAATTTTTTTGATTTGCGGCATGAGTTCGTTTGTTTTGTTGCTCTACTTGTTGCTATATGAAATGGTGTTGTGGTTCTTGAAGAAGTCAAATAGGGATAAGAGGGGTGGAACTGTGAGGAAACGATGGAGGCGATGAGACATGTGAGAAACGGTAGCAAAGTGAGGTGAGGGATGAAACGGTGGGACAGGAACTCTGATGGGTGATGGAGGAACTGTGAGTTTTGCTCACGGTCTCACCATGAGTGTTGCTCACGGTCTCACTGTGAGTGTTCCTCACAGTCTCATACGGTGCCAGTATGGAGCGGTGTGGACAGAAACACCAGCAAAATAAACTGAATTAGTTCAAACCTTAATAAAACCAAAAAAATTGATTAATAAATTAAATTTTAAAAAGAATAAAATTAAAAACTAATTAAATAAGATAAATTTAATTATTCATTATTAAAAATAATGAATTTACTTGTATTAAAAATTATAAATAAATTTATTGAAGAACAAATTATAATATTTACAGTAACTTGCTTAAATTATTTAACCAACTAATTAAAGAATTAATTAAATTAAAGAATAAAAATACTAATTGAGTAAGATTAAATTGTTAAAATTAATTTAATTATTAAAAAACTAAAAAACTAAAATAATTTATTTATTTACAATTTAAATAATAATTAATTAAATTAATAAATTACTAAACTAACTAGAATGAAAAAAATAGTAAAAATAAAACAGTAAAAAATTACAATCAAATTCAAAAGAATTAAGTAAATTAAAGAAGTAATTAAAAATATGATAATGAATATTAAAAACAACTGATTTAAACTAAAATTGATTATTTTACACACCAAAGTACAAAAATTAAACATTTATCAGTTATTTATTAAAAAACAACATTTTAATATAAAAAAGTCAATAAAAATACAAAAACGATTTATAAAAAAGTATGAAAACACTGCCACATCTAACTTTCCCACACTTAAAACGTTGTTTTTCCTCAAACAGCACATGCCTTGGACTTTAAAACAGAAAGATGTTTTGTGATTTTAAGTTCAAAATGTGCATGATTAAAGTTTAATATCAAGAGAAGCAGGACCAAACAATGGGTCAGGGTATCCAAAGGTGTGCAAAAATGATGTCCTGCTTAGCTTCAAAAACCCACTGGAAGTCAAGAGCATCACAAATTCATACACTGTCAAGTATTTCATGTCTCCAATGTGTATCATTAACTATCTTACTTCACCATCAAATTCAAGTTCTAATTCAAGGAGTGTTGATAGGTTAGATGAAGTGGAACTCAAAACTTAACCAAATGCACCTTTCATTCTCACCTTCCCCCAAGTTCTAAAAATTAAATTCCATTAATTTGATAACTTTATTGATTCAAATCAAAAGAAAATTAACCGAGTCAATTTCTCCCTTATTCATCTAGGTTTAAAATCCCTTCACCTTAATGAGTTCATTTTTGACACGGGAACATTATTTCTATTTTTCCTAGCCATATTCCATGTAAAGAGCACTGTGCATATCACTTATTATGATTGAAATTGGATTTAATTATTCAAAGAAATGCACCCAGTGCACCTTGTCTCAGATACTCACTGTGGGATCCCATTTTCCCATTTTACTCCAATTACAAAGGACTTAATTAATAATCATTCGAATTGAATTCCTAAACTGATTGAATATTATTTTATAAAAATTTGAGTCCCCTAGGTTCCAGTGAGAACTTCTAGTGACACTAAGTCATGATCATCATCCCAAAAAACCTATCCTCTCATACTCTCATCCTCAGTTCTTAAACAAACAGATCTATAGAGAGAGTGAGCAATTTCACTCAGAAATAATTCATGCTTAACAGTTTCTGACTTAGTGCCACTCTCAACACCCAGCAACAGTTATCCACTAAATAGGAAACAAAATGAAGTACCATTAAACCTCCAATGATCATCATGTGATGAAAGAATTTGAAAATTTTTAAAGGATTTTTGAACCATTTGTTTTGAAAAAATGACAAAATTTGACCACAAGAAGGGGGAATTAAACATGACACTAGAATGAACCCTCTCCCCCACACTAAAAACCCAACATTGTACCCAATGTTGTATTCTAAGGTGGAAGATAGATTATGTTCAATATAGATGGAAATTTCAGCTGAAAAATGATATGGAGGGGTATCAATGAAGTTCAAAAAATTTCTTTTCCACACAAAAAGGGAAAGGAAATAAAAACAAAAACAAAAGAACACAACTCCACCAACCATCACCAGCAAACAAGTACATTTCTATTCTTAAACAGTTCATGCTTTAAATCACTGTGAGAAGACAAAATATTTTATCAATTTACTTCAAATGGAAGCATGATTAACAGTGATGTGAAGCAATAGTATAATGAAAATAAAAACAATGGCTGCAAGCATGTTATAGAAAATCAGCTCAAAATTCATTTTCAACTCTATAGATACTAGTAGCTAACACCCATGTAACAAAATAGAGTAATTTCTCACAGATTAGGAGGAATTCCCCCACACATAGTTAAAAGTGAAGAGTAAGAAAGTAATTGTAAGTGAAAAAGACAGAAAAACACTTCCCTTAATTCTTGGACCTTTAGTAGTGCCTTTCATCAACAGATCCACTTTACCATCACTGGGTTGTTACTCCTCTTCAGTAACCTATAGGTTAAAATAAGAAAAATAAGATTTCATAGTTTAAAGTTCATGAAAAGTAACCCAAGAGAGTGATTAGAGAGAAATGCTATCCATATAATGCAGTGGATTTCTCCCTTGGGGTTTCTTGGCCAAATTTTTGGCAGTAACAAATCTCTCTAAAACAACAACAGATCATGAGGCACCATCAAGAAGTTAAGCAATTAAATAGGAGAACAAGCAGCGTGGATGAAATTTATTAAGAAACAATAATAAAAGTAAAACAACTAAGCAACCATGGGTTAGTTCCCATGAAACACTGGGTTTATAGTCCTCAGTTAGACTTGAATCATCTCATTCATCCAACAGAGATATGGCATCCAAGCCATTTCTCTTCCCTTCAAAGAAGAGATTTATTCTTTGACCATTGACTAAGAAAGGTCGATTCGCTTCTCCAACCAACTCAACAGCTCCATTAACCAAAACTCTAACAATGGTAAAGGGTCTTGACCACTTGTACTTCAAATTTCCTAGAAACAGCATCAATCTAGAATTGAAAAGCAGGACCCTCTCACCAACCTTGAACTTCCTATTTTGAATGATTGAGTCATGAAAAGATTTTTTTTCTTTATTTGTAAATTTCAGTATTCTCAAAGGAATATCTTCGAATCTCATCCATCTCACTCAGCTCTAGTAGTCTTCTCTCTCCAGCAGACTTAAAATAAAAGTTAACTGCCTTCACTGCCCAATAAGATCTCTGTTGTAACTCAGTAGGTAGATGACATGCTTTCCCAAAGAGTAGCCTATATGGTGACATCCCTATAAGAGTCTTATAAGCAGTTCAATAGGCCCAAAGGGCCTCATACAACATCCTTGACCAGTCTTTCCTGAAGCTAGACACTATTTTCTCTAAAATCTGTTTGAGCTCTCTGTTTGAAACTTCTTCTTTCCCACTAGATTGTGGGTGGTAAGTAGTGCATGTCATATGTGAGCACCCATAATTCTCCATCAAACCTTTGAACTTATAATTCTTGATGTGATTCCCATTATCAATCATGAATACTCGAGGCACACCAAATCTAGAAAAGATGTTTTTCTTGATGAATTTCACAACACTAACAGCTGAATTGTCAGGAAGAGCTACTGCCTCAACCCACTTGGACACGTAGTCCACAACAACTAAAATGTACTCATTCCCATAAGAGGATGAGAATGGTACCATGAATTCCAAGACCCACACATCAAATATTTCGAACTCCATAATACCTTTTTGGGGTAGTTCCAACCTTCTTCCAACATTTCCCAACATTTGACATTTTACACAGCCAATAACCAGACTCCTAGAATCTTTAACCAGTGTTGGCCAGTAGAAACCAGCCTGGAGGACCTTTTGAGCAGTCATTTCTCCTCAATGGTGGCCACCCCAAGGTGATGAATGGCAGCTCTCAAGTATGGGTAAAATCTCATCCTCAACCATACATCTTCTCAGAATCCCACCAACACACCTCCTAAAGAGAATAGGGTCATCCCAAATATAATATTTCAGTTCAGATATAAACCTCTTCCTATGGTTGAGTGAGAGATCCTTGGGCATGACTCCAGCTGCCAAAAAGTTGGCATAGTCTGCAAACCAAGCAGACTACTACACAGAAGTAGCAAACAATTGTTCATCAGGGAAAGAAGTGTTGATCTCTTTTGGTTCCTTACTTGGGGAATTGAGAAATCGGGACAAGTGATCTGCAACTAAATTTTCAGCCCCTTTCTTATCCTTAATCACTAAATCAAACTCCTGTAATTGCAAGGTCCACCTCATGAGTATGGGCTTTGAATTCTTTTTAGTTAGCAAATACTTAAGGGTTGAATGATCTATGAAAATTATGATCCTTGATCCTATCAAATACTTCCTGAACTTTTCCAAAGCAAACATGACAGCATCCAACTCCTTTTCAGTGGTAGAATAATTCATTTGGGAATCATCTAGCAGCTTTCTTGCATAGTAAATAACTTGAAGTTTCCTATCCTTCCTCTGCACTAACATAGATCCTACTGCAAAGTCACTAGAATCACACATAACCTCAAAAGGAAGCTACCAGTCAAGAGCAGTGATTACAGGTGAAGTAGTAAACTTCTCCTTGAGCAGATTAAAGGCCTCTAAACATGTCTCATCAAAGAAAAAGGGTGTTTCCTTAACCAACAGGGAGCATAGGGGTCTAGTAATCTTAGAAAAGTCCATAATGAACCTCCTGTAAAACCCAGCATGACCCAAAAAACTTCTAATTCCTTTGACATTTTTAGGTGGTTAAAACTTTTGTATGACCTCAATTTTAGTATTATCGACCTCCAACCCCTTATTTGAAACTTTATGTCCCAAACTATTCCTTCAGTGGACATGAATTGGCACTTTTACCAGTTTAAGACTAAGTTGGTCTCTTGGAACCTTTCAAACAGTAGTTCCATGTTTTTTAGATATTTCTCAATGTTATCTCCCACAAGATAATAACTATCCATGAACACTTCAATAATCCCCTCAATCATGTCTGAAAAATTTGCCATCATGTACCTCTGAAAAGTGGCAGGATCACCACACAGGCCAAAGGGCATCTGCCGGTAGGAAATTATCCCAAATGGATAGGTGAATGTGGTTTTATCATTGTCCTGAGATGCAATGGATATCTGGTTGTAACCAAAATAACCATCAATAAAGCTAAATAATTCATTTCCTGCCATTATCTCTATCATTTGATCCAAAAATGGCATGGGGAAATGATCCTTTCTTGTGGCAGTATTCAATTTTTTGTAGTCTATACAGACTCTCTATTTATTCACTACTCTAGTCTAGATTTTCTCATTCTTTTAATTAGTGAACACTATCAATCCACTTTTTTTGGGTACCACCTAGAGAGGACTGACCCAGGGGATATCAAAAATTTGAAAAATTATCCCACCATCCAGCAACCTAATCACTTCATCTCTCACAACTTCCTTCATGTTGGGGTTGAGTCTTATTTGGGCTTATACTCTGGGCTTACACTCAGGTTCCATGGGGATTTTATGTATACATAAGGCTGAACTTATCCCTTTGATATCAGCAATCGACCAACCTATGAAAGACTTGTACTTCTTCAAAATAGTAAGCATATTTTTCTCTTGAATCACATCTAGATTGGATGAAATGATCACATAAAGGGTTGAATTGTCTCCTAAAAATGAATATTTAAGATGGGAAGGGAGGGGCTTGAGTTCAATGGTGGGTGGTGACTAGTTTGAGGGGAGACACTTGTGCCTGGGAGGCCTAAGGTCTTCATGCTTCCTCTTGAAGAAGGTTGTAGAAAAGGATTTTTCCTTAGTACAAGAGCTTCCAAAATATATCTCTTCAAACTTAGACTCCTCTCTTGGGGAAAGAATGTGCTTCAAAGAAAACTCATCTATATTCTCCAATAATTGTCCCTTATATTCATCAATAAATTCTCTCTCCTTACTTAAGCTAATACTCATGAAAGAGGAAGCAGGGATTTCAGGTTCACTGTTGATTTCAGCTATCATTCTGAGAAACTCCACTTCCTCCTTATCAACACTACTCTCAGCAACTAACATCTCATCTTTTAGGACAAATGGGTGGGTGGGTTCGTGGATTTTCTTAAACACATTGAATTATTCTTTCTTTCCACCCAAATTGAAAATGAGTTTCCCCTTAGACACATCTATCACAGCTCCCCCTATGGACAAGAAGGGCCTACCAAGAATAATTGAAATCTCCTTGTCACACTCTATATCAAGGATAAGAAAGTTATCAGGAAAAAATAGTTTGCCTACTCCCACTAACAGATCATCGACCCTACCCACTGGATGAGTAATGGACCTATCAGCAAGCTGTAACACAACAGTGGTGGGTAGGGAAACTCCTAATATCAGGTGCAGAAAAAGTGATAGTGGAATCAGATTAATACTAGCACCCAGATGAAACAAACAATTGAACTTACCACCTCAATCTCCAAATATGAAAGGGATGGTAAAGATTCCAGGGTCCCGAAGCTTAGGAGGTATCCTATTCTGAAAGACTCCACTACACTCCTCCGTTAAGCTATAGGTGGAAAATTCTTCCATTGTCTTTTTGTTTGAACAAATTTTCCTGAGTGATTTCAAATATGATGGGCTTTGAATCAATGCTTCCAAGAGTGGGATATCAATGTTCAGCTTTTTAACCACTTTCAAAAATTTCGACGGTTCATAATCATGAATTGGTTTCATAATTCTTTGTGGGAAGGGGATTGTAGGGAAAAATTACTCACAATAGGGGGCATATCTACAGTTTCTTCTTCAACAATTTTCTTCCCTTTTCTGTCTTTGTTTTTCAAGCCATTTTCTTTGGGTTTTTGAGTTGGAATAGCAGGAACTAGAGGGATTCTAGTGGTGTTGTCCAGTTTTCCAGATTCAGGTTCTTTAAAATTTGAGTTTTTGGCTTCATCCAGTTTCTCATTTACATCATTTTGGGGTTATTTCCTAGGCTCTTGGTGAGTTTGGAGACCACTTCTGGTGGTCACACACATGGAATTATCACTGGGATTGGATTCAGTGGTGCTGGGAAGCCTACCCTTTTCTCTATTACAAGCATCCCTAGCCAACTGCCCAATTAAATTTCCATGTTCTTTATTCTATCAACCATTTGAACTTTATCAAAATCATTTTTGGTCTTTTTTTTCATCAAACCTCCCTATAAATTGATGAAACATGTCTCTCTTCTCGTCTTTTGAGTTGGATGACTCAGGCTTAGGTTGGATTTGGGGTTTGAATTACTGCCTAGAAGGCTGCTGGAATTTAGGAGGGGCAGTAGGTCAGCGAACTCCATACTCCCTCTATGACAGGTTTGGATGGTTCCTATAACCTTGATAGTAGGTGTTGGAAAAAGGATCGTCTCTAGGATGCATCTGAGGTCCATAGCCAGCAAATTTGGCACTCTCATTAGGCTGGACAGGCATATTGAAGTTTGGAAAACAGGTTTGAGAATTTCCAAACATGCCACAGTGATGGAACTGCTCCTTAAGGATTTGATGTGGGTTCTCATTAAAGAACCTAGCATCTTGGGCATCAGCTTGAGGAGCAGGGGTAGTTTCTTTTCTCACAATAGTTCTCCTCCTAGAGCATTTGTGCTAGGAATTTTGATCTAAGGTGTTAAAGATATGTTTGAGCTCCTCAGTAGTCATATCACTAAAATCTCCTCCAGAATACTGATCCACCATGGTTTGGTGGTAAGGGGTGAGACTATTTTAGAAGGTGTCTCTAAATAATTAAGGTGTACATTGATGGTATGGAAACTGCCTAAGTAACCATCTAAGCCTATCCCAGGATTCATGAAATAGTTCTCCTTCATCCTGAAGGAATCCAGTGATTTTCTGCCTAATCTCAGATGTCAACCTCCTAGGATAGAATTTCATTGTGAAGGAATTGTAAACTTGATCCCAAGTGAAAAATATTTATTCTTCTAACTGTTGGAACCAAGACGTAGAATTTCCCTTGAGGCATAAGGGGAACACTCTCAGTTTAAGATCTTCCTCAGTGAGACCCCTAAGTGGCAGCTGTTGGACTCTGTAATAGAAGGCTCTAATGAAGTCAAGAGAGTCTTCACTTGGAATTCCATTGAAGGTAGGAAGCTTACTAAGAATATATTGTTTGACCTCATAATTCTTTGAACTAGGAGAGAGTTTAATACATGAAGGGTTTCTAGACACTGAATGTAATAAGAACTCTCTCAATATGTGCCTCTCAGCTATGTCATTCCCTGGTGGGTTCATCATTTCAGGTTGGTTCAAATTCTCAGGAAGTGGGTTGTTCAAGTTTTTATTTCTGTTATCTTCCATTTTGATGTTGTCTTCGTTCTTTTCCACTTACTTGAGGTGCTTAACAATTTTGAGGGTTACCATGTACTAAGTGTTCAGACTTAGACCTAGTTTTCATGCTATAGGTTCACAATTTTTTTTTTTGAATTTCAATTTTTTTTTCTTTTGCAGAATTTCTTTTGTGATTTTTTTTGGTGATTTTTTATGTGAATTTTTTATTGGTTTTATTTTAAACTCACCTAGACTCCCCTAAAATAGCACCAAAATTTACACGTTCACGCTTCATTGGTCATGGGTGAAAAACTAATATTTATAACCTACTTACCACTTAGGACAGTGGTAGACAAGGTCGAACCACAGGGAGTCCTCATGCTGTGTTTGGAGAACTAAAAAAACTAAACAAAAAAAACACACATGCAAAGGGATAAGATAGGGAAACAAGAGAATTTGAGGTGTAAACAACCAATAGATGAGTAAATGGGAAAATCTACTGGCTTATTCGATATTCCATAGCCTCGTTCATGCACTAGAGTTTTGAAAAAATGGATCTGACTAAAAGTAACTAGCCATATTTGTCATCTGGTCAGTTTGTGATGAAATAGATCTTACAGTCCTTCGACTATAATAGTCATTCCATCCAATTGTGAAAAGAAGTCAGAAGTCACGGGGCTCAACTTGTCAGTTGAGTTCAGTGTGTCTCTCTCATTTGAGCATAACTCACTTGTTATTGAGTTCCTCAAATTGAAACAGTTTTAATTATGTTCCAAACAAGATCGGTTTTCACTCGATCTGAATTTTTTTAAAATAAACTTGTCTGTAAACAATGAGAGATACAATCCAATTAAATGATGTGGTTCATTAATTAGACTAAACAAATCAAATCAACCATCTTATTCCCCCCGAAGGAAATTTTTTGGACATAGTGGTTGGTTTTAATTCAACAATAGGGTAAGAAATAATGAAGTTCATGTTAAATTGAGTTGGAGAAAAACAGAGCACAAGAAAAATAAGGATGTTCGTCTCCCTGCTCGAGCTACCGGAAGCTCTAACTCCTGCAGCTTTTTGGTGAATGCAATGCTGGAACTCACTCAATGCCCCACCCTAGGAATCCAGGTCTGAAAATGCACTGGTCTACTGCTATCGGTACTCCAATCGAATTACAATGGATAGTCTCGATGTACCCCTTGCTCTGATTCCCTCCTTTTGTCTCAATCAATGGTCAATCTCTCCCCCTAGATGATGTTTCCTCACTCCCGCTCCCACTCCACTGGTTAGATCAGTGCCTCTCACACCTCCTATTCCTTCATCACCCAGTCGAAGTCTCTGGAATCTACCTCGAGGAGTTCCCTAGCCTCTACGTGGAGCTTTCACTGCGCTGCTCCTCCTGCACTAGTCACCAGAGCAATTGCTCTTAACAGAATGAAAATCATGTGCGTGCGGCGAGCAATAACCTTCCCTCCTTGCAAAAAAATGCACATGAGTCAGATACAAAATAAATGAAACCATCTATATATATACTATATATTTATAACATCAAATAAAAATACCAATATCTAATATTATTATTAAAATAATAACTATTAATAACACATAAGAAATATAAGAAATTAATATAAACTTATATACTTTTATTAATAAACCTATTATTATTATTATTGTATATGATATATAACACATAATATATCAATTATAAAAAATAATGTACCCAATTATATATTATTCATGTTATACTAATTATATCTATTATATATGTTGATATCAATATAATTATCTATTATATATATATGTTATTATATGTTATAATATAATATAAAGATAAAATATTATTAATATTAAAGAAAATGAAAGAATAAATAAGGGAGGGGTGTGGGTCTGTTCGGTGCAGGGGAGAAGCAAGAAAAGGGGGAAAGGGGGGAGGTCTTGGCACGGGCTTTAGGTGGCTCTACGGAGAGCAGGGGGTGTGAGACCGTGGTGGAACAGGTCTTCTAGCAGGGTCGACGGTAGTGATGGGGTCTCGCGGCGAGGATGAGAGGGGAGAAAGTGGGATAGAAGTGGTGGTGAGGTGGTTTAGATAGGGAAGCAGGTGGAGGCATGGGTTGAGTGTGGCACGAGGAGGCACAGTGGAGATGGAGGCAAAGGGTTCAGGAGGCGCAAAGGAAGGGGTAAGAAAAGAGGTGAGGCTGGCTCAAGGCGTTGAGTGATTGGAGATTCGAGGGGCTGCATTGTGGTTTAGGCGGAAGGCTGGGATGGCATAGGGGAGCTCGACTGGATGAGATGGGTTAGGGTTTGAAGTGATATGGAAACGCGGTGGTTTAGGGGGAGTGCGGACAGGGAGGTCTAGCCACGGAGAAGGGTGAGACCGGTGTGGGTATGCTAACTGCAGTGCAACAAATCCGGTCTCAGCAAGGATCGACGATTTGATGGAGGCTTCGGGTTAGGATGACACCGGCTTCATGGGATTTCTCAGACCCAATGGTTTGAATCTGTAGACATTGTTTGTGTTTTCTCAATTATGAACAAAATATTGGGTTTTGAGGTTTTCCTTTCTTGAACTACTGTTGTGAAAGGTTCAGATATTGTTGTTGTTGTTTTATTACAGTTTGATTGTGTTGGAATGTTTTTATTGTGCTAGAATTTGTTTGATTTTCTACATGAGTTGGTTTGTTTCGTTGCTCTGCTTGTTGCTATATGAACTGGTGTTCCAGTTCTTGAAGAAGTCAAGAAGGGAGAAGAGGGGTGGCACCGTGAGGAAACTGTGGAGGCGGTGAGACAGGTGTGAAACTGTGGCATAGCGAGGGGAGGTATGAAAAGGTGGGACAGGAACCGTGATGGGTGATGGAGTTACTGTGAGTGTTTCTCACGGTCTCACTATCGGTGTTGCTCACGGTCTCACCGTGAGTGTTGCTCACGGTCTCACTGTGAGTGTTGCCCATGGTCTCACCGTGAGTGTTGCTCACGGTCTCACCATGAGTGTTTCTCACGATCTCATACAGTGGCATTATGGAGAGGTGTGGATAGAAACACCTGCAAAATAAACTGAATTAATTAAAACCTTAATAAAACCAAAAAAAATGTATTAATAAATTAAATTTTTAAAAGAATAAAATTAAAAACTAAATAAATAAGATAAAATTAATTATACATTATTAAAAAGAATGAATTTATTTGTATTAAAAATTATAAAAAAAAATAATTGAAGAACAAATTAAAATAGTTATTGTAACTTGCTTAAATTATTTAACCAACTAATTCAAAAACTAATTAAATTAAAGAATAAAAATATTAATTGAATAAGATTAAATTGTTAAAATTAATTTAATTATTAAAAAACTAAAATGAGTTATTTATTTACAATTTAAATAATAATTAATTAAATTAATAAATTACTAAACTAAATAGAATGAAAAAAATAGTAAAAATAAAACAGTAAAAATTTAAAATCAAATTTAAAAGAATTAAGTAAATTAAAGATGTAATTAAAAAGACAATAATGAATATTAAAAACAACTGATTTAAACTAAAATTTATTATTTTACACAGTAAAGTACAACAATACAACAGTTATCAATTATTTAATAAAAAACAACATTTTGATATAAAAAAGTCAATAAAAATACAAAAAAGATGTGGAAAAACGTATGAAAACACTGCCACATCATATATCTAGAGTAAATCCTTGTATGTATTCAGTTTAGAATCACCACTCAACATATGGTCCACCTCTATAATGAAAAACCAATTGGACAGTCTAAACTAACAAGTCCAGTAGCACTCTCTACCTAACCCCTCAGCAAATCCTGGGGTTACCCAACCATCTAATCAGGGTTGATAAAAACCCATAACTCGACCCTCTCGATGAAGCCCAGTAATCCCATGACAATAGTAATCAGTGAAATTTTGTATAGAAATCATAACCCATGGTTTCCTCATGCACAATCCACTAGTGGGGAATACATCACCTGGTTTATTGGTTTCCAAACAAAATCCAAAACCCATATCATCCTCTTGTATAGTCCACTAGAGGAGAATACATCCCAAGGTCTACTAGTTTTAAAAAAAATCCAAGAATCATGAACATGCATAAAAAGACATTTTTTTGACATGTATGTTCATCCAAAAATTAAATCTATATGGAAACAACCATTTTCCTAATCAAAACAACTTTCTAACAAATCGCAAAATACCATTTGGGAATTTCCATCCCATAAGCTTTACAAAATCCAAACATCTCAATTTGAAAAATGGGACCTAGAATTTTTTAATCCAATTTCATTTTCAAAATAACATTCCCAACCATGGAATAAACATACAATAACACCAAAAGTTATAAATGAGCTTCTATACCATTTTGTTTCCAAAACACTCTTCAAAGTTTCAAAAAGTAAAACCCTTAGAGAACACATTTGAAACCATATATAAATTCACTCAAATCCCTAAGTCCTTTTAAAATCACATTTCACACCACTTTATCAATTTATAAAAACTATTTTGATATAAAAATAATAAGAAATACACATGAAATCCTACCTTTTAAATAGGAAAAGTATCTTTCAAACCAACACACACACACACCGAACCCATTCTAAAACATTCTTTACACCACTTGAACGATTCGTATCACACATGTAAAAAACACAATAAAGAATCTCACATAAATCAAAATCCCAAATTCTTAATAAAACCAAATTTTATCACATTTCTACCTAAAACCCTTTTTAAAACATATTTCGAACCTTTTACACAATCCATTGAGAAAATTTATGTAAAACAACAAATTGGTACACATTAATCATAGTCAACTTCTTTTTGAAATCCATTTTCCAATAAATTATCATTTTAAATTATATTTAAAACAATATTATCATGAATAAACCTTTTGATATGTGGAAGAAGAAAATGGGATGAGGGATTTTGAAAATATATGTTTCACAGAAATATATTTATAAAGGGAAATTTTCATTTATTTTCAAATCTATATGTACACCCAATTCATATATTAGTTTATCCACATCCAATGAGGCCATTAAAGTATCCAGTAGAAAAATCCAATAATATTTTTAAGTATACCACTACTTGTTTTACCACTATGTACAACAATCCAAATATCATCATTAAACCACAACAGTCACCAATTCCTATAAACAACACCCAATTAAAAATCCAACAACAATACCAAAACATAACCAAAGGAAAATACTATCCAAGGAACCCAATTTAACTTTGAAATATCAATTTACATTTTATCAATCACCCTGCATGTGTATATACGAAATCATGTTCAAGAAAAACCTTTGAAAATCAGTTCACCCCATCATTCCATCATGAAAACATCATACCAAACCAAAAAAACATATCAAAATCATGTGAAACTAACTAATATATTATTTATAAATACCCAATCATCAAATGGAATGTGTTGGAAACAAAATGGATGGAAACACCTACCTCAACGACATACGAATGAAATGATACTTCGGGAGCAGGATGAATACACTCTAAGAGACAATCTGCACACCCTAATATCAAATAAATCGAACCATATATGATAACTCTCATCCTAGGGTTCGAACAAGAGAAAAAACACCAAGAAAACACCAAGAAACCAAGAGAGAGGGAAGAGGATAAGATTAAAATTCCAAAAACTCAGACAAACTTACCCTGGAACCCTAAAAGAGATTCAATGAAGGAAGGGGAGCAAGGGAGGAGGGTCTTTAGGATCCCCTAGTATACCTAGTATGAATAAGTAAACACATGAAATATGGTTAAAATATGATTGGAAAAGGTGAAATTTCAAACTTTTAAGGATCTAGGAAACTCGCACAGTTTGACCACGCAATTTGAAAAAATATTTTGCCAACTATGCGCACCCTACTGGAGAAAGGGCCACCCCATATGGTTTTGCAACACAGTTTGGGAAACTGTGTACCAACCATGTAAAATTACATTTTCCAAACTATATAATCCTTTAAAAGGTTGTCACACGGTATCCTCTAATCATGTACAAGCATTGGTCAATGCACCAAACACCAACCCTCAAGCCATATTATTTCTCTCAGGCCCTAAACAATTTAGGAAAATCCATGATCAAACTATCCAAGTCAAACCGTATAAGGAAAAAATAAACTAGAACCATCTTCTACCTCAATAGGTTGCACGGTTAACCATTAAACCATGCTCAAAACCCATGAATAGGCCAAAACTCACCCAATAATTCTAAAATTCAACAATTCAGACTGGGAAATTAAGCTAAAATTCCTCGAAAATATCCAATTCCTTGAAAAGAAAAGATAATAAAAATTTTGGTCGATGTGTAACAATTCTCCACACCACAAAAGCATTCTTCCACCAGAAAGTTACCCATCCATGGGAGGGAAAACCTTACAATTAAAATGAGATATAATGAATGAAACAATGGTCCAGGGTGTGACCTTTAACCCCACAAGTTACACCTGACCAGTTCTATAAGAAACCAAAACATAAATAACAAATTGAGAGCACTATTGGGTTATCTCCACTATAAGAACATGACTATCACCACCAACATTTGAATTTCCCAACACCACAACACTAAAATAGGAACTTCCAACCCGAACATTAAATTTCTAATACAATATGAACCACACCGCGACCAGAACTAGTAATTCCCAAAATAATCCAAACCCCCTACACAAGGTAAAACCTATATAACAAACTATAACGATACTATAAACAAAACCATAATTCCTGAAAATCATAAGACTCAAACATCTCTAAAATGATCACAACCAAGAACTGAAACTGATCGGTAAAAAGGGGTAAGTGCACATAGGAAGGGACACAAATAGAAGAATAACATTTTAAATAGAAAAACTATTTAGAACACACACAAAAGCCACCAGGCCTCTTGTAATAATGGGTAACTTGCAACAGTGAAGGGAACTACAATAAGAAACATCAAATGACTCTATTCAAACATTGGAGACAAAATTCAGACTGACTACTCCACCAGAACCTTGATTCTTGACTACCTAAAAATATTCACCCTATAGAATATTGTTGTATCCCTGATGTATTGAAGAATTTGGTTCCCCATAGTCAGGAACTAATATCCTCTCATCAAGAATTCCTCTTCTGACCATGCTACTTGCATAATTTCTCCTGAGGACCCAAACAGCCACATCGATGATAAGAATTCAGAATATTATGACAATATGGATTCAAATTCCTAAACTTTACACGCTAAAAAAATGAATGACTTGTTCGATGAGAGATAATCCATAGATGATAAAGGGGACTTCTCATAAACGGGTTCCTCTAGAGCACACATTCATGACTACCAACCACCACCGACCGCACCCCTGGGACCAACCCAACTAAAAACTCCTCATAAAAAAATTTCTAAAAAATAACTTCATTATATGAGAGTAATCTACCCTTGATATATGGATAAACTACTTAAATGAAAAGATTATAACTATCTTCTTCTCTGTGGATATCTATGTAGAGAAGGAAACCATTTCCTTAAAATTCTCAATATAAGACTTCACTATCTACTAATATTTCTGAACATTCAGGATCTCTTCTAACATCATCTTCTTCACCTCCCCAGGTATAAACCATTGGATTAAAGAGATCTCAACACTTCCCAAGACATACCAACTTCAAATGATGTTGGGACATTCACCTTTCACATTTCTAAAGCAGAACCTTCCAACAAACCCAAGATACCATGATCCCTCACTGCATTGGGAGTTCCCAACAACCTAAAAATTCCATCAACTTTATCAAGACACTCCATAGCCTCTAACAAGACTTTATCACCGTGAAATATAGGAAAAAAATATAAAAAACTTGAATTTTCTACCCCACTCAGAGTATAGGTAGGGTAAACAATAGGTAGAGATTCACTAGAAACCTTTGGGACATTTTCTGTGTGTCGTGCTCCGAAAAAAATAATAAAAGGGTACCAAAATAAAAATTAACCAAAACTCAAAAAAACAATCATCCATAGCCAAATCAATCATCTCATAAGCCAACATAAAAAACCAGAATCCTCTTTTAAAAAACCTACTATTCCATACAAATTTGAAATATAAGGTCCCACCTTTCAAACCCAACACATATTTCAAACCTGATCTAAACACTAAATCTCACACATAAAAAAATCACACCTTAGAACCAATTTCATTTTGATATAACTTTTTTCAAAAAATCATTTCCCCTATTTAAATAAAATCACACTAACCAAAATCAAACCAAATCACAACTCAGACCAAACACTCGAGATAAGAAACTAGTGTCCATGAAAAACCTAGTTACATGGTTAGTGTTCCATACCCCAAGTAAACATCAACAACTAAGAGGAATTTGAACCATGCACTAGGACTCCACATGGGTCACTACTATATGTGAGATCACAACATGGCACCGGTTCGCATCCATTTTCATTCCCCATTAATGAATGTAAAAACAAGGACAAAGACTCAACACTCAGACTACCCTGGAAAATCGAGTTTTAGAATAAGAAATTGATTAGGACATCCTTCTATTACCTACATATTAAGACCCAACTATCGTAATCTCCAAGATAACTGACACCAAAATAACAAGATCATGCTTGGATACCATTTTTCACAAATTATGTTGGGTTTCCATCAAATTTGACATCCAAACCACACTGAGGTAAGGACCATAAGGCGTTCCTGGTCCCCAAAGGCTGTAAACTAGTTTCAAAAATCAATATAATCCAATGGGAATGATTTATTATAAAAACAATCGGGATCAATAACCAAGATGATCATGTAGAATAACCAATAATAATTGAACATTAGTAAATAAATAATCCAATTCATATACAATTACTGCTGATTATAAAAAATATTGTATAAAAAATGAAAACCGAACCACACTAAAATGATCTCTATGTGACCTATTAGATGAAAAAAACCATAAGACCAGCCTACTCTAATTGAAAATTGAACTAGAAACCTGGTTCAATAAAACATATACAGTCTGTTGATGTCAAGTGTCACTAGTAGGGTGTGAGCATACAATATCTCATTAGGTAATCACCATGGATAACATGCACTACCATTCCCAAATAACCAACAAACCACAGTTTAAAATACATATAGAAAATATTTTTTTAATCATTTTAATCAAATTAACATAGCTTTCTAAAAATTCTATTTTTAAAACCATGCTTGTAGATTTCCTCTTAAAAAATAGTTCCACTTTCCAAAACCAAGTTCAAACCCCAAATTCATTTATAAATCCATACCAGATCATTCAATGGAGAATCTACTGCTAAAAAAATGAAACCAAAAAAGAAGGAAAAAATTATAATGGCTAATAACCATCTATCAAATATAAACTATATTGTTCAGACTCACCTCGCAGCATATGGTGAAGCTCCATAGTCAATAACCAATTAGCTATTATAAACTATTAAATCCAATGGCGCGTTCCACCAAGATTCTTAGTAAATATAAGGGTTTCCAACCTTTCTAATTAAGGACAATAAATTTTTTTTACTCGACCCTATAGATGACACACATGAATTCCATGATAATATTACCTGGTGAAACAAGGTATAAAAATCATAACCTATAGCATCTTAATTAATTATCCACTAGAGGGAAATTTTTCCCTAAGTTTTAGTGGTTTCTAAAAAAAGAAAAACCCACAATGTACTCATGCACGAGCCACTATATCCAAACATAAGTCAAGAATCACAAAGAAAACCATGAAAACCCATTGATTCACAAGAACGTTCATCCAGAAATTAAATCTCATATAGAAACCACTGTTTTCTATAATCAAAACCACTTTTCAAAAAATCATTAAATACCAATTAGGAATTTTCATCACATATACCATCACAAAAAACCCCAAACATCTAAAATATATAAATGATCCTTAACATTTACAAATCCAATTTCATTTCCAAATGAAGATTCCCATACAAAGTAGAAACATACAACAACATGAAAATTTCCAAATGGTATTAGGTTTCATTTTGTTTCCAAAACACACCTTAAAGTTCCAAACATGTCTAGCCTTATATAAGACAATTTATACCACATTTAAATTCAATCAAAGTAACAAGGACATTTGGAAACAAATTTAACACCACTTTATCAATTCATAAAACCCATTTAGAAACACAATAATAAAACCACATATCAAATACAACCATTTACATAGGAAAAGTCTTCATAAATCCACACACATAATGAACCCATTTTAAAAAGTGATTTGACCACTTTTACAATTCATAGCACATATTTAAGAAAAATAATAGGGAATATCCTCGAAAACCAAAACAAACATTATTTAAAAAACCAACTCTCTTTACTTTTTCACCTAAAATCCATTTTAAAACTTATTTTTCACATTTAACACAATCCATTGATCACATTTGTAAATAAAAACAAAGTGGTTCATATGAAACATAAAAAAATTATTTTTTAAATATATATTCCAATACATAGGCATTTAAAATTACATTGAAAACAATATTATCATGAAATAACCATTTTCTATGTGGAAGAAGAAAATGAGAGAGAAGATTTTGAAAAATAGGGGTTCAATAAAACATCTTTCTCAAGGTCCATTTTAATTTTTTCCCAATCCATATGTACACCCTATGTATATATATGTGTTTCCACATCTAATGAAACCCTTAATTTATCCAAAAGAGTAACTGAAACCATTTTTAACAAAAAACCCTTATTTTACAACAATATACAACAATCCAAAAATGAGCATCAACTTACAAGAGTCTGTAATTCCTATATAAAACACGTAATTAACAATACAAGCACAATAAAAAACCTAATTAAAATAAAACACTACCCAAAGAAACCAATTTTACTTTTAAATATCAATACATGTTTTATCAAACACCTTGTATGAATATATACATATGCATGTTAAATATAATCCTTTGAACCCCATTTCAATATAAGTTTCTATTGTGATACTACCATTACATACAAAAAAAGTTTTCAAAGCCTGAAAAACACATTTATATATTTTTTAGAAACACCCAAGAATCAAATAGAATATTTCAGAAAGGAAATGGATAGAAACCCATACCTTAATGACATGTGAATGCAACTAAAATTTGGGAAAAGGATGAATACACCACAATAGATAATTTTCACACCCTATCATCAAATTAATAGAACAAAATAATTTAAGCCTCATACTATGTTTCTAAAAAGATAGTACCCACCATGAAAACACTAAGAAAATAAGTGAGAAGGAAGAGGATATTAGGAAAACGACCACCAACTCAAATAAACCTACCTTGGAACCTTCAAGGTGCTTCAATGGAGGAAGGGGAGTAAAGGATGAGGGGCTCAAAAATCCCCCTAGTGTGTCTAGATATAAAAAGGGAAAAGAAACTCCAAATAGAGTTCAAATATTAGAAGAGGAAAAGATAAAATTAACACTTTTAATGATTTGACCAACTCGCATGGTTTGTCTGCACAGTTTGACAAATCATGTTCCAACTGTGTACGCCTTATAGAAGAAATGGCCATAATTAATGGTTTGGACACATGATTAGGGAAACCTTAAACAAATCATAAAAAATCCACTTTTCAAACCACAGAACCCCTCGCATGGTGTCCACATAGTTTCCTTTAACCATGTGCATGACGTGCACCCAACCCTAGAAGGCAACCCTCCAGATTCAAAATTTCTCCCAAAACTAGGATTATTTAGGCCAATACATTCTCAAAAAATGAAATTAAAACAATGAAATAATAAAATGAACTAAAAACATCCCATTCCTTAATATACCACACATTTAACCCCTAAACCGTTCTTGTAAACCATGCACATGCCAAAAAATAACTTAAAGCATCCAAAATTCAAAAAATTAGAACCAGGTACTTAACCCAAACATCATCTAATATATCTAAAGTCAATAAAAGAAAAAATAAAATAAATTACATGGATTTTCTGTGGTAGTCATCATATTCTAGAATCTTCATATGACATCTAATAATATGGTGCCCAGTGTTGACACTTTAAAAGTAAGTGAGTGGAATCTCGTACTTGAATTTAACATTTAACCTTTTGAAATTAAATAAATGAAAATTAATCATTCCATAAAATTCATAATCCTCAAGGTCCCCATTTATTTAATGTTATATTATAGAAACAAATGATATTTCTTGATAATTTTTTTGGCATAGACTTATTATTATTATTTATCATTTTATATACAATTAGTTTTCAGTAAATTTTTTTAACATAACCTATTATATGTCTATATCTTCAAGCATAGATATTTTTTCATATTTTTGCATTTATAGTATTCTATATATTCTATAAAATGTTTAGATATCATTGAATACCCCCACCCCCTAGTCTATAAAAGTTGCAATAGTATTGTTCACTTGATAAAAAATGTATCAAATATCTCATTATAGTTCCTTGTCAAGTCTTCATACTTGTCATACAAATCATGAATCTTTTACTATCAAAAATTTGTATCACTCTATTAAATATTTATAATATTAATATGACATGTTTATGTGGAATAACCCCTATATATATAATGTTGTCCAAAACTCCCCCTAAATCAGTTTTCACATTGTGGTCAACATTAAACTCTTTTTGATCACTATATGAAAAAATCCCCATTGTACACGCATAAATATATTACATGCATTGGATCAATATATAAATCCATCCATGATAATAAAAAAATTAATATTTAAACTAATTTTTTCATATATGTAAGTTCATACACTCAAAAATAATGATACCTTTATGGTTGACCCATACATCCATCATGATTGAAAGAGAGAAATTCATAGAAACCCATCATATATGATAAATGTTATTTGTACCAAACAAGAATTATAGCCTATGTGGGGGTGGGGTGAATCTGGTTGTGTTAAATTTCAATTATCTTATTTTAATTATGAACTTGTTCCATATTAATTTGAAACCCCTTTATTTCTAATGGTTTGTATGAAATAATAAATGGAATACATGAAAGATGAATGATATTTTACATAGTTCACCCAAATGGGATAATATAAGGACCATGCATCACAATATTCCAATTAATCTTAAGAACTAAATATCACTTTCATTCAGTTAAATTTTTTGGAGAAACATTGATAACTCTCCTGTTATAAAAACTGAAATGATAGTGTGCTCAATTTTATCCTTATATTATAGAATGCACTAGTCATGCTTCAGCTACCTTATATTTCAATGAATAATAGATTATATATGACCAAGTGATAATTTAAAAACATAATGATAATTTTTATATTTGGATAAATCTATGTGAACTACTTAAAAATGAATCACTTAGATCAACATACTCTTACTATTCATCTTTTAAGTGTATAAACTTTAAAATTCCACCCTCACAGCATTGCCAAATTTTTTAGAATTATTTTTAAAAAAATAATTCCCACATTTTTCCTCTCCTCACAAGATATAGTTTTCTTATCTCATCTCAATTGATGTTATCTTTTTTTTAGAATTCATCATTTTCATATATTTCAAAAAATTCACCTCCTTCCATTTTAATGAAATATCTTTTCAAAAATGGAATGTCTCCGAATGTTATTAAAACTAGATAAAGATTCCTTAAAATTTAGAAACATAATTCTTCCATAATTAATTCATCATCCAAAAATAATTCTACAAACTTGTAATCAAGGGATGTATTAAAAATACACCCATATAATAGCTTTTATACCCTACAATCCATGTGTCTCATTTTTCACGGGTTTGTGTGTGTGGTTTGGTTTATCCAAAAAACAACACCTAGTATATCATAAAATAATTAAAATATAATGGAATAAATAACCCAAAATATTAATATTTATTTTCTCATTTAAATTTATTCCAGGGTATAAAATATATTTTTAAATTTTTTAAATATACCTAAAATAGTTTATATATACTAGTAGAAATTAGGGTAAACTCACGTTTAACCTTAAAAAGCATGTAAAATTGTATGGAAATCTCACCCAAACAATATGATGTTCTTTTCGACCTTATGATAAGCTCACACCGAACATACGAGGTCTTGTCCCAGCCTTACATGGTCACACACCATACTTATGAGGTGACACCTGTGGGTTGTCCCAACTTTATGGTGTCATAGTCCAACCCTATGATATCATTCCCAACATATATCTTAACCTTATTAGGTCATAACGTAAACTTATGATGACATATCTCTATCTATCAGAACCCTACATGGTCCTCATAACAACCATAATAGGATGGAAATCTATTTATATCAAACTTACAAATAGGTTCTCCCAACTATATTCTTTCTAGATGAGGTCTATCATACCCTTATGAGTAATTATCTTGACCTTTCTTGTATCCATACATCCTATGTACCATTATCGAATTTCTTAAACTTATTCCAACCTTTAATTTATGAACTTCCTACAAAAAAATGTGTTTCATTAATGATTATTTACTATTAATTATTAAAAAATAAAACCTAAAACATTCTCAAAAGGGATCTTCTACAACACATACATGTGGTTTTTATAATAATTACATGTATGTAAAATCCTTCCATGAAGTTAACCTAATTTGTCAAACCTCTACTATCCTTTATGATATTAACTTTACACATGAAATAAGGTTTTGTGAAAGATTCCTTCCAAATTCATTAATAGTTTCCATATCAATATTGACATCGAATAATAACGCACCCCTCACTTTTTCTTTTAAAATAACTAAAAAATATATATTTTTATAAAATCTATCACTAAACCCTCAGGGATCCAATAACCCCCCCCCCCATGTTGGATATTGTTGAGAATATATCCAAAATTCATCTCCTCTAAATATAATGAATCCTAATGTGTACTCTTTATTCCACTTTTCAAAGGTAAACATAGGGGGATTTATGACTCTCTCTTTTCTTCACCTTATTAATAATGAAATAAAAAAGTTAAATTGAATAAAAATTAATACTTAAAATTTTCTTTCCCATTTTTTATTGAATTTGATTATATAAAATCTCAATCCTCTTTAATTACTTGTGTGGATTTAGTTGGAGTATGTTTTTTCAAATATATTTTTTTCACATAATAAATATTTAAATTATAAATGTGATAATTGGGGTAATATATTATATTAGATAAAATGAAGTATAGTATGTGATTTATTAAATATGTTTCTGAAGTTCTGAATTTTTTAGTTAATCAACTCAATAGCTCTTGTTTTTAATTTCATATATTGTTTTGAGAAATAAATTTATTCATTTGAAGGAATTAAATATGTAAAAGTTTTATTGGGATTTAAATTTACTTCTGCCATTATTCCATGATTTTATTATTTTTATATTATTTTCATGGAATAATATGGTGAGAATTTAGTTTTTGATTTTTATTTGTGGTTTATCCATGGGTAAAATAGATTTTTATTGAAAAGTAATTCAATTTTCTTTGATTGGGTTGTTTCATTTGGAAATGAATTTTTTTTTGTTGTATAATAAAATTAATTTTCTATCAAAACTGTAAATTTTTATATTTATGAAATTAATTTTTAGAATTATTGAATTAATTTTAGTCATTTATATTTTATATTTGGTACTTTTTATTATTTATAGAATTTTTTTAAGTGTATTTTGATACTACTTCCTTTTATTCCACTATTTTTAGGGCTAATATGTCATCAAGGGAAATATATTCTCAGATGCTACTACCCACCCCAGTGCTATAACTATATTATATTTTTTTTTTCTAAATTGTTTTACATTACACCCATAGTAACACAATATATCTACCATTATTCTTGATTCTTATAATGTTATTTTGTTCCACTGTCATTAGATGGGTCATTTTCCTATCCTCCCTATGATCATACTACTATTTCATATTTAAATATTCATTCTTTGGAGATTGAAGTGGATTCATGTTTGATGATGTGGATACCAAAACTAGTTGAAGGAGAAGATGATCATCATACTTGAGTAGTTGATTATCATGGAAAATTGTTGAATCAGTAATCACATTGAGATTTGGATGAATCAAAATATTTAATTTTAGTACCTTCAAACTAGAAGATCCACATCTAGTGAAAACCAGATCTCAATTGATGACTAATGAAAAAATATTGAGTTAGGGGGAGGAAAGTTCAAGAGGAATATTTTTTTTGTCTCTAGTGGAGACATCAGCATGGTTGTCAATGAAAGTAGCTAAACTAGTATAATGATTTTAAAATTATATGAGATTTATTCAAGGTTTATAGAGTCTGGTAAACTGTATTTTTTTAATTGAATAATATGATAAAAACCATCACCTGAAACAAGGATTTAAGATGGCTATTTTTTTCTATATTTTGGTCTTAGTCTGAGTTCGAAAATTGGGGAAATAAATAATTTTAGATTTCATGCCAACTCATTTTTTTATCCTAGTGGCAGTTGTTACTTATGATTTTCTAGGTATGGTCCTTCATTTTATGAAAAATGGGATTGATGATTTGATGTTGGGTGAATCAAATGAGCTAATGTGACATTATTTCTTTGTTAATTTTTTTTAATGTTCATGGTTGTTGATCGGGACCTCTAATTTTTGATGGATTGTAATATAAGGATGAATGAAAATACATATCAAGCATTTTATTGAGGTCCCTAATAAATTTTTTTGTTCTATTTTTTGAAGACTGAGGTTGATTACAGGGTATTTTGTATCTTTGATCATTATTATTGAAGATATGTTGTACTTATGTAGTCAAATGAAATACACAACCTAAAATTGTGAGGAGTAGATGACCTAAATGTATTATATATTAAGATTCATCCTATTTTCATGGCTCATTATACAATAATCCCATAATGTTTAGTGGGTGTAATATAAGTAGATATTATTGAATTCTAAGTGTGTAAAATATGATTTAAAAGGCTCCTATATCAAGATTGAATTTTTTGTTAGGTATATTGTGAAATAGGTAACATCAAGTTCTCTAAGACCATTTCTTGAATATTTTATAGCATGAAGCTTCTAGGTTTTAAATTACAAAAATTTATGAAGATTTTTAATTTATGAAATGAAGTTGATATCATCCATGTTATGTGTACGGTTTTAGAGTATAGTGGATAAATATTTAGAGAAGGGTTAACTTAGCATAGAATCAATTCGTGGTTCATGTTTCTTTCTTGATAATATAGTTCACATTGGTGTTTTTTTTTATTTTATTAGGTGGTATTTATTCATTTTATGTGAAGGTGACATGGTATGGTCAAAGAGGCCTTGTGTAAGATGTCTTTGGTGACTCTAATGTCATGTTGGTTATTCTTTTGTAGAGGAAAATTTCATTAAAAAGATGGATAATATAATTTTGGGAAAAATCATTGAAAAAATGTATCATCGAAGAATTTATGAGGTGATAACATCTATAATTGGGAATAGTGGAATATTTATTAGTAACCGAGATTGGTATTAAGCGATCAATATCATAGGGGAGTTTTTCTTCCATTCTTTTAATTATTTCATATCCATTGTAATAGACATTTAATTTCATGTAATAATTCTTTTAAATAAAATAATTCTTATAGAATCATTTTTGTTGTGGAAAATGGGATTATACTGAATCTAATTAATTTATAATTTTTATATTATTTAAAATTTGATATCTACTCATCTTTGTATTCAGAATGGATCACTAAGAATCATTTCTTTTAGGGAATAATTAGATGATAGATAACCAAAATTAACTAATGGTTAATTATGACTATTCATCACCCTTGTCTTTTCTCTATGATTGGATTTAATAGTTGATGAAATACTAGATTGAAATCATAGTTTTCACTTTATGAGAAAGTATATTGACCTCATAATCACTGTCAGATAGTCAAAATAAATATTTATAAAAGATAGATGTAATATTTTAATCATCCAATCAATCTTTTCAAATCCAATATTAATAACTATATTAAGTTTTACACAAATTATCTATATATTAGATTGTTTCATATATAAATTTATACTATATTTATACTCACTTTTCTAGTATTCACTATTCGGGATTGATTTTGAGTTTTCAATTAATAGTCTACTCAATGAATTTAACACTTCCCTGTCAGTTTGACACACTTATCATCATTATTATAATGATTTATAGAAATATATAAATAATAAAACAAGGAAATTTAATGATGAGGTAACATTTTTTTTTGAAATTTTTTCTGGTAAGGGATTCATGTGATTAGTTTTTAAAACAATGATAAATAAGAAACAAAAGGCATTTAAAAACCCATTTTTGAAAAATCCACTTTTAAAAATATGAATGTTTTTTTTGGAATTTTTAATTATTTAATATGTTATTCTACTGTTTATATGTTCCCTATATTATCATTATATTATAAATAATTTCATACCTAAAATAGATATATTTCTATAAGCTTTAAAAAATAAAAAAAAATTGAAAATCATGGTGAGACTATTTTTTCCATAATGATAAAAACAATTCAATTGAAACTGAATGTAATGGGATATTAAAGGCCAAATATGAATGAGTACCAACTCCCATATATTAAAATTGATATTTCAACAATTTTATTTTACAATAGAGGATTAAACAATTAATTGAATCAATCTTATTGTTTATTACTTCCAGATTTTAATAGAGTGCTAAATGAATAATCTTTGTCTTTTATTTTTGATATCTTTAATATACTTTAGAAATTACCTCAACAATAATAATTTATTATTATGTTAGGATTATAGTTTTCACATTATTTCTTTAAGGTTAATGATAGAAATTTTTTCTTTCGTTAATATGAATATATATTTGAAACATGGAAGAAATTTTATGACGCATTAGTGATAATGTTTTATCGAAGGAGGTTTAAATGTGACATAAAAAATAAAATAAAAAATAAGGAGTATTTTGATACTATTAATGATTCATGGAATTGATTTAGGGATCTACTCAGGAAGTGAAAACATTACTATTTTTCCTCTCATGTCATGGTGTACATCTTCTGTGAAGGTTTGTCTCATTTGGGCCAAAATATAGTTGATCATTATAATATAGCTAATTAAAATGATAAAAAAAGATGTATATGATTAGAACATATATTAGAAATTATATCTTAATTCAAAAAACAATAATTTTTAGAGGAGAGTGAATAGTGGGGGAAATAAGGTTGTCACAAGTATGGAAATGAATGCTCAACTTATTGAAATTCCATAGTATCTTCATAAATTAATGAGTTAAAATTCCAAAAAAAATTATTTGAATCATGTTATTCATCAAAACCATTACCATAAAATTATATATTAGTGTGATAAATATTTTATATTTGGGATCATTGAGGACTTCTTCACTAATATTGATTTTCTAGCTTAAAACCAAGAGGATCCTAGTTTTTTGTGATATGTTCCATAGTATCCAACGAACTATAATCCAATTTCAAAAAAAAATTATCATCAATATGAAAAAAAATCAATACAAGAAGAAATATAGAGTTTTTAGGTATCCCAATCATCTTGGTTATCAAAATAAATCAAGTAAATAATAGAAAAATCAAACTAAGGATGAGACCTCAAACTCTAAATAGGTTGTTAGGGGCATATTTCAAGAAAAATTTGGAAACTTTTACTCCCAATAGGCTCAACTTAAATCATATAAAGATAAAACCGAAGATATAATTCGTAACATGGGATTAAAATGGGTTAGTTGTCTAGAGAAATATACTAAATATTTTATGGGATGTTTCTAATTTCCACTAAAAACCTATGGATAATGTCATTGTTGTGATTATAATAAGAGGATTAAAAACTCAAGGAAAAGATAAAAATTACCCAAGGGGATCTCAAAATATAAAATTTTTTTAATTTTGAAGTAAAAAACTATATAACACCAAATATAGAAATAAGGGAAGTAACTATGTAAATAAATAAAACTCTATATTCCAGTTAAAAAGAATGCAGAAACGATTTGAAAAAATAATAAAAAGGGGAATGATAATATTAATGAAGAATTAGGTTAAATTCATTTTATTTTTAATAAACTCTTTCCCACCCACCCCCTTCCTTCAAAATCTGAAACAAAAAAATAATAAAACAAAAATGCTCCAATTTCTTGAGCTTTTAACCAAGAATCATGTGAATATTCATTTTGTCTATGATTTAATTAAAATTACATCCTAATTGAAATATATTAAAAATATTTTTTTAATTAGTAATATTAGAGAGGAATCTGAAACATTCAACCTCATTAAATAGTTTATTATTGAATTTAAAAATAAATTCCCACTAAATAATAAATATCCTAGGGGGTTTTCATTCCATAAACTAATGGGAAAAGAGGAAATATTAAATGCCTTTGAGATTTTGTATTTAGTATGAACATCACCCATTATCACTATTAAAATAGTTTAGTTTGGGTTTTTTAGACCTAGTTATGTTATTATAAATTTGGCATATATATCTTTCATGTATCCCATAGTGAGTGCTGATGAATTTTTTGTTGGAGTAGGTTAGCTGTTTTTCCTTCTGATTTTATTATTATAGACATGTAGTGTGATAAATATATTCCCATTATACATGATAGGTATTTACTATCCATTGGAGGATATTTTTTTCAACATTTGATATGGTTTGTTGACTTTCATATTTGGAGACCAGGAAGAATAATTCAATATTTTGAAAAATGTCAAATAACCCACTTTTAGTGAGAGCTACTCAAGTGTAGAGATTTTTTAATTTGAAAATTCAACTGCTCATTTAATATAATTATTAAAATATTCATAAACTAATTAATGTATTTTTTAATTTGGGAATAATGTATTACTCATTAGTTAATCTACTAAAAATGTGACTCTGGACATATTTTTGAATTTTGATCCTAATTAATTTTTTGTTTTGAGGTGTGGTGTTGAAGGTAAATTTTATATAGATAAGAAATATTTATAAAATAGAATGAATCTAATTTCCCTTATAAAACATTGTAAAATAATTTTATAAGTTTTATTGAATGATATTGGAGAAATCCCATTATTTTTCACTGAAATTGTTTTGAAACTCTGGAAACTCATAAGAGTGGTTTTCAATCTTAGAAAATTTAGAAGAAAGAAAGTAAATATTATTCTAAAATTAAAACCATTCCTAGTTTTTAAATTCATTTTGAGAAAAATGTTAAAGATAATGGACATCTCAATCCCAATAGTCATCTTTCCAGTGAAAAAACCTACATTAGAGCTAAAAACCACTCCAATTACACCTGAAATATCATTTTTTAGTTCAAAAGACAACACTAGTAGTTATTATCTATACTAATCATAATAAAAATTAATTGAACTTTTTTTGGGTGTTTCAAAAAATATCTAAAATGTAATAGGTTGGTCCATAGCTGGCATAAAAGGTATTATCCTTTCATTATACATAAATATAATTTATATGGGACCAAACTAAAAATATAAAGGTGACAGTAAAAGGATACTAAATACAACCATAAAAGATGTTTTGATATAAGATGATATAAAGATACATGATACTGCTACCATATACCTCATTTTTTACCATTATTGGGTTAGCCCAATTTATATAGTTCTAAAGAAAATAGGATTTACTATTTCGAATGATAAAAATAATGACAAAATTCATGTTATGAATGAAACTAAATGGGGAGTCATTATTTATTATAGAAATATGAATTCATCCATTTAAAATTTTTATTTTCCAAAATGATTCTGAAATCAATGTTTTGAGATGGAAATTGGGAAGAGATTCATTTTTTATGGGTGAATATTCTTGTTACAACTATACCAATGTAGTCTCATAAAATAAATTAAAAAAAATAAATTCACATTTCTATTTGGAAAAAATTCTTACTTTAAAATTACCTTTATCTTACTTGGTTACCCATCCACCATTCAAATATGTATGATGGATATCATTACATACATGATAGAAATTATAATTGATGTGATGAATGATTATTTCCATTGTTGTAAGAACATTTGAAAACTATCTAAAACATATAGAATTATATTTGGGGATGTTTCAAAAAACCATTATTTTTCATAATTGAGATAATTATTATCTTATGATCACTAATATAATTTTCATAGAACATAAGGTCTCTCGGATAAGAATTGAGGTTCACAATACCATGATAGAAGTAATTAAGAGATTAAATCCTCTTAAAAATTCCATTGGTGTTATTATTTTTTAGGGAATATTAGTTTTTAATAGAGGATTATTAAATAATTTTCAAAAATTAAAAATACCTTATAATCATAATTGGTTAATGATAAAACTTTTTCATTAAAGAAAAAAATAGGCATTTATTTTGTTTAAAGGTAAACTCGCAACATCTGTGATCATCGCTTCACCTAAATGGAAATTATATTTTAAAATTTTGTGTGATGATAGTGATATGCATGTTGGAGTTTTTTTGATAAAATGAAATATATGATATTATAGATTGTGTATTATTCATTTTTAATTCAACATGATTCACAAATGAACTACACCACTGTGAAGAAAGATTTGTTGGTTGTTATGTTTTCTATAGATAATCTTTTCCAGTACCTATTAGGTTCCAAAGTCTAATTCTTTATAGACCACACTTCATTGAAATATCTTCTATATAAAAAAGAGTAAAATATACACTCATTAGGTGGGTACTTTTTTATTATAGGTTAAGTTAGAAATTAAATTCAAATAAGGTGTTGATAATTTTTTTTAAATATCATTAATCTAGGTTTTTTAGAACTCATTGTTATGATCCAAATAAGATTTTTTTACCTTTCCTGATGAAATGTTACTCACTGTTTTAGTTAGAAAATTTGTTTGTTATGTGAGAGTATCCAATTTCTCAGTATTGTGAGTTAATCCTAATGATTTATCACATTATAGAATGGATAATTTCATTTATGAACATATTTATTATCTTGGATATGATCCTATACTATTTAGTAGTTTTGCTACTGAAATTTTTAGGATTTGTGTTTGAGAGGTAGAGATGATTCCTATTTGGAATAATATTCATTCCCCTATAATGGTAGGCCATGATGGAGGAGAGAGGAATTCTTGATATTCCCATCAATCAATATTTTTTTATAAAACATTTTTTAAGGAGGTCTATATTTTAGTGGTGGGGTGTGATAAGTTTCAGAGATTAGGAAATGTGTGAAGAAATTAAGAGATTCTTTAGAAATGAATATTGGACGTCACAATTTTTTATGTTTTGGGAATAGACTTCTGAGGGCCTTTTCCATATTCACCCGGGAATGCATATATATTGTTATTGGTTGACTATGTTTTCAAATGTGTTAAGGTAGAGGCATTTCCAAACAATTAAGAAAATTTTGTCAACAAATCCATTAAAAATAACAGCATCTTATTATTTGGGGTTCGAAAAGATTTTATAATATAAAATGGAAACCATTTTGAAACATTAAAAATAAAATAATTGATGTAAAGTATGGGTGTACCCATAGAACATGAACTTCTTATCATCAAAAATTCAGTGTCTGTACAAAAATTTAAAATAGGGAGTTAGAATAGATTTTAGAGAAATTATCTCCATTTCATTGAAGGATTGACCCTTGAAACATGATAAATTATTATGGTCCTATATAACTACATTCAAAACCCCAATTATTATGTCTCCATATATGTTTTTTTAAAATATTTCTATTTACCTATAAAGTTTGAACAAATGTCATACTAGGTTTTGGAGTCTTTGAACATTCATTTAATATTGTTTGAGATAAGAGGTTTCTTGGGATGAGTGGACAAGATGATATTAGGATATATCCATATTATAATTATTGGATTTATATAGAAATAGATAAATCCTTTCATGATCAATTGCCCAAAATAGGGATTTAAATAATGGATTAATGTGTTAATTTTTAATTCTAGACTTATAAGTTTTAGTAGGAAACTTATATCCAAATGGAGTTGACCTTTAACAAATCCATCAATTCCATTCCATTAAGGAAATTTATCTTGTTGGAGATAAAAAATATGAATCCAAGTTAATGGTTTTTAGAATAAGAATTGTGATTAAAATTTATAATAGGTACATGGCTACAATTGTTTTGATGGAATATTATGTTATCTCTATAGTATAACCAAAGACTAATTTATTACATTCTGGGAGTCATCTCATGTTAATTCTTATGAGATTAATTTTTTGTGTAAAATAAGGTGATGATTTGATATGTAGGTTACTCTCTATTTCACACATAGATTTAATGTTTTTTCTCTTCCCATTTTATTATAAATGGTTTTTGGGGTTCTAACAATGTAATTGAAGATCCCCAATTTTTTCATGTAAAATAATATTTAAATTATAGAGAATATTTAACCATAAATATTTTTAACATAACATCTAGTTTTTCATTACTTTTGAGATTTTTCCATTAGATTCCAATGATTACCTATTTGAAGTTGTGGAGACCAAAATTTGAATAAAACAGAGTATTTTAATCAATTTTATGAGGGAATGTCTGTTTTTTGATGCAATCAACAGAGAGTGCTTCTTATATTAGGAGAGTTTTTGTTATATATTCTCTATTCTCATGTAGATTGTTTTCTGGTGGTATTTAATGATTCTATATTAATTGAAAATTTAGATTCAATGTTTTTATATCTTAAAATTCTTATAGTTATGTGTGGTGGAAGAACCCACTATTTCTATTTTAATTAATGTTTTATGTGATACTTATTGACCTTATATGGAAACCCATATGTTTGGGTTAAAAAAATACAATTACACTTTTAATTATTTATTAAAGACTCATAAGAAATTATGGAAAAAATCTTTGTTCAACATTATTCACACCCTTTAACTTGTACTGAAATATTATCAATTCAAAATATTTTTGAACTATAAATATTTTAATTTTTATCTAACTTCATGGTTTAACAATGGATACATTTTTGTATTTTCAGTGTGGGATATGGGCCTCAACTCGTGTTAAACTATACTTCAATGTAGTAAAAAATAATGCTAAAAAAATTAAAAATTTATTAGTTTTAAATCTCCAAATTAAATTTTCAATATTTAAAAAATCATCCAGAATTTTTTATTTCAATTTCCAACTTCTAGAGTTTATAATATTCTTTCATCACGTGGATTTAATCATTTTCATTAATTTATGCATCTATTGAAAAAAAATCAGTCTGGATTTGGGAGAAGGATTTACAATCATCATTGATATTTAATCATTTCTCTATGTTTTAAACTTTTAATTCATTCATTTAAATGAGCTGTGAAATGATAATTCAAAATGAAGACGAACTCTTTAGTCATTATTTATTTAAAAGTTTTCTTAATTCATTGCAAGGGTTATTTATTTTTTCATGTAATTATTATGTTTATTAATCCAAATAGAGTATCTGGTTATTAAGACTTCTCTTATGTGTGCATATTTTCTTAAATTAAAATAGTAGTGCAGACATCTTCATTAAATATAAAGTTATTATTCTTTAAAATTCTTCAAAGTTTTCAATATAAATATATTTTGTAAAACCAAAACTTACTTTAGACCATATCTCTTGATTCTAAAATGGAAATCATTTTTCATTATTAAGGAATCCCTGGAGAATTTGTTTTAACCGATTCTTAGTAGAACTTACCTTTTTCACCTTTAGAATTATTTTTATCATTAATATTTGTAAAATTGATTTCTTGAGTACATGAAATGTTTTATGTTTTGTTGAATTTGATGTGGCCCTTACTAGAGTATGTTCCTTGACATATATTTTGGAAATTTAGTGAGGATTAAATTTCAAAATAGAAATTAACAAGAGTAATATTGTATATCAAATAAAGAATATTTAGATATGAAGTTCATTGATTTTTTTATAAAGTTGTGGTTTTTTTCAATATTCTTAGTATTTGATGTTTTTAATTTTATATATTTTTTTAGATAATCATTTTATACTCATGATAGAATTAAACAAAAAAATATATGGAATTTTAATTTCCTTCTTCCATTATTCTAATATTTTTTAATTTTTATATAAAATTCATTGAATTACTTTATTATAATTTGGATATTAATTAAATATTTTTTTATGTCATAGATTAAATAAGTTTCGATAGAAAAATAATTAAATTTTTATACATTATGATATATTTATTAATAATTAATTTTGGGTTTTGAACATTAAAATTAATTTTTATTTTAATAATCAATATATATAAATTATTTAATTAAATTATGGAATTCTTGAATGAATTTAAATAATTGAAATTTTATTTTGGGAACAAGTTATTTATTTAGGATTTTGTTCCACTATAATCTATTACCACTCCCTTTGATTCTGCAACTTCAAGGGGATTTTAAAAATCTGATGGTACCACCATCACCATAGCTACCATTTGAGAAAATGTATTCTTATCCTTCCATGTCATAGATTCAACCCATAGTAAAAAAATCCTAATACTGTAAGCCATAAGTCAACTACTTACTTCCCCTTTTTCTGTAATGAGATAACCCATTCTTCTATCATCCATGTGATCCAACTAAAATTTGGACATTCATTCTTATATTCCATAAAGATCAAAGTAAAGTCATATTTGATGAGTTGGATATCAAAACTGGTTGAAGGATAAGAAAATAATCAGACTTAGGAAATTGAGTCACACTGACACATGTTGATGAAGTATCCACATTGATATTGGGGTGAATATGAGATTATACTCCTTGTACCATAAAATATGATGATCCCTATTGATTGAAGATGGAAGATCCTTTGTTAAATAATGGAAGACAATTGAGTCGGACTAAGGTAATATATAGAAGAATACAATTTTCTAACTTCATTGGTGGAATATTAATGGTTGTTTTCAAAATCAATTTGATATGAATGAATATTTTATGACCAAAAGATATTTAAATGAGGGTTTATAGACTCTAGGAAACTAGAATTTAATAATCTATTAATTTTATTAGATCCATCACCCTACCCAAGGCATTAATATATCCATATGAGTACATTTTCTTGATCATAGTCTAGTTTAATATATTTGGGAAATTTGGAATTTGAGCATGCACTCTGACTTTATGATTCCCCATGATGCGTTTTGTTGATAAAGATATTATGGGGAAGGCCCTAGTAATATCTATATGGGGTTAATGAGTTGATGTTTGGAAAATCATTTGAGTTGAAGGACATTTGTTTATTTTATATTTTATTTTTAAATGTGCTTGGTTGATGATAGACACCACAAATTTCTAATGGTTGGGATTGTGGGGACAGATGAAAATGAACATTAGGTGTTTTATTCAAGGCCCCCAATGAATTTGATTTGATTTATTACATTCAGAATGATTTTGATGTTATGTTATGGCGGATATTTAATCAATTCTTTTCAAGGTCTTAGAACCTTTGTGGTATAATGAAATAGAAAACCTATGTTTGTATTGAGTGTATCGGCTGAATGAATTCAATATTGAGATTGAACACTTTTTCATTGTGTTCTATAAGATTAAACTCAAAATTATATGTTTTCTAAAGATGATGAAATGTTATTATATTGTATGATTTCACAATATGATGTAGAAGGATGCTTTTTGAACAAAATGTTATGTTTGGTTTTGGTAATTTGAGGTATAAGAAACTTAAAGTTGTTAAAGCCTAGTACTTGACTAAATGAAGATAATAAGTCAATGAGTTTAATATTCTCATAATTTAAAGATATTATTAATAATATGGTTTAAATAAATATCGTCCCCATCACATGGAAGATTTCAAAGGATGGTTCAGAAATTTTTTAAGAATATTTTATTTATCTTGGATGCACATCATGATTCACAATACTTGGTAACTATGTTAGAACATATATGAATATTTTAGTTTGTTATATGAGTTTTATTTATGACTCATGGAGGTGATAGGGGATGGTCAAATCGGACACATATATAATGATGAGGATGACACCAATTTCAACTTGGTTATTTTTTGGTAGTGGAGAATTTCATAAAATATAGGGAGAATAAAGTTTAATAAAAAAATATGCAACAGACATGGATCATTAGAGAATTTTGTAGGTGAAAAAATATATAGTAGAATAGTTGAGGAGATTAAATATTAATTGAGTATAACTGTACTTGATCAATATCATAGGGTAGTATTTATTCCTTTCATTTGATTCTTCTATATACAATATAACATAAATTGAATTTATTGTAATAAAGCTTCCGAATAAAATGATTATTGGATAATTTTGTTGGTTGGGGAAATTAAGATTGAATTGAAAACATTAAACTTCTCATTCTTTAATTCTCTAAAATTGGAACTCTACTCAAAATTCTATTCAAAATATATCACCTAGAAGGATATATTTTATGAATAATATGAAGAAATAGCATCATAATATACTAAATTTTAATTTTGATAATTCATCACCCTTTTTTTGTTATTGTATTCAATGGTTAAAGAATTACTAGATTCAAATTATAGTTTTCACTTATTAGGATAGCAATTTGGCTTCATCATCAATATGTAAGAGTCAAAATAAATATTTATATAAGGTAGAAGAAATTTATTTTCCAGAAAATCAAAAACAATTCACAGACTCCATGTTTTATAATATTCTATTTTATATTATTTCACTATATATTAAATTGTTTCATCCATACATTCATATTGTGTTCTTTCTCACGTATTTTAAAGTAACGTTTTTGTTGATTTTTTTATTCTTTCTCTAATCATTCATTTTTACACATCCTTATGGGTTCAATACCCTTCTCATGACTATTATAGTGTTATTAGTAAATCTATAAATAACATATAAAATTGATTTAATGATGAGGAATCACTTCCATGTTATTATTACAATATAAGAGTATTTTCGCAATGAAATCATTTATTTGACATCTCCCCATTTTTAAATAATTCCAAATAACCATTTTGGTTTAATTTATGACCACCTAATGATTATGCATTAGATTACTTACTAACTATTTCAATTTTTTGTTTAGACTATATAATTTTAGAAAAATCCATCCTTCTAGATTTGATACACTCCCTGTACTATATATGTATAATCTTAAAGAAGTCCAATTAGTGAAATTAATACTTTGAATTTTTGTGTGTCAAAAAATTCTCTATTTAAACTATGTAAGGGTTCAATGTGGGAAAAAAATTAATTCAACTCCATCAATGTTTTCCATTTTCGCTAACTTATAGTAATAAATTCAATTTTTAATCTCTTCCTTTTCCAAATAAATATTATGTCCGTGATTAAGAATAAAAAAGTAATTAGTAAGTAAAACATTATATACAAAGTGTAAATACCATACCACTTATTGAATAAAATGACCCAACGTGATACTAATGAAATAATGTTTCAACTTTAATATGAAGTTATTTTATAATTTACATGTATCTCTAATCTATAATGAGGCTAAAAACCAATGAAAATTCACTAAAAAATCCCCTTGAATTACATAACCATGTCAACAGAAAATATTTTCAGTTCAAGGACACCACATATTAGGAATAAGTCATTTTGTTAAATAAATTTTAGTATCAAATAATCATGAATGAATGTCAATTTTTTGAGCTATATAAAATTAGACATGAAATTAATTTTTATAGATATTATTTTCAATCAATATGTCCACCTCTTTTAGTGGATAAACTGCAATTAATTCTCTGTCGAATATTAGTGGTTTTATTCCAAATTTAATATGATTCCACTAGTTCCTTCAAATAGTCCATGTAATCATATTTCATTCCAGGTCATTATCTTATCTTTAAATTCATCATTTAAAAATAAAATTCATTTTAATATATAGTTTTTAGATCCAACTTTTATAATCAAAATTGTCTCCTAACACATATAGTTGAGTCATTTTCTTCCTTGTTACTATTATATAGGCCTGATATACCATGGGACTTTAAATACCATTAACTCCACTTATTTCATGTATCTTTTCCTAGATCAAAATATTTTAATCCAACTACCACATGAGTTCAATATTATCATAATAACCCCATGAATCATATCTCCCCCTTAAATTGTTCACCTCTTTAACAAAATAACTAATAAAAACATATAGGGATAGGTGTTCCTCAAAATACCTCAAGTTGAGAAATTTGGTTGGGTTTGATGAACCACCCATATATATTCAAACGTTCCTTTTCTTATTTAAATTTTTAAGAAAAACAATTCATGAACTCCTCTATAAAACCTTTTTGGGTCATCCTCTATGGCTAGTTTGTTACATAATTTTGTATTTTACATGATAGTGAGACAAATCCCACTAGTTCATGATTTCACTTTTGATTCCCAAACACCACTTCCTCCTTTAGTATTCCACCTCCATTAATGGAAACTGCCACTAGTATTCTTCTCCTTCCATAGAGTGGTTTTCATGATACAAGATAGTTATTCTTCATCATTGATAGAAATGAGTATAATATAGGAATTATTCTTCCTTTGTGGATTATTATTCTCATTCTCTCCCACTACTAGAATAAATCTTTGTTTCTATATTTTTCATTATTAATTTCAAGAATTATTATTTAAATAAACTGAATATTTTTCTCAATGTAGTATTTTTTTCATCTAAATTTCATTCCGTCAAAATAATGAAATCATTATCTAGTGTTCCACTCTACTTTCCATGGTATAAAATTGATTTGAATTCCACAATAATGGAGGTCCTCCTAGTGACTTTTATTGACTCCTTTCAAATAAAATTCCATATAAAATGGATAGTTTTATAATATATAAATATTTTTATATAGAAATCATACCCTACAGTATATTATTTAGACTGAGATATTGGAATATTAATTGTTCTTAAATTAATCCCTTGGGAATACTAACACACTTCTATGATATCTTCTACATTTCCAACAAAGGGTCACAATATTACTATTTGTTATTGAGATATTTTCTCCTCCCAATGTTGAAAAAAAATTATTTTCTTCAAGAAAAAAAATTGATTATTTTTGTTATTTATTTATTAGGGTTGGCTTAATGAGAACCTACATCTTTTTATTTTCTATTATAAGACTAATATTTATTTCAAATTACTTAATATTATAATCTTTGTTTTAGTTGTATACTAATTTCTATTAGGCTTTAGATAGAATTCATTTTTTATTGTTTCCTATACTCTAATTGAGTTTTATTGGGAAGTAAACTTACCTTAAACTCATTCTCTATGGCCATATATTTTTTTATTTGTTCTCATATATCTTGATGAAATAAATTTTATCATTCTTCTTCACACCTGTAATATTTATATAAATGATCAAGTCCATCTATACTATCTTTAGACTTCTATTTTCCATGTTTAGTTCTTCTGTAAATAAAATTTACACTTCAAACATGACTTCCAATTGATCCATCATTTCATATAATTCTCTAATAAATCCATTTATTCTAAAAGGTTGTCCTTGATATTTATATGTGGATTGTTATCTATGTAACCATTAGGATCCATGATTCACTCATTAATTGATATAGAATATGAATTAATCAATTTGATAATATCTTCCAAACAATGGTGAGAATTTGATATATTAGGAATTCAAACAATTATCCTTATTTGTATAGTCATTATTCAAGGGAGTTATCTTAATCTAATTTTTCATTCCATTATATATAAGGTAGTTTTCATATGCCATGTTCATCTTCTTCCTATTATGATGAAATTTTCTATATTCCCATTTAGATATTGTTTTTTATATGAATATTCAACGTTCATAAAAATATTCTTTGAAAATTTGTTAACTGAAACATTCTTTCAAATATAACCCTTTAAGGATTTTATTATTTCATTATTAATAAGAACACAAATATACACAATCTTCTGACATATTTTAAAAAATATATCTTATTCCAAATAAATAGAAAATTTCATTTGTTAAAAACTTCACATGGTACTACCATGAAAAACACTGTGTAGGTTATGAACCCCTCAAATAACCTATGGAATTTTATACCATTGAAATTTTTTGGATCTAAAATTGACTATCTATACAAGAACTATAAGAACATATTCTTTAGTTGAACACAAATATGAAATTGTTAGGGTATGATATCACTTATTAGATCTTGAGACACCCTTTTAGTGGGTGAATTAGGGTGTATGATAATTTATCTTCATTCATTTATTCTATTTTTTCCAATATACGTTAGAACTATGTTCAGCTAGTTTAACAATATCTTAACACAAAAACTCACTAAATTCTATCAAGTAAATGCAGTAAATCAAACATGAATGGGACCTATGGATTTTACAATGTTCATATGCACTATAATAATCCTTGGAGAATGGTATTGATAGTGTATCGATCCACTAATGAAATTATATTGCAAGTTTGATCAATAAAATATAGTTTTGGTCACTCTATTTTAAGTCTCACTATTATTTAAAATGATTTGGTTAAAGAAAACTTCTTACCCATGGTTTACATCCCATTTTATTTCATTCATTCACTACTCTATGGATGGAAAATAATAATCTATAGACATTTAGGACTCTCTATAATAAAAAATTAAAGTTCATTTTCTTGAATCCTCTATTTTTTGTAGATGAACTATCAAAATCCTTATATAACTTTTCACATAATGTATTTGAAATTACCATTGAAAAAAAAATTAATTTTCTTTTTGGGAATCTTATACTCAAATAGAAAATATATATCCTTCCAGAGTGAACATGGGTCATCTTAAACTTTTTAGTAATGTGACTTAAATTCCTATATTTATTTTAGAATTGTAGAATAATCTATATTGTATAGAAATTTGGTCATAAAACTTGTTTCCTTTCCATTAATTAAATGATGTGTGGAGGATAATAGTAACAATATCGATATCACCTCTTTCTTGGTATATATATATTCAATGATGTCCTTTCAAAAAAAATTAATCGTTTTCTCCTATTATCCTAATTATAGATGTAAAAATAGTCATGAGTGGTAGCCTAACATATTTGGAATATGGAATCCCCCACACAAATTAGACATTATATTTCTCCCATGTTCATTTTTACACTTTTATTGATCCTTCTTCATTTTATGATTCTTACATTAAATATATTTCCATTAAAATTGATATTTTGATAAACTCGACTAGTATTTCTATTATATACATGACACTCATAGTCCCCAAATTTCTAATAAATATTCACCATTCAAATACAAGACTAATAGTATAGAAAAATATCCATGTGACATGCGAAATATGCATTCATATAGTGAATCATGGCCAAATATTATATTTTACAACAATTAATAATTTTTGTTAATTTAATTCATATAAATATGAATATAAGTACAACATTTTTCATGATTTTAAATCATTATTTTTGGTCCAAGAAACCATGGTATTTGAATTATGTAATAACCATGTAAGAATTGTATGAACTGAGTATAAAACCTTCAAGAATCTCATAAATAAAATTAATTATTAATTTTGAACAATTTCCTTGAAAATATGGCTTGATTTCCCTACATTTTTTTAAAATAATTCGTCTTTAATCTCATAAGAAATAGCCTACTACTAATCTTTATGATTCACTACTTCAACCTTATTAGGATATGCATTAGCCATGTGATTTATATTCCCAATCCCTTTAAAGACTCTCATCAACCATAATTGGTCTCAAAAAAATATTATGATATAGTTGTTTAAACTTTATGTGTTTTAGAGTATGTCAATCCCAACCGTAAAAACAACTTATCCCATCAGTATGTGTGTTCAGTATCAACTTTAAGTGTATCATAACTTCGTACATTAATTTATCAGGCTTCTTTAAACCTGTTTCATCCATTATGATATAAACCTCACACACCATAGTAGTCTATCTTGATGTTTCCTTCCATTTCAATTAATATATTTCTTTTCAATCATGACACCCAATAATAGTTCACCATTTCCATATATTGTAAAAAAACCCTAAAAACATATATTTTCAATAAATTCAATACTAAACTCTTTAGGATCCAATGGTTATAAGGAAGTATTTCATGAATACATATTAAATTTTTTAGAGTCTTTAACTATGTAGTAATATCATTCATGGAATGATCCAAACTCCATCCTCCAATTCATATTTTATTATATATTTATAATACCACTATAACATCACGTGGGAAAATTTATAGAAAAAACCATCATGAAAATATTTACAGAAAAAACTAGTATGAACCATGTCACTATAAAGACTAAAAACCCAAAAATCCAACAACTCATAAAAATCAAAAGGATCACCAAAATAGAGGATGAAAAAACGGGTCCTGGCCAATAAAAATCCATCCCACCACTACTATCATTCAAGTCCACCCTGATTTATCACCCCAAAAAATGACACCATGATCACCGTCATTACATTGAATCATACCTGGAGACAAAATTGTTAAACACATGGTATTTTTCATCATCATTGCTCCTTCCATGAGCCTTGGACTGTCTCATAGGCCAAGGTTGTGCCTCCCAAAGACATTTCCATCCACCACTTTTCGACAAAGGAACCCTTGTTTCCATCTGAACCACCAATTCATCAGAGAAAAATAATAAATGACACCATAAATAATTAATTGGAAACACACATTACACAAACCCGAAACTTGAAAAAAAAATAATGAGGATGAATCACCCTAAAAACACCAAACAAAAAAATTGGGGAAGATGGATGAAATCCATTTATGGGAATAAAACCACTACATTGTCTAAGAGAAATATACCATGAATAGTCACAAAAAAACACATTATAAAACTTATAGTATACTGAATTCAAATCCACCATACACACCATAACCAAAACATAAACCAAATGGAAAACCATAACCAGGTCCACTATTGACACGCCATATATGAATCTGTACTTGATTAAATTTGAAGAGATAAATTAATGATATGAGAATATATAGGAACTAGATTGGGTCCACACAACTTAGGGCTGGAATTCTTTCTCAAGGAAATAAGAGTCTCCACTGGATAGGTGACATAGGTCAGTCAGAGATAGAAGCAACATGCTGAATTGCTGTTAGAATTTCCTAATGACCACATTCTTTTGCGATAATGGTCTGGAACCAAATAAAAACTACAAATTCGAATGAATGGGGAACAATGGATTTCAACTATAATATTTCATAATTAATAATCTATGAATAATTGTAATAAATTTTGAAAAAAAAACTAACATATATATATAATTGAGTTATTTTATCAACTCCAAACAATATTATAGACTCAAAAAACACCTTTTCCCCTTTAAAACACATTTTTATAAACTAACTCATTTGGAAAAAACAAAAACTCCATTACTAAAATATTACCTCAAATACTATAAGGTTTGAAACTAATATATTCAATTCTCCACATTTATCAAATTATTAGCTTTTAAGAACAAAACTCATGAAAATATATTATTTTTGTTGTACATTTAATCTGAAATTCAATACTCATAAATCTGAACATATGAGTTTAATAATATAAATAATTAATATATAATAATTAAATAATACAACCTACTATTGGGTTTATAAAAATATAAAAATAAAAACATGTTTACAATATAATAATAAAAATTAATAATAATTCAACTCAACGCTATATAATAAATCCACCATTTAAAACACTTTTGTAATTGATCTCTAGTTATATAAAACAAAGTTTTTCAGGGAGATTTTTAATCTGAAATTCAACTTTCATTAATATAAATAAAATAATTTAATAATTTAACCAATTAATAGAAGATAATTGTAGAAAACCACTATCAATTACTGTCTTTGAGAAAAAAACACATCCATACATTGTATTTTATGAGAGTTTTTAATCTAAAATTCATATCTCATAAATCTATTCTCTCTAATTTAATAATATAAACAATTAATTGATGATAATAATGGAATAACTCTTATTATTTATTTTTTTAATTTATAAAACTAAATAATATTTACTATATAATAAGAAAAATTATAAACTCAACATAACTCTATCTTATGAAACCACCTTATTAACATCTTTAGAAATATATCTCTTTTTAAAGAACCAAACACATAGTTATAAAGTAATACAATTCCATTTTCGAAAACTAATTTATATTTACATACAATAAACTAATATAAAAACATTAATTTACATTTTAATCATGTTTTAACCTATATGTTAAATCTAGAAAAACTTAAATACCACCTTTCATGATCATAAATGTATTTTTATTCAATCTTCCAGTCTAGGAATGCCAACATAATAACATATATTTAATAAAATTAATTTTAAACCAAATAAAAAATTATGATGAAGCATATGAGGAGAAAATAAACCAATGATGGTTATATTAGCTAAAATAAATAGCATGACTAATAAAACTTATAATAGTAAATATTATTATACAAAAATCTCACAAATCCAAAAAATAAAATACTAACCTTCTATAAAAATCAATCAATATTAAAATAAATCATTTAACAATCATTATTTGAATATTCCAATAAAATTTTAATTTTCAAAGACTCCATTCCACCTTAAAGAATCCTAAAATCAACCAATGAATATACAAAATTCAAATACACCTTATGAGAAATAATAAAATAAATAAAATATATAATATAATTTTTTTAAAGAACATGGATCATTAATGGAAATCATTATAAAAGATGAAATCACATAAATTCATTTTTGAAATTCTTAACGAATCCTAAATAAAAATTTATTTTATTCATTTAAAATAAAACCTAATGGATTAAAATAACTCTTATAAATACTAACTCAAATTCTTAATATTTATTTTCATTATGGAAATACCTTGATATAACTTTTTCTATTTCCAAATTATTTTATATAAATCCAACTATTATAAAAAATTGTTTATTTCATGTATTAAAAGAATAAATTATAATTTAATATATATTTAAAACATGATTTACAATCATTTAATTAGTTTATGGTCATGTAAACAACTTTATTTATAAATTTTTAGAAAACATCCTTTTATAAAAGTTTAACTATAATCATTTTGGATTCATAAATCACTCTCTATAAATGATTCCATTAAATTCACACATTTAAATCAATCATTATGTCACACACAATCAAATAACCTATAAATATATTCACATGTCATTGAGAGTAAGTGATACCAAATTAAAATATATCATGATATATTAATAAGAGAATAATCAATTTGAGTATCATTAATAAACATTTCATCAACACCATATTTTTACTATTGAAATATAATATTTTAAATAGTTAATTTTTAATGAATTAATTTGGTAAATAATATTACACAACATATACTTAAACATTCATGATACCACACTGAGGATAGAAAACAAAATTCCAACCTAGGAATGGGTTGAAAAACTATATTCAATCCAAGAATAAACTTGTAGTGTTAGATTTTACTATAAATAAGATGATCAATCCTATTATGGTTTAACCTTAATTATATGATGATACTAACACACTCTTCCTATGAATAAACTACTCCCTCCAACTCTGATACTATATTTTTATAAACCAGCATGGGGTATACCATCTTGATACCATATGCAGTCTACTATTATTTTTAAAAATAATTCATTGTCTGGAAAATGAAGTAATTATTTCTTGGGAATAATGAAAAATACTTTGGAATGACTTCACACAAAGAACTAAAATTAATAAATATGTAAACTAATAAAATTAATATTTAATAGTAAAAATTTAAAATATAATAGAAATCCCATAAAAATTACTAAAGAGTTTTCATGATTGATACAAGAGACACTAGAATAAATATAAAAACGCATGAAATACATGGATAATTAAACATGGGACACAATCACCTTCATATTAAAAAACATCCATCAATACTATATTAAGACAATAATTTGATTCCTAATATAAAAGGGTTGTTATCTGCACTAATAAAACATTTTAAGATTAGGCAGTATTCATGAACCTAGGGATGTACATAAGGTGTGATCATAACAACACACTATAATTTATTTGATCAATCTAAATAATACCTTTACAAAGTAATCCATTCCATGATTATTTTAAATAAAAATTTAAAATTATTATATTTAATCTTTAGGTAGAATGAATAATAAATTTAGCATTTTAGATTCCTAGTTAACATGAGTAAACTATATAATAAATTTAATTTTTTAAGAAATTGATAAAAAATATAGAATAAGTAACATAATGTAAGAAATCATGAGAAGTCACTAGGGGGGGTCAATGGTATAGTACCTAAGGTATCCACCCCAACAACATGAAACATAATTAGTTTCCCAATAGTGCTTACACATGTTGAGATACAGTTTCTCCCGTTTAGGTTACTCATCTAATAGCTTTTCTTATCAGTTAGGAGTTCTCTTTTTTGGGATCTCCCAGTAAAATTTTCTTCCAACTCTAGGAATGTCTTCCATTATTAAACATGTCTTCCAAATCAGTGGACACTTTCTGAATAGTTCATTAGTTTCCCTTCATATATCATATTTTTTATGATATGGTTTATTCAATAATTTTTATTGGATATTGATCTCTGTTGATTTACTTTAGAACATTATTTAGTATTAATATCAAAATTAGGATATTCATCACAACATTTATGACACTTCCCTGATATAGTTATTAGAGTTGAATGATGGTAATCATAGTTGATGATGTTCAGGATGGTTCCTTGTAAGATACTCTAAGGAAAACCATGATAAATAATCCTTTATTATATATCATTTATATAATTAAATATTTTCATTACATAATAAAATAAATGTCCTATTAATTGATAGTTTTAGTATTATTTAAGGAAAAGAACATAAGAAGCCTATTTTATAACACCTGTTAACATTTCTATTTGGAATATTTGTCTCAACAATACCCTATAAATATTCTTGATTTTTATTCTCACAAATAATCTTGTTTTCTTACTAATAGAATTACATTAAGTATTTTTTAGGAATATATTTCAGAGAAAATTATAAAATTATCTTATCCAAATATTAATAATTTTAATAAGGTATCCTAAATGTGTTTTGAGAGTATTTAGGAAACATTATTCATAACCTACATTTGAAAGTATAAACATAGTATATGGTTCAAAAACCCAAAGTTTAAAATTGTACATATGGATTATATACCCTATGTTGTTGGAAAAAGTATTATTCAGAAACCCTTTGTTAGGATGAAACCATACATTTTTTAAGAGGAAAAGTTTGGAAAATCAACCTTACATTCATAAAGAAACTAAAATTTGAGGAATTAAATGTATGGTATATCAACCCTAAATTTTTTATCAACCATCCATTTTTAGTTTTTCCATCAAAATAAGGAACCATACATTTGACGATTCAACATAATAGTTTTATTCAAAGATATTTTTCATGATTTGTGCAATAATCTCAAGAGATGTAAATATTATCTTAAATCTATTTTGATACTGATTCAAATTACCATATTCAATGGAGTAAATTGTTTCTATTTCTAAGGGATGTTACGATTACCTTGAATGATTTAAATGATTTTGATCTATCAGTAAATTTAATTGGATATGATCTACCAATGAAAAACAAGATTTCTAAACAAAATCAATAGTATTTTCACCTTTTATATTGATGTATATATCAAATATATTTTTCAATATAGAACTACTTTACAGAAACAAAATATTGAGTGACTCTATTATTTTTGAAGAAGTTACACCTTTTATATTTATATATTTTTAATATCTTGTTATTTTTTGTTCATAAATATTGTTATTAAAGATCATTTGAAACCAGGGTATCTTCAAAAAAATCCTTTCTTAAAGACATTTATCCTTAAATATGGATATTTTTATTTCATTAGTTCTTATGTCAACTATGATCTAGAACCTATCAATTAAATTAAAATTAAAACTATTTTGATTTATTTGAATTTCAGCTGCTCAGACTCATTCGTAGAAGATTATCATATTCTCTGTCTAAATTATGTAAAAACAGGTTCCCTATAAAAGAACCAGTATGATTTATTTAAAATTGTTATAATGTTTTTAACTACCTATGCTTTATTGTGATGGTATTATGATAAGAGGACCTTTTCTAGTGAAAAACACTAAACATTCGGAGAGGAAATTGGTGGAGTATACTAGCGGATCTTTGTTCCCCGGACCACTATAAAAATGGATGTGTTCATTATTAGTGTTTTTCTTCATCTCAAATAACTTACAGAGGAGAAATCTACATATATTAATTAATTGAAAAGAGATATAATATCCAAAATCTGTCATGATTATCGAAAAGACACAATCCCCCCCCCCAGTCTTATGTGTCTTTGTATTATTCCTAACTAAAAATTGATATCAAATGAGTGATTTTGTGATAATATTGATAAAGATCTATAAACCTAAAAAGTATAAGGTCTATACAAATAAAGATTTCAATTGATGGTCCTATAGAAGGTATGTCTATAATACATGATCCATAATTCATCAGTGATAACTATGGATATTGGAAATCATATACAATCATTTATTTAAACAATGATTCATTTAAAGTATATATGAATATTATGACTCCTAATGAAATTTATAAAAACCCAGAAACATGGGATGCTTCTAAAAATGTTAAGTATTTAATAAACCAAAAATCAATGAGTGATATCATCTGTGGACTTTGTCCTGATGAATTTGATCAAGTATCTCATTATTTTATTACTTATAAAATGTGGAAAAAATTGTTGTTTCAAATGAAGGAACAAAAAATATCAAATAGTTAAGGTATGATGCTATAAAACTAAAATTTGACACCTTTAAAATGTATGATGGTGAATGCACCAACAAAATTAATGGGAGGTTAGTAGAAATATTCAATGTTTTTTCTATTTGGAAGATCCAATTACTCAATCTGATCAAGTGCTGAAAACATTAAGATTACTACCCATAAAATGGAATTGGATATCTTTATCATTTCAAAAATAATCTCCAGTCAAAAACTTTATTATGAAAGAATCGATTGGGGCATTTATGATGTATGAAGTAGAAATTATATCTGAGGATAAAAATCATAAGATGGTGAAATGTAAAAAATAGTACCCTTAAATTTAAATCACATAATAATGAAAATAAACTGAGAAAAGATGTCAAAATCTCAAAATATTCAGGAAACTCAGATACTAAAATTGAACTGGCTTAGTTATCCATGAAATTCAACAAATTATATAAGAAGATAAAGCCTTAAAAACCCCATCAATAAATGTGATAAAGGATCCAAATAATTAAGATTCATATAATGTAAGAAAATGGGTCATATTAGGCCTAATTTCAGTAATTTAAAGTAATAAATAATAAATATGGAGAAGAAAAAATTAGAAGAAATCAGATTATGATAATAGAGGGAAAAGAGCTATGAAGGATACTTGAAGTGTGTCTACATACTCCAAAAGATCTTACAAATATAATTTATAAAACATTCCACAAAATCTGAAAGAAAACATGTGCTTTATGGATTTATAAGAAAATGAGTTACAATCCTACTACTCTTCTCCTATTTATAATAGTTTTTAAAATACAAAATTGGATACCTATTTCTTGATGCTTAAAGAAAAATATCATTCTCTTATAAAAATTCATAATTTATTAAAAAATATTCATAATGGTTTTTTAATTTAAAAATATTCAATGATAAAAAGCATCATGAATTGATTGAAAAATTTAATACATCTATATTAAATTATTGTATTCATGAAAAAAATAAAAGAACTACAAAATTAGGTAGAATCATCCAAATGTAATACTATTGTATTACCAAAAGGATAGATAACTATAAATGATATTCTTAGAAAAAATCATCAAAATAGAGAAATATGAAATAGAATTAAGAGGAACAATCAAAAATATATAAAAATTATTTTTTAACAAGTTCTAAAAATGATACTTGTATTTATTATGGAATGAAAGGAAATTAATTTAATAACTATTATTTAATAAATCCTCAGATAATTGCAATTAAAAATAAATATATTTTAAAAAACAGTTCTGAAGAAAGTTATTAAAATTTTGTTAAAACATGGTAAATTTGTATTATTATATCTTTGTTTGCTAACATTGCTAGACCCATGAAAATATGGGTACCAAAAAATTTGTTTAAATACTTTTGTAAGAAAAATACTAAAGGATCAAAAATAGTGTACGATATATTGACAGTGGATTCTCAAGTCGTATGGGTGAAGTATCTTCCAAATAAAATACAGTTATAAAAAAGGATAGTGGGATAGTCACATTTGGAGACAATACAAAAGGAAATATATTTTGAGTAGAATAATTTGGTTACCTAATTCAATATCAATCAAAAAACTATTATATGTAGAAGGGCTAAACCATAACTTAATAAGTATTTCTCACCATTACAATGATGGTTTTTATGTTGATTTTTTAATAATTCTATCTTGGTTTTCAAATATAAATTACATAAATTTATAGCACCAAGAAATAAAAAAATTTATACCATGGATCTTGATTCCTTGTGTAACCAAAAAGTGGTTTTTTTGAACTACTTAGACAAATTATTCATTTTAATTATCCATGTTTTGAAAAGATAAAACTATGTCAGATAGTGTATGTGATATGTAACATTGAACCGTTAATAACAATGATTATTTAAATATGATTGTTTTAACCTTCAATTAAATTTTCAAATATTAGTGGTCTTAAATAATTTATGAAAAATATATATTTCCTAAGTATATTAATAAATTCTTAGTAAATAATCAAACAATTTTTTAATGGTTTTTTGTTCTTTAAAATATGTTTTCTTCAAAAGTTATTTCTTAAAAGTATATTATAATTATTTATTATAATATTAATAAAATTTATTTTATAAAAGAAATCATTTTTTTATTATAATATAAAAATTAATATATGGTGAAATATTTGGATTTTTCAGAAAATACAGATTTTTCTCTCAATAGCAAAAAAATACATTTTATGTAACAATGTCATTTATTTTGATAAGAAAATTAATTTACAAATTAAATTTTTAATTTAACATTATTTCAAGTTAACATAAGTATTCTTTATTTATATTTAATTCAATCAATTATATTTAATTTATCTTTATACCATATTTTTTGTATATGTTTATTTTTAGGATCAAAAACACATTTTTCAGAAAACTATTTTAAAATGCATAATGATTCACCAATATAATTAATTTAAATCACCACTAATGAGAAATTATAAAAATTCAATTTTTATATTATATATTATTCTTAATATAAATACAAAAAAATGTGATTAATATTTATAAAGTTAAATTAAAATCATCTTTTCCTTGAAAAATCATTTTTTTAAAACAAATTTTCATTATGGCAGTAGGTTTTATATTATATTAAATTCTTCCAACTATATGAATATATTTTGATAAAATTTATTCCATATTATGAATAATCATAATTAATATTAGGTAATATGGTCAACTTAATTCTTTACCAATATGTATAGTAACTGATGTAAATATATATTTCCATAGTAAAAGAAAAATAGGTTAACTAAGGGTAAAAATTATTAAACAAAGACTAGAAAAAAAGTAACCCCACAAGTATGAATATTTATATTTATTTTTCATTTAAATTATGATTATATTTATTTATTATTTTTTTACTTTATAAATGATTAATTAATCAGTTTTATAAAAAATATATTTTGATACAATAAGACATAATTTATATTTATGGGTAATATTCAAATGCAATTAAGGAATTTAATTTTATTAATTAATGATTTTTGGAAATAAATTATACTTTAATAAAATATTATTATTAAATTATTTTTATTAAATATAAATGTTAATGTAGTCTTTATGAATTAAAATGTAATTTTTATAAGTCTTTGAAAACGGTTACTGTCAAAAACCCGTCATTTCTCAATAAATATTGATTCTCATTTTGTAAGTAAAAATTAACATATTTATAAAATTATTCAGATAAAATAAATATTATTTTTGAAATTATAATGTCTAAATTATCCATTTGTGAATTTTTCATAATTTTCACTAATAGTCAAATATTTAGGTAAAAATTAAATATAATATAAATATATAGTGCATATTATGACATCATAACGACCCAAAAGTTATGTAATAAATATAATAAATGGGAAAAATACCAAATATATGTTTTAGATTTTAAATATTTGGATTTAATGTTTATTTTGTAAATTTTATAAATCCAATAATAATTCTCCAATACCCTTAATATATTTTAATGTTTTAAAATCATTTCCATAAAGAAATGACTCATTTACATGTAAAAAAGATTACTATTCAATAATTTATCCACTTTTACATATATAATATTTGAAACCACCCCTATTTTGGAGAGACCATGGGGAAAACCATGGGAAGGTATGTGGTTTCACTTATTTTTTTATATAGAGTCCAAAACCAATGTTTGAGAAATAATAATAAACTCTCCTCTCATTTTCTTTATAAATCCACTCATTATCTCATTTATATTCATTCAAAAACTTTGGATGAAAACCTCACTCTTCCCTCCCCTATCTATATTCCTCCAAAGTTTCACCCAATGTCTTAAGAAGCTCCACCCAAGATTTTGGAATCACACTCTCAAGTAAAGTGACATTACTCTCCTCCTTTTAATTCTAAAACCATCATTGAAATTAGACTTTTTATATTCAATTGGTTATATTTTAATTAACTTATAAAAATAACCTTACTATAAAATTAATTTTATTTGAATGAGATGCCATTTATAATCTCATATTTGGATACTTACCTATGTTGTTACCATACCAAAATTTAGTAAGGGGTTTCTCTCTTTTAATTTCAATTCAGGAACCTCTTTATTATTTTTCCTTTTAATTTTTGTATTTTTATATTGGTATATGTTCATAAATTTGACCATTAATTTAAATGTTATGTATAAATTACTAGATATCTCTTTTACATTCATTAATCTCACTATTAAACATTGTTTAACCTTGTTATAATGTCAAAATGTAGTAAGGGATCATCACCTTCTCATCATTATTAAAGTTTCTTTTATATATTATCCCTTGTATTTCCAATTCAAAATGATGGGATTTGTCTTTAAATATACATGTTACTACCAATTTCATTTCAAAATTATGAGAGACCCATTTCTCTCTCATAAACTCATTTTATGAATTTTTATGTGATGTCATTATACTGCCAAAATTTCATGGTGATTTCCCCATTCCAAAACAATTGTGTAGTGAATACCATGCCTATTTATTATCAAGGGTGTTAAAGCTAATAAAATTATACTTATTTTACTTGGTACTTACAATTATTTATTCCACACTCCTTGATCATGGAATAAAATATCATGTTGAATGAAACCATTTTGTACAATTTATGTGGAACACATAAAAATGAGAATGAAATGAATGTGATGGGTGTGTTTGTAATTATATAGCGCTCCAATGCATTGGGTAATGTTTACTCTCATGAGGCATCATATTGGTATAAAGAGTGAAACTAATTCCTTTATGGGACTTTTTACATCATTAATTCCTATAAATTATCCTTTACCAAAATTCATGATGTAGTGTTTTAAGTTTTTTCCACATTTCCCATGTTATGATTATCAGGTTATATAGTGCCTTATTATTCATGTGTATGATTCTTACACCTTTTATTCACTATTTATATAACTATTTTCTAACATATATCACCATATTCAATGTTTATTCACGTGCTAGGATTTATAAATAATACCTTTTTAATTAATTCCCCCATGTTATCACATTTAGTTTAAAAAACCATGGAATTTTAGAAGCATATTAAGGAAGTTTTCAATAATGTTGTTGTATCCCATGTTCAATATGTTATGATATGTAAATAATTCCAAAAAACAATATACTTATATATGTTATTGATTTTATTATTTTTACTTTTTGGTAATAAATTAATTATTAATGTAAAATTAAGATTTGTGTTGTTATAGTTGGTATCAATGGAAAATTTTAGTCATTTGGGGATTAAGACTAGAAAACTCCAAAGAAAGACTTAGGAATAAAACTATGAAGAAATACCTAAATTTTAGTAAATTCTAGATTAATTTTTTTATAAATAAAATACATCCCTTTCTGAATACTACAAGTGGATGTGTCTGTGGTACAAATGTACATAAGGGTAAAACCTATAAAAAATGTGTTGAGCTATAATCGATCAAGAACTACTGCATAACAATGGACCTTTCTCTCCCCTTATTTTAACCCTCCTATGTAATATGATTTGGTAAATTTATAATATCATTATAAAACATTATTAAGGGAACAAGAATTCCCATAAAAGTAAATTCTAGGAAATTGATCATGGATAACATATGTTTATGCTAAGAAATTCATAAGTTAAGGAAACACATTTCATTTTTAATTCATCTCATTAATATTTTTGGATTCCTATTTATGTGTTTAATACATTAAAACTAAACATACCTAATTTTTCCTTGATTCTAGTCTATGGTTTGAAATAGGAGGAATATATTGTTATTTTTTGGTGGATTATATAATCTGTTAGAATTTTATTCTACTATAAGATGTATAGAAAAATTATCCTCAATTCTCAGTGTTCAGAAAAAATATATAATCAGAGTGGAAATTAATTAAAGGATGAAATTACAATTTTAAAGAATGAAAATTTCCATATTTTCCTTTTCTAAATGATAAAAAAATTTATTAAATCCTAAAAAATAATCTTGAATAAAAATGTTTTCATACTACAATCATTCCTAATGAACTGATGGTCATTTTACCCATCACAGATTTATAATTTTAGGGACATTGAATTTATATTGACCATGTTCTCTATCAAACTCAATTAGTTATTTTTTGTTATTTTTCTCTTCAATTTCCATTCTCTCACTTCCTAGTAATGTTCCCCTACTGGGAATCCTAGCTCTATGATGACCATCAAACTTCCTTTTCTCACGTTTCAATATGATGTTTTATTAACATTTTTTACACTATGGGTTTTCAATAAATATATTTTTCAAGTTTCAAAAAACCACTTTCTAAGATCATGTTTGAATTATGAGGACGAAATTTATTAATTAGGGGACAATATAATGTCTTGATTTTTGAAAATAGAAATCCATGTTCGATAGTGTGTGTGATAGGAAACACCAAACCCTAACCAATAATGATAATTTAAATATGACCATTTTAACCATTCCATTAAATTTTGAGATATTAGTAAGATTAAAAAAATTATGAAAAATATATATTTCTTAAATATATTAGTAAATTATTAGTAAATAATCAATCAATTTTGGGTAATTTCTTTTTGTTCTTCAAAATATTTTTTCTTCAAAAGTGATTTGTATTTCCTTTTATGATAAAATTATAAAAAATTATTTCCTATAACATTTACAAAATTTATTTGATAAAAAATCCATTTTTTTATTAGAATATCGAAATTAAACTATGGTAAAAATTTGTGATTCTTCAGAAAATATATATTTTTTATTGAATATTGAAAAATACCTTTTTTTTGTAAAAATGTCATTTCATTTCATAAATTGATTAATTTAAAAGTAAAATTATTAATTTTATTTTATTTCAGGGTAACATAAGTATTATTTATTTATATTTAATTCAATTATATATATATATATATATATATTTAAATCATCATTATTCCAGGTTTTTTGTATATGTTCATTTTAATGATTAAAACATATTTTTCTAAAAAATTAAAATTTATTTTTTTTCTCTAATATAACTAATTAAAATAACCCATAATGAGAAATTCTCTAAAATTAATTTTGATATTATATATAATTATTGATTGAAATTAATATAATGAATATTAATAGTTTTATATTTAATGTAAAAAAAACTTCCATAAAAAATGTATTTTTTAGAAAACTGTTTTCCATCGTTCTTATGGGTTTTATATTAAAATAAATTATTCTATATCTGTAAATTTAATTTTATAAAATATAATCTATATTTTTAATCATAATGCTTAATATTAGGTAATATTTTCAACTTAATTATTGAAAAATATGTATAGAAACAGAATTAAATATTTATTAACACTATAAGAGAAAAATACATTAATTAAGGCTAAAAATTATTTAACAAAGACTATAATGAAGAAACAAAAATAGTATGAATATTTATATTAAATTTTCATTGAAATTGTGATTATATTTAATTTTTATTTTTTTACTTTATAATTGATTATGTAATCAGTTTTATAACAATAATATTTTGGTACGATAAAATGAAAATTATATTTTAGGGTAATATTATAATTCAATTAAAGAATTCAATTTTATGGATTAATGGATTTATGAAAATATTATTATTAAATAATTTTAATTAAATAAAATTGATAATGTAATCATTATGAAGTCAAATGTAATTTTTATAAGGGTTTGAAAACTGTTATTAACAAAAAAACCAATGTTTCTCAATAAATATATATTATTATTTTAGAAGATAAAATTAAAATATTTAGAAAATTAATTTTATAATATAAATATTATTTTTGGAATCATAATGAAAATGATATCTAATAGTTAATTTTTTCTTATTTTCTGAGTCAGTCAAATTTTCAGTTAAAAATTAAACACGATATAATTATATGGTCTGTATTTTGACATCATAATGACCCAAAGTGATATAATAAATACTATAAATGATATACACGACCAAATATATGTTTTAAATTTAATATAATGGGATTTTATATTTATTTGGTAAATTTTATAAAACCATTATGAATCCTCCAAAACCATTAATATATTTTAAGATTTTAAAATCATTTATTTAAAGATATGACTCACTTCCATGTCATCAAGGGTATTATTTTAATAATTTTGGTCCTTGTCTATATTAACTAATTAAAACCATCCTCTTTGGAAAAAACCATGTTAAAAACCCATGGTAAGTTTTTTGGTTTTAGTTATTTTATTTTATAGAGTCCAAAACCTAAGTTTGAGAAATAATAATGAAATCGCCTCTCTTTTCCTATATAAACCCACCCATAATACCATTTTTATTCATTAATAAACCTTATAGAATGTCTATAATCTCACCTTTCCTCTCTATATTCTTCCCAAGTTTCCCTTATTCTCTCAAGAAGCTTCTCCCAAGCTTTTGGAATCACACTCTCCGGGTAAGGGACCTTCCTCTCCTACATTCAATTGAAGAACCTTCATTGAAATTAGTATTTTTATTTTAAATTGTTTATAATTTATTTCATTTATAAACAAACCCATACTGTATAATTTTTTTAAATGATATAACATTTATCATCTCTCGTTTTTACTCTTACTTAAGATGTTACTATGCCAAAATTTTGTAAGGGATTTCTCTCTTCTCATTTCAATTCAAGAACCTCATTTATATTATGGATCTTAATTTATTTATTTATTTTTGGTATATATTATTCAATATTACCATTAATTTCCATTTTTTGTTTAAATGATGACATAACCCTTTCACTCTATCTAAAAAAACCCATAAAACATTATGTACACCCGTTACAATGCTGAAATTTAATAAGGGATCCCTAACTTCTCTTAATTATTCAAGTTTATTTATTATATTATACGTTATATTTCGAATTACTAATGTTAGGATATTGCATTAAATTTCCCCATTATTTCCTATTTCATGTCCAAATGATGAGATTCCCCTTTATCTATCAAAAACACATTTTATGAATTTGTTTGTGACATTGTTTTCCTGCTGAAATTTCACCGTAATTTTTCCATGGAAAAATAGTTATGTGTGACTACCAAACCCATTTATTATAAACGGTGTCAACCTTTATACACTTATAATTATTTTAATCGAGACATACATGTATTTATTCAGCACTCCTTGATCAGGGAATAAATTTTCATGTTGAATGAATCCATGTTGTAAGTTCTATGTGGCACATTTAAGCATAAGAATGAAATGAATGTGAAATATGTGCCTAGAATTATATATAACTCTGATGCATTGGTTAATATTTAGTCTCATTATATGTCATGTAGGTATGGGATTGAACCTCATTCCTTTATGCGACTTTTTTTTTATCATGATTTTTTGGTAGTTAGCCATGAACTATGTTTATGAAGTAGTGTATTAAGTTGTTTCTACATTTCCTTTGTTATGATATCATTCTATATCATACCCTATTATTCAAATTTATGATTATCACACCTTTTATTACCATTTTATATTACTATTGCCTATAATTTATCACATTATTACATTTTTATTCCCTTACTGGGATTTATAGCTCACCCCTTCTTTATGTATGTCCTTAGGTTATCCCGTGTAGTTTTAAAAGTAATGTAATTTTAGAAGCATGTTAAGGATGTTTTCAATAATTTTGTTGTGTACCATGTTCAATATGTTATACTATGTACCAAATTACAAAAGATACCATAATTATTGATCTTCTAGGTTATATTATGTGTCCTTTTATATAATAAATCAATTTTTAATGTGAAATAAAGAGGAGGGTTTCTATAGTCATGGATCTCGCATAGAAGACTTGGACATATAAATATATTAAATTTATATAAATTATCTAAGATACATTTATTTTAAGACTTTCCTAATCTTAAATTTCATAATTATATATTTTTTGATTCGTGTCAAATTGTAAAAAAACCCCAAATAATCATTTAAATAAGTAAAAAAGGTTCTACATCTAAACCACTAAAACATATCCATATTGATTTTTATAGACCATAATATGTAGAAAGTTTGTCTAGAAATTTTAATGTTTATGTTTTTTTATTATATTTTAATATTTACTTGGCTTTATTTTATAAGACTCAAAAGTGAATTATTCACTGTTTTTGAAAACTTTTGTAAATTTTTTCAAAATGAAAAATAATTTAAAATAATTTCATTTAGAAGTGATTGTGGTAGATAATTTTAGAACCTAGAATTTAATTATATATTCTAAAACCTTGGTATTAAATAGACCTTCTCTATACTAATAACACCTCAACATAATGTAATTGTTAAAGAAGAAACAAAAATATTCAAGATATGGAAAGGACTATATTGAATGAAACCATTCATCCTACCTATTTTTGGGAAAAATATGGTAACAAATATTTCTATATAATCAATAGATTTTTAATAATATCCTTTATTAAAAATACACACTATGAACATTGTAATAATATAGAACCTAATTTAAATAACCTTAAGGTGTTTGGATGGAAGGTGTATATCTCGAATACTAATGAAAATATTGGTAAATTTTATCTGAAGGCTGATGAAGGAATCCATATAAGGTATTATGATACTTATAAATCCTATAGAGTCTGCATTAAAAAGTCTAGGATTATTCAAGGATCGGTTCTTGTGAATTTTGAAGAAAGTGAACCTTTTGATAAAAATATAGATCAAATAGATGAAATTGTTGACTCTTTTGAAAACATGAAGATTAAAACACCTAAAACTAGTTTTGAAAATAAAATAAATGATAATAAGTCTACTATAGAAGAAAATGAGATCAAATAACATGAATTTATCTTACCTAGATATTATATAACCTTAAATGATCATCCTTTAGAAAATTTTATAGGAAATCTAGACATATGAGTAAGATCTCGAAGAAATGTGGCAAACATAGTTGATTTTTCAAACTTTCTATCACAATTATAACTAAGGACTATTGAATTATCTATAAATGATGAAAATTATTTATTGGGAATTTAAGAAGAAATTAATCAATTTAATATAAATAAAGTTTAGGAATTAGTTGGAAAATCAACTAATTATCAAGTAATGGGAACCAAATGGGTTTTCAGAAATAAAGAGGATGATCAAGAGATCATTATCAGAAATAAATATATATTAGTAGTAAATAGTTAGAATAAATAAGAAGAGATATATTATAAATAAACCATTGAACTTTTTCCTGGATTAGAGGCAATTATAATACTTTTAGTTTATGCACCTCATTTGAATTTTAAATTATATCATATAGCTGTTAAATCTTCCTTTTTAAATGTATATTTAATGGAGGAGGTTTATATTTAACATCCACTAGGCACTAAGGTCCCTCATTTACTAGATTTAGTTTTTAATCTTTACAAAATGCTTTATAGATTTAAACTAGCACCTAGTGATTGGTATGAAAGATTAAGCTCATTTTCCTTGGAAAATGGAATTTTAGTTACATTATCAAATCATACACTTTTTAAGAGAACCATTTTATAAAATATATTATTAGATCAAATTTATGTTGATGATTTTATTTTTGGATCCATAAATAAAAATATTTTTAATTATTTTTCAAATATTATGAAAAAATAATTTTAAATGAGTATGATGGGAGGATTGAATTTGTTTTGGGGATTTCAAATTATCAAAATAGTTATGGAAAAGTTTTAAATCATAGAAAATACATTATTTATTTATTATAAAATGTTGGAATAGAAAATAGTAAGACATATACAACTCCTTTACGTACTAATGTAAAACTTGATTTAGATGAAGTGGGAAAAAGATTTGAAAATAATTTATACATTGGTATTATTAGTTTGTTATATCTTACTATAGGTGGACTATAAATAATGTTTTCTATATGATTATGTGCTATATTTCTGTCAAACTAAAAATAATCCCATCATATTGTTATTAAAATAATTTATATATATATATAAAATAATCTATTTTTCAATCTCTGATTTATATAAAAAAATTATTATTTTAATGTCATTTCATATTCAGATGCTGATTTGGGAGGCTGTAGGTTATATAGAAAAATTGCATTAGGAACCTGTCACTTTTTAGAAAAAGTATTCGTGTCATGGTCATGTAAGAAACAAAATTTATTTTCTTTATCAATAGTCGAGGAAGAATATATATCAGCTGGAAGTTATTGTGAAAAAAGTTTTGTGGATGAAACACCCATTACTAGAATTTGGACTTAATTTTTATAATATATCAATTTTAATTGATAATACCATTACAAGTTATACTTCCAAAAATCATGTATGTCATTCAAAAACCATGCATATTGATATATGGTATCATTTTTAAGATACATTTTCCATAAATAAGAATATATATTTAGAATTTGTAAATATTGAATATTAAAATAATTATATTCTATTTCATCTAGAAGTTTTGAATTTATTAAGTAGGGTTAGGAATATTTGATTTTAAATAAGTGTGTGTTGATATATTTCTTTAATTTATGTATCTATAGTTTTTATTCAATTGTTAATTAATTTATTTATTTAAATGAAAACTATAATTTGTTTCATTGTTTGAAAAAGCATGAAATTTTAAAATAAAAACTAATAATGATTATGGTGAGTAAATTGGCTCGAGAAAATAGACATATTTAACCAGAAACCATTAACAACCCCTTTTTCTCTCTCTTTCACTTACATAACCTCAAATTGCCAAACTTTTCTTATTCTAGAGATCTCATCATCTTTTGAAACCCAATATTTTGAACCTTCCACTTTCATAATCATAGAAATGTCAATGAATAAGAGAGAATATGAAGGTGAACTAAGTGACTCAAAATGTTAGCACATCCCCTTAAGAAAGATTCTTCAATAGGAAAGTGGTCGATTTTGATTCTATGTATCATACAAATATATTTCTTAAGAAATCTCTCACCTTTCAAGGTTTAGAATTTCTATTTAATGAAGGAAACACCAAATTTTTTTTTGATAGACCTAAAGTAGTTCTATAAAAATGTTTAGATTACTTTCAGGGAAAAAGAGTGTGACAACCGGGTCCCGATGACAGCACAACCACCCCGCCTTAACATGGCAGTCAGGTCTTGGCCCACCAGGTACCACCAGTTGCCCCGCAGACACGTGGGGCCCACCCTAAGGTCCACCCACTTGGCTGAGCGGGTCATCTGACTAATGACAGTCCCCACATGCCAACACATGTCTTTTCCAGTGTGTTTTGTCCTCACTCACACACATCCTGAGAAACTTCCCAGGAGGTCACCCATCCTGATCACTACTCCATGCCAAACACGCTTAACTATGGAGTTATAATCACACAGGCTCCCAAAAAGGAAGGTTCACCTTGTTTACATGAGTCATATCATTTAGTCATTTAAACCTTTATCATTTTGGGGTGTTACATTCACACCCCCTTTAGAGCACAAAATCCTCGTTGTGGGCCCTACATCTCAACCCAGGCAGTGCACGGTGCACTTAAGGTTGGGTTCCTCCTCTGATACCAAATGTGACAACTGGGTCCCGATGACAGCACAACCACCCCACCTTAACATGGCAGTCGGGTCTTGGCCCACCAGGGCCCACCAGTTGCCCCGCAGACACATGGGGCTCACCCTAAGGTCCACCCACGTGCCTGAACGGGTCATCTGACTAATGACAGTCCCCACTGTCCAACACATGTCATTTCCAGTGTGTTTTGTCCTCACTCACACACACCCTGAGAAACTTCCCATTAGGTCACCCATCCTGATCACTACTCCAGGCCAAACATGCTTAACTATGGAGTTCTAATTAGACAGGCTCCCGAAAAGGAAGGTGCACCTTGTTGACATGAGTCATATCATTTAGTCATTTAACCCTTTATCATTTGGGGGTGTTACATTAATGTGAAAACCGGGTCCTGATGACAGCACAACCACCTCTCCTTAACATGGACGTCGGGTCTTGGCCCACCAGGTACCACCAGTTTCCCCACAGACACGTGGGGCCCACCCTAAGGTCCATCCACGTGCCTGAACGGGTCATCTGACTAATGACAGTCCCCACAGGCCAAAACATGTCCTTTCCAGTGTGTTTTGTCCTCACTCACACACACCCTGAGAAACATCCCAGGAGGTCACCCATCCTGATCACTACTCCAGGCCAAGCACGCTTAACTATAGAGTTCTAATCAGACAGGCTCCTGAAAAAGAAGGTGCACCTTGTTGACATGAGTCATATAATTTATTCATTTAACCCTTTACCATTTGGGGGTGTCACATTGTTCTTAGTCGGAGAACATCTCCACCGAAGAACGCGAAGAACTTCTCCAACGACGTTTCCTCGTCGGACGCACCTCGACGACAACGGAATAGACGTTCGTTTTCTGCGATGCCAGACTTCTGCAATGCTCGTCTTCTGCGGCTCGTTGACGTACACCGTTCTTGAAACTGAGGTAGGGGATTGTAAATAATTATTTTTGTTCGTGTTACATTCCTGAATTTCTTCGTGAAATTTTAAAACCAATAGTTATCGAATAACGTGAGGGGGCCGGACCGCACAAACACGGCTGACCCTCCTCCTTATTTTTCATGTTGGTTCCTTTGTGGTTTGGTACGGGAAGGCATGGTGCCGTCGCACCACGCGGAATCATGCGAAAGGAAATGTGTGGCGTCGTCGCACCGTGCCGTGGAAAGAAGATCGAGGACGCGACATCGTCGCGCCGCGTCGATGAAAAACTGAAAATACCGTAGCCGGTACCGGGGCTGTGGCGGAGGGGCGCAGCGCCGTCGCGCCGTGCCGGACGACAAGGGCCGCAGCTGGTTCCGGGCCGCGGCGGAGCAAGGTGACCGGCGGCCGGACCGGGCCGCCGGCGTCGGAGCTGGAAGTGGACCGGCCATCGCCTGTCCCGTTGAGAAGGAACCGGCCAGCCAGGTCGGGCCGGCCGGATAGGGAGGAGCGGGGGGAATTAATTCCCCCGGCAGAACTTTAAAGCGGCCCCAATTAAGGGGTCGCGGTTACATTAAACAAGAAGGGCACCCCCCCCCCCCCCCCGTGCGAGCCGCCAAAACGGCTCGGCCATTTTGGTTGACCACTAACCAGTGCGCCCAGCGCGCGGGTCGCCGGACCGGGCCGCGCCGGCCGGGCCGGGCTGGGCCAACCCTGGGGGTCTCGGGCCGGGTCGGTCCGGGCCCGAAACCCCCATTTTCGGACCGTTTGGGTTCAATTGCCCATAACTCGGGCTACGGACCTCCGATCGACGTGTCGTTAGTGGCGACACGATCCTTATAATGAGGTGGTCGTTTCGGTATATCGCACTCAAGGTTTCAGAATACTTTGGGTATGGCTGGGTTGGTTCGTACACGAAACCAACCGGGCCCTCGGAGTGAAAACGCTCATATCTTGAGCTATGGATGTCCAATTGACGTGCTGTCGACTTTGTTGATTTTCTCTAAGTGAGATGGATCTTTTGGCATACTTCGCCCGAGGTTTGGATGCAGGTGGATTATGGTCGGGTTGGTTTTTCCTTAAAAACCAACTGGGCCCCTAGGACAAAAAAGCCAATGACTCTCAGACCGGGTGTCTGATCGACACACCGTCTACGACGTTGAGTTCCTGTTGACGATACGGAACTTTTGGATACATAAACTATGGACTATGTGTCAGTTGTTGTATCAGCCTCTCAGCTCGTGGAGCGGACCCTCCCGAACGAGCTTGCTGTGTGGGAACCCTAGTACTGGCTGTGACTGCTACTGTGACGACGATGACGACTGTGCAGAGATCCTCAGTGGATTCGACGACGACGAATTTAGCACTCAGCAATCCTGTGTGGATCAGTGATACGGATCCTGTGTGGGTCTAATCCTGTGTGGGTCAGTGCTCAGCGGTTCTGTGTGAGCCAGCGCCTACAGATCCTATGTGGGTCCGATCCTATGTGGGTCATTACGGGGGTTAGTTTCTTACCAATCCTGTTTGGGTCATTACTGGGGTTAGTACCTATCGATCCTTTGTGGGTCCGACGACTTAGATGGATTAGTGATCATCTCAATAATCTTTTGACGAATTGTACCTGTTTGAGCTAAAACATGTTTGCTTTCCTGTGTGGATTGTGTTGTGTTATCCTGTGTGTATTACGTTTTGCATTCCTGTGTGGAATATGTATACTTCCTGTGTGAACTAGGTTTTACTTGGGCTCGGAGGTTGGAGCGTATTGGAATTGATGACTTAGGTATATGTATGGGCATATACCTAAGCAGTGACAGTTGTTACTTTGTGATTGTATCTTTCCTTTTTGGTTTGTCCTTTGTGGATTTTGGGAGACCTTCGGGGGTCTCGGGGTCCCTACTAAGTATCTTATACTCACCCCTGCACGGGCTATGCCTGCACTACATTGTGTTGGTTGCAGATGACAGACACCGTTGATCGTGGTTGAGGCTTGCAGAGCAGGACAGTACCCGGAGGTGGACCACTGGGCGGGAAACACTCGGAGCAGACGATGGAACCTGAGGAGAAGTGGAGTTATCTGTACCCACCCTTCAGGTGGGATTTCCAGTAGATAGCTCGGTGTAGCGTCTTTTACTTTTCAGCTGTTGTTTTCCCCTTTCGAGTTGTACTTTACTTTTAGTTTGTGTTTGTATACTGGCCCACTTACTTTTCCGCACTTACTGTTGTACAAGTTTTTACTTAGAGTTTACTTTTTCCACTTACTTACTATGTGGTGCTTGTTTACTTTACAAAGGAAATTCCTTCCCTTTTTACTGGGATTTACGCCTTAGTGCTAGTCACCAGCCCCTGGCCTATGGAAGGTGGGCTTGTGGTAGTCATGGCACGGGCCCCGAGGATCTTGCTGTGTGCAGGAACCCTAGTGCTGGATGCGACGGGCAGTGCTAATGGAGGCCGAGTGTTCGAGGACTGGATGGTACCAGAGGTGGACTACACGACGACACAGTACCCGGAGGTGGACTACACGACGAGTAAGTATCTGGAGGTGGACTTCACGGCGAGACGACACTCGGAGGAGGTTGATGGGTGAGAGCGTTGTGGAGGCTATCTATGCCTACCCTTCAGAAGATATAATTTCATTTCTTTTTTATTCGACCCAAATTCAATAAATGATTGTTAAGGATCCTAATTCTGACCATAAGGTACTAGTCTTGTTCACTGACTCTACAATACTCCATAGAATTGCATAATTATAAAATATTATTTATCCTAACATGTATGTTATGTTTTTATTAATTTGTGACACTAATATTCACTTTCCTAGATATATTCTTAGATTACTAAATCACTTCTATCAGTCAGAGGCATGAATGGCCTTTTATCTGTATGGGTGAATTATTTCTCTTCTTTTATACAAAAAGGATAATATTTGAATTGTTGATGTTCAAACTAAGTGTCACCACATCAACATTATTAATGTTCTAACCATAAAAAATTATGTTTCTTCTATATCATAGTAAAATATAAACTTCTTAATTTGGTGAGGATGACAAAAGAATTAGGTCTTATTGCTCAGGGGGTATAGAAATATCAAATCTATGGGATCAATTCATTTTTGTAATGATGATTCAAGATAATATTGAACCAAATATAATGATAAATCAACAAAAAAACGAGACTCATATATGATATTAATGATCAAGATGAGATATATACTAATTAAATATCCAATGATGTTCTTATTACATTTCCCAGAATTAGAGAAGATCATACCATTGAGAACCTAGAAGATGAAACTTCAGCACATTTAGAATAAACTCCATCAATTTTTGTAGGGGTAACAAATACACCTGAGAGAAAAAAGATTTTAATTCAAGATCAATATAATCTAGTTTCATCTTAACCATATAAAGTTAAATAAACACCTCAAGGATGTGATAAAGTTCAAATTTTAGTATATAAAAACACTTAAATTATTGTGAATCAGACTACCTATATAGTTTCACACTCTTTGGATAGAATATATTTTTTATCTATATAGAGAACATAAGTTCCTGATAACATTTCTTTTCAAGTGAAAAGAATATAGATAAGTCATTATCTGTAGTGGAATAATCTCTCTAATCAATACATTAAGAAGAATACATTTTTAATTCCCTAAATCATCAGATATCATATCTAGTAATCAGGTTTAAAAAATGAAGGAGGGTAATTCCAGTATTCAATAAGAGATGGAATTAAAAATAAAATCACTAGAAGATTTTATAAATTTAAATATTTATAGAGAATAATATGAATCGGTGCAAGCACATTTATCTAATGTAAGAGATAATACTGTTTTTAGAATAGATTTTGATTATTTTCCAAGAGAAAAGTTAGATCAATTTTTAAAACAAAATGTCAAATCTATCTCAAAGACTGATTTTAGATATTTTGAATAGTATTTTGGCAGTCATTTTGAATGTATAAAAATTTGTTTAAAACAATCTAGAGCTTTCACTTCTTCACTAAAAACTTTTCTATACCTCATTAAGATATTTCAAAAAATTACTTCAGTGATGTCTGAAATGAAAGTTAGGATTTTTATTCACTTAAATGTAATATTGAACCTCTAAATGTGTTGTTAGATAATCCAAGAGATCTTACCAAAAAGTTAACCTCAATTAGACCATGAATCAGACTACTCCACAGTCATTTGTGTGACAAGATCACCAAGTTTCTTCAAACAGGGGAAAATCTACATGACTTTTTGAAAGTCAATCTGATTGAATGTTTAAAAGTAGGTCAAGACTCAATAATTTTGATAATGAAATTTCATGAAATCTTTACAGAATGTTTACAAAGATAGATACTAAATTTAAGGATGTTCTTTAGGATATTCAGGCATCATCAAATCACAACACCTATACTGAACAAATTCTTTCAACTTTAACGAGCCCTTCTATTTGAACTATTTCTCATCCAAAATCACCCTTCTAACCATAACACATATTTTAAATGAAAAATATTCTAATTATTATTATTAACATTTATTATTAATTATGTTCATTTATAATACCATATCACATGGATTCTTATGAAGAATATTACATTTATTTACAGTTATATGCTACATGGAATGTTTTCAATCATTTTTCATATACATTTATATATCATAAAAAGGTAGAGATAATTGGGTAAACACAAAATTCTTAACACAAATACAATTTTTTGTTATCATTAAACTTAAATAATACTAAAAAATTAATATTTATATCTTTTTAAAATATTATTTCATTTTTTCTAATAATTCCTATATTTTTCTGCAAATTATGTTATGGGTTTTGGAATCATCAAAAAGGGGGAGATTTTTTGGGCATGTATTCTCTTAGTAATACTATATAACTTTTATTGATTTTGATGCTCACAAATATCCTTATTATTTTACTATTGAAATTAATTTAATTATTTTTCAGGAATATATTTCATAGAATATTATAAGATTATCTTTTTTATGGGATATAATTTTTATTGAAGTATTCTGAATGTATTTTGAGATTATTTTGGAAATAGTTTTCATACCCTACATTTTCAAGTATATGTGTAGTGTTTGGTTTAAAAACCCTACATTTAAAAAAACGTATGGATCATGTTCTACATGCTATTTTAAAAATTATTGCTCAGCAACACTACATTTGGATGCAACCTTACATTTGATAAAAGGGAAAGTATAGATAATCAACCTTATATTTATGAATAACTATATGTTCTAGGAACAAGATGTGTGGTACATAAACCCTACTTTTCTTATCAACGGTACATTTTCAACCATATGTTTTTAATTTTTTCATCACATGAAGGAACACTACATTTGAATGTTCAATGATGGAGTTTTGTTTAAAGATATTTTCCATGATTCCTGCAACGGGCTCGACAGAAGTAAATATTGTCTTAAATCAATTTTATGACCTATTCAGATACTCATATTCAATGGAGTATTATGTTCTTATTTATAATAGAAGTTACGACTCCCTCGAGTGATTTAAATTATTATGACCGAGCAAGTGACTTTCTTGGATCTACTCAACTAAAGAGAAGATAATATGTCTATATAATATAAAGATTATTTTTTCTCTCTATGCGACATTATATATGAAATATATTTTTTAATATATAATTGTTTTGAAGAAACAAATGATCGATAGAATCTATTATTTCTGAAGAATCTACACATTGGAGATTTACATATTTCAAATATTTTTCTGTTGTTTTTCCTTTACAACAATTATTGAACATCATTTCTGACCAGAATATCTTCAAATATATAATTTGTTGAACACTTTAATATTTGAATAAGTATGTCTATATTCTTCTAGTTACTACAAAAACTATTATTTATAACCTATCAATTCAATCAAAATCTAACTCTTTTGATTTATTGATGTTTTGGCTGCACAGACTTAGTCATAGAAGAGAATCGGATTCTCAGTCTAAGCTATGGGAAAAATGATTCCCTGTAAAAGAACTCTAAGTCTTTATGTATCCTTGTTGTAAAGGTGTTAATTTAACACACTCTATTCTGAAGGTCTTATAATTATAGAAACTTATTTAGTAAAAATCAACAAGCTCGTGATGATACTATTGGTGGAGTGGACTAGGGGGTCTTTTTTCCCCAAACCACTATAAAAATTAATGTATTCTTATTTACTATTTATCCGATACACAAATCACATACAAAATATAATGCTACAAATCATTATAAGTAAAAAAACAAATCAAAAATCCAGAATCTATCAATAATATCAAAAAGTCAAAATTTACCCCCCCCCCATCTTATGTTCATTTATATTATTCTAATTTAATTGTTTTCAAATAATTTCATGAAAATAAGTATTCATATAATCATATCCCATGTTAAAATAATCCTCCTTCCTTGTGATATGGAAACAAAAGAAATGGGTGAGCTCAATGACCTAGTATGGGTGAAACAATCATATTACTATATTACCTTAGGTGAGATCCAAATCATATGATAAATCAAAAACATGAGAAACATTTTTAATTAAAATAATATGGAACCATAAAAGAGGTTCATTTGGAATGATATAAGAATATGTAACCACATATGATCAAATATATAATATAGTGTAATGACTGGAATAACATGAGAATTAAATCATTATTTGGGGACCATAACATCATCTCATATCAAAGGAGTGCAGAACAAACATATGCATAGAAACACAACATTGTGGATCAGGCATCACTGTCTATTTCTCATAGTGGATTAGGTATCAAAACATGTTTCCCATTATGGAAATGTCATTACAAATATTTTCCTATAAAATATTATACATCAAAAATGATTTTATATAGAGGACCATGCACCACCACATACTTTATATTTTGGATTGAACATCACGAATCGTTTCACCCTTATCTCATTAGATGTAAAGCTTCACCCAATTCATTTAAGGGATATATAGGGCCCAACCATCACTTAAATATTAACAATACACATGTTTTCCATAAGAACGCATCTATTAACCAGAAAATTAAAACCCAGGAATATGAATGGGGTTCATATTACATTTCAAATGGTGTCATAATAATATCCACATAATATTGATCAATTGATAAAAATTTCAATCACCCAAAATTAAAACTTCATAAAATAATTTTGAGGTTAATTTATAAACATAACATCACGGAAAATAAATCATATTGAGAAAATGAAGAAAATAGTAGCCAAATCACAAAAAAAGGTAAGAATATAATCAATAAATAGAAATTATGTAGATCAAATAAATTGATATATATTTATACTTCAAAATATTAATTGATAAAATTGGTGTCATGTGAAAACATGGTCATTAAAGAAAGAGACCATTAAGTAAAGTAAAGACTTATTAGGATGAAAATTATTCAAAATATATTAACCTTTAATTAAAAAAATCATTCAAGGGAGGTTATTTTAATTATGAACTCATTTTTTACCATAAAAATAAAATTGTACATCATATGTGAAATGTGATAATTAAATATTGTGAACACAGAAGGGTGTGGTTAAAAAGAAACAAATTAACTCAAGGAAATGGTTTTGAGTTACCAAAGTCCATTACCTTTTATCATGATTACCATGGAAGTGCTCCAACTTGTTTTATTATAATGATAAATATATTAATATCTAATTTTTAAAACCTATTAATATTAATTTCCATTTATTAACATAATTTGTAAAATTCTCTTCATGTATTAGATTTTTAGGAAATGGTGTCAGTCTCTTGTATTAATTTTATATTTACACTATCAAATTTTCCTATTTTCGTATATTTCATAAATAAAAACCAATTATATGTAATGAAATTTTTTTTATATATTTTCTCATAATATTATAATTCTCATATATGGGGTTTTTTGTTCTATAAAACCAAATTCAATGGTGAACTATTTTCTATTAATTTTTTGTTTTTATGGATTACCTTACAAAGATCATTAGTTAATTTCTTTTTTCCCTAAAGAGTCACATTAATGATATATAATAATCATATAAAATAGATATATTTGTCAATTATAAATAAACTATATATAAAGGTAGTATAGAAAAATGAAATGCATTTTTCCATGGTGGTGGTAGTCTACACATATGCATGGATGATGATTTCATTTCTCAAGGAATAGGAAAAAGGATAAATATAGTTATTTATTTAATCCTCTTAAAAATTTCATTTATATTATAACTAATTATTTAATTACCATTTTATACCATCCATATTATGAGGTGAAGGAAAATTAAACACTTATATTCATGGAGGTCATAGTCCACACACATGCATGATTCATGTTTTTTCATAATAGAAAAAGGGCTTATTGTTTAATTATTATACCATTGTTAAAATTAATTATTAGTATACTGGTGATAATGATGTTATTATATTATGATGGTGTAATAGAATATTTTTAATAGGAATGGAACGTAGAGAAATATAAAAAATAAAGGTTTTATATGAAATTTATACCTCAATACATAGATTATATCATTTGAGAATGGACTAAACATTTTAGGGGTATCGTTTGAGAAGAACAAATCCTCCTCAAGGTGTATATGATTTTTTAAGAGTGGTTTGGGTGTAAGATTGAATAGTTTTACTATGTATTTTTTTTACGGTAAGTGAGGATAGGATATCACCATTTATAAGTGAAGTGTGGTTGAATTTTTTAAAACACCCATAAGTAACCCTCAAGTAATTTTGTTCCAAAATTTAAAAATAATGGAGACAAGAAGTGATGATGTTGATATAGGCCTTAACCACATAGTCTGCACATTTCTGAAGCATGTTTGGGGACACTTTATTATAGATTTATACTTTTACTCTTTTATCTTTTAACATGATAACTAGTTATATTACAGAAATACCATATCCTTTATTCTTAAAAAATAATTTTTTTATTATTTTATAATTTGAATATACTAATTCTAAATTTGAAATCCATTTTATTTTGTTCATTTATAATTTTCATTTACATAATTTTTAAATTTATTATTATATAATTTATTTAAAACAATATATTGATAAAAATATTAATTATTTTCTAAAATATTAAAAAACTTATAAAATAGAATAATTATATATATATAATATAACTCAAAAATTTACAATTTCTTTGTAAAATGGTTTTCAAAATTTTTAAATCATTCTTATAAACAAATAATTCAATAAAAGTCATAGTATTTGTAAAAACAGTATATTACACTATCCAATTAAAAAAATATTTTTTTCATCTCAAAAATTAATCTTATCATAATTTTTAGATTATTAACCAAATCACCATGTCTATGTTGGATAACTGCATACCCTTATATGCACCTCCAAGTACACCAAAGGCTAACAACTTATAGAGAGGGTCTGAGGTGGAATCATGTGGTGAATATACCCTCCATCAGAGTACAGAATAAAAACTAAATAGCCAAAAATGAGATATTTCACAATTACATTATCCATAATACAATAAAAATAAACTATATGATGAAGGACTATAGAAAAACTCACCCAAATAGTCATACCTGAGTACAAGGTCTATGATTTCCCACCAGGCATATTATATCAACTTTTTAGAAAAGACCAGTAGTAAAAAATGATCTGCAATAACAAACCTCACCTCATCCCCATCTCTAAACTAAGAGCATGTTATCATGCTAGAATATACAACCTAAGACTCGTCCCATACTATAACCACAATAAGTGGTGGATTCTTGGGAACCCATCTATCATGGACACCTGACTAGGGTATGAGTACAAATTAATAGGACACCACCAATGTGTTACAGCACATAACCGGTAAATATAGTGTACATGCAGGTGATAAAATCATCACAAAGTTAATAGGAAAATCCTAACAGTTAAAAATAGCATATAATAACTACTTAATAAGTAATAAATTTGACAAGAACTTGTTAAGAGGTCCTGTGATTTGAAAAACACAAAAAACCCTAGCTATAACTACATTTTCTCCATGATGGAAATATAATCTGTTGAATGTGACCAAGAACTATCCATAATGCAAGTGAACATGTTACTTGATATCCTAAAGGAATCAAGTATCAAGTTAGACCACAAGGCCAACTAAGGAACATGTTCTCAAAATCCTCAAGGTAATTAATTATAGAACATTACATAGTAACCCTTTGGCATCATGTTTTGGATTGTTCCAGAATGATTTCATGCTACTAAAATGTGTTCGAGACCACTATCATCATCATAACATATCATGTGAACTCCCCTTATATGGTTTAAACATATTACAATGGTCTACATATTATAAGTACCAATATTATAGATTTGAATCATGGTATATACTCACAACAAGGCAGAGCATTATAAGGAAAATCATATCAATTCATTAAGAGAATATAGTTGTAACATATGAAAACATGTGATCAATATCAAACATGGAAACAAGATACACTACCAATACTTGTATCATTAAGCATCACATATGTGATCAAGGAATTAGTCATTATCTCATAGGCTTCACACATACACACATGTGATTAATGAATAAAACATTTTCTTGTGGTCTATACACATGAACACATGTGATCAACACATAGAAAATTGTCTCATTAGATCTAATTCTCAGGTAACACACACACACATCCAATAAGGTTAATGTAATATATGAACCACATTAGTGATCAATCATTTTCCATCATCAGGCATTATCAATCTAGTTCACAAGGGTCTATCATAGACCTTGGCACATTTTCTAATTATAGTTAGAATGGTTCTATAAATTAATTAAGTCTTAAAGACCATTAATTAATTAAGTTATACATTCCATTCATATAAAATTAGGAATTTACTTTCCCTTCACTTGTGGTGAAAATCCTCATAATACATACAAATAAACCATGTATAATTACATAGGGTATAGTACACCAGACAACCTACCTCAAATAGAGTCAACTCCCATAAAATAAAATCCCATTATATTTTCCTTAATCACCAAAGACTATTTATCCTCAATAAACCATGATAAAATATTACAAATTCCCATGAACTAAAATTTAATTAATTATACATCAATTATAATTAGTTAATTATTTATGAGGGAAACCACATTAAATTGGAAAGTTAATACATGTTGAAACACTTAAAAGGTATCACAAACTATCCATAATAACAAACAAACACCCAAGATATATTTTTAACATTATTAAAAAGTCAATATTGAAAAAACCCTATGGCATATAAATACATCACTATAAATTTTACTATAATTAAATTGTAACCATTTGAAGAAATCCAACCAAGTGACATACCTTATCTGCAACAAAATTCAATGGAGTTCAAGCACTCTCAGGGCACTCTTTATTAAAAGATGATAAAAACATCAAAATCATTTTCAAGATATAATAGACAATTTAATTCAAACATAAACTAATGAATAGATCACTAAGGGACATACATTCATTGAAACACCGATCAATGGAACGTGTTCATCCTAATGAGACATACCGTAGCCATGTTAATCCAAATCCTCAACATTTCTCGATAATTATATCAAGATATTATGGAATATTAATCAATTAACTAATCAAGATCACACTAACTATATATCAGTGACTAAGATGATAAAATGAAAGAGTATATAGGGATAATTGATACATTAATGGATTGCAAAGGACAAAAAATTCCAATTGGATCATCCATGATGAATGGAATAGTGATCTACCACTACATGAGAAATAAAGAGGCCAAGATCATTGAATAAATGCACATTATTCTCATATTCAACCATTATTCATGGAAAGATCCTCCATGGATCAAAGGGGGGTCATGGAAGGATGAAGAGAAGAAGTCATGGATGAATAGATCTTAAAAAGTTGAGTAAGGGTATCCAAAACTAATATGGAAAAGGTGTGTGAAAACATCAAAACAACCCTGTTAAAATCTATGTAGTGTGCCCTGACAATAAGATAGTAAGGATCCAATGGCTGTCCAACAATACCTACTACACAACAAGCTTAATTCCTACATCATATGTGAGTTGGTGTAGGCTCACTAGCTATCCAGTTAGTACTTTTATGAAGAAGGTATTAAACCCTTTCCACCAATAATTTGGTACCACAGAATCATCCCTAGATAGTCTTGGCCTCTGAGTATCATTTACATCACCCAGTGAAGATATGTTCATGATGATAAGTGTGATATAATTATAGTAATAAAGAGTTGGTCCAGAAATGAGATATCAAGGTTGATTATGGCATAGATTTTAGGCTTTTCTCCTTCAACAAGAACAGTGGTAACCCCCTCATATTTTCCTTCAGATGAGGATATCAATCACAACATCACTCCTAATGAATTAATAGGTAGTCACCTATTATAGGAGTCTGATTTTAGATAGAAAGCATTCCTTGTGTGCAGTCTATTTTGAAACAACTTTATTATATGTTTCTGGTTGAGTCGATGTATCCTAAGTTATAGCTCCATGACATTGAAAAGTAGGTATATATCAATCCAAGTACATAATCATGGGGTGAATCTATTTTTTTCATTGAGAATGTGGATGGTAGTCTTCAACTCAGAATAGATTACTAAAATCTGAATTAGTTTATTTTCTATGAATAAATATCCCTTTTCCAGAATGTTTGATCTCTTTGATTAGAAATGGAAATCCCATTGGTTCTCTGATATTTACCTCTGATCGGGATATCACCAGTTTCAAGTTATAGAAAGGTTAATCACAATGATAGTGTTTTGATGTAGGTATGGGAAAATGGATTACATGGTGGTTTTGTTTGGAAAAATTTATACACCAGATGAATTCATTAATCTCATGAACAATATCATCTATCCAGATCATGTCCTGTTCATTGTGGTGTTCCTTGATAATATCATTATTTAATCACAGACCCAGAGTAGCATGAAAAATATATTTAGATATTTCTTATCACGTGTTACGAATACCCACTTTTTCAAAAGTTATAGAAGTGTCATTTTGGGTTAAAGGAGGTTAATTTATTGGGACATGTGATTTATAATTCTGGTATATTAGTGGAAGAAGAAAAATTAGAGGTGGTCTTATCCTGGAAATGTCCCCAAAACATGTTTTAGATCAACAGATTTCTTGGATTGGTGGGATACTATCATAATTTTACCCAGAATGTCTCCAGGATATCATCTCATGTGACTATGATGACAAAGAAACAGGTCATGTTTTAGTGGAAAAACCAGTCTGAGGAGTATTTTCTTGTGCTACAGGTGAGGTTGAATACATCTATACTGTTTATACTTTTTGATACTGATGTAGGTTATGTCATTTATTATTATCCATTGATAGTAGGTTTGGGTTTAGTTATGATGTAGTATAAGGACTCAGCCTTACAACATTACTTAATATTGAATTTTAGACAATCACATACATTAATACACATTGAGGACCTTTTGGGTTTAGAGTTTTAAATAATTGGTATATCTTATAGACATACCATACCACATTCATATAATGAAGATACTACTAAGAACAGTATCCTTTTTTTCAAAATATAAAACATTAAAACTTAAAACATGATTTATTTGGAAAAAATCCATACCATACGTCATGACTCCCTTCATTCTCTTACCCATCCTTATATCCTATGAAAAAACATTTTAAAAACTTGGAATGAGTTTAAAACATAGTAAGGGATATAAACAAACAAATCATTAGTCAATAGATAACATAAAAACCATTGAAACACATAATCATAAAAACACATATGCATAGAAACATCATGTAGTTTTCTTGGGACATATTTATAATATCACTCTTACATTCACCTTTACACATGGAATAACCTTTTTTTCAACTTCTATCTCTGAAGTACCCAATGCATTAGAAAGCTATAATGGGGCTCACCCGTCATATCTTGAGCTATAATGGGATCAACCCAACATATATTGAGCTATAATGAGATAAAACCAATATAAATAATGTCCAAGAAACATATTATGGTAATAATGTATCTTGAAATCAAGTTAAAACGCTCATTCCATATACATAAAAAAATAATCCTTTCGGAATTTATTAAAGAGAGTTTTAAAAATATTTTAAAAGGAAAGTCTCTTAAAATATAATTGGAGTGAGAATTAATGGAATGGAATGGATATGTGTATACATTGTAAATACACATAGTGAAACATAATATAAACATAAATTAATCACACTAATAATCTTAATACCACATAATGAATAAAAAATAAGGTTAACCCAAAGAATGGAAATTGGGTTCATAATTCTCTTACCTCAGGTTCTTATTTATTTAAAAGTGTTTAAACCTCATGTATAATGGTTAAAACAGTGTTATTAACATCTTAATGAAACATATTAATGTTTATAAAACTTTATATGATCATTTTACAACATCATTCGACACATTTATTAGTAATATGTTGTTATTTGCATTGCTCCAGGTGTGTTATTTATGTTGTTTCTGTGATCTGTTCATGATAGATATTATTTTCAATTAGAAGTGGAACTCCATAATTGGAATGGAGTGGTATTTAAATGTCTTCATAACCACAAATTATTTCTATTATCATTTTGAATTTTTTCATGAAGATGATTCATAATTTAAAGCCTTATTGATATTTGTTTAATTCAGTTTTGCAGTTCTTCGATCGTAAAGAACTCATTTTGTTTTATAAAATAATAAAATTTGTAAAAAATGATTCCATAAACTCATATAAGATATAATGCATAAATTATAATCTGGTTCAACCATAAAAATGGTTTCATGACCATTATTTAAAGAAGTAAAAGAAATTTTAAATCACATCATCCGCGATGTCGGTAAATCGACACATCACGGGCGATATTTTAATTTCTGTAATAAGTGGGGGAGTAGAAGAATTATAATGGTGAATCTTCCATAAACATGATGAAATAAATAATATTTAAGATACTATATAATTCATTTCTCTTGGATAAGGGTAGATGAGGAAAAAATAATAAAATAAAATAACTTGAAATAAATGAATAGTTAAGAAATCCCTTATGAAAATTTGGCAGTCTAACGGATTTGAAAATGATTTTAGAAAACATTAAAATGAGAGAGGGTAGGGGTAAACCATCCATAAATTAATCATAATACATTATAGTGATAGAATAAAATGGAAATAATAACATGGTATGGAAACTTGAAAGTTATTCCACATAAAAAATAGAACTTGAATGGAAAAAAAGGTTAAAACTATCTTACCTTGTAGAGTAACTCCTAAGACTTGAAGGTTGGGACCTTGGGGGATTGAGTACACCTTTCTAGGATTACTATTAACTTAATAAGGCCATATATTCATTGATAAGTAATTTTTAATGAATGGAATGAAGGAATGGGTTGGTATTTCTAGCAAAAGTGAGGGAATATTTTATTAATTTCCAAGGGACACCTCATTAGTGGTATTTGAAAAACCATGGGCTTTCCAATGATATTTTCCCATGGTATTAAACACTTTTACACCTCATATCTTATTATACTATACAAAATTCTACCTGAAATATTACATCATTAATGATGTCATTAAACAAACAAAAACTCAAAACTATATTTTTACTATTCACTGAAAAATCAACTTTTTCAGAATAATCCCAAAAACTCACCCTAACAATTTTTTGACATGTATAATTAAAAAATGAACTAAATTTTTAGATAATAACTTTATAAATATTATTAATTTAATTTTTTAATAAAATCATAATTTATTCAAAAATAACAGTTTGAAGTATATAACTCCTTTTTTAATACATTGAAAAATTAATCTACATCTGATTATATTATAACCTTAAGAAAATAAAATAATAATAAAATTTACTATTATTTAGGGTCATGTTACTATTCATAAGGGCAAGTTACTATTCACCCAAAAAAATTGGATTCATTAGACTCTAGATAACTTATCGATCACAATTATAGATGGCCATTTTTTAAAATTCAAAACATAGAAGCTACAAAATTAAGTTTAAAGGATAGTTATAAATATATGCATAAAACAAAGTTTCATGCATTTCAATTTGTTTTTAATAACCTTGAAGTGTTAAATTATCCCTACCTTTTGGAAATTGTGTCTTCGTAATTTTATTTACTCATTTAACAAGTGAGGGTACCTTTCCCTCATAGAATTTTTAGATTCCCATGTTGCTTCTTCAACCATTTGGTTTCTCCACAAATCCTTTACTTGGTGGAATACCTTGTTCCACAATACTTGTTCCCTTCAATCAAGAATCTGAACTGGTTTCTCTTTATAAGAAAGGTTCTCTTCCTGCTGAACTACTTCTCATTTTAAGACATGAGTTGAATCTGGAACATATTTTATCAACATCAAAACAAGAAAAACATTGTATACCTAAGACAAACGCGGAGGCAAAGCTACTCGGTATTCAACTGGTCCAACTTTCTCTAGGATTTCAAAAGGACTGATGAACTGCAGACATAGATTTTCTTTCTTACCAAAATGAAACACACTTTCCCAAGTAGATATTTTTAGGAAAACATGGTCACCGACTTTGAAAGAGAAGTTTTTCCTTATGTTATCTGCATAACATTTTTTCCTACTCTCAACTGTCCTCATGTGATGCTAGATCATCTTCAGTTTCTCAGTCATTTCCTCAACTAACTCTGGTCCCATCAACATCCTTTCCCTAACTTCATCCCAAAAATATACAATTTGACATTGCTACCCATATAATGCCTCAAAAGGTGACATCTGTATATTGGAATGAAAAATGTTATTATAAGAAAACTCAACTAAAGAAATACATTGATCCCAAATTCCATGTTGGTCTATTTAACAAGCTTAAAGAATATCCTCCAATGTTTGAATCATTCGTTCTGACTGCCCATCTGATTGAGGATGAAAAGATGTACTGAAATTTAATTTTTTGTTGAAAGACTTTTGAAGGCCCTTCCAAAACATAGAAGTAAACCTAGGATACTGATCAAATATAATGGAAATAGGAACTCCATGTAACCTGAAAATATCTTTGATGTATAGTTGTGAAAGCTAATCCAACATCATTGTATCTTGAATAGAAACGAAGTGTGTAGATTTTTTTAACCGACCAGTAATAACCCAAACCACATTGTTACCTCGGGAAGCCTTAGGTAGTACAACCAAAAAGTGCATGGATATATTCTCTCATTTCCACTCTGGCACTGGAAAGGGATGAAGAATCCCCTTCGGTAACTTCCACTCTTATTTAACCTATTGACATGCCAAACATTTCACAGTAAATTCTGTGATATCCCTTTTCATTTTATCCCACCAGTAATACACTTGAAGGTCTTTGTACATCATAGTACTTCCAGGATGAACTGAAAATGGAAACTATGAGCTTCACATAACAAATATTTCTTCAAATGGGAATCACAAGGCACACACAACCTTTTTCAAAATATTATAACAAAATCTTTATCAGGGTTAAATTCTGTAAACTGACCCATTTTAAACAATTCTACCTTTTTCTATAGCTCACGGTCTACCTTATGTGCTTGCCTAATTCTGTTTAATAATGATGACTACACTGAAACCTAAAAAAATATAAGTATTCCCTACACTAAAAAATTCTAATCCAAAAGTAATCCAATCATTAATCAAGGGATTATGTTCCAAATGTAACATGGTTAATGATGCATGATGTTTTCGACTCAAGGCATCCACCACATTGTTTACTTTTATTGTATGTTAATTGATCATGCAATCAAAATTCTTTATCAGTTCAATACATCTTCTCTTCCCATTGTTTAATTCCTTCTGAGTGAATTTATAATTCATACTTTTATGATCATAATATATTTGACATTTGGATCCATATAAATGGTGCCTCCAAATTTTCTAAGAAAAAACAACAGCTGCCAATTCCAAATCATTTGTGGGATAATTTAACTCAGGAGGTTTAAGTTATCTTGAATCATAAGTAATTATTTGATCATTCTCCATTAGAACACAACCAATTCCCTTCAATGAAGCATCATTGTAGATGAAAAGCTCACCATTATGGGAATGAAACACCAAAATTGGAGCATTCACCAATCACTTTTGCAGTTCCTGAAAACAAATATCACATTATTATGTCCAAACAAATTTAACCCATTTTCATGTTAACTTAGTTAACGGTATAGGTAAACATGAAATTTTTTTAACAAACTGTCATTAATAACATACTAATCTAAGAAAAATATGAGTCTATGTAACATTTGTAGGTCTTGGACATTCATCAACCAATTTTGTTTTGACAGGATCAACTGTTATTATATCATGATTTACAATGTTCCTAAGAAAAGAAATTTTTTTCAACCAAAAATCACACTTACTAAATATTCAATATAGTTTATTTTCTTTAAGTGTTTTCAAAAAATCCTTAGGTGTTTTTCATGCTCCTATTTAATTTTAGAATATACCATAATGTAATCAATAAACACAACCAAAAACTTATCCAAGAACTCATGAAATATTTTATTCATAAGATACATGACTACAGCAGGTGAATTAGTTAACCCAAAAGGCATAACTACAAATTCATAATGACCATATCTAGTTTGGAATTCAGTCTTCTGAATGTATTCATCCTTTACTTTCAACTAATGGTACCCGTACCTCAGGTCAACCATCAAAAAATATTGTGCTCCCTGGATGTGATCAAACAAATCATTGAAATGAGGCAAAGGTTATGTGTTTTTAATAGTAATGTTATTCAAGGATCTATAATTGATTAGAAGTCTCATTGAACCATATTTATTCTTAACAAAAAAGACAAGATCACCCCATGGTGATGTGCTAGGTCAGATAAAGCCCTTATCTAATAATTCTTGCAACTTATTTTTTAATTCCAGAAGTTCCATTTGGACGATTCAAAAAAGGGGTTTAGAAATTGGATTTGCATCAGGAACTAAGTCAATAGTAAACTCAACTTCTTGATTGTGAAAAAAACATGGAAAATCATTAGGAAAAACATCTAGGTATTCATTGACCACTTATACATAATTAATCTGAATATTCCATTATCTTAAAAAATATAAGCAATAAAACATTCATTTTCATCCTTTATCAGTTTCTTAGCTTCATGATGTGTTATCAATGGTATAGGTTCATTCTTGTACACAAACGGAAATTCTTTCTAAAAAACTTCTTTTTCACTGAAATATATCATAGCATGATAAAAAGAGAGTCAGTATGTACCTAGGATAAGATCAAACTCTACTAGAGGAAAAATAACAAGGTTTACAGGAAAACTATTTCCACATAAAAGGATAGGTAGATTCTTATAATTTATTTTTGCAATAATATTTACTCCATATGTTTTTACCAGGAGATCTGGTTTCATTTCATGATATTGAATTCCTAATTTTTTAGAAAATTTCTCAGAAATGAAGGAATGTGTAGACCTTAAATCAAACAACACATTTGTGAAATCTATAAAAACAAGCAATGTATCTAATAAAACCTCATTTTATGGCCCATCATCTACTGAAGTAGTTTCAAATGATTTTACCAAACCCTTATACTTCCAATAGTTTTGATTCCCTACTTGAGTGACTAGCTTCAGATAAACATTAGTAAAATGACCCAATTCCTTATAGTTAAAGCATCTCGCCATCGGCTTTTCATTAATTTTTGGATCATTTTTCTTTCACTCACGAGACATGTTTCCAAACATTCTACATCAATAGAATTTCCCATAATGTAAAGACCCATAAAATTCAAGGAAATTTTTTTTCTTAATTTTCTTTGAAATTTTACAAGAATGCAGTTTCTGACGGCACCTAATTCTGAGGCCCGGTGTGCCCGGAATCTTTTTCCGAAGTTTATCTCAGGTACGTTAAGTGAACGAATGAGCGGGTTTTTCTAACTTTTGAACTGGTGCTCGAAATCAAATTCTGATGGCACCGATGGAATCGCAACGCCGGTATTTTCATAGAAACACCTTTTACAGAGTTGTGTTTGCTCGGGCGTGGTTTTTAAATTTTTTCGGGTTAAGTAACGAATAAAATAAAATGGTGCGACCAATTTATTTTATTTTAAGTCGCTTAACCTATGTTAAGTGGATGATGTGGGACCCACAATATCCTACCCACTTGGTAGGATATTTGTGAGGTGGGTCCCACACGAGCCCCACCATTTCTTTTCTTCTTAAGTAACGCACCCGTACCCCCCTTCTTTATGAAGTCAACTCTTGCGTTTAATCTGGATATTAAACGACTCATTAATTGGGCGGTTTTTAACCCCTCAATTAATTGATCGTTTCTTTTCTTTTTGAATTTCAAAGAGTTGGTTTGAGTGTTAATAAAATAAGACAACACTTATTTTATTTGGGTGGGAACTTGTTGCATGGAGAGGATTTGGAGAAAAGCCTTTTTCTTCGACGAAAAATGCGAAGAACGTGAAGAATGCACCGATCTCCGAAGAAGAACGCCAAATCCTCGAAGATCGACTACGTGACGTCGTGTACCGCGATGCCAACGACACTTCTTCCGTGATGCTTCTTCTGTGATGTTCCTTCTCCGCGATGCGATGATCCCTCTTCTGCGATGCCTTCTTCTGCAACATGCGTTTCCGCGACGAACCCTCACTCGACATCGCTTGAGGTAGGGGTTTTGATTCAATTAAATCTTTGTGATTTATACCCTCGGTATATGTTTAAAATTTTTCGGAAGCCTTTTTAACCTGCTAACGCGGTTGGTGCGGACCAATGAACAAGTCTGAACCCACCGTCTCTTCGTTCTTGGTATGTGGATTAGCGGGCGATGATGAAGTAGACCGCACAGGCGTTGTGAGGTCCTCGCAGCGAAGGACGGGTCCCAGGAGGGCCGATGGCGAAGACGGACAGCAAATCCAACCACCGGAACTCGTACGGTGGTCCACGGAGTACTCTGCTGGCGCGCCTCGCCGGCACAGCGGCGCCCGCCGCGCCGCCAGGATGTGCCGCCGCGGCTGAAGCCGCGGCGGCAGGCCGCTGGTCCCGCGACCGCACGAGACCGAAGGAGGCGGGACGCAGCGCTCAGCCACATCTGTTGACAAGGAGTGGCCCCCCATGGGGCCGCGGTTACGTGCTGGAGGGGGGCAGCGTGCCACCCCGCACCGCTCGGCCGAAACGGTCGAGCCGCCCAACCAGACCGCCAGGCCGGGCCGGGCCACGCCAGCCGGGCTGGGTCGGGCCGCGCTAGCTGAGTCGGGTCGTGCCCAGGCTGGGTCGGTCCACGCCCATGCGGGCCGGACCTGGACCCGGGTCGGGTTGACCCGGTTCGGGCCGACCCAGGGGATACCGGGTCGGGTCGGACCGGGCCCGAACCCCCTAATACCGGACTTTTTCGGTCTGTTACCCATAACATGGGCTACATACCTCCGATAGACGCACCGTCAGTTGATTAGAAATCCTTGGATCAAGATGGTTGTTTCAGTATATTACACTCAAGGTTTCGGAGTACTTTGGGATTAGCCGGTTTGGTTCGTACACGAAACCAACCGGGCCCTCGGAGCGGAAACGCTTATAACTTGAGCTCCGGACGTCCGATTGACGTGCCGTCGACTTTGTTGGATTCCTCTTAGTGAGACGGACCTTTTGGCTTACTCCGCTCGAGGTTTGGACGCAGTTGGAGTACGGTCGTGTTGGTTTTGACTTAAAAACCAACCGGGCCCCTGGAACGACAACGCCAATAACTTTTAGACCGGGCGTCTGATTGACGCGCCGTCTGCGACGTTGAGTTCCTGTTGACGATATGGAACTTTTGGATACATCAACTCCGAACTATGTGTCAGTTGATGTATCAGCCCCTCGGCTCGTGGAGCGGACCCTTCCGAACGAGCTTGCTGTGTGCGGGAACCCTAGAGCTGGTTGCGACTGCGATGACGATGATGACTATACAGAAATCCTCCGTCGATTCGACGGCAATGACTACAGCACTCAGCGATCCTATGTGGATCAGTGCTACCGATATTGTGTGGGTCAGCGCTCAGCGGTCCTATGTGGGTTAGCGCCTACAGATCCTATGTGGGTCTGATCCTGTGTGGGTCATTACGGGGGTTAGTTACTTATCGATCCTGTGTGGGTCAGATCCTGTGTGGGTCATTGCGGGGGTTAGTACCTATCGATCCTTTGTGGGTCATTGTGGGGGTTAGTACCTATCAATCCTATGTGGGTCTGACGGCTTAGATGAATCAGTGGCTATATCTGATCATCTCTATTGTCATACGAAGAAGTATACCTGTGTGAGCTGAATCTTGATTTTCTTTCCTATGTGGATTGTGTTGTGCTATCCTGTGTGGATGTGATCGAACTCGGGCTCAGATGTTGGAGTTGAACGCGAATTGATGACTTAGGTATATGTATGGGCATATACCTAATATGTTCCGGATGTTACTTCGTGTTTGTATCTTTCGTTTGTGGATTGTCCTTTGTGGATTCTGGGAGACCTTCGGGGGTCTCGGGGTCCCTACTGAGTAGCTTATACTCACCCCTACACGGGCTATGTCCGTACTAAATTGTATTGGATACAGAAAACGGACAACGCTGATCGTGGTTGAGGCTTGTGGAGCATGTCGGTACCTGGGGGTGGACCATTGGGTGGGATGTACACAGAGCGGACGGCTGGACCCGAGGAGCTGTGGAGGCTATCTGTACCCACCCTTCAGGTGGAACTTCCAGTGGACGGCTCGAGGCTGCGGTTTTACTTTCAGTTTTTGTTTTCCCTTTCCAGTCATACTTTACTTTCAGTTTGGGTTTGTATTCTGGCCCACTTACTTTTCTGCACTTACTGTTGTACCCATTTTTTACTTAGTGTTTACTTCTGCTTGCTTGCTCTATGGTGTTTGTTTACTTTACAAAGGCAATGCCTTCCCTTTTTATCGGGAATTACGCCTTGGTTCTAGTCGTCATCCCATGGCCTATGGAAGGCATGCTTGGGGTAGACACAGCATCAGCCTCGAGGACGGGTCATGACAAATTGGTATCAGAGTAGTTCGGTTCTACCACAGAACTCAAGACTCTGATCTTTTCCTACGTGAAGCAACAATGTTAAGAGTATTGAGTGTGGTTATCAGTCCAAGGAGTCCAATGTTGGTGCGGCAGCTGACGTATCTGTACACCAGGACCCTAAAATCTAATTTCCGACTTAATGCACGAAAACATTGATTGCATGTGTGTTACAATTTTTCTTTGTGATTACTTTGTGTCAGCTCACCAGGTATATTGTTTGACCATGGAGCACCTGTTTCTTTTCAGGATGGCCCCATGACGGTAGCCAACTAGGGTTCCGAGCTTTGTGTGTGATGACAGCCCACCGAGTGATGAGGCCTCGGTACAGGGCCCTTTGATAGCAGAGGCACCGGCGGTACCTTTACCCGCTGAGCCACCGATGCTACCAGCCCCAGCCGTTAACGATGCACATCGCCTTAGTGCACTACACGAGTTTCAGTGTCAGTGACCACCCAAGTTCTGTGGGGAGACGGACCCTCAGGCCACTGAGGATTGGCTGGAGGAAGTTTTATGATTTTTCAGGTTAGTGAGGACACCATAAGACCTTATGGTGATCCTCGCAGCGAGTCTCCTGCACACGGCAGCAGGCAGATGGTGGAGCATGATGCTCTAGGTGCATGACGAGGCATCTCTCCTCTGGACGGACTTTGATAGCCTCTTATGCTCAGAGTTCGTCCCATCCACCCTCCGTGCGGTGTGCATTCAGGAGCTTCTACAACTGCGGCAGGGCATCTTGACAGTTGCCCAGTACTCAGCGAGATTTACAGATCTCTCGTGCTATTCTACGGACATGGTACGGGTCTCATTCTTCCGGGCCCAGACCTTTGATCAGGGATTGATGCATGAGATCAGGGCATTGCTAATCTCCCTCAGCATTATGACACAGGTAGGGGTACTGGAGCGAGCCCTTCTGATTGAGAGCTTCCTTGCTGAGCCTACATTACCAGCGAGACCTACCGTAGGGAGGCATGTAGCAGAGTCTTCTGTAGCAGGCAGTCGACGGATGACTCATGGGTCCAGGCAGACCAGACCCTTAGGCAGACGACCTCATGACACTGGCTCAGCAGTGAGGGGCACCCAGCGCGGAGCTAGTCTTTCGAGAGTCAGACAGTGTTACGCATGCGGCGGGTAGGGTCACATGGCTCGTGACTGCCCGACCTGTCGTGCCGAGAGGCAGTAGACGGTTGAGGGGCCACCCAGGCAGAGGTAGAGGGTCGACCGTGGCAGTCCGTAGGGAGCAGGAGGATGAGGCAGAGGAGCTGTCCGAGCATCAAGTGATGGGTGACGCTTTGAGGCTCTACCACCACCACCACCAGGAGGTCCACCCCCAACCATAGGGATCTCGTGGCAGAGATAGGCACAGCTTCAGGGAGCGGAGGCCTATGACCATGGCATGCCTGAGATGATTCGAGGTACTATATGTGTCTATTCCACCCTTACTGTAGTTCTTATAGACATAGAAGTGAGTCATTCTTTCATAGCCACTGCCCTTGTTCGTAGCTCGTAGATTCCGACAGAGCTATTGGCTCGATCCTTACGGCTAGAGACTCCTCGAGAGCAGACTCGACGATTACGCATTGGTGCTGGTAGTGTGAGATTACTCTAGGAGGTGAGAGCTTTGGTTGGGATCTTCTTGTAGCAGCGTCGAGGCCTTACGATGTCATCTCAGGCATGGATTGGTTATCTACAGTCCATGCTCAGATTGACTATATTAGGTGCAAGGTGCGATGTGTACGCACCGACAGGAGCAGGTTCACCTTCACCGGAAAGAAGGGATCCTTCGCATCACAGGATGGACTCACGCAGAGGAGAGGACAGCCCATCACTCATTAGTTGGATAGCCTCATCCTAGGATCAGTTGACGTGCAGAGTCCTGGTTTTCCTACAGTGGTGGATCAGTATGCGGACGTTTTTCTCGATGACATTCCAGGACTACCTCCTCGGAGAGAGGTAGACTTTTATATTGACATGTACCCCATGATGGCCCCGATATCCACTCCATCATATTGGACGGCCCCCGCTGAGCTTCGAGAGCTACGGGTATAGTTGGAGGACTTGTAGGGAAAAGTATTCATCCGACCCAGTGTTTCACCCTGGGCTTCCCCGATATTGTTCGCCAAGAAGCCGGACGGGAGCTTGCGACTTTGTTTCGACTATAATCGCCTAAACCAGGATATAGTGAGGAACAAGTATCCGCTACTGAGGATTGATGACCTCTTCGATCAGCTCAAGGGAGCACGGTGGTTCTCGAAGATAGACATCAGGTCAGGCTATCATCAGCTCAGAGTTCGGGACGAGGACGTGCAGAAGACGGCCTTCAGATGTCGGTATGGCCACTGTGAGTTCTTGGTTATGCCATTCAGCGTAACCAATTCTCCATCAGTGTTCATGGGCCTCATAAACAGGATCTTTCATCCATACCTCGATCGATTTTTCGTGGTCTTCATCGATGACATTTTGATATACTCGACGACTGAGTAGGAGCACACCTACCACTTGTAGTTGTACTAGACACACTCCGAGAGCACAATCTTTATGGAAAGCTCTCGAAGTGTCAGTTATGGATACGTGATGTCCACTTCTTGGGACACGTCATCTCTGAGGCAGGAGTTGCGGTGGATCCTGCGAAGATCGAGGCAGTGCTAGCTTTGGAGCCACCTAGGAGCGTGACGAAGGTGAGAAGTTTCTTGGGACTAGCTGGGTACTACCAGAGATTTGTGCCAGACTTCTCTAAAGTTGCGGCACCACTCTTAGCTTTGAATAAGAAAGGGAAACACTTTGTGTGGTCAGATAGATGTTATCAGAGCTTCTAGGAGCTGAGACAGATATTGACCAGCATGCCTATCTTGAGGTTGCTGGAGGAGGGAGTAGGGTACGTAGTTTACTGCGATGCATCAGGGACCGGAATCGGATGTTTCCCAATGCAGGATCGGGCCGTGATCGCCTATGGATCACATCAGTTGAGGAAGCATGAGCATAAATATGCTACCCATGACCTGGAGTTAGCAGTAGTGGTCTTCTCTCTGAATATGTGGCGACACTATCTGATGGGCAAGCGATTTACAGTCTATTCTGACCATCAGAGTCTCAGGTACATATTCTCGCAGAAGGACCTGAACCCGAGATAGTGGCGATGGCTTGAGTTCCTCCAGGACTATGACTTTGAGATAGTCTATACTCCTGGGAAGGGGAATGTAGTAGCCGATGCTCTCAACAGGAGGACGGGCATTCAGCTACTTTGGTAGGTGATAGAGCAGATAGCCTCTTTGCAGATATCCTACATGGATAGAGATGGAGCAGTCTTTCTTCAGTCACTCACAGTCACTCCTCCACTACTGCAGCAGGTCAGAGAGGTACAGCATGGGGATGCTAACTATGAGACGTGGTGTGTGCAGATATCCTCAGGACAGGTACCTGATGGTTTCTCTGTAGGAGGAGAGCACGGCGTCCTTTTCAGAAGACTTACCTTGGTACGAGTTGCTTTATGGGAGGAGCTGCTGAGAGAGTTTCACACTTCCCCTTTGGCAGTACATCCTGGCGTGGCAAAGATGTACCAGGATATCAGATGATATCACTGGTGACCGGACATGAAGAAGGTTGTTGCAGAGTTTGTTTCTCGATTCCTCACCTACTAGTAGGTGAAGACAGATCACCAGGTACCAGCAGGCTTGGTACAGCCCTTGGAGGTCCCGGAGTGGAAGTGGGATGGCATATCTATAGACTTCGTGACTAGACTTCCACGTACTTCCATAGGTCACGACTCCATTTGGGTGATTATCGACCGACTCACCAAGTCGGCACACTTCTTACCCATCAGAGAGCAGGGCTCAGTGGAGATCTTGGGACATCTCTATGTTCATGAGATTGCACGTATTCATGGTGTGACATCTTCTATCATCTCCGATTGAGATTCTCGCTTTACTTCCCGGCTTTGGAAGGGGTTGCAGGAGGAATTCGGGATGCAGCTACGTCTGAGCACCGCCTTTCACCCTCAGACAGATGGTCAGACGGAGAGGACCATTCAGACTCTTGTGGACATGCTCTGCGCTTGTGTCCTCGACTTTGGTCGTAGCTGGGAGGACCACCTACCCTTAGTGGAGTTTGCGTACAACAACAGCTACCACTCCCCCATCGGGATGGCACCATATGAGGCGTTGTACGGAAGACCTTGCTGATCACTGCTGTACTGGACAAACCCTGGGGAGTCAGCACTTGTGGGACCGGAGATGGTCCAGGCCATGACAGAGAAGGTCCTGGTCATCCAGGAGCGGATGAGGACAGCTCAGAGCCGGTAGAAGCCTTATGCTGACAGGATGCGGAGGCCACTTGAGTTCGAGGATGGCGACCACGTCTTCTTGCGGGTCTCACCTCGACGTGGATTACGAAGATTTGGCCGAGGTGGCAAGTTATCTCCGCGATTCATCAGACCTTTCCAGGTCCTCAGCAGGGTTGGCGAGGTGGCTTATCGCCTGGCTCTACCACCTCAGTTGCACTGGGTGCATGAAGTCTTCCACGTATCCCAGCTGAGGAGGTACGTGCACGACCTGACGCATATCATTGACCATGGGGAGCTGGACGTTGATGATGGGGCGACTTTTGCGGAATTCCCAGTGGAGATTGAGGATCGACAGGAGTGGGTCCTACGTGTACGGTCGATTCCTCTAGTTAGCATTAGATGGCAGCACGAGAACCTTTAGGAGAGCACTTGGGAGCGGGGGGCTCAGATGTGTGCTCAGTACCCACTTTTGTTCCCCTAGTTTTTGATGTATCTTTACGGAGACGTAAAGTCCTGAGGTGGGAGTGATTTAAAGACCCGTAAATTCAATGAAATTTTTTTTCTTAATTTTCTTTGGAATTTTACAAGAATGCAGTTACTGACGGCACCTAATTCCCAGGCCCAGTGTGCCCAGAATCTGTTTCTGAAGTTTAGCTCAGGTATGTTCAGTGAACGAATGAGTGGGTTTTTCTAACTTTTAAACCAGTGCTCGAAATCAAATTCTGAGGGCACCGATGGAATCGCAGCGCCGGTATTTTCTTAGAAACACCTTTTCCGGAGTTACGTTTGCTCGGGTGTGGTTTTTAAATTTTTTTGGGTTAAGTAAATGAATAAAATAAAATGGTGCGACCAAATTATTTTATTTTAAGTCTCTTAACCTATGTTAAGTGGATGATGTGGGATCCAAAATATCCTACCCACTTGGTAGGATATTTTTGAGGTGGGTCCCACACAAGCCCCACTGTTTCTTTTCTTCTTAAGTAACGCACCCACACCCCCCTTCTTTATGAAGTCAACTCTTGCATTTAATCTGGATATTAAACGTCTCATTAATTGGGCGGTTTTTATCTTCTCAATTAATTGATTTTTTCTTTTCTTTTTTAATTTCAAAGAGTTGGTTTGAGTGTTAATAAAATAAGACAACATTTATTTTATTTGGGTGGGAACTTGTTGCGTGGAGAGGATTTGGAGAAAATCCTTCTTCTTCGACGAAGAATGCAAAGAACGCGAAGAACGCGAAGACTGCACCGATATCCGACGAAGAACGCCAAATCCTTGGAGATCGACTACGCGACGTCGTGTGCCGCGACGCCAACGATGCTTCTTCCACGAGGATTCTTCTGTGACATTTCTTCTCCGCGACGCGATGATCCCCCTTCCGCGATGCCTTCTTCTGCGACGTACTTTTCCACGACGAACCCTCGCTCGATGAAGCTTGAGGTATGGGTTTTGATTCAATTAAATATTTGTGATTTATACCCTCGGAATATGTTTAAAATTTGTCGGAAGCCTTTTTAAACCGCTAACACGGTGGGTGCGGACCAACGAACAAGTCCGAACTCACCGTCTCTTTGTTCTTGGTGTGCGGATTGGCAGGCGACGATGAAGCAGGCTGCTCGGGCGTTGTGAGGTCCTCGCAGTGAAGGATGGGTCTCGGGAGGGCCAATGGCGAAGACAGCAGGCAAATCCGACCACCAGAACTCATCTGGTGGTCCGCGGAGCACTCCGCCGGCGCGCCTCGCCGGCACGGCGGCGGCGCCCGGCACCCCGTCGGGATGGGCCGCCGCGGATTCACCGTGCGGGACCGAAGGAGGAGGGATGTGGCGCTCGGCCGTGTCCGTTGACAAGGAGCGGCCCCCCATGGGGCCGCCGTTACGTGCTGGTGGGGGGCAGCGTGCCACACCGCACCCCTCGGCCGAAACGGCCGAGCCGCCCAACCGGACCGCCAGGCCGGGCCGCGCCCAGGCCAGGTCGGGCCGCACCAGCCAGGCCGAGCCATGCCCAAGTAGGCCAAACCCGGACACGGGTCGGGTCGACCCGGTTCGGGCTGACCCAGGGGGTACCGGGCCGGGTCGGATCGGGCCCGAACCCCCTAATACCGGACTTTTTCGGTCTGTTACCCATAATTTGGGCTACGGACCTCCGATCGACGCACAGTCAGTTGCATAGAGATCCTTGGATCAAGATGGTCGTTTTGGTATATTACACTCAAGGTTTTGGAGTACTTTGGGTTCGGCCGGGTTGGTTCGTACACGAAACCAACCGGGCCCTTGGAGCAGAAACACTTATAACTTGATCTCCGGAAATCCAGTTGACGTGTCGTCAACTTTGTTGGATTCCTCTTAGTGAGATGGACCTTTTGGATTACTCCGCTCGAGGTTTGGACGCAGTTGGAGTATAGTCGGGTTGTTTTTGACATAAAAACCAACCGGGCCCCTGGAACGAAAAAGCCAATAACTCTCAGACCGGGCATCCGATTGACGCGCCGTCTACGACGTTGAGTTCCTGTTGACGATATGGAACTTTTGGATACATCAACTGCGGACTATGTGTCTATTGATGTATCAGCCCCTCGGATCGTGTAGCGGACCCTCCCAAACGAGCTTATTGTGTGCGGGAACCCTAGAGCTGGCTGCGACTCCGACGACGATGATGACTGTACAGAAATCCTTCATGGATTCGACGGCGACGACTACAGCACTCAGTGATCCTATGCGGATTAGTGCTACCGATCCTTTGTGGGTCAGCGCTCAGCGGTCCTGTGTGGGCCAGCGCCTATAGATCCTGTGTGGGTCTGATCCTGTGTGGGTCAATGCGGGGGTTAGTTACATATCGATCCTGTGTGGGTCATTGCGGGGGTTAGTACCTATCAATTCTTTGTGGGTCATTGTGGGGGTTAGTACCTATCGATCCTGTGTGGTTCTGATGGCTTAGATGAATCAGGGGCTATATCTGATCATCTCTATCGTCATACGAAGAAGTATACCTGTGTGAGCTGAATCTTGATTTGCTTTCCTATGTGGATTGTGTTGTGCTATCCTGTGTGGATGTGATCGAACTCGGGCTCGGATGTTAGAGCCAAACACGAATTGATGACTTAGGTATATGTATGGGAATATACCTAAGAAGTGTCGGATGTTACTTCATGTTTGTATCTTTCCTTTGTGGATTATCCTTTGCGGATTCTGGGAGACCTTCAGGGGTCTCGGGGTCCATACTTAGTATCTTATACTCACCCCTGCATGGACTATGCCTGCACTATGTTGCGTTGGTTGCAGACGAAGGATAGCACTGATCGTGGTTAAGGCTTGTAGAGCAGGTCGGTACCTGGAGGTGGACCATTGGGTGGGATATACACGGAGCGGACGGCTGGACCCGAGGAGCTATGGAGGCTATCTGTACCCACCCTTCAGGTGGGACTTCTAGTGGACGGCTCGAGACTGTGGCTTTACTTTTAGTTGTTTTTTTCCCTTTCCAGTTGTACTTTACTTTCAGTTTGGGTTTGTATTCTGGCCCACTTACTTTTCTGCACTTACTGTTGTACCCAGTTTTTACTTAGTGTTTACTTCTGCTTGCTTGCTCTGTGGTGTTTGTTTACTTTACAAAGGCAATGCCTTCCCTTTTTATCAGGAATTACGCCTTGGTGCTAGTCGCTAGCCCCGGGCCTATAGAAGGCGGGCTTGGGGTAGTCACGGCACGGGCCCTGAGGACGGTTCATGACACATAATTTACAATACATTCACTAGGATGCCTTTTACCACACTTTTCACAAGAAGGTAAATTCATTTTCATACCTCTATATGTCTATGATGATTTCATCCCCACTGCCTGCCAACCTGACTGCTTCTTATTCTTGTCATCAAAAGGCACATATGTTTCAAAAAATTCCATCTAAACTATTTTAGCACAATGATCAACCTTCTCATAGCTTTTAAATTCTTGTGAAACCAATGCTCTTCTCAAGACTGTTTCAAACCAGAGTAAAATCTATTAATTTTACTATCAATATCCTAAGTAAAATCCAGTATGTACCTAGACAGCCTTGTAAAATTGGCTTCATATAATTCCACGGAATCATTATATTTCTACTTCAGTTCAAATAATTTCTTCTCCATTCTAAGTCGAACTGATTTGGGAAAAATATTTTTTTAGAAAAAGACTCTTAAAATCATCCCATTCTTGACTGTCAAGATCATATCTTTCTCTCTTATTCTTAATCAAATAACGTCATTGATCGGCTTCACCTTCCAAATGATAAATGGATATTATTACCTTTTTACATTCTTAACATCCCATGACATTAAATATCTTTTCTAGAGTATTGATCTATCCTTAAGTTATCACTATATTTTTGGTTCCACTGAATTTTAGAGGATATTTCCTCATAAAATGCTCCACAAAAGACATTTTTCTTCATGGTTGATCATGTTCCTCTCTATAATGGATACCACCCCCATTTATTTCTTCAGTAAATTAATCAATTTCTATCACAAACTTCTCGGTTTAGATTCCCTCTATTTCGGGTTGTATATTCATACAGAAATCATCCTATTGGTGCCTTCCTAATTCATCTTCCCTGTATCTTTTAAAGAAAACCATTCTGAATAGAGATAATTTAGATGAAGTAACATGGTAAACCTTAAATTCTATAACATTTAAAATTACCATAAAGTAAAAATCATTTATGGTATTTTTTTAACATCATCTTAACCCCTAAAGTTATATAAACCATCCTTTGATACCATCTATATTTACCTGGTCTTATAACGTTTCTTAATATTGAATTTTAGACAAGAACATACATTAATACACATTAAGTATCTTTTCTGGTTTTGAGTTTTAATGAATTATTATATCTTATAGACATAACATACCACATTCATACAAGGAAGATACTACTAAGAATAGTATCCTTTTTTAAAAATATAAAACATTAAAACTTAAAACATGATTTCTTTGGAAACACACTATATCAGACATCACTACTCCCTTCTTTCTCTTACCCATCCTTATATCCTGTGAAAAAACATCTTAAAAACTTGGGGTGAGTATAAAACTAAGTAAGGGATATAAAGAAAGAAATTGTTAGTCAAGTGATAACATAAAAACCATTGAAATCCATAATCATAAAAACTCGTATGTATAGAAACATCATGTGGTTTCCTTAGGACATATTTACCATATCACTCTTTCATTCACCCTTAAACATGGAATAATTTTTTGGTTAACTTCCATCTTTGGGGTACCCAGTGCATTGGAGAGCCACAATGGGGCTCACCAGTCATATCTTGAGCTATAATAGTCTCAAACCAACATATATTGAGCTATAATGGACTCAACACAATATAAATAATGTCCAAGGAACATATCTTGGTAATAAAGTATCGTGAAGTCAGGATAAACTGCTCATTCCATATACATAAAAAACAACACTTTTGATATTTATTAAGGATAGTTTTAAAAGGATTATAAAAGGAAAGTCCCTTAAATATAATTGGAGTGAGAATTAATAGAATGGAATGGATGTGTGTATACACTGTAAATACACATTTTGAAACATAATATAAACATAAATTTATCACATCAATAATATTAATACCACATAATGAATAAATAATAAGGTTTACCCAAAGAATAGAAATTGGGTTAAGAATTCACTTACCACGGGTTCTTATTACTTAAAAAGTGTTTAAACCTTCTGTATAATGGTTAAAAGAGTGTTATTAAAATATTAATGAAACATATTAATGTTTATAACACCCAATATGATCATTTCAAAACATCATTCGACACATTTATTAGTAATATTTTGTTGTTTACATTTCTTCGTGTGTGTTCTTTACATGGTTTCGATGATCAGTTCATGATGAATATTATTTTTTGATTGGAATTAGAAATCCAAAATTAAAATATAGTGGTATTTACATGTTTCCAGAAGCATATATTTTACCTTTTATCATTTTTAATTCATACATGAATATGATTCATAAGTTAAATCCTTATTGATATTTTTTTATGTCTTTTTTGCAATTTTTCGATCATAGAGAACTCATTTTGTTTTATAAATTAATCACATGTGTACAAAATGATTTCAGAACCTTATATAATATATAATACATAAACTATGATCTTTTTAAACCATAAAAATGGTTTCATGACCAGTCTTAAAGTAAGTAAAAGAAATTTGAAATCACATTGTCCATGATGTCAGTAAATCGACACATCACAGACGGTGTTTTAATTTCCAGAATAAGTGGTAGAGGAGAAGAAGTATAATGGTTAATCTTCTATAAAAATGATTAAATAAAGAATATTTAATATAATATATCATTAATTCCTTTTGTATAAGGGTATATAAGGAAATAATGAGAAAATAATGGAACTCAAAATAAAAGAATAGTTAAGAAATCCCTTACGAAAATTCAGCAGCCTAATGGCGATGCAAATGGTTTTAGAAAACATTAAAAAGAGAGGGTATAGGGGTCACACATCCATAAATGAATCATAATAAAATATAGAGATAGAATGAAATTTAAATAATAACATGGTATGGAAACCTTAAAGTTATACCACATAAACGAGAACTTGAATGGAAAAACAAAATAAAGAATTTGAAAATTCTCTTACCATGTAGAGAAATGCCTAAGACATGAAGGTTGGGACCCTGGGGGATTGAGGAAAACTTTGGAGGATTGATAGGGAGTTAATAAGTCCATATATTCATTGAGGAGGAATTTTTAATTAATGGAATAATTAAATGGGTTGGTATTTATATAAAAAGTGAGGGAATATTTTATTAATTTCCAAGCGGCACCTCATTAGTGGTATTTGAAAAACCATGGGCTTACCCATGGTATTTTCCCATGGTATTATACACTTGGTAAACCTCATATATTATGTTACTTTACACAAGTATACCATAATTATTACATTATTATTTATCATTAATGATGTCATTAAACACACCAAAACTCAAAATGTATTTTTACTATTCAGTGAAAAATCAACTGTTTTAGAAAAATCCCAAAAATTCACCTGAACCATTTTTTAACATTTATAATTAAAAAATGAACTCCGTTTTTTAAAAATAATTTTCTGAATATTATTAATTTAATTTTTAAATAAAATCCTGATTTATTAAAAAATAACAGTTTTAAGTATATGACACTTTTTTTCTACTTTGAAAAATTAATTGACGTCTCATTTTCTTATAACCTTAAGAAAATGAAATAAGGATAAAATTTACTATTAATTAGGGTAATATTAGTATACATATTACTATTCATAATGATATTTTTCTATTCACCAAAAAAGATGGTTCCATTAGACTCCAGATAACTTATCGATCACAATTATAGATGACTGTTTTTTGAAATTCATAATATAGAAGCTACAAAATTAAATTTAAAGACTAGTTATAAATATCTTATTAAAACAAAGTTCCATGAATTTAAATTTATTTTTAAAAATCATGGGTGTTACATGTAGTGGGATTGGGTAGTATCTTATGGATCATTTGACCTATGAACCCATTTACAGACTAATCTTACTATTGATTTTAAGCTAACTATCATGGTCTACTCTCTAAATTTTTGGCAATAATATCTCTTTTGTGTGAGTATATTTTTCTACATGAACCAAAATATATGTTTCTATATATTAAGAAATATAGATCTCAATATAAGTTCAATAAATAAGTTATAGTACCCGTAAATGATTGAAATTGAGATATCCTATGGACTAGGTATAGGAAAAATCAATATAGATTCTCTTATCCATAAGGTATAAGTAGCTCAAGAGATTAGAAAATATACATCAGAGGTATAGTGGAACTTGATGATCATATTTAATTAATTTAGTATTGATTCTTATGAGTACCATGGATATATGAAATGTGCCCCATTAGTGATCATATATTCCTTGGTATACTGGGAGATGAATGGTCAGAAATCTGACCTAGAGTTTATTTTTATGTTGGAAAAGAAAGTATGTGGAGATGTAAAATATGGGTGGTCATTGGGGATAATGATGTGATATAATTATATTTTAGATTTCTTTCCAATTATTCAATCAGGTTCCATACCTATAAGTGTGTAGTACATCATGTAAGAAACCATATGTACCATAAATTTGTGAAGTAGTTTTGTTGGTTAGGGGTGAAGAGTGACATTGCATTATTTTTTTCTAATTCCTTACTGTCTATATGATACAAGACAAGCACTAAATCCTACATGTTTTTCTCTAACCACATATGTTTTCCAATTTATAAGGAGGAGGAAATAATAGTGGACATTTTAATGTGATTTCTTAGGACCCCAATGAATTATGATCCTATTTGGAAGAATTTATGATTGGAAATAAAAAATTTCTCATTTATTATTGGTCTGTGAGTCTCACTTAGTGGAATAGTTGGGAAATCTATATGTTTGTGTGATATTATACATTCAAGGACATACTATGAGAATTTTATCTGGAAGATATGTATGTTTTTCTCTAATCATAAAGAAGGACTTAGGAACATATATGAGTTTTATCACAACATATCATCCCAAGATAGGTGGACAATCCAAGTAGATTATTTTTATTTTAGAGGATATACTTTGGGATTATGTCCTAGACTTTAAAGGAGAATTGGATGATCTAATAATCTTATTTGAGTCCTTATATTACAATATTTACAAGTAATTAATTCATTTTTTTCTTATGATTCCCTCTAAGGTAGTCAATGTTGATACCTAGTTTTTTGGAATGTGTGATTCTTTTTATCATCTCAATTATAGAGGTATATTCTTTATTTTACACATATAATGGATTATGAGGATGTTGGGATGGAGCCTAAGGTATCATATCTTTAATTCCCTTGGTGGATTGTATGCATGAGTGGGAAAGTACAATAAAGGAGGACAAAACTAATTTCCTAGACTCTAGGATTTAATAGATATATATAATATGAGACTCAAGAGTGGGAGCCAATATTTGAGCTTAATATACCATGTTCATAAAGTAGATCCTTTGAATGTACTTCTCAAGTATGAGAATTCATTAGAGTGGGAAATTGTAACATCCTTATTTATACTAATATTTTTGATGATTTAAGGTTTATAAAATTCTTCTTACACTAATGTTTTCTTTTTATTTTTGGTGTTTGATAGGTTGGTTTATTAGAAAAAATGGTTAGGTAATCAATGGATGTAGAGCCATGTACAGAAATTACTATTTATTGGATATATGCATTCATCATCCACCTAGTGGAAACCACCTACAAGAAAGTGGAGATAATGTATGTCTGTAAAAATAAGAAGACCCCATATTCCATTTGGTGGTGTTGATAGGACCTAGTTATTCTTCCCAGTACACCAGCTAGATAGTGGTAATAAATTGGTCGGTCGGTGAGGTCCATCAACTTTCCATTATATCTTGGTAAGGATTATATTAAATTAAACCCATGGATTTCTAACTCTACTTGTACATAACCTTGTATAATAAAAATAAACTCACCCAAGGCCCCCTATTTAAAATTTGAGACATCCCCACATGAAAAGGAGCTCTCCATTTAATCTCCCCTTGGTTATTCAATGTTGGATTGGTCTGGTTACATTAGGATTTTGATTTTACTCTAGATATACTAAAAATTACACTTATTCCATCATAATGTTTTATAGATCTATGATAGATCTATAGTTTCTATGTTGATATTAAAATGAATTATTACTTCCTTTATAGATTAGTTTTTTATGTATAATTTTGATGGAATTTTATGATTTGATCAGGATCTATTTTCAGTTATTAATTTCTTATAGTTATGTGATTATGATTATTATTCCTAGACCTATCCTTGATGGTGGATTGATGATAAAACTAAAATCCACATTTTCTAATTTTGTGAATTGTTGGTGGATCCAAAATTTCAATGACAAACCTCTACCTAAAGAAAAATATATCATGAATGGTGGATGTTTCCTGGTATGTTTTCATAGATTGATCACCCTGAGATTGTCTTATTCTTAAATATCATATTGGATCAATTTCCTAGATATATAATTATTGTGGATTGGTGTTAGTTAACTATATATGAGGAAAATATCTAGAATTGATGTGGAATTCAAAATCTTTTATTGAATCGAAAATAGATCTGGTGAATTGGTGATATCTCATTCAATATATCTAGGTACTAGTTCAATTGATAGAGTCCATGAGTTTTGTAATTAGAGAAAAACTCTTCCTGAGATGGAATCTACTTAGGAAACCTTTCTAAACCTCTTTCTTTATGAACAAAAAATCAAGATAATAATATTTTATTTGTGATCAATTTCATTGTGGGTGCGCGGCATGATTCAAGCTTCGATCCTTTGATGAATATTGGAAAACTATATCAACAACATTTATGTAGGAAGTTCTTTACCATTTTTTGCCCATGTAAACTCTTTTTTCCTTTATTCATATAAGAATAGAATTTCATTTTTCCCATGATTGGTGGTGTTATATTATAGCTTTGTGCATATCCCATGATACCTATTTGTGATTCTTGATTCCATGTGTTTTTCTAGTATATATTTTTATCATGCTTAATGTTGACCACTTTTTATATTTTTATACTATATTCTCATGATGATGTGTTATTATTTAACTTATTATGAACTTCCATATTGTCTATATTTTCAATGTATTTGAGGATTGACTTGGTAATAATAAAATTTGGAACTTAATGGCATGATAACACCATAGAGGGGGAGTTCTTATGACATGTGACAGTAAAAATGGTGAACTTTTACATAGAGTATGTGGAAGAAAGCATTATGGCCCAAACTAAAAGTTGATTTATTATAGAAATTGAGTTTTTTTATGAAAAAATTTCATCGATGATACCAAGTTCATGTAATATAATAGGCCTTGTTGTTCGAACAGAAAATTGATGCCTTGACGATACTAGTAACATGTTCACTAGACTTATGGATAGTTTTTTATAACTCGTAACTTCTTTTGATTATCTTTTCAGCATAGTAAAAAATATGTTATGGTAGTGTATCACGGTTGAGTGTTCAGTACAAAGAAACTCATTGTATTGTTATTTATGATTGATTTTTCATTTATTATTATCATTGAACACACATGTTATACATGTGTGAACATGTTAAAGATGCATTATTTTTTTTACTACTAGATTTTATTACTCACGCCCTATATGAGAATATTTGTTCATGTGTAGACTTCATGTATACGGACACCAAAAAGGGTAAGGCGGTCATGGAAGATGGTTGAGAAAAGGATTATTAAGTTGGTATAAGTATTGGTACATACTCAAAATAATTCTATAGTGTGAAATTATTTATTTAATTTTACTTTATATACTATTTTTTGGTTTTCCATATGGGTAGGAAATTTTAATTATGTATATAACATGTAGGAAATCAAATATTATATTATGATGATTTATCCTCTACCTTGATTACTCTAATTTTTTTATATTTCAACTACATTTATAGTGTATGGATATGTTTCTGAGGGTTTAGTCTCCCCATTAACAGTGTTAGGACCTTAGATTATCTTCATCCATCACTACCTTTGAATCAAGGATCATATGTCCATAATAGAACCATAAACTCTAGTTTCCTTAACACGTCAGTCTTTTAGAGTCTCCATGATCAAAAAATTGTCAATATTACATATGACCATGACCCTTCCCCCAAATATACTAGAGAATGTTTTGAATCAAAAATGTATCTTTGGAAAGGGTTACAATATCTGAACCTGATGGGTCTCATCCCCTCACTCAATTCACTATGTCAAACCCTGAAACATACATCATACACTAAACTCAAGTTAACCAAAAAAAGTAACACTAATCCATTTACAATAAATAATCTACCATGAATAAATCTCCAAAAACAAAAAAACTATAGTCTAATAAGGCCTATTATAATCATGAAAAAACATAGGTTTCTTACTCCTTGTCTAGCCTTGACCAGAAAGTATCAATGAACTACCACCACTATCTCTTTCTGGATCGTCAACAAAACCTGAAAGAATTTTTATAGTCTCCCCACTACCATGGTTCACTAGTTCAATTGACCATAAGAAACAACTACATGAATTATAACACTTCAAGGCTTCTCTGGTGAGGCATGATGACATAACTCTTTACTCAAACAAATTTATTAGCCCAAGAGTCATGGACCTCTTGGTTGGACTCACATGCTTGTTTATCTAATGAAACACCATGAGCTAACTCCAACCTACATATTCATTATCAGTGATGCTATTGAAAAAATTAAATTTCTTTCTACCGAGATATAACATGAAGATATCATTACATATGTGCTACTTCATGTCATTGAGTGTCCACCCATTATCTAACCCTCGTAGTTCTGACTATTTAGAATCACTACTCAATGTCCAATGATTTTTGAATTCTAACCCAATATGGAATATAAACTATTTTCCTACCCTTGATTCTAAAATCACCCAATATCTATAAAAGTAATGTAACTCAAAGTACTCCATACTCCTGGGATTCAAGAAAACATATAATACCTTCCTTTGTGACCTTAAAATGTTACTCACATGCAAAATAAATTTTAATCAATGATATCCACCCCTAAAATGAAACATTTAATATTCCTTAATAAGGAATATACTCACCTACTTTACCATTATGTTGTATAATAAACCATCTCACAAGTAACCAAAGTCACATTTCTATGGCCACAAGGGCATAAAAAACATGCACAAGGTTTCAATTTGGGTCATAACTAATGCAACATCATAAAAAACAACTGTAAATAAATCACATGATGTCTTAACTATTAGACTAACAATATCAAGGCCAAAGACACCTTTTTCAGTAAAACAAAATTCCACTGGGCTTTGTGGATCCCTCCACATAAGCTATAGTTTACACTATAATTAATTTCACCTATCATGGGGATCCTTGATTGATATTCTTACTAAGGATATTAAAATATAATAATTACTTACCAAGGAACACAAAACCATCCATGAATAATAGAACTTTATTTTCATTTACATCATCATAAATTTCATCGTCATCAACTAGGTTCACCACACTATTGTCATATATGAATAGCTATGAGTAGTAGACTTGAATAAGGGTTAATCTAAATAGAATTTTATAAAAAACTCACATATGGAAAGAAAATACATGTAGTTGATGGAAAAACAAAAGAATATTTATTTTTCAGTATAGTCACATCAAAGAAGTATATATGTTGTAGGAAACCTAACATACTAATATGATTCATGTGACACCTCTTATAGATACGCCCAAGAAAAAATCCATATAAAATAACAAACCATGAAATCCATGTGAATTCCATGAGGTGAAATCATATAATCATAACAGTTCAAACCAAGATCATCAATCCCATGTCATGCTAACCTAGACTTACCCCAAAAAAGGTGTTTATTATGAACTAGATAAATTTTTATCACAACATTTTAGAGATTCAAATATCACCCATCTACAAAATACTTAAAATAGGAATACATGATAGCTCACTTATACCATTTTGTAACATCTCAACCTGAAAAACTAGGTCTAAGAAGGAAATCCACATGAAATCAAGTTCACCTCCACATAAACTAGAGGTGACGACTATCAATGAGGTTTTATGGTGGAATCATTATGATATTGTACCCTTCATTAGAGTTGACAATAAAAAATAAACATCAAAACTTTTAACATTACACATTCATAGTACATAGAAAACAATAAACATAACATCTATGATGAATGAATGTAGAACAACTAAACCTATAATTCATACCTAAATACAAGTTCTTTGATCTCCCACTGATCTAATAATAGATGCAGGTAAGAAAATAATAAATGTAAAATATTCTCTGTAACTCCATACTTCACCTCATCCTAATCTCTCAACTCTTAATGAGAAATTCTTCTATGTGATCAAACTTGAGCTTCATCCCATACTATACCATCAACTAGTGAGGGTTTATAAGATATCCAAGTTCCGTGACCACCCAGAAAGGGAGTGATTACAACTCAGTATGACACTGTCAATGAGGGCCAGTAACCAACCAATAATAGTTGTGTATATGCATGTGATTACCAAGACGCCATGAGCCCCAGCCGTACCTGCTTCGGCTTTATTCCAAAACATAATAAAAATATGTTAGAAGTGATCAATAACTAACCATAAGGATAATTAACATGTTACTTTATTCCCTAAATGAATTTTGTATTGGCCTAGGCTACAAGGACAACTAGTTAACCTATACTTGGTCTCTTCAAGTATTCAAGTTCATACAAGTTACTCGGTATCCATAGTTACTATTCCTAATGAAAATGAAATTGAACACATAACTAAATTTACATATTATCATTCCAAATATGGAATAATATTTAATAATTCAATCTTTATAAATGGTGGAAATTTATTTATTGTAAAAATGTAAAATACAATGAGAACCTGTTTTCTAAAAATTACTTTTCTATGACTATAAGTATTTTTAGAACAAGATAAAGTATGATATTTATTAAAAAGGTATAAATTAAATTAATATTATAAAAATAAAAAAAAATTAAATTTTAAATCTAATAAAAATCAAAATTGGACTTCAAAAATACTAGAAAATAAATTTCATTTTTCTTAAAAAATCGGTATTTTAACTATTCACCCAAAAATTAACTTTTTCAAAAAGAATCCCAAAAAATAACCCTAAGAAAATGTTATTATTATAATTTTAAAAATGATAAAAACATTATAAAATTAAAATTATATTAGTGTCTAAAATTAATTATAGTATTCATCCACAAAGTGAAATGAATATTATTTTTTGAGAAAAAAAACAAGTTATTGAAGCATAAAATGGCATTATTGAAAATTGAGAACTTATTTATTATTATTTAATAAATAAATACTAATAAAAAACAATATAAATATTTTTTTAATGTAGTTAATTTTATTCATACTATCCAAGAAAGATGTTGGGAAATAACTTCATCATTAAATAATTATATTTTAATAGTATATCACATTTCGTTTAAACATTGTTTTTCATATAGACCAAGCTACCAAATAATTTAAATTTATTTAACAAAAAATATATCATAAATTCTTAGGTTGTTACACATTTTTTAAATGGGTAAATTTTTACCAAATGTGTGAATATAAAAAAAATTAAGTTATACTATATGAACTACTTTTCCTATGAAAATGATCATTCATTGTTTTAATGATTTATTAAACTTTTCCATTGTTCTTTTAAAATAAATTATTTCCCCTAATATTCAGAAAATTTATGATTTTAAATAATATATTTCATAAAAAAAGTGATTTTTCATTAATAAATATTTACAATGGTATTTTACAATTATTTTCCTCAATATCAGCATCTTTTAAGGAATATTATTATATATAAGGTATATAATTTAATTATTCAATTGACTATATTAGATGGATTATTATTTTTGATGTTCTATTTTTACTGGGGGGAAGATATTAATATTATATATTCTATTTTTCAAATACGGATATTTGTGTTGATTATGTATTGTATTTATTATTCATCCATTATATATAAAGAACATATTAAACTTAGTATATGAAAAAAGAGGACTATTATAGAACCTTGATGCATTGATAGGACTCGTGATTTAAACTACGTTTGGTATTTTGTAATAAATAACTATTTTTTTATGGTGTCTTGAAACGAAGCCTTGATAATAAGATTATGATGTTTAGAATATTAATTTTATCATTATAAAAATAGTTATTGTTATCCATGTGATTATTTATGTTATTACATAATTCATAAATATATTCCCCTTTTATGATATTTTGATTATTTTTTATCTAAGCCATATTATTCATGGTTTATTTATTATGTAATTGTTTTAGTTATATTTTTTCCATTACTGAGGATATGAGGTCACCCTTTATCATTTTTTCTTTTCCCTAATATACCAAGAAGGGTTCTATGATTGATTATTGGGATATAATAGAATAAATAATAATGTTTTCACTATAATTTTAAGTTATATTACATGTATTCTGATATAATGTTAGAATAAAATATTTATCTTATATATCAAGACTACTAATCTATTTGATCCTTCGAGATGCAATATTCTGTATCATTTGAAAATGTAATAAGACAACCATCACCTAGGGTATAAGAGTTTGGGAGTTACCATTGGTAACAAAGTAAGTTTAGTAAGACCCATGTAAAGTAGATTTTTCATAAAAAATAGATTATATAAAATAATTATATGATAAATTCTAGGTATTAATCCATGTATATTGTAATATCATAAATATTTAGTAAAGTAGATATTTTGTGGTTCTCCAATAAAATACATCTTTTTCTGGATATGGGAAAGTGGATGCAGGTATGGTGTAGATGCACCTAGTGGAATCATCTTTGAATGGTGTATATTGCGTATTAAAAAAATCATCACTAATATACAATTATTGGTCTTAAGACTGTAGACCTATATTGACACTCTTGGGGGATATACATGGGTAAATTTTCAATTCCTTTAGGAACCATTATGAACAATGAGAGGATATAACCAATGGACAATTATGTTATTACATATTGATATGGGATAAACCTAAATTTTCATTTATTTTTTATTCTAAGGTTGATAATATGTTTACAAGAATATTTAAAACTATTTAGGTTTTATATGATGAGAGTTTAAGATTACTAAGGATATTTTGGGAGACATTTATGGGAGTATAACCCTCCAGTTTATTATTTGTTTTAGTAAAAATGTTATTTGAAAAAGATTGATTTTAAATTTAGAAGATATAAGTATAAATTTATTTATATCATTTAGTTTTAACATGATCATTAATGATAATATGGTGAATTGGGATAAAAGGTTTATAATATTTTGGGAACATGTGTTTTTTTGTATAGGTAAACATGAGATAAAAATTGGTTTTTTTGAATAAGTGATTAATGTTTTCTATGAATAAGTACACTATATAGGGAATATAAAATTTATCACACACTAAGATTTTATATGTATTCTATTCTAAATAAACCTAAAGTATTCGATATATTACTTTACATGAAACCTCAAGTCTATATGAAATCACGATATATCATGCCATTATAACTTATTTTTTGGATTTCAAAGTATGTATAGTATTAAGAAACTTATGAAATATACATATGAATTTAATTTAAAATAACAATTTACTGAGTATTTCATAATTAATTATCAATAAATTTTTAATGAAATTATTTAAAGAATAAAAGTCCTATTTTAATGAAATATATTTTTCAAAATGTAATGTATTCTCTTCTAAGAATAGTATATTTATCTCTATTAAAAAATTATTTCAAGGAAATATATTTATAATAAACTAATAATAATTCATATAATTTTTATATTATGGTATTTAATGGAATTAAAATCATTTAAATGTAAAATGAGAAATTTTTAAGAAAATTGTTTTTATATATGAAAAAAAATTATAATAATAAATTAAAAAATTAGTATTTATAAATGGTTTTAATGATATATATATTGTATATTCACAAAAATATATTAAAATTTCTTGTATAGTTTTCACTATAAATTAAATGATTGTAACATTGGTATTATGCATAAAAATGAATGTTTCAAAAAAGAATGGGGTTTCATTTCAATTTTCACATTTATCATAAAATTAATTTCTACCGCTTAAAAAAATTGAACTTTTTTAAATGGATTCAAATAAAATGTCATTATTTATAAAAATATTAATAAGGATACTTTCATTTTTTTCATCATGAATAGTAAAAATAGTAAAAATGTGTTACCACGGTTAACGTTAAAATTGATTTACCATGGGTTATAAAAAGAAGTGAGGGAAAATTTTAAACATAAAAATTTGTAATTACTATGGGATAAAGATATCTATCCCAACATTATCATAACTCAAAATAATTCCTCATTCAAAATAATTATAATTCATAAATATACTAATTATATTTAAAAAATTTATGTAATTCTAAGTGTGCCCTCTCATTCACTTATAAAAGGGCACATTCTCTCCACCTGTATTCACATTGTTTGAGCCAATTTTCACATACAATGTCTTCGAAAATACATTATTGAAATCAATTTTTTTGTCCTAGTGTCCAGGTATGATCATAATACCATCCATTCAAGTCTTAATATGTAATTCAGAGGATATTTCTCAACAAAAAGGTATAACTCATAACTATGTACTTTCAACTTTATTTCTTATTTCCCATTATCTTAACTAGTTGTATTATCAAAAAAATGATTAGTTATTTATAAAAAATATATATATGTAATTATGATTATGGTTTCACAATTTTACACAATATTTTTATCAAATGGGAAATGAATTTATATCTCATGCATTTGTTCAGACTAACACCACCACTTGGTTATATGATTCATTTTTTATCACCTATATACATGGATTATTATAATAATTTATTTTAAATAAAAACATAATATTTATGATAGAATTATTATTCTATAATTATAAAATATAATTTCTATTTTTTCATCTTTTCATTAGAAAATGAAAATAGCATTCATGTGTGTATACGGACTAACATATCCATGAATGGTGTAATTCAATTTTCTATATAAATAATTTAGAGACTATTATAAATATGTATATAATGAATATATAATATATTTATATAATTATTAAAATTAAATATTTTATAGATCCATTTTCAATGTATAATTACCAGAATATCTGAGTCAAAACATTAATGAAAAGAAAAACAGTTAACACCCAGAAACGGAAATTTCAATAAATAGTTATCAATAAATGAATGTTTGAATTTTATAATAGAAATAAATATGGTACTATAGGTATGAATATTGTCTTTATATAATTATAATAAATTGAAATTTATTATTGTGGGAACCATGGTCTTCTATGCATGCTTTGGAGTATGGTTTGTGTTTGTTGTCAATCATCAACTGAAGTTCGGATCGTGTACCAGAAAAGAGATCATAACGTTCAAGCAGACAACAGTATTGAAGGTGGCGCCATTTCCCAGTGTTTGCCAAATTTTTGGGGTCCAAAATTTGGAAGTTGTTGAGCATCGCGAAAAGTAGATTTCCATAAAGATAATAATTAAATATAGAAAAGGCATGAATTTCGCGAAGAGAGGATGCATGGTTTGGAAATCGCGAAGACCAGAACAATGGAGGCGGTGAGTCTTCGCAATTACATCAAAGCTTCGTGAACGGAAAAGTTGAAGTGCATCCCAGCGGTGAAGGGCTTTTTGAGGGATCTTCACGGCGAAGGCGCAAAGGAATGGTGACGGTGATACTCCGCGACTACGACGAGCTCCGCGATCCGAAAATTTCCGAGGTGCTTCGCGATTTGGACAGAATTCCGGCGGAAACTTTGGAGCTTCGCGATTTGAGATGACGTAGCGTTGACTTCACGCGAGAAGTTCTAGGGTTGGTGGAATCGCCTATAAATAGAGGCTGACCCCCTCAAGAGAAAGAGAGATATTTTCCGAGAAAGTCCTTTGCTCTCAGTTCGCAAAGGTCTCTCGCGAAGGCAGTGTGCTTCGTAAAAGAGGAGCTTCGCGGTGGCTATTCTAGCTCCGCGAAAGGCGTGTGCCCCGCGTTGGCTCAGTGAGCTTTGCGAAGAGGTAGGAGCTCCGTGACAGCCAAGCATTGCGAAGGATAGAGAATCGCGAGAGTGCTTCGCGATTGAGCTTTGCGAAAAGACAGGGACTCCGCGAAGGCTTGTTTGAGCTTTGCAAAATTGGGAGCCTTGCAAAGTAGGGTACTTTTTGAAGGCCATTTCCAAAGTTTGTTTGCCCAGTGGACAAGGGAAAAGGGGGTATTCATCAGTGGATGGAATTTGGACTTTAACAGAGCATCAACTCAGGACTCTGATGCAAGCAAAGTCTCATGCTGAACAGGATACAAGGACATTCATGTCTATCTATTGAAGATATTTTCACGTCTATATACTGAGTGAGACTTTACCAATGGCAGTGATCCTGGGGGAGTCAACGGGAGTGACCCGAGGGAAGCAGTGAGCTATCCCTGAACCTTTGTAAAGGCAGTGAGCCTGGGACAGATTGATTGTGCCCGAACAATTGTAATCCACAACTAGTGAAGATTAGTGGAATTAGGTACGACCGATAACTTGTCAGCGTATGCTCCTTGGACGTAGCCCTTAGTGGTGAACCAAGCAAAAATAGTTTTTTCATCTCTCTGCATGCGAATGTTTCATTACTATTCATATCCATCATATAGATTTAACGAATTCCTACCAACGTGGGAACAAGATCCACAAATTTAAGAAGAAAAGGTTGACACCCTTATTCACCCCTCCCCTCTCAGGGTGTCCCGGGGTCCTACAAATGGTATCAGAGGCAGGTTATTGGTGTTGAATCTGTTCTTTGTCGCCATGGAGAATACAGTTAATGCTAGGGGAGTCCCTCTCTTCGATGGAAGTAATTTTCAGATCTGGAAGAATAGGATGAGATCTCATCTAAGATCTCTTGGAATAGAAGTTTTGTTTTCTACTGTGAAAGGAATAAAAGTCACTGATCCAACATGCCTGGCTATGACTGACACAGACAGGAAAATTCTTGATGTATATGCTAAAGCAAAAAATGCAGTCACCGCAGCTCTTTCTGATTAGATCTATCTAAATGTGATGAGTTTCACTTCAGCAAAGACTATGTGGGATAAACTTAAAAACATTTATGAAGGAGATAGCAAGGTAAAGGAGGCAAAACTTCAGGTTTTACACAAAAGGTTTGATGATCTAAAGATTCATCCTAATGAGAATGCAAGTTCATATTGTAATCGAATTACTGAAGTAGTGGGAGCAATTAGAGGTCTTGGAGAAGAAATCAAAGACATTGATATTGTAAAGAAAATCTTGAGAAGACTTCCCTCCCATGTAAAATGAAAAGCCGTTAGCCCTTGAAGAAAGATATCTATCTAAACTATCTCTGGATGATTTGTTAAGTAGTTGAGTGGCATATGAGATGAGAGTCAAACCTGAAGATGCAACGACTCGCGTGAGCAAGGAAATGGCATTCAAATCCATGAAAAAACTGAAAATTTCATAAGATAGTGGTGGTGAATATGACAAAGAAAAATAAATTCTTTCTCTCATCACCAAGAAGTTGAAAAAGGGAAAAGGTAAATTTACAGGTAAGCTACCTCTTGCATGTTTCCATTGTGGAAGATTTGGGCACATTGCCTCTCAGTGAAAAAAAAAAGTTAGATGATGATGAGAGCGAAGCTGAAGACATTGAGAAGCCTTGGAAAAGTTTTTTCAAAAAGGGTGACTTCAAATCTAGAAATAAAATTTAGAGGAAGAGTTTTGTCTATGAAGAATAAGATGATGATATTTAATTTTGTGAGGAAGAAGAACTAGAATTTAAAACCGGAAACCATGCTTTCATGATGGCTACCACTAAAATATCAGAATCCTCAATCAATAAAGGTAGAGATAATTAGAATACTTCTATTGGTAATCCAAAGATTCAAATTAAGGATGCTTTCTCCAAGCTTGAGAGTAAATGTAAGAGATTTAATAAGTGGAAGGAAATGGTGGAACAATCATCAGAATGTGTTGATGAACTTGAAGCTGAAATTGAACGTCTGGAAGAATTTGTGAAAGTTCAGTCTAAAATCCTTGAAAGAAATGATGATGTAGTATATCTAAAGCTGAGAATTGAAGAGAAGGTAAAGGTCATCAATGAACTCACATCAAGACTGGAAGAAAAGTACAAGACTGCTGAGGGTCTTGAGGAGGAGTTTGTTACTCTTAGGAGTAAACTTGAGACTGAATCATTTTCAAAAGAATCAAGGAAGAAAATACCGTTTAGAAGATTCTCAGATATAGAATTACTGGCAAGATCCAAGTGTGGTACTGATGTGGTTGAAAAAATATTGAGTGTTCAAAGATCCGCTTGCATGGGAAAGAGTGGAATTGGCTGTGAAGCTGAGACATAAACTGCTGTAAACAAAGACAGCCAAAAGAAATACAAAACGAAGGTTGAACATGTTTAAACATTGCCTGAAGTGCTGAAAAAGAAACCCTCAATCCAAACTAGAAGGAGAACTGACAATTATCCTCTAACATTCAGAAATGGTAGGTAGTTCAACTATTCTCTCAAGGATGAAGGTATGAGGAGAAATTCAGGTGAGAAGACATTCCCTCTCATGAAGTGTCAGTTCTGTGGCTATCTAGGCCATTACATGTCATATTGTGAAGAGGCAAGGAGATACTTTAATGGAGAAGATCTGGGAAGTCTACAAAGGATACCGATTTCATATCCTCCATCTTATAGAAGAAATAGCTTCTATGGTTACTGTTTTAATTGTTCTAACTTTGGACATAAAGCTATGTATTGCAGGCAGCAGTACGACAGGAGAAATTCATACAACACTCAAAGACGGGACAATGTTCATCATCCTGATGATGTTGTTCTCACAAATAGTTTTTCCCCTCTAGAAGAGGATTATGGGTATGAAGAATCATATTATGTGGAAGAATGTACTAAAATCCCACCAGTATCCTATGCTCAATCCAATGTCTCATGGAAAGAGAAAAAGAAGATCGAGAAATCCAATCTTGTAGAGGTAACACTCAAAGCTACAAAGAGCAGCAGCACCTAGATCCTTGATAGTGGATGCTCTTCCCATGTGACGGGAAATTCTGACCTCTTGATGAACATTGAAAAGAAGGTTGATGGAACAGTACGGTTTTGTAATGATGGTGCTTTGAAAATTAAAGGCAGTGGGAATACTGCTCTCGCCAATGGGGAGCTGAAGAAGACTGAAGTTCTTTACGTGGACGGTCTATGCCACAATCTCCTTAGTTTAAGTCAACTCTGTGACTCAGGGCTCATAGTAACCTTCAATCAAAAATGATGCACTATAAAAAGAAAAACAAGAAATTATCTTATGAAAGGCTGTAGAACAGATGGAAACTTATATCAGGTTGAAAGCAAAGTGAGCTCTTGCTATTTGTCTGTTGAAGAAGAAAACAATTTATGGCATCGAAGGCTGGGGCACATTAACCAACAAGACATGGAAAAGATATTTAAGCTGAAGATAGTCATAGATATTCTCATTCTAAAACGTGAACGGGAAAAGTCTTGTGATGCTTGTATTCGTGGGAAACTGGTTTGTAGTTCATATCGACCAAAGAAGAAAAGGGAATCGCATCTTCTTGATCTCATTCATACAAACGTATGTGGCCTAACAAGTGTTGTTGGAACCTATAGAGAAAGTTACTTCGTCCTTTTCATTGATGATTATAGCAGAATGGATTGTGTAATGGTGATCCACAGGAAGTGACAAGTACTTGATTTTATGAAAACTTATCGACGGATTACTGAGAATGATACTGGATGGACAATAAAAGTCCTGCGATCTGAAAATAGAGGGGAATACACGTCTATCGAGTTTGAAAATTACTTCGAAAAACATGGAATACAGCATGAGGTAGATGCTGTGAGAACTCCGCAACAAAATGGAGTTGTTGAGTGCTGGAATCGACAGGTCAACAATTTGGCTAGGACTATGCTGATTGAGAGTGGTATCTCTCGCCATTACTGGAAGGAAGCTGTTGAGGCTGCAGTGCACATTCAGAATCAAATAGGGCTTTATATGGGAGAAATGAAGACACCATACGAATTGTGGCATGGAAGGAATCCTTCATTGAAATACATTGGTGTTTTTGGAAGAAAATGTTTCATCCAGAATAAAGAAGGAAACCAAGGAAAGTATGGTGACAATGCTGATGAAGGAGTTTTTCTTGGGTATCCAATGAACAGGAAATCTTACAAGTGTTTGAATAAACGCTTGGGGAGGATTGTGGAAAGCAATGATGTTAAGATCATTGAAAGAAAAACTCCAAATGCTTCAAATAGTACCTATGCTGATGAGATAGAAGATGAGAATGAATGTGAACGTGGAATAAATACAAATACAGAAATAGAGGAAGGTGTACAAAACACTCAGGGGTCACATAATGATGTTGACTCAAACGAAGAATATGAAGTGGAAATCTTGGATGGCGAGAATGTGACTGAACCTCATAAGAAAAATCAAAGAGCATAAATTGATCCATCTAACATAATTGGAGACAGGGATGCACCTACACAGACAAGGAGGATGAGGAATAACACACCATCTGCATTTCTGTCAGTTGTGGAGCCATCCTCATTTGAAGAAGTTGCAAAGGATGAATCCTGGGTGAAAGCCATGAAAGAAGAGTCAGATCAGATTGACAAGAATCATACATGGGATCTTTTCCAGAGACCAAAATGTCACAGTGTTATTGGAACAAAATGGATATTCAAGAACAAGTTTGATGAGCATGGAAGTGTTATCAGAAACAAGGCTCGACTTGTATATAAAGGGTATTCTCAGATAGAAGGTGTTGATGTTGAAGAGACCTTTGCTCCAATGGCTAGACTGGAGTCAATCATGCTATTTCTTACCATGGCTCTCCAAAGAGGATATAAAGTATATCAAATGGATGTCAAGACAACATTCTTAAATGGTGTACTTGAAGAAGAAGTCTACATTGAACAACCCGTGGGTTTTCTTCTTGGTGCTGAGGAATCAAAGGTATGAAAGCTAAAGAAAGCACTTTATGGCCTGAAACAAGCACCACAGGCGTGGTACTCCAGACTGGATTCTTACCTCAAGAAGCTAGAATTCAAAAGAGGAGGAGTAGATCACAATCTCTATGTGAAGAATTATTCGAAAGATCAGTTCACGGTTCTAGTTTACGTCTATGACATTATATTTGGTGGCAGTAGGCAGAAATCAGTGGATGAATTTTCCAATCATATGAAATCAGAATTTGAAATGTCAATGATTGGGGAGCTCAGATATTTCTTGGGACTGCAAGTGACTCAAAGGAAGGTCTTCACTTTTATCTCTCAGGAAAAGTATGCCAGAGAGCTGCTGAAGAAGTTTAATATGCAAGACTCCAAATCAATGTCAACTCTGATTGGAGTTGGAACCAAACTTGGAAAGCATGAGGAAGGGACATCTGTAGATCCCACCATGTACAGAAGAATCATTGGGAGCCTAGTGTACCTGATAGCGACACGGCCAGATATTTTCTTTGCCACATGTCTTGCAGCCCGCTTTCAGAGTAGTCCAAAGGAGGAACATATGGAGGCAGTCAAAAGAATCATGCGGTACATTCAAGGTACACACAACTTTGGATTACATTTTCCTGCAGGTAGGGATAGTGAATTATCAGCGTTTTCTGATGCTGACTGGGCTGGTGATGTAGTTGACAGAAAGTCCACCAGTGGTGTAGCTTTCTATATTGGGCAGAAATGTGTTGGCTGGTTGAGTAAGAAACAAGAAAGCACTTCTCTTAGTACTATTTAAGCTGAGTATATCTCCGTCACAAAGGCATGCACTCAACTGCTATGGATGAAGCAGTAATTAACTGATACTGGCGATGAGGTGAAGCAACCAATGGTGATTTACTATGACAATAAGAGCACAATTGATCTTACGAAGAATCATGTTCATTATTCTCATACAAAACACATTGAAATCAGGTATCACTTTATCAAAGAGAAATTTGAGAAAAGCGTGATTAGAATGGATCATGTGGGAACATATGAGCAAGTGGCTGATATCCTGACATGGTCACTGTCAGCGGCTGTGTTTGCGAAGCATCGGTTGAACCTCGGTGTTCGGCCACCTCCCAGTGCATAAGGAGGTTACGGAATTCCCCTCTCCCCATTTGTGATAACTGTTTTTATCTGTTTATGGCTATGATGCAGGTTTATGCGGGAGATACGATCCAGGGGGAGTATGGTTTGAGCAGAACGTGAAGAAAATTATTGTTCTTTGGATTTATTTTAAATGGGGGAGAAAGGAGAAAGGAATAAATTCAGGCAACTTCTGTGATGAGAATAATGAGAAGGAAAACAGTGGAACCCAATTCAAGCCTCCTCTCTTGTTTTCTACACCGAGCATTGCTCACGTAGACTTAGAGTGCTGGCTGAGTTGATTCCTGTGTTCTTGGTTTTCACATAGATGCAGATCTATTGAATTTATTTTTTGTTTGCCAACAACCCCAAAGGGGGATATTGTTGGAACCATGGTCTTCTATTCATGATTTGGAGTATGGTTTTTGTTTGTTGTCAATCATCAATGGAAGTTAGGATCGTGTACCAGCAAAGAGATCATACCGTTCAAGCAGACAACAGTATTGAAGGTGGCGATGTTTCCCAGTGTTTGCCAAATTTTTGGGGTCCAAAATCTGGAAGTCGCTGAGCATCGAGAAAAGTGGATTTCCATGAAGATAATAATTAAATATGGCAAAGGTATGAATTTCACGAAGATAGGATGCATGGTTTGGAAATCGCGAAGACCAGAAGAATGGAGGCGGTGAGTCTTCGCGATTACGTCAAAGATTCGCGAACGGAAAAGTTGAAGCACATCACGGTGGTGAAGGGCTTTGCGAGGAAGCTTCATGGCGATGGCGCAAAGGAATGATGATGGTGATACTCTGCGACTACGATGAGCTCCGCGATCCAAAAATTGCCGAGGTGCTTCGCGATTTGGACAGGATTTCGGCGGAAACTTCGGAGCTTTGCGATTTGAGATGATGTGGCATTGACTTCACGCGGGAAGTTCTAGGGTCGGTGGAATCACCTATAAATAGAGGCCGACCCCCTCAAGAGAAAGAGAAAGATTTTTATATAAAGTCCTTTTCTCTCGGTTCGCAAAGGTCTCTCGCGAAGGTAGTGTGCTTCGCGAAAGAGGAGCTTCGCGGCAGCTATTCTAGCTCCGTGAAAGGCGTTCACCCTGCGTTGGCTCAGTGAGCTTCGCGAAGAGGTAGGATCTCCACGATATCCAATCATTGCGATGGTAGGATCATCGCGAGAGTGCTTCGCGATTGAGCTTCGCGAAAAGATAGGGACTCCGCGAAGGCTTGTTTGAGCTTTGCAAAATTGGGAGCCTTGCGAAGTAGGGTACTTTGTGAAGGCCATTTCCAAAGGTTGTTTGCCCAGTGGACAAGGGAAAAGTGGGTATTCATCAGTGGATGGAATTTGGACTTTAACAGAGCATTAACTCAGGACTCTGATGCAAGCAAATTCTCATGTTGAACAGGAGACAAGGACCTTCATGTCTATCTATCTAAGAGACTTTTACGTCTATAAACTGAGTGAGACTTCACCAATGGCAGTGAGCCTGGGGGAGTCAACGGGAGTGACCCAAGGGAAGCAGTGAGCTATCCCTGAACCTTTGTAAAGATAGTGAGCCTAGGACAGAGTGACTATGCCCGAACAATTTTAATCCACAACTAGTGAAGATTAGTGGAATTAGGTATGACTGACAACTTGTCAGTGAATGCTCCTTGAACGTAGTCCTTAGTGGTGAACCAAGTAAAAATAGTTGTGTCTTCTCTCGGCATGGGAATGTTTCATTACTAATCATATCCATCATACAGATTTAATGAGTTCCTACTAACATGGGAACAAGATCCACAACTTTAAGAAGAAAATTTTGACACCTTAATTCACCCCTCCCCTCTCAGGGTGTCCCGGGGTCCTACAATTATATATGAAGTTAGAGTTTATAAAAATAATGATGTACTTGAGGTAATAGTATTTCATTATAATTTCATTTTTATAGGGATAATTTTTTATTGAAATTATAATGATGAAATTATATGATATATCCCTCATAAATATCAGTAAATTTATTCTTATCTAGTTATTTCATGAGATCGCATGTTTTCCTTTCATTTTCATCTTGTTAATAACTCGTGATACCGAAGTAGTTTTTTAAGAAATTATAATTTATCTCTCTTCTTTCAAAAATATTTCCTCCCCATGTCCATATTTTCTTTAAAATGTTTTCATGAATATATTTATTATAATCATTTGTATATTGAAATTAATTTTTACACTTTTTTTACTTCGTATAAATTTTTTTTAAAAGGAATCTTATTATCTTTTTTATAATGTGGTACTTTTTACCAAACATGTGAATAGAAGTCGTGTTTTATCTTGTAGCACATGAATGGATTTTAATACCACCATGATAACATAATGTTTTAAAGATACGTTTATATCATTCTATTATTTTAATAAATGAAAAAAAATTAAAATTTGGGAATATTTTTTATTCTAATTAAGTTATTTGAAGATAAAATGTGCATTTTCCTCAATAAATATTTCAATAATATATTTAAATAATTTTTCATCTATGATAAAAACCTTTAATGCTTCTTATGATTCATGGGGATACAATTCTATATTACCATAATTATTATTTAATATATTTTTTAATGTTTATGATGATAAAATATTCTTGACAATAGCTTTCTTTTCAATGGGTTCTGCTAGGATGAATGATAAATTGTTTGATAAAATTGTGGCATACATGTGAATGGATTATGATTATGTGATAGGTGAGTGCATTATATCCTTAAAATGAGTTATCTAATGATTTATGTTTTATGATCTCAACATGTAAACATTAGGTTATCAAATTCCAAAAATATTTTACATGTATGTTAACCAAAGCCCAAAAAGGGTTCACATAAGTTTATCCCAAGAACAAAGTAAGTAAATTAGTGGATTTACAAGATGAACATGTTAATAATTTCTTGATGGGTATATTAGGCATAATATTTATATGATTATGATTTTAACACACTTTATTTTACACTTTTATAGAAGTACATTATGTAAAATTTATTCTCTTATGTCTTTTTTTCATTTATGAACCATTCCAAGATTTATGTCATGACTCATGATTATGATCAATGAATTAAAGGGGATTATTTTCAAATGTTAAGACCATTTTCTCATACATTTATTCATATGTTATGATTAAATAATCATGTATAACTCCTTTAATTACCCTAAATGCACATCTAACATATAGAACAAGGATTTTAATTCATGGATTTTACATCATTTTAGATAAATATTCATCATATTACAAAAGTACATGCTTGAGGACCATAATAGTTTTTTGTATTTGGAAACATGGAACAAAATCATATGACTTGGTGAAATATCCTCAATGTTTCCCAAAAATATCTTCCCATTTAGTAATCCTACATAAAACCTATCTGCATAACCTGGGGAAAGTAAACATAAGAAAGAGTGATATCAGATGCCCAGTAAGGGTATATAATGGAGATAAATATGAATAAAATAGAAATAATGGTATGATAACATGATCATAAATATTTAATATAATAACATATGTATCAAATATCATACACAAGAGTCGTGGCATAAATAATTATAGTTCATAAGAAATGAATCATTAGAAAATCAAGAGCATAATCCATTAATTCACAATAAAGAAATAACACATGGAGTTGTGGTAGAAACATAAACATATTAAATTATTTCTATTATATTTGAGGCTTGATTCCAAGACTATCATGGTTGAATAGATTTACTCACAAAACCATCTTAGTATTGAAGGCTCACTCTTAAGATAAACATAGAAGTGAAGGTTTTCTCCTAATACCATCTTAGTGTTCAAGGTTTACTCCCAATACCATATTAGTATTCAAGGTTCACTCCCAATACCATATTATGGGAAAAATTCCATTAATTTACTAGGTTCACTCACCATTCAATCCATGTCTATCTCATGAGATAGAAATCTTTACCAAATGCATTGGATGGAGATATTGGACCAGCCTATTATATAATGAAATCAAGCATATGTGTTCACTGAGATAATAAAAATATCATCATATCATGACCCATAAAAAGAGATGTGTATCATAAACATTATATAATAGCTCATGAAAATAAGTGAGTTTTATAAAAATTTATTTTTGGTATAACCTATGGATGAGAAGTGGTTTTCATAAATATATTTCTACTAAATCATAACCCATTCAGGGATAAAATATAAATGGTATACCTAAACCATAACTCGAGTAAGGGATAGATAACATCAACAGAAGAAATATTATATGGAAAATAATTTTCATATATAATTTAAACCATTTATTGGGGAAGATATATTTCCTCTTTGAAAAACTCATTTTAAAATGTAAAACATTTTGAAAACATTTTTACTTGAAAATAAACTCAAAAACATATAAATAAATATTTCAAAACCATTTTAAACACATTTTAAAACATAAAACATTTTTAAAACCCTTATCTTTAAAAATAACTTTGAAATTTTTTAAATGAAGTTTTGAAAACCAATTTAAACACTTTTTAAAACATAAAGCATTTTCAAGATCCTTTTCATTAAAGATAACCTTGAAAACATATAAAGGAATCTATGAAAACCATTTTAGACCCTTTTTAAAACATAAAACATTTTTCAAAATATTTTCCTTAATAATGAAAATATATATATAATTTAAAAAAAATTAAAACATTTTTAAAAATAGTATTGTGAAAGAACACATATTTTCAACTAAAGAGATAGATAGAGTCAGATTCCCTTAAAATAACTCTTAATTATAGTAAGTACCAAATAATGTAAATTTGGTACCATTTCATTAATATATCATTAATAAGCATAGGATAATAACATTTATGAGTATTCTTTTGATATGTTCCATATCATTTCATCAATGGAAGCATAATCATAAAAAATACTTATACATGATGAGATTGTAGAAATAAACCCTTACCACTTTAGTAACATTGATTCCTAATCCCCATGAAATTATAACATTAAATTAATATTAAAATATCATGATAACAATTAAATTAATTATATAACATTTAAAAATGAGAAATATATAAACTTGTTAAATTAATATTTGTGTATAACATAACATGTGTCTCAAAGAAGGTAAATTGAGAAAAAAATTACCATAATGATTTGGAAACATTTCTATAATAAACCACATGAAATAGAGATACTAAAATAGATATGTGAATACTAATAAATTTAAGTATAAGAATCATAAAGTAAATTTATGTTAATTATATACACCACATATAAGAAAAGGGTGGTTAATATTTCATGAGTCTTACAAAAGTAAAAGTGAGACGAAAATCCCTTATTACTTCTGAAACTTTTGAATCATGAGCCCTGTGAAAGAATAACATAATTTTAATATTTTAATATCTTTAAATAGTTAAAATTAATGATATAAAATGTAATATGTTGATATATGTAAAATATTTTTACATTAATCATGTAATTTTCCACCTTTTATAAGTTCCCATTCACTTATAATTCTTTTTATGTGATTACTACAGACTACAGAATAGGTACACATCATGTACCTAATGTACATGTCATATCCTTGGTGCTGGTTTTGTGTCATGGACTGGGAGATTATGTCATGAATGGGGAGATCATGTTGTCAGCTGGTACATTCTGTGTACCTGAGGTATATGTCCTGAAGTTATTAAATAGTGGTCTTTTAACCTGAGGTGATGGGTTTTCGGCATACTTATCCAGCATGACCTACACATCGTGACCCCATGGTACACATTGTGACTCTGCCTGCATCCACTCTTAAGTAATGTCTTCGGAAGTACCACTGGTTATTTTCTTCCCAGACCTCTTGGTTCTCGACCCTAGACTCTCCCTAGGTGGTTTCATACATTCCACACCTTTTGGTTTGATCTAATTGACTTCAGATCTTCATTTCATATGCGGTGTGATTCTCAATTAAGGGTTCTCCTTTGTTCTTAAATTTTATCTCTTTCTCCCCTCTTGGTTTTTTAATGGATCATCTAGTTATTGATGGATCTATGCTATGTGATGTTGGATCTTGCTTCTAGGATGAGTTTCAAAATCTCCTTCACCATCATTTTTTTAGATGGGTATCGTTGTGACTTTCATTCATCGGGAAAGAGGTAGATGATTTTGTACAGACTATCCAAATTTATTACCATTATATTAATTGATTAATTTAAATTTCTGATTAAAATTCAAATGCTCAATATCTCTTTTAATTTCTTTGATAAAGCCTAATTCCAATGAATTTGAGGAGTTGAAATGGTTTAGGCAAAGATATTTGGAAATATCCCAATTCAATTAAATTTGGGGTAGTTTTAAAGAAATTGTTTGATTTAAATTATTAAATTTAAATTTTGAATTTGATGGAAATTTTTTCGATTAAATTGTTGAATTAAATTGTGAAAGTAAATTTTGAAAAATATGAAATTGGTTTTGAATGAATTTCAAACATATGAATGGATTAAAATAATTTGATAGAAACCCAATTGTTTTTTCTTGTAAAAAAGGCATGTTTTTTAATAAAACTTGTTTTTTTAAGGAAAATAAATTGATAGTTTTTAAATGGAAGAATTGGATTGATCGTATTTTTAAGCAGTCTTAAAATAGTTCTGTTAGGACAAATAGGGGCCTATATACCCTGAGAGGGGGGTGAATCAGGGTATCGATATTCCTTTTCAAAATTCTTCCTACCCCACTAGATCTTGACCTCTTTATTACAAGGGTCAATTTGTTTTCACTTTTTTGTTTATTATGATCACTTCTTTTCTTCTTTATCTGATGATGATGCTTTAAATTCAATAAAGGGAAGTAAGCAAGTAGACACAGAGATTTTTACTTGGTTCACCCTCACTGGGATACATCCAATGAGCAAATAATGAAAATGTGTCATTGTACCAAATCCACTAAATCAAACTGCTATTTATAAGGTTCGGGCTAGATCACATCTATGCTCAGTCTCACTACATTTACAAGGTTTAGGGTTAGCTCACTGCTTTCCCAAGGGTCACTCCCTGTTTCTCTCTCTCTGGCTCACTGCCGGTGGAGAGGATCACCGTCTTCCTCTTCCTTTACTCACTGCTCTAGAAAGGATCCACACAAAGTTTATAGACATGTAGGTCTCTTCATTATCACTAATGAATACATCCTATGTTGTATGTAGATGCTCTGTTGAAGTCCAAATTTCACCCGTAGATGAATATCACTTTGCACCGAAGGTATGAGGAAATCATTCATCTTTCGCGTCGCCCTGAATCACTACCATGCCTCAACCATACCTAGTTCACTTCTCCAAGATGGTGTGCAAGTCTTATTGCACAAGTTAAAACTGGTGCGCAAGTTCACCTCAACCACTTGCATGACACTATCTTCTGCAACTTCGAACTTGTGCGACTCACACCCTTTACACCCAAACCAATTTTGGCACGCAACCATCAACTGTCGCGCTTCTTCAAAACCTGGCACGCAAGTGTCACCAAACCACTTGCGTGACACCCCCTTCTTCAACTCAAAACATGGGTTACTCCCTTTCTTTCTCTCCCAAACCACTCTGGACGTGCAACAATCAATTGGCGCGCAACTTCTACTTGCACAACCACACCACCACTTGCGCGACCACCACACCTGCGCGACGGGAGCACTGATTTTCTCTAAGTGTTGAACTCACCCTGAATGAATAGGGTTCTACCTCTATTTATATGAATTTTCACACCCTGAGTGATGGTGTGAAAGTCTCCTCCCAACACGCAAGTCTAGCTTCCCTAGTCCAGTCGCCCTAGTCTCTACCGTGCTAGTCACTTGCATGACCAAACCCAAAAGTTCAGCGCCCATTTTTACTTTGCCGTATTTTGATATTCTGATCTTGAAAAACATATGGAGCACAAGTTTCCAAGCCTCCAAGACACTGGTGTGCAAGTCCCTTTCCCAAAAACATTTTTCTCCATTTGTCGATTTTGAGGTCCAAAAATTTGGCAAACACTGGAAAATAGCGTCACCTTGTATCTGCTCTTTTTGAACCACCTCCAGATGGATCATTTTTTTTCAACATTCTTGAATCAATCATGGATCAGTAACAACATCCTTTGAACTCGACATGCCACCATGAAATCCCCTTTGTCAACAAATTTGTTTGTCAAGGTTTGCTTTTTCAACAAACACAACATAGAGGCCCACTTTGTCAACAAACACAATCACCTCAAAAATGCTTCAATGATACCTTGAGGGGTTTTTCCCAACAATATCCCCCTTTGGGATTGTTGAAAACTCTTCCATAAAAAGATAAATCGTTAATATTTTAGCCCCCATTAGCCTATTGCGATTCTGATAGCGATCAAGGATTTACTCAATACATACTCTAAGCCCACATGAGCAATGCTCGACATGAGAAATAAGAGTAAATGAAAAGTTAATCAATGAATTAATTCAACTCTGACACCCACTATTGACACCAAACCGATACCAATTTTTTGAATTATTCTTACCACATTCCAACACCACTCTTCTAATTTTATCATGATCCTCAACTTTTGTGATATCTATTCTATGATCGATCACTTCTTGCATCATTAGATTTCAAACACTCTCCCTATCTTCTCACAGCTTTAACTCTTGTCAGCTGCAAATCCTCTTTAGCACTATTACATGTGTTTTCCAAGCTATGCTCTGGCTAAGCACTTTGAACCAGCTTCAATATCCCCCTATCTGGTTGCTCAACCTGTTAGGTTCTCCTCATATCTTTCATGATTTCTCAAATAGCCGCATTGAATCCTCCTTGAACAATCACTATTTTCTCCCCCTTTGTCATTGAACCCAAAGGTTACTCCTTTGCAGTCTGTAATAGAGTAGAGAACACATATCAGCACATTAGGGAAAACACATCATACCTCAGGGAGACGGGGGTTGCATCCATACTCTTTTAAGTTTGGGGAGTCGATTGAACTCCTAGAGCCAGTCGATGCCTTTCAAACGCTTCCTTGGGTAAGGCCTTTGTCAGAATGTATGCAACCTGTAGTTCTGTAGACACACACTCCAACTTCACAATTACTTGCTCAAACTTCTCATTGATAAAATGATATTTGATCTCAATGTGCTTTGTCCTTGAGTGATGAAATGGATTTTTGCTAAGATTGATATCACTTGAGTTATCACATTGGATTCTGATCGGAGACTTCACTTCAACTCTCATATCTTCAAGCTACTACTTCATCCACAATAACTGTGTGCATGCTTGAGTGGCTGCAATATACTCAGCCTCTATGGTGCTCAATGAAATGAAATATTGCTTCCTGCTTAGCCAAGAAAAACACAATCCACCAATATAGAAAGCACCACCTGAAGTTGATTTCCTATCATCCACTGAACCGGATCAATCTACATCAATATATCCCAATAACTCTGTCTAATATTTGTCATTATATGTCAATCCAAAGTCCACCATGCCCTTGATATACCGAATAATTCTTTTCATTGAAAGCACGTGGATTTTCATGGGATTACTCAGATGTCTCACTGCTTGGCATGTGGAAAATACAATTTCAAGCCTTGTTGCGGTCAAGTACAACAAACATCCAATAATTTTCCTGTATTTTATGATATTGACTGTCTTTCCATCCTCATATTTGGATAGCTTCGTCCGAGTAACAAATGGAGTCTTCATTTCCTTAGAATTTTCCATTCCAAACCTTTTCAAAACCTCCTTGGCCTATTTGGATTGAGAAATAAATGATCCATTCCTTCCTTGTGTCACCTTTAGACCAAGGAAAAACGTTATCTCTCCAATCATTGACATTTCAAATTCATTTTCAATGAATTCAGAAAACTGTATGCATTGAGCTTCATTTGATCCGCCAAATATTATGTCATCAACATAAACCAAAACCATCAACCTTGGATTACTATCATTGCTTAAATAGAGATTGTAATCAACTCCCCCACACTGGAAACCAAGATTATTTAAGTATTGATCAAGCCTTGAGTACCATGATTTTGGTTCTTATTTCATCCCATACAATGCCTTCTTCAGTTTGCAAACCTTACTCTCATCTTCATGAATGAGAAAACCATCTGGCTGATCAATATACACCTCTTCTCCTAGAAACCCATTCATAAATGCAGATTTGACATCCATCTAAAACACTTTGAAAATTCTTTGCACTACTATGGCTAAAAATAATCTGATTGTTTCTAATCTCGCAACCGGTGCAAATGTCTCATCAACATTTATTCTCTCTATCTAAGAGTACCCCTTGCACACTAGTCGTGATTTGTTCCAAATCACTGTGTCATATTCATTCATCTTGTTGTGATAGACCCATTTAGTCTCGATGAAATTCTTATCTGTTGGCCTCAAAACATTCTCCAATGTCTGATTCTTCTCAATCTGGTCTAGCTCTTTATTCATTTCCTGAATCCAATTTCCATCTTCAGCTACATCAGCGAAGAATTTTGGATCAACCTGTGATAGTAATGATGTTTTTGCAGTGATTTTAATCTTCTTGTTTGAACTGGAGCTGAGTGATCACCAATTATATTTTTATTGTCAATTTCAGCTCGACTCTTTGGCTTCCTTGTAGACACAGACTTGACACATTCTTTTTAATCATCTGTGTCTTCTTCTGAGTCAGCATCTGCCACTTCTACTCCACCTTTTTTATTTTCCTCTTCATCACTTTCATCAAAAAACTGATCACTGTCTTATTTAATATTCTCTTCATTTTCCATAATAGTGACATCATTTCTCTCAACTACTTTTCCCAACCTCTTGTTAAAGCATTTGTATGCTTTGCTTTTTCCTGAGTAGCCCAGAAATATTCCCTCATCTCCATGTGATTAAAACTTCCTATGCTTTTCTTTGTTCAGAATTAATCACTTACTTCTAAATATTCAAAAGTATTTCACTGTTGGATTCTTTCCATACCACATTTCATATAGAGTATTTCCTTCCTTCAGATACAATAGATCCCTATTAGAAATGTAGACTGATGTCAATACTGCTTCCTTCCAAAACTTCTCTGGTAGGTCTTTTTCTATAAGCATTATTCTGGCCATGTTGTTGATGATCCAATTTCTACTTTCAACCACTCCATTTTGTTGGGGAGTTCTTACTAAAGAAACTTTATGCCTTATCCCATGTTTCTCAAGATACTCTTCCACCTGACTGTTTTTGAATTTTGTTCCATTGTATGTACAAAACTTCAGAATTTTATGTCCAAGCATCCTTTCAGATTCCCTTCGGTACTATGTTAAGCAGCTGAACACATCGTACTTATGGGAAATAACAAATAACCATGAAATTCTGCTATAGTCATCAATGAAAAGAGCATAATACCTATTTCCGTGAATGTCTCTTGGTGAAATAGGTCCACAGACATCAGCATGAACCAATTCAAGAACTCTTGTTGACTTCTTTTCCTTCGCATTGTACATCTTTCTGATGATCTTCCCTTGTTTACAGGTGTCACACTTATGTGTATGATCACCTTATAGCTTAGGGAGGTCTCTTGCTACTTCACACTTTACCAGATCTTCCAGGGATGGTTGGAAAATATGAACAAGTCATTTAGGCCACAACTTGTTTTCTTCCTCTCTGGACAGAAAATGCATATCTTCTTCTCCACTTACCAGGTAGAGATTTCCCTTTTTTTCTTTTTCCCTGTAGAAAAACTACCCCATCTCTTCCTTTGAAAACACGCATATTATTAGTAAACCTTATAGAATTTACTGAGTCACACAGTTGACTGACGCTGAGCAAATTGTGACTGGGTCCTTTTATTACTAAGACATCAGCACGTCTCATCTCTTTGCCCCCAAACCTTGAATTTCCTGTGTCAATAATCTTCATGCCTTCATCATATCCAAACATGACAACTCCTTCTTTATTATATTTTATACCTCTAGCAAGATCCTTATTATTTGTCATGTGAGATGTGCAACCACTATCAAGAATCCACACACCAGAGCGATTTGATGCTTTAAGGGAAATTTATGCCACCACGACCTTCTCATCCTTCTTCTTTTTGGTCTATATTTTTTCCTTCACACTTGGCATGGATTGAGACTTCTTTTCTTTCTCAGATTATAATGGACCAGCATCATCTTGCTAAGCTGCAAATCTATTCTGTATTTTTAACTCACCTGTTGGTTTATTGATCTGCTGCTTGCGAATGTTTTGATTATAATTTAGAACATTCCTCTGTATGGTCGAAGTGTAGTACTTAGCAATGTGCCCAAATCCTCTGCACCAAAAATATTGTCCTTTGAAATATGTTCTGGAGAATCATTCTCTATTTGGTTGTCACCTTTGTTCTTGTTACCTTCGATATGTCTTGGCTATAGAACACACATACTATGAATGTCCAAAATTTCGACAACAATAAAACCAGATATAAGGTGCATTCCTTCATGTTACCTATGAACTGCGAGTTTCCCCTTGGGATCTCTGAATATTTTGATTCTTCTTTGTGCCTAAATCAACCTTCAATCTTGGGATGGGCGCTTATGGTCTAACTTCAATTGTCACATATTTTTGTTTTTGATCAAACATTGAATTAGCCTTAACGTCTGAGCTCAATTTATGTTTCTTTCCTGTTGAACTACTAGCCTCCTATTTCATCTTTTATGTCCTCTAAATGACCTGCTTTCCTGATATCACATTGGGGGTCAAGATTTTTTCTTGATCTTTTATTTTTTTTCATAGACTGACCACTTCTTCTTCAAGTTCTTCAAAACACTTGACTAGATCTTTCACTTTTCTATTCAAGCCATCGGTCTCCCTTTTCTATTCTTCAATCTTGAGCTTATGCTCATCAACCATTTCTGAGCTCTCTTGCCTGGAAGACTTAAGGTTTTCAATTTATTTCACTAGCTCAGACTTCTCTTCTTCCTGCTGTTGCATGTAGATTTTGGCATCATGTACCACTTTGTTGGATTTATTTGTTTTTCCTCTCCAAACATCTATCCTTTCAAGAGATGATTCTAATTCATCTTCCATGTCAACTCTCCCTTCAATTTATTCTTCTTCTTCATCAGCGTTGGTTTCTTCCTTTTCTTGAGCACTACTGACAACATACACCATTGAATTTTCTCCAAGATCTTTATAATTTTCAATATCCTCAACCTATTCAACCTCAGACTCATCTGAACTGTCTATTTCTTGTGAAAGAATATCCTTCTTCTTGAATAAATTTCTATTGAACTGCTTCTTCCCTTTCACATAGGCTAAAGATTTATTCCTGGGAATTTCAAATTTATCTTCATCATTTTCTTCTTGAAACTTTTTAGGGCACCTTGTGGAAAGATGACCAGCTTTTCCACATCTAAAGAAAGCAAGTGGAAGTTTCCCTTCCAACTTTCCTTTTCCTCTTTGAAGATTTGAGGAAAGGAATGACATTACCTCATCTGTCTCTTCTTCTTCATGAGAATATTCAATGGTGAGATTCTTTATGGCCTTAAATTCCACCTCTTTGTATTTCCCCTTTTCCAAAGCCTCGTTATCATCATTCCTCATTTCATATGCAACCAAGGTACTGTGAAAATTGTCCACTGTCAGCTCTTTTGGATCTTTATCTTCTAGTACTGAAACTTTCGGATTGAACCAAGGTATAAGTTTCTTCATAATGTGCTTTAAGATCTTTATGTCTTCAATGACTTCTCCAAGACCTCACATATCATCTAAAACAATATTTACCCTATCAAAGAATCCATCAACAGACTCATTCGGGTTCATTTTCAGATCTCCATACTTATTCCATAAAACATGTAGTTTTGCCTCTCTTACCTTTGTATCTCCTTCATATATATTCAAAAGCTTTTCCCACATGGTATTTAATGTTTTACATGACATCACATTCGTATATGTAGAATTGGATAGGGCTCCCCATAAAGCATTTATTCCCTTGGCGTCAGAATCCAATTCTCTTCGCTCGGCTTCTGATAAAGCCCCACTGTTGATGTCAGCTATTATACCATGCATTGCTACTCTGAACACATCCATTCCCAAAGATCGGAAGTAGTGTTGCATATAATTCTACCATAGCTGAAGATTTTTTCCGTCGAAGATCGGAATCCCTTTATGATTAGTGACCTACATTTGAGATAATTGCAGATAATAACCTTTCCCTCTGATACCAATTGTTAGGAATAATAGGGGCATATATACCATGAGAGGGGGGTGAATCAAGGTATGGATATTCTTTTTCAAAATTCTTCCTGCCCCATTAGATCTTGAACTCTTTATTACAATGGTCACTTTGTTTTCACTTTTGTGTTTATTATGACCACTAATTTTCTTCTTTATCTGATGATGATACTTTAAATGCAATGTAGGGATGTAAGCAAGCTGACACGGATATTTTTACTTGGTTCACCCTCACGGGCTACGTCCAAGGAGCATACAATGTCAATGTACTGCTGTACCAAATCCACTAAAGCACACTGTTGTTTAAAATGTTTGGTCTAGATCACTTCTATGCCTAGGATCACTACCTTTACAATGTTTAGGGTCATCTCACTACTTTCCCAAGGGTCACTCCCTACTTCTCTCTCTCTAGCTCACTACCGGTGGAGAGGATCACCTTCTTCATCTTCATTTGCTCACTACTTTGGAAAGGATCCAGTCACAGTTTATAGACCTGTATGTCTATTTATTATCACTAATTAATACATCCTCTGTTGTATGTAGATGTTCTGTTGAAGTCTAACTTTCACCTGTAGATGAATCTCACTTTGCACCGAAGGTATCGGGAAATCATCAAGCTTTCATGTAGCCCTAAATCACTGTCGTGCTTCAACCATACCTGGCGCCCTTCTCCAATCCGGTGTCAAAGTCTTGGTGTGCAAGTTAAAATTTGCGCACAATTTCACCTCAACCACTTGTGTGACACTGGCTTCTGTAACTCCAAACTTGCGTGACTCACACCCTTTTACACCCAAACCAATTTTGGCGTGCAACCATCAACTATTGCGCTTCTCCAAAACCCGGCGCGCAAGTGTCACCAAACCACTTGAGAGACACCCCCTTCGTCAACTCAAAACATGGGTGACTCCCTTCCTTTATCTCCCAAAACCACTCTGGACGTGCAACAACCAACTGGCACGTAACTTCTACTTGCACGACCACCCAACCACTTGTGGAACCACCACACCTGTGCAATGGGAGCTCTGGTTTTCTCTAAGTGTTGAACTCACCCTGAATGAGGAGGGTTAGACCTCTATTTATAGGCATTTGGACACCCTGAGTGATGGCGTGCAAGTCTCCTCTCAGTGCGCAAGTCCAGCCGCCCTAGTCTCTACCACGCTAGTCACTTGCACGACCAAACCCAAAACATGAGCATCCCTTTTTCCATTAACATATTTTGATGTTCTGATCTTGTAAAACATATGGCACTCAATATTACATTCCTCCAAGACACTTCCGCACAAGTCCCTTTTCCAAAAACACTTTTCTCTATTTGTCGATTTTGAGGTCCAAAATATTCGGAAAACACTGGAAAACGGCGTCACCTTATATCTTCTCTTTTTGAACCACCTCCAGATCGACCATTCCTTTTTTTAAATTCTTGAATAAATCATGGATCATTAACAACATCCTTTAAACTCGACATGCCACCATGAAATCCCCCTTTTCAATAAATTTGTTTGTCATGGTTTGTTTTGTCAACAAACACAACACAAAGGCCCACTTTGTCAGCAAACACAATCACCTCAAAAATGATTAAATTATACCTTGAGCGATTTTTTCCCAACAAGTTCTCCCATAATGTAATATCACATGAAATCCTTTGATATTTAGTGGGTTATTTAAATAAAATATGCTATTACAATATTCTAAAACATACATGCAGAGGGTCACATCCCCGACAGGTTAGTTATGAGTCTCCTTTGTCCAGTGCCATAGGGACGTGTGTATACACATTTTTCTGAGATAAATTAGAGAGTGTGAATTCCAATAGCCATAAATACTATCGTACCTATTTGGAAGATGACCATGTTACTTGCTTGTTTATTTATGTTTAAGATACAAATGTATTCCAATGTTTGTTTGAACTGATTTACATGCCTACTCTATTTATATAAATTGTTTCATATAAATGTTATACTTAAGCCATTTTTTTAGAAAGATTCCATCTCTTGTAAAGTAAAACATGTTCTTTGAATATATTTTCCATCATTTTGACAATGTACATCATGTTTTTTTAAGTATTCTTTGAATTTAAAAACCAATTTATTTTGAAAATTGAATGTTTTCCTTAGATAATCTATATTTGGCATTTTCTATGGAATCTTTGGTGATATCCTATTGAGCTTAGGCTCACACCATACTTTTTCCTTCGGGTTTTTGTAGACTTTATCCTTCCAGGTTCAAGAAAAGGGAAGTTATCTCTTGGAGGTGGATCTATTTATTGAGATTTGGACTTGGTATGTTTTTTCCTTAAGAACTATGGGGGTGTTTTCAAATTTTAATACTTGGGTTTCATTACATTGGATTTATGAATTTTTTTGTTTCGGTAACTTACTCCCCATGGAGTTTTCTTTTGATATGAATGCTATTTTTTTCCTTTTTCTTCTGTATTCTTATGGAAGAAATCATTCTCACTTATATATTGTACGATGTTAGGTGCCATTCGCCAACCCGTGGGGATTGGGAATTCCCTTTCAGGTTATTTTAGTACTGGCTCGTTTATCGGGTTACCAGGGTACCCGAGCTGATTTGTGACAAATTGGTATCAAATGAGGTTGTCAATCTTTCTTTTTCTTGAAGTCACTATTCATTTTTGAAATCTTGTCAGGACTAACAAGAAAGTTGTGGTTGATTTCATGGACAGCTCTCAGTGAAATGAACCTTAATTCACTAGGGGTGGTTAGGGAAATACATCTTGTGGAATAGTTCTAGTTTTTTTCCTATAGAGATTTGGATAGGATGAAGTTCAAATCAGGTTTGTACCTTCTTTTTAGAATACTTTCTCATGTTAATCTTTGTGATTGTTAATATAATTTTCTCCCTTTATCTACTAATGTTGTGTAGCATCATACCTACAAGAATACATCTGAATCAGATATAAGAAAATACTATCGCTAAACCTCAACAATAAAATCTTGTTGTTGATTCGAATATGGTTGAAGTGATTGTGCACACTACCCAAGATCTGGGACAGGCACCACCTCCAGCTCCTGCTCAGGTTCCAGCTATGGATCCTCTTGGGGATGTTCTTCTGAGTCATTCTCAATATTTCCTTTACTATAATCCACTAGTCTTCAAAGACTCTGTTAATCTTCAACATGAAAAGGAATGGTTGGGAATGATAGAAAATTTCTTTGAGTTCTTGGATATATCGGAAGTGATCAATGTAAAGTGTTCCACCTTCATGCTAGAGGGACTGAGCAGGAGATGGTGGGACACAATGGTGATGTCAAGGAAACATGAGGTATTATAGTGGAAATACTTCAAGGTTCTCTTAACCAATCAGTTTTATCCAAATTCAATGGTGTAGTCCAAGGCTATGGAGTTTTTCAAGCTTGAGAAGGCTGAAAAAACTGTGACCAAGTTTTCAAATCTCTTTTCTAAGATGGTGTAGTTTTCTATTGAGATTTTGACTAATGATAGGATAAATTCTTGATGGTTTTATTTTGGACTTTGATCATATATATGTTCTACGTTTTTTGTATTAAAGATTCCAATTTATGATGATGTGATGGATATGGATATGATGGTTGAGATAGACTTGGCTGGAAAGTCAGGGTTGATGGGTGTTCCATTTTCTCCAAGTGGAAGTGTTAGTTCCTTAAAAGTAAAATGAAAGTGTGATGATCCTTATAGAAGTTCTCGATTTCAGATTCAATCCAAAACTACTACAGCACCAAGAAGAAGTTATTTAAATTTATAATAGTGTGGAAAGACAAGATATTCTAGGAGGGTTTTCCCTGAGGCTCCCAATAACTATATCTCTTAAGGATTTTTAGGACACTTACAGAGGTTATTCCATCACTTCTCTACTCTGTGTAGTGGGACAGGATCATTAGATCCTCTTAACACTGTAGGGAAATCAAATGCTTCCCTAATAAAAGGGTTCTAACCACAAAAATCTAGAATGAATATTTTTTACACAGTGGAAGAGTCTCCAGAGGAAGAAGATAGGGTTCTAAAGACTGTGAGAGGTACCATTATGATTTATTTTTCATTAGTGACTACTCTTTTGATATCGGTGCATCTCAATATTTTATTTCAACCTGTACTGTTAACCTTATTAATCTTCATATTGAGAAACTATCTTGTGTAATGAATATTACTACACCCCTTGGTATGAAGAGATAATAGGGCCTCTGTAGTTTTTCATGTGTCGTCTCTATATCTGATGTCAAGTTTTCAAAGTGTGATTTCTAGATTTGGGAAGTGAAATACTTGGGACACATGGTGTCTAAATAGGGCATATCAATTGATCCTAAGAAGGTGAATGTTATTATGATGTGGGAGAAACCATGAAATGTCTTCGAGATATAGAGATTCTTGGGTATAGCTGGATATTATAGCAAGTTCGTGAAGTACTTCTTGAAGTTGGATTCACTGCTGACTATTTTAACTCAGAAGGGGTTGAAGTTTGTAATGGATGATAAATGTCAGAGTTCTTTTATTGAGAAGAAACATTTTTTGACTCTTTCACTGGTGTTAAATCTTCCAAAAGAAGGATAGGGCAATGTAGACTTTGGTAATGCATCAGTTTTAGTCTTGGTCTATGTTCTTATGCAGTGTGATCATGAGGTATCATATGGATCTCGTCGTCTTAGGCCACATGAGACGAATTATCATTCCCTTGATATAAAACATGATTTTGTGATTCATGCACTTAAAAGTTAGAAGCACTACCTTTTTGGATAAAAGTTTATTGTGTATTCATATGAAAAAATCATGAGTTACATATTCTATCAAAAATAATTTAATCTTCAACAAAGGTGTTGGGTGGATTACCTGTAGTATTTCTTCTTTAACATTTCTTATACCTTGGGGAATGGGAATGTCATTGATAACAATTTGAGAAGTAAATTTCTAACCCAGACAGTGAAAGAATCTTTAGAAGAGTGTAACTTGATTCATCTCTTTTCACAATTTCATATTGGAGTTCAGGAGTAAGGGGATGAGGTTTATTTAGCCATTTCAGTTGACATATGATCTTCTTGAGATTATTATCCATGACCAATATCTTGATGATGAGTTCTGTAGCATTAGAGAATCCCTTTATGGTGGGAAGATAGTTTCCCAATGATTGTCCTCCAAATAATGAGTTCTATGCTATCATAACTGCTTTGTTGGGTTGTTATCAACAAGGAATGTTTTTATGGGTGATTTCTATAATTCTCAGTGGTCTATGAACCTGAAAACCTCTATAAGTTTCTATGACATGTGGTGGAAGTTTTGGTGGCCAGGTATGAGATGAGACATTTTTGAGTTCATCTCTCATTTATATATGTGCCAAGAGGTGAAATTCAAGCACCATAAACCTTTGGGTTTACTTCAACCACTCCCAGTCCCTACTTGAAAGTGGGATGAGATATCTATGGACATTTTGGTTGGGTTTCCTCATACACATATAAGGAATAATTCAATATGGGTTGCGATCGATAGGCTAACCAAGTTGCCTCAAATTATACCCATTCGAGATAAATCCAAATTCGAGGAGTTGGGAAATATATACGTGAAATAGATTTTTCCTTTGCATGGAGTTCCATCTGCTATAGTCTCTGATAGGGATCTTTGGTCCACTTATCACTTTTATAGAGGCCTTCAGGAGGCACCAGGATCTCAAGGTCATTTGAGCATGGCCTACCATCTCCAGTCAGATGGCCAGATAGAAAGAGCTATACAGATTATTGAGTATATGCTTGTTCCTTTTTCCTTGGCTTCATAATGTCTTGGGATGATCACTTGGGTATGGTTGGGTTCTCTTATAACAACAGTTACCAGTCTACAATTAGAATGGAAACTTTTGAATCCTTGTATGGTTGGCCTTGTAAATCTATATTGTGTTGGTCAGAGGTTGGTGAAATTTCTTTGGTTGGACCAAGCTTGGTGCAACAGAAGTTAGTAAAGATTTAGATGATTCATTAGAGGATGTTGATAGCATAAAGCTGATATAAGTCTTATTTTGATCGACACTATAGACCTTTGGGGTTCTTAGTTGGTGACCAGGTGTTCTTCAAATTTTCACCCCGGTTGGCTCATCGATGGCTTGGGAGGAAAGGGAAGCTTGCTCCTTGTTTTGTATGACCTTTTTAGGTTCTATAGAAGGTGGAGAAAGTTTCATACTAGTTATCACTACCATGTCAGTTGACGTCAATACATAACATGTTCCATGTATCGCAGTTGAGAAAGTATCTATTTGATCCGTCTAACATTTTGAGCTGGAGTGATCTTGAGATCAAGACATATTTATCTCTGACTGAGAAACTAGTCATGATAGTTGATTTTGATACCAAGGTACTTTGTAGGAGGATGATACCTTTGGTTCATGTGTTATGGAATCACGTTGCTGATAATTATGATACATGGTAATGTGAGGAATTAATGAGAGATGAGTGGTCTCATCTCTTTGGCATGGAAGCTTCCTCATAGGATTTCTGGTGGCAGATAAATTTCATGGTGTGGAGGTTGTAATATCACATTACCTTGATCAGGTAATTTTCTACCTTTTTTAAGTTCTCATTCAGTTAAAAATACTTTTATGTGATTTTTTTGGGTTTGCTGCAGACTGTAGAACAGGTACACGTTTTGTACTTAGTGTTGTTTGATTATCGTGGACTGCTATATCATGTCATGAATGGTAAGATCATTCCATGATCTAGTACACATTGTGTACCTGAGGTACACATCATGTAGGAAATATATAGTGTTTTTTCAACCTGAGGTGATGGGTTTTTGGGTTCACTAATCCAGTGTGGCCTCCACGTCGTGCCCCTTGGTACATTTCGTGACTCGACCCGCACCTAGACTTAAGTAAGGTGTTTGGATGTTCCACTCAATTTATTATTCCCAAACCTCTTGGATATAAACCCTATAAGCTCTCTAAAAAAAATTTAGAGGCACCCCACCTTCTGGTTCGATCCGATCGGCTTCATATCTTCGTTGCATCTGCAATGTGATTCTTGGGTAAGGGTTCTCCACTTTTCTTCAAGTTTCCCTCCTTCTATCCTCATGGTTTTTAAATGGATCATCTAGGGATTGATGGGTGTCATTTTTAGTGACATTATTCAGGAAAGAGGTGGGTGGTTTCGTCCAGACTTTTCAAATTGATTACAATCGTATTGCTTGATTTACTTCAACTACTAATTTAAATTCAAATGATCAATATTTCTTTCAATTACTTTGATAAAACCCAATTCCAATGAATTAGATGTATTCCTTAAATCCAAATATGTTGTAAACTACCTCTATGATAGCATGAACCACTTTGTCAACAAACCAATTATCAGTTCCAAGGAAATCAGTATGATCCAATTTAATTATATATACAAATACCTTTTATCCCATAAATATTAACACAACATATAGAACATATTAACGGTTATCTTCCCTTAATAAAACTGTCAAATTTTTATTAAATTGCTTTTCTTTTCTATCGATTCCATTTAACATATGAACAATAATCCATGATACAAAAATTCTACAAACAATAATTATGTATATAAGATAATTATATAATTCTAATAAATAATCACTTTAATTATTACTCCTCATTCTTAATACATAACTTATGCTTCTTAAACATATTAATTAATACCTATTTCATTTCACATGTCATACATTGTCTTTTCATCATCAGGAACAAAAAAATTACTATTATAACCTTTATGACTTTCATCATGATATTTCCGCCTATGAAATGGATTTTCATAATTTCCACACATAAAACATTCAAATATTTATAATACCTAAGTCATACCATTATGTTCATCCATTGGGTTAAATGAACATTTCATTTTTCCTTTGTAATTATTTACTTTTTTCCCTTCTTTTAAACAATAAAAACATATTCATGTACCTCTAAGACATCTACTTGGATGTTTCTTCCCACATTTTTTATAAATATGAAACTAAATATCAGTTTATACATTGTATCAACTGCATTAAATCTTGTCAAACTCATTACTTCTCTTCATAAGTGAGTCTAAGAGTTTGATAAGGTTAACATTATTAATCATGTTTTGTGAAAAATAATTAGTCATAGTCATAGAATCCTTCACTATATTCATAATTATATTTGATTGATCTTAAGAAAATTTTCTATTACACTCATCATTAACATGGTATCTTTGGGTTCTATCAATTGACTAAAACTAGGAAGCAAATTGTGAGCTACACTTATTAAATTAGAAAATCACATAATCAAAAAATCACTTATAGGATGTCTAGATCATGACACAAACTTATATAATCTATGGGAACTTTAGTTTATCATATATTATTAACAGACATATTCTACATAAATAATTCATGATGGTTCATAAATAGTATATTAATTCCCAATTAATATCCCCTAAGGGTGTCAAATTAGGTGTTCAATAAGGGTTGTTGTCATATACTAGTTCCTGATCGAGCCTAGATTGATTCTATGTTTTTGAGGATGTTAACCCTAAGAAAATTTATTCCATATCAACATCTACATTTAGTATCCCTAAAGGGATGTAATTTCTTGGAAACCACTCTCAAAATCCATTAACAAAATTACAATTCATTTTCTTAAACATTTATTCATCTTTATAATTATCCTTAGAGACTTCTGAGGACATATGCTTATAAGTATCCCTAGGTATATTACTAAATTTTATCTCAACCTAGTTTCCAAAAGTTAACTAAGACTTTCCTTTTATACCAACTATAGTGACATAGGCTACTCATAAATTGATTTTAAATAATTTTTTGATGAATAATCATCACATTACAAAAGCACATCCCTAAGGACCCTAATAGTTCAGTGTCTTTGGACACTTGGAACACAATATTCTAACATGGTGAAATATCTTCAATGATTCCCAAAAAATATCATCCATATATTAATCCTACTTAAAACCATTCTCCATAACCTATGTAAAAGAAATATAATAAAGTGAGAGCTCATGTGATCGATAAGGGTAAACAAAGAACATATATAATAATAACATGGACATAAGGGTATGATAACATGAGCATAACATTTAAAGATCATACCCTTCATGTCAAATATCATAAATATGAGTCATGGAATAAATATTGGTAGTTCATAAGACATTAATAATAAGGGAATAAATAAAATAATCCCTTAAAATATAATATAGGAATAAAACATGGAGTTGTGGTAAACCCATAAACAAATGAAATTATTTCCATAGTAATCAAGGATAATTTACATGGATATCTTAGTGGAATATATTCACCCCCCCCCTAAAAAACTATATTTTTATTCACAATTCTCTCCCAATACCATATTAGTAATCTAGGTTCATTCTCATAACCAACTAAGTATAAAAAGACCCTTATTGAATCGTGTTCACTCCCTATTCCATCCATGTCTATCTCATGAGATATAGATCATTACCCAATGCATTGGAGAGAGATATAGGTCACACTCATCACATAATGAAATCATACATATGTGTTTCACAAGATAATAAAAAATTCAACATATCATGATCCTAAAAAATATATGGGTAAAATAATCATCATATTATATACTGTGAAAAGAATCAGGTTTAATAGGAATTTATTCTTGTTATAACCTAAAGTTGAGAAATGGTTTTTATAAAAATTATTCCATCATAACATAAACTAATTATATAATGAATATTAATTAAATCCAGGGGTCATAAACCTTGTTAGTAATAACAATCATCAATGGATTCCATCTTATATGGAAAATAATTTTTAAAATTTTATTTTAAAAATTTCTTAATTAAAATATAATTTATACTTTAAATTTTCTTTTTAAAATGTGAAACATTTAAAAATAATGTTCTTTGAAAATAACCTCAAAAATCATAATTCAATCTCGAAAACAATTTTAAAAACTTTTTAAAACATAAATCATTTTCAAAATCATTTTCCATAAAAATAGACTTCAATAATTATAAAGGAATCTTTGAAAACCATTTTCAATAGTTTTTAAAACATGAAAAATTTTCAAATACTTTTATTTAAAAACTGATATTAAAAAATTATAAAGGATAATTTTATAATAATTTTTTAAAAAAATAAATCATAATAAATACTGAAAATATGTTTCCTATAAAATGAGCTTCAAATATCATTTAAAAATATTTAGAAAACATTTTTGGGAAACATTTTTTTGAAATAACACAGATTTCCAACTGAAGAGAGAGATAAAGTTGGATTCCTTTAAAGCATTTTCTTAGTTATCATAAGTACCAAAGAGTGGAAATATTTTAGTATTGAAATAATATATCATGAGTAACCATAGGTAAATAAAATTCATGATTATTCTTGGAATATGGATTATAATATTTCATTAATGTAAGAATAATCATAAATCATCCTATTAATTGATGATATTGGAGAAATAAACTCTTACCATATCGGTAACCTTGAATCCTAATCCCCAAGAAATAATAATATTACATAGAGATTATAATACCATAAAAACATGATATTTAATATATAACATGTATACATGGAAATATTTAAACCTCATAAAAGAATATTGGTTTATAATATAATATGTGCCTCAAAGGAAGCAAATTGAGACAAAGCTCTCTAATCGATTTGGTAAATTTTGAACTGTAAACACTATGAAAGAGATATCCTAAAATGTATATTTAAATACTAATAACATTTATTAAAATAATTATAAAATACATTCATGGGAATTATATGCACTATATATAATATAGAGTTTGTTAATATAGCATGAGTCTCACAAAAGTAAAAGTGAGTCTGAAATACCTACTTGAGTAGCTTTTGAATCATGAGCCCTATGAAACAATAAAATTAATTGAAAACTTTAATATCATGGATAAAATTAAATTCACGATATAAAATTTTATGCTTAAGTATATTTACCACACAAAATAAATTAGTGGTCAATATGGAATTAGTCTCGTAGAAATAAAACTGAGACTAGAAATCCCCTTACCTTGAGTTTTGACTTTCTTATTACACATTAAAACCTCTTATATAATAAAAAAAGTTTATAATACATATAAAAAATTACTTAATTAATAAATATAATATCATATTTTATTTTAATTTGAATTTATATTACCTTTTTATTAACAATTTCATGGTAAAGTTATGTTTCAGGTAATAACCGCTTTGTTTTTCTTATATGTTTTGACTGATTATGTTTTCACTTTATTTGTTCATGATTTACTCATTTACATAATGTAAAAAATCGTATATATATCCTATATATTCATTATATATATATAATTATCTATAAAATAAATAAATAAGAAATGAAATATATCTTTCATGGAGATAGTAGGCGGTACGTACGCATGAACATTGTTTCAATTTTTTGTCCTCTTGAAAGAAAGAAATGTAAATGATATATATATATTATAATTAAATTATTGTTATTATTTTGTATATATATAATATTTATAATAAACCCCTCTTTAATTTATTCCATGTAAAGCATGAACAAATCACATCACATATTGAGGTGGTTGTCCATTGTACATAAGAACGACATTATCATATTCCTAAAAAATGGAAATAATGAATGTATGTGTTATATAATAATTACAGAAAAATAAATAAATTATGAATAAAATATATATTTTCTATAAACTAAAAATCTAAAATCATTCCAAGCTTTTAAAGGTGTTAATCGAATAATGAACAGCATCAGTTCGTGGGGCTGTAGTCTGTTATACACACGAACGATGATTGTGCATCCCATTTTATGGAAGTGTGTAGATTTGTTAGTAGTACTCTTAACATAATAACATATAATTATATTTATGATACTGATTTTATTATTTAATTAATATAGGAAAAATTCAAGGGGTTGTAGAAGGAAATAAAACAAAAAATCATGCTGATGAACGTTACCTCTTATTCGGGTAACTTCTCTTGGATTGCATCAAAGGACATCCTTGGTTGTATTTATTTCCAAAGTTAGGATTCTTGTATAAATTTATGGAATTAAGGAGTTTATTTTGGGATGTTATTTATGATACAATGGGCTTGAGATGTGTAATGAAGTGGGAGAGTGAATTTCCTTTTATAATGGAGGAGGAGTGGCATTCTTGTAAATACCAAAAGGTAAACACTATTTGGAGGTCTCTATTACATAATGTTCCAAAAATAATGAAACTTTTATGAAAAAATATGGGATATGGTATAAAAATTTCCATAAAATGGGTTTTGGACAAGTATCTAGGTAATTTTCCCCTTATGTTTACATTTTAGTCTCTTAGTAAACTCGTTTTTCTCTTAATCACTATAATTAATTTTAATAGTTTTTACTAATAATTTTGGTAAAAAATTAATTTTAAATAATTTTAAATTTTAAATTATTCTTATTATAGTTATTTAATCCATTTTAACAAATTAAAATTATAGAAATGTTCAAAATCAATTTAATATTAATCTCGCAGACGGGAGGAAACAACATGTTTTTAATGTGAAAATGCTCAAAAGATTGATATTTTTTATATAAAACTTCAATGTGAAATTAATTCCAATGAACTAAATTGGATTTATTAATTTATTATTGAACTATTTATACCTTGAAACAAATTTGAAATATATTTTATCTATATAAATTAATTATATGAAAAGTTATTTTTCAATTAAAATTTCTTATTTTTTTACTATTCATCAAAAAATGAAATGTCTTAGAGAAATAACAAAAATTAAACCCAAGATAATTTTGAAATTATGATTTTAAAAATGAATTTATTTTTTTCAAATATCATTTATAAGTTTCAAAAAAAATGTAAAGCAAGTGAACCATAAAATTCTTTAAAACTGTGTTTTAGAGAAACACATTGTTCTATGCCTAAAATTGGATTTTTTTTCTTATCACTTGTCTAGAAAACACATAAGATAAATTTTATATAGTTGATTTAATATATAATATATACCTTTTATTAAAATAATTCATCAAAATTGGTTTGTTTATTTTATTGAGATAAAACATAATTTTTCATACAAAAATATTTTTTTCAAAAAAGGAATTTCGTTGTTTTAAAATAGTTATAACATGCATTTATAATTAATTAGTTTCCAAATATTTAATTTTATTAACATGAATAAACCATATTTTATTGATTTATCTAATCCTTTTAATACCCATCATTCAAAAATCTAGGTAATTACTATATTAATGTTTTAATAATATTATTAATTTTATTTTTTAGTTTTGTAAAACTAAGTCTCGTGTGTAACTGAAGATATCGAAGGGGCTCAATATTTCTGCACCAAAAGATAAACTCATTATTTCATGTACCTAAATCTTAACATAGTTTATCATACAATGAAATTCATTAAATAATTTTATTTTATTCAAAAATAATAATCCATTAAAACTTGGGATTTTACATCTATTATCACCCTTTATTATATTTTTGTTTCCCTAGGATATGAAGAATTAATTTAAGTATGATATGTATATTAATGGTGAATGTTATAAAAAATAATGTGGTATATGATTTAGATCTTTTATATACCAGTTTTTATGTATTTATGTTTCTAAATACACTAAACCATTTTGGTTCTAACATGAATCATAATGATATATAGTGAATACTCATCTAATAAGATGTAATATTTTGGTGTGAAATTTTTTTGTCATCTCAGTTGGTATTAGAGAAATGATTAGTTATTTTCAAATATTAGTATGAAGAAACTTCAGTGAGAACCCTTATGATATATAAAACATTATTAATACATTTTATGTTCTTCTAAATAAATGAGTGTTCTTTTCCTAGTAAATACATCTCTATCAATATATTAGAACGTTGATGTGGTTGTGGAACATATACACCTAGGTGTAACAACTCAAAATTGGTCCCATTAGGTATTAACTCGATCAACACTATTTCACGATGAGTAGATCTAATATTGGACACCTATAAAGTAACTCTTGGGGAATATTCTTAGGATAATCCACATTTTTTATGAACAATTGTGATGGATTTTAAAAGATGGTAACCAGGGATGGCCTATGTTAAACCAATGGTTTCATAGATTGAATATATTATGTCATGATTTAGAAATATTATAAATTATTTATCATGATTATATGGTTCTTTACTATGATTATAACTGATCACACAATTATTTTTGGATTTTATTAAATGGCTAAAACCAGAAGTAATCATGTTAAAAATGAATGTGATGGACAATGTGATGATTTTCCTCCTATGAAACCAAATTCTATGGTATTTGTAATAAATATTCTCATTGTTATTCATATAAAACATTATCAATCTAGGAATCATGTTTATCTTATAGAAAAGAAAATTATGGAACAATGTTCTATAGAGTCTTTTATGAGGAAACACACACCTTTGTTTATTGGTTTTATTGATCCACAAGTTATTGAGAAATGGATTAGTACCACTGAAATTATATTGTCTATTCTATAGTTATCAAAGAATAAAATATGTATTTTGGATTTTTTCAATTTTAGGTAAATATGAAAAATGATGAAATCTTATCATGAACATGACAAAATAGGAACGAAACAACTATCTGAAGTGGGATGTTTTTATGAGGTTATTTTTCATCAAGTAGTTTCTAATTATTATTCATATTAAAATAGAGAAATAATTCTTTAAGCTATATTATAATGAATATGAATCTATTAGTACCAATTTGGAAAATATTACAAGTCTTGGGATGTATTATTTAAGTATTTTCATCCACCAATAGAATTAAGAATGAATAATTATTTGGTGGATTAAAACCAAGTCTATTAAGGGAATTTTCCATAAGATAATTTAGTACTTGTGATGAAATCATTTTATGTTCTCTCAAGGTATAAATGGATATCATAAATAATCATCAATCTCATGGTTTTGATAATAAAATAAAGATTTAATTCAAGTTAAATTATAACTACAATAACCATGGAGGGAATAAGATGAGTCTTCATTTGTATCATAATTCTGGAAAGAAACATAAGGGTTCTAGTAAATGTTTTAAGTGTAAATAAAAAGGTTATTCAGAAATAAAATTACGAATTGATTGGATGAAGTATGCTAATTATTTAAACAGAGATAAAGCTTTATAGAAATATAATAAAAAGACTATATTGTTTCAAATGAAATGAGTATAGGAATTATGTTAACTAGTACTTGAATATAAAGGTTATTGAGGAAGATTGAATTCATCAATCTCTTAATCCTAAATACAAATGTAAATCTCCTGTGGTCACTATTTATGATGTGGGGTATAGTAGAAATGTATAAAATAGTACACTTATAATCCACTCTATCACTGCAAAGTTATTATTTGATTCTAGTTCAACTCACTCATTTATATCTAATAAATTTTATAATGGCATCACATTACCATATAAATGATTATATGTTGAGTTATTAGTGAAAATGCATATTAATATGATGATCATATCTCATTTATATATCTCCTCTCCAATACATGTTTTTGGGAATTTCCTTCCTTCAAATTTCATTATTCTTTCTCTAGTTGAATTTGATATAATTTTAAGTATATAATATATTTCTTTATTTAGGTCCCCTATCAATTTATGTGTAAGTAAAGTCACAAAGGATATTTTGATTAAAATATGATCAATTATCTCTGTGAGGATGAATAGAAGCTCGTAATGTAAATTATATCCATTATATAATGAAAGATTCATAATCAAAGGGTGTATTTATATCAATTAGTTGGGTTTAAATTAAAACTAAAAGATATTTTTTTATATGAGATTTTTTATGTCTTTTTTTATTATTTTACAAGTCTTAATAGGAATTGTGAAGCTGATATTTCAATAGAAATCATATCTGGTTCTATATCTATTTCAAATACTTCATAATGAATAGACTTGAATGAGTTGAAGTAATTAAAAAAGAAAATATAGGAGAATATTTATAAGGGATTCATTTGAACATGTGTTTCACAATAGGTTGAAACTATTATTTCCTTAATGAATAAAAGAAAGATAAATGAGACTCTACATTTATTATCAGGAACTCATCAAGATCAAAATCAAGAATAGGAATCATTTATCTCGTATTAATGATATTATTGATCAATTATGAGGAACACAGTATTTTTCAAAAGTTTTTAATTAGTACTAGATATTATAAATTGAGTTTAAAAAGTAAATACATAACTAGGAAAACCTTTCTAAGAGGTTTGGATATAATTAATTCATAATAATTTCATTTAGTCTAACTAATTAACATGTCATATTTATGCATATACTGAATAGAGTCTTTAGATATTACCTTAATGTGTTTTTTGTTATCTTTATAGGTGATATTATTATATAACACAAGATCATGGAGGATTATAAATATAAATTTAATATTATACTAAATAAAATAAGGAAGAAAAATTTTAATGAGAAATTTAACAAGTGATAATTTTTTATTAACAGAGTTTAATTTTTGGGTTACATAATCTCAAGAAATGGTATATCAGTGGATCCATAAATGAAAGAAATTATTGAACATTAACCCAGAAATACCAATCTAACTGATATCTATAGTTTTCTTGTATTAGATGATTGTTACCATCTCTTTGTAAATTATTTTTCAAGGACATCTGATCCACTCACCATGTTAACTCATAATTGATTCATGTTCCTTTATACTGATGAAAGTTAGGAAAATTTCATGGAAATTAATATAAGGTTAGTTAGTGTCCATGTACTCACACAACCCTATTGTGTACAATGGTTTTTAACCTATAGTGGTCCATTGAAGAAGTTAATGGGTTATTTTCTTATAAAAAATTATATGGTGATAGTTTATGCCTCATGGAAATTTATGGTTCATGGGAAAAAATACCCAAATAATTACCATGAGTTATCATCAGTAATCATTGAATTAAATATATAGAGTAATTATCTATAAAAAATTTATGAAATATATACTAATCATAATAGTTTAAATTATATATTCACCTATAAAGATTTGTATATGTTTCAAAGTTTATGGTTTGAATTGATCAAATATTATGATTGGTCAATACATTACCACCCTAGGAAGGATAATTAGGTAGATTATTCTCTATGTCAAAAAAAGCATACTTATTTTTACAAGATACTGATTTAAAGAGATCCAATATATAATAATTTAGAGAATATAGATCTTGAAATTTATTATTAAATAGTACTAGTCAAGTCTTTCTCATATAAATGTTATACCATTCATCCATGACAGGATTATTGAGGTGAAAAATGAAGATATATATATATAAACAAGGTAAGAAATAATCCCATGTTCAACCATGATTGTTATGGAATTATATGGTCCATGAACCAAGTATGTGTATCATCAATAATAGACATAAAGAAGGATCTATTTTAATATACTCATAGATCATCATTCTATATTCACCCTAGGAGTAAAAATATGTATATATAACTGAATGAGTATTTATAATGGGAAAACATTAAGAGATATATTGTAGAGTATTATTATCTATTGCTTGGTATGTTATCATTTTAACATATATATATTTATTTCTATGTTTATTTTACAACCATTAGCGATATTAGAATACAAATGTGAAATTTTATCCATAGATTTCATCATCAGAATCCCCAAAACATCTAATGGACGTAATGTTATTTGTGTTGTAGTTGATCACCTTATGAAATAAGAAAACTTCACCATTATCAGAGAATATATCTCTCTATATTATATTTCCATGATATATAATAAATAAGTGTTAAGGTAGTTTGTAGTGCCACAATATATTATATTTGACTGATATATGAGGTTTACCTTGATGTTATAAATAATTATTCCGCAAGATCAATGTATTATTTTCTGTTTCTTTACTTCCTATAATCCTTAGAAATATTTCTAGTCAATGAGTACAATTAAAACCCTCGGGGATGTGTTGAAATCTATTTCTCAATATTTTAAAGGTGTTGGATCAAAAACTTCTTCTTTTCAAATTCTCTTATTATAACAGATTTCACTCAATCATTCAAATTGTTTCTTAAGATTCCCTATATGGTAAGAAGTGTAGAAAAACAATGTGATGGGATGATATTAAGTAAATAAACTTATTGGGTCCTAATATATTGGAGGAAATGGAAGATAAAATCATATTCATTTAGTAGAACATTATGGAATCTCAGAGTCGATAAAAAAGTTGTACTGACAATCATCGGTGAGATTTAAAATTCAATATTGGTGAGATATTATTCCTATTAATTTCTCCCTAAAAGAGGTTAAAATATTCAAAAATATGGTATTTTTTATCCCTAGGTATATTTTTTCATTTGGTATTATTGAACAAGTTTGGATTTTATCTTATCGATTGGTGCTTCCACTGAACCCATCTTAAGTTAATGATGTGATCTATGTATCTCTCTTGAGGAAGTACATATTTGATTCTTAAGATGTGGTTAACTCATAGTTTTCACTACTATATCCTGATATTTATTGTGGATAACACCAATTATAAATCATGGATTATAAAGATAAAGTTTTATGGAATAATACTTTTCAGTTGGTAAAAGTTATCTAAGGGAATTAGGAATTTGTGGACACTATATAAGATCATGTGGATGGGAAAAAGTAAAAAATCCCCATTTTTGTATTATAGTGATTTATTTTAAATTTATTAATTCATTATTTGGTGCTAAAAAGTAACAAATTGAGATTTTTATGTATTTCCTTTGAAATAAACTTCCAGTATTTGTTAGCTTCTTTTACATGCAACCCTAAATTTTAATGAACTTGTGATATATTTTATCTTTATAACACAACAATTGGATTGTCCTATATGAATATTATTGACCATACTATGATATATATGTATATATATATATTCCTTAATTCAAATTTATTGATTAATTCCTATGAAATAATCATTAAATTTTAAATTAAATTATTTAAGGATTAAAAGACTTATTTTCTAAGAAATGTATTTTTATACTTGTTATGTATTTTTATAAAAAAAATGATCACTATAAAAAAAATTATTTCAATTAAATTTATTGGTAATAAATTAAAAATAATTCATAAATTAGTTATCAAATGGGTAGAAATGGAGATATTATCATTTAAGAGTAATGAGTGTTATTTTTAATAAAATTATTTTAATATGCACAATGTATTTATATCATAATAAATTTTATATATATATATATTAATTTTTTTAATTAAATATATATATAATATATTCACTCAAATATTATAAAATTAAATTTATACTTTTTACTATAATACTAATGAATTTAAATTCATTTTTAAGTTCAAAAACAATTTCTAAAACCTATTGTTTATTTATTTTTTGCAAATTTATTTTGGAATTAATTTCTACCACATAATGAAATTGAGTTATAAAAAATGGATTAAATATTTGTAAAAATATTTTCCAAATTTGGTAATTGATCCACTTTTAATTTTTTTCATAATGAATACTAAAAACAGTAATAACATGTTTCCACAATTAAGGTTAAAACATGTTTACTATGGGGTTATACCCATAGAAAGGGGTAATATTTCATTATAAACATATATAATTATTATTTTATGTAGATATTTCAATGAGATATTATTCTAAATTTTTATCCTTCTCCATTTGGAATCATTATAATTAACAAATTCATTAATTATATTTAAATATTTAAAATAAATCCAAATGTGTCCTTTCCAGCACTTACAAAAGGTACCACCTCTTCACTATTATTTAAAATTGTTGAGACACTTATATATTCTAAGAAATACCTAATAAATTTTAATGTAATCCTGAAAAAATGTCCTAGAGGTCCTATTTTAATCATAATACCACCCTTTCAAGGATTAAGGTGTAATCCAATGGAGGTTTCTCAATGAAGAGGTGTTACTCTTAACTCGGTACTATAATTTGTTTCCCTTATTAGAAATTATATAAATTTGTTTCATCCATAAAAAAATATTAATCTAGTATCAAAATTATAATTAAATTTTTATATTTATTGAAATCCCATTTTTCACCTCCATTTCATCAAATGGTAAGTGAATATATTGTTCATCCAAATGTGTGGACTACCGCTTACAAATAGTAATGTGACTCATTTTCCATCACATCCATACATGGATGTTTATAAAGATGGATTTAGAAATTATATTTTATATTAATTATATAATTTTGATTATTTAATTATAAACTTTTATTTATCCTTCTTTCTTTAATATGAAAAGATAGTTCATCCGTACATACAAACTATCGTCTCCATGAATGGTGTAATTTACTTTTCTATCTCTAAATTTTATGGTATTTACCAAATATTTAATTATTAAAATATAATATATATATATATATCATGATAAAAATTCTTAATATTTTGTAACCATGATTAAATTATAAAGACTAGAACTTCTAAACAAAAAATATCATGAAAAATGTTAAATTTAACACATGAAAATGATGATTTTTACAGATAATTATTCTCAAAGGGGTATTTAAATTTTACCAATGAACCATATATGGTATTATTGGTTTGAATATAATTCTAAAATATATGTATTATAAATGTAAATTTATTATAATGGTGCTTATAGTGATTTTAATGTAATACAGATTTAAGGTAATTTATCAAAAATAACATTTTACTAAGATTATTTATTACTAAGTTTACAATGATTAAATTTTATGATATATCCCTAAAAAATATTGAATTTTGTTATGATGAATTTATTTATTATTATTATAAGTTTTCATTTTATTTTACACTCATTAAGTACTCGAGATACTGAATATTGTTTTTAAGAAATACTGATATTATCTCTCCCTTTGGTTAGGAATATTTTTCATCTATGTCTATATTTTCATTAAAATGTTTTCAAAACTATTCAAAATATTCTCATATTCCATTATAAATTCATTTTTACCCATTTTCTATTTTCTATAAAATTATTTTAAAAAAAATTTCTATTTTTCCTAAATGAGTTAATTTTTACTAATGTTGTGAAGGGAATAATTATTTTTATGTATACCGCATGAAAAACATTTCTAATCATCATAACCGCTCAATGTTTTGAATATTATTTTATAATTTCCCATTTTTCATTAAATAAATTTCATAATATTTTGAAAAATTTTACTTTTATAAATAAGTGATTTAAAAATGAAAATGGAATTTTCCATAAGAAATGTTCTTATAATATTTTAATGGGATTTTCATATATAATAAGATCCATCAATGTTGCTTATGATTCACTGGAGTTATGATTTTATTATACCATCATTATTTATACTCTATATGGTCTATGGTTTGTGGATGAAATATTGATGAAACATGCTTTTTTATAGGTTACATTATGATAATTGATAATTGATTATATAATCGTTTTGTATACATATTAGTTGATTATGATTATGTGACTATTGGGTCTATTATATGCAACAAATTAATTCAGTAAATATTAATATTTTATGATATCAATAGGGAAATTGGAGGTTATCTCATTCCCAAAAATATGGTACATGGATTTTTAGTCCAATCCCAACAAGGGTGTATGGATGGTTATCCCAATCCTGAAGTTGGTATATGGGTGGTTAGCCCAATCTTGATATGTGAAGAATGTATTTTTGGATATCCTTGATATAATATTTATATGACTATGACTATGACACATTGTATGCCACTATTTCAATAAATAATCTTTGGCCAATGTAATACTCTCCTGGGTTATATTCTTGGATCCCTTTATGATTCATGTCTTATGAACTAAAAAAATTTAAGCAATTAGGCATGATTCTAATCTAGGAAATTATGGGTATGATTATAAAATGATAATATCCTATTATCTTATCCTTATTCTCATGTTATACTTAATTTATCATTTATATCTACCTTTTTCCCTTATTGGGAATTTGATATTTCCCTATATTAGGTTTCTTATTCCCAAAGATATGAATAAGGTATATAAGTATATATGTCTAAAAAATATTCTAGTTTTGAAAACTAAGCATAAGATTATGTAGATCATTTATGTACTAGTTTTTTATGTGTACAATTTTGAAAATACGTCAATCATTTATGGTTTTAGCATGGATTATAATTATATATAAAGAATAAGAACCTAATATGATAAAATGTTTATGTATGAAATTTTTTAATCACCTTAAAATTATAAAGGTATATATAATTTAATGAATAAATATTGAGTTAATTTATAAATGAATATATTATTTTATTATGGTTTTATAGATATTTATTGTTATTTTAGGAAAGTATTATCTTGTTTTAAGAGTATATATGATCATGGTATTCATGTGTAAGGAATGTGACTTTTTAAAGTACTTTATTTACTTTGGGGATAAATTTCTAAGTTGATCAGAAACAAATATTATAAAATTGCTCAGAATTTTGGGTATTGAACTTATTCTGATATATTTTGGAGGATTTTTAATGTTAAATATTTAAGAAATTGTTTATTTATAACTTTGGGTTTTGTTATTGAGTTTTAAGATATTAATGTATTATTTCATCATATAAATATTTATTCATAATGGATAATTTTTTCAAACCATTTGACATTTTCTAAATATATATTAATAGATCAAATGAATTTTCATTATTTTATGAATCATATAATCCATTAAAAGATAACTTTATTTCTTTAATAATGAAAAATTAATCATGAATATTCATTTCTTTGAGTGAGATATGATATAAAATTGTAAATTTATTGAAACACAACCAAATGATTAAAATGTGATTATGAAATGGAAAAAAACCAAGAATGTTTATTTTCTTATGTTCTCTATCATGATTATAAAATATTACCTCAACTCTTTCATAAGAATCTTGAAATTAAAATTTTATCTGTTTACCTTCATTTTTTATGAATTCATGATTTTATTTACCACTTACTAATTTATTATTTTTTATTTATTAATTTTCTTATGATCATGTTCATTATCACTCTCTATTGTTACTAAAATATTATTTTTCTCAACCATGCCTATAGTTTCCCTTGCCAATAATTTTCTCCTTATCTATAAATTCATTCATAAAAAAATGTATTCCATATTTTGAATTATTAGGTTAATTTTTTTAAAAAAAATTCCTTTTATTTTTAGTCATTATGAATAGTAACAATGGTAAATATTTGTCACCTCAATGAGAGGTAAAATGGGTAAAAATAGTTTAAAAGTATGATATAATGAAAACTAATAACCCTAAAACTTTCTGTGAACTAATTAGATTATTTTTTTCCCACCTAGTAAATCCTAGATATGATAATATGGAAATGTATTTCCATATTCCAGTGATTATAAAATTTATATTGTTTTTAGAAATGTATAAATAGTAAATACCACTTTCTTTATTTCAAATTATCTCATATATTTTCATAGGTATAATAAGAATGTATTATAATATCCTGAAAAATCTGTAGAGGAATCTTTCTTCTTTTTGGGTACCCTTTTACCTTGTTTTGTTTATATCTTGGATAGGTTTTTATTTGGGGTTTTTTGAGGTAAAATTGGAGAAGTTTGGAAGCCCAAGGGTTTATTCATGGTTTGTTCATGTTTAGGGAAAACCATGTGGATTTCCCCAAGAAATTTTGTGGCCTATTTTGGTTACATGGTAGGTGGATCGGTATTACTGAATATCTTGGACAAATCATGCACCCACCCTTTAAAATTGTGCACCCCAAAACAGTGGGGGTTTTCACGGTTAGCACATGATGTTTCAAAAAGTTCCCCACTTAAGAGAAATTGTGCACCCCATAAGAAAAGTCACATGGTTTAAAAATCATTCTCTCCTACCCATGAAACCATCTATGTGGTATTTAATTCCTCCAAAAAAATTAAACATCCTTAAACGGGTCTAATTTAATCCCTAATCACCCCAGATCGAACCTAAACACTTTATAATGTTTTTTGAAGGCCCTTTAAGGATTCCAAGGATCCTAAAACCCCTTTATTTATAAATCAAATATTTGATTAATGTATTATCTCCTCTATAATGTGTGTTTTTTTCCCATATAGGTTGTCTCCCTCTTTTATCTCTTTCTAGGTGAAGAGGAATAATTTTCATCCATTGGCGGTGGTTTATATAAGGCCCCAGCCTTAAACCTTACTTAATCTTGAGTTATTACAAGATTACACATTGAGGATCTTTTCGGGTTTAGAGTTTTAGAGAATTAGATCATAAAACATGCACTAAATTCCACATATAAACAAAGTGGTTACATAAAGATAGTATTCTTATTTCCCATCCTTAAATGAATAATTCACCTTGAGGATTGTTTCAGGTTTATAGTTTTAGAGAATTAGAATATAACTATTACATCCCAATGATTACAAAGTAGACACATCTACTGAATTTCCATTTTTTTCACAAAATAAAAATCTTGAACAAAAGAGTCATGTCTAGTTCTATGTTTTAGAAAGCATGACATTTCCTTGATCTCATCCTTGACCCTATTCTACTTTATGTCCTATGAAAAAACATTTCAAAAACTTGGGATGAGCATAAAAAGATCGGTAAGGGATACACAAAGAAATAAAACATTAGATCATAAATATATAAATAACATAAACTTTTTAACATACCTCATGAAATCATAAGATTTGTGAAATACACATAGAAATCATAAGACATAAAGGTAACTTGAGGAATTCATAACATTCTTAGGTAGAGAGTAACCCTCATGGTTACCTTTGGAATACCCATCACATTATATTCCCTAAATCTCATCAGAGAAACATTAGCATTTAACTTCTTCACATTACCCAATGCATTGGAGAGTTATCTCAGGTTTACCCACCCTTAGTTTATCACAGAACCACCTGACTTCATAAACAATTCCCAAGAACCATAACATAATCGTATCACATAAAACATGCATAAAAGAAACATAACATTTCCATATTTCAATCACAAGATATCAATACAACACATTGATATAATTAAAACATTATCATAACCATTTTCAATACCAAAATAAAATAAAAGTAAAACATGGTATTTATTTTTCATTTAAAAAAGTTATGGCTTGTAGAGGAAGCTGAAACTCAAATAATGGTCACGGCGGCGGAGAATTCGGTGTCGCTGCATACATAAGACAAAAAATTACTTTTGTCATTTAGTAAAACACTTCGTGTAAAAATATTCCTTTTGAATGAAATTAAAAGTCAAAAGGGTTTTATACACCGTATAAAATAAATTCATATAGAAATCAAAAGATTCCTCAATGAAGGGGGATTGAGATAAAGTCCCGTACAAAGATGGTATCTATAGATTAACGATAAATCAATTACATAATTATGTGTGAAAAATATAAATACACTCAATATAAGTGGATATTAAGTGTAAAACAATCATATTTCATCCACACGTATTCATATCACAACATAATCAAGAAGTAGATGTTTAACCCAAAGAATTGAAATTGTGTTAAGAAGTCCCCTTACAGAAATTCGACAGCCTAATGGCGTCACATTAAAATTCATAAAATGAGTTTATGAGAGACAAACAGGGTATCTCATCACTTGGACATAAAATTTACAGCAATAAGGATATATAAGAACATATCCTAACATAATAAGATGTAAATTTAAAGACCTAACAAAAATAAGTCTTTTAAAAAGAGGAGGGTGAAAGGTTCCCTTACCAATTTGGGTAACTTTCAAAACGTACACCCCATGAAAGAAGGACTATACCATGTTTGTTTAAATACCCATGACTGAAATTATATTACACAAAGAGTATAATAATGGTCAGTACATACACCACTCAAAGAAGATAGTGACAAATATAGCATGAATCTCACGAGAATAAATAGTGAGATAAAAACCCCTTACCTCATTGTAATAAATCGAGTCATATGACCAAAAGATAATAAGAACCAAATGAATAACATAATACCATGAATATAAATAGAATAATGATAATATATATCAAATATAAGTACACAATACACCAGATGCAATAAATAATTGGCGAACAATAGAAATATCACATAATTAAAAGTGAGATAAGAAATCCCCTTACCTCAAGTCCGACTTGTCTTGTTCGTTTCTTTATATTCATGAATAATAAAATTTGGTCAATTTATAATTTCTTAAGGAATTACTTTAAAGTTTATTATTCAATTCATATCACATATTATCATGTTATAATAATTAGTTAATTTTGTGAGTTCATATCATATGTTTTGTCGATGTTCGGTACATGAGTCAACAAAGAACTTTTTTGAATATAATTGTCCACTTAGTTATAATTAAATCATCTCTGGAATTGTGTTCATGATTTAAATATCATATATATCAGGTATATTTGTATTTAATAATATTCCATAATGTTTGGATATAAGAAATGAAATGTACCGTTCATGGAGACAGTAAGTCGTACATACGCCTGAACACTACTTTCTTTTTTTGTCATATTAATGGACTTTAAAACTAAATTAAAAATAAATATATTATAATTATATTATAATATATATTTTATATATTTTACATAATTTCATAAATTCTATCCTTTATATGTTCCACATATGTAATGAACGTGTCATATCACTTTGAGGGGGTTGTAGTTCGCACTTCCTAAAATGAAATTATCGCGTTTACCCATTATGGAAACCATAAAGGTATGACATAAATGAAAAATACAGAAGCATGAGGAAAACATAAACATAATATATATGATATATAAATATAGTGACATCTTAATGGCCACCATGAAAGGTGTTAAAATAATATTTAACAATCATCATTTCGTGAGGCAGTAGTTCGCCACCCACAGAAATAGTATGTTATTTAACCATTAGACGGAGGTGTGTGTGAGTGTAGGTAGAATAATTATCATAAAAACATCCTAGTATATTGAGGATACTATTTTTATTATGGTATCAAATAATAATAATATAGTGGTGAGTTAATAAGGAAAATAAAAGAAAGAGACTTGAGAGAAGACATTACCTCTAAATCGGGTAACTCTTTTTGATTTGAGCCAAAGGCTTCCTTGGAAAGACTTCTGCCCAAAGTGAGGCTTCTAGGTGTAATACAGGGATGTGTATAGATAATATGAGTAGAGTTTAGAATCTCCAAGGGATTTAGAGGTGTGGGTAAGGGGGTAGAGGTGGGGGCCTTTTATAAGAGGGAGGAGGGTCACTTTTGGAAAGTCTTGAAATGTTACTTTATTATAAAATAGTTTTCGGATTTTAAAGGTCCCACAATGATATATTTCAAGGATAAGGTGATAAGGGTTCAAAATACACCCATAAATAGGTTTTATACTAGTGTAAGTCTTAGATTTTATCTTATCTTTTCATTTTATTTAAATCGTTCATTAATGAGGTAATCACTACATCATCATGATGTCATAAATAAATTTATTTATTTAATGTCTAAAAATTATAAAAAAATATAATGATGTAGGAAATATTTTTAGATTTAAAATGAATATTTATAGTCTAATAGATCATTTATGTAAACAAAATTAAAATTGTTTTACTTAGGATATACAAACCTTTGTTATATTTCTCTTCTTTTTAAAAAGAATGTCATAAATGTCACTATTACACCCATGTGACTCCACGGACCCTCAAGTTCGGTAAAAATCTTCCCATGGTCGGACATGAATCAAAAAAGGGGATTTTGACACATTTTGGGGTCATTTTATATTATTATGATATTATTTTATTACCCTTAACTACCCAATTACTAATTAATCACGTTAATTAAAGATAATTACGGTCATTACAATTCATAATGTCCAAAAACAAAATACTATTAATTAAATAATTTGGACCTTTTGATTACAAATTTGGAATCCATTTTACCAAATTCCAAACACAGAAATTGTAGTAATTAATTTAAAAATAATTCTCATTGTCACAACCAAAGACGGGTTTTTAAGAAGTAAAATTTTTCAAAATATTGACTTGTTTTTACATCCAATTGAAAAATGAAATTACTTCCAATGAAAAACATTGTATTAAGTTATAAAAACATAATTCAATTACACTTTAAAACCAATTAAAATTAAAATCTAACTATATAATTAAATTTGATGAAAATGCATTTTTGAAGTAAAATGCAGTATTTTTCACTATTCATTAAAAATGAACATTTGTCAGAAAAATAGAAACAATTTATCCAAAGTAAATTTAATATTCCAAATTCAAAAATGATTTCCATTTTACCAAATTCAAAACACTGAATTCTCATTAATTAATTTTATAATTAATTTCTGCTGTTAAAACAAATAGCGTGTTTTTATGAAACAATATCTATCAAAAGATTGACACTTGTTTATGTCCAATTTCAAAGTGAAATTAATTCCAATGACCACCATTGTATTAAATGGTAAAAATATATTTTAAATACACTTTAAACCCAATTAAAAATATAATCTAACCATATAAATAAATTAGATTAAAAGGAGTTTTTTAATTAAAATACATCATTTTTCACTATTCATTAAAAATGAACTTTATCGGAAAAATAACAAAAATTTACACAAAGTACATTTTGAAGTCCCGATTCTAAAGAAGGATTTTATTTTGTCAAATATAACATATAAAATTTACAAAAATTAGTTTTAAAAAGGGTTCACCATCAAAAGGTGTTTAATCAACCTTTTAAAGAATATTAGAATATTTATGCTTAAAATTGGATTCATTCACATTTTAAGCATCTATCATTTATTGGGTAATGTAAAAATATTTAACAAACAAATATAACCATTTTGTATTTAGTTATGTTCATTCCCTCTATTACAACGAATAGGCATTAACTACCATTTAAAATAATATTATTATATTATTAGTGTGCAGCGTAAGATTCCAAAGAAACTCATTGTTGCGTATTGGGTACGCCATCGAACATAGCATTCCCTTTAAAGTAATATTAACATTTTATTCACAAATATTAATAAATATGAAAATGTCATATTCTTTATTTACCTGGGATGTTACAATACTCTTATCCACTCATCCTTATCATGAAACTCAAATTTTTGTTAGCATATCTTATGGTCCACTTAAATTTGGAAAGCATGTCTTAAATAAGACAAACAATATGGGTCAAAACTGGAATGGAAATAAAGGATTTCAAATATATTTTTTCAAAATCAATAATCTCTAAATAATTTCAGTAAAACATGAAAAATCTGACACTCATACACAAATATATATATATATATATATATATATTTCAATAAATTTATCAATTCCATGCAACATTAAAGACTAAAAAAACTCTTATATTTTCTATAAAAACTATTTTATAAACTAACTCACTTCTCCAAAAATAAAAACCCTTACATTAAAATATTACATTACATATTATAAGGTATTCAACTAAGGTATTTAATGTTAGGTATTTTTAAATTTTTTAGTTTTTAAGAAAATAACACATGAAAACATAGTATTTTGAGTGCATGTTTAATTTGATATTTAATAATCATCAATATGAACTGAATAGTTTTATAATATAACCAATTTATAGCTAATAATTAAATAACACCTCCTAATATTTTGGTTTTAAATGTAAAAAAATGAATACAAAATTAAAATATAATAAATAAAATTGAGAACAACCCAACACAACTCTAACTTAAAAAACCATATTTTCAACCTATTTAGAAATTGATCTCTTTTTTATGAAACAATCACACAGTCAAAAGGTATTACAAGTCCCTTTTCAAAAAATTGTTTACATTTCAATATATTTTAAAATATATAAATATAATAAAATTATTTTCTAATGGATTTAAAATTTCAATATAAATAACTAAGAAAACAATTAACCATTTAATCTTGTTTTAACTTATATATTAGATCTAAAACAAAAAATGAAGAAATTTTAAAGTAAATACAATTATATTTCATTAAAACACTCATTAAATGAATCCCAATATAATTATGTTTATTCATTCAGCATAATTTTAAACTAAATACAAAATTACCAAAAAGAATATGAATGAGAATATAAATAAGTGAACGTTATACAAACTAAAATCAACAAAATGATTAATAATACTTTAACACTGAATATTGTTATTCATAAATCACATTGACCAATAAAATGAAATACCATCCTCTCAATAATTATATCATTATATAAATAACCATTTAACCAAGGTTATTTTATTATTTACAAGTAATTTTAATTGTGTTATATCCCATTCCACCTTATGTAATTCTAACATTAACTAATGAAAATACCAAATTAAAATACAAATTACAAGAAATAATACAATAAATAAAATACATATAAATAAATTATATTAAAATAACAAATATTATAATTTTAAATAATTAGATAAGATGAAAACACAGAAAATAAATTTATAAATTCTTTATGATACACAAATAAAAAATACATTTCATTCATTAAAATCAAATCCTAACGGTTTCAAGCCACTCTTATAAACACCTACTCAATTTCTTAAAGGATATTTTTCAAGGACATACATTTATATGACCATTTAAGTTTCCATATTAATCTTTATAAATCCTATTAATTCCCTAAAATTTCATTCTAAGTAAGAATAAATTAATTTATAATTTAACATATCTTTAAAAACATTCATTAAACACATTTACTTGGTTTTAATCATGGAAACTTCATTATTTTTAAATTTTTAGAAAAAAATCCTTCTGTAAATTTTTTATAATAATATTTTAATATTATTTAATCACTCACTAAAAATTATTTTATTAAAATCACACATTGATAAAAATCATTATTTTACCCATAATAAATTAAGTTGTCGATATATTCACATGTCATTGAACAATAAAATAAAAAAATAAAAAAAATCAAAATATAATTAGTGCATAATTAGTTAGAGTACACATAACAACCATTTCATGTACACTAGATGATTATTAGGGACATATAATCAATCCAAATAGTTAATGTTAATTAATTTTAAAAATAACAAAACAAAACAAAAATTAAACTTAAATGTTCAATATGCCACACTGAAGAAATAAAATAACTATCAAGTATTGAATGGGATGAAAAACTCAAACAATATGAGAATCACCTAGTACTATAATATTACACTACAAAGAGTGTGATCATTTTTATTTATGGTTTACTTATATTTTTCTAATGATCCAAACATATCCTATAACTAACTCTATTACCTTCTCCTTCACTGATACTATTATGTTATAAACCAACCTTTGGTATCCCATTATGATGCCATAGGTAGTCTATTATGAGGCCTCAATAGAATTCCTAGTTCCCACACACTAGATATTAAGAAATTTTCATTAACAACACACCTTCAAAGTGATTTCACATTGAATAACTAAAATTAATATATGAGAAAAGGTAAATTTATAAAAATAATATCCCATAATAAGAATTCAAAAGTAAATAGACATATCAGAACAATAATATAATAGTCACTTTTATTGATGCAAGAAACACAATAATAAGTGCAAAAAGGTATGAAAAACATGATTACATCCTCATTCAATTTGGGAACCTTAATATGAGACCACATCTATTCATAATCTTCTGATCCAATAGTTATATTCCTAAAGTGAAAGGGTTTTTATACACACCAATAAAACTAATCAAGAAAAGGTAATATACATACACCTAGAGGAGTATATAGGGTCTGATTAAAACAACATAGTTTGATTTCACTAATAAAAATATGCAATACCTTTATAAAATAATCCATTCCATTATTATCTAAATTAAACATATAAATGTAGTATATTAAATCTTTAGGGATAATGAATAATAAATTTATCATTTCAAAATCCTAGGTAACATGAGTGAACCATACAATGAATTTCATTTTTTAATAAAAGAAAATAATATTAAACATCAAGTGACAATATGTAAAAAATCACAAGGAGGCACTAGAGGATCGAGGATTGAGATATTTGGACTATACACCAACAAAATATAATATAAGTTATTTATAGAGAGTTTTTCCACTTTTTTAGCTAGGGTTTCCATTGTATAGGTTCCTTATCTGCCATCTTTCCCTCTCATCCTTATTTTTTCCTATTTTTAAGAGCTCAATCAAATATTTTTCCTGGCCTAAGTAGTTCCATATTTATTCCATCCATATACCTCATTTTTGGATTCTCCTTATGAAGTTCCTTAGCATCTATTCTGATATGATCTAGTCTCAAATGTGGTTTATTCAATAAGTGTTTTTATATTTTAATTAATATTCATATACTTAAACTCAATATTTTCCCATAAAATTTTAATTAGGAGATCCCTTGCACTATCAATGCTTCTTCTTCTCTATGGATTTTAGGGTGGATTAGTGGCCATCATAGTTATTAGGTTTTCATGTTTTTCATAGTCATCCACTCTAATTTTACCTGAGCTAAAGGTTCCTTTATTCTATATCATATTCACAATTGAAATATTTCTCTTCAAAATAAACTAAACATTTTAAGAATTGATAGGTTTAGTGAATTTTGTGTCTAGCCACATAATAAACTTATTTTATAATACATGTGAACATTCCCCCATAATTTCATTAGGTCTTCTTCAAAATATTTCTCTAGTTAAACTCATATTCATGCCTTGTGAAATGGAAACATAAGAAATGGGTGAGCTCAAAAATAGTAAATATGAAATAAACATATCATTATACCAACCATAGTGATATCAGAAGCATATGAGAATACATAAGAAGTAGAAAATTATATTTTTAAAAGATGATGGAAATATAAAAATTATTCATATGGAATTATAGGAGAATAATTAAACCCATGTGATCAAAAATATAACATGAATTAATGAATTGAATAAAATGAGTCTTAAATCATGATACAAAATAGAATAACATAGTTTTGTATCAAAGGATTATGACACTAACATAATAATATAAACAAAACATTGTGAATCAGGTTTCACCATCTATTTTCAATATTATATAAGGTGTCACAACCTATTTCCCATAGAGGATCTAGAATCACAATGTGTTTCCCAATATAAATTAGGCATGAGATCTTACTTCCTATAAGTGATTTGTAATCACCACTTATTTCCCATTTTGGGTCAATCATCACTACTAATTTCACCCATATCTCATGTGATGTAATTATTTACCCATTTAATTAAAGGGATATATAGTTCTCAGTAATCACATAAATATTAACCATACACTTGTGTTCCATAGGAAAACATTTAATCATAACATCATTAAATATCGTCAATAATAATGGGTTTAAAATTATATGTCAAAAGGTATCACATAAATAACCACACAACATAGATCAGTTGATACCAAATTCAATCACCCAAAAGAGGAAATTTATAAAATTATTTAGAGGGTGATTTATAAATATAACATCACAAAAAATATATCCCTTTTAGATAAATATGAAAATAGAAGTTGTATTAAAAATGGAGTAAAAAATATTATCTTCAAAAGTAATTTATGAGGATAAAATAAAATGATATATATTTGGATTTGAAAATATAATGGGAGAACATTTGAATTAAGGTAAAGCATCTACATTAAAGAAAGATCCATTTAAGGGAAATAAAAAAATTAAAAGTATAAGAATTATTCAAAACATGTTATAACATTATGGAAGGGAAAATAATTCCTTGATAGGGATTTTAATTGAGAACACACTATCTCCGTAGTGATAAATTCGAATATCATATGTAAAAGGATAACATTGAATATAAGGAACATTGAAGGTGAAATTTTAAAAGAGGATAATTAACTCAAGGAAACACATTTGGGTTACCAATATCCCTTATATTTACTTTTGATTCCCAAGTAAGTTCTTAAACCACCTGTATCTTAAATATAATCATATAAATTTCTTATATAGGAACCTTATTGTTATACATTTCCATTTATAACCATAATGTTTTATATTCTCTTCATGTATTAGATTTTTATGAACGGATGTTGATCGTTTGTACTAATTTTGTAATATCTATCTCAAACATTATTATTTTCTGAAATTTACTCATTAAAACCCAATTAAAGATACAGTAATTAATTTTATATAATTTTTATAATGTTATAATCCCTTTATAAGAAATTTGTTTCACATTTTGTGAAATTGAACTTGTTGATAAACTAGTTTTAGCTTATTTATCGGTATTGATAGTTTACTTTAAAATGATTGTTAACCAATTTTTCTCATAAAGAGTCACATTAATGATATATAATATGTATATATAGTATATATATTCATAGTGATAAACTAGAACTAGATATTAAGGTGGTGGGAAAATTGAATGAATCATTCTATAATGGTTTTTGGTTATACTTTGATATGTTTCATCTTGTTATTTTAGTTTTAGACATGGTTTTTTCCATGAGGATATTGTGATATATTTTGATTGCTAGTTTTTTTATCTTGGTTTGCTAATATTATATTCCATCCATGAGAGAGTTATACATGATTCTCCAAAGGTATGGATTTAGATGTTTGAAATGATTCTCTGCCGATGAGGTATTTAAATGTGGACATGGTATTTTAAAAATATGATTATATGGGTTTACATGGATTTCCATATATATAATGAGATTGGAGGACAAGGGATGTGGAATATTTGATGAGATTGGTGGACAAGTAATTCCACTGATATGATGATATTGGTGGATATGGTGTTCCAAATATATGATTAGATTGTTGGAAATGGTGTTCCATTGATATGATGAGATTGATGAACATGGTGCTCCATAAATATGATAATATTGGTGGACATGGAATTTAATAGATATAGTTGAGAATGTTAAACATAATGATCCACATATGTGACTGAGATGTTTGACTAAGGCTCGGAACATGGGAATGGATAGCATACCATATGGAATTGTAAGCAATATTGATGTGCTTCATCTTTGGGCTGGTTTGAAATGGATTCACCAATCTCCACTAGTATTGATGTATAGTTAGGTGGATCCCATGTGTTATATGGGATAAACAGTCATTGATACATTCTCATAGAATCCCTATTATGAGACAAAGTAGGTATGGTTGATCAAATTAAATGACCAAATGATTTAAAGTAGTTTTATTTGTCTTTATTACAGTTTTATTTCAGCTAGGTTGAGCATATCACGTGATACTGAACTTATGTAAGCATATTATAGACTCTCCATTAGAGGTGACCTACTAAGATTTATTTCTCACCCCCTATATGTTCACTCTAGTTTACATATAATCCTAATGTTTTATTTTAGTTTTATCATTGATTTGTGATGGATAGGGCGTAGGACCTAGTCTACATTATTGAGAGAAGTGTTTCTTTTGTGGAGTCTAATGATCATATTGGTGCATTTGAACAGGGTAATAGATATTGAGACTTTGGCATGGCTTGAAGATGGTAGTATATCCTGATGTATTTATTATTTAGTTTTTTATTTTTTATATGTCATCGGACTAGTGGATGATTAGTGTTTTGTATATGGAATGGTTATTTGGACCTTCATAATATTTCATTTTATCATGCAGTTCTTATAATTCAGTTTTTTTATTCTTTATGTATACTCTAACTTGCATATTTATTTTTTATTTAATTGTGGATGTGAACTCTAATATGGGGTAATAGTCTCCTCACAACACTATCTTAGACCCGTGATACGAGTTACAGTATCTAGCATACATGTAGTCATTTTTGAGGTCTTATGGAGAACTTGATCGGGGAAGAAGTTCAATGTCATCCAAGATGAGATGTTATAAAGTGATATTAGATTTTTTTTTTATCCTATTTTACTATATATATTTTTTAGATTATAGATATAGGAATTTTTTGGATACTATAATGGATATTGGCAAGTGTGTCACGAACACCAGTTCTAGTAGGATGTTCAAGTTACCAGGGGATGGGATTGATTTTCAAAGTATTTGATGTTCCTATTTTAATTGATCATGACCTTAGGTGACCACATATGGTTTGGATGTTTTCATTTAAATAATATTTTTGTCTCTTTCCTTGTATAGTAAATAGGAAACTCATTCACCATGATAGGCATGTATGATCCAAATTTTGTATGCCTGCTAGTGTGAGATCATGATAATGAATAAGGCTTAGTTTCTTAATGTTTCAAAAACTTATCATAGAATGTTTTCCCATATAAGAACTTAGTGACATTCTACTAAGCTTAGAAGACTTGTATATAGATATTTTTATGATGGAAGGCTATGTGGATCCATATTGAATTCCAAACAACGAGGATATTGATATAGTCCAATTGTACACATGGTATAGTGACCCCGGTGGTTCTATATGGTATATGTATATGATAGATGAACACCTTGGAGTGGTTATTTTTTGAATTATGTAGCACATATATGTGATAATATGTGTGGATTAGTCCTCCAGATAATGGTCTGAAGTTAAAATTCTTAGATTAGATGGGTTCCCTTTTTTTAGTGTGACACATCCTTCAAAAGTGATTCCCTAGAGGTGGTTGTTTTTTCATATCAATGTTGTGTGTCTTTGAGATGGGTGTGTGTTTATTTCCTCATTATTTTTGGCCTTATGTTAATTTTAATATTCCTTGGTGGATGTACATAGTGACATGATGTGATTCTTGACTGATATGGCTATGTGGGAGACCTAGAGTCTCTTAGTTATGACTCAGACCCATGTGAGTCACTATATGGTACATTCAATGGATACCAATAGAGGGTTCATCATAAGATTTATATTTACTTTAAGTAGAAAACGAGGTTAGTGATTCAGAATTTGATACTGATTTACATTATGTTCATGAAGTTTGCAGTATGGGCATGATGATGCCATTGTTTTTGGATAAATCACATATGTTTCTTGGGTATTGAATTGGATTCAATTGGAAGGATTGTTCAGGTACCTATCATGTATAATGGTTGTCTAAGAAGGTTGTTCCTAGTGGTTATAAGATGTACTAAGAGCATAGGAGGTGCTCTATGGTATGTTTTTAGTGCTTTCGAGCTAAGTTTTCATGGGATGTGACTCACTAAAGTTGGAATAGGTTTTTTGTCTAGGGTTCATAGTTGTGTGTGTTATTTAATAATTAATGGAATCTTTGAGACATGGGATCTGGTGACACGCTATGTAATTTGGCCTATTGACTGGACGTTACGGTAGTATATTCTTGAGATACTTGAGCTATTCAGGAAGATATAAGTAGTCTAAGAACTGATTTGTTTATTATAAGAGGCTTGTGGGCATGGTGACCTGAGTCCCTCTGTTTAAAATAATGATACTATGTAAATAGATGGGTTTTACATGTCTATGTGGTTAGAGGTGACATCAATAATGGATGCGTTTTGGTGGTATTAGTCAATGATATCATAGTGTACTATTATCCTAGATACTAAAATTTCCAACAACTTGAAATAATTTTAAATACACTAAGAATTAATTTACTATAATCCTAGCTTCCAAAATTTCTTTTTTGGTATTGTGATGGGCCTCTATATTTTTCACTCATGGAGTGGTGTATGTGAAGTCATATGGTGGGAAGTGCGTTATCGGCTTCCTATGAGTGATGTTTATATAATGGATTGGATGTCAATTAATGTTATGGATTCCATTATTTAAAGATAGAAATGTGTTATTTTTTATGTTTTCTTTGTCACTTAGGAGAGAGTGAGGTGGAAATTTCCAGTTCTATGGTTCAGCAGTGATTGAAACATGAGCTGTGAAGTTGGTGATCAGTTGTGAGGTGACCGTAAGGTTACTCCTATGGTGGGGAATACCAAATAGTTAATAGTGAAGTGACCTATATGTTTGTATGGTTGATGATATAGTAGGTACCACATTTATTGGGTTAGTTTATCAAAGATGAACTATTTTGAAAGGAAACCATGATTGTGGGAAGTGTCATAGATCGAAATTGGTTGTTGTGGGATGATTTCTATGTTGGAGAGTACCATGATCCTAATGATGAGTTTTTTTATGACATTGTGATATCCCAAGATGGATATATGTGGTTTTTAATTTTATTAGGGGTTTTTTGAAGTTGGCACACGGTTTCTTGATCCTTGTTGGGTTGTACACCTTATCTTTGGAGTTATATAGAGGAACTCAGTTGTCATTTGAGATTATAGAGAAAAGTTGAGCATGATTTGGAAACTAAGGTGGGTAATTATGTTTATTTTTAATACCACTAATTCTTCTTTAGTATGATAAATTTTATGGTGGATAGGTTTTAAATAACTATTTTTTACATGTTTTGAAATTTGAGAATAATTTTGAATTTTTTTCTTTCTCAAGCACTTCAGATGTAAAATATTTATTTTTCCATGATAGTAAAATTGTCTTTCTAAACATTTAATTGGTCATAGAATATTTCTTTTACCCTAAGATAGTAATTTGTGGAAATATTGAGTCATTTTATTTTTTTGCGGAATATTTATTATATAATTAATTAAATATTAAATTATTTATGCGGGTTTGGGTAGTGATTTATTTTTGAAAGAGTATCGAATTAGGATGTTTAATTTATAGTTGAGTATGGAAAGGGGGTTTTCTTATGTGATCTATAATTACACATTGGGTTTTAGGACTCGAGATGACTGTTTAATGGGATTTAATTAATTAATTAATTAATTAAATGAATCCCCTCTATTTGGCTTGCTACACACTAGTATAGGAGGGGACGTAATATCCCTCAAATGGAATGAAAATAAAGATTTATGGGGGGAGAATATTCCATCATAATTCATCCATGGTGGTGATCAAGACCGGATCGAGGTTTTGCAGCTTCTTGGAGTGGATTTGGACCTAAAGCTTCGGTGTAATCGACATGTGGTAGGTATGTTATTTAGTTTTATACCTTGATCCCCATATATGTGTTTCTTTCAAGTTTTAGATATAATTTATGACTAATAATTTCCCCTTTGGGGTTTATATATTCTTAATTAGGAAAAAATGGGGTTTTAGGAGGTTCGCAGGGGTTTCCCATTCGGAGATCCCAACTGCATGGCGTTTGGTTTTCAGAAGACATGCCATGTGTTCTTCCCATTTTAGGAAGATGTAGGTTATATAAGTATGAAAATTTTACATTATGTACACACCATGTTATTATTCCTGGCCATGTGGTTGAGAATTTGTGTAGGTGATATTTTTGTACTACATGTCATATAGTTGAGGTACACGACATCTAGGGGAACATCGTTGTGTGGAAGCTTAAATGGGTAGACACCCCATGTAAGAAGGACATGTCCATGTAAGTAGGAAATGTCCATGTATTTGTACATATACAGACCCCATTTATTCCCTAGTAATGTAATAGTGCCTGGCCAAACCTAATGAGAGCTAAGCCATTTATAAGTACATGGCCAGGTATAAGTTTTTATAGTAAACGTCGTGTACACAGATCACACATCATGTACTACCCCTTTGTTACCCTATGGAGGTTTTTGAGTGATTTTTCACCCCAAAGTCATAATTATATAGAATAGAATTCCATTTTGAGTTTTTTCCCATGTTGAATGTGATTATAGAGCCCTTGGATATTTTTGAGGAAATCTAAGAGGTGGTTTGGGGAAATAAATTTATGATGAAGTTTTTTTCTTCTAAGAAATGAGTTCATCTATCTGATGAGGGTGATATATGGAATGAGACCCAATAAAGGGTCATGATAGTTATTTAAGAACATATCATGGTTTCATCGGAGACCTCAATTAGTGTTGGAATGGGATTTTACTAGGTTAGCAGTACTGGTTTGAAAATTCAGGTGGTGGATAAGTTGGGTGTACAGGCTAAACTATGTGATTTTGAAAGGAGTTAGGCTCAAGGACATATCCATTATAAGGTATATTACCATTAAATCTGGTGAAGGTTTTATATGATAAAGTCTTTGATTTTGGGATGTGTGGTACCTGAGAGATGGGTGTTTTCCCAAGAGTTGGTTATGATCATGGATTCCAAGACTAATGCCTCTTTTTATGTGTTGACCTAGAATGATATGTGGTTTCTTGAATGATATAAAAACACTAAGAAGTTGTGTTTGTGTTTTTGTTTTAATGGTTTTGGGTGTTCTCTTGGGACCCAAATCAATTAGTGAGCCAATGGGGATGAGATATTGATCAAGGGTGTGGGAATTTTGATATCCCTTGATGTGTTTCATCTTGATTGTTTAGGTTGAGACTTAGTCTACACCCATGGGGAAATTGTGTTATTGTTGGGTTGTTGGGTTTTTTATCTTGGTTTAATAATATAGGTTTCCATTAATTAAATATTTGGACATTATTATCCAGGGGTGTAGTTCTGATTTTCTGAAAAGGTGCTATACATCAGAGGTTTATAAATTTGTACATGGTGTTCCATATAAATTTTGAGATAAGAGGACATGGAATTAAACATATATTATGACATTGGTGGAAATATAATTATATATAATGAGATTTATAGACATGTAATTTCATGGATATGATGATTTTTTTGGACATGGTGTTCCATAGATATGATACGATTAGCGGACATGAAGTTATACAGATATAATGATTTTGGTGGACATGGATTTCCATGTATATGATGATATCAGTGGACTTGGTGTTTCATATATTAAGTTGAGAATGGTGGATATTGAAACCAATATATGTGGCTGAGATACCATATTGATCCTTTGGGAATGTCAAACAATATAATACAATATATAATAGGATACATAACTGATTCTCCTTATCTTTGGGATGGTACCAGACTAACGTTTTGGGCACAACCAATATTGATATGTAGCTGGATGTTGGACTGATTCTCTAGGTGTTTTCATTTACGATACGCCAGATAGAAGTTGGACTAATTATCTCAGATCTGGTATTACTTTTACAAGAAATTATAACATGGGACTAATATACCTAGGTATTGAGTAAGTGATAAAGAGTAAAGTCATGAGGATTATTTTTGGTTTCTATACATGTGGATCCTATATGTTACTTGGTAAGCACAGTTGTCATGAAATACTAAGAGACACACTGCTACAAGATGAATTAGATATAGTTGATCAATTTCATAGAACTGATGATCGATTGTGGTTTTAATCATCTATATTACAGCTTTTTTTGGCTTGGATGATCATATTCTATGAGAATATACATATAGAAGGAGATTATTGGTTCATCATTGGGGGTGGTCTAAAGATATTTATTTCTCAAACCTTTTACATGGACCCCATTATGGATATAGTCTTAATTTATACTTTTAGTTTGAACAGAGATGCATGAAATATTGGGTGGAGTCCCAGGGTTGCATGATTAAGTAGAGTTACCCATGTGGAGTCTAATTATCTGAATAGATCATCTCTACAGGGTACTAGAGATTGGTTAAAAGACCTAAATCACGCCTCCCTATACATTAGAGGTTCTCGACTAGTAGCAGGGATGTGATGATATAGTGTTGAGACTATACCTCCAACAATGGCGTTCAAAGAATCATAAATAAACAATAAAAATAAATATTTTAAAAATGTATAACAGCATAAAAAATATATATTACAACTAGAAAGTAACGGAGAAACTAATAAACCAATAATGATGGATCATGTAATGATAAGTTGATATGTATCTAAATTTAAAACTCAAAAAAGAAATCCAAATAAAATAAATCATTTAAGACAAATAATCTCAAAGACCCTGATCTCGAACCCCATTTCAGTCATGACTATAAACTTCATCCCAATTAGATAGCAGTAATTAGAAACAAGGTCTTTTACCTTGTCCAAACATATACCCTATAATCATCTCAGGAACCAAATAGTGGCCAAAATAGGTTTTGATTAAAACTTATTAGGTCAACACCACCATAACTAAGGAAAACTATTTTGATAATATGTGCATCAAATAAGGTGATAAGAGGTGTATTAATTAATATATTAATGTAATATAATAATTTAACTACTTTGGAACCATGTGAGAATTTCTTTGATCATGTAGGATAACCATGAAAACCATTAAACTTATGTTCATGACATAAAATAACCTACATCAACCCCTTTTTAGGATATCTCTAGGAATATAGCACAACCATTCCAACCATAAATATATTTCCATGAAAAATTTTAGAGAAAACTGGGTTGAGACCTATATATAAGAATTTCAGCAAGGGACTGGTTAGATCCTTATCAATATAAGAATTACAACATTGGATTGGTAATATACTTCTCAATATAATAATTATATCATGGGAATGGGTATAAGACACTCAATATAAGAATTACAACATAGGACTGGGTAGATCAGACCCAATATAAGTATTATCAAATGGGACTGGGTAGAACTAGCTCAATATATGTATTATAGTATGGTTTTGGGAAGAGCCCTCACAGTATAAGAATTATGAAATAAAAAACAAAACATGTTAAATGCACAAGGATATAACAATATCACATCATAAGGCATAATGGTTAATTCTAAAAATTACCATTTATCTTCCAATTACATATTAAATTTATCAATTTAGTCTTAAAACATTTACATTCCATCCTTTTCAATATAAAATCCATTTCCAAGGTGAATATATATCAATAAAACACTTGAATCTCATGTCATGATAAACACAATTTAATCCATTAACTAATTCATTATTATTCAAGGGTTCGCTAACCCAACGGGTACCCATAGAACAAGTTGCAACACCAATTGAAACCAATGGGATCCTACCAATGATCCAATTTATAATTTAATGTTAAAACATAATTAAATTAATTAATTCACATGTTATCTCATTAAAATTCATAATATTTCATATACATACAAATTAAACAAACAATAGTGTTAGTTATTAGAACCCTACCATTAACTGGTGATTAATGCAGCACTTCAAAAAATGGGAAAAAACAACAAGGAAGATGCTGAAGATGATCACAAAGAGAATCCTAGATCATCCTAGATCATGATTAAATCCCAAAACAACTGTGGTCAAAATATTTATACCGTAATGATTGGAGAACGATGGAATTGAATGGGAAACCGAAGAAAAAAAACTCACTAGGGTTAAATTGCTTGAATGGGACATCCAAAATAGAAGAGGAGACTCCAAAATCACCTGGAGATCATACTAGGATATATAGGAGGTCTACAAACCTATATGTAATGAATAACATAAGTTAATAGAGAGATAAAAACAGCAAATATTGATAATTACATGGTGTTTAACCCCTTTACATTTTGTTTATTTCTTTATAAAGGGTTATTTTGAAAACCCTATAGCCACGGTTTAATATTTACCTCGATTGGTTATTACACATCATATGATATGATTTTATGGTGTCTATTTCTTTTATGTCATGAACTAGTTCATGGCCTAAAACTATTTATGGTATGTGACTGGTGATGTTTACACATCATGTAATACATTTATAACGTGTGTAAATTCCCAGTAGATATATTTCATCGTGGTTCCTCTATAAAAGTTCAAAACCACCTATAAATCCTTCAAAACCATCAAAAACACTCATAAACCCATTTTTCACAACTATACTTAGACTCCATTAATTCAAACAACCACACATACCCAAACATTATGTAATTTTTCTTAATAAACTTCTTCATATTTAAATGATACATGACCATCAGGTTTCAAGTACATGGAGAAACCTAAACAAAATATGACTAATGAAAAACTCATAAAGGGATATACCTAGAAAAATAAGGGATCATACAACCTCCCCACCATATAACAGCTCATTCCTCATCTACTCTAAGAATCATTATGGCATCTTGGTGAACATGTCTATCCGTTATTCTAACATATATGAATCCCTCTCCCATGTCTCCTACTGAACACACCCATTCTACCACTGCACTCAAACTAGAGATATGTCCCTACCTCGAATATACTTCTCACTACGATTCTCAATTCGTATTGGATGCTCCTCAAAGTACAAATCTTCACAAAGCTCAACCTCCACGATGTATACCATATTAGAATGGTTAGTATAATATCATGAATCCACAACACATGAAATGGGTCATGCATAGAACTATAGCGCTATGGAGGAGCTAATCAGTATGCTAGTGGACTAGCCCTATCCACTATCTCAAATGGCCCGACAAACGTAGGCTCTAGCTTTCCCTATTTTATGATATCTTGTTTCCCCAACCTAGGTGACACCCAAAAGAAAACATGATGACTAAAATAAAACTACATAGGTCACCTCCAATGGTTATCACATGATTTCCTCCTACTCTTCATAGTAACTAACCACCTCCTAATAAACTGAACCTACTTAGTTTTCTCCTGTGTGATACTATTATCAATAATCACCGACTCATCAGACTTTAACTTTCAAAGAGGATAATGAAAAAATCTATCATAAAATCCTCTAAATGTACCATCTAGATCGATGCATGTATGTTGTGTTTATATAAAAACTCCATGAGTTCATATGATTCTCTCATGAACCATTGAAATCCAAAACACATGCTTATAACATATCCTTCATAATCTAAATAGTATTCTCAAATTTACCATAAATATGATTATTGTAGGTCATTATCATTATAACCTATGATCCTATAGCCTTCTAAATACCCTTTTAGAATTAATATATAAAATGAGGATATTGATCATAGACAATACTCCTTTAAAAATTGTGCAACTAAACAATCTCATGCATTTAAAGACTACCTAGATCATTAACAATGGAGGAATCCCAAATATGAAACAACTAGGGTGCCTTAGATAATCGATTCAAGATCACCCATAGAGTGTTATTATTTTGAGGTGTCCTATGTAATCCTATCATTAGATCAATTATGACAACATATCATTTCTACTCTGGAATGGGAAGAGGTTGCAACATCCTAATATGTTATGGTTCTCAGCATTCCCCTATTGAAAGGAGAAACATCTCAACAAAAAGCCTATTACATACTTCTTCATTCCTAACCCTTGATAATTTATACATAGTTCACTATACATCATTGTTAAATGGGGATGTAACACACATCTAGAAGAATGAAACTCTCTCATTAGCTCCTCAGGAAAGCCAGTAGGAACCCACACATGGACATGGAAGAAAATATTTGTGTTTATTCCAAGAGACCATCTTGATGGCCTCTCCCCACTAAATAAGATGTCTCTCATAGATAATCCATCAAAACTAGATAACTTATCTCTCTTGATCTAGTCAAAAATAATGGGTATAACAGATTTATATGTCATGGATACTAATCCCTAGGACTCATGAACATCTAGATGCATTTATGCAAAAAGTTACATCATATTCCCTCATCTAAAGACTCCCACACTGTATCCATTTGATTCTTCCAACTCAATGCATCAATAATGACGTTTCTCTTTCCTAGTGTATAATCCTACTCAAAATCAAAAGACTATAGATACTTAACCCACCTCCTCTTTTAAAGTTTCAGGTCCTGCTGAGAAAATATGTACTTAAGGCACTTGTGGTTTGTGTACACCAAAAATCTCTCACCCATAAGATAATTTCTCCAGAAAATAAAGAAATTTATCACTAATTATAACTATATACCATGTTTTTAGTAATTACTATCATCAAATATCAGTTGTTTAGAGACATAATCAACCACTTGGTCCTCCTACATTAGAAATTCTCTGAGTCCAACTTCGAATGTTTCATAGTACACAGTATATAACTTACCTAGCACATCTAAATTGAGGATAGGTTCTTAGGTCATCCTGGCATTTAGTTCCTAAAAATATCTCTCGTAAGCATATGACCACAAAAAAAAATCACTCTCTTCTTGGTAATCCCAAACCTCGTTGCTTCTAGATGAGAAAAGTCCTGGATAAAGCATCAATAATAACCCTATAAACCCAAAAAACTCTAAATAAAAAAGACATTATTTGGGTTACTTAAAAGATACCATGGTTTAATCCATCTATAGGTCCATTAACACACCTATATCCAATACGAAAAGGCCCAATAAGTGCACTTTATCAATATAGAAACTAAATTTGGTTAGCTTTCCCTAAATCTGGTTCTCTCTTAATGTACTCATAATGATGTCAATATGTTAGGAATGATTATCTACTGACTGGTAGTACACTAATATTTCATCAAAAAAAACATACAAATACTGATCTTGAAAAGGAGGTAAGATATAATTCATAATTTCCATTAATATCTCAGGTGACTTCATCAAACTAAATGAAATCACTATGAACTCATACAATCCATACCTCCTCCTAAAAGAAGTTTGAGGTATGTATGAAGGTATCACCCTTATCATGTGGTACCCAAATCTCAAATTTATCATGAAAAAATATCTTAGAACATATAATTGGATTGAATATGTCGATAGTATGCATAAGGGTATATAAATCTTTGATCATCATTTGGTTCAATATCTAATAATCCACAAATAATTGTAATGTCACATTAGAATTCTTGGTGAAAATAATTGGAGAACTCCATGGAGATGTAGTAGGACACATGAAACCTTTAGATTCCAAATTTTCAAATCATATTTATACTCCTAAAGATCTACTTGTTCTATTCTATAGGGTGGGATATAATTGGATTTTTTCCTGCTACTAACTCAATTGTGAACCTGATCTTCCACACAAGCAGTAATCTATAGTACTCATCATAAAAGGCATCATGAAAATGGTCTAATATTAGATTAAATGTATCCTACTAATTCCCATCATTATATAGATAATGTTTGGCCATCTAACCCATGGAAAAATCCAATTTTTCTAATTTTTCCTACACAAACAGCCTGAATATCCAACTCGCCCTGGTGAAAGTATCTACCTCCTTTTGGAGATAAAATATAATTATCCACCAATAATAGTCGATATGAGAATAGTGTATAACTAACCAATTAATACCATATATCAAATAGAATTCTATCATTTCCAACAAAAAATGTTACCAAAAGTAATGATAACCACTAGTAACTATAGAACACACCTTATAATGTCTAATATCCTTTGACTGCACTCCCAACCATGTATTAATGGTAAAAAATCATCCACTATTTTCAAAACAAATCACAATGAATTTTCAAAATGAGTAGATAAAATGTAATGTGATACCTCTATGTCAAAAAATGTAAGAAAGGGTATATGAAACAAAAATAATACTTATACATGTATATAGTCCTGAATCCATGCTAGTGGAAGTAGTCTATATATCATACATCTAACTTGACCCTCTAACGTGGGTTTTAGTCTAACTCCCTTAATTTATGCCCTTTTCCATGTATTTTTTCTCTTCTGATGGGGTACCATGTCTTCTACCATGACCTAAACATCCACTGGAAATCTAGCAACCAATCTTCTAAGGAGTAGCTTAGTCCTTCCCAAACTCTGATACCTGTCTTAACCCCTTCCACTTTTGTACTACTGGATTCCCCTACAAGACTTCCACAGGTTCCCCATATTGTCAAAATAATGACACTCCAAATAGGGGAGTATAAACTAAGGCCACTAGTATCCCAACATCGTACACTAAAATAAATATAACAGAACGCAATCATAAGATGGATGACCACTTCCTTGGTTTCTCTATCACCTATAACCTTGGAAATAATTATCATAGAAATGATTCTTTACAAATTTACCTACTAAAATAGTCAGGCCACTGCTTAAGGTCTCTCTTATATTTCATTCTATGATGAGTTCATGATTCATCATGTCTTCAAAACATCTCATATAGAAGATGTTCACCTTTAACTTTATATCCTTTAAAATCCAATTCTAAAAGAATATCGAACTATAGATCTCATTAATGTATAATAATGGTGTAAATAACTAAATGTTGGTGAAATTTCATACATAGTCCATCACTGATATACCCTCATGTGTTAGGTGCATGAAATTGAGAGCCTTCCCATCCCTCAATCTATATTTATAGACATGGAATGGGAAAATCACCTCGAATTCCATCCAAGATAACTTCTATTACTACCCTTTTTAATGTAGAATATCCCAAAAATTCATGGAAGGTCCACAAAGTATATATATATATCAATATTCACCCTCATATTTTTGGGTGTATAAAGGTTCTTAAAGATCATATAGACTAACTCAATATAGAAATTGGTGACATGGTGACCTCCCTCTCTATTGAAAGTAGGGAGATTTTTCAGCTAAAACTCTCTCATGAGTTAGACAGAGAAGGCCCTATACAAATATTTTACCATTTCATGGATCTCATGACCCTTGAGAAGATATTGTAAATATGAACATCGATCTGATCTGTAGGTTCTACAAGAATATCTAGCTCAGTTGTGCTAGGATCATGCTCTTTTCCACTATCCCAATGATCAATATGAAGATGAAGAGGATGGATTTTCTCTACAAGATAGACACACTCCATAGAACATTGGCTTAAACAACATGGTCAACATCAACTGTTGAAAATAAAAGATAAAAAAATTTATTTATCTCTATAAATAAAGATAATATGTTTTTTAGAAATATGTAACAATTATTTAATTTCATTTATCATATATAACATATAACACATTTCATAGTTCATATAATCATGTATATAGAACATTCAATAAATATATCCCTACTATGAACAATTCATATCAATATATATCCTTATGTGACTATCATAATTCATGCGTAGTCATCTCATGCCATATCGGGACATGAGTATAAATCTCAAAAAATAATAACATCATACAACATGTGAGTCACTCAGGGTAAAATAACATCAATTGTAATAATATAACATCATGAACAACAATACCACCCCTGGGCACTCTAGTTTTCCCTCATACATGGGTTATCCACTCCCACACACAATCTAATTACCATATCTGAAAACATCCTAGTCTCATTTTTACCTTTTAAAAATAATAAGGCAACATAAAAGAAAAACCCGCACTCTTCTGATGCCACTTTGTAATGTCCATCGATCTGGCCCTCTCTCACATGGACAAATCAGGTTGTTTACAGGACTATAAGTACATATCCCTATATTCCACAAGCCACTGACTAGTAGTGGGGGTGTGATGATATAGTGGGGAGATTATACCCCCAAGTGTTAAGTTATATAGAAATGTAAATAATCTATATAAATAAATATCAGAGAAATGGATAACAGTGGAAATAATATATCATTCAACTAGAATTTAAACTAGAAACTACTAAACCAACACTAATAAATCGTGTAATGAAAATTTGAGATTTATCCAAATTTCAAACTGAATACAATACAAATAAAATAAATAAGTGTATACAAATTATCTCAAAGACACCAGTCCCAAACCCCTTGCCAGTGCCGACTCCAAACTCAAACCCAACCAAAAATAAATAATAAATGACATTATCCTTTTCCCTTATCCAACAACGCATCCATGTAATTTCCTTGGATCGAAGAGGAATCCTGAATAGGGTGTGAGTAAAATTCAATAAATTGACACCACCGTGCCTAAATAAAACAACTATGATAATAAGTGCATGTAATAAATTTAAAACATGTCTATTAATTAATCACTTATTAAAATATAAATATTAACCTACTTCGGAAATAATTTTAGAATATCTTTGAGCATGTAGTATAATAATTCCAACCAATAACCATATGTCTATAAAATAACATAACCTATATTATCCCCATGTCGAGACCATGTAGCACAACCATGCTAACCATAACCATATATCCATGGAAAGTATCACACAAGACTATGGCAAGATCTGTATAAGATCATCTTAGAATGGGAATGGACAAAGCCCACTCAAAATAAGAGTTACAGAATGGGACTTAGTAGAGACCACTCAATATTAGAATTATATAACGGGATTGGGTATAGCTCACTCTATATAAAAATTACAGCATTGGACTGCAGAGAGCCTACTCAATATAAGCATTATGGCATGAGACTGGATAGAGCCCACTCAATATAAGTATTGTATCATGGGACTAGGTATATCCTTCCCAATATAAGTATTACATCATAAATCACAACACATGTAAAAGTAGAAAGGATATCAAAATATCACATCATAAGACTCAATAGTTAATTATATAAATTACCATTTCTCTACCAATTGCATATTTCATTTATCAATTTGGTCATAAACCATTAAAATACCATCCATTTCAACAAACAAGCAATTTCCATGGTGATTATATATTAAGAAAACACCAAGATCTCATGTCATGTTATACATACTTTAATATATTATATAATTCATTATTATTTAAGGGTTCTATCAACCAATGGGTAGCCACAATCCATTTGGTAGAACCAATTGAAACCACGTGCATCCAACCAATAATAAAATTAAATATTTACTATTAATTGTCATTCAATAAATTAATGTTCAGGTTTTTTCATCAAAATTCATAATATTTCATATAGTAAGAAATTATACAGACTATATGGTTAGGTTTTATACCCCTACCATTAACTTTTTATTAACACGGAGCTTTCAAAAATAGGTTACTCAAACAAGAAAGAAGGTGCAGATGATTGCAAGGAGAATCCTAGATCATACCATATCAATATCAAAACCCTAAAAACAAAAGTAAATATATTTACACCAAAACAACTAGTGAATGACATTAGATAAATTTAAACCAATGAAAAATAATTAACTAATGTTCAATTTCTTGAATGGGACATCCAAAGTAGAAGTGGAGACTCCAAAATAACCTAGAGATCTTCCTAGGGACGAGAGGAGGGATACAAAGTCGGATGTTCTGAATAACATAATCACATGGTAGGTTTAAAATCGCACATCTAAAAATTATATCACATGTAACCCATTTACACACTGTGTGTTTCTTCATAATGGGTTATGCAGAAAAAATCAACACCTTAGTTTAATATTTACCACAATCTATTATTACATATCATGTAATATGATTTCATATGTGTATTCTTTTCATTTCGTGAACCATTTCATGACCTGAAACCATTCACATCATGTTTATGGAAATGTTTTCATGTTTTATAATACATTTACATGGAATGTAAATTCCCTACATAAATAATTAATCCTGGTTCCTATGAAAAAAATATATCAACCACCTCCAAAGCCTTCCATATTATGGAAACCCCTCATAGACCACTTTTTTACATTTAAACTCAAACTACATTAATTGAAAAAATCATAAATCCTTGAAATTTAGGTCATTTTCGTCTATAAATCTCTCTATATTCAAATAGTACATGACCATTTGGGTTCAAGGACAAGGAGAAACCCAAACAAAAGATGTTTGATGGGGGATTTAGTATAAAAAATACAGGATCTTACATTGGGGAAACCTTCTAAGGTATCTAGAGATAGAATGGAATACTAAATTCATGATCCAAGGTATTTGAATGAATATTAATTAGAGGTTAGGTGGGTTTATAGAAAAAGAGATTAGATTTATTTATTAATTTCTAAATATAGGTTTTGAATATAATATGATAAGTTTTTCCAAACCCCAAATAATACCATGGTCTTACCATGGTTTATACTAAATAGGGGTTACTTTTATTATCTTATAATCCTAATAACCAATCTACTTAAAATAATACCCTTGTTACTATGGATTTTAGTCATGTTTATAATGAATTATTTAAAAAACCATAAAATATATTATAGGTTATGGAGGATTCTTTAAGGGTTTAAAAACAAAATCTTATCACATAAAACACACATCATTTTAAATTAGAAACATAATTTTGGTTTTGGATACCCTTTATTGTACTTATTACATCAATTTTGGGATTTTATGATGTCATAATACATACTATATACTTATGCAGTATTTAATTTCTACCCAAAAAATTAACTCACATAAAATAATAAAAAAATAACCATTTGATAATTTTGATGTACTGTTTTAAAAAATAAGTTTTATTTTATAAAATTAATTCTATATGTTTTATAATTCACAATTTTAAATCAAAATCCTTATTTTTAGAAAAATATATATGGTTTTTTATAATTATAGTTTTTTATCCCTTATAAAATTTACATTTAACTTCATAAAATTTAAATATCATTTATATTTACATAAAGTTTTATTAATAAATTTTTTTTACTAAAATAATATTTATTTTCAATAATTCATGAATTCATCCAAAAGTGTGTCTTGATTAAAATTATATATTCTCCAAAAATACAATTTGTATTTCATCATATCAAAATATAATTTTAATCAAAAAAAATTCACAATTTATAATATAATAATAAAATAGAATAATTATAATAAATATTTCACTGAAAATAATATATATAAGTTCATATTATTAATATATATATACATGTCCCCTTATTACCCAAGTGTATTCCCTAAGGTTAAGGTGCGAGATGGTGATATTTCCTTAGGGTAGTTTAGTGAATTTGGTTTGGTTCATGACCTTGAGAAACTTAAACTTATATCGTAAAAGGTTTCACTCATGCTTTAGTCATTTAATATCATTTTGGGCTTGGTCATGGGAAACTCCCAATGATGTTATCACTCATAGAAGCTCTAATAAATTGTATTCTTATGTTATGATCCTATAATTCATGTTCATCACTTCTTTTAGAATATTCTGTTATATTTATCACAACCCTTAGTATGTACTAATCTTAATGATCATTTTACAATGGATATATTATCAGCAGTTATTATGTGTTACTGTCTTTTAAATTTGATGTTATATAACTTATAAAAATCCAAAATAACAAACGTATTGCATGTATATTCTAAAATATATTAATTTAATAATGAATTTATTATTTTTAAAGGGGATTTCATTTTTAAATGTTCCAGTTGTTTCATTATTCACCCATTTAGAGATTTATCACACGAAATTTTTATTTCATACACTAAAACAAATGATGGTACTTTTGTTTCATCTCTTATTATTTTCTTGCGTTTCTTCCTCAAACTTGTGGTTCCACCATAAAACTTTGATGAGATGAGTTACCTTGTTTCTTAGAACTATTTCTCTATGATCTATGATCTTCACCAACTACTCCTTATATAAAATTTCATTCTCCTATTGTAACACCTCTAAATTAAGTAAATGTGATGGTTTAGGTATGTAATTCCTAAAGAAGGATACATGGATCACATCATCTACATGTGATAGGTTAGGTAAGAGTGTTAATCAAAAGGAAACCACTCTGATGCGATCAAGGATCTCAAATGGGTCTATGTATCTTGAAATAAGAATTAATTTTTACCCAAACCTCATTACTTTCTTCCCTAGTGATATATGAAAGAAAACATTATTTATGACCTCAAAATCACAGTATCATCAATGATTTTCTATATAGATTGTTTCTTTACTATGTGAGGATTTCATATAATATTGAATGGTTTGAACCTTCTCTATTATTTCTTGGATAAGATCATGTACCATCATCTTATACTCTTCAACTTATTCCTATCATGTTATATTCCAAAACCTCTTCCAATAAAAATCCTCATGTGGTTCCATGTGAATACTAGAATGGAAACTATTTTTATATGAGAAGACTACTAGGTGAAATTGTTGATTAAAATATCCTTGGAAATCCATTGAACAAGGTATCTACATATCCTATAGAGTTTAAATGGTTCTTTTAGAATGATCATCCATTTGAGGGTGATAAGAAGTTCTAAATATTTTCACTTTATCCAATTCTTAATGAAGGATTCTCTAGAACCATGAGGTTATCATTATATATTGATTGGATATAATAGTGAGTGTAACTCTATATAGTTTTACCACTACCCTTATTAATATCATGGATAGTTATTTAAGAGAAAAATATTACTTAATAGAAATGAAAAGTTCTAACTTGGTAAGGTGATTGACTACCAACCAGATGGTTTTATTACCTTTTGGGGTCATAGGGAGTCCTATGATAAAATCTATGGTTATGTTATCCATTTCCATGATATTATTGGAAAAGTTTGCATCATAACCTTAGTCGTTTATCATTAAACCTCAACATGTTGGAATAACAAGAAATGAGATTCTACAATCTCCATCTTCATATTATCCCACCATAATGTTTTCTTCAAATATCTATACATATTAGTGCTTTTTGGGATTAATAGAGAAGAAAGGGTTATGTGACTCATCCAAAAGTTCCTTCTTCAACTCTAGTTTTTATGGGACATATAGTATATTCCAAACATTATAAATCCATGTTTAAAAAACATTAACATCATGATATTCACTACATTTTTCTATATCACCTCATCATCATTTTTATCCTCATTGATCCTCTTACAAATTGATCATTGAGTAGTAATTTTAGTAAGGTAGGATGAAGAACCTTTTACTATTCCCATATCCATCCTTTCAATTTCAAAGAATATTTTACCCTTGTTAGCATCATCATAAATAGGGATACATAATTCTTTCTACTTTGATCATCTACAACTTTATTCACCTCCCCATTATGGTAATGGACTGAAAAATAATAATACTTGATCATCTCTAACCACTATTTTTTTAACATATTTAGATCCCTTTTTTGTATATATACTTTTGGATTTTATGAACCATATATATCTAATTCTTTTATTTTTTGAGATAATGTCCCAAAATCTTCAATGTGAATATCACTTTACCAAATACTAGATCATGAATTGGTTTTTTACTCATGTATCTTTACTTAGATAGAGGAATAGTCTATCACTTTTTTCAACTTTCATAAGTATACAACCCATTCTATTTTTGAGTGCATCACTATAGATCGAAAATTCTTACCCATTGGTGGGTAATTTGAGAAAAATTTCATGTATTATCCTCTTCTTCAACTTTTTAAATCTCTCTTTACATTCATTGTTATAGAAAAACTTAACTCCCTTCTGATTTAGCTTGGTTAGTTGGTCTGAAAATCAATAAAAGCTTCTCTAAATTCGACGGTGGTACCCAACTAATTAGACAAAAATAAAAATTTCCATCAGATATATTATTTAGGGGAATTCATCAATTGCCTCAATTTTTAAAGGATCCATAGATATCCCTTTTCTAGTAATAACATTCCCTATAATGGTTACATTCATCATCCAAAACTTATATTTTATATAATTCAAAAATAACTTTTTATTTCACAAAGTCTTTATTATATCATTCAAATGTTACTCGTGTTCCTCCTTTCATTAAAAGTATTTAATAATATCTCATATAAACACTTGAACAAGTTTATCAAATTAATCCCTAAATACTCAAGTGATCTAGTCCATGAATATTTATAGAGCATTAGTGAGTCCAAATGGAATCGATATGAACTTGTAGTACATATACCTTGTATAGAATGTAGTCTTGTTGATATTATCATTTACCTTTACATGGTAATATCCCTACTGAATATCCAATTTGGGGAAGTATTGGCCTCCATATAGATGATCTAACAAGTCATCAACAACAGACATTCTATATGTATTCTTTGATATTTTAAAATAATCATGTAAAAATTTAATCAAGAACTGATAAAACACTATTTTGTTGAATATTTTATTGATAATAAATGATATAATTTCCTCACATTATGCTAGATATGTTCAATTATGTAATATTTTGGATTAGATCATTCAATTGCAAATTTGATGAAAAATCCAGTTTTAGCCTTTTAAAATTCACTGTAGTATTTCAGGCATAAATATTTTTCAGTAAAATATTTTGACTTAAAATTTTTTAACTGTGTTCCTGAATTAACGGGATACAAATTCTATTCAGGACTTGGGAGATGGATCGTCCATATTAGTGGATTAAATGGGCCATGAAGACAAAGCTGGACTGAACTATCCAGATTGGATATCACTTCACCATTTGGGCCTTATCTTCTTCATACGGGCTTGGAGTGAGTCCAAATTTTAAGGAAATATCGGGGACATTATTTGTAACAAATAATTATTATAGAAGGCCGGCCAATTCATGCGTTTTAGAGGTCAACTATGCATTTCAACTTGGAATAAAATATTTATCCGAGTTTTCATTTCACACTTAAAAATTTATGTAACCCTAGCCCTCACAAACTCTATTTAAAGGGGTTTTCACTCTTTGTGAGGTCTGGTAGAGGATTTGGTAAGTTTTGGCCGAAATGGTGTCTCTTGGGAGCCCCTCAAAACTATTGGAAGAAGTAAGGCTTTGTGCAAAACTCTCTTCCAAAAAGGCTCTCTTCTCCCACATCCTCTTTGTATTTCTTTTCTTTCATGTTTGTATCTTGAATTTTTCTTCAAATAATCTTATGTGTTATTACCTTTTCTTCTTATCTTAATATTCTTAATTGTTTTGGAATCAAGAGTGGATATTTGATGGGGTTATACCCTTTCAATCCTTTTCTCATGCAAAACGTCTCCACGATGACCACACCGCCCATGGAAGAGTAGTTTTTTTAGTGATTGATCTATCTTCTACCCTCTTCATTTAATTATTTTGAATCATTGAGATACTGTAATTCACTTAATATTATTCATGAATTGTGTTTTTAAATTATAATAAACTAAGAAAACAATTGAAAAAATTAACACAAAAACACACGAGATCGAGATTTTGTGTCAATTGTGAGAACGCGATCTTAATCGATAATAAAATACCACAGAAGATAAATTTGTAAAGTTAAAATATAATCCCTAAACACAATTCATCCTCATTTACAGAATGGATATGTGCTCTAATTAACCACTAACTATAAGATAACCTTATAACAACAATCAAAGCAGGGTGTTGCGATTGTGTGTTCCGAAGCTAGCCTAGGGTTTAAGTAATTCCATCTTTGTGGTTAAGTTAAATCTTGTAGGGTTAGAGGTTTCACAAATTAGGGAATCATAATTAAGTGGATATTGATTTAAATTATAATGATTAATAAGTAAATTAAGAGGTATAGTTATATCGATTACTCCTTTTAAATATTTTCTAAAAAAACATCTTTTTATTGTGTCATTTTAATCGAACTTCATTTTAAAACTAAAAACAAAAAAAATACAATCTTCTTCTACAAAACTTCTTCTAGATATATAAACTATAAACAACCCTTATCATTTCAAGTAGTTGTTTTAATCTCTTTTATTTTATTTTTATAATACCTCTAAAAAGTTGTTTTAATTCAATTCCTCCTTTGAGAGACGACCTTGGTCAGCCACTCTGCTGCACCTAAGTACCCCAAAATCACACTAATCATTTGTGTGTGCCCATGACAGTGCTCTTTAAAATTGGCGTCATTATTGGGGAGGCAAGAAATTATTTCAACCAATTAGAGATATTTATTTTATTTTAAATTTTATTCTCTTCCTTTCTTCTTTCTTCCATCTTTACCCAATCTGGCTTTTTTCTTCTTCTTTTATTTTTTTCAACTTATTTTTGGACCATAAACTCAAACTTATTATTTTTATTTTACTATGGTCCAATTTTTTTATTTAAATTTAATTTTATTTATGACACGAACTAATCCTAAAGATCTCTTAGATCTTGACCTTGAGATTGAACGTATCCTTAGGGCTCGAACCAGACATTCTCAGTCTACGGGAAGTTTCAACATTCAACCAGTTGGATAATTACTCTAATATTAGAACATTAAAATTGGAAGAAATTCAAATTAAACCATAAAACAAGAACCAATGGCTGACAATAATGGAAATGAAATTAATAGAACCATTCGAGAATTGGCTGCACCTGATATTAACTATCAACCAAATTGTATTGAATACCCAAATCTCAAATCGGACATTGAACTAAAAGTTGGGTTAATTCACTTCCTTCCAAAGTTTCATGGCCTCTCTAGTGAGGATCCCAATAAACATTTGAACGAATTTAATGTGGTTTTATCAACCCTAAAACCTAGAAATGTCTTTGAAGATGAAATCAAACTAAGATCATTCTCATTCTCACTTGATGGAGCTGCGAATGACTGGATGTATTATTTACAACCCAAATATGTAACTTGTTGGAACGATTTGAAACGTCTTTTATTGCAGAGATTTTTTCCAGAATCTAGGACCACTTCTATTTGTGAGGAGATCTTAGGGATCAAGCAAGCACAAGGGGAGTCAATGTATGAGTATTGGGAGTGATTCAAGAAGTTGTGTGCAAGCTTCCCACATCACCAAATCAGTGAAAAATTACTCATCCAGTACTTCTATGAAGGACTACCACCTTTGTAGAGAATCATGGTGGATGTTGCGGCTGGAGGAGCATTGGTGGACAAGACAACAGTAGCTGCACGTGCATTGATCGACAAGATGGCCCAAAACTCCCAAAAATTTGGCGATATAGGTGCACCACAAGTTAGGGGAGTACATCAGGCAAGTCCTTCTTCTCTTGAAAGTCATTTGATTGATACCAAGTAGGAAGAATTGACCACTATGGTGAGGCAGACTGATTTGGCTCAAAATACATCCCAACCCACTCCTTCAAGGCCTTGTGGAATTTTCACTGAGATAAGCCACCCAACTGACTGTTTCCCACAACTAGAAGAGACAGAGGATTGCGCAGCAATATTCCTAGAGAGACCATATCAGTAGAAACAACAGACATACCCCCAAAAGAAGTTTGATTCATTTTATCCAACATACAACCAAGGGTGGAAGGATCAACCGGACATAAGGTATGGCTCTGGACAACAACAAAGGCCCACTTTTCAACAAAACTTCCAGCTGCCTCCCCCTTACTAGTAGGGATTCCAAAAACACCAAAGGAGATTTGAATCTCAAGCATCAACAAGCCTACAACAAGGGAACCCTCCACCAAAGGTAGATTCTAATACTGATGATCTTTTGAAACAAATTGTTCTTAATCAACAGAATGATCTGAAGAGTCAAGGTTTGGAGCTAAGGGAGTTGAAGTCTGAAATGAGCCAGATTGCCACTGCCCTCCATGAAGTTGTGAGTAATAATTCCGGAAATCTACCTTCCCAATCCACTCCAAATCCAAAGGGGAATGTCAGTGCCATCACATTGAGAAGTGGGAAGCAAACAACTGATGCTTCTCCACCTAACATTCCACCATGATTCACCACAACTCCAAAAAAGCCCAATTCCACATCAACTGATGAGAAACCCAAGGATAAAGATAAAGGTAAGAAAAATATTAATGATATTCCTCCTAAACCCTTTCTGTTTCCAAATAGGTCTGTTCAAAATAAGAAGATGGCTGAAGAAGAAATGCAAAAAGAGGTTTTGGACACATTAAATCATGTGGAGATCAACATTCCTCTACAGAAATCCATTAAGAAAATTCCAAGGTATGTGAAATTATTAAAAGAACTTTATACCAATTAGAGAGGGCACAAGGGAAATGAGAGGATCAATATTGGAAGGAATGTGTCATCACTCATTACACCAACTATAGTAATGCCAACAAAGTGAAAGGATCCCAGGACATTCACTATCCCATAAACCATAAGAGAGTTACACTTTTCTGATGCACTTTGTGATTTGGGAGCTTCCATAAATGTGATGCCTCACTCTGTATTCTCTTATTTGCAGGTTGGGGAGCTGAAACTGATGAGAGTAGTGGTGCAGTTGGAAAATAGAGCTACGGAATATCTAGCTGGAGTTCTTGAGGATGTACTTGTCCGGGTAAGAGACATGATCTTTCCAGTATATTTCTACATGCTTAACATGGAGGATGATCAGGTAAGTTCTCATTCAGCCATTATATTAGGTAGGCCCTTCCTCAAAACTACAAAAACTATCATAAATGTCAATGAGGTTACACTTTCCATGGAATTTGGGGATGAAGTTGTGATATTTAATGTTATGGATTCCATGAAGTACCCCTCAGATGATCATTTTGCATTTGTTATCTCCCATTTTGAACCACCAAGTAAAAACACCATGGAATTGGATTGTCCTATTCTTAGGGAGATTATGAGTATTGGTTCTAGTTTGATGTCTAATAGTACTTCCACACCCATTTCTAAGGAACAATACTCTCTAAGATTTGATTTTGATATGGAATCATATTCTGATTTTGATCATGTGAACTCTAATTATGACATGGTTGTTGATTATGCTGATGGATTTGATGCTTTATTCTCTGATTTTGATGATGTATATTCTGATATTGATGCTCTTTGTGCACATATTTCACTTCCTTCTATGACCCCATCCATACACCACCCCCTACACTAGAAATCAAGCCATTCCCACCAAATATAAAATACTCATACTTGTTAAGTGGTGAGAAATTACCTGTTATCATTGCTAACAATCTCCATTTTGAACATGAAGAAAAACTTTTGAATATTTTGAGGGAGAACATCAGGGAAATTGTGTGGACCTTGGCTGACATATCAGGTATTAGCCCCTCCATTTTCATGCATAGAATGTTTTTGGAGGATGATGCTAAACCGGTGAGGCCACCACAAAGGAGACTCAATCCAACCCTTCTGGAGGTTGTTAAAAAAGATTTTGAAAAATTGCTCGAGGTGGGTATAATCTATCCCATTTCAGATTCTCAGTGGGTAAGTCCTATTCAGGTTGTGCCTAAGAAAAGTGGTGTTACTGCTGTTAAAAACGAGAAAGATGAGTTAGTTCCAATGAGGGTACAAAATAATTGGCATGTGTGTATTGATTATAGGAAACTAAATCATTCCACTCGCAAAGACCATTTCCCCCTCCCATTTATTGATCAGATGCTTGAGAGACTATTTGGGAAGACACACTATTGTTTCTTGGATGGATTTTGTGGATATTTTCAAGTTCCTATAGCTCCATAGGATCAGGAGAAGACTACATTCACCTATCCCTTTGGCACATTTTCCTATGGTAGGATGCCATTTGGACTTTACAATGCCCCAGGTACCTTCTAGAGATTCATGGTGAGTATTTTTTCTGATTTTATTGAGACCTGCATGGAGGTATTTATGGATGATTTTAAAGTGTATGGATCCTCATTTGAGGAATGTCTAAATAGTTTGGGAAAGGTATTGAATCATTGTACTGAGAAGAATCTGGTCCTGAACTTTGAAAAGTGTCATTTCATGGTAGAGTATGGCATTGTCTTAGGGCATGTAGTGTCAAAACATGGGATATAGGTTGATAGATCTAAGATAGAAATTATTTCATCCTTACCATATCCTCCATGTGTGCATGATGTTAGATCTTTCCTAGGTCATGTAGGATTTTATCGGCGCTTCATCAAAGGTTTTAGTAATATTGCTCTTCCTATGTCACGATTACTTCAAAAGGATTATGATTTGGTGTTTGATTATTCTTGCAGGTCTTCCTTTGATGATCTAAATAAGTGTTTGAACACTCCACCTATCATACAACACCCACGGTGGGAGATTCCTTTTGAGATTATGTGTGATCCTCCAACTTCTTGGTTGGAGCTGTCTTATCTCAGAGGGTGGAGGGACATTCACATGTGATCTCCTATGCATCGAGGACACTGGATTCAGCCTAATCAAACTACACAACCATGGAAAAGGAGTTTCTTACTATCATATTTTCTTTAGATAAATTCCATTCATATTTATTACGCTCTAAAGTAGTTGTTTTTTCTTACCATGCAGCTCTGAGGTACCTCTTGAAGAAGCCATATGCAAAGCCCAGGATGATCAGATGGATGCTCCTTCTTCAAGAATTTGATATTGAGATAAAGGACAAAAGGGGGTTAGAAAACATGGTGGAGTACCACATGAGTAGGCTTACTCACACACTAAAAGATGACACCTTGGACCAGGTACCACTTCAAGACACTTTCCCCAATGAGCATCTTTATTCCATCTCAGGTACGCATCCTTAGTATGCAGATTTAGTAAACTACCTTGTTTCCTCTGAAATCCCTGTAAATTTAAAGAAACATCAAGTCCAAAAATTAAAAAGTGAGTCTAGGTTTTATGTGTGGGATGATCCTTACCTCTGGCGCATGTGTAGTGACCAAGTCATTAGGAGGTGTGTTCCCGATCATGAGTTTGAGTCTTTTTTGCATTTCTATCATACACTTTCTTTTGTTGGACACTTTAGTCCCTAATGGACAGCTAGAAAAGTTTTGGACTCTGGATTATATTGGCCTAGCTTATTCCATGATGCCCATGTGTTTTGTAAGTCATGCTCTCGTTGCCAACACACTGGGAACATTTCTAAGAGACATGAGATTCCCCAACAACCCATACTATTTTGTGAGATTTTTGATGTAAGGGGAATCGATTTTATGGGTCCTTTCCTTAGTTCATTTGGATTTTTATATATTTTGGTTTCTGTTGATTATGTGAGTAAATGGGTGGAGGCTAAGGCCACCAGGACTGGTGATTCTCATATTGTTATGAACTTTGTCAAAGCACATATTTTTTGCAGGTTTGGAGTACCGAAGGCCATCATCAGTGACCAAGGGACACACTTCTACAATCAGAATTTTGATTCCCTTCTTTGGAAGTATGGGGTGACACACAAAACATCAACACCATACCACCCACAAACAAATAGCCAGGCTGAGGTTTCAAATAGGGAATTGAAACAAATTTTGGAGAAAACTGTGCATCCAAATATGAAAGATTGGAGTAGGCGCTTGGATGATGAATTGTGGGCTTATAGGATAGTATACAATACACCCATTGGTATGCCCCCATTTTGTATTGTTTTTGAGAAATCATGTCATCTCCCTGTGGAAGCTAAGCATCGGGCTTATTGGACTATTAAAAAATGCAACATGGATTTGGCCCAAGATGGAATCCAAAGGAAGCTGCAAATTCAAGAGATTGAGGAGATTCAATTGTCTTCATATGAGAACTCAAGGCTCTACAATGAAAGATCAAAAGCAACTCATGAAAAAATGATCCAACAAAGGGAGTTTCATGTTGGAGAGAAAGTCTTTCTCTATATTTCACGACTAAAGTTGATGCCTGGTAAGTTTCATTCCAGATGGTTAGGTCCTTATGTTTTGACTAATGTTTTTCTTTATGGTCCAGTGTAGATCACACAAGAGGACACAAGAATAATCTTTATAGTCAATGGGAAATGTTTGAAGAGATACATTGAGGGAATTCCTACTGATGTAGTGGATTTTATCACACTACATGACCCCATCATCACCTGAGCACATCAGGTTGTTCCTAACCCTTTAAATTTGTTATTCTTGGTCCTATTTAAAATTATACATTTCATTTTCATATATCATCTCATGGTTTAACATTGAGGACAATGCAATATTTTAATTGTGGGGGAGGTAACCTTTTAGTATAGAAATTTCAATTGTTTTCCTGTTTTAAAAAAATTGTGTTTTTTTCAAATTTTATGTGTTTATTTTTCAATTTTCTATGTGTCTTTGAAACTTCTTAGCTAAAATGATTATCAAAAACTATTTTTAAATCCATATCAATAACTGAAACAATTTATCCCTTGAAACTAAGCATAAATGAATACTGAAATTACTTTGTTTCAGGTTCAAATATTTAGTAATTTCATGAAAAGTACACTTAATTTTTAATCCCATGCCACATCTCACTATCTTTATATTTGAAATAACTTTCCTTTGAGGATTCTGAACCATTATTTTCATATTTTTTACATTCACCTCACTTGTTTAGAGAACCAAACCATGCTTGATTTAACCATAATTTGATTTATTCCTGTCAAAACATGAGGGTTTGAGGTAAATATGTTTAAATGATTGAGGCATTTGTTTGGTATTAAAGTCCCTATTTTAAAGAATCCTTTTTTATAATGGCCTACCTTGAAAATTTAATCCTTGTAGCCCTTATAATACATGCATAGCCTATTAGGTTAGCCACATTACAAGACAATTTTCCCTATCCAACCAACTCTTGAAGTGAAATTACATAATCTAGTTGGGCTTAAGTGTGGGGGAAGTAGTCTTGTGTTGTGCTACCACATTTTGTGATACATCAGATGAAAAATTAAATTATGAAGAGATGTGTTTGCTGCTAAAGGAAAACATTATATTGAAATCTGTTTCTTTCTAGAGCTTTCATGATAAAAGAAGTTGTCCCTTTCTGGAGTTTCTTATAGAGGGGGAAAGTTGTACCTATTTGGAGCTTTTTAGAAAATCATGTTCGAGAAGATTGACACTTTTACTGCGGAAATGTTGAATAGTGTGAAAATTTCATTATTTTTCATGATGATGGAGATCAATTGATACTATGTGGATTGAGGAGAAGACCATATTTAATTGAAAAATATATTAATTCAATTTTTCTTCAAGAAGAGTCAAGCCCTCCTCATTCAGCCACAGAGTTTTTCACATCTAAATCCTACCAATCGAAAGCCAAAGAATAACCCTAAAAAGTACTCATGATAAACATATGTCCTTTACTCATATTGGGTAGTGATTTAGGTATTTATCAAGCCTATGGTGACCATTTTATGAGTTTGGATGAGAAAGACATTGCAAAAAAATTGAAATTTGTGTGATAAGAGAAAATTAAAGTGAGGTAAGTGTTTTGTGCATTGGAGGATAAATAAAGTGGAAATATATTGAATGATATAAATTAATAACTTGAAATAATGTTTTTTTATGAGGCATTATATCTTTTGTTTCTTGGTTTGTAATTGTTTGATCTCAAGGATATGTGTTTTGAAATTGGTTTTGATTTGATATTGGTGATTACTTGATATGAGGTTTTGCCCAGGAGTGCAAAAGGATAAGTGTGGGGGAGTTGATAAAACACTATTTTTTTAATATTTTATTGATAATAAATGATATAATTTCCTCAAATTATGCTAGATATGTTTGATTATGGAATATTTGGGATTAGATCATTCATTTGCAAATTTTTTGAAAAATCCAGTTTTACCCTTTTAAAAATCACTGTAGTGTTTTAGGAATAAATATTTTTTAGTAAACTATTTTGACTTAAAATTTTGTAACTATGTTCCTGACTTAATGGGATACAAATTATATTCAGGACTTGGGAGCTGGATCATGTATATGAGTGTATTAAATGGGTCATAAAGACAAATATGGACTAAACTATCCATATTGGACATCACTTCACCATTTGGACCATATATTCTTCATATGAGATTGGATTGAGCCCAAATTTTGAGGACAGATTAGGGAAATTATTTTTCAAAAATCATCCGTCTAGAAGGCTGGCCAATTCACACATTTTAGATGTCAAATATGTGGTCCAACTTGGAAAAAAATATTTGTTCGAGTTTTCATTTCACACTTAAAAAGTTATGTAACCCTAGACCTCACAAACTCTATTTAAAGGGGTTTTTCACTCTTTTTTAGGGATGTTCGAGGATTTGGGAAGATTTTTCCGAAAGGTTGTCTCTTGGGAGCCCCTCGCAACTCTTGGAAGAATTAAGTCTTTGTGAAAACCTCTCTTCCAAAAATACTCTCCTCTCCCACATCCTCTTTGTATTTCTTTTATTTCATGTTTTCATCTTGAATTTTTCTTCAAATAATCTTCTGTGTTATTCCCTTTTTTTCATCTCTTAATCTTATTAATTGGGTTGGAATCAAGAGTGGATACGATATTGGGTTCTAACATTTCAATCCTTTGCTCATGCAAAACATCTCCACGATGACCACACTGCCCATGGAAGAGTAGTTTTGGTTAGTGATCGATCTATCTTCTACCCTCTTAATTTAATTATTTTTAATCATTGAGATACTGTAATTCACATAATATAATTTGTGAATTGTGTTTTTAAATTATATGAAACTAAGAAAGCAATTGAAAAATTAACACAAAAACACGTGAGGTCGATATTTTGTGTAAATTGTGAGAATGCGATCTTAATCAGTAGTACAAGACCATACATGATAATTTTGTAGAGTTCAAATATTATTCCTAAACACAATTCATCCTCCTTTACAAAATGGATATGTGATATAATTAACCACTAACCATAATCTAACCTTATAACAACAATCAAAGCAGGGTGATGCGATTGAATGTTCCAATGATAGCCTAGGGTTTAAGTAATTCCATCTTTGTGATTAAGTTAACTCTTGTAGGGTTCAAGGGTTAACAAATTAGAGGATCATAATTAAGTGGCTATTGATTTAAATGATAATGATTAATAAGTAAATGAACATGTAGAGTTATATCGATTACTCCTTTTAAATATTTTCTAAAAAACATCTTTTTATTGTATCATTTTAATCGAACTTCATTTTAAAACTAAAAAGAATACAATCTTCTTCCAGAAAAATTCTTCTAGATTTATAAACTATAACCAACCACTATCCTTTCAAGTAGTGTTTTTAATCTCTTTTATTTTATTTTTAGAATACCTCTAAAAAGTTTTTTTAATTCACTTCCTCCTTTGAGAGACGACCTTGGTCATCCACTTTGCTCCACCTTTCATATATATAAAATAGGAGGGTGATTCGTGATATATATGGTGATTTAATTCTCACATAAATTTATTCTAGCTCTATATATGGAAAACCAATCCATGCCCAACATTTTATCAAATTCACCTTAATGTAGTATCACAAGGTCCACTAAGAAGTTGAGATAGAAAATATGGATATGGGGTGAGTTATATGAATTGGAGACAATAATTGATACATTCCCCATCTTCACTATGAACTCAACTTCTATGTTTTGAGGTGGTGTTTGAATAGTCCTACTAAACTTGTGTTCTATGAAATAATATGTGGAACCATATATAATAATCCCATATTTCACTATATGAGTTCTATTCTAATCCTTTCTTTTGTCCAATATCAAATTACAGATGAGAATTTTTGAAATTATCAAACAGATAGATGGAAAACAATGAATATTAGAAGGTTAAATCATAAATTAAATATATTTTTTAAGATATGGATTTCTAGGATTCAATATATGTTATCCCTAATAAATTTCCTAATATAAAATATTTTGTAAATTTTTGTTCCCATTATAATTTTTTATAATGAGCCTGTGAATTTACTAATGAATATGCCCCTAGAATGTCAAACCTAGTCTGAAGTAAGGCCACCTTCCATGCACTGGGTAACAATTGATTCCATATCAATGTTACCTTTTATGGGTCATTACCCCTAGGTTCAACTATATTATAGACACATTTACATGTATTATATAGACAGTGATGTATTTTCTTGGAAAACACTTACTTTATACTTTACCAAAATTTAGGGATATTTTATTATGTTTAGTCTTATCCCTAAGGATTTCACAATATTTTTATAATCCTAATCCCCAAAAATAATGATACACTTAATATAACCCAAAATATCATGAGGCCTAGTTTCCTTAGATAATTAGGTAAATATAATAACAACATGTGACAAAAATATCATTACATAAACTAAAACTTCATAAAATTCCATTAAATTTCCTTAATATTGTAAAACTATATGTGATATACCAAATGTAACTATAAAATCCTGAGTTGTTATGAATTATTATTATTTAAGTAAATTAAATTTCATTAATATCTTTCATTGTAGGTAACAACAAGTCAAGTTTGCGCTACACACAACATTAGCTTAGCTTGTGTTGCAAGTAGCAATGAGTTTAAACAAAACCATGATATATTATTAAAATAGTTATTTAAACATGACCATTGTAATCTATCTCTAATATTTGTGATATAACTAGTAATAAATTTAAAAAAAATTATGTATAATTATTTTATATAAAGAAATCATATTGACAATAAAATAAATAATTTGCAGTAAAGTATTTATATGTTTTTTATGTCTTTTTATGAACAATAATAAAATTAATTTTTGACACATTAAAAAAATTAATTGGATAAAATGAACTTAATTTTTCAAAATCATCATGTAAAAATTATATTAGGTTGAATTTTTTGCATATTTATGAAAGTTTTATTTTTTATTAATAGTGAAAAATACTAAATTTTAATTGGAAACTCCCTTTTTTCATAAATTATTTAAAAATATAAAATATTATATAAAATGGTTTTAAAGTATAATTTTTTCAATTATACTTATATTAATCAAATTTAGGTCATTGGAATCAATTTCTTATTGAAATTGAATATAAAAACTTTTTGAACTTTGGAACATTTTAGCTTTAAAGACTTGATTTCTCTTCACATCTATGGGATTAATATTTAATTAATCTTTTATACTTATGCAAATGGAAATTGATAAATGGATTCTATATTTATAATAATAATAATTTATAATTCCTAATCTGGTCAATTTATTTTTTTACCAAAATTAATAGTGAAAATAGTAAAACTTATTTTTCCTTATTAAGGTAAAAATTGACTTAAAATGGGTTTAAACTAAGAAGAAAAGGCTTAAAATGACTGAAAAACTTTTCAAAAACCAATTTTATGGCCATATTTCAAACCTTAACATCATAGTACCTAGTTTTGTGATTTTTGGGATATTTTTTCATGAAATTTTTCAATATAGTAAGTTAAGTAGAGAAAAAAGGCACATTTCTTCCTTTCAATATCTTTAACAATTTCGAATAAGGAAAAAAACAACATATGTGTGGTTATGGATATTATTTTGAAATAAAAATGAGTTTTTATTATCATAATAACTTAATTTTAATTTTTAGAGATGAAATAATTAATTAAAATTCTTAGGAAATTCCAACATGATAAGTATTTAGTTAATAAAAGAATAAAATAAATGATACTGAAAGTATTAAAAGTGAAGTAAATAGAATGAATTATTATATTTAATTATTTTTTTAGATGCATATATCATGTTAAACTAGAGAGAGGACAATATATTCAAATTTCATCATTTTCTTGATTATTTTAATTCAGATTAAATAAATAATGTCAAAATTTTAAATTAATATTATTTTATAACAAATGATATTTTATTAAATGATTTAAAATTACTAAAGATCATATCTTCTTCCAAGTGATTTTAAAATGTTAATAAATATCAACTATTGTTTATTAATGGAGTAATTTTTATTTTATAATTAATATATTAACCACTAATTAGTAAAAACAATTATTGCGGTTAATGTTAAAGTAATCTTTTTGCACATTACATGTGCTATAGTTAAAATTAATTTTCAATAAACAATGTTTTTTTATAAATTTGATATCATATATAGAATATATTTAGATCTGAATTAGTAACGTCCTGGTTCTGGAAGCCGCCCAGAGGTTCCCCGTACCTGGTTGGTCACGTAGCCTCAAGTACATTTCCCCAAATTCTATAGGCTACCGACTAGCAGTGAGGACCTTGGGTGTGATAGTGGGGAAAATATTCCCTCATTGGCAGAGTAACGCAGCGGAAATAAATAGATAACAATAGTGGAAGCAGTAAAATGTGTAATAAGTAAACAGTGGAAGTAATAAACAACTGGAGCACATATATATAAATTATGAATGTTACATAAGTCTAGGAAAATAGCCAAAAAAGTCACAATGTTGGAATACAGTACTAAACCAAAGTACAAAAGAAAAGAAAGTAAACAGCTCTACAGCATCGCAAGCCTTAGCTTGGTCCCATACTCCCAAGCTCCACAGCAATCAAGTACCTGAAGTATAAGGGCGCTTTCCCTTATCTAGACATGCAACAATATAATTTTTTTGGGACCAAAAGAATGACCTAAGTAGGGTGTGAGATGAATCCCAGTAGGAAACCTCCCAAAGATTTGTGCCTTAACAGTCAGTGAATATATATGGCAATAAATATGAAAAATGAAGCAATAAACAAGGAAGTACTCGAAGTAAATAATCCGACAGTTTAAATTACATTCATTTTCATTTATTAGTTAAGAAACCAACATTCATAAGTAACCCTCTGGGAAGTACTCATAGCCTAACCCCTCTGGTTCAACCAATCAAACACAAGAAACCCTCTGGGAAGTACTCACAGTCTAACCCCTCTGGTTTAGCTTTAGAAAAGACATTCTGAGGAAGCACTCACCGTCAATTTCCCATGTGGTCTCGTATCGATAAATATAGACACTCTGGGGAATCACTCAAAATCCAATCCCCCATGTGATCTCATAACAAGGAACTAAAAAAACTCTGAGGGAGCACAAATTACATCCCCCTATGGTCTCGCAACATTAAAGTAAACAAACACTCTGGAGAAGCCCTCGGTGTCCATTCTCCCTATGGTCTACTACACCAGGTTCCCACATCACTATGTAAATTAATTATGAAAAAACGATACATGGAAGCCAATGTAAACCTCAATAACTATTTTTCTAAACATTCTACAGTATCTCACATCATGTTAGATAAAAACACTTCATCCTAACAATACTAGGCATGGAAAGAAAAGCAACCTAACAGGCGAGGCTAGACCAAATGGTCAATAAAAAACATAGGAAAAACATCCATAGAATGGAAAAGATAAACCTATTCACAATCAATTAACCTATATTCAAAAAAACAAGGCATAGCAGGCAATAACAGGGCTAAAAACCATAAACATGCAATACTCTGTTTGTGGTTATTGGGCACTTTTGCATATAAAATTCAAAGAATATCTATAAAAAGTAAAAATCACTTAAATCAGTGTTATATGGATGATATATATGAACCCCATTCCTTGAATCTCCCTAGAGCATCGTAGATATACAAAAATGCTAAAAATGTTCAACCGAGGATAACTCGTGAAAGAGGGGAAATCAAGAGATGAGGTTCTAGAAGAAGAAAAAATCACTTATGTTATTCCAACGCAACCGAAAGAGTTAGATTTGGAGAAAGGACAAAAATTTGGGGGCTCAAAGAATATTTGCGGTCGTATGGACACTCCTAGATGAGATAGGTCTAGAAAAAGATAGTTTTATCCATTAGACACGACCCTGGTCAGTTTAATGAAATAAAAAGAAATTACATGGCATGTTCTTCAAGTGTACACGACATGTACTTTATTTAACTAGCCTCTACTTTAGGCGGTCTCTTGGTCACCCCACACAGCCATGTTATAGGCTGTTACACGGCCAGCACATGGCTACCCATGGCAACTGAGTACACGGCATGTACTTATAAGTACACGGCGTGTACTCCTGAAATTTCCAAAAACTCCTCTTTTTCTAAAAAACAACCAGAAATTAAATGCATACCCTAAAAGAAGATCCGAGTTCTTAAAAAATTCCCCCCTTAAAGAAATTCATCCTTGAATTTCCCTAGAAAGGCGGCATAGAAGAAGAATCCTTGAACAGCTCTAGCCACTGTGATCGTACATTGGCTTCCCTCTTATATGTCTCGTCCTACACTCACATGTGATGACATAGCACTTGTACCAGAGGAATGGACCCACCACATAGAACCTTCACACTTCAATAAACAATCTGGATATGATGCTCCTCGAACAAGGCATCCACATCTAACTCAATCTCCTCGGGTTGGAAAACATGAGACAGCTCTGAGAAGTAACGTCGTAGCTAAGAAACGTGGAAGACATCATGCATATCCCGGTACCTCTGAGGTACCTAAAACCGATAGGCAACCAGCCCAACTTTCTCTAACACCTCTAACGTCCTGAAACACCTCAGTGAAATCATACCCTATCTCCTAATCATCATGTATCCCAACCTCATTGTGACACGTCGGAAAACCTGATCTCCGACCTCAAACTCCAGAGGTTTTCTCCAAAGATCAACATAAGACTTCTGTATTGACTGTGCAGTAGTCATTCTCTTCTAAATCAACTCTATCTGCTATGTGGTCTCCTGGACAAGATGAAGTCCAAGCATAGTTGGTTCTTCTACCTCCATCCATCATAAAGGTGATCGGAATGGCCTACCGTACAAGGCATCATAAGGTGTCATCTGAATAGTTTATTGAAACCTATTATTGTATAAAAAACCACAAGAGGTATGTGTTTCTCCCAAGAACCTCCAAAGTCGATAACGCATGCTCGAATAATGTCTTACAGCACCTGAATCATACGCTCAGACTGGCCATCTATCTGGGGGTGGTAAGTTGTACTAAGAAGTACCTGCGTACCCAAAGCCTTCTATAAACCCTGCCAAACCCAAGAAGTAAAACGATTTCCCCTGTCTGAAACAATGGAGTGTAGAATCCCATGTAGACATACAATCTTCCAAATGTAAAACCTTCCCAGATCATCAACATTGAAAGTCTCATTGATAAACAAGAAGTGAGAAACATTCGTGAGTCTTTCAATGATAACCGAAACTGCATCATTACCTTGAGGCGACCTCAGTAACCCTATCACGATGTTCATCACTACATCATTCCACTTCCACTCGGAAATGGGTAACTACTGAAAAGTCCCTGATGGTCACTGATGCTCCACATTCACCTGCTAATAGGTGGAACACCTCATGACAAAACCAACAACAGATCTCTCTATACATGTCCACCAATAATGACGGTGCAGATCTCAATACATCTTGGTGACACCAGTATGAACTGCCCAAACAGAGGAATGAAAGTCCCGCATTAGTTCTTCATGCATGTCTAATAACACCCATAAGAAACCCTGGAAACACAAGATCATATCCTCGCCTACGATCCATCCCAGAATAGGGTCCTCTTCTTTCATACTCTCCTGTAGGACTAGGCCTTTAGAATCTGATATTTTCCTGATTCTCACTTGATCAAGTAGAGTATAGTTAATAGCTACAGAAGAAAGGAAATTCTGCCCCTGTCTGTCGTGCACCTCCAAATGCATCTCAGAGAACGGAGCCATAAGCTTCCACTCCCTACTGGCCTCCTGAACTGTATATATCTGAGTTCTCCTGTTCAACGCATTAGCCACAGTGTTTCCTTTCCCAAGCGTATAGTCAAGATTAAAGTCAAAGGACTGAAGGTACTCAACCCACATTCATTGTATCAAATTCAGGTCACACTGAGTGAAGATACACTTGAGACTTTTTTGGTCGGTGAAAACTACAAAATACTCTCCCAGAAGGTAGTCCCTCCAACAGCGTAAAGCATGAACAACCGCATCCAACTCGATATTGTGCATCCGGTAAAATCTATCGTGTGGCCTCAACTGTTGAGACCCAAACGCAATGACTCCGTCTCCTTGAATAAGCACTACTCTTATCCTGATACCTGATGCATCACAGTACAAAGTATAGATCTTTCTCATCTTTGGAAATACTAGTATCGGCATTGAATTAAACCTCCCTTTTAGCTCCTGAAAGGCTGACTCACAAGAATCTAATCACAAGTACTTCGTACCCTTCTTAGTTAGACCCATCAGTGGTGCTGCTTGGCCTGAAAAGTTTTTTATGAAACACTTGTAGTATCCAGACAGCCCTAGAAAACTCTATACCTTAAATATGTTCTTCTACTTCTCCCAGGAAACTACTTCCCTCACTTATTGTGGGTCTACTGATACTTTTGTCTCTGAGATAACATGACCCAAGAAGTGAAATTGGTCTATCCAAAAACATAATTTTGAGACATTAGCATATAACTGATTCTCTCTCAGTGTACTCAAAACGATCTCAAGATGTGTAGCATGGTCGTGTCAAGTGTGATAGTACACAAAGATATCATCCATGAAGACTACCACGAAAAAATACAAGTATGGATGGAACCCTTGGTTCATCAGTTCCATGAAGACTTTAGGTGAGTTCGTGAGACCTAACAGCAAAACCACGTACTCGAATAGACCATACCTCCTCTAAAATACTGTGAGGGGTATATCAGATGGTCTAACATGCAACTGATGATAACCTGAACTCAATTCAATCTTCTATAACACCCGGGATACTCGAAGATGATCAAATAGATCATCAATCCTTGGTAAGGGATATCGATTCTTGACTGTCAACTGGTTCAGCTTCCGAGAATACACACAAAGTCTGAGGGTACCATCTACCTTTTTAGAAAATAGGATAGGAGAACCCCAAGTAGAAGTACTGGTTTAGATGAAACCCTTTGCATGTAACTCCTCCAACTGATTTTTGATCTCTTGTAACTAAGGTGTAGGCATCCTATAAGGAGGAATTGACATTGTTGCCACTCTTGGCATAAGCTTAATAGAAAAGTCCACCTCTCTCTCTATAGGAAAACCTAATAAGTCTTCTGGAAAGACATACCCAAAATAATCAACCACTGGAATAGATTCCAATTGTGAAGTTCCTTGGTCATCCAGATATAGACTGGAAATCTAGGTTGTAACTCCTCCCAACCCATGATGCTTAGGTCTCGCTCTACTTTCCTGGACATCCCATTCTCCCTTATGAAGAAACAATCCTCCCTCTGGTGATGTAAAACTCACCCTAAGATGATAGTAGTCAACCACATCCTAGAAGGGAAAAAACCGGTCCATTATGAGAATGACATCAAAAGACATCAAAAGAAGGATACAAAGCCCAAGGCTCTCCACAACAGCAATAGATATAAAACAATGGGAGGCCACTGTGTCAAAAAGAGAAAAAGAAAAAACTGAGGCAATAAGAATGGTACCTCAAACTGTAGAGGGTCTGCAATCCTGCTCCTACTGGGTCTGCTCCACTGCAAAAGTATGGCCTGTACCACATCCCTATGACCCTACTTGACCACTCTAAGCTGATCCACCCTTCTGTTGCTAAAATACCAGCGACTGGATACCACATTCATGACCTCCACCTCAGCCCGAATGGCTGGAAGAACTCCATTTCCTGGATTGATGAGAAACTGGTGGTGCTACCCTTGAACCTGGGATCATAGAATAACTCTAATCACTAGATTTTGGTGAGAAAAACTAATAGAAATGATGAAGATGACCCATATTTCCGCAATATTTTCACTCGACTGGGTCTCTTGGGAAATGTAGCCTTATATGCCCAATCTTCTCGCACTGGTATCATACCACCTAGTCACTAGAAGAAGTGTCCCACCTACTACGATCTCCACATATAGACTCCATGCGGTGCTTCCTGCTATCAATCGGAGGGTTACCAACTCTGGATGTCAAGCCGACCTAGCTCACAGCTCCAAAATTTCTCAGATTTGGCTCCATGATCAGCACCTGAATGACTACAGAGGTGATGGAAGTTAACATAAAGATATTAACCTAAGATCAGGTGTCATTCTTGAGACCATCCTAAAACTTCTTTTCCAGGAATAACTCATCAACTCCAGGGATGGGTGTGAAGCACTGCAGCTCTGTGAAGTGAGAAGAATAATCCATAACTAAAAGAGTACCCTACTCCAAACTCATGAACTCTGGGGCTCGATCGGCCCTCAAAGTCTCCAGGTAGAAGTAATCATAGAAGGCACGTTCGAACTTATCCCAAGCCATGACATGTTGGTGTCCCACCTGTGAGATCACATCCCACTATCTCTTGGCGGAATCCTAAAGAATATACGTAGCGAGATTCACCCTCCTCTCTGAAGAAATCTCTAGATGATCAAAGATAGATAGCATGGATTCTAACTATGACTCTACAGCCTGAGGTCCTCCTTCCTTGAGAAAGTGGGAGGATGCTGCTGTTGGAAAACCCACATCAAATCTGCCATAGATGGGGCAGGATGTGGTAATCCTCAGAAGTTCTTCATGAACCTCATAAATCCCTCTCGGAACTATGCATCATCACCAATGTCTATAATGACTGTTGGTGCCAAGACTGGCACTATAGGAGGATCTTCTATTATTCCCTGATCAACCATTTCTGGTGTCTGTTCATTTCCCTATAACTGGCATATAACCAAAGGACCTCTCAGTGCTATGACTCTACAAGGTCAAGTGCACGCCTTAGATCAATATTATCAAGGACTGAAAACTATAAGCATAATAAGGGAAGAGTAGAAATAAAGAATTCAAGTTTTTTTCAAAACATAGATACACGATGTGTAATACATCTACACAGCGTATTCCCTTAATCCTTTACATGGGCATGTACTCCTGCCAAAACTGGTCATGTAACACCCTATACACATGGTGTGTTGTCCTAACACATGGAGTGTACTTGAATCCTCTTCCCCTGACCAAGTTCCCTTACACGTATAAACCACATGGTCCTCCTAGAACAAGACCACATGGAATGTTAGTGCCAAACACAATGTGTACTAGATGAACTTCACCAACCCGTGTTATTAGTTACACATTCGGTTACACGTCTCACTCTACACTGTGTGTTCCATATGGACATGGCGTGTACATAATGATTTTTTCCATCCACCCATTTCATTAGTCACATGGTCAGATACTAGGTCTCTACAACACGGCATGTACAAATTGTACATGGTATGTCCCCCTAAAGATTTCTCAACCCCATGTCTCTGACCACATAGCCTGTGAAACAGTTAGAGACTACACGGCATGTACATAAGTACACGATGTGTACTTTATAAAAATAGTTCCTTCTCAAATAGAAGGATACATGGCATGTATTCATTATTACACGCAATGTATTCAGTTTTTTTCCTAACAGAAAGCCTCAAAAACTACTCTGGGAGCTATGAAAAACACTAAAACAACAATAAAGTGCCAAATTCTGATTTGTGAGGGCCCATACTTCCCGTGAATCAAATATTTTCATCTTATACATGTCATATACAAGTAATAACAAGGAAATGATCCACAAAATTCTGATCCACAAGGGCCCATAACACCTTAAGAACCAAAGTTTGGTGTTTATTTAAACAAAACCTTAGGAAATACAATACCCTATCAAAAATAATGTATTCTATCAAGGAATATATCACTACAGCATGCATATCTAACACAACATCTATCACAACAACATGAAATTTCTAATGCACCCTAAATGGCATGGAAAGAATATATGAAATGTGATTTATAGCAAGTGACTATATGATGCATGATATGTCATACCCTCATCTCATCGGGTTGCAATAGAAATAGAACCTCAATTTTATCAATAATAACTGCACAAAGCATGTGAATCACCTAATGGTGAAATCAAATCAACAGAAAAATTGAAAAACCAAAAAAAATTAAATAACAGGGGTAAATTGGAATTTCCCTATACATGGGTTAGCTACTCATAGGAATAGCTTATTACCAACCACCTATTCCTTCCTATCTCTGGCTATATGCTCCAAATAGTAAGTCAAGGGGAAAAGAAATGCCTCTGCTACCACTTTGTAATGACCCGGTTCTAGAAGATGCCCAGAGGTGCCTCGTACCCAGTTGGTCACATGTCCTCTAGCGCATTTCCCCAAACTCTAGAGGCTTCTAACTAGAATCAAGGGCCTTTGGTGTGATAGTAGGGAAACTATGTCCTCATTGTTAGAGTAACGTAGCAGAAATAAACTGATAACAATAGAAGAAGTAATAAAACATGCAATAAGTAAACAGTGAAAGTAATAAACAACTGAAGCACATATATATAAATGATGCATGATACATATGTCTAGGAAAACATCTAAAAAAGTCACAATGTTGGAATATAGTACTAAACCAAAGTACAAAAGAAAATAAAGTAAATAGTTCCACAGCATCACAAGCCTCATCTTTGTCCCATGCTCCCCAGATCTACAGCAATCAAGTACCTGAAGTATAAGGGGGATTTCCCTTATCTAGACCTGCAACAATATAATATGTTTTGACCCAAAATCATGACCCAAACAAGTTTTGATACGAATCCCAGTAGGCAACAATCCAAATATTTGTGCCTAACATTCAGTGAATATATATGGAAGGTAATATGAAAAATGAAGCAATAAACAAGGAAGTACCCATAGTAAAAAATTCTACAATTTAAATCACATCCATTTTCATTTATTAGTTAAGCAACCAACATTCATAAGTAACCCTCTGGGAAATACTCACAGAATAACCCTTCTGGTTCAACTAATCAAACACAAGAAACCCTCTCGTAAGTACTCATAGTCTAACCCCTCTTGTTCAAATTTAGAAAAACTCTCTGAGGAAGCACTCACTATCAATTCCCCATGTGGTCTTGTATCGGTAACTATATACACTCTGGGGAAGCAATCAACATCCAATTACCCATGTGGTCTTGTAATGAGAAACTACAGACACTTTGAGGGAGCACAAAGTCCATCCCCCCTATGGTCTTGCAATGTAAAAGTAAACAGACACTCTAGAGAAGCCCTCAGCATCCATTCTTCCTACGGTATACTACACCAAGTTCCCACAATAATATGTAAATCAATTTTTCACAAATGATATATGTAATCCAAATTAAACCTCAAGAACTACTTGCCTAGATAGTCTACAGTATCTCACAACATGTCAGATAAAAACACTCCATCCTAACAATACTAGGCATGGAAAGAAAAGTATCCTAACAAGCGAGGCTAGACCAAATGATCAATAACAAACAAGTGTGGTAAAAACATCAATAGCATGGAAAAGATAACCCTATTCACAATTAATTAACCTATATCTAAACAAACAAGGAATAGCAGGAAATAACAGGGCTAAAAACCATAAACACGCAATACCCCGTTTGTGGGTATTGGGCACTTTTGCACAAAAAATTCAATGACTATATATGGAAAGGAACAAAATACCTAAATCAGTGTTGTACGGATGATATACGTGAACCTCAGGCCATGAATTTCCATAAAACTCTGTAGATATACAAAAATACTAAAAATTTTCAACTGAGGATAACTCGTGAAAGAGGAGAAATCAAGAGATGGGGTTCTAGAAGAAGGAAGAACTCACTAATGCAGTTCCAATTCAACTGATGGAGTTTGATTTGGATAAAAAATGGTAATTTTGGGGCTCATATAATATTTGAATCCATACAGATGCTCCTGGACAAGATAGGTTGAGAAGAAGATGGTTATGTCCGTTAGATGTGACCCTAGTCCGTTTAATGAAATAAAAAGAAAGTACACAGTGTGTTCTTCAAGGGTACACAGAGTGTACTTTATTTAACTTGCCTCTGCATTAGGTAGTATCCAGGTCACCCCTCATGGCCATGTGCTCGGCCATTACATGGCCAGCACATGCCTACCCATGGCAACCAAGTACACATCGTGTACTTATAAGTACACGACGTGTACTCCTAAAATTTACAGAAACTCCTCTTTTTCTCAAAAAAAACAGAAATAAAAGACTTACCTAAAAAGAAGATCTATTTTCATACAAAATTATATAGTAATTATAATTTTATTTTAGTCCTATAGGGTAAATTAACATGGTTAAAAATACTAATTACCTTAGTTAAAAACAAAAATGGTAAAAATAATGAAACTTAGAAGTTAAGGAAGAAATATTTAAAACATTTGTTTTATTGTGTATTATAGGTTTTTCTAAACCATATAATCCCTCTACCCCTTTAATGATCATTTTTTGGATCCACTTGAGGTAATATTTAACTCCCAATATTGAATACTATTAGGGATTTACAAAAATATCACTCCTCATCAACTATAAAAGGTCACTCACTCCCCTAACTTATTCACACCAATAAATCCATTTATATAGAAACAATCATTCATAAATCACTTATTAAATTTCCTCCTCTCATCCTAGAAGAATTATTTTTTAGATAAATCCATATTAGTAATACTTTCAATTCAATCCTTAAGAGAATAGCTGAAGAAGAGGTAACATTCATCAATGATCATTTTTGTTTAATTTCTTCCAACAAAACCTTCAATTCTTATTATACCCTGATTATATAATAACCTCATTATATTAAATATACTGATATTTTTTTGTTAAATTAATTATCTACAACCATCTCCAATTTTATCAAATGGGTTATAAAATCAGTGTTCATGTGTACAGAAGACTACCCCCTCACAAAACAATGTCATTCATTTTTACATTAATACCTATCAAGGCTTATCATAATGATGGATTTATTATTTATATATTATTTTATGATTTTATTATGATTATATAATTATTTAATCCCAGTTATATTATTACTCTCCGTTTTGTGAGAATATAATAACGTTTCTCATCTGTACAGTGGATTACCACCTCGGGATGAGGTGTGATTTGTTCACACTTTACATGGAAGGTATTAAGGATTTTTTTAATAAAAATAAGTCATATATATAATATAAATATGATTTTTTAATGATAATATATATATCATTTACTTTTTATTCATTCAATCTAATAAGAAAATGGAAACAGCATTTATGCGTACGTATAGTCTACCGTCTCTATGAACATTGTATTTCATTTCAAATCACTAAATTTTATAGATTACTATAAATATATATATATATATATACTTAATATATATGATATTTATATCATATTTTATATTAAATATATGATTAAACCTTTATCTAAGTAATAAGACCAAAAATAACAAGTCAAAATATACATGAAAAACAAAACATTTATTGCGAGAAACATGACTTTTACATAGAATTGTTAATAAACTGATAATAAAATAGCATAAGTAAATAATATTTGGTTTTATATATATATTAATATGGTAATATAATGGATTTATAATAAAATTATATTTCTTATACAAGATCCTTGAATGAGTAATACGGAAGTCAAGGCTTAAGGTTAGGTATTTCCATCTCACTTTTTACTCCTCTAGGATACTTTCCATATTCACCACCTATTTCATCTATGTGGGGTACATACTTCCCATTTAAAATTTTATATCATGGATCTAAATATTTTCATGGTATTTTACGTTTCATTTAATTTTATTCTTTCATGGGGCTTATGCTTCAAGGTTTCCAAAGTTGTCAGGGTTTTAAATTAAAATCTCATCATTTATGAGGAATGTTTATGATTAAGTTCACAATATTGAAATCTCATAATCTACCTCACAATAATTCTCATTAATTTTATTATCCTATGGTTATTTCATGATAATAAATTTTACCTTTAATTTTATTCTCTTTCTGTACACAAGATTTTAAAAGAATACTTTTAATAAAAATCATCTTTTCCATTAAATACCATTTTTCTTCCAAAACCATGTTTTTATAATGTTTTGAAAAATATATTAAAAAGTGTTTTTTTGAAATAGGAAAGTATATTTTCCCCAATAAATGTTCTAAATAATTTATAAATATTCCATTATTTTTTTTCATGGTTATTTTTAATGAAAATTATTTTCCAAATGTTTTGTGTTTTAGAAATTAATTTTACAAGAAATGTTATTTTCCATAATAAATGGAACAAGTAATTTTTAAAAATTATTTACCATATAAGATAATGTAATTGATTTTAACTATTATTTACTTGGTATATAAACAATTTATACCATTCTTACTCTTTTTCTGAATTTTTTATTATAAAAACATGTTTTTGAAATGAGACTCTCTACCATGGGTTATACAACGGTAGAATTATTATGAAGCCTGGATCCTTTCATGGGTTATGGTATGAGGAAATGATGAAATGATTTTGATACATTTATATTTCACATACTTTATGATATGATGGAATTTTTATGAAGCCCATTTAATTTTATGGGTTATGATGTGATTAATGTTTTATGTTCTTTTTGGCACACATATCTATGATTTTAATTATGTAGTTGGTGGGACCTATATCTCCCTACAATGAATTGGGTAAAGTTTTGTATCTCAAGAGATAAAAATGGGAAAAAAAATTATGTGCCTGATACACTTGAGGAAATAAGAGTTTATGATCCACTATGGGAAATTGATGTGTCCTGGTCCACTATGGAGAAAAGGTGTGTCCTGATCCACTATAGGAAACCGGTGATAAGTAATTATCCAATATGATTGATAGGATTGTTATTTTACCTTAACAATTGAAATGTTTTTCTATATATATGATGGTTCCACACTTTTATTACATGATATTACAGTTCATGATTTATTTATGATGATTTATCTACCTTATGATCCATATTTTCATAAATGATAAGGTTTTAGGCCATGACTAATTTATATGATCAATGAAATGTTGGGTATAAACTCTATAAGTTATCATCATGATCGCATACCCTTATCTTATTCATTAATATGATTATAGATTGACTTCTATTATGATTACCCTTACTGATCATCTGAGCTCACCCTTTTATATGTTTCTATTCCTTAGATTATAAAGAAACATTTTATGTATGGTATGTCTATAAACATTAATATATAAGAAAAAATTTTTGGGAAACATTAAATATCATTCACTATATTAGAATATTTTGTTCTATGTTTCCAAAGCCACTAAACTATTTTAGCCCTCGTGTATGTTTTTTTTTGCAATGTGATTATTATTCATCTAAAATGATGTAATATCCATGTATGAAAATCATATGTCCCTATTGTTGGTATCAGTGGGAAGGTTTATTCAACAATTGAAAACTAGGATGAGAATAAATTATTTATATCCCTATATAAATGTTTAAAATTAAGTCTAAGTATGAGTAAAAGTATAGGAAAATTCCATAGAATTTTGGAATAGGATAAAGAGAGTGGGTTCCTAGTAATATATCCTCGTCTTGATGCTACAAGTGTATGCGAATCTAACACAGATATACCTATGGGTAACAACTCTGGAAACATTGTATTGATCTATAATTGATTGGAAACTGGTGCACGGGAATGGTCATTACTGCACAACTAGATTAACAAACCCGAGGATATGCTTTGGAAATTAACAAACAATTTAGGAACCACCATAAAGGGTTTCAATAGATGGTGACTATGAATGGACAAGTATGAACTTAAGGTGACATAGATTTAAATAAATGTGTCATGATTAATACATCCTATAAGATATTTTCCATGATTATGTGGTCTTCCACCGTGATTAGTATTTTTCACTCTACTTCTTGTTTTAGTCTATGGTTGGATCCTGAAAGAACTGTGTTAATACAGAATGCAATGGAAAATGAAATTATGGATCTCTTGAGAAACCAAATGATATAGGATCTAGAATGAAAAATCATGTTCATATGATCAAAAAACTTTCTCAATCTATGAACTATGATGAAATTAAAAATGATTAAAAGAGGCAACAATGTTCTGTTGAGACCTTCATGATGAAACGTCCACCTAATTTTAATGGTTTTAATGTTCTACTAGTTACTATGTAATGGATTGGTACCACAGAAAGGATATTTTACATCCTTCAGTTTTTAGAGAATGAAAATTTCATTTTGGTTTTTTATCATTTGGATGTGAAGTAGATCAATGGTAGACTCTTATTAGGAACATTAAGGAATAAGAATAAATTGAATCTATGGAATTAAAAGAGTTTAAGGGGTATTTTTTGACAAAGTACTTCCATCATATTCTATAAACAGCAATGGTGAATGAATTCCTTGATCTAAATAAAAATTATGATGAATGTATTGGTGCCTATGAATCTAATTTTACAAGACTTTAAAGGTATAATTCTGTCTTAATCAACAACTCTAAAATAAAAATTGATCAAGTATTTTGTGTCCTAAAATAAATTCCTTGAAAGGTCTTGGATATAAGGCACTTTTGTAGATATGAATAAGTAATTTGATGTTTACTAAAGGTGGAAATATAAATTTTATATTCACACCATTTCTCTAGTTTTGATATGAAAAGGAAGATCGATTCTTATTAAAACTCAAATAGTGGAATGAAATTTCAGACTTCAACATTCCATAAATGTAGAAAGAATAATTAAGGGAATTTATAAAATGTTACTAGGAGGTTATTTAATATAGAAAGTCATGTTATTAAGTATATTAATTTTGAAATACAATTAATGTACTAGTTAATGAAATTGTGGAGAAGAGGATTCTAATGCATGTAACTCAGACACTCCAGTGTTTCATGTGCAATGATTTTTTGAATTATATGAATCATTTCCCTAATTTAAGGGATAATTTGGATGATAATCCATAACAACATCTAAATAATAAGGAAAAATGTAAATATTATTCAATCATAAGGAATTAAGTTAATAATGATAATTTGGTCACACTTATCCTCCCCTCCTTTGTTAAAAATTTCATGTTTCATTTTGTATGAATGGTCCCTGAGAAAATATTTTTGTTCCTACTTTAGGGAAATTTCATGTGATTATATCACACTACGTGATTTAAAGAATAAATAAATCACATTTGACATTCATTTAGTATAAAGTTGAACCCAATATTCCAATGGAAATATTTTTGTATAAGATGAGAGGTTTTATTAAGGATGATATGGCTTCATGTATGATTAACTTAAGAGTTATGGATATCATCGTTGGTTTATCATGAGTTTAAATTCATTTAAACCCTTTTGATGTATCATTTGATCGGTTTTTGTCAATATTAAGGATATTTTAAGAGACATTTATGGTAATACAACCCTTTTATTTTTTCTATGTTTTAGTGAAAATGATATTTAAGGAAGAATGCCAATACACTTTATGGACATATGATTAATTGTACTGGTAAACATTAGTATTTACCTTATATTTTATATTGAGGAAATTATGGATTATAGTCAATAAACTTACAAATTCAACACACTTCATCTCTGTCGTAGATGATTTCTCCATGGATATGTTTTCCAAAATATACATTAAGGAAGTTATAAGGTTACATAGAGTATAAAATTCAATTATATCTAATTGAGATCTTAATATTACCTCAACATTTTGGGGAATTCTTTAGAAAGATCTTAAAATAGAGTTGAGTTTTATAACTCTGAGAACAATTCAAACTGTAGATGATCTATTAAGATTTTTTTCAATGTATTTCAAAGGTGGTTGGGATCGCATCTTCCATTAGTCAGGTTTACTTATAAAAATATCTTTTAGTCTTGTATTTAGATGGATCCTTATGAAGCCATTTATATTTAATGGAATGAATTTATAGAAAGAAAGTGATTAATACCTGAACTAGGTAATGATATGGAAGTGAAGGTTAGTGCCATTGAGCAACATGTAAGTACTGTAGAATGTTGACCGAGATGTTATGAAAATAATTATTGATGTGGTCTGAAATTTGAAGTTAGTGAGAAGGTATTTCAATGAATTTATACAAGTAATAAATAAGGTAAAAAATAATACATATATATATATATATCAATCCCATTAAAACACTTGATCTTATTGGAATAGTATATTATCATTTGTTTCTTCCACTGAACCTCTCATAGGTGCACGATGTGCTCAGTGTATCATTCCTGAGGAAATAAATATGTGATCTGTGACATGTATTGAACTCAATGGTTGTACCGCTAGAGAATGATATTTTATATTAGTAATGACTAGTAGAGATTATGGATCAAATAGATAAAATTCTGTGAAATAAGACCACTCACCTCGTCAACATTTTATGGTAGAAACTACCATCTTAAGAAAGCTACATGGGAACCCAAGAACGAAATGATGCAAAAGTATCCTTAATTATTTGTACCAAAGTAACAAATTTAAATGGAGAAATTCATTTGTGGGGTATAATGAAATACCCCATGTCTTTATGAATTAGTTTTCAAAATATATTAAATTTCCTTAATATCTTGAATTACATGCAATAATAAGTTAAACTTGGGCTACACACAACACTTCCTTAATTTGCGTTACATGCAACACTATGTTTTAAAAAAACCATGATATATTATTCATATAGTTATTTAATCATAAATATTATAAAATATCCATTAAACATAGTTATATTAATTATAATAATTTCTCTTAAAATAATACAGTTAATCATTTTATATAAAGAAAACATATCGATAATAAAAATACATAATTTTTGATAAAGCCTTTATGTTTTTTATCCCCTTTTTTGATCAATAATAAAATTTTAAATAATTTAATTTGATAAAAAAAATTGAAATCATATTTTCAAAATTATCTTAGAGTAAATTTTTGAGATTTTTCTAAAAAGTTTTATTTGTTATGAATAGTGAAAAATAATGGATTTTAATTGAAAATTGTATTTTTACCTAAATTATATACAATGGTAAATTATATTTGAAATTGTTTTTAAGGTATAATTTTTCAATTATATATATATATATTAATTTAATTTAAGTCATTATAAACTATTTTAGGTAGAAATTGGGTATAAGAACTTTGTAAATTTTGAACATTTTCGCTTTAAAACCCTGCTTTCTCATCTCATTTGCGGTATTAATTTTAAATTTTTTTCCACTAATATGAATTTAATTCAGAAAAATGTATTCCATAGTTTTAATAATCATAAATTATAATTTCTAATATGTTCAATATAATTTTTTACTAAAATTAATAGTGAAAATAGTAAAAATTATTTTTCACAGTTAAGGTAAATATTGATTTACCATAAGGTTAAACTAAGAAGATAAGAGTTAAAATGATATAAAAACTTTTAAAAATCCCATTTTATAGCCATATATATAACCTTGACTTATTAAACTATAGTTTTATGAATTTTTGGATACTTTTTTGTGATAGTGACCTATATATTAAGTTTTGTAAAGATAAAGACAAAAAAGGAACCTTTCTTCCTTTTAAAATCTATAATGATTAGGTATAAGGAAAAAACAACATAGGTTATATTATAGATATTATTTTAAAATATACATATTTTTTTATCATGCTAATTTAAATTTAATTTTTAGATATGAAATAATCATTGAATATGCTTAAAAAATGCCAATATAGTAATTAAGTAGTTAATAAAAAATAAAATGAATGATACTAAAAATATTTAAAATAAAGTAAAATGAAAAAATTATTATCTAAAATTAATTTTTTAGATGAATATATCATGTTACCCAGGTATGATAACAATATATTCAAATTCCATCACTGTCTTTATTTTTTTATATTCAAATTAAATAAATAATTTCAAAATTGACATTAATATTATTTTATAACAAATGATATGTTTTTAAATGATTTAAAATTACTAAAAGTAATAACTTCAACCAAGTTATTTTTAAATTTTTATAAATATCAACTATGTTCCATTAAAGGAAAAAATTTAATAATGAATATATTGACCCCTAAATAGTCAAAACTCAATTAGCATGGTAATGGTTAAAGCATTATTTTTGCATGTTACATGTGCTCGTGTATGAATTAATTATCAAAACACATACTATTTTTATTTGGTAAGTTGGATTTAATATTAATAAAAAAAATCAAGATTATCTAAGTATTATTTTATTTTATTCTAAAATAATAATTACTTAGGTTAAAAAGACTAGTTTCTTTAGTGAAAACCCAAAAATGGTAAATATATAGAAACTTAGATGTTAGGGAAATAATTATTTAAAAATGTGTTTTATTTTTGGGTTCGGTTTTGGATAGACTATATAATACTAACACCCATTTAATTATAAATTTGTGTATCCACTTGAGGTAATATTCCCCTCCAAATAGTGAATAATTTTTGGGATTTACAAATGTATCACTCCTCCTCAACTATAGAAGGGAACTCAATGCCCTCACTTATTCACACCTATCAGGCCATTTGGATATACCAATACCTACCCAAATAAATTCCCAACTTCCCTCCCCTAATATTATAATCTTTATTTTTTGCATAAATCCATCCTATTAATTCTTTTAGTGAAAACCTAAGGAGGTTAGAAAATAAGAGGAAACGTTCATCAATGAGCATTTTTGTTTTATTTATTCCTCCACACACTTAAATTATTTATATACCATGATTATATAATATAATTGGAATATTACATATAATAATATGTTCTTAGTTTAATTTCATGACTTAAAACCATCTCCACTTCCATCGAATGGGTTTTGAAATCATCTTTTATGTGTACGGCGTACTACTGCCTCACGAACCAATGTCATTTATTTTCCCATTACCACCAATAATTTCTAGTCATAGTTATGGATTTATTGTTATCATATGATATTTATAATTTTATTATGATTGTATAATTATTATATCCTATGTAGCTTTGTACTCTCCATTTTTTGAGAATTAGATAACGTCACTCGTGTGTACGTCGGACTATCGCCTCGTGAAGCGATGTGATTTTTTCATGCTTTACGTGGAAGGTATTATGTATGGGTTCAATAGAAATATGTGATATATATTAAATAAAAATTATTTTGTAATTATAATATATATATATATCATTTTATTTTATTCCTTTAAATCTTGAAAGAAAATGAAAATAGTTTTCATGTGTAGGTATGGTCTACTGTCACCATGGATGGTGTATTTCCTTTATAGTAACTAAAATTTATGGATTACTCTAAATACATATATAATAAATATTTATGATATTTATGTCATGTTTTAATTTATATATATTATTAAACATTGATTTAAATAAGAGGACCAAGAATAACAAGTCAAAACATACAAGAACAACTAAACAATTATTTCCCGGAATATGATTTTAACATAGAATTCTTAATAAATGGGTAATAAAATTGGAATTAGTAAATCATATATGGTAGGATATATATATATATATATATATATATATTTTAATATGGTTATGTAATATATGTATAATAAATTTATTTTTGTTATAAATGATTCTTGAATTAGTATGACGGAAGTCAAGACTTAAGGTAAGGGATTTCCATCTCAATTTTTACTCCTATGATACACATGCCATATTCACCATATATTTATTTTATGTGGTGTATATATTGTCTAGTTGGAAATTTATATCATTAATATCCTTATTTTAATGATATTTTAAGTTTCATTTAATTTTATTCTTTCACAGATCTTATGATTCATGATTACCATTATGGTAAGGGTCTTATATTACAATCTCACTGCTTATCGGAATTGTTTATGAATAAGTCTCCAATGTAGAAATATCATGATATAAATTTTAATAATTCACATGAATTTTCTTCTCATCTGTTTATTTCCTAAGAATAAATTTTTTTTATCTTTATTTTCCTCTCTTTATGTACTCAAGAGTTCAAAATAATGTTTTTAAGAAAAATAATTTTTTCGGTCGAAATCCCTTTTCATCCAAAACAATATTATCTCCAAATATTTTCAAAAAATAATTCAAAAGTTTTTTTTATTTAAAAAATGATAGGATATTTTCATCAATAAATTTTTTAAATAATTTTTTAAACTTACTTTATAAGTTTTCATGATTATTTTCCAAAAATATATTTTCAAAGTGTTTATGTTTTAAAAATTAATTTTCAATGAAAATATTGTTTCCTAAATAAATGTACTAATTAATATTTCTAAAAAATACATATAATATGACATACTTGATGTTACCTATTATTTAATAAGGATTTTAACTAAGGATACTATTCTTAATATTTCTCTGAATGGTTTATTATGAAAAAATATTTATGAAACCCATATCTCTTCCATGAGTATACCATGATAAAATTATTATGAAACCCGCTTCTTTTCATGGGTTATGCTATGATAAAATCAATAAATGATTATGAAACCTATATATTTTACATAGGTTATTAAATTATGGAATTTTTATGAAACGAATTTCATTTTATGGGTTGTGATATGATGACTGTTTTATAATCTTATAGAACACATGTGTATAATTTTCATTTTGTGATGGGTGGGACCTATATATACCTCCAATTCATTTATTAATTATTTATATCTTGTGAGATAAAAACTGGAAACAGGTTATTGGGATTAATCCACTTTGGGAAACAAGTGTGTTCTAATATGGTATAGGAAATTTGTGTGTCCTGATCCACTATAGTAAATAGGCATGTCCTAATCTACTATAGTAAACATGTGTGTCCTAATACACTATAGGAAGCGGGTAATAAGTCACGATTCAATATGATTGATATCTTTGGTAGTTAAACATGATGTATTAAATGGTATTCCATATATATTATGCCACCATGATTTAATAAAATGAACTTATGGTTCATGATTGATTTATAATGATTTATGATCATTATGGGACAAGTTTTTATAAATGATATAGTTTTATGACATGATTTATCATTATGATCTATGAAAGGTTGGGTATGAAGTTTATAAGTTACTATTATGATATAATTCCCTTATCTTATTCATTCATTTTTTCAAATATTGATAACTTTTATTTTTACCCTTACTAAGAATCTGAGGTTACCCTTTCTTTTGATTCCTTTCCCTAGGTTATGATGAAAGGTTTTATGTATGGTATGTCTATGAAGAGTACTAAATGGGAAGGTTTTTATGTAAAATAGTGAATATATTACACCAGATTAAAAAATCATGTTCCAATATTCAAAATTAACTAAACTATTATGATCCTCAGGCATGTGTTTGTGTAATGTATTGAATATTTATCTAAATTGTTTTAATATCCAAGTATGATAATCAGGGGTGACTATAATAATAGTCTTAGACCCACACTCCAAGATTTGGTGCTAAATTCATAAAATTTGCATTTATGTCTTTAAAACCAATTAATGTGACCCAATTTTCCTTATCCAAAACTTAAAACATCAAAAGGACATATTAGATCACTTACATACTCAATATCTTTTTAGGTTTATATTTTTACAAAATTTAGAAAAAACACTTACCTAAAAAATACCAATGTCTCTAAATTTTTATTTCTCCCACTTAACCTATATTTTATTATTTCACATTAATTCATTATGATCACCCATATCAAACCCTTCTATACATAATTAATTTATCATCATACTTGATAACCTGGGGAAAATGAAACATAAGAAGGGTGAGATCAAATGATCAGTAAGGGTAATAATAAGCATTAATAACTGAATTTCATTAGGGAGAATAAGATGAAAATAATGTTATGATGAAATAATCAAAGTGCACAAGAATAGAATAAGAATATCCATACCCATCAGTATCTGGATCATTATACATGAAATCATGGAATAAGGATTTTCCAAATCCAAGAGTCATCATAATAAATAATCATGTGTCGTGTGATATCAATCATGACCAAATGAAACATTTATAACCATTTCAAGTATAAGTAAAACGTTTTGGTATCTAGTACCATTATCTTAATAACACTTCTTACAAATGGAATAACCATTATGGTTGAATTCCATATTCATATTACACAATTAATTAGAGGGATATCATGGGATAACTCTCCCTTTTTTATCAAAAAACCACCCATATTTGTTTTATCATGGAACCACCCATTCTTGGTTAATAATATAACCACACATCCTTGGTTTATAACATAATTACATGTACTTGGTTTATAACAAAACCAATCATACTTGGTTTATCATGAAACCACACATCTCTGGTTAATAACATAACCATCCATCCTTCGTTTCTAATGTAACCACCCATTAATGGTTTATAAAAAACCACTAATACATGGTTAATTATGTAACCACCATTACTGGGTTTATAATGTAACCACCCATCCTTGGTTTATCATGGAACCACCCATCCTTGGTTAATAATGTAACCACTCATCCTTGGTTTATAATGGAATCACCTGTCCTTGGTTAATAATGTAACCACCCAACCTTGGTTTCTAACAGAACCACCCATCCATGTTTTATAATGGATCCTCTAATCATCTTAAATAATATCAAAGAATATTATCATTAATAAAGTACATATACTATTCATTTCATCATAAACTAATGGAAAAAACCTTTATTCTTTTAAGAAGATAATTAACCCATGTAAAAGAAACATGTTCTATAACAATATCTTTAAAAAATGATTAACCCATGAAAAATAAATAGGTTCCATAACAATCACTTTGAAATATGATTTACCTATGTAAAAGAAATGGTTTTTATAACAATCTCATAGAAACATGATTATCCCATGGAAAAGAAATGGGTTCCATGTATATCTCTTTGAAACAATCTTAATCTATCATGAGAAAGAATGATAATGGTATTATTACAAAATATCTCCATTTGATCATAAGTAACAGCATGGTTTTTTTATGTTGATAAATGGAAATTTCATTAAAATATCTTCAAAAGTTTCTAAAGGGAAAAAAACTTTTTACTTTGAAAATTACTATTAAAAATAAAAATTCACAAAATATTGTGAAAATGTTTTTATTGAAAATAACATTGGAAACATATAAATGAAAATTTTCAGAAAATAATGGACATGATTGTAGTAGAAATCATTTATGTCATAAATGTTAAAAATAAATATTCCTTCCAAAAAAATCATAAAGCGACTAAAAAGTGAACCTTTTAGAAAATGATAAGAAATTTCTTTTTAAAACTATTAAATGAAGGTAAAATATCATGTTAAATGGATTTAGAAAATCATTTTTTGAGAAAAGAAAATTTTTGAACATATTTTTGAAAACAATGATATGTAAGAGGAAGATACTCAAGCTAAAAGAAAATTAAAGATTTTAATCACTTATAAATTACTTTTTATTGTTTCTTCAATCAATAAAGGATGAAATGGGCATTTAACATGTGAACCACATTCATAAATAGACAATAATAAATGAGATATGATCTAAGAAACTAATACCACCTTATTTCCTCCAAAATAACCTTGAACATGACAATCCAAAAGAAAGAAGATTGTAAAAGAAATATATTTCCACCTTGGTAACTCATCAATCATATGCTTCATAAATAAAAACATAAAATAATAAATTAAATATCATAAACATAAGTATTTTTATGATATAAAATGTCGAGGGGAAGTATATACACCTTACAAATAAATAAATGTGTATATAATAAACTTATATCTCAAATAAAGAGAATTTAAGATGAATAACCCTTACAAAAATCAAACCATTTAATTTAAGAATTAATAAATGAATGAATTATATGTATCAAATGTAAAACCACATTAAATAATTGGAAATACAATATAATATAATCCAAATTTTATATCAAATGCAATGAAGAAGTAATAAAACCCAAGGAAAAGAAATTGAGTTATGATATTATTTACCACTTGGTAACATTCAGGTCAAATAAAATTGGATCAAATAATTCAAATTGAAACTTAAAAAATCATGATTTATAAAGGATTAATTATACTACTTTTAAAAATGTAAGTATATGGACCGAACAATAAAAATAATCTATAAAATAATAATATCAAATAATATATTAAATATCATGAACATATGGATTTTCATGATATAAAATGTCAAGGGGAAGTATATACTCCTCAAAAATAAATAAAGTTGTATATCATAAACTTATGTCTCAAAGAAAGATAATTTGAGACGAATAACCCTTATGAAAATCATACCATTTAATTTGAGAATTAATCAATTAATGAATTTTGTGTTTCAAATATAAAACCTCAAAAAATAATTGGAAATAGAACATAATATAATCCAAATTTTATATCAAATACAATGAAGAAGTAATAAAACCCAATGAAAAGATATTGAGTTATAAAATTATTTACCACTTGGTAACTTTTAGGTAAAATCAAATTGGATCAAATAAATCAAATTTAAACTTAAAAAACTATGATTTATGAAGTATTAATTATACTAATTTTAAAATGGGAAGTATATTCACCATATAATATAAATAAACTCTGAAAGTGACATATGTCTCACATAAATAAAGGTGAGTTGAGAAAACCCTTACATCAGTTCTAAATTTCATCATATATTTTCAAACATCTTATATAATAAACTTATATTAATTATTTTATTTTTTAATAATCTTTTCTAGGTTTAATAAGTTATACTTAATTCATTTATTTTTATTACTTTAATGACATATTTTAATACTTAATATGTTAATTCCATGTCATGTGTCTTGAGGATGTTTAGCTCATTGTATCAAAATGGTTATTGGGTCATGAAAACATGGCATCAAATTTGAAAAGTATATCATGAATTTGGTAAGGGTTGAATCAATCCAAAAAATAAAAATAGGGTTGATAATTTTTAAAGGGCCTGATGTCACAAAGGACAGCTCAATTCTGTATAGCAATCTCACTATGCAAGGGGTTCTTTTTGGCATTATAGTATCAATATTAAGAATTCCACTCATCATGATGCACCACAAATGAAAAAAAATCATTTTTAGGTTCGTTATTTACTTTTCTATCTCTTATAAATGAAAATTTATTCATGGGCTGTGATTTTCTTTTCTATCTCCCACAAATGAAAAATCATTTGCAGCCTGTGACATCCTTTTCAGGATACCACAAAAGAAAAAAAATATTTTCAGACCCATGAAGTCCATTTATGGCTCCCAATAATGAAAAGTCATTTTTACCCCATGAAATCCTTTTTTGGATCCTGCAAATGAAAAAAATATTTTTTTGGTCCCATGATGTCCTTTTTGGGATCTGGAAAATGAAAAGTCATTTGCAACCTGTGACATTCTTTTTGGGCTCTCATAAATGAAAAATCCCTTTGATAGATGCGGAATTTGGGATATCCAGGAAGAAGGCTGCATTAGTGCCTCTATAAAAACCCCACAAGGAGAGTTTTTAGGGGGAATAAATAATATAAAAATGGTTGAAAATAGATAAAATGTGTGAAAGAAATAAATTTTCAGCATGTAAACTTATCACAATACTATAATTTAGAAACATAAATCATCAGACCATATGCATAACCAAAATACTTTGTGGACACCATTCCCTAAACCATATGTGAATTTACTCCTTGAGGTCTGTCACCCCACATTGTAAGACACTACAAAGAAGGAACCCAAACACAAGTAGAAAAATTCTATATGGAAGGAACCGAAACCCACACATAAAAACACTACATTGAAGAAACCTAAACTCGAATAGAAAAAAACTATGCGTAAGAAGCCACATCCCATGCAAAAATAATATGTATAATGGGTAATCATGGGGTGTTTACATTCCCACTCCTATTTCTTTCTTCTAGTGTAGTTTTTTTCCCTACCTTGGACCCTCCATAAATTATCAAAATGGTATTATTCACCAATCACTTTTCTAGAAATATTTAAGGCCTAAATGAGCGTCCTTGAGAGGTATTAGAGTAATGCCTTCCCTAAATCCACTAGATATTTATGATCAAATCACTACACACACCCAAATTTCCTCTCAATCATACTACCCATGAAAAATGGTTCTTATTGGTAACCTATTTAATAAGATAGGTCCTAGGAATGTATTCAATCATACATTTCCACAATGATAAGGATCCCTACATTGGTAATAGTGACATGGACCTCCCCAAATCAGATAGTGTGGGGAAACACCCACCTTTCTATTAGGAAAGGGCTCATTATTTATCCATATCGCATCCTCTCAAAGTCTAAGAAAATGGAATCCATCATGGAGTAAGCCCATAGTCTTTCTGATAGGCATCCTCCATGGTGTAAGAACTATCTAAAGCACAAAAATCACCATGATTAAAGATACTTCTCATGGTTCTAGATATAAGGTCATCCCTCCAAAAGTAATCCCCTTGACTTTCTTATGGTCCACCCTATATGGGTACATTAGTCCTAACTCCGGGTTATCAAAACAATAGAAGAGAGGGTCACATCAAATCCCTTTCCTTCTCTCACAACCCCAGTCTCATCCATTAGAAAATGAAATAGTATTTCATGGTCGGACTTATCAACCACTTCCTCTTATTTCTCACACTTAGAATGAATAAATTAATCTTAGAGGTTAATAATTATCATGACAACTACATAATAAAATACCCCTCAATGGGACTCTTATTCAGTGTCATCCTCAAAAAAATGAAACCATTCTCTTGAAGGGACACTTTACCTATGATAAAAATCATAAAAGGTCCATATTCTTGATGAAGAAACCTTGGTCCTCCTCGATAGGTGTCTTCCCAAACCTAAAAAACATTGTGGGATTTGATTACCATCCAAATGGGATATGTAAGAAGCCTCATTGTGGTCCAAACCCAATACCCCAAATCAACCCTAATTCCCTCTGGGCCACATTCCATGTAGGTTCGTATCTAACCTGGGAGCTCACATCCCTTTCAAGTTTCTTAGGCTACCTATATATAATTTCCAAACCAAACATTGACTAAGCACTTTTACCCTAGATTTCCTTTCTACATGACACTAAATTATATAGTTTGGTCCTCTTTACATGAACTTAAAAGGTATGATGTGTCCCATTAAGTGGATCAAAAATATGAGGGCTATAATTCCTTTCATGAGAAAACATATAAATCCCATCTTGTGGGACTGATCCCAACATCAGAACAAATAATATCACCTAGGATGATGATAAATTCTGGAGTGACCCAATTTGTGGCTTAAAACTATCATCGTAATGATAAATGACCAAAGAATCTATAATTTGTAAACCAAAGGGTACCATCAATGGATAACCTTGAATACATATAGATTTATCTATCGATGAATAACCTCATATACATACAGATGATTCTAAATACGTTAATGCTAATAATTGATTGTGAATTTAAGGGTGACTTATTTAATAATTGACAATTAATGAAGGATTTGTGAATAAGTCTTAAATCATTAGGAGAGTCTCGGAGTAGACAATAATTTCCCCAAAAAGGGTGTGATGATCCTGAAATCCCATACTCTCTACCAATGTGAGTCCCTAACTGTTATTAGAACCATATCCTAATGAACACATGTATTTGGAAGGTAATTTCATGAAACATATTCAATAGGGGAATCGATCGTTGTTTCCAGATCTATGAACAAAACACTTTTGAGTCTGTTCAAAAATAGTGAACTCGGTGTGGATGATTGTGTGACCATTAAAACCCCCAAAATCATACCCTAATATAAAATACACAAACATTTTCATTATAAATAGAAATGGTGAAGCTGATGTGAATCCTTAACTATGATGACAGTGTCATCCACATGTCAGACCACTTTCATTCTCTCACAAAATGAAATTGGTCCAAGCATGGATCCAAAATAATAAATTATGCATGTGTTCACTTATTAAGATGTCTCTTTGAAATTTTTTTTCTTTTTTGTGTTTTTCATATCACCCAGTTACTTTCATGAGAACTCCATTTGATCCAAATGGAATCTCACCAGTTCAAGCTGATGTGTGCATCGATCATTTCACAAGATAGATATTTATCTAATCAAAGGATGTTATAACTGATCCATATCCTCAAATTATTGGTTTCAAATACATTGATTTTTTAGTACCACCTCAATGGTACTCTCCCAACATTGTAGGATACAATATAGGTCCTCCATTTCATGAAGAACCACCAATGGTTGTCTCAGTGAAGATTGGTGATTTAAAATTTGATGGGGCCAATATACTTCTAAAACTATTTTGGGATCCTATCCCTAGAATGAAATAATGAGATACATCCTTACCTTTTGAAGGTTGATCATGAGGTCACCAGTAACTTCATCATGATGACACATGGGTCCCGCCTGAGGGTTGGTGACAACAGTTGCCTCAACCAATGTTATGTAGCCTAACATCCTCATCATGAAGAGGAAATCACCCCATGGGATCCAGCCCAAGTCATTCAGACCCAAGACCCTATGGAAGCCTATATAGGGTGATATTCAAACAACTTGGCATAGTAGAATGTTCATGTTCCTGTTGAAGAATCTCGCCAATCAAATACAAAGGAAAACAATAAGAATATGAAAATACTTGCACATTCACATCATGCCCACCAATAAAATACAGTAGTAAACAATAAGCAGATTAAAATCCATGATCATGCATATTAATCCTGTCAATCAAATATATAGAAAAAAACAAGCATATAAAAATCATTACTTATGAATCTCATGCCCGGTAGTAAAATACGGTGGAAACCAATGAGCATATGTAAATCCATGCTCATGAATATCAAACCTTTTTGTCAAATATGGTGAAAAATAACAAGTTAATGAAAATCCCTTGTCATTCATATCAAGACCACAAGTCAAATATCGTGGAAAATAGTGTGAATATGCAAATCCCTAACCATGCATATAGTATTCAGTCAAATATAACAAAAAAATGAGTAGATGCAAATCTCTACTCATGTATATCAATCCCTCCAATAAAATAAGGTGGAATATAATGAGAAGATGCAAATACATGCTCATTTATATCAACCCCTTCAGTCAAATACCACAGTAAATAATGAGAAGATGCAAATACATGCTCATTAATATCAAGTATTCTAGTCAAATAGGATTGAAATTCATGAGAATATGAAAATACCTACTAATGAATATCATGTATTCCAGCTAAACATAGTGGCATCCTATAACCAGATGCAGTCCCCTACTCATCAATATCAAGACCACCAGTAAAATATGATGGAAATCAGAGAGACCTAGTTAGTGTACCTCAATAATGAATTAGGGTCATACTTCTGTTCCTACTCAAAAATAGAAATGGGCATATATTACTTTTCTCAAAAAGGATATTTCTCAGCACATCATGGAAATTATAGAAGTCCAGACATCAATTCTTGAACACATACTAAAAACATTTAAAGATGTAATCGCATTTTAAATATCTAGGAGTCAGGAACATGACCTCACCTCCTCAATGAGGGTAACTCACCCACACAATGGGAGGGTCACTGGGGAGAAGACGTTTATCCCTTCCCCCATAGAGTATGGTATTTGTAAACATTCCATTATAAATGCACAACTAGATCAGTTAAACATCCTTGTTCTAACATAATATCATTGACCCATTTCGGGGGTCAATCCATGGAAGGAACATATCTGTTCTGAAATTCCAGAAACTCCTTGGCATTCTCTGACAACAACATGAAAATCACCCAAACCCACTCCCATGCATGGGAATAACCATTAATAGCATGAATTTATAGATTCCCATGTGATGGAATCAAAAAATAAATCCCAATTGGGCCAGTTCAAAATCTTGAAGTAGACTCGGGACCCTAATATGTTAAAGGTTGGAGTTCTTGAGGCCATCAAACATCTATAAATGGTAGCCCGGGATACTTCTCACCCATTACTAAATTGCATAAGTGGAAATAATAGTTGAAAAGGTCCTCCCCACAACACTGCTACCACCAACTTTTTCGTTCCACCCTAGAATGTTTACCAGAAAGGATTTACTTTTGGGTGAAATTTGATTGATCATGAGAGCTCATATCTGGATAAGTTCCATGGTATCCCTCCATGGGGAAAAAATTATAATAAGTAATAAGTTTCACCCATTTCTATATCAAATACATGAAATCCTCCATATTTTGAGGTTCTTGGAAAGATGGGTTCAGTCATTCCTGACACCCTATCAATGACAGGTGACATTATTTATCAACTGGAAGATGATCCAAGGAAACAGTCATCCTCCAAACCACCTTTGAATCATTTCCATTCAAACAAGAACCCTGCTAGAAACACTTCTTTTGAAAAAATAGTAGGGAATCACCCTTTTAATGTTGTTCATGTGAAGGAATTTCTGGAATAAGAATAAAAAATACGTTACTTGTGAAAAAAATTGTCTAGGGATAATATACCCAACACATTTTTCCCTCATACACTTCTTAGTTCAATATTCTAGATGTATTATTAGAAGAGTGCATACAAAAAAATCATCTAAAACTCTGTACAAATCTATTCCACCTGAAAGAAAATATATTTCTTTATAATTAGTATGAATAAAATATTAATATATTTGGGATATTCATCATTAAAACAATAAGGAGTCCCTTTTATCTATATAGTGACCATGATAGTGGAATTATTGGAAATATATTCAACTAGAATTACTTAATTAATTGCATAAATTATTTCATCTAATAATTATCACCCCACCAAATGTTCATATATAGGGATGGGGATAACATTAAGATTTTCATTTCACCTCATTCCCCAATTAGTATAATCCACCAGAGCTGACGTCCTATAATTTCATTACTTCAAGATGTCAATCAGACAAGAGCCCTGCTCAGGAAAGATGGTGCGCTCAATATGAATCAACCCTAAATAAGTATCAAAATAATTGGGTCTAATGAGAGAAATATATCGAAAAACTCCTAAATATAGAGACTAAGAACATTAAGTGGGCATCTCAATTAAGGTGTTTCAATCATCATGCACTACATATGCCCTCTAAAGTAGGCAGTTCTTGTATAAATCATACTTTTTACCTAGAACATGCTCGAATGAGGATGTGAATGATCTAGAGAGTGGTGATAATAACAAAAACTACCACAGTAAGGGATCAATCCCAAACCACAGGGTTGTGGGAATTTTTAACACAAAGTGTCCTATTAAAGATAAAAAAATGATCCCAAGGCATGAAAATAGCAAAATAGGGGAAACCCAAACCCCCAGGGCTAGGGGAATTTTTACCTCAACCTCCTCTCCAATAGAAATCAGTCTTTTCCTATTTAAGGGGGACACTATAAAATGAGGTATCCAGTTAATACCACCTAATAACCTACTTCCCTCATAAGGGACACATACAAAAAATTTGTATAGAAGTTCCCACTTAGCCACTCCTATGAATGATTGAAGATGATGCCAATGTAGAGGACCAATGAGAGGATATTTTCATTCAAAACATAGTCCACACTATATTAAATGAAAAAGGTGTTCTGACCAGGAATTGGAAGCTATTCAAAAACATGGTGGCCCCAGAAAATGTTCCACCACTACCCCCTTGATAATTTTTTATCAAGAAAGAGGGTAAAGGCCTAGTTTTATCATAGTATTTACTGAGAGGATTCAAATAAATCACATTGATAGAATTAATTTACTAATATGAGATTGAAATTTAGGTCTAATGAAGTTAAATACAAAACTGCTAATGGAAAATATTCTCGTTGGGTATGTTCTTCATGTAAAACCTTATCTCAACCTACCAACGAATACCTATAAACCAGAGGGTCTCATTATAAAATTAAGAGTGGATCCAAAACATCTGAATAACCCTTACCTAGGACACTAATTTACCTAGACCCGGTCATGTTAGGATATCAATAATTTCATCCATTAGGGAAATGACCTGAACTAGTTTATGAGAAGTCTCAAAATATATCCCCTACTGAATGTCAGCCATAAATATTGGTAGAGCCAGTGCTTCATGTCCTACCTATTACATCTCATGTTCAATCTCCTGTTCAACCTCACATTTATAAAGGGATTATGGAAAATATTGAATCATTAATTTCTTGGTTGGAAGATATAGGGGAATAGATCCCATTGGGACATCTAGAATGGAATCCTTAACCAGAATAGGTGAGTGTGATCATGTCCCCACAAAATTTTGGGATCCCTACTTATGTATTATTCAATTCCTTGGGGGACTTGGAGCAACACTTGATACTTTTTTTTCATGCTCTGATCCCATGATGGGAACCACTATGCAATAAAAAGTAGTGAAACTTGGATTATTTGTGAAAACCTTGTAGGGGTTGACCTTTTATGGTATAATAGTTTTACAACTTGGTCAATCAAGGGATGAGAAGATCTTCATCAGTGGTTTATTTTTCAATTCAGATCAATGATGAAAAAGAAAATGACTCTTGACCTCCCAAATAGTAAAAAAATGAGAGAATGAGATGTTATCAAATTTTATTTCATGGTTGTTTGGGTTTTCCTACTCTATAAACCTACTACTTCCCTAAGAAGATTTTATATCTCACTTTATAGAGAACCTCCATGATGATTTGTGAACACCACTCATCCCAATAATATATATGGGAAGGTTTTGGGATCATTCTGAAATTTTTCAAAGAATGTAAGATATTATACTACGAACTAAGCTCATGTATCAAATGATTCCATCATCCCTTGGGAATACAATGGGAAAGTAATAGGTTGAGTTTTCCACAATTCAACTAGTCTCTACACCAGATACAGATAAAAAACTCACACCATCATTTGGTACCCCCTGAGAGTCAACAAAAACACCCACCTGATCGGGATGAGTAGATGTGACAAAGGAGAAATCAATTTGAGGAATGGAAGATTAAATTTTATTCATTCCAAGATGATAAATCTCATGGATACTTTATAGTGTCTATAGATAATTATTTACTTCACTTTCTAGATCCCAAGAGGCCCTACTAGGTTTTTCTTGATGATCAGCCAAATTATTTCCCCTTTCACCAGACACTGGGGAACACCATTCAATAATTCATCATTTTCAAAGACATCCTGCAAAACATGGTAGACTCTTGTCAAGTAATTTTGGGGAAACCACCACCAAAAATAACATGTGTTCCTGTTAAAAATCTTGAGGAAGCATATGAGTGGAAATAAGTTTCTATAAAAGGCATGCATAAGTTTGGTTATTGGATGAATAGAAATAAAATCGACTGAACTCATTATATCCTCCAATCATAGTTGAATCAATCACTTATACCCCCCATACACTTCTATAATGGAACAACTGAATCTGTCTGCACCATATTACACTAAATTATAGTATTTTAAATAATTACATGGATATATGGGAGGGGGGAACACAAGAAGATGAACCTGTACAAAGTCCTAAGTTGGATTTGACACTCTAAAACTTTATGCCTTCAGTTTCAAAACCACAGGCATCACCCCACTGAACAGTACCACCAGAATTAGTCATACAGAGAGAATCCTAGTTAAATGAGGAATTAATCTTCAGTTCTATTAATTTTATTCATTTAATTGATACTTTATATGATGAAAAGTATGGATATGAACACAAGTTACCCACACCCAATTTGGGAACTGGAGGAAGAGGCCATATGATCTGAGTATATAAGGGGATAAATGGTCACGATAAAATCCATAATTCTATCCATGCCCCAAATTGAACAATCAGTGCTACAGAAACTCACTAGAGATCCCTTCAGTGGGTCCAATAGGAGAAGAGAAATCCTATTTATACACCAAAAACATTCATAGTTTGATCATTCTATAATATATATTTGAGTGGTACAAGTGTTGAATCACCCTTAGTAGGAATTTAGAACTGTTCAGCCTAACCCATTAAGGAAAAGAGGTCCTTAAACTTCCATTTCTAGGGTCTATCCACCTATATCAAGTACTTTATATCATAAAGTTCCTAGGAAATTGCATCCTCATGTAGGGATGTACAGGCCTATAGCTTTGAAGTATGACATCATGAAGAAATTATCTATGTTTATGGATAAGTTATCGGTCATGGACACACTGAGTTTATCATAATACCACATGAAAGCACTCATAGAGGACTTTCTGAGCCCCCTATGAGTTTGAATCTGAGGTTGTCGCTATTGAGGTATATCAAGTATTCATCGATCCTACATAATTTACCTTGATCATATCCTTCATAGAGGATGGTAAATATTCCATTATAAAGTAACACATCATACCCTTGTACATGTATGTAAGGATAAATGGTATCGATATCTGAAGGGATTTCATTGAAAATGTCTTGGGAGTTAATCTCATTATAGTATGGACACTTCACAGGTTGGGCTAATGTGAGGCTAAACTAATGAATTATGCTTTAATGATATAGGTTTATGAAAAATGTGAGAAAAATCCTCTGAGACAAATCATCTTAGGGATGAGTTTGGGGACCTTGTATTTGAATCATAATTTTTGGTTTTTTGGTAAAATACAAACTTAAATGTTTTTCTAGGAAGTAATCAGTCACATCAACATTCAGAAATCCTCTCATCATACCATCAATTCCTTAAATACTACATTAGTGGAAAATTTGGAACATTTTACACTGATAAATCCTCATTTGAATCTTGAAAGTATCATTATATCTATGCGGGATTATATTAGAGGGGATGGAAATGGTCCATGGTTGATGGTGTCACTTGGTTCACTACCCTAAATGATCTAGAAATAACTTCAGACCACACCTTAAAGTAGATTAAAAAATAATATATGATACCCATCCATATTCTATATGTTATGAGCCCAAATTAGGACACATATTCAGCAATATTTTTGACATCATCCAAATAAATTGAGCCTGACAAAGTCGAGAAGTTCACTGACTCTCCAAACTGTTGTAAAAGGCCAGATGAAAACTCACTCATTCCATTATTTGTGCTTCAATAGATCATATCTTAATTATCTTTTTCAGAATAGTTTGTCATGTCACCAAGATATAGTAAAGATAATAACTCTTGGTCCCTCATATCTTCTCCAGAGCTTCAAAAAGACCCCACATCTTTAGTTGGGTTAGAAGAAGTTAATTCATCTTCCAAACATCAAAATATTGAATCTTCTTTTAAATATAGAGAGTTTTATTCAATAGCTACATCCCATAAGAGTAGTTTATAAGAGGAATAGGAAGAGAAAGAAGAGTAAGAGGAGAAGTAACTCAAGTATTCAACTCTACCATTCAAGGATGGTGTCTCTGCCACCATATATTAACTTAGTAAAATAAACCTAGGTATAGAAGAGGTTACATGATACACCCTGATTAGTGTGTTCGTGTCTTTAAAAGAATAAGAGTTGTGTACCTCCTTTATGAAATAGCATTGGGATGTGTTTTCTTAGAATTATACATAAATTCCACTCCTCGATCAAGTGGTTTTCACTCACTACCTGGGATTTCTAAAAAACCACCAGGGATCCAAATAGGCACCCAGAAGGACAAACCTGACTCATGTTGACGAAAATGTGGATAAATTTGAAAAGATTATAAAGTCAAATTTTATTTTTTAATTATAGTATCAAAAATATAGTCTCAATGAATAAGAATAATGGAAAAAGTAGGATATGTGTCCACTTCAGAGATATCAATTGGAACTATCTGAAATATGATTTCCCAGTTCTAATAACAAACTAATTATTGACTATAATACAATATATTAGGCCCTTTAATTCATGTATGGCTATTCAGGGTATATTAAAATCATAATGGACTCATCAGATGAATAATAATCTACATTCAGGGACCCCAAGGGGTATATTTCTATTGATTAATTCCATTTGTCTTGAAAAATATTGATTCTACATAATAGCATGCCATGAATCTCATCTTAAATACTTTTTTGGGAAAGTTTGTTGAATTTTATTTCAATAATATTTTAGTTATGTATTGAAATTGTTATGACCACCTATCCAATATTAAAATTATCTTCAAAAAATTGTGGTGTCATAGTATAAAGATTAACCCCTTGAAGTGCGACTTCGAAGTTACCTCAGTATAATTTCTCAACATCATCATACATCATTGTTGTATTGATGGTGATCCCAATAATACAAATACTATCCTTAATATTTCACATCCTTGAAAACTAAAATTATTTACAGGACATCATGGAAGCTTTTCCTACATTCAGAACTTTATATCCAACCATACTAGAAAATTTTTTCCCTTCATCGGGTTGATAAAAAGGGTTACATATCAGCGAACTGATGACTTTTAGGAATCATTTGATAGTCTCAAGAAATATATTTGATCCTATTAGTGGTGATTCATCTTATCTAAGTAAGACCAGTCATATTGTATGGGAGAGTCCAAGAGCAGCCACTGGGTGCCTTCCTAGCACAAAAAAATGACATCAGGAGTGAAAATAACATTTATTACCTCAGAAAAACCATGAATGATACTGAGACTTGTAATATAGATATCAAGAATAGAAATATGGGGCTAATATTTGTAGTCTAGAAACTAAGTAATTACTAGAATGATCACATGGTACATTTGGTCCTTATTCCAACCCACTCAAAATCATTTTCAGCCATCCTATGTTGACCAGATGTATAAAATGATGGGTGTTCATCCTGTAGCAATTTGATATTTCGTTCACTCCACAGAAAGTTGTAAAATTACAAGCATTGTATAACTTCCTTACAAAATATTCTCTAATATAAATGATTTCATTGGATACTAAATTACTTGATGAAGAGATCTAATATATTCAAGATGGACCCCCAGATATAGGATATGTATTTTAATGGCATGTCCAGAATCCCAAGAGGGAAGAGAATAGAGGAACCAATGCTCAATGGTGATAGGTTGGGAGTCATTCTCTTTTCCCCAGCAAACCAAGTTCTACCATAATCCTTCCTTCTATTATAATATTTTACAAACAATGAAGTTGAATATAATTCCCTCATTATAGGGAAAGAGATGGAACTTCAGGTATCGGTAAATCACTTGATGATAAAGGAATATTTGGAATTGATCATCAATCTTTTCAATGGTTCTTATGTTATCATAAATAAATATTTTATCCAACTTCTTGATTATGTATGAAGTTTGAAGGTATAATCTCCCTTGGAGTCGACATTGGTTCACATCCCATGCTTGAAAAATTCTAAAACTGATGCCCTAGAAAATGTAGATACAAATTTAGTAGTTCAAAACTGAAACCAAACAGTCATAATAATTGCACACCATCGAATGGTGGCACCTCTTTTTCATGAAAACATGCATGAGATCAATGAGGATAATCCCATCCCCAAACCAGAAGTTGATGTGACCATTTTGATGAAACCAGTTATGGAATACCTTCAAAATGGATTAATCCCATAGGAGAGATATATGAAAGAGAAAATATGATGAGGATAAATTAACTTATTTCTTTATAATGTCACAAATCACTAAAAGTTATTCTATTAGTAGGGCCATGATTGGGTCTTTATCAGGTGTATTGATGGGGAAGAGGCCCCTACTATCATGAAGGTTGTATACACTAAAGCCTATGGTGACCACTAGTTAGGTTTCAAGATTTATCATCAAATATATATGATTGGGTACTATTGGCGCACAATGATATGAGATTGCATGAAATTCGCTAGAAATATTCATTAATTATAGGTACACACCAACTTCATTCATCATCCCCTAGATTTTTTTAACACTTCCAAATTCTCCTGGACATTTTCTATGTGGGGAATAAACATCATGGGACCATATCATTCTGCTACAATCTAGTAGTTCATGTGAATTATCACAACAACTGACTTTTTCTCTATGTGGGACAAATTTATACCCCTAAAATAATTTTTATATTGGAATATTGTTAGCTTCATGAGATCTAATATCATCACTAGGTTTGGATTCCCTCATATGATACTAATAGATAATGGAATCATTTTTTCTCTGATGAGTTGGTAAAACTATATCAGTAGTATAACATCAATTCCAATCATTCATCTCACTATCATGTTGTGGCTAATGAAAATATAGAGGCCATAAATATGACCTTATCAAATATACTCCAAAATATGGTATATATTTAAGGAAAAAAATGCATGGAAACAAATTCTCTAGTAATCCTTGTGGGAATACCATACCATAACCCTTGAGGGAATGATGGTATTAGTTCTTAGGACTCTGATGATACCTAGAAAGAAACCAACAAAGATAGAACCAAAGTGGGAGGGACCTTATCTCATACACAAAGTCAACTCCAATAAATATTATTATATGATATCTATGGTCATAAAAATTATCATATCCCATAAAATGTGAGGTTCCTAAATAAATATTTATTGTAACCAAATAAAATGTTTCCTAATCGCATGACCTTAAATTGCATGGTATAATTTCTTTCTGAATTATATTAAATTTCATGGTAAATTTATATAGCACAAAATATTAAATTGTAGACTTTCCTTATGTAATAAAAATGGGACTCCTCAATTCACAAATGCTATATGTTTCAATGTCCCCACTAGAGAGTAAACCACCCCCATAATAATCCTTCTACCATGTTGTTCTCCATAACTCAATGTGGCTTGATTATTCTCCACACATGATACGCAGTGATTCCTAGATTCTTTATCCTAGTCCAGCTATAGTTTACAAACAAAAAAATCTCCTTACATACATATGATCTAGATCTATGTAAGGAACTTCACAATATATGGCTAAATCAAATATGAATTCTTCTTGTGTGCTTGGACACATCCTTTCCACAAGTCATACATATTAACCTAGGAAATTTTTTATCTCCATAATCTTCCTCAATCATTGGTAATATGAAGTCAGATTCCACAAGACACTTTTGTTTTACTATGCATTAATAATCCCTAGTTTTAATTTACATAAGTCACCCACAAAAAGCTTATGTTAACCATAGGAAAAATTTTCCTCATAAAAGACCTCTTATATCTATATAATGCCCAAAAACATATGTTGTAAATATCATTTGGAACACGGTTCATGGTTATTTATTTAATTTTTTTCCTATATCATTTATCCTAGTCCAAGAACCACCAATTTCATGGTTTATGATTTCCCTCTTCATGTACGAGGAAATTTAGAACTTCTTGGCCTAGTGAGACTTTATCACTCTTCATTTCCATAGCATCAGGTAACCTTTTTCCTTTCTTCATGATGTTAAAAAACATGGTTTCCTTAAAATATGTATGGATTCATTCTCATTAATATTTGATATGTAGCGATGCCCAAATCCTATATCCAGATCCATCCACCATAAGATCAAAATTCCCTTATCCTTCCTTTTAATTGCCTATTTATGGTGAAATAAACCTTTTCCACTCTTTTTTTCACACCAATCATAGATCACATGGGAATAGAAATTTTGGTAAGTTCTTTCCCACTTGATCAATTTGTATCAGTTCACATTAGGGTTTACATGGCCCTGGATGAATGACCTTAAAATGAACACCATATGTATTTATTATATGACATTAAACTAGATGGTTGATGTCTATTTCATGATTTAAATTTGCACAATGTTATCAACCATGACTAAAGAAAAAAAATATCCTTGGTGTTGGTCTCCTACAACACCTCCATTTAATATCTATGTGTGGCTTAATTCTCACTTTGAAGAGATACATAGTGATTCCTAGATCTTATGTCTTGGGCCCAACCATAATTTAAAAAATCCTCCTTCCAAGTGAATGGGATAGAACTCTTTAAGGATCCATTTATCCCCATTATTGGTTAATATTGATATGAAATACTCCTTCAATATTAAGTCGCTTTCCTTCCACAAACTAGAATCTATGACCTAGGAAATATGAATCTCCACAAGACTTCTTCAGTCATAAGTAATGGAATGTTATATTTATGAGAAAACCATTGTTTGATTATGCATTGATATTCCCAAAGTTGTATTTTCATAAGTCAGCAACAAAAAAGGGGGCATATCAACCAAAGGCACATTCATTCTCAGGAGAGACATATATTATCTCTGTAATCTCTGATGACAACATATTGGAAATAAATTTCAAAACATTTTATATGGTCACTCCTAGCATATTTATCCCGCATCATGCATCAGATTCAGAAATCACAAAATCAAGGCTTCAAATTCCCATTTATATGATTTTAGAATTTTGTGAAATTCTTAGCAATCCATCCCTACTTAGGTTATCATTCCAAAACTCATGTATAATGTTATTCAACCTAAAACACCAATTGTGTTAGTCTGGGGTAAAAGAATCTAAATTGATAACATAAGGATTTGTAGTACACACCAAGATAAAAACCCACAAATAGAACCCTAGATAAAATTCTATTCACATCCACTGAGTCCACACAACATTAGACTTAGGAAACAAATATGGTGGTAATGGAAAATATGAAATATTTTTAGGGTTCTTCAGGTAACCATAGAAACTATCATAAGTATTCTCACAAGACCCCATGGTTACATGAAAATTAGAGCATCCTCTAATAGTTGGATTAGCTCCAAAAAAACACTAAATTAGATTTTTAATATGTCAAAGTTCCCAAATATAACTTAAAATGAGATTATTTTCATTTTGACTGAATCTTATTCTAAGGGGGAATTCGTTTGGTCCTCAAAAAAACATCATGGAATGTGAAATGTATTTCATTAATTTCACAAGGTTGGTATCAACCCAAAAAAAGAAAAATATATGTGAGAATTATCAAAGTATGAGAAGTCAAAAATGAGGGATTGGTTCCTCATAGGAATTTCTCTACACAAGGGGATATTTTCCACATTGCAGTATTGCTATGTGGATCGTCGCTCCGCATGGAACCCCACCAACAAAAAAAAATCATTTGTGTTCTAGTGAAATTCTATTTTGGATCATGTAAAAGAAAAATAATTTGTAGGACCATGAATTTATTTTTTGGATCCGACAAATAAAAATCTATTGGTGTCATGTGTCATTCTTTTTTGGCTCCCACAAACAAAAAACATTTGTGGACCATGACATCCTTTTCAGACTCCCAAAAATGAAAACAAATTCTTACAGGCATGCGATGTCCTTTTTGGGATCCAATAAACAAAAAGTAATTTTCACCCTATTACATATTTTTCTTATTTCTGCAGACAAAAAAATCATTTATGGGTCCCATTACATACTTTTTTGGATCTTGTAAATAAACAGTTATTTTTGGCCCATGATTTCCTTTTTGGGTTCCCACAAATGAAAAATTCTTCCAATCAACACTAATATCTGTATATCCTGGAAGTTGGTTACATTTTTTCCTCTATAAAAAACCCCCACGGGGAGATATGAGAGGGTAGATGAAAGAAAGTAGATAAATGGGGGTGAAAATAGAGTAAAGGTGTGAGAGAAATCAATTTTAAGAGTGTAAACTTAACACATAATAATAATTTAGAAAGGGAAATCACCCGACCATCTACATACCAAAAATCCTTTTTATAAACCATTCCATGAACCATATGAGGATGTAATCCTTTAAGGTCATCACCCCATAAATAAAAATGCTATATATAATGAACCCAAACCTATATAGAAAAACACTATGTAGAAGGAACCCAAAACTGCATAGAAAAACTCTATGCGGAAGGAATATTAACCCATGTAGCAAACCTCTACACCAAGGGAACCCCATCCCATGTGGAAAAAATCTATGAGGAATGGGAATCTTGGGGTTTTCATATTTCTCAGTCTCATTTCATTCCTCTTGTGTAATATTTGGCCCCACCTTGTCCCCTCCACTAACTATCCTGATGGACTTCTCTGTTGAAATCTATTTTGTGAATATTTAATCCCTAAATAGTCCTCCTTGTAAGGTATCAAAGTAATTACTTCCCCAAATCCACTAGATATTTATCATCAGAGCACATGATGCACCATTATGTCCTCTTGATCATACATACCCATGTTAAATAGGGTCCTATTGGTAACCTACATAATAATGAAAGTCCTTATAATGACTTCGATCATACATCCCCATGGTGATGAGGATCCCGAACATAGTATTAGTGCAATGGGACTCCTAATTTAAGGGTGTTTATGGAACTTCTCTCCATTCCAATGGGAAAGGGATAAAGTTTAATCTAGATCCCATCCTCTTTAAGATCGAGAAATGGAAATCCCTCCTAGAGTAATCCCCTAGTCTTTCTAACGGGTATCCTCCTAGATGTATGTCCCAACCAAACCTGCAAAATAAATATGATTCAGGATAATCATTATGGTTCTAGAGATAAGTTCATCCCTCCAAAGTAATCCCTTATTATTTCTTGTGGCCTGCTTTATATGGGTATGTAAGTCCCAACTCCATGTTATCAAAACAAGAGAGGAGAGTGGAAAATAAAATCCTTTTTTCACTCTCATTTTCCCATCCCCATCCATTAGTAGATGAAATAGTATTGAATGGTTGGTCATATCTTACACTTTCTCATGTTTCTCACACTAATCATGACTCATGTAGTCTTAGAGGTTAGTAATGACCATGACATCCACACAATAAAATACCCCTCATGGACCTCCTATTCTGTGTAATCTCCAAAACCATGTAACCATTCTCTTGAAGGGATACATTCCCTTTGATACAAACCTTAAAAAGGCCCTATTTGTGATGAAGAAAACATGGGCCTCCTCCATAGGTGTAATTCCCGACCTACTAAACAAGGTGGCTTTTGATTCCTATCCAAATGGGATACATATAAAGCCTCCTTGAGGTCTAAACCCAAATTCCCAAATCAACCCTAATTCTCTTTGGGCCACATTCTCAGTAGGGTTATATCTAACCTAGCATCCCACATCCCTTTCAAGTTCCTTGGTCTGCCTCGACATAGGTCTCACACCAAAACTTGACTAGGCACTATTCACCTAGATGTGCTTTCTGTATGAAATTAAAATTCATGGTTTGGTACTTGTCACATAACCTTAAAATATATGATGTGTCCCATTAAGTGGAAAAAACTACATAAGTTCTGATTTATTTTTTAACGATAGGTAGAAACCCATATCAAGGGCCCCAACATCAAAATAACTTCATTCTCCCTTGATGATGAAAAAATCTAGAGTACCCCACTATAGGGCCTAAAATAAGAATTGTAATAATAAATGACCATAGAATCTCTAATTACTATTATAAAGGGTACCATTAATAGATAACCTCCGATATATAGATATATCTCTATTGATGAAGAACCTTATATACATATAGATTATTTTAAATCCATGCACTCGAATATTTTATTTTTAATTAAAGGGAAACTCATGTCATAATTGGGAATTAATTAAGGATTTATGAATATGTATTAAATCATTAAGGAATTCCCATAGTAGGCCGTGATTCCACCCAAAAGGGTTTGATGAGCCAAACCTCCCATCCTCTTAACCAATGTTTGCCTACAAGCATCATTGGAACCATTTCTCAATAACCATCTTCTTTTAGAATGTAGGTTCATGAAACATATCTAATAAGGGAAGAATTTGGTGTATCAAAATCCATGAACAAAACCCATTAGAGTTCTTTCAACAATAATTAAGTTCTCAAGAGTGATTTTATGACCATTCGCCCCCCCCACAATCATACTTTCAAACAAAACATGCAATCATTTACATCGGAAACAACATCTTGTTGTATTTATCATGGTCAAAGAGGTCATTATATAAAAATCTCTAATATAACAATCATAGGATTATTATTATTATTATTATTAATAAATTACACTTTTTAAAACAAATAAAAGAATATGGGTTTGAAAAAAAATAACTATGTTACAATCATGGAGGTGGTAGGTCATACGTACGCATGAGTAACGTTTCCATTTTTTAATGACCATTATGAAAAGAAAGATTGTATTATTTTATCATCACATAATGATAATAATATCAAAAAAATATTCATTATTTAAATATATTTATATATATCATTCATAAAATTTAGTGATTAAAAATGAGTCACATAACTTCATAGAGGCGGTAGTCCAAACATACAAATGAACAACGTTATCATTTCTCTATGTAAGAAAGGAAATTATATATTATTATTTAAAAATGATAAATATTTAAGTAATATAATAATTATTTCATTTATATCACATATATTCATTAACTTTATCCATATTACCTTCCATTTAATGTTTTAGTAAAAAATATTCACATTTCTTTGTGAGGTGGTAGTCTTTCATACACACAAGCAACGTTATCATATCCCTCGTAGAATGGAAAGTAAGAAGGTATATGAGATATAATAAGTCTATAAGTATAAATATGTTAAATATATATTATATATACATTAAATCAATCATTGTAACATTACATGATATGTGATGATGGAAAACTAATGACATTGATTCTTGAGGTGGTAGTCTACTATGAACACGAATGGTGATTTTTTATCCCATTAGATGAAAGAGGAGACAGATTTAAGTTATTACATTAACATAATAATATATTATTATATTGTAGATACTGTTTATATTATATAAAAATATTTTAAGAATATTTTAAGGAGGTTTAAGAAGAGATAAAATAAAAATACTCAATAAATAACAATACCACTTCTTCGAAAAACATCCTTAGGTTAGCACCAAAATAATTCTTAGGTTTTCCTTGTGTTAAAACAAAGGGAGATGGGTAATTGGGAGATAAGTAAGGAACATATTTGAGTAGTTATTTTCTGATAAAATTATATTTTAATGTGTGATTATGATATTAGAGTAGGTGGCCTTTTATAAGTGGGGAAAGGAGCCCACATTGAAACTACTTGGAAATATCACAAAAGAATAAAAAATGATAAAGTCAATCTCCTGAAAAAAAAATCTTAAAAATGACTATAGATTATAAATTAGGAAGGATATTATTTAAATATTGATATGAAATATGATTTTATAATAATAATTTGAAAATATTCCATTATCTTTTTAGTTTAACCTCCTCATAAATCTACTTTTACCTTCACTACTGTAATTAATTTTTACTGTTTTCCCAATTCATTATGGTGAAAAATTAATTTAACCTTATTAGATAATATCAATTATTATGATTCAAAATATTGGATCCATTTTAAAAAATTAAATTATCATAAGTGGAAAAAAATTCAAAATTAAACCAACAAACGCGATGAAAAGGTAGTTTTTCAATAAGTGTATTTTTCAAGAAAATGATTACTATATTTTAACTCTATAAATAATAAACATAAGTATATAAATTTGAACTAATATTTATTGATATATAATCAATCATTTTCATTTAAATCATTCATCATTATGGATTATCTTAATTAATTTAAATGGTGAAACAATTTTCTCTTTAAAACAACTTACAAAAAAACTTTTTTTTAAACACAAAAATAAACTTATACAAAAATCCAATATAGATTTAATTAAAGTGTAAATAAGTGGAATAAATAAAAACAAATAATACTTATTTTACTTGAAATAATATTAAAAACATAATGATACTTTTAAATTACATAATTTTTAAAAAAAATAATTATCATTTTTACTAAAATTATTATTTTCATTATTCAATGAAAAATAAATAATTTCTAAAAAATATCAAAATTTTACCCTATGTTAATTTTGATATTTTGATTTAAAAAAAATAAGTTAATTTTTTCAAATAATTTTTCTAATAGTTTGATAAATTTATTAAAATATCTTCTTAGAAAAATAAATATATATCATTTTTTTAAAATATAATTTTGAAAAATATAATTACTTCACTAAAAATGGTTGATTATATAATAATAATTTCTCAATAATTAATATTGAGTAGGATATTAATATATATATTTAATAAATTGTTTAATATTATTCATACATGAAAAGTTAAATGGCTAGTTTGTAATGATTGTATATTTCGTAGGTCAATTAAACTTGATGTTGTGTGTTGAATACCCTATCGAGTATAATGATTTTATTTTAAAATATCAGGGTTTTACATTATACCCAATTTAATATATTTCATCCAAAAAAATTAAGATAAAATTTATAATAAATGGTTTTATAATTTAATATATAATGCCCATGTTTGAAATCCACATCATAAAAAAGGGTTAAAAACATCCTCTTGATAAGATAGAAAAGAATGTTTGAGGGTCATCTGAAATAACACATAAAATGTTTCCAAATAGAAGAACATATGTGGGAAGTGAAGACATAGAAATGGAATAAAAATGTAATGTCCATGTAATTATGGAGAGTTATAGAGGTAATTTCTCATAATAAGTTGAATGTTCCTGATAAAATCAACAACCACAAAACCATAAACCAAAGAGGTATGCAAAACATTCATTGATATCATCAAAAACTATGGTTATATCAGAAAATATTGTTTCAAGATTTTTTTTCATAGAGTGGAAGAATTAATTTTCTATCTATCCTAGGATAAGAAGGAAATATTATAACATTATGAGTATAATTTCATCCTTTTATTAATTTTCACTACAATCTCATTTTTTTTTCAAATGATGTGTATTCAAGATGAATTTTTTTAATACCTGAAGCACTAAAACCAACTTATAAAGGATAAAAAACAATAATATGGTTAAAAATATATTTATTATAGCTTTATACATTAACCAATACAAAAATAGTTATTATAATTTCATTTAATTATCATAATGATTAAAGATTCATATGATGAAATAATAAATCAATCTCCAAAATAAAATATAAATACACAAAGTTAAAACTAAATAATTCCAAAACAACCTCAAAATTAAAGGGTGTTTTAACCTAAAATGTTATGTTATAACTTTCATATTATATTAACAAATAAATTGTGATCTTATTTTAAAATAACATTAAGCACTTATTCACCAAATCACTTTTCAATCCCATGGTTATCTATACCATAAAACTTATATTCCCATATTTACCTCAATATCAAAGATTATATAAACACTAAAGGTTATAAATATAATAAATCTTTTTTCCAAAAAAATGTAAATTTATACTTCATGTTTAACCAACTATTAACATATAAAATCACCCAATAAAATGTCTCTTAAAAATTAATTGATCGCCTCATAATTTATTTTCTTAAAACCTCAAAGGCAATGTGTAAGACTTTAATATATGATTAACATTAATTGTGTAAAACCATGATGGAATCCATAACTATTAAGATAAACTCACATGGAAACATCTTAATATATAAATATATTTAAACACTCCCTTGATAACAACTATAACAGCCTCTAACTTGCACTCCTAGATCTGATGCTAAAATAATAAGATTATATTTTTGGCTTTGATATCGATGATGTTGACCTATTTTTCACCATCCAAAACATACAATATTAAATGGTGGTATTTTTTCACTTATATTATCAAGGACATTTTATATTTATAGTTTTATAGAATTTGGAAAAACTATTACATAATCAATACCCATGACTTTGAATGATCATTTCTCCCACTTGACTGAGATTTTATTAGTTCACATTAATTCATCACAATATTACACATGAAACCTTTCTAAAAAACCATTTAACATTTTTAATGATAGTCGGAGAAAAAGGAAACACAATAAGGGTGAGATTAAATTCTCAATAATATTATATATAAGGATTAATAATTTAATTTCTTCTATTAGAGTAAGATGATAATAAGGGTATGATGACATAATCAAAGTTCATAAGAATAACATAAGAATATTAATACCCATCAATACCTAGATCATCAAACATGAAAATATGGAATAATACATTCTAAAAGGAAATATTCATTAGAAAAAATCATCATGATACATGTGGTATCAATCTTGATCAAAGTAAATAGTTATAACCAAATAAATCATAAGTAAAACATGTTGGTATCTTGGAACATTATCTTCATATCACTTCTTACAAATGAAATAACCAATATGGTTTACTTTCATCTCTGGATTACCCAATGCATTTAAGGGCTATCATGGACCCACTCATTCTTGGTTTATCATAGAAACATAAATAATTGGTTTATCATGAACCACACATACTTTGTTAATAATGTAACCACTCATGATTGGTTTATATTTTAACCACATATCCATGGTTTATAGCAGAACAACCCATCCCGGGTTTATCACGGAACCACCTATAATTGGTTAATAGCATAACCACCCATACTTGGTTTATAATGTGACCACACATCATTGATTTATAATAAAACCATTCATACATGGTTAATAAAATGACTACCCATGCATGGTTTATAATGCAATAACCATTCCTTGGTTTATAATAGAACCACCCTTCCTTGGTTACTAATTTAAACACCACTCCATGTTTTATAACAGAGCCACCCATACTTGGTTAAAAACATAACCACTCATCATAGGCTTATAAAAAATCCACCCAACCTTTGTTTATCATGTAACCACCATTAATCATAAATAGTTTCCAAGAACCGTGTCAGGAATTAAGTACATAGAGCATTCATTTCATCATAAACTCATTGAAACAACTTTTATTATTTTTAGAACTTGATTAACCTATAGAAAATAAATAGGTTTCATAATAACATATTAAAAACATTAATAATGCATGGAAAATAAATGGGTTTTATAATAATCTCTTTGAATCCTGATTAACCGGTGGAAAAGAAATATATTACCTAACAATCTCTTTGAAACATGATTAACCCGTGGAAAAGAAATGGGTTTCATGTCTATCTCTTTGAAACAATATTTATCTATCCCAGGAAATAATTAGGATGGTATCATTAAAAAATATCCCCATTAGAATATAAGTAATACTAATGGTTTTTGATGTTGATGAATAGAAATATCATTAAATTTTATTTAAAAATTATAGAGTAAAATAAACATTTCACTTTGAAAATCACTTCTAGAAACTAAAAATTCAAAAAATATTTAGAAAATAATTTCCTTTGAAAACAAAATTAAAATAATATAATTTAAACTTCAAGTAAAATAATGTAAATGACATTAGGAAAATATTTATATGTCATAAATGTTAAAAATAAACATTATTTTCAAAAAAATGAATAAGGGGGGTCAAAAGTGACCAATTTGGAAGAAGTTAAGAAATTTATATTTAAAACCTCTTAAAATAAGGTAAAATTTCATTTAAAATGGATTAAATAACACATTTATTTTTAGAAAATAACATTTTTGAAAAAAATTGAAAATATTGATATGGAAGAGAATGATACCTGATCTAAATGAAAATATATAATTGATGTCACTTACAAAGGATTTACATGATGTTTCTTCCATAAAAATGAGAATAAATGTAAATTAAAATTCCAAATCACTTTCATCTATATGGGAGAATAAAATATATTTGGTTTAGGAAAATAAGATCACATTATTTCCATTAAAATAACCTTGAACATAAACAAACTGGAAAGAAAGGATATTGTAACATAATTTCTTTTGTACTTAGGTAACTCTTCAATATTAAGGCACAAGAAATAATAAAATCAATTAACACTTAAAATATTAGGATAATAAATATTTTCATGATATAACATGTCAAAGGTAAGTATATACACTTAAAAAAATAATATAGTTTTATAGCATAAATGTATGTCTCAAAGAAATAGAATTTGAAATTAATTACCATTACAAAAATCATACCATTGAATTTGAGTATTATTAAATGAATTTATTATATGAATATAATGTAAAATCAAATAAAATAAGTGTAAATAAAACTTAATATAATAAAATTTTATTACACATATAACCATATTATATCAAATAAATGAAAAATAAATATAACCCATTGAAAATAAATTTGGTAATAAAATTATTTTCCAATTGATAACATTCAATTCAAATACCCTTGGATGAAATAATTCAATTTAAAATTTAAAATACTATTTTTAATTAAGTATTCATGATATTTAATGTAAAATTGTATGTATATATACGAAAAAATATATATATGTGGTGAACATGATATATGTCTCACATAAATAAAAATGAGATGAGGAAACCCATACCCCTTTTCTAACTTGCTTCATACATGTTCAAACCTAATGTATAATAAACTTACATAAAAAAATTAATTTTTAAGAAAACATTTCATTTTTAATACCTTATAGTTAAATAATTTATTTTAATTATTTTAATTATTTTTTAAAATACTTAATAAGTTAAGTCCACACCTGGTTTTTGAGGATGTTTGGACCATTGTTTCAAAATAGATTTTGTGTGTTGATCGTGGTAAAAGAGCTCATTATTTCAACATTTCAATAATAATAATCATGAAATAATTATCATAATTATTCATAAATTATAATTTATAAAAAAATTCATGAAATATGGTTATCATAAAAATGACCTATGTTATGATTATAGAGATGGTAGGTCGAATGTACTAATGGGTAACATTTCAATTTTCAATGATCATTATGGAAAGAAGGTCTGTATTTATTTATCATTATATAATGATAATAAAATAATTAATACCTTATAATTTCTTTAAATATAATTATATTTTTTATCTATGTAATTTATTGATGAAAAAATAGTCATATCGCTTCATGGAAGTAGTAGTCCACATGTACACATGAACAACGTTGTCATTTCTCAATGTAAGAAAGAAAATGATATATTATATTTTAATAATGATAAATATGTCACTAATATATTAGTTATTTCATGTATATCATATATATTTATTTAATTTATGCTTATTATCTTCTTTGTAAATAGTTATTAAATAAAAAATCACATCTCTTCGTGAGGTGGTGGTTTGATGTACACACGAGCGACGTTATCGTATACCCCCACAGATTGGAAAGTAAGATGGTATATGTGATATGATTACTAAATAAGTATAAATATGTTAAATATATAAAATATATATATAATCTAAATCCATCATTATAACAATCCATGAGAGAATATGATAGAAAATGAATGAAATCATTTCGTAAGGTGGCAGTCCACCACACACACGAATGAGGACTTCATATCCTATTTGATGGAAGAGGGGATAGATTTCGGTTATTAAATTTACATAATAAAATATCATTATATTTTAGATACTTGTTTTATTATATAATAATAATTTAATAATATTTAAAGGAGGTGGAAAAATATATATATCAAAAATGCTCAGTAAATCATGATACCTCTTCTTGGGATGACCTCATTAGGTTAACACCAAAATCCTTCTTACATTGTATTTATGATAAAAAAAAGGTGATATGGGTCTTAGGGAGGGTATTGAGTAAGATATATTGGAAGGCCTTCACTAATTCAATGGTCTTTGAAGATGTTAGGAGGATGGTATAGGGGTGGCCTTCTATAAGTGAGTAAAGGAACCCAAATGAAAACTACTTAGATACTGTGCAAATGAATAAAAAATGATAAATTCATTCTCAATAAAAGATATTAAAAATTAAAAAAGATTAAAAATTTCAAGGTTAATATTGAATTATTTTAGGGAAATAGGATTTTCTAAAGTTTAATTGGAAAACATCCAGCTATCATTTTAATTTAACCCCAATTAATTATGTTTTTACTTTAACCACGATGATTAATTTTTACTGTTTTCATTATCCAATATAGTCAAAATTATATTAAACATATTAGATATTATAAATTATAATGATTCCAAATAAGGAATACATTTTATAAAATTCAATTCATATAAGTGGAAATTTTTATTTTAAAATTTTACCTATAGACGCGATGGAGAAACAGTTTCTTAATAAGTGTTTTTTTAAAGAAAATGATAACTATATATTAAATCCATGAATACTAAAAATAATTATTTGATTTAAAATTAAAATTTATTGAAATATTATCTATAAATTAAATTTAAATAATTTCTCATTAGGGATTACCATAATTAACGAATATGGATAAATATTATGCACTTTAAAATACTTTTTAGAAAACCCTTTTTTAAACCAAAAAATAAACTATACTAAAATCCAAGAAAAATTTTATTTAAAAGTAATTAAGTGGATAAAATATAACTAAATGATAATTATTTTACATTAAATAATATTAAAAACATATTTATACTTTTAAATTACTTAAAATATTTAAAATAAATGATATTTTTCACAAAAATTGGTATTTTCACTATTCACTGAAAAAATCCATATTTTCTGATAAATCCTAAAATTTAACCCTAAATTAATTTTGTTATATTGATTTAAAAAAATCATTTATTTTAACAAATAAATTTTGAAAAATTTCAAAAAAATAATTATAATATTTTCTCACAAAAATAAATAGAAAATATTTTTTATTAAAACATATTTTTTAAAGAATAAAATTACATTACTAAAAAATAATTGATTATATAATGATAATTTATCAATAATTTATATTGAATATTAAATTTATATATTTATTTCTAAAAGTAGATACTATTATTTATACCATACAATTTAATATCTAGGTTATAACATCTATATATTTTTTGGGTTTTTTAAGATCAATGTTGCATGTTGAATACACTATAGAATATAATGCCCTTCATTTAAAATATCAGGGTGTTACACTAGATACGTACATAAGAAAGGGGTGAGCTATAAATCCTAGTAATGTAATAATAAAAAAATAAAACAATTAATGTAATGCATGCCACTCTATAGGAATATAAATGTGTCATAAAAGAGGTGAGAATCATAAACATTAATAGTGAAGCATGATATATGATGATAACATGATAGTAATAAAGGAATTTGGAAACATCATAAAATATAAAATCAAAAATATAATTCAATAGTAACCAGAGAGAAATCATAACATTGTGTTTGTATTATAAACCCTTGTGCATCATACATGGAATCCCATGATATTAAAACATTACCCATTTCATTGGAGGTCTATATAATTATGGGCTCACCCATCACACTCAAATCATCTACATGTATAAGTGTGACACATGGATCATACAACATAAGGATGAGTTTCATCACATTAAATACCATGATTATGTAGTGTGGGTTACATACATGTATTTCAAAAATAAATTAAGGATAGTTACATCTAGGTGAATGCCTTTGAGTGTAAATGGGAATGGGTATTCACTACACAAATTTTTATCATAGAAAATCGCAGTATAATTTCAAAAACATAACAGGGATACATAAATATTCATGTAATTATTAAATAAGAGTGAAAGGGTTTTCTTATCACATTAAAATAATATGAATAGTAAAAGGTATGTGTTAAAATATATCCCAACATGAATAGTCAAATTACAAAATTCATAATTTAAAGAACGTGCTTGAATAAATAAGAGAAATAGAGGATCCCTTACATTAAGAGGAAACTTCTAAAAGCTTGGGCGGAGCTTCTTAAGTGAATAAGAAACTGTGGTAGGTCACTAGAGATGTAAGTTAATTTTAAATTCATTCTAAATGATTTTTTAGTGAAGTCAAATGAGAGTTTGGGTGTGTTTTTATAGAAAAAGAGAGGAGAATTATTTATTTATTTCTAAACATAGGGTTTAGACTTTATATGATAAATTAATCCAAACCACAAACCACCCAATGGGTTTTAAAATTGTCTCTACCAAAAAGGATAGGATCTCATTATTTTACGAGGCTATGAAAATAAATCCTTAAAATAATATCCTTGATGATGTAGAAGTGATTCATGTTTGTAATGAATTTATTTTATAACTTTAAAAAATAATATATGTTTTTGAAGATTCATTAAGGGTTTATAATATTCATAAAAAACACTTTATTTAGGTGATTAATATATATGTATTAATTTATTTATTTATTTATTTATATATGAAGTATTGTAGATCGTGTCATTATCAATTCTCAAAAAATCCTTTACCTAAACATTCAAAGTGTCGATAAAGCATGTATTGATGTAAATTAAATCCTTTTATCAATGTTGAAAAAAAGAGATGATAAATATTGTATTTTTTTAATTATTGGTTAGTTCTTATAAAAGGTGTCTTTTATCCGTTCTTATTTTGAACTAATAAAATCCATCATTTACCAACTTCATATACTTATTCTAATAAATTACATGTTCATATATTATAGATTTGAGAAACTTAATAACAAACTACAGCAGCCAAAATAAAAAAAATATTTTTTCTTTAAAAAAAATATCAGAATTATTTCAAATAATAAAAAATATTTTTACAATGTTGTATTTCAGTGCTATTACAATATCAATATTATTATCACAGAATAAATTTAAAATATATATATATATATAATATATATAAACAAAATACAAGAATAATAAAACATGTTATGGTGAGGTTGTTAATGGATCAATCATCTATTAACTTAATTTGTATTAAATAATTACTTCCTATAATAAAAACATTGTTTAATTTTTTATACTAGTAAGGAAATGAAAAAATAATAATTATATTATTATATAAAACTGATAAAATTTAAGAGAACATGATATATAGTTCAAAAAGGATAATATAATAGATAAAAAACATATCATAATGTAATATATATTATTTTTGTAAACAATAATTACAACCAAAGAAATTAACTTTGAATCATTATTGATATATCACATATCATATTAATATGAACTTTGTTTCAAAAAGTTAAAAATTATTTATTGATCATTGTATACAATTTCTACACCAATTCATTCTTGTTTTCTCAGTTTTGATTTTTTGTGAGATGTTTATAAAATGTTAGAGACATTTAATAACAAAAAATAATATTTAATATTTAATATAATATATCATGTTAGAATGAGGTTTGGTTTAGTCCTATTGGTGAAAAATTATGTGTCTATCATTGTTTGAAATGTTTATCATAATCCATGTTCATTTAATAATTTTTTATCATTTGAAAAAAATTATAAATCTATAGTGACTTTTTCGAATAAAAATAAATTTTACTTCATTTTAGAAAAATCACATGAATAATTGAAATACATCTTTTTCTTAAGTAAAAAATGATTCAATGATTAGTATAATATATTTTAATTAAAAAAATAGAGGTTATCTTCATTAATTTGATCATCTGAATCACATTATAGAATATAAATTAGCACTTTGAATAATTCAATTCATCCTACATGCAAGATTTTCATTCAGGTTCTTTTATGGGTCGCAAATAAATCAATGATTTTTTCTTAGTGTTTCATGATACATTATGTTTGGTTACTATTTAATACTATTTGATGCATATTTTTAGGAGTAAAATTAATTTCAATTATAAAAATAAACTTTACCTCACTCTAGAAAAATCATATTTCAAATTTAAGTGTGGTTTGTTACTATGAGAAAAATATAAATCATTCATCTTTGTCATAAATTTTGAGCCCATTTCAAGATTATTTGATCTAATTTTATTGTTTGATGGATTCTTATAAAATATAATATAATTCCAATTCAAAAACACAATTCCTATTTTAAATGTAATATTACATGTTGGATTGACATGAAACTCCTTTATACAGGTGACAAATTAGTCAACAAGCCTTGTCGATAAATTTCATAAAAAGAAAATTTATTTCTATTAATTATAATAATCTAAAAAAATTATATTACTATAAAAAATTTTAATAATAAAAAAATACACTTTGTATCACTTTGAAAAAATCTCATAATGTACTGATGTATTATTTTTCCCAATATATTAAAAACGAATTAATGAATTTTGTCCCAAAATTTCTAGAAAATCCAAGATCATATTTTTATTTTTTTATAAATTGATTCCCATTTATAAAATTAAACTTTTTTAAAATATTAAAATGAATTTTTTATTATTTCTATAAAAGTAAATTTCTAGATATTGTGGGATTTGTTTCTACATAGAACATATGAATCAACAATTATTATAATAATTTTTTGACAGCCAAGGTTTGTTTACTTATGTTTGATTATTTAACACTTTTTTATAGATATTATAACACACTACATTTCATAAAAAGGAAATTTTGATAAAAATATATAATATATAGTACTACCAAACAAAAAAATGATTGAAGTTAAATGGAATACTAAAATAAATAAATCTGTCATATAAAAACACCTCTTTATTTTTATTTTAAACATTCTAAAACCATATATTCTTCCAACATATTTATGAAGATTTGTATTTTATATTTTTAATATGTTTTATTAATAAAGACTATATATGAATAAAAATTTATATATATATATATATATATATATGTTAATAAATATATTTATTGAAATTTTCTTTATTTAAAAAAAACCAATCTCATAAATTTGAGTTAATTGATAGAGCTGAAATATTTCATAAATTTATAAATGAAATGGATAAAATCACAACCAATCATTTATTTTATTCACTAGAATACCATTGAAAAACAAAAGAATATTTTTATGATATATGATTATATGCGTAAATGTTTCAATCAAATGGATCAATGGTTCTATTTTTTAGTAGGGTTAGTGGTTTCAACCATGATAGTTTATGGGCAGTCTTTTTTGTAGTTTCAAAATATCAAATGGGGATAAAAGTGAGCTCAAGGTTGTCTCTTTTTGGGCTAAGAGTCACTTGGCTCCATGCAATTTCCCCCATTTGAAATTTGGTTTTTGAAAGTTGAATTTGTGATTTTTTGGGTTTTCGGTTTCTGGATTGGATCTTTTTGTCGATTTCACTTAACATTAAAAAGTATAAATTATGAAAATATAACAAAAAATGATTTTAAGGTTTATAAATATCATCCAATTATCCCAAAAAATTGAAATTTGATCAGAAATTAATGTTAAAAATCAAATTATAATAAATGGAATCAGTAATGTTTCTCTCATTCAATGTAGGTATTAAAAATTTTCTCTCATCTTTTAATTTATTTTCAAAATATTGGATAACATGGTTTTATATTACTTTAATTTCATAAATCCTTATCATTATTTTTTATGGAAGAGTTACATGAGGATTTGAAAATGAAAAAATATTATTAATATTTTCTTCCTTTAAAAATCATTATACTAATTTCTAAAAGAATATATATACTATTAAATTATAAAAAAATATTAAATAATTAATTATAAAAAATATATATAATTAAAATATACCTTATATATATTCAAAACCAAGGTTCCTCACTATTAATGCTTTAGAATTTCATTTACACTCATAAGATCACCAATTTCATGAGTCTTTATTCCATTAATTTCATAATCAAATACAATGTCACAAGTAACCACATTTAACAATATTTTCACTATAAAAAATAAAAACATTCATTAATGTGGTAGATATAATAGCAAGGAAAACATTTCTTAGGTTCAATTTAGTAATCAAATATCCAAAACCTTATATTTTCATGACTAGAATTTATTATTCCACTTATGTAATAATATATTATAGTTCAAACCTTTTTCATTCATAGTAAAAGATACTGAAAAATGAAAACAAGAAATAAAATTCCACTTTATGACCATGTTTCTTTATAAGAATAAATTATAATCCTATGAGTATTCCATTACTTTGTTCCACCACATGAATACAAATATTATCAATGTGAAAATGTAACTGAACTCATCTCGTGAGCTACCTAAATATCAACTCTAAAATAAATTATTGGTATTTTTTTATTTTGTAGGGTATCACCTTGAATATTTTAATAAGAAAATTTTTCAAAAAGGTAGATAGTGGGTGATTTAAAATACCAATAATAATAAATTTCCTACATTTATGTTTTCAAATAACAAGATTTCAATAACTATTTGTTTTAAATTTACTATAATCTATTGGTAAAAACATGATTAGATCAAGTAAGGTGGGTATTTGAGAGGAATGAATACCTGTAATATCCTGAATTTTTTAAAAGATAATAAAAACCCTATTGTTTATGATTTATAAGTGTTTTTATGTGAAAATGTAATTTTTTAGTAAAAATAAATTAATTGATTTGTTAAAGACTTTATGTAAGTGTAAAATCTCATGTAACACATTGTAATATTCAATCGAATATTTTTTGAGTCAAGCACTGAGTTAGAGTGTCATTATGAGTCCCATAAAGAATCAACATAGATGGAATAAAAATATTAAATATATTATATTATGTGTGCATGATTTATCCATAATAATTTAATATCTCCCAAATGGTGCATCGTATTTGAAATATGAGACCATTTTTAGGTCAAGGATGTGATGTTTACCCTGGGCAGGTATATTATTTGTGAGCATCATATGTTTGTTCAGGTCTCTCATGATGATACTTTATTTAATATTTTATTATATTTTTTTTGAAAATAATGGAATATATCTCAAATTGTGAATTTTATAAGAAATATTAGACCACTGTTAGGTCCGAAACGTGGGGTTTACCTTAAATGGGATATAACTTTTATATGGGTTGGAAGTTTGACAACCTTGGATGTGATAAAACCATTTTTATTTTTAATTATTTTATTCCATTTTTTAAATAATAAATAATTAATATCTCTCAAATGGTGCATCATTTGAGAAATATGAGGCTGGACTTAGGTCCAAGAAATGGGGTTTACCTTAAGTGAGGTATAAAATTTATGTGCAACAGGCATTTGGTGTTATTTAATTTTTTGTTAAATAATTATTAAAAAGATTTTTTAATGGGGTACTATTAATTATCTTATCCCCTTCATGTATTCCTCTAATATTAATGCTCGGTAAATTTGAAACCATCAAATGAAAGCATTTCTGAAAAATTAAAAATCAGAAACACCATGTTATGTAGAAACAAATGACTCCATGATAAATTTTATGTTGAATAATGGATTTAAAAAGGTGTTTAAATATGGGTGTTTAATGGTACTTATTTTTTTGATTCTCTGATCACAAATAGAGATGAATGTAGAAATAAAATGGGAAGAAAAAGATCTTTATTTCACAAAGAACAAAGCTTACAAAAACTAGCTATCTCTCTCTCTACAAATAGAGATCTCTTATCTCTGTCACAATAGATAAACTAGATATCTTGGCTTTAATATGATGATTAAGGAAGATCCTCAAGGCCTCCTTATATTTCCATGGTGAGAGGTGTTGTGTTTGATACAACTCCTTCTAATCCCCCGCTAACCATGGACCTCTCCCATGGATTCCACCTACACCATTGAAAAATCACATAGCTACCAAAAGAATAGTACCTACATATTCAGAATGTGTATAATCAAGGTTTTAAGTCCATAGGAGATAAGGTAGGTACACCACCTTTGAAAAAAGTTGTGAAAGTAGCTGGATATCTCCATCACTTCTCCCCCTCCAGCAGCAATTTGTTGGAGCATCAGCAAAGGTCTAGATTCTCCTAAGAAACCACCTCTGTCAACATATATGTTGGTTTTACCTTCGTATGGATCTTCTCAAGTCTCAATATATGTTGATCCATCGATTCATGTATCCAATGATAGAGAATGTCAATGTGATTTTCTAAGGAATGGTACATGGATCTCTTGTTCAATACCAAAGAGCTTTAACTATTCAAAAAACCATGTGCTCCTTCTAGCTGAATCTGAGATCCTACAAAAATGATTTAGCCACAGCATCTTTTTTCCCAATTTTAAAGCAGTAATATACTCATCTTAAATTGTGGATAAAGAAATGAAATTATACAACATTTACTACCATGATACAGATCCTCATATAAAATTATATATGTGTCCTAATGTAGACTTCTTGCTATCAGGATCTCTAGCCATATTTGCATCTGTATATCCCTCTAAGATAGATTTAACTCCCCTATATCACAAACATAGATTTGAAGTATCTTTAAGATACCTCATAATCCACTTGACTGTATCCCAATGCTACTTTCCAATATTGGAGGGAAATCATCTCACAATCACCATTGCAAGGGAAATGTCAGGTATCATACTCACCATAGAATATATCAAGATTACAACTACTGAGGATCTTGGTATCATCATCATCGCATCAATTTATTCCTTGGACAACAGCATGAACTTTTCTCAACTTTAAATGGCTAGGAAGAATAATTCTCCTTGGTTTAGCTTTTTCCATGTTGAAACATTTCAGAAAACGTTCAACATACATCTCCTGACATAGCCATAACAACCTCCTCTTTCTATCATGAATGATCTTCATTCCCAACATATGTTGAACTGCACCCAAGTCTTTCATATCAAAATACTTGGATAACTCATTATTCATATAGTTAATATTTTATTTATCATTCCCAATGATGAAATTGTCATCAACATAAAGTAGAAGTGAAATAATGTTACCATCCTAAAATCTCTAGATTTAAACAGACTGGTCCACCTATGTTTGGTTATATCCATGACTCACCATGAATGTGTAAAACTTCTTTTACCACTTTCTATGATATTGTTTTTGTTTGAACAATCTCTTATTCAATTTTAAAATGAGTTTTCTAGTTCAAAAACATCAAAACCTTTAGAATGATTCATATAGATCTCCTCAGAGAGTTCACCATGAAAAAAGTTTTTTTCATGTCCATCTGTTCAAGCACCAAGTCCAAGCTAATCACTAATCTGAAAATGACTTGGATTGAATCCATCTTCACCACGGGTGAAAAAATATCATCAAAGTCAACTCATTTCTTTTAAAGGAATTCCTTGACTAGAAATCGAGCTTTGTTCTTGACCTCCTTTTTGTTTCCATAATTCTTGAGCTTGAACACCCATTTTTCTGTTATTGGATTCTTACCTTTTGGTAGTTCAACCAAATTATATGTCTGGTTCTTCATCAAAGACTCTACCTTGTCCTTCATTTCATGCATCCAATTGATTTTTTTAGGATGAGACACTACTTCTTGATATCCTTATGGATCCCCCCCCCCATCAGTCAGAAATAAGTACTCCAACTTTAAATATTTTTTTGAACAAATCCTTCCTTGTTAATATCTTTAAACTTATGAAATATTAGGTTCAAGAGGTACAACATATCCTAACTCCTATGATGGTTCTTCAACTTCTTTTGGAGAGGATTGAGTATCCCGTTACTTAATATCCTCCTCTAATGCCTTCTGGTCTACTATTGATGAGTCTTCTTGAACCTCCTCCTCTTCATCAACAGGTGGTGCTAGTATATGTGTTGGACCATGAATTGATTCATCAACACTTTCCTCTTTGAGAAATTCTAGGATTTTTAATGTCATCGATTGTATGGTTCTAATGGAATACAAAATCTCTACTTTTGATCACTTTATTCTCCTTCAGGTCCCAAATCATGTATCTAAAATCCTCATCTCTATATATGATGAAGTTTCATGGAATAGATCCCATGTTTATCTTCTTCTTGGGATTCTTGGATACATGTGAAAATGAAAAACATCCAAATACTCATAAATGAGATTAATATGGATTTTTACTAGACCAACTTTTCTATGGAATCTCAAAATTCAGTGGGACTAATGGTGATCTGTTGATGAGGTAGCATGTAACCTAAATAGATTCTCCTCAAAATGGATTATCTAGCTTATCCAAACTCATATTGTTATTAACCTTATCTATGATGGTTCTATTCATCTATTCTGAAACTTCATTGTGTTTCAGTTTTCATGTGATTTTCCACTCATGTCGGATACCTTAAATCCTCCAATAGGAATCATATTTCATGGATTTTTACTCTCCTTTGTTGTCTTAATGAAGACACTTCAGATTCCTTCAAGTTTCATGCTTCACCATGGCATGGAACATCTTAAATTAGTCTAGTACTTGGTCCTTCATCCACAAAAAGAACACCCATACCCTTTGATATGCATCATAGATTAGGAAGTATTTTCTACCTCCCATTGAATCCACCTCTAGGGGTCTACATACATCAGAGTAGACCAAATCTAGAAAATTGGATCTCCTTGATGAATTATTATGAAATAATAATAAATACCTCTTCCCATACAAGTAGTATTTATAAGGATCAAGTGATGCATCCTGGTCAATAACGATGTACTTTTTCATCATTGGGGTAGAAACCCCTATTTCACTCATGTGGTTGAGTCTCATATGACACATATTGGATGAAATATATCATTCTACAATGTTGAGGCTATCTACACATATCTTCACATGATTTTTTTACAAATTACCACATATGGGTCCTCAGGAGATGATGATGGATCCTTTTTTCATCTTCCTTGATCTATAGTTGAAGATGTTATTATAAACTTATCAGTCAAAGAATATACCTGATAATAGGTTGATCAAAATACTTGGAACATTTCATACATCCATTAAGGTCATTTTGTATCCAACAATCTTCTTGACTTGGATATAACTCATTCCAACAATCTTTACTGAACTGGTATTTCTCATCTTCACTTCACCAAAGTCACCAACTTGATAAGTCAAGAAATACTCATGATGCGGTGTGATGTGGTATTATGTTGCAGTATCGACCACCCATTCTATTTCATGGACTCACATACAAATGAAGGTATCTTCTTCATCTTTGTAGAAAAGAACAACTTCTCCGGTGAGGCTCACATGTATATCTTTATTTATTCTTTGTTGGTTTCTACTTTGACCATTTTCTTATAGAAATTTTTGAAAAAAAAATAATGTTTCTCTCCATGCCATAATGGTAGAACTTTTATAATGGTCTCCTTCCATCTGTGGACCTTCCTCTTCTTTGGTTTTGGCCTCTAATTCCTTACCATATACCTTATCTTTATTTTCTCCCCTCTTCTCTAGTATGAGTGATTTTGTTTGGTTGTAACTCTAATCCTTATTTCGGGATACCTCATTTAATAGTGCATCATTTACCATCTCCATGGTGTTTTTAGATCTAGGTGCTGAGCTTCTTGAGTGAGATGACAATCATATCCCAACTATCAAGAAGTGTGTATACTATGTGGTTCGTGTGATCTTAAACATTTTCATTCTTACTTGTATCCACCAATTGGTTCACCAAGCTTTGAAACTTGTTGGTGTATTCAGATATGGAGATTACTCTATGTAGTTGAAGATTCATCAACTGCTCCAATAAGAGGATATTTTTCCGAGCGTTCTTTGACTTGTACATATTTTCCAAATTTATCCAAAGTTTTTACATGTATGTATCTTGTGCAACATGGTGGTAGATGGTGGGATCAATCCGTTGGTGGATTTGACCGATCATATTATTCATCAGTTTCTTACACTCCTATTATTTACTATAATTGGGTTTCACTCCCTTGTCCTTAATGAGGACAAAAATATCCTTTACATTAATGATATCTTCCATTAATGACTTTCAAATGGTGTAGTTCGAAGAATTCAACATGATCATCCCTCCCATGGATAGTCTCCACATTTTATTTCAATTATGTAAAAATTGATATAGAATATGAAAAGATAGAGCTCAAGTCTGTGTCCGGAACTATTTAAAATGGTTGAATTGACTCTTGGATCATCGAAATCGGACACTGATTACTCAAGATATAACCAAAACAGTGTCAATGGTCAAGATCAATTGATGACGTGGTGATGAAGTGGCGATGATATGGCATTTCGGAGTAGCTGCTGGAATATCACCAGAAATTTTACTAGTACTGGAATAGTACCTTCTTCTCTAAAAGGGGGGTATTGTAGAACTCGAAGTTTTACTAAAAATTGACCAATCCTAAGAAGCTCGTTTTAATTCCATTTTCAATGTTGTTTGCGCTACTGGAATCAGATCACCATGAACTTTTAGAATATGACTTTAAAATAGATTTCTGAGCAACATTAATTTTTTGGTAACCAGAAAAACTTCACTTCTCACCGCCATTCCACCAAAACCTCCTCTGATACCACTTTTGTGATTTTATGATCACGAAGATAGATGAATCGATGAAGAAAATGGGAAGAAGAAGAGATTTATTTCACAAAGAGAAAGCATAAAAAACCCCCTCTCTCTCTAAAAATGGATCACTCTTAGCACTATCAAAATGTATACAATGGATCTCTTGGCCCAAATCTAATGATGAAGGAAGCCCCTCAATTACTCCATATATAGGCATGGTGGTAGGTGTCAAGTTTGACATAACTCCCTCTAATCCCCCACCAACCATGGACTTCCCCCATAGTTGTACCTACACCATTAAAAATCACATGGATTCTAAAAGAATAGTTTTTACACATACATAATGTGTAGAAGAAGTGTTGAAAGTCTATGGGAGGTGAGATAGGTACACCACCTTTGAAAATTTTAGTGGGTAGCAGCTAGATATCTCCATCACTTTTTTTGGGTTATCAAGTAGTAGAACCACTGTCTTCTTCGTTATAGTTTTTCATTGAGCCTTGAATATCCTGATCTTCTTTTCACACATTAGAGTAGTTAATCGATCCAACTCCAGTCTGGTTTTGTGCTGTTTTAGGTGTGGAAAAATACACCTCCTCCTTATGCTTGGGCGAATCATGATGCAGGTTTCTTTTTATTTTTTTCTTTATCTTTTCACATTCACGATTTGAGGGGAAAATAATAAAACAAAACACAATGTTACAATAAAAATGATAAATCTAAAATAGAATACAATAATTTTAATTGGATTATCAAAAGTTAATCATAAAATAAATTATCAAAAGAGGTTTATTAAAATTATAAAAGGTATATTCTTTAAAAATTATTATCAAGAATAATTTTATACAATTCATCAAAGGATAATTATCATAATTATAAAATAATAAATTCATTGAATTATCAATGTTAATACCACCATATTATCAAATAAAAATTTTAAATAAAATTATCAAAGGATGAGTTATTAAAAAAATTAAGTGATAATTAAAATAAATTATCAATGAATACTTGCACGAGACTATCCAATATATTGATATATATTATGTAATTATAATTTCACCAAATTATCAAAGGATAATTATTGGAAAAAATTATCATAACATAATTTTGAAATGATAATTTGTAAGGAATAATTATTAGAATATAGTTACACAATTTATCCAAGGATAATTATAAGGTAATTATCTCATGACAAAGACTATCGAAATTATCATATGATAATTACGTGTATTATGAAAGAATATAGATTAAAATCATAAAATTATAATTGTGATATTATTAAAGATAATTACTAAAATTATTAATTAATAGTTGTTGTAAATTATTATAGGATAAAAAGTTATCATAGATAATTATAAAATATAATTATAATGGATAATTTATAATAAATTATCAAAAGATAATGATAGATGATATTTTAGGATTAAACTTATGAGAGAAAATTATAAAATGATAATTTATGAGTAATTTTCAATGATAGTTGTAAAATGATAATTTATTGGAAATTATCAAAAGGTGATTATAAAAATATAATTTATGAGAAATTATCAAGAGATAAATATTCTTAAGAAGAATAGAAAAAGCACATGTGTTGACCTAAATGATAATTAGAAATTATCCAGGAAAGAGAAAGTATCATGACATGTGAAATTTTATTTATATTTTAAATAAAATAGTTAGTTTTGGTTTTAGGGACCCCTAGTGAAGCTCTAATGTCGATGTTTTGATATTAAGGTTGGGAAGAAGTGTTCTTGACTGATTTATCCCTGCCTTTTTACATCAAAGAATTTTGACATTGGAGGTTCCATAAATTTTTGGCTCGTTTACACATGTTTCCTAAATATAATTATGTGGAGACATATTTTGATGACCAAGATAGATTATGATCACATGTGAGTGAGTGTTTAACTCTAGTAAACCTATGTTACACTTATTTCCATGAGTACTTGTAGCTTATTATTCATGTTCGATATTGATCACATGCATTGTGTTTTCTACCTTACTTATGATGATATGTTATGATTTATCATGAATCCTACCATTCTATGTGTGTTTCTATGGTATTAACTACTCCAAAATTGTCCATTAGAGGCCACCAACAGTAGTTGTTAATAGGATTTAGTGACAACTAATCGGCTACCTTTGGAAGTGGCAGTTTCCTTGTCGATATTGGGCAATAGAAACCACCAATAGTGGTCTCTATAGCCTATCTCGCACCAATTGCGATAGAGGTCTCTGAGAAAGACATTAGAGACCACTCACGCGGTCACTAAATGGTCTGAAAAATAACTAATGTAGCGACCTCCATTTGCGGTCGCTAATGGTCATGAAAAATGAACCGTATAGAGACCTCCTATGGAGGTCTCTATACTAAAGAAATTTTTTTATAAAAACTATAGTCCAATAGAAAGAATATAGTATTACAGACACAAATATAAATAACAAAAAAACATCCTCCAAACAAAAGACAAAAAATAGATATCATGACCTAAACAATAATCCAAATAGCTACAAATCCCTTTCAATCTTCTACCTCAATAAAAGTATCGATAAGATACAAAAAAAAACAAATAAACAAGAAAAATAAAATTCTTGTGCATTATAGGATGACATATACCATGGAAACACATTTCATTTTATGTCTAGAAATACCTTCCAACAATATTCTTATTCTACTTGTGAATTTTAATGTAAACAACATAAAAATTAAGAGTAAAAAACAAAAATTAATCTTTTTTGAAAAATAAAAAATATTCTTTATGATTTTCAATAAAAATAAGTAGATAAAAATATTTTTGGGTGATTTAATGATTCAAATATATCATTAAAAAGGTATAAAAATATAATGTGTAATATAAGGAAAAATATTCAGGGTATAAACGTAAAATAAAATAAATAAAAACCATAAATTACCTCTAGATATTATAAAATACATTTGTTACAAGGGTAATCATGTCTGTTGGTTTTGCATGAAGTTTAAAAATACTTGTTTGATTGATAAGTGTTGAAAATATCCACTCTTTTTAATATATTTATATACTTATCCATGGGTGTTGTCACTATCTATCTTGTAAATAGTATTTACTGAAGAAACCACACCAACATACTTGACCAAACAAAAAATTCATGTTTACTATAAAGGCGAGACCATGTTTCTAACTCTATGTAATGGTAACATGAATTATGTTGAAATATGTACCTTGGGAAAACCAAATTAAAATAAACTTAAATAGTTTACATTGAATAATTTATAGATTATGAAATTAAGTTTTCATATTCTGTAAGGAGAAAATTATCCATGCATAAACACAACTTTGATGAAGATGATAGATTTTCTTTATGGAATTGTGAATGAGAAAAATAAGGTTGAAATTTTTTTGAATAACACAAAACAATTATTAAACATAATGATAAATAAATAGTGAATTTATTTACATAACTTCAACTGGTCTAGAATACTAAAAGATCCAATTTTATAGCCCAAGTATTCTTAAAAACCTCAGTATATGTAGGTCCACTTGAAAGGCTGATATGACATGTCCATAATCTCTTAAAAATTATTATTTACGGAGTTAAATTAATTTAATCATAAAAAAATTTATATAATTTATGAATAAGTCACCTACAACAAATAAATTTCAATCCCACCAACTCAACACTCAAAGAAAAAAATAGAGTATTTTTATACAGATTTGGATTCACAAGTTGGAATAATACATCATTATGTTTCATATATGCTTGATCATTATCACAATTAGATATGGTCAAATTAAAATTTTAAAATAAAGTAAAAATTATTTCACTAAAAAATAATAAAATCAATCCATAACCTAATGCACTATAAGAGATGGTTTTGAGTATCTAGCCAGGAAACAAGAAAAATCCATCCATTATAATGGGTCTAGGAATTAACTACCATGCTATAGTAGTATAGAATTATATAGATCTTTATAAAGGTATCTTTGGAAATGGACCCCTCAACTGATCTTCATATCAACATGGGTACTGGTTGAAGAAAACTAAAAGGATTTTGGTAATTGTACTATATCAGCTGACATGTATAACAATGGGATATAAAATCAAATATGCCCCACTTTAAACCAGGATGAAAAAAACTAATACTTTATGTCATAATAAATTTTAATAGTTACTAGGTGAAATAACAATTGATATTAATTGAATTTCACTATCATGAGCATTCTCATTAGTGAAGGAACAACACATTATTTTCCACTACAGATCAATGGACGCCCCCCCCCCCCCACCCCAACACCTCTAACTCACACTGCATCAGCCCCTCTAGATATCATTGGAAATGTGGAAGTGTAGGGATGAGAAATGGAATCCCTATTAACTAAAAAGTTATGATTATATGAGGGATATAGGGTCTGGTGAAAAGGTAAGCACGAATGATCTTTGGTGAACCTTATATAAACTATATAGGTGGGAGAAGGAACAGTTGTATCAAGTCTAGGGAAATGGGGTAGATGAACAGGCATCGATGAGGGGTGTTCGTTCATCAAGGTGGGTGGGTAAGAGACTCATGATGAATTCATGTATTTGCTTCAGGTCTTGAGGGAGGGAGGTGAAAAATGACTAGGCAATTGGACTAGGTGAGGTGGTGGTGGTGCACCAGAGATGGGATAGTCTGGGAAACTAATGAGAAGGATGGTTAGGGGTTGTAATGTAGGGAGGACTTAAGAAATATAGTTTAGGAATGAAATTAAATATAATATATGGGATGGGGGATAGATACAAACATATACAGTGATAATAAATTGTAGGGAAAGATTTCTAGATGGTAGTGTCATGCATGCGGGGTGCAGTAGGGTCTCATAACTCGAAAAAACTATAAGGGATATCATGCATGTTTTAAATAGAAATAAAAAACCTATAGGTAAACTATTTTCATATGGGTTTACCTGAAATGGTCATCTACCTTTGTGAGATTCCCATATCGACCCATATTTAATATGGTTTTATTTTATAAACCCCACCCCGGCGCAATCCCACTTGACCTGTGGGACAACATTCTATTTTTTATTTCTAGAATGAGAGGTAAAATACCTAATTAGGGAATCTAAAATATCATTCACCTTTCCTAGGGTATAGACTATATCAAAATAAAGCAACTAAAGGTATAACATTGGTTGTATAAAGGTTATTTTTGAGTTTAATTGGATTCATAAAGGTAACCTTAGACTAATATTGGTTACACAAAGTTCATATGGAGGTTTCATTACCTGTGTAAAGGTAGACTAGGAGATATGTTAAGGAAAATATAAATAACTAAAGGCTACCAAAAGGTATCTATGACAAACTAGGCATGCCCAATGGTAATGAGAAATTTATGAAAGCTACATAAGGGTTATTTGGAAGTTCAGTAAAATAATATTAAGTTGTGTAAATTTTAATCTAGTCCATGTAAAGGTTTTATTGAGATTTAAGAATTCATTTAAAATGAAGGATATATTCAAAATATTCTTTTTGGTCTATTTATTACTGAATAAATTATCAAAAACATAAAAATGATTATGATCCTAGATTCTTAGTGTGGATAACTATTCAACATGAATTAGTTTAAACTGGTGCTGAGATGAGGATCCTGTTATAAGAAGCATATAAATTAGGATGCTACCATAGTGTATTGTATTAGCAGTGGGATTTTTAGTGACTATGTGCAGTTTTTTATTTACTAATGTGAAATGGAAGGTATAAAAAGACAACATAATTTTTTTGATTTTTGGATTCACTAAAAATGTAGTTAAACCCCTAAAAGATACAAAAAATAAAATTAGATAGTTAATTTGAATGAGAAATAGAAATATAAAAAAAACATGACTCCTGAATCTAATGCATCATGTAGGGCCATGGATGCTACCTCCGTCTGATGCGGCATGGGCCTAAAAAAATAAAAAATATAAAGATATTAATAATGAATGTAATAAAAAAATCAATATAAACATACATTGTAGGATCCCCTTCACCTAAAATGGTCAACAATATATTACCACAAACATTTTTTTCAATGTGCATGAAATCTAGATTATGCCTTAGTATGTTAGTTTTCCAATAAGGGGGATTTAAAAAACTACTTTTCTCCATCCATTTGTGACTGTATTGCCTACTTTCACCATGAATATTGGCTAATAAATGAGACACCAAATCTTGAAATTTATATACTATTTTGAAGTATTCTTCCTCAATTTGAGATAATATTTCTACTCATGTCATGACCTTTGATGTTGGGTTGAATTATCTAGAACCATAAAATTCTACTCTTTCCTTTCTAAACCTATATTGAGGGGAAAGAAAACATCTATGAATCATGTATTTTCATTTTTTACAATGCTTAAACCATGTAGATTTTTTATTTTTATTTCATTAAGGGAAATAAAATTCCCCTTTTGTACTCCAACCGGACAAATTTTTATAATATGGGAAGTCATTGATTTACCACAATAAAGCATCCTGTAGTTTGAACATTTCATTCATTTCACAGTCATAATTCATCATACCATTGCTCCAAAATTCATTCAACTCATCAATCAATGGATGAAGGTAAACATCAATCTTATCCCCCAGACTTCTAGGTCAACCAAAAAGAGTGTAATGTAATAGTAATTGTTTTTTCATACAAATACATGGAGGAAGATCATAAAAAACCAAAACTGCATGCCATGTTCTATGAGTTTTACCAACCATAGACCCGAATGGATTGAAACCATCTACTGCCAATCACAATCAGACATTAATACTATCTTTACCAAAGTTGAGGTGTCTTTAGTAAAAATCTTTCCATGAAAGATAGTATGTTGGGTGGGTTATCATATCACTTTTATTATTTCGTTCCACATTCCATATCATTAATTGAGAAACTCTAGATGACATAAATAATCTTTTCAACCTTAGATTCAGTGGAAGGTAACATATTTTCTTTACTAAAATCAGTTTTCCCTTTTTAAAACCTTAATTTTATTAGATAAATTTCCCCTATTATCTTTCTAACTGTAAAAGTTACAAACCATAGAATTATCCAAATTCATAGTTTTTTTTCTAAATAGAATGTATTTGTTTTCACATGCATCTATAGTCTCATATGTAACACCTAAGTTCTTTGTCAACTTATGAGAATGATAATATAAATCAGGAATATTATCATCAGTAGGAAGTACTTTTTTCAATAACACCAACAACATGTCGAACAGTGTATCTGACCACTAATTCAAAGTCTTCAAGTGAAAAAACTCCACGATAAATGAAAATTTACTATAAATAGTACACCCAAGATATAATTTTGTTTTTTCATCATCATTTGTTTCATAAAACTTCAAAAAAATCATGATCTTTACTAGTTCATGTATTGATCTCACCGATCTCAACATTCTAGATGTCAAATCCTTTAGGAGCCATTACATGTACCATTTTAGTGATCATTCCATGAATAGTATTCATCTTCCTTATAATAACATCCTTATAAACTATTTCTGTATGATGAAAAAATATATTCTTCCCCATGACAAGTAAAACTCTTATAATTTTTTAGAAACCCATTAAATAATAGGAGCTCGTTCATGGTATATCATATGAACTGATATTTTTTTTCACATTTTCTACAATGAAAACAGATATAGTAACTTTTAAATCCTATAGTGAAATCATTAAATTGTATAATGACTTCAAAATATTCTCCATACATTTTATTTGGATGATCAATTTCACTCTTATCCATATTTGTATCTATACAATAAGTAGTAGCATTTACACAAGACTTCATATTGCATGCATGTTTAGAATTTCATATCAAAAAATATATTTAAAATAAAGACTAAACAATTTAATGTGGAATTAAATTCATACTCATCCAAAAAAATCACAAATGACATAATCATTTCATTATATTTTATTAATTATAAATTTTATTTTTTAAAGTCACCTTTTGTACATTACTAAATATTTTGTAGAGAGACGCTTATAAAACATTTCTGGATAAAAAAAATATTTTTAACAAAAATAAAATATTGATCAAATGAATATATAATATAAAACTCAACAAAGATATATTTTTGTTGTGAAATGATAATTTTTTTGTTATACTTGTTAATAGGTAAGGAAAGCAGAATATACAATTAATAGTAAAGTAAAAATATAGAAAACATTCTGTCTTGATTATAATATATGTATAAACACATTTTCAAGAAACATATTTTCAATAAATTTGAAAAACATTTACATAGAATAATTTCTCAAAACAGATATGTACTCTAAGTGGTGTTTAATAAGTACTACAAAATAGAGCTTAAATATTGATTTACTTATAAAAACAGTTTCACATAATTTGCATATAAATTTCAGAAGAAATCCACTTAAATAATAGAAACAAATTTTCTAATTATGTTAATAATAAAAGTACTTCAATTTGAGAGGTTTTATCAAAACAATTAATATTTTATATCATTTTGAGAAGGAATCATTTAATTACACTATAATTTTATTATTAGTAACATTTATTTATATATACCAAATCCTCTATATAAAATAGTTAAAAATTGATTTTATTGTATTCCTAATAGTCACTTAACATATACACCAAATAGTTATATAATGAATACATTATCCGCTATTAATAGTTGTGTAATGAATAACTTATAATAATAAATTCCATTAAATTCTCTAAAATATCATCTATAAACCCATGATTTTCATTCCATTTTTTTATTTTAATGATTTTAATTTCCTCTGAAAATTATTAGTTGAATTCTAAAACTGTTTTCATTACTATTGTGATATTTATAGCCATAATTCTTATTGGTTAATACCCTCTATGTTATTCCCAAATCAATATCACCATGGTTATTTTTCCTTCTTGTTCTTTTTTCTGTATTAGGATTATGATAGATTCATATCATTATTCTTTAATCTTTTATTATAATAAAATAATTTTTATTTCATATTATTTCTATAGTGATGAATTATGATAAATATTTATTTATTATTTATGGAAAAAACATTTATAAGTTATTTTAGTTCTCACTTTCTTCCCCCATAAAAATTATACACAAATATTTTAATCAGATTTAAATTTTTAAAAATGTGTGATTGTTATTCCATCATATCATACTCTAACTCCCACATTGTACCTTCTATTTTTTTATTCATGGCATTGTCACCAATTGATTCACTAAATTTCTCGCCACCATATCTCTTTATCCAATGATTTAGATCAGTTATTAATTATATAGTAAATAGTTATGTCTTTTAAATATTATAGTGTTATGGTCATGCATTGGATATACCATGTACATCTATAAAAGGATTGCATGAATGATGTTATATAGTTTAGAAAAATTGAGTTATATGTGTCCACATTTTAATTAAAAATCAAATAAATAAGTTTGTAAACTAAACACATTGTATAGGATGAACACTAGGTCTCCTATTTAATAATTTTTAAGGTATAATGTATTTATTTTTATTAAAATTTTGGAAAAAAATAAAAATTGTTGTTGGGTGTTGGTTATTGTAACACCCCGCCCCTACCTCGTTGGATTGAGGAGGCGGTGAGGGTTACTTGGCCTTAAGAGACATTCTGAAGGCGCCAAAGGCTGGAAATAAATTTCGAGGGCTTTAAGGAACAGTGGGGAATGATTTTCCCTTGAGAAAAAACCAACCAACCAAATGATCCACTATCAACAAACTACTTGATTCATGTCAACAAAATAACCAAATCATACATTACCAAAAGGGAACTACACTATTCCATAATACAACCCACAAACCAATACAACCAACACAATATCAAATTACTATGTGGAAGACTAAACAAAAGACCCAAAATAAGCCAAGACACACTCCACGGCTCCACACCAAGCTCTATGCTCTAAGAACCACCACATATCCCAAGCATCACCATGAACCACTAGAAATGAGATGGTTTACCTTTACCTGTATCTTGGAATATGACATCTTCATAAGCACCAAAGTGCCAAAGAAGGGGTGAGTACTAATACTCAGAAGGATTCTCCAACTGACTTCCCTACACACGCCACTAGGATAAAACCGTTAGCACATTTATATAAAACATTTTATATAAATAAAAACCAAGATACCAATTGTTTATAATCCAAACATGCCATAATACAAAAATGCCACACAAGGAAGCCAAATCAACCATGCCACTCAAGGAATCCAATTCAACCATTCCACAAGCCAATTACCATTTTCATATTTCACTCACAATCCCCATCTACAAACATCACCAACAAAGCACATAACAAACCATGGTGGCACTTCCCGTCCAACCCATTCATTACCAATCTACTCAAGTGGTAATTCCCACCAACTTGCTATTGATGGTGGCCCTTCCATCCACTATTCATCCCCTTTTTATAGTGGTATTTCTCGCCCAATTTCTATTGATGGTGGACCTTCCATCCACTATACATACCCTTTTTTATAGTGGTACTTCTCACCCACTTCTTATTGATGGTGGCCCTTTCGTCCACTATCCATCCCCTTTTTTATAGTGGTACTTCCCACCCACTTCCAAACAACATTAAAACAAGATATAACCAATCATATAACCCACCATGTTTATTGAAATATTCAATTAACCATTTCAATTACACGCCAAACCACTTCAGTAAATCAAACATTTATTGAAAACACCCTTCCACCCTTTTTACATGCCAATTCCCATTTCAATAAAACAACCCCTTTATTGAAAAACTATTTCACAAGCCATCCTAATTAATTAGACAAAAAACCCATTTTAAAATCACAATAAGAGCATTTTACCCAAAAACCCCTTTCTTCCCAAAAATCTCCAAAAAACCACCAAAGGGATTTCCAATCAATTTCGCACATCAAAAACACAATTAATTTTAAGAAACACAAATTAATTGTAACAAAGCTTTAAGGTCTAGAAAATATGAGTTGAGAGACAAACCACTTACCTCTTAGGGTTTGGAGAAATCGACCCTTCGCTCGAACACACTCCAAACCGGGTGAACACCTCCTCAAAACCACCTCAAAAACCCTTCTCCAAGGAGAACCACCTTCAATACACTAATAATACCCTTAGATTTGCCTCTAAAATGAGATAAGGATCCCCCCAACCTCTGAAAACTGGAACTCTCGTGTGAGGCACGAGTGGGAGGAAGAATGAGGGGAAAAATGGGAAATCCCGAGTGGCCCAGGACTTAAAAACCCAAACTTTAAGTGGTCGCATGGTTACACTGCCTGGTTTGGAAAACCATGTGCCAACCATGTAGTTTCCACAGTCTCACCCAGGGACTTCACACAGCTTTCCCGCACGGTTTGACAAACCATGTACTGCCTGTGCAGATCCCACTGTAAAGGGTGCACAATTTCCGAGGTTGGCCACACCGTTTGTTCAGATCGTGCGCCAACCGTGCGCCCCTCTACAACCTCCACAACTTTAAATGTTTTTCCTAGAATTGTCCAAACTTCAACCAACCACTTCAAAAATCCCAAACGAACCAAAACAAGGGTCACATACCTCAAACTGGGGGGTACTACAGTTGTGATAATCATTAAAATATGAAAATTAAATCACATTAATTAAACATATGGATTTTGTAAAATTAATTGGCATTCGTGGGATGTATATATTGGTTATCATCAAAACATTAGTAAAAAATTATAAAATTCAATTCATTAAAATTTAATTTGGTTTGGTCATTTCTTTGGTTGAGGTTTTACTGAAATATTGGATATCCTCTAGTATTGATTTACAAAAAAAATTGATTAATTGGTGATTTATGAGAGTAAAATGTTAAGTGAGATTAATATAGAAACACGTTAGGTTTATTATATTGAATAATTTTTTATATATTTAGATTAAATTTATGTTTTTATATTTGGTTGGTGAGTTGAGGTTAAGGTGATCCTAAGGATATTGAAAATTAAATGGGTTGTTTGAATTAGAGGAATACTCTATTTGAGGACATGGTGATATCACCACCAATTACAATAATGTGTATTTAAAGAGGTGGATTTTAAAACTAGTGAAAAGATTATATTTGAAGCTATAACACACAAAAAATCAAAGAAAATAGACATCACCAACAATAATGATCCCATTCCACTAATTTTCATCCAACAATGGAATAAAATAGATACATATTATTATCTAAGATAGATAATTCTAGATTTAATTCACACATATTGAAGGTATGTAGTAATAGAAAACAACATCGGGATATCAATCATTGTTTATGAATTCCCAATGCAAGGAAAAAAGAATTATCATCAATTTCAATATCCATATCACCACCCAACCAAAATGATTTCTTTGGGGAGATATTACTCCATAGCATCCATGAAGTGAATTATATTTTATGACAACTACATATCTATTGCAATAATTGATTTGTTAGGGATATCACCTTTTCTTACACCATATCATTAATATGACATGATGGACAAAAGGTTTGTAACTAAAGAAAACTATTCCAACTATTAAATGTCAAGATCTCCAATTATAATTTAATCATTGAAGGTGGTATACACATATTTCTTCTCATGATTCTCAAGAAATCCCTACCACTACTTATGATATCTACTAATTAATGATACAAATAGGATAATTACATTTAACATAATCCATATCTCTATTATGATTCCATATATCATAAAATATATAGAATTACTCTAAAATATATCATATATATCATAAATAATTTGACCAATGACTCCAGTTCATCCCTAATGATTTTATAAGAGGAAGGATTCCTATATATGTTCGATCCATTCTAGCTAATAAATATCATGTGGCCATTGATGATGTAAGGTCAAACTTTCTATTACATGCATGCACCCGTGAGAAAAAAATTGTCTTTATAGAAGTTTCATAACTAAATTAGGTAAAGACTTAGCAAAAAATTCACATGGAGGTTGGTTGAGGAAATAGGAGGAGGTGATAAAGGTAACTAAATCCCATATCAATAGAGGTAGATAATGAATCATATAAAAGGAATAAAAACCTGTATGAAAATAAATATTTCATAAATTATGACTACCTATATTTATTTTATTTTAATTTATTTTTTTATATATTTTCCTCCATTGTAATATATTTACTTTATTTAATGGATAAAAATACACAATGTTGATTTAAAGTGGAAATTTATAGGGATATTTTCCTTCATATTCAAATAAAACTTTCTTGTTCTTAATCTATTTTCACTATAAGTTGCTTTATTTTTAATTTAAATTGGCTTGGTTTGTTGATGGATCCTCTTACCTTACACACTTATCATTTTCTCATCTTGAACACATGATAATTGGTTCCATTCACTTTATTTGTATTCTTATTATAGAGTTGGATAGATCAAGCACCATATATAATGGGATTTATTCACTAATTTGATCAGATGGGTGGAGGAGTCGATCAGTTAAGAAACAAAATATATATTATTGGGTATACTAAAACATAGTGATCCAACATAGATGATAAGTAATATTTGATCCACTACTATCATAAAAAATGTGCAATGCATAAATTTTGATACACTATAATCAAATAATATAAGGAAACTATAACTATATAAAGAAAAATGAAAAATCATACAAATGAAACAAAATGTAATAAACTACATGAATATGTGGTACATGAAAAAAATCATCAAATACCAATATTTGACTATCAACCTTAGAGACTAAGTTAGTTCCACCCAATAAATAAACAAATATAATTCTATCAACCTTTAGGTAAAAGTGGGTGTGTGAAAAACACTATGCATAGTTGGTTATCCTCAAAATATGAACAACCAAGACAACACCAGACATGCTTAATAAATAAGAATTAAATTTTTTGTACATAGGTACGCCTTAACTAACAAAAAATAACTTGAATGGTAAACATGGTCAAAGGTCAACTAGTAAAATATCATATCCACAGGTATCATCTGGTACTGTATATAAGAATACTAAATTCTAAAATTCTCTATGTCATTATCAATAACCCTAGTTCATCTATTAAAAAAATATACCCACATTTATGCATACTCTCATTCTGAGTTATGGTCCCAATATCTCTACAGAATCATCCACCAAATAAAAGAGTATATATAGTAAAAAATTCAATATCATAATATTGAAGGTTCATCAAAAACCAAATCCCACCAACCTAGTTTCCAATATGAGCGATGGATGTTTCAAAAATCAAAACACTAAAACTAAAAATAAATATTACTTGATAGTGTGAAAAATTAGGAACCAAGTGAATGTATATGTGGAGTCTAAGGACCCGTGAGACGTGAGGGAGAGGCGGTGGTGAGGGTGGATGGGTAGCTCGCGGCTCTAGGTAGATTGTAGTTATGGGGGATGTGTGAGCAGAGGGATCTAGGGAAAGGGGGTGGAGGTGATGGTGGGGAGGGAGTTAGGGAGGGAGAGGGATCTGAAGCTATAGGGAGATAGTGTCGTAGGCGGGTGCAGTGAGGGATAGGATGGGCGGCATAGGGTTTGATGAGGTAGGCAGTGTGTGAGGGAGGTGCAGGGGGAGGTGAATTTTTTTAGGAATTATGACTTCCAAAGGTGGTCGTCTGTTCTAGGGGTCTCCAATTCCTTAATTTATATTAGTGTATTTTTCTTGGAACCTAATTTAGATGAATCATCATGACATGTTTATCCCTTTTATGGGGAGTACTCATGACTTGTGACGATGATGACTATGGACCTATGCACAAGGTAAGGATATGATGATGCCTCAGGGATGTCATGTGATGCACTTGGTGACTAGAGAATTCAAAGGGGTATTTTACTCAATAACTAGGTAATGAATAGTATCTCTTGATGACTAGGATATGCTGAGAATATAACCTTCTTGATGAACATTGATTCTGATTTTCAAGATCACACGATGTCAAGTATCATGATTCATTAACCTTGTGGCTAATACTGGATTATTCTAACACCTTGATTCTATTCACTTGATGACTAGAGGATTCCAAGGGATATGTTACTCGATGACTAGGGGATGGTGAGTATCTCTCGATTCTTAGGGGATGCTGAGAACATAAACTTCTTGATGAGTAGTGATTCCAAGTTGCATGATCACATGATACTGAGTCGCATGATTCATTTCCACTTTCACATATTCAACCTTAGCCAGCACCACCCATTATTAGCGCTAAGAAAAAAACATTGATAAAGGGGTAACTTTTATAAGCATGAAAAATAAGCACTGATAAAATCACCTTTTATCGGTGCAAAAAAAGGCTGATGAAAGTTCACCTTTATCAGTTCTTTTTTTAGTGCTGATAAAGGTACCCCCTTTATCAATGTTTTTTTAGAACTGATAAAGGGTGCCCTTTATCTGTGTTTTTTAGCACTGATAAAAGTCTACATTTTATCAATTCTAAAAAACATATTTTAGCCTGTATAAAAGGTATATTACGTTAAAAAATAATATTCCATTAAAAATAATATATTCATATATAAAATTATTTAAATTGATTTAAATATAATATATATATATATATATTAAATATGTTTTCAATAAAGATAAATAGGAATTTACAAATAATATATAAAATTTTTTGTGAAATTTTTTTATAAAATAAATAAAAAATATTATTAATTAATAATTTGACAATTATTATGAAGTAATAGTCATTTAATAATATCGAGATGACAAAAAAATTAAATTAATAAATTAATGGTCTAAGAAAAGTTGAAAACATGACTTGAACTTCAAACGACCATAAATTTTTATCTAGGTGTCCATTTCGGCTCTAACACATATCAAATCAAATTCCACAATGAGCTTTATGCACTAATGTCTCAAGAAACCCCCATTCACATTTTTCAAGGCCAAAACATCCCATATAGCCTTCAAAACTGATTTTTTAGTCGGGGTATCCTAATTTTTTAACATTTGATTGAATTTAAGCCCTGTTTAATGGGGTATTTTTTCCATTTTTAGTAAATATTAAATTTATTATTAGATATTACATTCATATTGATATTATGGTTTTAAAATTTGATCATTTTTTACAATGTATTTTTATTTATAATTAAATATATACACATGTATACATATTTTTATATATTCACACATAAAAATTTAATTTTATAAATAAATATGTAAACATATTTACATATAAATATATTTCTATATATATAAACTATATCTAAATAATAAAAATATCCATTTTATTTAAAATAAAAATTTATGAATATTTATATACCCATACAATTAACGTATATATAATGCTTATATATATAAATATATTTGTATGTGTATATTGAAAAATAAATATATATTTATCTATATATTCTATTATATTCATATACATATTAATATATAATATATGTAAATAAATATAAATATTTATAATTATATTTATAGACACACACATATATATAAATGTGTGTGTGTGTATTTATAAACACACACAAAAGCATAATTTATATTTGTATTTAAAAATAATTATATATATATGTGGATAAAAAAATTAATAAAATATATATAAATAAATATATATATCATAAAATATTGAATGAAAAATTATATAGGAGTGGTGAAAGTGCAGATCTAGGAAGGGCGGGTCTCAGGTTTGAAACTTGGTAAGGGCACCCACGCAGGTGAGTGAAGTTTGAGGTCATGATGTTAAAGGTGGGGGAGCTTTGAGAAATGGTAAAGGGATGGGATAGCAGTGTTAAAGGGAGTTTGGGGTGTCAATAACTAATAAAAGGGGGAGTAGTGGTAACCTCAAAGTAGGATTTTTTTTATTTTTTATTTTTTTGACTTCTGTCAACTTTTTTTTTCAATGCTGATAAAAGTTGTCTTTATTAGTGATTTTTTAGTGATGATAAAGGGGACCCCCCCCCCCTTAATGACACTGAGGAAAAAAATTAGTTTTGTTGAAACCCTTTTTTCACTGCTAAAGGGATGATCTTTAGTACTGTAGCCTTGTGGATAATTCTTTATTCTTCTATCAATTTGATTATCCATCTAGCAATGATCCATAGCAGGTACAGCTTGGGATTTGTGGCAGCTTGGTTAGCGCACAACCGTTTGGTTTTGGATTGTATGTTTATGTTTGTTATGCACTGATCATTATTATGACATACACTGTTATACTTGAATATATAAGGTTAAGGATGCATTTGTGGTTTCCTACTGAGTCTTGTACCCACACCCTACTTGGGCATTTCGATGCACTTATAGACTACATGAGGTCTCCAGTGAAGGGAAAGGGCCATGTGGTGAACAACTGAGTAGAGGAGTGTGGAACTAATAGTAAAATGAGACAGTCACTAGAGGACCTACTATTTATTTATTTATTTATATTCTTATTTTCTATAGATATTAATGTCACTTACAGGAGATTCTTTATTTGTATTACATGTATGTCATATTACTTTTCCACTTGTTTACTCAGATTATTTATTATATTGTTGATTTTTGTCTATGGATCCTATGACAAGATATTGAGGATATAGTCTCCACACTGATGGGCTCAAACCCTCGTGGCTAGTCAGAAGCCTCTTGTGTAAGGGGATACATGCATGAGGTCATGTGGAATTTCAGCTTGAAACTAGTTATTTGGGTTGAGATGTTACAAAATGATATCAGAGGCTAAGGACTCACTAATTTGTTTCTTCTCTCCTCTTGGTTTTGGATAGGGTAAACAAGAGTTATGATGATTGATATAAGGCACCAGCCTTAAACATTACATAATCTTGATTTAAGTCAAGAATTCTACATTTAGGATCTTTTTAGGTTTAGAGTTTTAGATAATTAGGCCATAACTATTACATTACTTCTCAAAAATTTCAAAGTAGACAATTCTACTCTATCCAATATTTTCATAAAAATAAAAATCCTTTAATTAACAAGAAATTTTTTCTTAATATAAACCTTCCTGAATTCTTCCTTTATCTTACCCTTCTTTATACCCTGTGAACAACATTTCAAAAACTTGGGAAGATCATAAAAATATTAGTAAGGGATATAAAATAAGGAAATAAAATATTAGTCCATGAATACATACAAATCAAAGATGTCATAATTTTAAATCATAAACATAATCTCTTTAACATACCTCATGAAATCATAAGATTTATGAATAACACATAGAAATCATAAATCACAAATGTAACTTGTGGCATCCATAACATACTTACATTGTGGCTTTCACAGCTACATAGGGAGTTACGTTTGGAATACCCATCATAGTATATTCCCTAAATATCTTAGGATAAACATTAATGTTTACCTTCATTATGTTACCCAATGAATTAGAGAGGTATCTCGGGCTCACCCACCCAAGTTTATCACGGAACCACTCGTATACATAAACAATTCCCAAGAACCATAGCATATTCATAACACATAAAACAAGCATAAAGGAAAGATAGCATTTTAAAATTCCAATCACAGTATAATATTTCAAGAATATTGATATAATAAATGATTTTTAAAAACCAATTTTAATACCAAAATACATAAAAATGGTATATGGTATTTATTTTCATTGTAAAAACACTACATCTTGCTAAGGAATCCAAATATCAAATAATACTCGCAGTGGTAGAAAGGTCGTTGTCACTGCATACGTTAAAAAGAAACATTCATTTTGTCATTTAGTAAAACAATTCGTAGAAAAAATATTTCCTTTTAATGAAATTAAAATTAAAATGGGTTTGTACACAGTATAAAAGAAAGTCTTATATAATTCAAAATATTCCTCAATTAAAGGAGATTGAGATAAAGTCTCTTACCTTGAGTTCAACTCGTCATGTATGTTCATTTTTATTCCTTAATAATAAACTTAAATTAATTTATACTTTATTCATAACCTTTTTCAAGTTTATTATTCCTTTTATATCACTTATTACATCTCTATAAACATTACATAATTATTTAAGTTAATATCGGTCGTTTTGTCGATATTTGGTACTTGAGTCAAAAATAAACTTGTTATAATTTCAAATTATCCATGTGGTCAAAAATACATTATCTATAGAATGATATTAATGATTTAAATATAATATATAACCATTATATATATATAATAGTATGTAACATTTGGAGAAAATAAATGAAATGCACCGTTCATGGAGACGGTAAACCGTACGTACGCATAAACGCTACTTTCATTTATTTTTCATATATATAAAAAATTGAAAACTAAATGATACATAGTTATATTATAATTATATTATAATGTAATATTTTGTATACATTTAATAATTTCATCAATTCCATCCTTTATATGTTCCATGTATGGCATGAACGAGGCATATCACTTTAAGGGGGCGGTAGTCCGCACTTTCTGAAATGAAATTATTGTATTTACACATTATGGAAAGTATAAAGGTATGATTTAAATAAAAAAAATAGAATCAAAGATACAATATAAATATAATATATATAAATATATTTCCATCATAATGGCCACCATGGGAGGTGGTAGGGGAAAATTGAACAATCATCATTTCATGAGGCAGTAGTTCATTGTCCATTGAAACAGTATATTTATCCATTAGATAAAGGTTTGGGTAAGTGTAGTTAGAATCCTTCTAATAAAAACATACTAGTATATTTAGGTTACTGGTGTTGTTATTTAGTAAAATAATAAGAATATAATAGAGGGTGAAGAAGTAAAATAATGAAAATAAACTTTAGAGAAGACGCTACCTCTAAAACGTGCACCTCCCTTTGATTTGAGCCAAAAGGGTTTATTGAATTACCTAGTTCCTGAAGTAAGGCTTATAGAAGGAATAGAAGTAATTTGGGAGATTATTTTATAATATTATGTATGATACAATGGGATTGAGAGTTGTGATTAAATGGGTAGAGGTGATGCCCTTTTATAAGAAGGAGGAGGGGCACTTTATTAAGGTTTGAAAGTATTATTTTATTATAAACTAATTTTCAGTTTAAAATGGTCCCAAATTCATTTATTTAAAAGATCATATTTTTTTGGGTTGAAAAAATCTAAACCAATAGGTTTTATACAAGTATATGTCAGAAATTTAAGCTTATATTTTATCTTTAACCCTTAGTTAACTAATTTAACTCTTACCATGTCTTCTTGTATATTCATACAATATGGTTAATATAGTCAATATAAAATTCCAATAGAATCTAAAGTGGTTCATTAATTGAATTTTCAAAATTATAATTAATTTTTATGAATATTATATTTTTATGACTATTATATAATTTAATAAAATATTATTGTTTTTAAAACTCGTTTATGTCAATTTTTATACTATTTATATCATGACTTTTTAAAAATCCATAACAACTTGATTCTTTCGAAAAAACTTTATTAATTCCAATATAATAAGTCATAATAATCCATAAAAATTTTGGATGTCATAAAAAGCTTCAAAATAAATTTATTTTAATATTTATAATCTCATTTATTTAAATCATTCATTAATAAGTAAATCACTAAATCATCATTGTGTCATAAATAAATTTATTTATTTGATGTCTAAAATTTATAAATAAAATACCATTATGTATTAAATCTTTTTAGATTTATAATGATTATTTATAGTCTAATATATCACTTATATAACCCCATATAAATTTTTTTTATTAAAAGATACATGTTTATGTTACATTTTTCATTACTTTAAATTAATTCTTATAAAATGACATTTCCACATCCAAGTGGCTCCATGGGGTCCCAAAATCGACCCACGGATTCCCATGGTTGGTCATATTTCATCCAATAGGATTATGACACATGTTATAGAAGTTTATTATTATTATAATATTATTGTGTTACCCCTATTTAGCATATTTACCCTTTAACCATGGTAAATAAAATATTTACTGAAGTTACTATTCATAATGTCTAAAAATAAAAGGTACCTATTTACATAATTTGGACCTCCTGATTCCAAATATGGAATCCATTTTTTCAAATTTAAAACATAAAAATTTTAGAAAATAATTTAAAATTAATTCTCGTTGCCAAAACCAAGAAGCGTGTTTTTAAGAAGTAAAAACTACCAAAAGATTAACATGTTTTTATGTCCAATTTCAAAGTGAAATTACTTCCAATGACCAACATTGTATTAAATGATAAAAATATAATATAATTACACTATAAAACCAATTAAATATACAATATAACTATATAAATAAATTAAATGGAAAGATAGTTTTGACATAAAATGTGGTACTTTTCACTATTCATTAAAAAATGAACTTTATCATAAAAATACCAAAAAATTACCCAAAGTAAATTTGGATATCCCGCTTCTAAATAATAAGTTTATTTTGTGTAATAAAACATAGAAAATTTACAAAAACTATATTTAAAAAGTTTTTACCATCAAAAGGCGGTAAAACTGCCTTTTAAAAATATTAGAGTATTTATGCTTAAAATTGAATTCATTCCCATTTTAAGCCTCCAAATTTTTTTGGATAAGTATAAAAACATTTAATAAACATTTTTAATAATAATATAGTTAGTTTTTTAATTCTTACCAATACAATATCTAGGAATTATCTACCATTTAAAATAATAATATTATGTTATTATTTTTTCAGTATGACTCAACATTGTGTGTAACATAAGATTTCGGAGAAACCCTTTGTTGCGTGTTAGGTATGCCATAGAAAAAAGAATCCCCTTTATAGTAAAATTAATATATAATTCACAAATATTAATAAATATGAAAATGTAATATTCTTTATTTACCTAGGATGTTACATCCTTCCCCCCTTTTGCAAATTGCATGCTCACGATTTTATTCACTTCTCAAATAAGTGGGGGTATTTATCCCTCATAGAATTCTCAGATTCCCATGTTTCCTCTTCAGGCATATAGTTTTCCCACAAAACCTTTACTTGATTAATTACATTATTTTTGAACACATGCTCTCTTTGGTCAATAATCTGGACTGATTGTTCCTCATAAGAAATATTCTCTTCCAACTAAACTACTTAGGGACTCAAAACATGAGATGGATCCAGAATATACATTATCAACATTGAAACATGAATAAAATTGTGTACCTAGGATAAATTTGGAGTTAAATCCACTCTATAGGAAACTAATTTAACTTTATCTAGGATTTTATAGGGTCCAAGGAACCTCAATCTTAGCTTTCCATTTTTACCAAAACGCATCACACTTTTCCATAGAGAAACTTTGAGAAAGACATGATCACCTACCTTGAGAGAAAGATCCTTCCTCTAGTTATCTACATAACTTTTCTGCTTGTTCTATGATGTTCTCATGTGCTTCTGAATCAATAAATATTTTTCCACCATCTCTTTTACCAATTCTGGTCCCAACAACTTCCTTTCACCTAGTTCATCCCAAAAAGATAGAGTTCGACACCGCTTTCCATATAATGCTTCAAATGGTGTCATCTGTATACTGGAATGAAAACTATTATTATAAGAAAACTAAATCAAAGAAATATGTTAGTCCCAACTTCCCTGGTAATCAAGTGAACAATCACGTAGCATATCCTCCAAGGTCTGAATTGTTTGTTCTAACTATCCATCTGATTGAGGATGAAAAGTTATATTGAAATTTAATTTAGTTCCCAATGACTTTTGAGGGCCCTTAAAAAAGTTATAAGTTAATCTAGGATCACGTTTAGATAAAATAGAGAGGTTAAATACATGTAACCTAACTATCTCTTTAATATAAAATTGATAAAGTTGATTTAGAGACACAGTTTCTCGAATAGGAATAAAATAAGAAGATTTAGTCAATCGATCAACAATAACCCAAATTGCATTGTTACCTCAAGAAGTCTTTGCTAATCCCACTACAAAATACATGGACACATTTTCCCATTTCCAATTTGGAATTGGAAAAGTCTGAAGCATCCCTTTCGGTAAAATTCGTTCTACTTTAACCTATTGACAAGTTAAACACTTCATAGTAAAGTCAGTAATATCTCTTTTCATTCTATCCCACCAGTAATACTCTATTAGATCTCTATACATTTTAGTACTACCAGAATGAACTGAAAATAGAGAATTGTTATCTTCACATGACAACTCTTTTTTTAACTATGAATCACAAGGTACACATAACCTCTTTCCAAACCTCAAAACACAATCTTTATCAATGTTAAATTTAGGTAACTTACCCTTCTGAACCAATTATACCTTTTTCTACAACTCGCTATCTTATTTTTATGCTTTCTTTATTCGGTCTGCTAGAGATGATTTCACTTCCACATAAAACAAAATAGAGTAATTCTCTGCACTAACCACTTCCAATTCAAAATTAATCAAATAAAAAACCAAAGGATCTCATTCCAAACTTATAATGTAGTGTTATTATTTCAACTCAAAGTGTCAGCCACTTTATTTTCCTTTCCTGGATGGTAATGGATCATGCAATAATAATCCTTGATTAATTATAGCCATATCCTATGTCTCATGTTTAATTCATTCTAAGTGAATATATACTTCATAATTTTGTGATTAGTATATATTTTACACTTTACATCATACTAATTATGCCTCCAAATTTTTAAATAAAAAACAACAATAACTAGTTCCAAATAATTTCTAGGGTAATTTAACTCATAAGCTTTCAACATACATGAAGCATAATCAATTACATAATCATTTTGTATAAGGACATAGCCAAGTCCTTTCAACTAAGCATCACTATAGATAAAAAATTCATCATTTCTATAAGGTAGTGGAAAAATTGGAGCACTCACCAATATTATTTTTATTTCCTAAAAACATTCATCACATTCTTTTGTCTAGATAAACTTAACACCTTTTTGAGTTAACTTAGTTAGTGGTCTAGATAATCATGCAAAATTTTCAACAAACCTCTAGTAATAACCTACTAAACCAAGAAAAATACAAATCTCGGTTATATTTGTGGGTATTGGCCATTCTTTAACAACTTTTTTTAGCAGGATCAACATTTATGCCATTTTTAGAAATAATGTGACCAAGGAATGTAATTTTTTGTAACCAAAACTCACACTTTCTAAATTTACCATACAATTTCTTTTCTTTGAAGGTTTAAAATACAACCCTTAAATGACTTTCATGCTCTTCTTTACTTTTAGAAAATACCAAAATATCATTAATAAACAAAACCAAAAACTTATCCAAAAACTCATATAAAATTATATCCATAAGATCCATGAATACAATAAGTGCATTGGTTAACCCAAAAGGCATAACAAAAAATTCATAATAGCCATATTTAGTATGAAATGTGGTCTTCAGAATATCTGCTTCCTTTACTTTCAACTGATGGTACCTCGACATCAATTTAATCTTTAAAAAATACTAAGATCCCTGGATCTGATCAAACAAATCATCAATATGAGGGAAATGATACTTTTTCTTAATAGTTATGTTATTCAAGGTTCTATAATCAATGCAAAGTCTCATTGAATCATCTTTATTTTTAACAAACAAGATAGGATAACCCCATGGTGATGTGATATGTCTAATGAATCCTTTATCCAATAACTCCTTCAATTTATTCTTTAAATCTAAAAATTCAATTTGAGCCATTCGATAAAGGTGTTTTGAAATTATCTTAGCATTAAAAAATAATTCAATAGAAAATTCAACTTCCCGGTCATGTATTATACCAAGCAACTCATCAGGAAAACATCAAGATACTTATTTACCATTGGTACATCATTAATATGAATAGTTCCTTTGTTTTCAACAATATACGCAAGGTAACATTCATTTCCATATTTTACTAGTTTCTTAGAATCCTGACATGTTATAAAAATAAGGGTTCATTCTTATACACAAACAGAAATTCTTTCTGAAAAGAAACCTATTTAGATCTACAGTCAATCTTATCATGATAAACATAAATCCAATCCATACCCAAAAATAACATCAAACACTACTGAAGGAAAAACAATAAGGTTTTAATGTATATTATTTCCACACATAAGGATAGGAAGGTTATTATAATTTCTTTTTGTCACAACATTTCCTCTGTGTGTTCTTACCACAAGTTCAGGATTCATATCTTGAGATGGAATTCCCAATTTACTAGAAAATTTCTCAGAAATGAAAGAATTTATAGACCCTGAATCAAACAACACATTATCATAATCTGAATAAACAAACAGTCTACCTGAAACTAATTCATTTGATGTCCCAACATCTTCTGAAGTAGTTTCAAAGTATTTCACCACCCCTTTCTGTTTGTAGTCTGGCTACTTTCTATCATTTGAGTTCTTCGTCGAACACTCATTTGCATAATGACTCATTTCATTGCACTTAAAATATTTTACTGACTGTAAATAATATTTTGTCTTACCATTACCCTAATCTTTTTCAGTGCAATTATGAGCCTTATGCCCCATTTTACCTCATCAGTAAAACTTACCAGAATTCAAATGGCATTCCCCAGTGTGCTTTTTACCACAATTTTCACAAATTGTAAACTTAAGTTTCTTACCATCAGAATTTTTTGAAGAGTTATTCCCTTTTTTTTGCCACCTCAACCTCTTATTATGTTGTTTTTTAAATAACACTTAGTCATCAAAAAACTCCATTTCCACCTTCTCTTCACATCGAACAAGTTTTTTATAACTTTTAAACTCACGAGAAGCTAAATCTATTTGATAATTTGGCTTTAATACTAAGTAAAAAATGATTGATTTTACTATTAAGATCATGTATGAAATTTAGAGCATAACTTGCTATTTGAGTGAATTTTTCTTCATAAGCAGCCATTGAGTCATCCTCCATCTTCAATTCAAGTAATTATTTTTCCATCCTAAGTTGAACTACCTTAGGAAAATATTTATCAAGAAACATACTTTTGAATTCATGCTAATCAAGATCAAAAATCTCCTCATTATCCCTAATATTTTTAACCATCGACCACCACTGATCATATTCACCTTAAAAATAGTAAATATAAATACTAACCTTTTTATGTTCTGAACACCCCATGACATTGAAAATATTTTTCAGTTCTTTAATCCACCCTTTAGCTAGCATAGGGTTAGATGATCCTTTGAATGATGGGAGATGTTGCCTCATGAAATGATCTACTACTGAAATGTTCCTCTATGGTTAATATAGAAGATCTCATGCATAGATACCACCACAATTTATAGCCTAAGTCAACTATTCCATCACTGCAACAAACTGTTCAATTCTGATTCTGACCATCTCAGGTTTCTAAGTTGTAAGTTTGTTTTCCTCTTAATATTTCTACCTTGCTTCCTCTGTGGAAAACCATTATGAACACAGAAATATCTTAGGTGAAGAAACATGGTAATCTTAAAATGCTATATTATTTCAATCTTACAATAAATTAATTAATTTAACAATATCCTAGCTCCTAAAATTTTCTAAACCGACCTATGATACCAACTATAAGGAACCAGCCTTAAACATTACATAATCTTGAGTTAAGTCAAGAATTCAACATTGATGATATTTTTAGGTTTATAATTTTAGAGAATTAGTTCATAACTGTTACATTAAAACTCAAAAATTTCAAATAGACACTTTTACTATATCCAATTTTTTTCATAAAAATAAAAATCCTTAAATAAAAAAGAATTATTTTCTTGATATAAATCTTCATGAATTCTTACTCTCTCTTACCCTTACTTATACCCTATTAAAAACATTTTAAAAACTTGGGATGAGCATAAAAATCTTAGTAAGGGATATAAAATAAGGAAAGAAAACATTAATCCATGAATACATACAAATCAAAGAAGTCATACTTTTCAATCATAAACATAATTTATTTAACATAACCCATGAAATAATAAGATTTATGAATAACACATAGAAATAATAAATCACAAAGGTAACTTGTGGCATCCATAACATACTTACATTATATCTCTAACAGCTACATATGGAGTTACATTTGGAATACCCATCATATTATATTCCCTAAATCTCTTAGGAGAAACATTAACGTTTACTTTAGTAAGGTTAACCAATCCATTAGAGATCTATCTCAGGCTCACCTACCCTAGGTTTATCATGGAACCACCCATATACATAAACAATTCCCAAGAACCATAACATATTCATAACGCATAAAACAAGAATAAAGGAAATGTAACATTTCCGCATTCCAATCACAATATAACATTTAAAGAATATTGACATAATCAATGATTTCTAAAAACCATTTTCAATACCAAAATACATGAAAAGTTATATGGTATTTATTTTCCTTGTAAAAACAGTACATCTTGTTAAAGAATCCAAATATCAAATAATATTCGCGGTAGTAGAAAGGTTATTGTCACCATGTACGTCAAAAAGAAAAATTCATTTTGTTGTTTAGTAAAACGCTTTATAGAAAAAATATTACCTTTGAATGAAATTAAAAGTCAAATGGGTTTATAAACCTTATAAAATAAAGTCTTTTATAAATCAAAATATGCCTCAATGAAAGGAGATTGAGACGAAATCTCTTACCTTGAGTCCGACTCATCATGTATGTTCCTTGTTATTCCTGGATAATAAAATTAAGTTAATTTCTACTTTCTTAAGAACCTTTTTCAAGTTTATTGTTTCTTTTATATCACTTATTACCTCTTTATAAACATTACATAATTATTTAAGTTAATATTAGTCGTTTTGTCGATATTTGGTACTTGATTCAAAAATGAACTTGTTATAATTACAAATTCTCCATGTGGTCAAAAATAAATTATCTCCAGAATGATATTCATGATTTAAATATCATATATATACAGTATATATTTATTTATATATTTATTTATAATACTACATAAAATTTAGAGATAATAAATGAAATGCACCGTTCATGGAGACGGTAAGTCGTACATACGCATGAATGCTACTTTCATTTCTTTTTCATATTTAAAGGAATGAAAACTAAATGATACATAGTTATATTATAATTCCAGTATAATATCATATTTTATATATGTTAAATAATTTCATTAATTATATCCTTTATAAGTTCCTTATATGGCATGAACGAGTCATATCACTTTAAGGGGGCGGTAGTCTGCACTTCCTCAAATGAAATTATCATATTTACACATTATGGAAAGCATAAAGCTATAATTTAAATAAAAAAGCATAATCATAGATACAATATAAATATAATATATATAAATATATTTCAATCATAATGGCCACCATGAGAGGTGGTAGGGGAAAATTGAACAATCATCATTTTTTGAGGCAGTAGTTCATCATCTATCATGTAATTTTATAAAGGGATAGGGAGGGAAAATACAAAAAGGAGAAGCACAGAAGTGTTCGTCATCTATAGAAACAGTATGTTGATATCCATTAGATGGAGGCATGTGTAAGTGTAGTTAGAATCTATATCATAAAAACATCCTAGTATATTGAGTATACTTTTGTTTTTATGTAATCAAATAATAATAATAATATAATAGAGAGTGAAGAAGTAAAATAATGGAAAGGAACTTTAGAGAAAATGCTACCTCAAAAACATGCAACTCCCTTTGATATGAGCCAAAAGGATTTCTTGAATTTCCTTATTCCTAAAGTAATACTTCTAGGAAAAATATAGGGATTTTTGGAGATTATTTGGGAAGATTTTGGATGAGACAAGGGTCTTGAAAGGTGTGATTAAATGGGTATAGGTTATTCCCTTTTATAAGAGGGAGGAGGGCACTTTAGGAAAGATTGAAAGTATTCTTTTATTATAAAATGATTTTCGGTTTAAAATGGTCATAAAGTAATTTATTTAAAATATAAGATGTTTTTGGGTCGAAAACATCTCAACCAATAGGTTTTAGAAAAGTATAGGTCACAAATTTAACCTTATCTTTTAGCTTTAACCCTTAGTTAACTAATTTAACTCTTACCATGTATTCTTGCATATTCATACTATATGGTTAATATAGTCACTATAAAATGACAATAGAACCTCAAGTGTTTTATTAATAACATTTTAAATATTATTTAACTCATTTGGATGAATCTTATATTTTTAGAACTTTTATATCATTTAATAAAATATTTTTTTTTCTAAACTCATTTATGTCAATTTTTATACTATTCATATCATGCCTTTTTAAAAATCCATAAAAACTTGATTATTTAGAAAAAATTAATTAATTCAAAGATAAAAAGTCATAATAATCCATAAAATTAGTGTATTTCATAAAAATTTCTAAAATAAACTTATTTTAATATTTATAATCGTATTTATTTCAATCATTCATTAATAAGGAAATCACTACATCATCGTTGTGTTATAAATAAATTTATTTATTTGATGCCTAAAAATTATAGACAAAATACCATTATGTAGGAAATATTTTTATATTTCTAATGACTATTTATAGTCTAATTTATCACTTATATAGCCCCATATAAAAAAATTTATCAAAAGATACATGTTTATGTTACATTTTTCTTTACTTTAAATTAATTCTTATAAAATGTCATTTTCACATCCAAGTGAATCCATGGGGTCGAAAACTAGACCCAAGAATGACCATGGTAGGAAATATTTCATAAAATAGGATTAGGACACGTTTTAGGGTATTTTAATATTATTATAATATTATTTTTTTACCCTTATTTACCATATTTACCTTTTAACCATGGTAAATAAGATATTTACTAAAGTTATTATTCATAATGTCTTAAAATAAAAGGTACCTATTAACTCAATTTGGAAGTCCTGATTTCAAATATGAAATAATTTTTTTCAAATTTAAAATACATAAATTTCAAAAAATAATTTAAAATTAATTCTCGCTGTCAAAACCAAAAAGCGTGTTTTAAAGAAGTAAAAAACTACCAAAAGATTGACATGTTTTTATGTCCAATTTCAAAGTGAAATTACTTACAATGACCAAAATTGGATTAAATGATAAAAATATAATCCAATTAAATTTTAAAACAAATTAAAAGGAAAATATAACTATATAAATAAATTATATGAAAATATAGTTTTGACATAAAATGTTGTATTTTTCACTATTCATTAAAAATGAACTTTATCAGAAAAATACCAAAAATTTACCCAAAGTAAATTTTGATGTCCCGCTTCTAAAGAAGACGTTTAGTTTATCCAATAGAACATATAAAAGTGATAAAAACTAGATTTAAAAAGGTATCATCATCAAAAGGTGGTAAAACTACCTTCTAAAAATATTAGAGTATTTATGCTTAAAATTGGATTCATTCGCATTTTAAGCCTCTAAATTTTATTGGATAAATGTAAAAACATTTAAAAAATGTTTAATCATAATATAGTTAGTTCTATTCATTATTTTAAATACAACGGCTAGGCGTTAACTACCATTTAAAATAATAATATTATATTATTATTTTTTTAGTATGACTCAACATTGTGTGCAACATAAGATTTCAAAGAAACACATTATTGCGTGTCAAGTACACCGTCGAACATATCATACCCTTTAAAGTAAAATTAATATTTAATTCAAAAATATTAATAAATATGAAAATTTAATATTCTTTATTTACCTGGGATGTTACAATTGAGACTTAGGAAGGGGAACTATGATAGTGTTTTGCCATCACTGCGTATTGGACCAATGAGTTTCCCTAAAGTGGGGTTAATTATGTTTTTCTATTACCATTGATTAAATTCACCTTGAGTGATGCACTTGATGTTGATATGTGATTTATGGGATTTTGGTTGCGTTCATGCATCCTGGATAGGCACGTAGGTTTTCATGCCATATATATAATTATATTTGTGTTGTGTGGTTTATTAGTACTTAATTAAATGAATTCATTTGTAATATTTTTTTGGGGTATTTTAATTGATTTTGTGATCTATCTATGTGACATGTTGTGTGATATATCTTTATTGGATTTAATTAGTTGAACTGAGCAAGACGTTGTGTTATTATATATATTATGAATGTGACTAATGTAAAAGGATGGAAAAAAGGGTTAGTTATAATAGGGGTATACCTTGGGACAAGGATAGACTCCCAGGAAAACATTTATTGATCCAATAGACTATTTAATAGTAACATTGTAGGATCCCATAGACTGATTAGGTTTTATCCTAATGAATCTTTTTCTTTCTTAAGTGTGCTCCTTCATGTTACATAAGTTTTTGCATTAAAATAGTCTTATAAAATTACTTAGTAAGTAGGTAGAAATACTTACATAAGGGAGGTGGTTTAAGCATTTTTTTTAAAAAGGTGGAGCCTCAGTCAAAGACTAAGACACAATTTTTTGTTCAAAAAAGGAAAGGAGTTACAAAAGTCTGAAAGATGGGACCTTATTACAGTCCTTATCATAAAAAGGGAGTGATTCATCAGGCAAATCATCCAGCTAGGTAATATCCTGGTTGACCCCCTTGTTGGCAAGACTATCATCAACCATGTTCGCTTCACGAAACACATGTGTGGCAATGTAGTTGAGATCCATGAGCGAAGAAAGACATTTCATCCATCATGAGCTAAGTGGCCATGCAAGATGCACCACTCCTTTCCAGATAGCTTGGAAAACAGTGGTTGAATCACATTCAATCCACAACTGGTTCCAACCCTTTTTCTTGGAAAAATCCACCGCATGTATCACTCCCAACATTTCTTCTTCTAAGGCTGAGGTCGTACCACATCCATCAAAGAAGCAGCCAAGGCATCTGCCAATAAAATCTCTAAATATGGCACTGCAACTTTCCGGACTCGGGTTTCCTCTATAGGTACCGTCGATATTCACTTTGATCCATCCTGGAAGCGAAGCTTGCTAGAAAACCTCAAAGGTGTGTCGAGGCGGCCTATAAGATCCCTCAATCCGGAGACGTCGAAGGATCTCAAAATCACCAACAGATTTGTCACAATGGTCTTTCTGAAGAGAAGAAGCATCCTTGATGGCAATGAGAATATGCATTTTACCTACATTGAGACTGAATGAGCAATTATTATGAATAAAATTATTTCTATCATACCAGATCACATGAAGGAGTTCCGCCACCGCAATCAGAAAAAGATTCTTGACTTGCTTAGAAGAGTCTCAATTAACAAAATACTGCAACTTGAAACTGATATTAGCGGGAGGTGACCAGCTGCAACCAAAAATGTCAAGATTGTAATTCCAAAGAGCGGCAGCTGTAGCACAAGACAAGAACAAATGATTAGCATCCTCGTGGTGTTGATTTCACAGATGACATCTCTAATAAAGAGGAATCCAAAATGATTGAAGGCACACTTTAGTTGGGACCCTATTATGGGAAACACGCCAAATATGAGTAAATCTCAAGGGCTTAATCCAAGGTTTGTTAAAATCTTTCAACCAAAAAAAGTTAGAAACATAATTGGTGAAATTGTTTTTATAGAAGCTTTTGGAATCAAGTACTCCATTAAAGGTAGGTTCCCAAATGAGGAAATCATCTATGTTAGAAAAAGAGTAATTGTCAATGATGTGACTGATTTTATTTGGAAGGGATATGTTATGGGAGTTAACAACATCCCTAATAGTGTAATTGGTGTTGCTAAGAATAGTGGTGGATGTCAGAATGGAGATTAAGGGGGAACCAGTCCAGTTTTCCATTTAAAAATTCAAAGAGTAATTAGCACTAACCATACATATAGATTTGTTCATGATGTTAAGGAAATAATGTCTAATAGATGGCCAGATGGAAGAAGAAATGTAACCCAAGTTACCATTTCGAAGCCTGGTAACAAATCTTTTCTTGAGAAAGTCCAAAGAGTCAGAGTTGTTATGGATCATATTCCAAGTCAGCTTAGCCTGAAGAGATTCATTGAAGAGTTTAAGATTCTTAATACCAAGGCCACCCTTGTCCAAAGGTTTACAGAAAGTGATCCAAGGTATGGTGACAAGTTTCCTTTCAACCATACTACCAGACCAAACAAAATTAATAATGCAGATGTTGATTTTCTGGAGAATACTGGTAGGCCAGTTGTAAACCATCATTGAATAAACCATCTTGGAAACAATATTAGACTTAACAAGACAAACCCTTCCAGCCATCGAAAGAGATTTTCCCTTCCAAGATGAGAGTTTCTTGGTGATTTGATCCATAATGTTGTGAAAATAGCTGGATTTTGGTCTTCCCCAAAAGATGGGAACACCCAGGTATGTGAAGGGGAAAGAGCCTTCTTTGATTCCTAAATAATTAATAATGTGACTTTTTCTGTTGGGGACAAAGTTCTTCCCAAATAAAACAAAATATTTTCTCCAACTAATCGTTTGGCCTGAAATACCATCATAATGAGTCAGGGCACTTTTGAGGTTTTGGATGTTCCTTTTATCACCTTTTAAGAACAAAATAATATCATCGGCATATAAAAGATGGGAAGGAACGTTTAAGTTTCTAGAAGTATGAATGGGCTTTATCTTGTTTTGAGTCACCAGGCTCGTGAGAAGTCTACTTAAATAATCTTAAGCAATGAAAAAGAGGATGGCAGAAAGCTGATCACCTTGCCTAACTCCCTTGGTTCATTTAAAGAAGCCTTTAGGGGACCCATTGACTAGCACAGAAATTAAAGCCGAATTGAATAAGGTGTGAATCAGGGCAATAAAAGAATCATTAAACCCAAATCTTTTGAGAACCTTTAAAATAAAACTCCAATCTATGGTATCAAAAGCTTTCCTGATGTCAAGTTTAATGGCCACATTGCCTCCTCTAGTGACTTTATTCAGCATATTGGTACATTATGAAGCACGGAAGATACAATCTTGAATAGTTCTACTCTTGATAAATCCAAATTGATTCCAAGAAACAATTTTATTAGAGATGGAGGTGATTCTGTTATCAAGAAGTTTGGTAATAATTTTATAGATTGTGTTGATGAGAGAAATAGGCTGGAAAAGGTGAATCTCATCGGCATTGTCCACTTTAGGAATAAGAGTAAGAAATTGATCATTTATCACATGAGGAAGAAAACCATTGGAGAAAAAGTATTTAACCAGTTTATAAACATCCACATGGATGATATCCCAGTAATGTTGAAAGAAACCATTATTGAAACCATCAGGACCTGGGGCACTATCAGGGTTGAGACTGAAAACAGTGTCCTTGATTTCATGGTCCATAGGTCTTCTTAAGAGATGATCATTGTCCTCATTAGTGACCATATTAGGAATTATTTCCGGAAGAATCTCCTTACTAACCTCCAGACCATTGAATAAATTATGGAAGTAATCAAAAAAATTATTAGAAATAGCATCCTCAATGTCAAAAATAATGTCATCAACTCTAAGAAAAGCAAGGGGCCTACAGATTTTCCTGATTATTTGGAGAGAGTTATAGAATTTAGTATTTCTATCACCATCCAAAATCCATTTGGTTTTAAAAAATTTCTTTCGCATATTATCTTCGAGCTTCAGAAGAGAGTTAAGATTCAAAGAAGTAATGATTTCATCTTGATGATCAAGAGAAAAATCAGAGCAGGTATTGGATCTTTGAATGCGAATGAGGTCATTTTCCAAAGAGGAGATGTTTGTATCAAGCTGTTTTGTTTTAGAAAAGCACCAACCCTTGAGACGTTGTTTTAGAAGTTTTAGTTTAGAAATTCAAGAAAAAGCATAATTTTGATGTCGCATGCCATCGCAGAAAGCTTTTATCATGCTGGAATAGTCTGGGTCTGTAGCCCAAGCATTGTTAAATTTAAAAGGAATATGAGATTTTAAGCTCTTAGAGGAGAGACTGACAAGAATGGGGTGATGACCAGAGCTAATCTTGGGTAGGGTAATGCTATAAATGAAATCCCATTTATCAAGGGCAACAGAATTTGTGAAGGCCCTATCAAGTTTACTAGACATTACCCTATTAAGGCACTTTTTATACCAAGTATACTTAGCACCAGTGAGATTGATTTCAATAAGGTCACAATCTCCAATGGAAACTTTAAATTCTCTAGTTGAGATAGGAGAGTGTGATGGTCCAATCTTTTCACTTGGGAGAAGAATGGAATTAAAATCTCCAAGCATAATCCAAGGATCCTGCACAGATCTAGAGAGGGAATAGAGGTCACTCCAAAGGGATCTTCGCTCTTGATATCTATTCTTAGCATAAATCATAGTGTAGAAATTATGAACACCAGCAAAGGAAAATTCACAAGTAAACATTTGATCATAAGTTTGGACAACATTCATAGATTGTAAGGATGAGTGATAAAAAATCCAAAGGGTTTCAGAAGAAGTTCCTTTCTTTCATGCACCAAGGAGATTATAACCAAAAGAGTACAAGTGTAAATAATTCACAGAGAAATTAATTTTAGGCTCAGCAATAGCAAATAATTTTGTTTTGTGGGTCAAAATAAATCTCTTAAGCACAATAAAGGTGTCAGAGTTGGATATACCCTGACAATTCCAAAATAAACAATTCATTTGAACCAGGAGGTTTAAGCATTACCACTGGGCATATAGTATAATGCAGTTGAGTTGTAACCTTCACCTACTCTATGTTATAGGCACTAGGGCTACTTCAATTAGAATTATTTCACTTAATACCTATCCTAGACATATAATTTAAGAACTATGGTCAAATATTCCCTTACATAAACTCCAACATTCTTCATCCTTCTAGATACTTGAAGGCCCTCATGATATTGAATAATGGGTTGAAACATTTTTTGGAAATCTTAGAACTAGTAGAGATTATGAAGGATTGACTAGTTAAGTAGAGATTGATATCATGCCAAGTGTGAAAATGATTTGTATACCCATGTATATTATGGATCCAACCAATATAAAGAAGCCCAAGGTTTAGCTGGATGACTTGGAAAGAAAGGTATTCATAAGTCCAAGTTAATCACCATGGAATTTACATGTGTTGTTCACCAAGAAGTAATAAAGTAGTCTTTATCTACATGTTGATTACCAGAAGATGAACCGGGTGATGGTGAAGAATCAATATCCATTTCCTAGTATTGATGATATTTTCAATCATCTAAATGGAGCCCAGTGGTTCTCTAAGATTGATCTTTGATTGGGATATCACCAGTTGCATGTTAGAGAGGAGGACATTATAAAGATGGTGTTTCAGAGAAGTTATGGGCTATAAGAGTACTTGGTGATGTAGTTCAGACTAAAGAACACACCTGTAGTGTTCACAACCCTCATGAAAAGATATTCCATTCATACTTAGAATAATTTATCGTAGTGTTCAACAATGATATCCTCATTTACTCACCAACACAGAGCTACATGCTAGGAACCTATAGATATTCTTGAGTATGCTTGGTGCACACTAGATATACGTTAAGCTATCAAAGTGTGAATTCTAAATTCAGGAGGTGATGTTCCTAGAATATGTGGTGTCTGAGATTGGTATATCTATAAAGTAAGAGAAGGCTAAGGTAGGAATGTCTTTGAAACATCCTCAGAATGTGTTTGAGATTAGGAGCTTCCAAGGTTTGACAGGATATTATTGATGGTTCATCTAATACTTCTCCCATCTATCACCACCCATGAGAATGCTAACGAAGAAGGTAGTGAGGTTCCAATGGTAAAAATAGGGTGAAGAGGCTTTCCTTGAGCTAAAGAGAAGGTTGAAAATATCTCCAGTACTAATACTCCCACATCTTGCTATTGGTTTTTTAGTGTACTATGATGCATCAGGTGTTGGTCTGGGAGCAGTGCTGATGCAAAAATAGTGGGTAGTATTCTATGGGTCTATACAGCTACAAATCCATGATAGGAACTACACTACACATGATTTGGAGCTGGAAGATGTGGTCCATAGTCTAAAATGTTGGAGGCAGTATTTCTTTAGTGATAGATATATTGTTTATAGAAACCATAAGATCCTTATTTATATCTTCACACAAAGGGACCTGAACTGGATATAGAGAAACTAGGTTGAGTATCTGTAGAATTTTGGATTTGAGATGTAATATGGACATAGGAAGGTAAATTACATGTCAGATTTCCCTAGGCATAAGACATAGGATAAGTAGGAATATGGTGATAGTTCCTTAGAGGATTAGTGGTGCTTGATGAGTTTATTAGTTGAATGGAGAATGATTGCATCATAGGAACATGGTTCTATTAATTTTCTCCATTAATTGTCACATAATCACTTGTGTATTAGGTAAAGTTTGAACAAAAATCATACTCAAAGTGTGTAGTAATGAGGGAAAAACTAGTGAGTGATGACCCAATGCTCAGATGATCGATGGATGACGATTATGTGATCTTAGTACACAAAAGAGTATTATTCTCTACTTATATCAGAGAGGATCTAACAAGGTATTACCATACCTATATATGGGAATCATATCCTGGTGAGACTAAGATGTATCATGACTTTAGGAGATAGTTCTAGTGTTTGAGTATGAAGAGATACATTGCTATATTTTTCTCCCAATGCCTTACCTGTCAGAGGGTGAAGTATGAGCACTAGCATCTTGGTAGGTTGTTACAGACACTCCTGATACATATGTGGAAATGGAAGAAAATCATGATGGAAATTGTGATGGGGTCACCTAGGGCCTTGAGAATTCATAATGTAGTCTATGTGATTATCGATCGGTTAATGAAGTATTGTCACTTCTTACTAATTAGGGAGACTCACTCAGTGGAAGAGATGATAAATATCTATGTTCAGAAGATTTTACACCTTCATTGACTACCCTTGAGCATTGTTTTAGATAGGTACCCACATATTCCATCCAATGTTTGGAAAGACTTATAGAAATCCCTAGGAACTCAGGTAATATTGAGTATGGTGTACCATTCTCAGACCGACGGATAGTTTGAGTGGACTATACACATATTAGAGGATACTATTAGAGATTTTGTTCTAGACTTCAGTTGAGAATGGGATGATCACCTAGCTTTGATTGAGTTCACATACAATAACAGTTATCAGGATTCGATTCATATGGAACCTTATGAGGCTTTTTATGAGAAATTGAATCTCTCCCCACTATGTTGGCATAAGGTGGGTGAGGATGTAGTTGTTGGACCTAGTATGGTTTAGGAGACCACCTAGGTAGTTCAACTGATATGAAAGAGATTGATCACAAATCAGAGTAGACATAGATCATTTGTATATTGTAGAAGGAGACCCATGGAGTTTACTTTGGGAGATCAGGTTTTCTTGAGAGTGACTCTTTGATTGGGAACTGACATCTGAGGAAGCAGAGCAAGATAGAAACACGTTTTTATTTTTGGACCCTTTGAGATTTCTGAGTGGATAAGGGCAGTGGCATATCCTTTAGACCTTCATTTTTCAATCAGGTTATGCACGACATGTTCCATGTGTCATAGATTTGGAGGTACATACCTGACCCTGCACATATTTTAGATTGTGATGACATTGAGCTAGGGACTGATTCATCTTATGAAGAGTGTCTGATACAGATCATAGATCAAATAGAGAATATATTGTGAGGAAAGATGATACCAATAGTCTAGATCTAGTGGTAGTGTTGATAGGTCCAGGAAGAGATATGAAAATGTGAGTTTGATGTTCCATCTCAATGGCCTGATTTTTTTAGAAATTCCACTAGAAAAACTTCCCAAGGATGAGATATTGATAGAGGGGTAGAATTTTAATATTATGAATTTTTTAAAAGATAATAAAAACCCTCTTGTTGATGATTTATAAGTGATTTTATGTGAAAATGTAATTTTTTTAAAAAAAATACTTAATAAATACATTAAAGTATTTATCGTAAGAGAAGAGCCCATTTAACACATTGGAAGATTCAATTGAATATTTTCGGAGTCAAGCGTTGAGTTAGTGCGAGATTCTGATGCCTGTAAAGAATTATCAAAAACAAAATAAAAATATTAAATATATTATATTATGCGCTTTTGATTTATCAAAAATATTTTAATATCTCCCAAATGGTGTGTATTATGAGAAATATGAGACCACTATTAGGCCCAGGACACGGTGTTTACCCTAGACGGTGTATAACATTTGTGAGTGTCGAATGTTTGGTCAGGTCACTCACCAAGATAAGTTTTTTAATATTTTTTATTTTATTTTATTGAAATTAATTGAATATATCTCAAATGGTTTATCATATAAGAAATATAATATGACTATTAGGTTCAGAACATGGGGTTTACCCTAGGTGGGGTACAAATTTTTTTGTCTCGTGTGTTTGGTAACATCACACGAGATAAAACCCTTTTTTATTATATATTTATTGAATTTTTTAAATAACATATAATTAATATCTCTCAAACGGTGTATTGTATGAGAAATATGAGACCGCCAATAGGTCTAGAATTCAAGGTTTATCTAAGAGGTCCATAACTTTTATGAGCAATGGGAGTTTGATGTTATTTAATTTTTATGTTAAATAATTAATTTTAAAAAATTATTAAAAATGTTTTTTTAATGGGGTAATATTCATTATATTCTCCCCTTAATGTGTTCCTCCTTGGTTAATGTTGTGTCAATTTGAAACCATCAAATGAAATATTTTTTGACCGATTAAAAATTGGAATGCCGTATTAAGTATAAATAAACAACTCCATAATATTATAAATGTTCAGGGAAGGAGAACTGAAAAGCTACAAAGAAAACACACAAACACACACATGAAAGCAGTTAGGGAGACTCGAACCTAAGACCTCTCTAACACCCCACATGTCCCTTTCTTACTAGGCTATGCCCTGAAAAAAAATTAAGAGACTCCATAATAAATTTCTAGTTGAATAATGGATTTAAATGGGTGTATAAATATGGGTGTTTCATGCTACTTATTTTTTAGGGTTATCAAATTGCTAAATCATTGGCTTCTTTGTTGGAGTTTTTCATCAAGCCCAGAATATCTTGATCTTCCTTGCACACATTAGGGTATTCGATCGATCCTACTTCGGTCTAGTTTTGTTTGGTTCTTGGCATGTCAAAGAACTCCTCCTTTTTCTCGAGCACATCACATTGTAGGTTTCTTTTCATTTTTATTATTATTGTTTTTCATTCTCTTTTCAAATTCATTATTTAAGGGGAAAAACACAATGTTACAATAAAAATGAAGATTCTAAAATTACCATGTGATAATTTTAATTCTATTATAAAAATTTAACCTTAAAATAACTTATAATGAAATGTTTATAAAAATTATAAAAAGGAGATTATTTAAAAATTATTATCAAGGATAATTTTATACAAATTGTCAAAGGATAATTATCATAATTATCAAATTAAAACTTCATTTAATTACCAATGATATTCCCACTTGATTATAAAATAATAATTTTAAATAAAATTATCAAAGGATGAGTTATTAAAATTATTAGGTGATAATTAAATTGAATTATCAAAGAATAATTGTATGATATTATAAAATATAATTATATAAATTATTTAATGATAATTACATTAAATTATCTAAGGATAATCTATGGAAAAAATTAATTATCATAACATAATTATGAAATGATAATTTTTAAGGAATAATTATTAAAATATAATTATAAAATTTATCTAATGATAATTACAAGGTAATTATAATGTGACAAAAAACTATCGGAATTATCATAGGATAATTACGTGTATTATCAAAGGATATTTATTAAAATTATCAAATGAAAATTATAAGTTTATCCTAGATAATTAATAAAATTATTAATCGATGGTCGATAAAAATTATCCAAGGACAATAATTTATTAGAGATAATTATCAAATATAATTATAAAAGGATAATTTATAATAAATTATCAAAAGATAATTATAAAGGATAATTTAGGATAAAAAATATCATAGATAATTATAAAAAAATAATGTATGAGGTGTTATCAAATATAATTATAAAATGATATCTTATAAGAAATTATTATAAGGTAATTATAAAAATATAATTTATAAGAAATTATCAAGAGATAAATATTCTTGAGGGGAATATATAAAGAGAATGCATTGACCTAAATAATAATTGAAAATTATCAAGGAAAATAAATTATCATCGCATGTGATGTTTTTTTCTATTTAAAATAAAATATTTGGTTTTAGTTTCAGGGACCCTTGGTGAACCTTGAGTGTTGATGTTTTGATAATAATATCATTAAGGGGTTTTCCTGACTAGTTTATCCATGCCTTTTTTACATCGATTCCTTTTGAGGTATAAAGTTCCTTACCTTTTTGTACACTTTTACACATTTTTCCTTAATATATTTATGTATAGACATATTTTGATGATTTTGCTAGATTATGATCACATGTGGGTGGGTGTGTAGCCCAATTAACCCTATGTAACACTTGTTTCCATTAGTACTTGTAGCTTATTCTTCATGTTCGACATTGATCATATGTATTTTGTGTGTTACCTTACTTATGATAATATGTTATACTTTCTCTTGTATCCTATCATGCTATGTGTGATTTTGTGGTATTATTCTTGGAACCCAAGGTAGGTGGATCATTGTGACATGTTTATTCCTTTGAGGGGGAGTATGTACGACTTACGATGATGGAAACGATGGACCTATGTATAGGGTAGGGATACGAAGATGTCTCGCGGATGCCTTGTGATTCACTTGATGACTATATAATGACAAGGGATGTGTTACTAAATGACTAGGGGATGTTGAGTAGCTCTTGATTTATAGGGGATGCCAAGAACATAACCTTTTTTATGAGAAGTTATGTCGAGTTGCACAATCACACGATGTCGAGTAGCATGATTCATTAGCCTTGTGGATAATCCTTGATTGTTATGACACCTTGATTATATAGACTAAATGACTAGAGAATTACAAGTGGTATATTACTTAATGAATAGGGGATGTCGAGTACCTCTCGATTCCTGGGGATGCTAAGAGAATAACCATCCTGATGAGCAATGATTCTGAGTTTCACGATCACATGATGTCATGTAGAATGATTCACTAACCTCATAGTTAATATTTGAATCTTATGACACCTTGATTATACATATGATATAGAACCGAAGTAGGTACGGTTGGGGGTTTGTAGCATCCTGGTGAGTCCACAACCTCTCAATTTTGGATTTTATGTTTATTCTTGTTACACATTGATCATTATCATGGAATACAATGTTATACATGATCATATTAGGTTAATTAAGCATTAGTGGTATCCTACTGAGTCTTTTAATCACACCCTACATGGGAATTTCAATGTGCTTGTAGATTGCATGAGGGATCCAAGGAAGGAAAAGGGCCCTATGGTGGACAACTGAGCAGAAGAGTGTGGATCTTGTAGTAGACTCAAAAAAACAATGGAGGACCTTTTGTTTATTTATTTATTTATCTTTCTATTTTCTTTGGAAATGCTTTCAACTTATAAGAGCTTCGTTATTTTTATTACATGTAAGACATATTTACTTTGCTTTATTTTTTTACTTTGATTATTTATTATATTGTTTATTATTTATTATTGATCCTATGAAATGATATTGAGGGTATAGTCTCCCCAATAACAGACTCAGACCATCGCTTCTAGTTGGAAACCTCTTATGTATGGGGAGATACACATGATGTCACATGGTATTCCGGACTATACCCGGTGTTTCAGGTTAGGATGTTATAAAACCATTGAAATTGGTTGTGTGTCTGCATGTAATTAGAAGTTATATAATTTCTTTTACATATTTTCATTTTTCATATAGTATTTTAATATTATTATTAATATCTTTCACTTTCTTATCATAATATACCTATTCTCACACATTCCCAAAGTAGTCATGTGGAATAAATTCAAAACATGTATAATAATATAAAAATAATTTTCTAGATTCTATAATGATGCTATAAGTAGCTCATTTTCACTTATGGTAGTTAATTATTTTTTCTTCAAAATCAGTTAAAAATGATGTTAACTATATATTAAATGTTATTTTTTAATATATTGTTGAGAAATAAATATCATTCAATTCATACATACTCATGAATCCAACACATTGAATGTGTCTTAAAATATTATTTAACCTCTTTTACATGAGATTCATTTTATTATACATAGTATGGTTTGTAGTTAAATGAATATTCTTATTGATAAATTCATATATAAACACAAGAACATAATTCATCTTTTTTATATCACATAAAATTTTAACTAAAATTTTAAATCATATTCCCTTTTTTCATTCAATTTCAACATACCTCATACTTACTTTACCATAGGGGAATAGTGGTTTTGTGGTTTGTTGATATTTTTGAACTCCATTAATGTTTTATAAATTATAATTTATGAATAAAATTATTTTCATATATGAAATGTAAAAAAAATAATATTAAATGTATTTATAAAATGATAGAAAATTAGTGTATCTCAGGTTTCTTAATTTACAATAATTACATGTAAATCTAGTAGGTGTGGATTGATTGTTCCCTATGTATTAATAAGATATATTATGGAAATATAAATTCAAAATTTTTTATGGATATTTATGGTAACAAATAATATGAATTCTATCCTACAGGATTTTAATATAAATATACTCTAAAAGGGAAGATGACAAGCTTAAAATATTTTATTATAAAATTTTTAAGAATTTTTTAATGTGTATTAAAATATTTCCCAAATATCTTCCCAAATGAAATTCCTCATTGCAAACAAATATTTTAATAGGTATCTATTTTAATTTTCAAGTACATCTGTGTACTATCCCAAACATGACTAATGAAAATAGACTTTTTTAGGCCAATAAGATGACCATGTGTATTCAACCATTAATTGTATACATTTACTTCATTATTTAAAAAATTACATAAAATAAACCTGTGATGATTCCCATATTTTTTTGGCCTTATTGTGATTTTTATATTGCCCATTGTCAACCTATTTCTCACCCTCAACACAGTTATCACCCTCAAACCATTAATCACCTTCTGAAAAAAAATATTTATTTCAATAAATACACATTGATGGGTTTAGTGAGAACCCAAATAGATTATAGAGACATTATTTTTTCCTCCATAAACTTTAAAATATTTCTAAAAAAAATTTGAATCTAGGTGATAAGATGACGCATGATTCTGAATCCCAGAGAGGCCGGAATTAATTTTATAAAACTATTAAATATATTTTATATTACACACACATAATTTTTCAGAAATAATCAAATATCTCCAAAATTGAGTCTTGTATTGGAAATAAGAGCCCATGGTTGAGTTTAAAACATGGGTTTTACCTTAGGCACAATCTAGGGTTGGTCGATGTGAGACGTTTGGTAGAAGAACCTGTTGGAGGATGAATTTAATTTAAATAAATAAATAAATAATATATTTATTTTGAAAAATGAACTAATTAAATACTCTATAAATACACTCTTATGATGTTTTATTCAGGGTAGCCTCATAACCCTTTCTATATCTAAGATGGAGAAGATATTGTTCTTTGTTGGCAGATCGACATCGAATGATGAATGATGATCAGATTGAGGATAATCATGAAATGAATGATGAACAGAATGAGATCATCACCTTCATTTATAGAAAATTCATTCTTCACCAATGATCGATCCATAATTGAGGTAGGACTCAATATTTTTTCTCTTTTAATTAAATGATTTAGCATGTATTTTTTTTGCTTTTGATATTCGATAATTGTTCTTCGCATGAGCCCCACAATTTATTGATTATGTTGATCTAGTATAACTCCTTCCTTATTGAATATGTTATGACCCCATTTATATAATTTTTTACTAAGGACCCTTGGAATATGATGTTTCATTTTGTTCTTGTGTTCTCCCCTCTCTGTTCATTGCATTCTCCATCATTTTCCAATGGATTCGCAGTTAGACATTGTCAGGTCGGCTTAGAGTGTGATCAAACTACCAAATTCATTTTATAAGTCTGAACAACACATTGATTGATGGATTTTGGTTAGATTGATGAAATAGAGGTATATTTTTTTTGAATAAATAAGATCAGTACCGCAGGTGTGGGTTTGTGATTAAGGATGTGATTGAGGTGAAACAACAATGAGAGGTGATCATGGGTGGTTCGAGATCAGATCAATGATCCTTGTTTTCATGGTTGATGCATGATGATGACATGTGGTGTGATGATATCTGTTCAGAGTGCAAAAAGTGTGTAGGGTCTTATAAAATAAGATATGTGGTGTGTACATGATGGTGGTTCGAAGGAGCGAGGGCCACTATCTGATGTGGAGTACGGTCAAATCTAGATTTGGGAATAAGTAATGGGAGTTGTGATATTATTATTATTTATTATAATAATAATTTTTTTATCATTATTATATTTAATAATTATAATAATATTATTATTATTATTCATAATAATTATAATTTTAAAAAAAAGTAAAGAGGATTTGATGGGATCGCATGGGGTATATCCTTTACACGGCATGAAGAGGGGGTGAGGACCATAAGGGGTCATGTGTTATGAGTGATAGGTTGAGAATGAGATTAAAGGAAGTGAATCTATAAAGTTTGGATAAAAATTATTATTGGACTGATATTTTACTCTCCTCACACCACATAAGCTAAGTCTTCTCCATCATCATCATCATCATCATCATCTTTAAACCTTATTATCAATATAACTTCTTTTTTCGGCGTCGGATTGATGAGCCTTCTAAAACATCCTAAACCTGACATTAAGGGAGTAATTTTAGGAGCATTGTTGAATATTTAATTTGGGATTCTGTTGTAGGTCCTCTAAATGCCCAGTAATAATAATAATAATAATAATAATAATAATAATACAGAATATAGTATATGATGTATCTTTACCATATTTTATCGAAATAATGAACAATATATGGAATTGAAACCTTAATATTAAGGTGGATTTTTAAATACCAATATCAGGTATGTAATTTGGACTCATGTCTTGGGACCATGAAAATTCATTTGAACATGATACAGTGAAATGAATTTTTTCACCAAGTGTCCGATTTCAACAAGTAAATAGACTAACCCTAGTGTTTTTCTATGAGTATCACAACAGTGTGGTATTTTGTCTATTAATATCCATTTACAATTACATATTAGTGGTTTGACATTTTTACTCATCGAACCGATGAAGAGACTCATGCATTTGTCAGGATTTTTCCTAGACACGCCATGTACTCTCAGAGTACATGAGCAAACCTAGGGGTACATATGCACGACCCAGCACCCAGTAATATCTAGGTACATGTCCAGGAAGTGGAGTGGGACCACATGATTTTTGGACCCCCTTACATACCATGTATGTCTTTAAAATATTCTACCTGTCATATCTTCTTTGTTTTGACTCGTATTTTGGCCTACGAGTAGCCTATCCTGAGTGTTCTTTTTTATAGAACATGGCAGTGTCCATTATTACTAATTTTTGAGATACGATGCAACGTGTTTTGAGAATTAATATTATTTAGGTGGTTCTTGATGATGGTGGTGGTCAAGAAGGATCATCAAAGAGAGGTAGGGGTTGGTAATCCCCCATACCCCTCGTATTGGTTTGAGAGGCACTCTATTGATGGATCAAGGCATGGTTCCTCTACCTACAGAGTGAAACCCTCTTGTTGTATCAGGGCATGGGTCATCTACCTGCTGAGTAGAACCCTCCTATCGTATCAGGTCATGAGTCCTCTACCTACTGAGTGGCACCCTCTTATCTTATCAGGGCATGGGTCCTCTTCCCACTAAGTGGAACCCTCATATTATATCAGGGAATGGGTCTTATACATACTGAGGTGAAACCTCGTGTTGTATCTAGTCATGGGTCCTCTACTTACTGAGTAACCCCCTCATGTTGTATCTAGGTATGGGTCATCTACCTATGGAGTGGAACCCTCCTATTTTATCAGGGAATTGGTACTCTACCAACTGAGTGGCACCCTCATATCATATCAGGGCATGGATCTTATACCAATTGAGTGGAACTATCATATTATATTAGGTGATGGTTCCTTTTCTAATTGAGTGGAACCCTCCTATTGTATTAGGGCATTGTTCATCTACCTACTAAGTAAAGCCTTCCTATCATGTTAGGGAATGGGACCTCTACTTGCTGATTGAAACCATCCTATTGTATTAGGACATGGGTTCTATACCTATTTAGTGGAACTATCCTATTGTATCATGGCATGAGTCCCCTACTTGAGGATTTTTTTCCCTTGACTGTGTGGCACAGTGGATAGGTGTGGGTCCTCCACATCTTCCTTCTTCGACTAGACATGTAGGATGTTGGGAATTGATGATAGACTTTTGGAACTATTGGAAGACTCATTGTTCTTATCTAGTCTATGGGTATGTAGATCCCCTTTATCTCCTATTTGGGATTCTTGTTGAGCATGTATGGGTTTTTCATTATGGTTTTTGTCTAATATATCGATTTACATGCCTCTATTGTGATGAGCTAAGTACATCTATCGTGTCTTCGGTTTCTCCCTTTTCTATTTTTGAGGAATCCTACTGGTTAAGTATATAATCACCCCTAAATGATTTTTTTGCATATATTTCATTTATTATGCATACAACGCACAGTTTGGAGGTTATTTAAAAGGAACATAAGGATAATTTGGTTAATTTGATTGTGTATAGTGGTTAGAGATTGGAGATCTAGTGTTGGTATCTCTTAGCATTTAATTTTCTAGTTATCACCATGTTGGGACTTATTTTTTGGTCGGGATTGTATTTTTCCCATTTACTTTTCAGATTACTCTATAATACTCTTTTGTATTACCTAGGGGTTATTACATGCATGGATTTTACTCATTATGTTACTATTTTTATTATTATTCTTCTACACCTGTACATGAATATGATTGGGTGCATGCATACGGATATTCTAGGAAAAGGAATCCCATTTTAGTTATTCCTTTCAGAACTTTTCACCAACCTCTATCCTATGGAGGCCAGATTGGGGTAGTTGCGTCTTGGCCTTCTCCTATCCATGCAAGCCCTGGTGGGTCGGGTCATAAAGGGTTAGTATCAGGGAAGGTTATCCCTTAATATGATTTTTGGAGTTTTTTACCCTTATGAGGTTTGTTTGGGACTTAGGAAAACAATATAAAATTGTCTCAAGTGTGAATTTTAGGCTATAGAACCTAGTGTTGGTGTGTTAGTCGATGTATCCATACACCAGGACTCTGACTACCTATTTTTTACTCGGTATACTGGTACATGGGTTTCAGGGATAAATGGTATATGCATAATATAGGATTGAGAAATTTGGATTTTCTTCTTAATTTATCTCACCAAATATGCTCTTTGACCATGGTATATCTTAATAACTTTCAAGATGACTCCATGATGATATCCAGTTAGGATTTTGAGACAATTTCATGATGAAGATCAGTTGAGTGATGAGACCTCAATGCAAGGACCCACCCATGATGTGTTTTTTATGGGTATGGAGAAATGCTACCACCCATTGAGAATTGTATAGATCATTTTATGGATTATGCAGATGATCATCCATGTGTTGAGCAGTCGAGACCTTCAGTAGGGCAGGACAATGGTATGTGTAGGCTTATCACATTACGTGAGTTCCATTGATAGATACTACTAAGGTTCCTCAATGAGTCAGACCCTTGGGTAGTAGTGGTTTGACTCAATGCCATGGTCTAAGTTTTCTAACTTACGTGGAGCTTGAATCATCAAATGGTTTCATTGGAAACAAGTCTTCTATATGGAATAGATTTTGGATTTAGAGTTACTGAAAGATGAAACACTTATGTTGAGTATGAATTTCAGGTTTTAGAGAAAGATATCACCAAGGCTTCATGGTGATATAGACCCCCTTATCAAGGGGTAGAGGATTGGCTCAAGTCCGTGGTGTGAATTTCCCACTTAGATAAGACCCCTTAAGATGGTGGTCCTAGTGGAGAGACTCCTCTAGGGTGACGCAGGGCATTGGTAGATCCCTATGTTGGTGATGTTAGACATGAATTCATACATGCTTGAAAGAGGGACAGTTCCCCCACTAAGATAGGTTCTTACGATGTGATTAAAAACCATGATGGCAAGTCAATTATTCCCAAAGAGGATAGTATTGAGGTGTGGCGGACAAGTTCCTTTGGATTATATGTTTGAGAATGTTTTGATGTGAAATACTTTTGGAGTGATCCCTAGATATAGTTAACAAGAAGGAAAGGGAATGGATAGATTTAAGTGGTAGTAGATTCTGGTTTTTTGGCATCAAGTGTGGTTTGGGGTATGACATGTGCCTCCACTACTCCAGTTTTAGTTATAGCATAAAGTAGTAATCCAAACTTCCCATGGATATATCCCATGTTTGATACCTAGTGATACCAGTGGGGGCCTTTTTCCTTGGACCTTGTGTTGGATGCTTCTATACAGAGGATCAATTATTACACAAATCTACCTATAGTGTGACCTAACTCTAGGAGGAGAGAGAAATCCTTTCATGAAATATTTTCATAGAGGTACTTGGAACCTAAGATGTTTTACTCAGTATGGGCTAGTTGTTTACCTTCCATGCTTAGATGATATGTACTAGTGATTGTTTTAGTGAATCCAGTTTATTGGGATGGATTTTTTTCTCCTTTGATAAGGAGTGTTCCCCATATAGTATAATCTCATTCACAGGAGGTTATAGTCACTTCCTTATCTTTTGGCTAGTATTACCCTTGGAGTAGTGGATGCTTTGAGATTTCATTTTTTGTGATGGTGGTTGAGTATGAGCACATCCATCCTGAAGACATGTTGGGTTTACCTCCCAATAGAGAGTTTTTTTTTACATTGACTTACACTAGGTAAGACCCAATATCTATGATATCATATCAGATGAACCCATGTAGATGTGATATCTGGAGGTGCTATAGGAGGAGTTTGCATATAAGGGGATTTGTATGACCCAGTTCTTTTCCTGTGAATGCCTTTTTTACCTAAGGGGTGGTCAAGAGCTTGAGTTTAAGTGTGGATTAGGGTTACCCGATCCGGGTTACTATATGGAAGGAGTATCCACCCTTAAAAATCAATGACCACTTCGCGTAGTGGATGGAGATGGAGTGGATCTAGGATTTTTTCCTCAGGATAGATCATCACAAGCTCTAGGTCCAAGATGTGGATTTATCAAGTGTGTATTCCTAGAGAAACTTATGTTTTTTTGAGTTCTTCATTATATCCTTTGACATGTTAAATTTCCCATTATAGTTCACAAGCCTTATGAGACAGATCCTTAACCTTTCATAGTATGGTTTGTGGTAGTTTTTGGTGATGTTAACCTTATATCCTTGACGTTAGAGTTCGATCATGTGAGACATAGGAGGTTGGTGCTAGTGATGTTTTGAGAGGGATTTAGTTCATCCAAGGGTGGATGAGGACTACCTAGAAAATTCCTAGAGTCCTTTATGGACTGATTATGGTGGCCTTGGGATTTTAAAGAGGAGATCATATATTCCAAGATATCTCACCATGTTAAGGATTGTGGAGATTTTTCTGAGATGGCAGACTATCTATAAGGATCATAGGCCCTTTTTCCTACTATTTTATCAGGATAGTGAGGTGGTTTACTGGTTAACCTTGTGACCACAATAATTTTGGGTGCATGGTGTTCTCTATATTCCAAAAAAGAGGAGGTATGTGCACAAATAATTGTTCAATACTATCCTACGTAAGATGGGTTGTGAGAGTGGAATTTACTTTTCCAAGGTGCTGGTGGTGTTGATAAATAGAAAACAAATACCCTTAGTGGGAAACTATTTTCATTGGGTTCATGTTTGATAAAAACACATGAAACTATCAAGGGAGCTCTTGGGAGAAGGACATATAGATGTAGGCTCAATATCCAAACCTTTTTGTTTAGATTGTTCTTTCTTGGTATGAAAAGTTTTAAAGTATAAAATAATGTAGAGACTCATTTTTTATATAATAATTTGGAATATTTCTAGGAATATTTTGGAATATTTCTAAGAATATTTTCAAATCTTTTCATCAAGGTGGCGTGAAATTCTGAGGCTCGGTGAGACAAAAATTAATTTTATAAAAATATTAAAGATATTTTATATTATGTACAAATAGTTTTTTAGAAATAATAGAATATCTTCCAAAAAGAATCTTATATCAGAAATTTGAGTCATTTCAAAATTCAATCTTTTTCTTTGTAATGAACTATGCTTGGTCCTTGTGTGATTTTTAGTAGAGGTCGTATTTGGTGAGTGTCTTTAATTAAAATAAATAAATTATTTATGTTATTAAACAACCCAATTAAATCCTATACAAATACACTATTATGATAGTTTGTGGAGGGTTATCTGTATAACCCTTTATATATTTAAGAGGAGGATGATAGAGTTCTGTATTGGTAGAAAGGCATGAAATGACAAACGACAATCAAATCTAGGATAAGAATTAAATGAGTGATGAACACAACAGGATAATCACATTCATCGCTAGTAGATGTATACATCACCAATGATTGATCCATAATTGAGGTAGGTTTCATAATTTTTTGTTTTCACCATTTTGATTAAAATATTAACCATGGATTTTATCTACTTTTGATGTGCGATGATTGTTCTTCACATGAGCCCTAAAATTTATTGATTATATTGATCTGATATAATTCTTCCCCTGTTTCTCATTTTATCACCTCCTTTATATACTAATTTCCTAAGAAATCTTGGCCAATGATGGTTCATTTTTTATTGTTCTTTTAACCTCTTTATTCATCATGTTCTTCACTGATGGCCAATAGGGCCACAATTCAACATTTTCGGGAGAGTTTTAGCACAATTTAACCCATGGATTTGTTTTAGTAGAACAAATGACATGAATATCGATGGTTTGTGGAAGGATTGATGAAAAATTGAGATGGTAGTTTTTGAAAAGATCGGATTGGTAATGCAGGTTTGGGTTCGCTGTTGAGGATGTGATCGAGGTGCGATAAGAACAACGGGTGATCAGTGGTAGTTCAGGATCAAATCAATGATCCCAGTTTTCCTAGTTGATGTGTGATGATGATTTGTGGTGTGACGGGATTGGTTCTAGTCGGAGGCCATGCATGGGCTCTCATGGTGGATGCTTCTCAACATTGATGTGATAGTTTATAAAAGGTGGGTCTTTTCCTAGTGTAGAGCATGGTCAAAGCTAGATTTGAGTGTGATTAATGGGAGTTGTGTTGTTATTATTATTATTATTATTATTAATGTTGTGTTTTCCTTATTATTTTTAATAATGATAATATATTTTTATTATTATTCATAATAATAATAATTTTAAAAAAAGTAAAATAGGATTCAATGGGATCACTTGGGGTGTGTCCTGTGTGTCATGTGAAGAGGGGTGAGGGCCAGATCACATAGAGGGGTCATGTGTTGTGCATGAGAGGCTATACATGAGAGTAAAGGAAGTGAAACCACAAAGGGTGGATGAAAATTATGATTGGGGAGAGTGTTTCCTATCCTCGTGTTATATAAGCTAGGTTAATAATTATATTATTATTATTATTATTATTATTATTATCATTAAACTTTGTTTCTAAAATAACTCCTTCGTATGACGTCATATTGACAATTCGTATGTGAAATCTTGATTTGTCAAAGAGATGGTAGTTTCAATACCAGTGTTGGATATTTAATTCAAGGTCGTCGCTCATGTCCATGAAGTTCCCAATAATAATAATGATAATAATAATAATAATAATAATAATTTTGTAAGTAAGGAATCCAGTATATAACGTACCTTTTCCATACATTGTCATAATGAAGAACCATTTGTGGAATTGTGACCATGGTATTGAGGTAAATTTTTCAAGACTGATATTGGGTATTTAATTTGGACTCATGGCTTAGGCCCATGAAACTCCATTCGAGCATGATGTGGGTAAATTCATTTTTTTCACTGATAGTCTGATTTGGGAAACTGAATACCCTGTCCAAATTTTTTTCCATGAATATCACAATGATGTAATCTGTTTGGCCAGTCATGGTCGTTTTTGATGATATATATATATGGTTTGACATTTTCTCCCATCAAACCGATGATAATCCTCATGCATTCATCATGATTTTGGTCAAACACACCATGTAATCTAGTTACATGAGCACACCTAGTGGTACACAGGCATATCCTGGTACTGGGGCATAGCTAGGTACATTTCCAGGCAGTAGAGAGAGGCCATAAACCATGTGGAACCCCTTAGAAACCATTTAATACTTTAGAATATTCTACCTCTTATATCTCCTTAATTTTGATATGTATTTTGTCCTACTAGTAGCCTATCCAGACTGTTATTCCATATAGAATGTGATGGTGGCCTTCAAAGAGGACATTGAGATGTGATGAGATATATTCTGTGTGTGACTCTTCGTTATTTGGTGCTCGATGACGATAGTGATTAGTCTGGATCATCAGTGAGAGGTTAGGTTTTGTAATCCCCCATACCCATCGTATTAGTTTTATTGCTACACTCCTATTAGATCAAGTTGTGGTTCCTCTACCTATTGAGTGGAAACCTCCTATTGTATTAGGGCATGGGTCCTCTACCTACTGAGTGGTATCCTCGCATCATATCAAGCCATGGGTCCTCTACCTGTTGAGTGGCACCCTCGTGTTGTATTATGGAATGAGTCCTCTGCATGCTAGGTGGAACCCACATATTATACCAATGAATGGTTCCTGTACATATGGAGTATCTTCCTCCTATTATATTAGGGAATGATCCCTATAATTACTAAGTGTAACCCTCATGTTGTATCCGAGCATGACTCCTCTACCTGCTAAGTGGAACACTCATGTCGTATCATGTCAAGGGTCATCGACCTACTGAGTGGAACCATCTTATCACATCGTGTCATAGTTCCTCTACCAATCAAGTGTAACCCTCCTATTATATGAGGTAATGGATCCTCTATATGATAAATAGAACCCTCCTGTCATATCAGAACATGGTTCCTCTACCTACTGAACATCACCCTCCTGTTATATCAGGGCATGGTTCCTCTACTTACCGAATGGAACCTTCCTATTTTATCAGGGAATGGGTCCTTTACCTATTGAGTGCAACCCTCCTCTTGTATCATGGAATGGTTCCTCTACATGGAGATTGTATCCCCTCAACTGTGCAATATAGTGGTGAGGTGTGGGTCATCCAAATGGTTACTGCTTCGAATAGACACACGAGATGTCGAGCATCGATGATGGAATCTTGGAACTGTTAGAAGACTAATTATTTTTAGTTGTGTTATGGAGATGGAGATTCACCTTCTCTCTCATTTGGGATTCCTTTTGAAAATTTATGGCTTTTTCTTTATGGTTGTTTTCTCATATAATTATTTACTTAGCTTTATTGTGATGAACTGCCTTTTTCTATCGTGTCTTCTACTTCTCCCTCTTCAGTTCTCAGGGAACCCTACTAGATAAGTATATACTCAGCCCTCCATGGTATTTTCCTACACCTTTTGTGTGTTATGTATAAGATATATAGGTTGGTTGGGATTTTAGAGGGGCATAGGGATAATTAGGTGTATTTTACCATGTATGGTGGTCAAGGCTTGGAGATATTGAGTCGGGATCTCTCGGCTTTTACTTTTCAATTTATTGTCATGTTGGGACATCTTTTCTAGTTGGGCATGTGTTTTTTTTTCATTTATTTTTAGATTACTCTATTGTACTCTTTTTTACTTCCTATAGTTTATTGCATGCATGGATTTTACTCTAGATGTTACTATCTTTTATTATTATTCCACTGCACTTCCTCATGGACATGATTGGGTGCATACGTAGAAGTAATATAGGAAAAGGACTCCCACTTTAATTATTCTTTTCAACACTTATCATAAACCCCTATCCTATTTAGGTGTACTTGGGGTAGTTTCAACTCGACCTTCCATCATCCAGGCGATCCCTAGTGGTTCGAGTCATGACATAGATGAGAAAAGAAATTATTCCATAAAGGAAAACATTATACCATTTTAAAAATTTTAATTGTTTTCATCATGAACCCTTTTCCAAGACCAATGAATATAGAATTCAAACCTCTATAGATCTTCTTTAATGATATCCTCAAAATAACATGCCATATTATCCCAGGTCTTAATATATGCACCCATTCTAATCATCCCATTAATAAAACCATGGATGAATATGTGATCCTTTTCATCATTCCATTTTTTTATCCCTCATTGATATCAAATTAGATATCTCTTTTGAGATCATTTTTAGGTTGTTCCTTAAGAGTAATGTTAGTTGGTGTAGGATTCATTATTAGAATGATATATTAGGAAAATAAATTAAAATAGGTAAATATATTATTAAACATAAAAATATAGAGAGAAAACATTTTATATATAAAACTACCCGATACAAAAAAAACTTTTTTATTATACTCATTTTCTTTTTATTAGTTATTGAAGGTATTTTCCTTATATATCAAATATCTAAATCCCCTAACTTTGGACCCATTTGATGTATAATACACCATTTACATTGGGTCACCATGAAATAATTATGATGTTTGAACAAAAGGATAATCATCTATAGAATTTTCAGTCAATACAAAAGTTGTATTTGACACCAGTAGAAAATAATCCATTTTTGTGTTGGATCTTGTGCATTCCATGCATTTATTGCTTGTGTTTCCTTTATGAATGGTTTATCCTTATATAGTTCTTTTTAAAAAAATTATGAATACTAACTCATTAACATAAATTTCACTACTATTATCAACACATTTTCATAAAAAATCAATGCCTAAAATTCCATATAATATAAATAGCATATTTTTCTATTATTTAGAAGTCATACATATTCATATTAATTAATTTTCAATTCCTAGTACCTGATACATTCATTCCATTCTCTATATGTTCTCCTCCACTATTTTTCATCATAGAACATTCATTATGTTCTTTTCAATAGAATGTATAATCATCAATTGTGTAATCATTATAAGATAATATAGGTACACTATATCCTTTTTAAAACATTTTACAATTCAAGAAATTTATTTTGTATTTTCAAATAACTTCTTGATAATATGTCCTCAAAATCACCTTATAAATATTTCATTATGTGTATTTGATATCCTATTTTTACTTTATTTCATTCAATTTCCATAGATTTTATTTGTGAGTTTCAAAATATGATAAAACATACATTATATTATGTCAAACATACTGCTGAGCCTACTCTAAATATATTATGGGTATTCTGAAAACATATCATTCTGAAATTTCATCACCCTCGACATGCTTTTTGTGAGGAAATTTAAGGAGTAAAATTCTATTAATATAGGATAAGTATTCAGTATATAATTCAATATATTCTTCTATGATATCCCACTTCATAATATAAAATTCTAGGAGACTTTGATTTTTGATATGCACTTAAAATATATTTATATATAAATCAATTGGGTAAACTCGTCTATAATGTATAGGACAAAAAATATAGATCTCTCTCACTAAGTGAATTGTCAAGTGAGTCATTATATAAAAAAATAGAAAAGTAAAGAAGAACTCTAATTTATATAATATAATAGAAATTTATTTTTTTTTATTTCTAGATACTATGATGGTTTATATCATTTCTAAATATATTTTTCAAAATAAAGCAAAACATTGTTACTCAATATTAAACATTTTCCATAAAAATAAATCATATAGCTATAGGTATTAAATATTTCATCAAAACATGATATTCATATGAATTTAAACCTTTTAACATCAAATTATTCATAAATACAATATTATTGATATTTCATGAATACCACTATAGTACCAATTAAAATTTTAAGAATAAAAAAAATTAAAATACAACTTTTTTGGAAAGTGTTTGAAATTATGAAGGAAGGTTAATATATCTTCCCTCCGACACCAGTTCAAATATTTTCTATATCCATATATAAGTCATTTTTAACTGAGCCTTGATGTTTTATTTAAAGTTTTATTGATCATTTAGTAACATACCAATGACATTATCAAATATTTTTTTATATGCATGACATCATGAAAATGAATAACATATTAATAATTATAATGCAGTAATTAAAAGAAAATTGATCTCATATTCCAACTCATTTCTATAAGGATTTTCATGAAAGGATTACACAAAATAGTGAAAATTTAGTCAATAATTATGATATTCTTTTCCCTCTGAAAATTTTTATGACCTTTTAGTATAAAATGACTCTCACCGTCTTCTAGCTTCACATAAAATTATATTATCCACAATTTTTATTTATATCAAAAGGGGTAAAAATTTATGATGTCTAAGAAAAACTATCATTATATAATATTTCAACCTAACTAGATGTGTACCAAAATCAAATATTAGACACCCTAAAATTCATTTAATAGTGTACCCTAATAGATTACCGTAAGTTGGAAAGTAATTTATCATCCAAAACAGCATTTCTTTCAAAAAATATCTTTTTTTGTGCATCATGCATCGTAACGCCTATATCCCACATCAATATCACATCATTAATCAATGGATCCAAATAATCTTTAATATCTTTAAAATGTTTTTTACCATAAAATAAGGGATGACAACATAATTTTTTCAAGATTCCTATATATTCATGGTGTACAGTTAAACTTTTTTAATATAAAAAACCAGGAACTTTGGAAATTTCTTTTATCCACAAAGGGATTAATTATATCAAAATATAACCTAAGATAAAGGATTATCAAATCATTTCTCATCTTTCAAATCTTTTTTCTTCTAATGAAGTGTGTCTACTGGGAGTTATTATTTACCATCATGAATTATTTTATCTATATGTCACGTTAATAGACTTGAAATATCCTAACATATATATAATCATCTAAATCTTAGAATAATTGGATTTTAATATAAAATTTCTGATTTACTTGGTTAATCATTCATGTATCAAATCACATTGAACTGATGACATTTTTTAAGTGAGCCATAATCCTTTTAGAACAATAATGACTCATTGGGATATAAAAGAATTTCTTTATAGTTAATACCCATTGAATAAAACATTTTCTGTATTTTTTATGTTTAATATGGAGGATCATTATAATATGATAATATATCATTAAATAGAGAAAGTAGTTATGTATTATTAGTTCCATTTCATCCATTTATATCTTTAAAATTATAATGTTTCACTGTGACTTATATTTCCATACATTTGTTATATCCATTATACAATGAAATGCTTCATCATTTTCATAATTTCTCAAAAAAAAATACATTGTAAAAGGAAATATTTGACTTCCATTTTCATTTTCTCAAAATTATCAGCATCATTATATAAACTTGTACTAATATCAGACATTTTATAGACTGTATTATTATTTCAGTCACTAGATATATTAGGTTCTTCCCCATGAATATTCCTACGTTTATAACTCTAATAAATTATATAATATATCAATTTTTTTCTTTAGACTCGCCTAGAAAAATTATCCTTTCATAATAGAAACCCAAAAATGGAAAATTAATACAATAAGGGTTGATTGCATGCTCTATTACAAAAATGATTAACTCTTTTATCTCATCCTCTTACTATTTCATTATATTATGAGCATACATCCATATTGGATTCATATTCATCCTATTTGGTTCAACAGTATACCTATTTCACTAAAAAATAGATACATACAAAGACATATGCAAATAATTTATATGAATTGTGTATAAAGTATATTTTTTACATATGAAAAATATAAAAAGTATATATTTAATGAGTATACTTATAAAATAAAACATATAGTAAAATAACATATAAACAAGTATTCATGTGAAGTATAAAATTTATACATATAAAAAAAATATATATAAAAACAATGATCATATTAAAACATAATATAAACTATATATTTAAAGTATACATTAAGAATTAGACTATATATATTCATAAAATATTGAAATGATGCATATAAATATTTATTAAAAATATATATATAATGATTACACAATTCATATTAATGTATTTAAAAAAACATTATAAGTTTAATATGTATGAAAGAAGTCTATCCAGATGCAAAGCTCCTAACCTTATTAAATAAAGGGAAAACATAACATGAAAGTGGATATGATCAAACAAAGATACAAGCCCTCATCCAGAAAACCTGTTTAAGAATCAAAAAATGAAAGATAATTTCCATATTTAGGGACAGAATCATTAGTAGATTCCCATTACGATTGTGAGTGAGGCTGATTGAGGATACTTAGCATTGCTGCTTTGGACCTTTCCTGCTCCAGAGTGGGCATGATCTTTGAATATTTTGAGGATGATCTAGTAGAGACATTCCTTAGAAGATTGGAATAATCTTTCCTTGGCCTTATTTTTGGTGGAGCCATTTCATTCATCTTCCCCTTACCATTGATGACGGAATCCACAAAGGAAGAAACTTCACAACTACGAATAGGTCTAGTAGTATTAAATAAAATATTCAGCAGATCATTCTCATTTTCATCCAATATGTTTCCCCATTTATCAATTTTTGATCAATGATAATTATCCCAAGAACCCTGGATTGCTTTTTGAAAATCCAACTCTGAAGGTACAAGTTGAAATTCCTCACCTTGTTTAATATTCTGCAAATTTGAGACATCACTAAAATCCATATCAACATGATAGGAAGAAGAAATTACCTACTCCGAACCACTTCCAATCCCCACCTAAGCAACCTCACCCGAATTGTTTGGTAAAGAAGAAGAAATTTCCTCTGACTCATCATCATCAATAAGACCAGCAATGCCTTTAATGGCCAAGATCTGATCAGGAGAATCAGAAAGTGTGGGACCACCAGTTACAACTCCATTTTCAGCTAATCCAATAAAATTAGCAGCATGACCATCATTTGAAGTAACCTCATTTAAACACCAAGTATTAGAGGGTCCACTATTATCTCTCATTAGAGAACCATCCACCATCAGCCCATTGCCTTTCAAATTAGGCACATGAGAATCTGATTTCTCATAAACCAACACATCAGCCGCAGTGTATAATGGATTTTTAGGTAATCTCTATTATGTAAAACTTAACACCCCAAGATTTCATAGTATGTTATCTCTTTAAAGTAATTCAATAGCTTACGCCACACGCAACACCGAGTTCAAGCGCACCACAACTTACCAAACTATTCATTCAAAAAGCAGTTATGAATAGTATTAACTGCATTTTAAATTGTATATACTCCATATAATTTTAACAGCAATATTATTTGTTTCTTAGATATAATATAAGAACAAATTCAATTTTTCTGATAAAAGAAGTGTTTTTCAAAAAATGCAATTTTACCGCCTTTTAATGGGGAACCCTTTTTAAATCCAATATTTGACACTTTTATATATTAAATTTGATGAAATTAAATTCTTCTTTAGAAGAGGGAAATAAAAAAATTATTTTGGATAATTTTTTGAAAATTTTCTGATAACTTTCATATCTTGATGAATAGTGAAAAATACTAATTTTAATTAAAATGACTTTTTTAATCAAAATAATTTATAGCGTTAAATTATACATTTGAGTAGTTTTAAAGTATCATTAGATTATATTTTTATCATTTAATATAATTTAGGTCATTGGATGTAAATTCACATTTAAATTGTACATAAACACATGTCAATCTTTTGATAGTTTTTACTTTTTAAAACCCCGCTTTTTGGTTTTGACAACGGGAATTAAATTTAAATTAATTTCTGCAAATTATGTGTTTTGAATTTGGAAAAATGGATTTCATATTTGGAATTAGGAGGTCCAAATTATGTAAATAGATAACTTTTATTTTTAGACATTATGAATAGTAACTTTAGTAAATATTTTATTTAGCATGGTTAAAGGGAAAATCTGGTAAATAAGCGTAAACAAATAATATTATAATAATATTAAATTACCTTAACAAATGTCCTAAACCTATTGGATGATACATTTCCGACCATGGGTATCCTTGGGTCGATTTTGGGACCCCATGGAGCCACTTGTAAGTGAAAATGACACTTTATCAAAATTAATTTAAAGATAAGGAAAATGTAACAAAAACATATATCTTTTAGTAAAACAATTTTTATATGAGTTAATATAATTGATCTCTTTGACTATAAATATTCATTAGAAAGATAAAAAGATTTACTACAACATGTTATTTTATTTATAATTTTTATACATTAAATAATTAATATTATTTATGACACAATAATGATGCAGTATTTTCCTTATTAAAGAAGGAACCAAATAAATGATATTATAAATATTAAAATAAATATAAATTGAAACTTTTGATGTCATCCATGAATTTTCTAGGTTAATATAACATGTTAGGGATGATTTAATGTATTTTTTCGAAGTAATAAAGTTTTTATGACATTCAAAAAAACCAAATACAAAATAGTGTCAAAATTGACATAAATGAGTTTTTAAAACAAATATTATATTATTAAATGATATAATATTCCTAAAAATCTAATATTTGGCCAAAGGACTTAAATAATGTTATATATATCATTAATGAAGCACTTGAGGTTTGATTAAAATTTTATAGTAAGCTTATTAACCATATAGTGTAAGAATACAAGAAGATATAGTAAAAGTTAAACTATTTTAACTAAGAGTTAAATCTAAAAGATAAGGTTAATATGGTGACCTAAACATTCCTAAGAGCTATTGGTTGAGATTATTTCAACCCATACTCACATTAGACTCAAAATAAATCCATTTGGAGCTATTATAAATGGAAAATTATTTTATAATAAATTAATATTTCAAGTTCTTCCTAAAGTGTCTCTCACATCTCTTATAAAATGGTACTTCTCCTTCTCTTGAATTCACACCTCCAAAACCATTTGGCTCGGTCAACCCCTGATAAAATATCCTCCCAACTACCCTAAATTCAATATAGAGTCCCTACTTTGGTCAGAAATCCAACCTAAGGAGCTCTTTTGTTCAAATCAAAAGGAATAACTTGAAGAAGAGGTAATTACTGCATCACCTCTTTCGAGATCTTTTCTTCTTCCACTTCCTTTTTCTTGGTTGTTTTCATACCAAAATAATAAATCCAATACCTTCTGCATACCGTGATGTTATTATAAATATGGTAAAACCATATTCATTATTCTATCCATCTCGTGAATGACAAATTCACCATACGTGTGTACGTACGGCTTACCGCCTGCACGTCGTGGTGTAGTTTGTTATTCAACACTTAATTATTTGGATGGGTATAATAATGAGTATAATTGGTATAGGTAATAAATATATCATGTTAATGATTCTGTATATATAATATATCATCCAACAACATATGATTTCACCATCAATAGAATGATATTGTCGTTTGTGCGTACGTACGACTTACCGTCTCCACGACGCGATAAGATTCATTTCCACATCCATCATTCAACGATGATTATAAAAATATATATTATTAATAAATATGTAATATATTTCATAATAATACTACTGGAAATATATATGTATGTATTTACATATATCTCATTTGCTTACTTTCGTTCAATACAATATGAAAACGAAAATAGTGTTTATGCGTTTGTACGGCCTACAGTCTCCATAAACGGTGTTTTCCATTTCATATATCTATCTATTATACATATTTATATTCTGAATATATATGATACATAAATAATTTTTTATATTCTAGAAGCAATTAAATCATGATATAAGTGATAAGATCCAAAATAACAAGTTAAAACATGTACGATAAAGAAAGCGATTATTACCCGAAATGTTGTTTTAACATGGAAATTATTATTAAATGGGTACTATAAAGTCACAAATGAATCAAGTATGATATCATAAATATGAATATGGTTCTGGTATAATTTAATAACATACTATTGTCATTATACAGGTGGTTAAACGTACCCTCGACAAAAGGAAACTACATGGTAAGAGTTCATTCCTCAATCTCATTATTATCCGAGATTGTTCATATGTAAGTATTTACTGGGACATATTTATTATCCATGTTCATTAATATCCATGTTGTCAATATGGTTTTAATGATTTATTTATATGGACATTAATGTTTTAAAATGTTAATTTCTTTCAAAAGTTTCAAAGTGGTATGAGACATTTTGATTCAAAAATGTCTTTTAAATGTCTTCCTTTATAAATTGTGTGACTTTTAATTGATTTTATGAAAAAATGATATTTCTCTCAAATAGTTTTACTGATTATTTTCAACTATGTCAACATTTCATGATTGAGGTTTATTTATTATAATACAATGTTCTATATTGTATTGAATGAGTTATGATATGTTTGACTATGGATGTGCTGCTTTTATACCATTCATGGTTTACGGTTAAAGTATAGAAATTTCGTATGTTAGTTTTAATACGAATGTTTATGTTATGTTTCACTCTTTTCATATAATGAATGCATTGGACTTAGTAAGTGACGGGCAGGGCCCGCTATAGCCCTTCGATGCATCGTTAGGTCTCATGAGACAAATTAGTGTTTTGACACAATGTCTTGACAAAATTTTTATTTGTAGTCTTGAAACAAGGTTTTGACTATGTGGTTATGATGTCCGGCATTATGCATTCCCTCGTTACGAAATTTGTTATTACATGTGATTATTCGACTAGTAAAATATCCATATGCATGTTTATATGGTAATGTTTGATTTATTTTTTCCATGTTATATTCAAGTTTATGTTTAAAAGGATGTTGTTTTTATTACACATCTTTCCTTAAAAGTTTATAGCTTCCACTAAATTATTTGTCCTTACTGAGCATCTAAGCTCACTCTTTTTTTATGTTTTGTTTTCCCATGATTTCAAGAAGTGTATATGATTGATATGCATGGTTAAGCTAGGGAAATAATGGTGTTCTCAAAAGATTATTTATGTCGTGTTTTATATTTGAATGTGTAATGTAACGTTCATGTATATAATTTATTTTTCAAAACTGCTAAACTGATTGGTTCTTTGGGACTTGATTCCTTGTAATCATGTCAATGTATTAAAATAATGCATCGGCTCCGAGCTTCTGGGGTCGAAACATTATAATAAAAGGGATTTGACAAAGTTGTATCCATCATCTTTGGCTTCCTTTGGCATAGATTGGGTGGATGACCTCTCATCCCACATCTTTCACATAAGACCTTCCTCCGACATAACTACCTTCCTCCGACATAACTCCGAAGAGTTTCCAACAACCATACAGTCCTTGCATAAAAAAAACTTTCTTTCATACTCAACATAAATTTGAATATTATCAGCAGGAACTAAATGAGTTGCTTTTTCAATCATGATAGAGTTGAGATCAATCTTCACCAACATTCTAAAGTGTCCGAATCGAACATCCTTAGTTTCCTTATCGAAACGTATATGAGTCCCAATTTTCATGTCGATATCATGAAAAATCTTTTGATGCCGAAGGACCCAATTGAGTCCATGAAGGCAAACCCAAACCTGAGAAAATGCATTTCTTGCACGCGATACATTAAAATCCAAAACGAAGGTTAGAATAATATAAAGGAAAAAATCAGTGAAAAAAACCTACAAATAAATACACATCTCCAATTAGAAAAACCCCACAAAATCGAAATCTGATGAACAAATCGTCTAACTTTTAAGGTTTTTCACCTTCAGGTCCGCAATTAGAGAATTTTCTCCAATTTTCTCTCAGCAAGCTCTTTGGGGTTCGATTCAACGTGGGCCGCTGATCCCTTATGAAGGATTCTTCGGGATCTTGAGTCCTTGAATAAAGCCAAAGACCGAGTTCCATCTAATTTCGGACCTGAATTTGGCAGTGAGCACGCTTGATTATTCACCACAGAAGCATATGATCTCGATTGACATCTATGCAGATCACCATCACCAGACAGGAGAAGCTTTCCGAGCTTCCTGTGAAGCATCATCACGGATCTTCACCACTGCAGCATCATTTCGAATGATTGACTCACTACCGAGATTCCTCGAATCGCAATTCCAAGAATCCCGCAACGAAGCATCGTCACTGATCTGTACCGCTGCAGCGCCTTTCCGAACAATTAACTCACCATCGATACTCCTCCAATCGCGATGCTGTGAATCACCATTAAAAATCAACACGGGATGAATCCTATCATCAGATCGGGGGTTATCGATCCATTGTGAATCATCATTAGATCTAGCTACCAAGCACGGATCCGACGCCAATTGATTGCAGGCCAGGAATATCGGCTTATCCACAATCTTCAGGGTGCAGGCATCGATGGATGATTGAGATTCATGGGCCACCGATGACAAAGGGGATGCCGACGAGGAAGGATGTGCCGACGCAGTTCCACTGGGAGGGAGAAGGTCGCATCCAAGAAAATTATGTATCGCCATGAGCGGGTTGAAACCCTAAATTCCATGGCCGATTGGGAATTTTTCCGCTGCCCGTATCGCGTCACCTGTGAAAACATTTATAAATTTAATATGTTTATATATATAGACAATACAAAAATATATTAACATAATATATGTATAAATATATATTTATATATTTACATTTATTTATTAAAATTCTTTTATATATATATATATATATATATATATTAATTTTTATATAATAACTTGATGTGTGCGTGTGTGAGTACCTGTATATCATGAGTATATATATATATAAGTATATTGGGATAGAAATAAATAACAATAACATGGAAAATCTATTATATCATGAAATAAACTCATAAAACTAAGTTTTTGAGGACATACTATTGGTTAAGTAGTTGATTCATCCAAAAAACAATATTTTTTGAAACAAATATTGGTAGGGTTTCATGTAGCATACCACATGGTGAGGATGATGTGCTATAAATGATAGGTTTAAAATAATAATGTACAAGTTTTAATCAGCACTTTGTAGAAATCACTGATATTGTTATTATTTATCAGTGCAAAAAAATATTAGTGTTGAAAAATGTAACTATTATCAGTTTTTTTAATGATTGATAAAAGAGAATGTTTATTAGCACTGATATAATCCGAGCTAAATAAATAATACACATGATTTGGGAGGGCATTGAGGTTCAAAACACTGCTACAGACCATGGAATTGTTGGGTAACCACTTGACTTAGTGAGCTCATCCAATATTATAATGATTTTTTTATTTATAAATATATATTATCTTGAATATTATTTTATATACACAAAATCTTGTTTACTTATTTAATTACAATTAAATTTGTACAGAGATAAAAATTTATGTATTTGTGCGTATTATTCTCAGTATATTAACGTATATATATACACACAAAATTTATATATTAACCAGTTATATATATGGATATATACATTTTAAAATGTATACATACACCCACACACATGAATACTAAAATATATTTATATGTTACTATATACAATAAATATATTATATATAATAATACTATAAATTATTTTTAAATATAATTATAAATATAGAATTTTTAGAATATTTTAATTATATTTTAAGATATTTTATTAATTATATACATGTATCATTATATATATAATCATATTATTAAAATACTATTATATATATATATATATATATATTAAAATATATATTTCCAATACTTCTCCCCTACTAAAACCCCTCGTAAGCTAGTATTAGTGCTGAGTGTGACACTTAATTCCTATGTCATATAGTCAATAGGATATTAGTGAGCACCAAGGTTATAAAGATCATAATATGAGAGAGATTACCTTCTTTTATATGATAATAAACAAACCACCAGTCTACACCAACTCCATTTGAAACAAAAAAATGAATATATATATATATTGATATCTTAGTATTAATGTTATTTCCTTGGAAATAAAAGAAAATATCCAAATACAATTCCAAAATAAACAACTTCTAAATCCAACAACTCCTCTGATGGAAACAAACTCTATGTCGAGAGCAAGTATGGTCTAACTTGATTTTTTAAATTCTATTATAAGACTATAAATATAATATATAAAAACAGGGACATAAAAACAAGTATATCCTGTAATTTCCACCCCAAAAGCTCTCATCTCAATATGGAGGGATCATACTAAAGCCTCAAGGAATAATAACGAGACATACTCATATCCCATCCTTGGTCATCTACTAATCCATATCACCGAGGCTGACACTCTAAATGTAAATAGATTATACATGTATATTAAATTATGAAAATATGTCATGAAGCTACTTCACACCCACTTCTTCATTGACCTAGTCACCCTCACATACAAAGAGATAATGTCTTGGACATCCAATTCCTTCCCAAAACAACATACCATATCTTTATTTTCTAGTAACATACCATATCTACATACTAAAAAATACATAATACATCCATATACCAAACTCACATTCCACTACATTATACCATTTCCATGTTCACCACATGCCACAACTGCTACTACAACCATATATCTATACTATGGCAAGAATGGATAGAGGGGGAGATAGTAGTCATCAATCTGTATCGCCCATATACATAATATTGGGGATTCAACTACTATCTTATACCACATATGGTTGTTAGTCAAGTTAGTCGACTCATGTGGTGGTGCACAAGAAATAACAAAACTAAATATGGAATATAATAACACACAATACCATCCTTGGTTCAATAACCTACTAACCACCATGAAAACATCCCATTTCAATGTCATTTCCACTAAAAAAACACAATCACTATCACCATAGAAAACCCGTAAAATGACCCCATTTCCACAAAACAATCACAAATTTTCCACATTTTTCTTCCATGTTAATATCCCATCATTGATCCAAGATTATTCATACTAAATATATACCTCTAGGTTCATTAATCACAATAATATAAACTCTAACTATTTCCTACAATTCCCCTAACCTCTATTACATATTTCATCATTTATAATTAAATTATTGTAAAATATTTTCACCAATTTAATTAAATTTATTGAACCCTTCAATACTCAGATTACTATTAAGACAACCTCATTCCTATTCCTTGTTATTCTATCTATTCATTAGTTTAATCATATTTATTTATTAAGGAGAACATCCATACATAAATTCAACCTCATCAATTAAACCTTACCAAACATTCTCCTTTACCACATCCATAAAAAACTATGAAAATGAAATATATATTTCAAATTGATTAAAATATCATACTAATAATAAGTAAAAATATAGTTATGGTTTTTCTTTAATATTTTACTACTATATATTTAATAAACAATTACTTCTATCACAACAATGATTAATCAAATTCCTATTTTTATCTTCTTTATAATGTTACCTTCTCATTCATAGCACAATATTACTTTTATCACAACATTTATTATCTTTTATTAAGCTAAATATTATTTTTATATCAATTTCACATGAATCATGAAGCAATGACGTTATGAAAACCAGATAAAAAACATCAACTTCCATCCCTTATATATTTAATTTCAATTTATATTAATTAGTTAATTAAGGTACTCTCCTCTCCTAACTCAAAGGAAAATATAGAATTACTAAACCAAATTATAAAAAATTAAAGTAAGAGAGAATATGAGTCACCTACTATAATATCCTAATAATTTAAAAGAACATTATACGCAATAACGTATACAACACTCAACCATGAGCTTAGACGAACCATGAAATATCATTATTTAAATACGACTGTTATAAACTAGCCATTGAAATAGAGGATATAAATATTAATAAACACTTTTTGAAATATATATAAAGTTCAAATTCAATAAAAATTTATTGACTAATGCTTATGAGATAAACAATCAATTATTTGAAATGTCATTTTATTCTTCAAAAACATGTTTTCTTCAAAAATTATTTTTATTTATTTTTGTGGTAAAATATTTTAATTAGTTTTTTACACTTTTATATAATATAATTTATAAAATAAAATTCATTTTTTAAATCATAATATCAAAATTTTATTAGGGTGATTGTTTTGGGATTTTTGGAAAAAGATTTATTTTTCAATGAATATTGAAAATACTTATTATTATTGAAAACTATCTTTTCATTTTAAGAATTCACAAATTTACTTTTTTTAAATGGTTTCAAAGGAAAATTTATTAAGATATACTATTAATAATCTAAGTTAATATTATACTTGAATTTAGTATAATAATATTTTTTTACTTAAAAATAATTTGTTCTTGAAAAACTGCTTTCATCGTATTTTTGAGTTTAACATTAAATTAAATTAATCCAATTATGTGGTTTAAATTTGATAAAATGTATCCCATATTTTTAATTATCATAATCAAATTTATTAATGAGGAAACTTTTTATTTTTTTCCATAATGAATCGTAAAAATAGTAAAAATTTGCCAAAGCGGTTAGGTTTAAAATAGGTTTATCATGGGTAAAATTATGGAGATAAAGGATAAAATGACCTAAAAACTTTTTTAATTTCTATTGGTTTGTAATATTTCAACCCTATATCATCAAATATTTATAAATGGTCCATTTTAAATCCATTTTTATTAGTTAATGTATTAATATATTTTATTATGTTTGAAATTTCCAAGTGTGTCCTCTCCACCACTAATAAAAATACACACCTTCCTTTTCTTCTTTACACCATGTTGAGCCATATATCTAAACCAAAACCTACCAAAATATTTCCCAAAACTCCTTATCCACATTATATAGATACTCTATTTCCCAAAATTCAAATTCTAAGGACCTTAAGAAGATATACAAAGGAGGTATCTTTAAGAGAAGGTAATCATATTAATGAGGATTTTTCATTTTATTTCTTCTTTTAGCACATTCCAAATTTTCTTAAAAATTACAATATATTTAAAAAATATATCTCTAATATAATAATATGTTATTATGTTGAGGGAATAAAATTTTTCTATCTCCTTCTCCATTAAATGGAAAACCAAACCATCACTCATGAGTATGGTGGACTACCGTATAACGATCTAATGTCATTTGTTTTTTATCACTAACTCACATGTATATTGATAAAAATTGAACCAATAATTATATATATATATATATATATTAACTATGACATGATACTATTTATTTCAAATAAATATATAATCTAATTATTTACCCTTTCACCATTATGGAAATGATAATATCACTTGTACGTATTTACGACCTACCATCTCCACGAAGCCATGCAATTCATTTTTCATATCCAACATTCAAGAATGATTCTAAAAAAATGTATCTAATGAATAAAAATAATATTTATAAAAATAATATAATTCTTTATATTATGTAATTATATCTTATACCCAATAATCATAATTTTCATGTCAAAATATGCAAAAGAAAAAGAAATAGTTAAACCCTGAAACGATGGTATTAATGAAATATTATTAAAAAACAAATAATAAGATGTTATAAGAGGATCATATATGATATTATAAATATATATGTGGTTAAATTATAAGTAAATAACATATTTAAGACTTTTATACATGATATTAATGCACGTTCAACTAAATGAATGCATGAGGTAAGGAATTTCATCTTCATTTCAACTGTATTGAGATAAATTTTGTAATATGCACATGTTTTTTATGTTTTGTTTATAATTACACATTGAGGAATTTAAAATGAATATATATTTATTCATGATGATTAATTTTCATTTCAATTTTACTATTTTAAATATTTTTCATATTTTATTCCAACTTTTCATCTCTTTTGAACTTGAATCAAACAAAGAAATGTTTAAAAGAAAAACCAAGATTATTTATCTTTTGATCAGATATATTTTTCTACCATATACAAATTTTCTCTAAAATAATTTCAAAAATATTTTTGCACTTATAAAATGATTTAATAAAATATATTTTTAACCATGATTTAAATTTTAAAAAATGGTTTGAAAGGAATCTTGTTGTCATTTTCCGAAATGGGTACATTATGAATTTTATGAAAATAATGTGAAAGGGATGTTGTTTTACTTATACAACCTGAAAAAATTTTCCCACTTGAATTACTAATATTTGATTTGAAGAATCCTCTACAAGTTTTAAAGTCTATTTTAAAATTAAATGTTTTCCTTCATATTTGCGCACTTGTTTTAAAGTGAATTTTAATGTGAATTTAAAAGTGAAAAAGATAAGTTCCTCAAAAATGATTTTAATGATATATTTTTGTTACAATTATTTATTAATGACAAACCCCTTATTTTACTTATTCACCAATATGGATATATTTTAATAATACCATCCTTTGAAACATTCACTTACTTTTGATCATTGTGTTTTACATTTCTCTTAAATATCCCTATTCTATGTATCACAGATATGACTATTTCTTAAACCATATACCATTTCTAAATATATTGTTATTAATTGGAAGTATTTGTTTTACTAGGAAATTATTTATAAATCCATAATATTTACTCAATACATATATTATTTGATAAGGCATATTGTTCATGATCTAAATCGATCACTCGTTATATGAGGAACACACTGGGCATGCAGTGATGAGTTGGAAAAAAATTATATATCCCCTCAAATCATTGATGGGTCTCATGAGACAAATCATTTGGACAATTTAAATTATTTTCAACCTATAATTTTTAACTATCTTGTAAATTTTCATGATATTAGAGGTATCTTAATGCCTCAGATCATGGAATCCAATAATTATACATTTCCTTTGTGGAGAATTCAGTTATTATTATCGATGATATAACTTACTTGATATTTTTCATGGATGCATTTCATTCTCAAGTTATTGTTTAAATGTAATTTTCTCAGTTATTTACCTTTTTTATATTAATTATTTCTTATTTACTAATCATGTATTTCACTATACTTAACACTTAATAATAATTTGAGTGAACCATTATTTTTTTCCCTTTTACTAGGATATAAATATGAATTCTTGGAACGAGTTTCAATGATGATGGGCATTTACCATTGTTATGTTTTATATGTTATTCCTAATGTAAATAGGGTTTCATTTATTTTTCAATTTCTAAAAGACTAATTCTTATCAATCCTTTGGAATTGTATCCTTTTTATCTAAGTTAATTTAATAAAATAGACACTAACTCTAGGTTACTGGAGTTGGGGTTGATACAATTTGTTTTAGATCAAGTTTATTAGAAACCATGGGAACTATATTAAGGAAAAAATATATTAGATAACCCTTTGATAGACTTTGAGGATAAGTATAAAATAACTTCTTAATGTTTTGGTAAGGTAGAGATTATGTGGTTTAACTAGAAATACATCCCTATCTAGATACTACATGTGGATATGGTTCTAGAATAAATATACCTAGGGGTAATAACTCTAAAAAGGGAAGACTGAGATTGACATGATAATTACATGATACACAAAAATGGGACTTACTATGCACCTCATTTTAAACTCCTAGGGAATATGCTTTGGTTAATTAACGTTTTCTTTAAAAATTGTTATGATGTTTTTGGAAATGTTCCAAAAAAACAAAGTTTATAATTCTGAGATTGATAATGCACATATTTTTAATTGATTTTAATATTTATATCATGTTTAAAATTATATATTATAATTCATAATGATATGAATTAATCCATTATATGAAAATGTTCAGAAATGGAACATGTAAGGAATAATGGTATCAATACTCATTGCTAGTTTATAAATTTTACTATCAAGAAAACCAAAATAATGAGTGTTGGAGATGATCAAATTATAACTATATTAGAGAATATTACTCAGTTTATGACAAATAACCTTTACTTAATGGAGAAATCAGTCTTTCTATAGTGTGATTCACCAATGATTAATTGTTTCATGTAGAATAATCCTTCATCTTTTAGTGGAACTAAAATTATAGTGGTAGTTGCATAATGGATTAAGTATCTTTAGAAGGAATTTACATAATTGGGATATGATTAAAGAGAAAACATTATACTAGCTTTATATTTCCTTAAGGAAGATACTGACCAATTATGGTAATTGATCCAAAATACTAGAGAGGGAGATGAAATCAAAGGTATGGAATGGAGGGATTTTAATTTAATATTTTTTGATAAATATTTTTCTCACGACCAATGAAATGAAATTAAGAGAAAGATAAACAAATTAAATAAAAATGATGAATAATTTGTTCAAGAGTTTGAGGATACCTTTACAAGACTAGAATAATATGATAAAGATTATATACAAAATATAGAAATAAATATAGACCATTTATTTTAAGGGACAACTCAATGTCTTTAAAGGGAATTGGTTTTCCAAATGTTTTCATAATATGATGAAATTATATTATGTACCATAAAAATAGAAAAGGAATTCTCTAGTTCCTATATATTTAAGGGAAATCAAGAAAATAAGAGGTTTTATGAACACCAAGTAAAATGGCATGTATTAAATAAGAAGAAGGCAAAGAAATTTCCATCTTGCAAAATTTGTGGAAAGAGAAATCTTGGAAAATTATTTATGGGCATGGGTGTGTGTTATATGTGTGGAAATAAGGGTTATATAAATTATAAATGTTAGGGGAATAAACCGACCACTTTTATCCAATTATTTAACTATAATGAAGTGGGTCATAATTCAAACCATTATCCCAAACATCAAGGGAACCTACTATAGAATAGGAAAATGGGAGAAGGAAGAGCTTACATGATCACTATATCTAAAGTTGATGTTCCTAAAGATATAGTTGTAGGTAATTTACGTATATATTAAAATTTAAATAATTCATTTTTTTCTATAACATCACACTCACTTATATATACCCTAATTTCCAATAAAATATAAATTTAACTTTCACCATATGAAAGGATTTATTAGTCAAAACTCAAAGTGGAAACCTCACAAAAACAAAGATGTATCAAGTAATTCCCATTATGACACCTAAACATGCCATATTTTCTAAATTTATTATCTTACATATGGTTTATTTTGATAAAATCCTTATTTTTGAATGACTTTCAAAATATCATTAAAAAATTTATTTAAGGGAGAAGAAATTTATGATTCGTGATGAAGATGTGGAATTCTTTATCTTTAAAGGAGAAACTTCAACATCTGATTCCTGTATAGATCCACCTCCATTGGATCATATGGATGAAATTATTGGGGAATAAGAGAATAAAAAATCTACTGATGAAACAATTAATCTTAAAATCAAGGGTATACTTATTGTATAGGATTACATTGATGTATTTATTGAGGAATTACAAGGAAATCCATCAGAGTGGGTTGTATTCATGATCATTGCGATCATCTATATTTTTCCTTACTGAGCATCATGGTCTTCCTTCTAATCTAAATATGTAGATATTTTTTAAAACCCTCACTAGAAATATGACCACTCTTGAGGTAGAGTGCTTCAACATGATTTAAAGCATCAAGGAAATGATCCATGACAACAAAGGCATCCCACTAGATCAGTAGAGGCTTATTTTCGTGGAAATGAAACTGGAAGACGATCATACTCTTGACAATTAAAAAATTTAGAAGGAATATATGCTCCACCTGGTCCTCCGTCTTCATGAGGGTATGTAAATATCTTTTTAAAAACCCTAATGGGTAAGACAATTACATTGGATGTCGAGTGCTCAGACACCATAGGCAACATCAAGGTGAAGATCTAGGAAAAGGAGGGGGGGTCCCTATGGATCATAATCATTTTATATTTTATAGAAAATAGCTAGAGAATGAAAGGACCCTTGTATATTACAACATCAAAAAAGTAATTGACTCTACATCTAGTCCTATGACTTAGGGGAGGGATTCAGATCTTCATGAAGACTCTGACGGGGAATACGATCATGTTGGAGGTTGAAAGATCAAACACCATTGATAACGTGGAGGCTAATATACAAGAAAAGGCAGGGATCCATCCAGATAAAAAACATCTAATATTTCCTGGTAAGAATTTAGAGGATGTCCACAACCTTTTGGATTATAAAATCTCGAAGGAATCAACCCCTCACCTCTTCCTTTTCCTTTGTGGACATGATCTCTGAGGTGCCTCCCTCAATAATGCAATATGATTTTCATTGAATAATTTTTCAACTGTGCCATGCTATATTAGAATTTATATGCTATTATGTCTTGAATAATGTTTTCTCATGTAAATATTTTGGACTAGAACTGCATCTTTTCTGGATTCACCACATCTCTTCATTTGTTGTGTCCTATAGTGCATGCAAGATAAGAAGGCCATATCGTATGAATTACTATTCATGAGACCCCCAATGATAGATCATTACTAAAGTGGGATGTTTTGTTTTATATTTATTTAATCCATGATGAAAAAATTATATCAATGACTCCCTATAAAATGTTTGTTGTGGAGTAAGTGGAGTTAAATAAATAATTAGAGGAGTTTAGTGGAAAGAGTTTTTTATTCCCTAGTGTTTCACCTTGGGGATCCCATATTATTTTCATTAAGAAGAAAAATGTATCTATGTGGATATTAATTAATTATAGGAAAATCAATTTTATTACAATAAAGAAAAACTATCCCTTTCCTCACATTAATTAATTATTCAATCAACTTCATGAAGATCAATATTTTTCAAGGATTTAACTTTGTTCTGGGTATTGTCAATTGCTACTAAAGAAGGAAGATATTAAGAACAAATCATTTTGAATGTGGTATAGAAATTATAAGTTTACTGTAATTACATTTGGATTGACTAATTATACCTCTATTTTTATAGATCTAATAAAAAGAGTATTCAGGGAATATCATGATAATTCTATTGTGGTATTTATTAAAGATATGTTGGGGTATTATAAAATCTATAAGGACCATGAGATTAACTTCATGGTTATTAATGAGACACTTAGGAGGAAAGAGTTACATGGGAAATTTACCAAGTGTGAATTCTGGCTTTAGAAATTTTATTTTCATGGCCATATTCTTTCGAAGGATAGAATCACAGTTGATCATATAAAGACAAATAAAATAAAATAATTTCATGTTCTAAAAAACATAATTGAGGTATGCAGTTTCATTTATTTGGCATGTTACTATCATATATTCATTCAAAAAAATTCCATATTGGCTAATCCATTAACAAATATTACATATAAAGGGGTTATGTTTGTATGGAAAAAGGAATGTGAGGAATGTTTTGAAGAATTTAAGAGGAGATTTTTCAATGCTATGATTTTGATTCTACCATCAAGCAATGATTGATTTGTGATATATATTGATGCATCAAGGAAGGGATGTGGTTGTTTACATATGTGGAATGATATTTTTATTACATATTCATCCAGATAGTTAAAGAATAATGAACATGACTACCCAACACATGATCTTGAGTTAGTATACATAATATTTTAATTAATGATGTGGAGACATTATCTCCATGGTGAAAGTGGTGAGATGTACAAAGATCATAAGAGTATGAAATATATCTTCTCATAGAAAGATCTCAACATGAGGGAAAAATGATATATCAAGCTACTAAAGGATTATAATTGCTCAATACACTATCACCTAAGGAATGAAAATAAAGTATCCGATGCATTGAGTAGGAAGGATAATGGAGTTATTTAAAAAATGAGTATTGATAGGGATCATATGTTCATGTATCTAGTAAAGATGGATATGAGAATTATTATGGAATGGGAGACATAATTCCTTTTTTAAATATCTGATAAGCCATCATTATTATAAAATATAACAATTTCTTATCCTAATAATGATAATTTTCAAAAGAAAATTAAATCTATGAATGAAGGGAAATTGGGAGACTTTGTATATAAATATGGAATTATGAAATTTGGAATGAGGCCTCATGTTACCTCTATACTTGAGCTGATAATGGAATTATTACATGATTTTTATAGCTCCAATTTCTTAATACACCTTGATAGCTCTAAGATGTGTAGATATTTGAAGTAACACTTTTTGTGGGACAATATGAGCAGGAATTTTTGGACAAAATGTCAAGATTCTTGTTGTGTTAATAGTTCAAGGCTTAGATACAACAACCTAGATTATTCATGAAACCTATATCAATTCTTGTGCAGAAATGAGATGATATTACTAAGGAATGTTTCACCAGACTACCAAAGACTCCTAATAAGAATGATACAATATGGGTTATTGTTGATCGGTTTACCAAAACAATGCATTTCCTTGCTATAATAGAATATTTTACTCTTGATCACCTTGAAAAAATATATATTAATGATGTTGTAAGACATTATAGTGCACCTCTATAATTTTTCTGGATCACGATACCCTTTTTACAACAAAATTTTAGAAAAGTATTCAGAAGGCTCTAGATATAGATCTTCATTTGAGAACTTCCTACCATACTCAAAGTGATAGATAGTGTAAAAGGACTATCCAAATATTATAATAGATTATGATATCATTCTCACTTGACTTTCAAAGTATGTGATATTAGTATTTATCTTTGGTGGAGTTTAATTTTATTAATTCCTTCCATTTAATTATTCAGATAGCGCCATATGAAGCATTATATGGAAATATATTTCATTCTCCAACTTGTTGGGATGAAGTTGGTGGAAGAAATCTTGTAGGCCTTAAAATTTTTTAGGAGACAATGGAGAAGGTAATTACTATGAAAACTCATATTAAAGTATCTTAGAGTAAAAAAAATTATACTGATAACTAGAGGAAAGATTTGAAATTTAAAGCGGGAGATCACATTTTATTGAATTTATTTCTTTGGAAGGGTATTATAAGGTTTGATAAGAAGTTATAAGTGAGACCCAGGTACATGAAACCTTTTGAGATTATATAGATAATTGGATCTATAGCCTACTATTTATCAATTCTTCTAAGCCTCTCTATCATACATGATGTGTTCTATATCTCCTTATTAAAGAAGTAAATGATAGACCTAACACATGTGATCACCTTTGAATAAATATAATTGGAACCTTATATATCTTACCATAAAGAACCTATTCATATTCTTGACACTAGAAACTAGTATTGATGAATAAGATAACATGGATGGTAAAGGTACTTTGGAAAAATCAAAAAATAGAGGAATCAATGTGAGAACCATAAGATGATATAAATAAGAACCAACATATTTTTTTACAAGGTAATAATATTTAAAATTTCATGGTTGAATTTTTTGTAGGAGGGAAGAATGAAATATTCCAATAATTAAAGTAATAATATATTAGATATCATATACAACATGCAAAACCGAGCATAAACATACAACACTATATTATTATTTAAATATGACCAATATAACCTTGCCATTGGATTGAAAATTATGAATAGAAATACCCAAATTTAAAAATATATATATGTAGGTAATATTAAAAAAAATTATTGTATAATTTTTAGGAGATAAACACTCAATTATTTGTAATGTCATTTTACTCTTCAAAAACATGTTTTCTTCAAAACTGATTTTTATTGATTTTTGTGGGAAAATAATATAATTAATTTATTAAATTTATATATTTTTTTGATAGAATTAACATAATTTTAAAAATTATAATATAAAAAATTATCTTAGGGTGAATTATTTGTATTTTTCTTAAAAGTTTGATTTTTCTATGAATAGTGAAAAATTCTGATAATTATTGAAAACTGTCTTTTTGTTTCATGAATTTACAAAGTTACTTTTTTTAAAAAATATTTTAAAATAAAAAATTATTCAATTATATTATTAAAAATATGATTATTTTTTTAAATGAATATTATTTTTGAATCTAGTATAAAAACATTTCTATACTTAAAAAGGCATTTTTCTAAAAAAACCATTTTTCCATCACGTTTAATGATTTTAAAATTAAATTATATTCATCCACTTATTTTTTTTTGAATTTGATAAAATGGATTCCATATATGGAATCAAAATATCCAAATATATTAATGAGGCCAATTTTATTGTTTTCTATAATGAATCGTAAAAACAATAAAAATTTGACATCATGGTTAAGGTTAAAAATAGGTTACCATGGGTTAAATGGAAGAGATAAGGGTTAAAATGAGATAATAACATGTATAATTTCTATTGGTTGGCCATATTTTGGACCTATATAATCTATAAATTTTAAATTTCCCATTTTGGATCCATTTTTCTTGTGTAATACATTGATATATTTTATTCTTTTTGAAAATTTCTATCATATCATCTCCCCCACTTATAAAAGGACACTCTTTCCCTATATTCTTTGCACTATATTTAGCCATATATCTTGACAAAACCCTACCAAAATCACTCCCTAACATACTAATACATTTTATAGAGCTACCACACTTCCCAAAAGACCAATTCTAATGATATTAATAAGAGATACAAAGGTGGTATCTTTAAGAGAAGGTAATCATTTTAATGAATCTTTTTCATTTTACTTATTCTTTTAAGACCATAAATTATGTCCTAAAATTTCAAATATAATAACAAAAATATCTAAAACATATTTAGATTTTATTATGTTTATGTAAAAAAATTTATCAATCTCCTTATTCATCAAATTGAAAACAAAATCATCGCTCATGTGTATGGTGAACTACAACCTCGTGATCCGATGTTATTTGTTTTCCATCACCAAATCACATATATAGTCATAAAAATGGATGAAATTAATATTTATGATAATTATGAATTGATATTTATTCTTTAAAATTAATATATCATCCAATTATTTACTAATTTACCATTATGGAAATGGTAACATTGCTCAGGCGTACGTACAATATACTATCTTCACAAAGTGATGTGATTTATTTTTCATGTCCAATATTAAAGAATGGTTCTAAAAAATAAATATATAAAATAGAAATAATATTTATAACATTAATATATTTTTTATATGATTTAACTATATCATATTCCTAAGAAACACAATTTTCATGTCAAAACATGCATATTAAAAAAAATAGTTAACACTTGAAATGATGGTATTAATGAAATATTATTAAGAAATGGAAAATAAGATGTTATAATAGAATAATATATGATATTATAAATATGAATATGGTATTGGTATAAAAAAAATAACATGTCTAAAACAATTATATAGTATACCAAAACATTTTCAACTAAAAGGAAGCGTAAGCTAAGTGATTTCATATCAATTTCCACTCCATTGAGACATACTTAGTAATATGCACCTTTTTATTTTTATGTAGTGTATATACTACCTCATTGAGGTATTTATCATGAATATATATTTATTCATTATGATTAAAGTTCATTTTAGGTTTACTCCTTTAATTATTGTTCACATTTTCTTCCAACTTTCTCTCTCTTTGTAACTTAATCAATAAAAGAAATGTTTAAAAGAAAAACCTATTTTATTTCTCTTTTGATTGGATACATTTTTATTCCATATACATATTTTCTATAAAATAAATTCAATTTTTTAATGGTCTACAATATTTTATAAAAAAATATATTTTTATTATAACACACAAAAATCTTTTGGTATGTCTCTTTTAAAATTTAATATCTTCGATAGTTTGTGCTTCAGGAAAGACTGAGTATATGATCGTAATATACTATTAAATATGAACATTGGAATGGTAATATAACCATTAAGAAAAGTAATATGAACAATAAAATAGTAACTTCACCTATTAAAGTATAAATAAAATGTGGAAAACTTATAAATGAAAATATGTTATATTTATATCATGGAATAAGTAAATAAATTTTTTAAAAATGATAAGTTAAGTGTTGGTATTTTGGAAAAGCATAAATTTTTATTTAAAATTTTATAATTAATATAATGATTTAAAATAAAATTTGTTTTCATAAAATATATTCATAAATTAATATTTTATTTTCTTATTATTATAAGATAATTTTATGAGACCTTAATTTATTTTTCAAGGATTCATACAAATAGTTATAATATTAAAATAGATATTTTTCAAGTAAATGATGATTTTATCTAAAAATTAAAATTCTCATATTTAGAAAATTATTTTCATAAAATGGAGTCCTTTTTTTAATTCTATACATCAATAAATGGTTAGGGTGATTTTTTTGTATTTTTCTAAAATACTTGAATTTTTTGTGAATAGTAAATTCGGTTATTTACGATATATATACATTATAAGTTAAATACACTATTCATTGATCCATTTTTTTATTTAATAACCATAATATAGAAATAACATTACTTAATTTAGTATATTTATTGATAATTCTAAAAATATTCATAGTCTTTATCAAAAAGAATAAACAAATGAATAAAATATTCAAAAAACACCCCTCTCCTTTACTATAAATACCACCCCTCATCACCTATTCTCATCACATATCCAAATCCTTGAATAATGTACAATTTATTTTTAATGAATCTCCAGAAACTATCCCAAATTTTCTAGTCTTTCTGGTCTCACACAAAAGACCATTTCAATGTTCCTTAAGGAGGTTCTCAAGGAGATGAAATCAAGAGGTAAAATCCTATTTCGTTCTTTTAATTTTATTTTATTATCCTTTACTTACCTCCTCTATAAAAACTTGCATGATAAATCTAGTATATTATATATATATTGGAATTTTATTATGATAATGTGATATCCACCATCAATTCTTTTCTCTTCCCCTTTTTGTTCTAAAAATGAAAACGTCATCTGTGAGGTGTCGATTCACCACCTTCGTAGACGGTGATTCTTTAATGTTCTAATAACACCTTCAAGGATGGTCATAAAACCATTTTTATGGATAAAACAGACCTTAATATATGTAATAAAACTTATTTAATGTTCTGGAACCAATATATATACATAATATTAATTCAGAAAATAAAACTAGTACGTGATGATAAAAAAAGCGCCAAAATAATCCAAACGGTTATCATTAACATTTTATCTAAGGAATAATCCTCATATATTGAATAAAAATGATATATAAGATCAATAAATATTATATAATTTCATTAATAACATATAATTTCAATTCTGGATAACTATTCTCATTTCATATGATCTTTCATACAAGTATACAAGTGAACTAATAATGAAAACCAAGTAAACGAACACTTCCGAATGACAGAATTGAATCTTATAACTCATAAAAAAACCATAAATAAACTTAATAAAATTATAATAAATAAAATAAATGTTTAATAGGTTCTTAATTAAACTATTAATGAATCTAATTTCATTATCTAGGATTTTAAGTACAAGTGCAAAACGCTTTCCGACATAAGGTAAGGGATTATCCCCAAACCTCCATTTTTCATTCAAGTTATACTTTATCTCTCTTTACACCAATGTAGTTATTATTTATTTTTATATAAATATTATAAATTCTATATATATGTTCCAAAATCATTTAACTAGTTCATTTCATCTTTCTTTGATGGTAAAATACATGTTTTATAAGTCTCCCTAGTCAATTCCTCCCAATAAGAAAGTCAAATTAAAGGGTACTTCCTAATTTCTTACTGTTTATGATGTCTTGGATGAAAAATTGATGGTATGTTATGATGTCTGGCATTATGAATTCCGTCTTTATGATGTTAGTAATTGATAATCCATGAGATTATTCAACTAGTATAATATACATGTCTAAGTTTATTTCTCATGTGATTATTTATGGAATTATATATTTAGTTTTTTCCATGCCATATTATGCTTCAAATTATGTTTTAATTACATGTGTTTTTATTTCACTATGCCTTTTTATTTATTAGAAAATCTCAGTCAGAGGTAAAGCCTCTGACCATTTATTAAGAAAGGAAAAGTACAGTGAACAAACACAAAAAATAAGAAAAACCAGTTACATGTCATATAAGTCATACCCCTCGCCACACCCATGATATATGACTTCTTCCATAGTAGTTTATTACCATTCGGAGCTTTCATAGTGATTCAGGACCTTAGCATACTTCGGTCTGAGATTCAATTTCTCTAACGATAACAAATACTTAGAGGATTTCCTGACAGAGGACCAGGTTGACACTGGCTCTGGCAAGTCAGAATAAACCTTCCTTGTTCTTATTTTAACTAGGGGAGGTTCCTCATTTCCAGATTTCTTCTTACCATCCTTGAAAACATAACTAAAGGAAGGCTTGACCAAATCACAATTATTTTCTTTATCACTGTCTGAGACTTATCCCCATTTTCTAGTGATGACCACAGTTTGGAAATCATCAATCATGTTCTGGTTCTGCTCACATTTCCCATTAGGATCAATCATAGCCAAACACCATGGAGGCTCTACAAAAACATGACCAACATCCACCTCCTTCCTCAAAACATCCTCTTTTAACAATCTGCATGTTGTGGCCTTCCTTTATTTTAGGACAACCATTTATCTCATTGTGAACCAATTCTTGAAATCAATTGCAAGTATCAATTGTGATCTGCAAACCACAATCAGAAATTGGATGCAAAAGAGAATCCTTAACAGCGGGACAAACAAGGAGTGCATCGTGGGCTTGCCCATCGACTGAGATAAATTCCATATCTCCCTCCTTCTTCTTAGAAACACCAGCTTTGATCAGCCCACTATCACCCCTTCTTTCATTATACTGATCAACAATATCTTCCCCATGCTGCAATACATTCCCTGAAGTAGCAGGCGCTCCCAGCTTGCCTCCAATTCCATTACTGGGACCAACTTCATCCATATCAATATGATTCACACCAATATTAAGTATAAGATCTTGCTTCAATATATCAAACACCGCAGTAACAGACGGATTAGAGGATGCCCGTGCCTGCCTTCCCAGAGATGAATCACCCAAACTATCAGTAGTTCTATGCTTAGCTACATCAGAACGCGTATGTCCTTGACCAGATTCCCTACCAGGCCTCTTCATCGAAGTATCCAAACTTCTATTTCTAGATCCACGAAGACAATGAACATCCATATGACCCAAAAAACAACAAGTCGAGCAGTAATCAACCCAATTTTCAAACACAACAGCTTGCCTCCATCAGAACTCCTCACCAACAGTAATCTAAATCCAATCAACTGGTGGCTTCGAGGCATCCACCTCAACACAAAAATGAGGATTAACTGGATGAATCATAGAGGATATGCAAGCATCCGAGCAAAAAAAAAACAACCGACTAGGTTCCCTAGTATATGAATTATCACAGGATTTTGAAAAGGCAAAGGAAGATGAGGCAGGATTACCCAGGTCTCTACTGAAGGAGGATATGATCTCACCCAATTATTATGTTTTATTTTTCCCAGGATTTGAAGATGTATATTATGAATGACTTGTAGGGATAATATAGAAGTATAAGGATATTTCCAATGGTTTTGAATATTGTTTTTTCTTTGAAGTTGTAATATAAAACTTATGTTTGTATCTAGTTGTTCCAAAGCTAATAAACTATTTTTTCTTTAGGGATGTGACTTCTTTGATTATTATAAAAATGTAACAAAGTAAGGCATTGGATCTAGGTTACTGGGGTCAGGGTCTTTAGAGTTGGTATTAGAGGAATATTAGTACAAACCTTGGAAACTAGATATAGAAAATTTAGATTAGGGAACAAAAACCTAAGATAGACATTAAGGATAATCATAAAATAAAATCATATAATTTGGTTAAGGTATAGATTATTTGTTCATTCCTAGAAATACATCCTTTTCTAGACACTAAAAGTGGTTGTGTTTCTATAAAAAATATACCTATGGGTAACAAATCTGAAAAGGTGCATCAGGCCTAACTCAGCATAACCTGGTACACGACAATAGGCCTTACTCCACACCTAGTTTGACACTCATGGGAGATATGCTTTGGATAATTCACCTTTTATATAAAAACCATTATGAAAGATTTAAAAGTAAATATGTTTCTAAAGAAAACATTTTTATGATTATGAGATTATCTATGCTTAAATTTTCAATTTCTGTTATGTATTATGATAATTTTAAATTGTACATTATAACCTAATTTAGTGTATTCCATTATTTAGAAATGGATTTAAGTGGAAGGAATGGAAACCATATAAATGTGCATATCCCATGTAGGGATTTCCCTCCCATGGAAGATAATGATGATAAAGCTAGAGCTGCAACTGAAGCTGAACAAATTATAACTATATTAGGACAAATGACTTAGGTTATAAGAAACAAAATTACTCACATGGAGAATCCTGGTCCACAATGCATTATAATAATGTTAGACCACTTCATGAGACAACATCCTCTATCATTCAATGGAACTATAAATCCATTTGTAGCGGAGTAAAGGATATGTTCCTTAGAGAATATATTTATCACTTTGGGAAGTAATGAAAGGGAGAAGGTTATCATGGTAGTTGATCATTTCTAAGGATATGATGATCAATGGTGGTCATTTATTAAAAAAAAGTAGGATTAACAATTTTCAAATATGGAATGGATGTATTTTAAGAAAATTTTATTGGAAACCTATTTTCCTCTGGAACAACGAGCGAATATGGAGAGACAATTCTTGAATCTGAGGAAATAGGAGGATGATAATGTTCCTAAGTATGAAACCAACTTTTAATAATTAGCAAGTCATGCTATAAAATATGTACGTAATCTAAAGAGTGAGATCGATCGATTTTTTATGGGTTAAAACCATTCCTATTAAGGGAAATGGTATCCCAAAAAAATATAATCATACAAAGATATAGTCTACTATGCTATCAAGAAAGAGGAAAAATTCTCTAGGTCTTATGAATTTAAAGGAAAACAAGAGAAGAATAGGGGATATTGAACGCTCTGGAAAGGTAATAAGGAAAAGGGGAAGCAGGGAATAGTTTCCTTTCCATCCTACAATAAATGCGGAAGGAAAATTTATGGAACATACCTATTGGGGATGAGAGTTTGTTGAAAGTTTGGAGAAAAATGCCATCAATACCATGATTTCAAGGGAAATAAAGAAGCTACCAACGTTCAATTCTAAAATTGTAAATATATGAGACATTGTACAAAATATTATCCTAACTATCAAGGAAAATTTCCCCATAAAAGAATAAGGGAATAACACTATTTTAGGCTGTTACAACAACCAAGGTTGAAGTTCCAAATGATGTGGTGGCATGTAATTTAATCATCTTCTCAAATTTATCTAAATATTTATTTGATTCTAGATCATTGAATTCCTAAATATCTTCCTTTTTTTTTAAAATTAAATATTTATAATTCACCTTAACAATGGAATTTTCAGTAAATACTCATAGTGGAAACCTTATTACAAAAAATATGTGTTGAGTAGTTCTTATTACGAAACATAAACATGCTATAATTTTTGATTTTATCATCATACCTATGGTTTATTTTGATACAATCCTTGGTATGGAATGGATTTAAAAATATAATGTAAAAATTTATTATTAATAGAAGGAAATTATGATTTGTGATAAAGGTATGGAATTTATCATCTTTAGAGGAGAGAAATCATTATCTGAGTCATATTAAGATCCACCTCTAGTATCTCATCTAAATGAAATTTTTGGGGAAGAAGAGAAATCATTATACATGGATGAGGAAAAAAATATTCAAATTGAGGACGTACCTATTGTACATGAATACATTGATGTATTTCGAGAGGATTTACCTAGACATCCTCTAGAGTAGGAATCTGAGTTTTCTATTAATTTAATCACTGATTCAAGGCCAATTTCAAAAACTCCTTATATAATAGACACTGTGGAATTAGGGGGGATGAAGAAAAAACTAGATTAGTTGAGTAATAAGAGATTTATTCACCCTAGTGTTTCTCCATGGGGATCCCCTATTATTTTTTAAGAATAAATATGGATCTATGAGGTTGTGCATTGACTACAGGGAGATCAATGCTATTATGATAAATAAAAAGTATCTACTACCTTGCATTGATGACTTATTTGATCAAATTCATAGAGTTAATTTTTTTTAAAGATTTATCTTCGACGTGGATATCATCAATTATGTGTGAAGAAGGAAGATATTCCAAAGACAATATTCCCAACTAGTTATGGTAATTATGAGTTTACTATAATTTCATTTAAACTGACTAATACACCCTCTATTTTTATGGATCTAATTAATAGATTGTTCAAGGAATATCTTGATGATTTTTGTAGTATTTATTAATGATATATTAATATATTAAAAAATCTATGAGGACCATGAGAACCACTTGAGGATTATTCAGGATATTCTTTGAGGAAAAGAGTTATATGGGATGTTTAGAAAGTGTGAATTAGGGATTCAAACAATTTCTTTTCTTGGACATATTGTATCTATGGGTACAATATTAGTTGATCTTGTAATGAAAAAGGAAGTTTAGGAATGTCCTACACCAATAAACGTAACTGAGGGACATAGCGTCATTGGTTTAATAGGTTACTATCGGTGTTTTGTTTTGAATTTTTCCTAATTACCTAACAAATTAATCAAGATTACTCATATAGGGCTTAAGTTCATATGGAAAAAATAATGTGAAAATGTTTTTGAATAATTGAAGAGAATATTAGTGGATGCCCTGATCTTGACTCGACCATCAAGAAATGGTGGATTTTTTACACCTAATAATTTTTTTTACCATACACATGGGATTTGAAGATTTATATCATGTTATTTGTTTAAATGGAATTTGATTCAAAAGATACCAAGTTTTAAGTGGGGTTTTGATTAAAATGATACTCAAATAGTAAGGGTTTCATTTTCAATATCATTTTCAAAGAAATATTTCTTTAATAAGATAATCTATTTAAGGAATTTTAATTATTTTTAAATCCTGTCATCATTTCCATTAGATATGCTTTTCTGCCAGGGCACACCTTGTTGTGTCATGTGTGTGGAATGCTTCTGCTGGATGGGTCACATTTTCCCCCGCATTTCCACTTTCCAAAGGTGGGTGGAATCCATTTCCTCTTAAGGGATGTTTTCTCCTTGATCAAAATGGGATGATGGGATGTCTGTCTCTCCCTCTATGGATTCCTCCTTAGAATTCGTCTCCTAGTCTAGGTCTCCCTTAAAGATTAAGACATTGTTTGTGAAACTCTTCCTGGTGCCATATCTTTGTGGATGCTGGTTAATTATGATGCTTCTGTCATGATATTCTGAAGGGGTCAAGTCAGGGTAGTGACCTTCAGTCAGGAGAGTAGTCATGTTGGGAATCACCGGCATGTCTGCATGTTGAAACATGAGTACACCTGGATTTTCCATTATCAAAGGGATTCCCAAGGGTGTGAAAGTATGAGGAATCCCATGTTGAATGTGTGGAATTTTATTCCAAAGGCATGTCTCTGAAGTTTTCCTTGGCTTCCCATGTTTAGCACGGGGTATGATACGTGTTTAACATCTAGAGTATATGGATCAAACTGATTGAAACACTTATGAAATTGGATCAGATGGGCACATCCCTAGGAGGTAGAACCTAGAAAGTTTACCGAATGTGTGGATCAGAACACCAAATGAGGATGGACCATGGAGTGGTGTGTCCCAAAAAAGGGAATATGTCACATCACGAAGGCTGATCTAGACACCACAAAGGGTGGATTAGAGAAAGATGATTGGTCCCTACAAAGGGGACACCAAGGTTTACCATTGGCTAATATTGAACCTCATAGAGGCTTCCTACGTAACCTTTGTAGAAGATAGGGATCAAAACCCACATAGTTCGAGAGGTTGAGTGATGAGATTGGGGTGTACATAATGGACAACAACCCGAAGACATGTTAGGGATTACGTGGGGTTAGCGACCCAGTTGATAAAAATAGAAATGAGATGAACAGGGTTTACACATAATCAGATACCCATATGGATGGCATGATTTCACCAGGATGTGGTACCCCGAGTGAAATCAGGATGGATATGGATGAAGTGTCGAAGGGTGTAATGAATGGGGATGGAACTGAGAATCTATTGTGAAGGTGATAGTATTGGGATTAAACCTTAGTAAGGTCTCTTATATATCCTAGTGGCAGGGAATCAAAGTCAATGTAGTTTTAAAATGTGGTGATGAGTAACCTAAGGAGGAAACTCGTGAGAATGGATGCGTGGATGGGGACCTGAAGGAAATGAAACCAAAGGGTTAAGGCATGATCTTCTCGAGACAAAAAGGCTCAAGGGAGATACCAAGATGGGACATGGGGGATGGGATTGCACCATAGGGAGGCTTCCTACATAACTTTCTAAAAAAGGGAAGAGATCAAATTCCACATAGTTTAGGAATGAGGCATAGAATCTGGGTGTACACAAAGGATAGAAACCCGAAGACATGTTGATTCTTATGTGTGTTTAGAATCCCATTGTAAGAGGGAAACACTTTTTTGGAGATGTATGGACTGAGTGTGGGACTTACACACTAAGAGGGCCCAAGAACTAGTTTGACACCACTAAGGGGTGGAACAAGGATGTGGGACCCAACAAAGGGGACACCGAAGTTTATCAGAGTTTGGGGTTGAACCTCATGGAGGATTCCTACGTACCTTGTCTAGGAGATATGGATCAAAACCTAGGTAGTTCGAAGGCATACAGTTTAACATCACATGAGATGAAAGGGGAATACAATTTAATATCAAGCGGGATAAGGGTGAACCAACATGAAGTAGTCAGGACCGATGGGTGATGGGCTTGAACCATAGGGGGCCTTCCTACATATCCCCAAGTTAGGGAATCAAAGTCCACATAGTTTGGTAAAGAGGAAGACATGGATTACACACTAAAGCGGTCCAAAGAGGATACCATGGTCGATGCTTACTCTAAGACCATGTGATTTATGCTTGGTGTGAGAAACAAGAGTCATAAATAGACCTGAAAATCACATTGTGAAAGACACATCAATGAGGAGTGGAGTAGGTCTTATGTATAGTTAGCAACCCAAAGAGGAAATAGGGGTTTACACGTGATTAACGGCTTGGGGAAATGAAGATTTAGACTTACTCCATGAAGGAATCCCTAGGAGGATTTCCAGATGTATGAGAAGAATATGGTCATTGTATAGGGAGCACCCTATCAAGTTGGGTCGGGGATTACACAGGGATGAATTGAGGTGCACATGATGAAAAATACCAAAGGTAAGAGAGAGCGAGAGGGAACCAGTGCCCATCCCCTCTCTGATTCTCTTGAACCTACCACACATGCAAAAATCATATTTTAATGTCATGTATTGAGGAAGTGGGTTTTCTTGGTAGTTTAATGTCCTGCTACTTAGGACTTTATACTCACCCTTAGGACAAAAATAACTTGTAAAACCCACAATTATGTAAGATAAGGCAAAATATATGCTCGGTATTGGGGGCTGTGGAGTGATCCATTGAGGGGTCCACGTTATTATGGCTATGCGAAGAAGAAATAACTGTTAGCGTGCCTATGAAAAGAAGCACAAGGCAGAGAAACACAACAAGAATCACCACTCAGGGGACCTTGAAATCACTTCATACAAGCCTAGAGGGCCACACAGGAGATGGGTTTGCAAAGTAGGATACCTTGAAAAGAGGGGGTTCATGAAGCTCTGGTGCTTTGTGAAGAGGGTGGTCTTTGCAAAGGAAAGGGTCTTCATAAAGGACTGATGCTTCACGAAGGGGGGTTTTAAATGGAGCAGTGATTCACCTTAGAAAATGACTCTTTATTTTGAGAGTGCTTCATAAAGGATTAATGCTTCACGAAGCCTTAAGAACCCCCAAGGGGCTCCCTCCTTTGATAAGGGAATATACCTTCAAAAAGGGCATCCCTAGCAAAGGCGGGGGGCATGAAGAACACAAGGAGGCATGGCTCATAGAGGCCAAGTACCTTTTGTTTCGGTGCGGATGTGCGTCGGGTTACGCTGTTCCGCCAGGACGCGTTCGCGCGTGCACCCGTCGACCCGAGGGGATGGGCGCGCGGCTTGTGGCCCCGCAGTCCCGCTTTCCAAGGGCGGGCGGCATTCGTCCCTTATTCAGGGGCGTCTGCTCCTTGATCGAAACCGGGATGATGGGATGTCGGCTCCTCCTTCCGTGGACGTCTCCTCGGAACTCGTCGCCTAATCCGGGTCTCCCTCATAGATTTAAGAATGTTCGTGAATCTCGTTCCCGGCGCCATATCTTCATGGACACCGGTTAATTACGCTGCTTCCGCCCGGACGCCCCAAGGAGTCTGGACGGGGCAGCAACCTGCGGTGAGGAGACCGGGTGGCTCTGGGTGTCGGGGGCGTGTCTTGATACTGCAACTCTGCATGTCTGCCTTCCGTCCCTAATAGGGCTTCTCGAAGGCGTGATGGCCTGAGGCATCCCGCACTAGGTGCGGGGAACTGTGTTACCTGAGGTTTTCCTCAGCTTCCCATGTTTAACACGGGGTATGCCGCGAGTTTAACGTCCAGCGGGGACGACATCGGACTGATCAACACGAGAAGTGGATCAGATGATAGAACCCCTTGCGGGGAACCTCCGACGCTGGGGCCAGCACATGGGCGGCTTCCCGAGTGAAGTGGAGTGGAATGAAATGGCATGACCCCACCGGGATGTGGCGGCCCGGGTAAGGATCAGGGTGGATGATGGAGTGAAGAGCTTGGACCCCATAGGGGCTTCCTACGTACCGCGCGTTAGCACGGATCAAAGTCAGCGTAGTTCGGATATACAGTTTAACGTCATGCTGGACGTCGGCAAGCCGACTCACAGAGAGATCGAGGCCGCCGGGCGGAGGATTGAACCGAACCACCTCGCACAGAGGGGGATGGAACGGCCGGGTGGGTCACAGTTTCACGTCATGCTGGACGTTGGCAAGCCGACTCACAGAGAGATCGAGGCCGCCGGATGGAAGGGTTGAACCGAACCACCTCGCACAGAGGGGGATGGAACGGCCGGGTGGATCACAGTTTCACGTCATGCTGGACGTTGGCAAGCCGACTCACAGAGAGATCGAGGCCGCCTGAAGAAGGATTGAACTGAACCACCTCGCACAGAGGGGGATGGAACGGCCGGGTGGATCACAGTTTCACGTCATGCTGGACGTTGGAAAGCCGACTCACGAAGAGATCGAGGCGGTGGGGAAGCACAATGGAGATACACACGTGCAGTCCCCCACGGAGCGGATTCATAGGTGAATCGACGCAAGTGTGAACCCAGGAGGGGTCCACTGATGGATGAACCGACGTAAATACGACTGGGACGACCAGGTGGCGGGCTTGAACCTCGGAGAGGCTTCCTACGTACCCTGTTTAGAAGACAGGGATCAAAGTCCACGTAGTTCGTTCTGTTTGCGACACTCTACTCCCGTGGGCGAAGGCCACTCCAATCCCGACATCCCTGCAGAGACGAGCGGGTGGGGGCCACATCCAAACCGGGAGGACCCTGCGTGCGCGGCACGGGATCGGGTGAAGCGGACGGTTTAACGTCTTGCCGGACGAAGTACAGTTTAACGTCGTGTGTTGAAGACGAAGGTGCTTGGCAGTTTAACGTCTTGTCGCATGGACGAATGCTAAACAGTTTAACGTCTTGTAGCTTGGACGAAGTGCAGTTTAACGTCGTGCGGGACGTATGCAGTTTAACGTCGTGCAGGACGTGGTGCAGTTTAGCGTCATGCAGGACGATGAAGCCGCCGATAGGTCCGTGTCACTTCGCGCAAGCCTAGGGGGGGCCGCACGGAAAGACGACGCACGGTGCGGGCACCTGCGATGAAGATCATCGGGCGCCACGCAGGCGGGTACCCAAAGGGGGTCAAAGGAGGCGACCCTGGCGGTTTGCGCGCAAAAGAGGAGCTTTGCGCGCAATACCGTGGGTTGGCGCGCAAATGGGTGGGCTGGCGCGCAATAGGGCCAGCACTTTGCGCGCGGATGATTGAGATTGTGCGCACCGGGCTTCAGATAGCGCGCGGGGGCAACGGCTCATTCTTAGATCGAATGGCCACTTTGAGAAGGGGGGGGGGTGCGCGCAATCGGACTGGATTGCGCGCACCCCGGGGGCAATTGTGCGCAAGAGGTTTCTTTTGCGCGCAAAGGCCTTAGGGTGAAGAATGAATCAAAGGAAAGGAGCCCAAGGGATTGCGCGCGAAGGCGAACCCCGGGGCCTTATTGCGCGAAAGAAAAGAGGTTACCTGAAGATCGGCATTGCGCGCGGAAGGTGTTGGATTGCGCGCACGAGAGACCGTTCGAATTCTGGAAACCTTCAAAACGTCGGGGGTCGCCTTGTATTTATAGGCAACCCCGGGCGCGGAATCCCGGCAGCGGGCGCGAAATTCACTTCGCGGGCGCGGAATTCCCTTCGCGGGCGCAGAATCCGGACCCGGCGCGCAAGGGAGTCGCGGGAGCTCGGGGCGCGCAAAATTGCGCGGCGGCCCTGCGGATTGCGCGCATCCCGGGAGGATTGCGCGCCGCAACTCAACTTTGCGCGCGGGCCTCTAAAATTCCGCGCAAGACCTCCGGGCCCTCCGGAACAGGCTTCTGACTCCAAATATCACTTCGCTTTCCGCATCCGGAGTTTTGTTTGGGAACAACGGACTTTTCCGGTGTCTACAAAAGCCCCCCCTCGGAATCTGATCGGCGAGAGGTCGCAACGATCGGGTTCCGAGGGAGATGCCGGAATGCCGAAGTCCTGGGCGGCGCGGGACTGTGGCGCGCAAAAAAGGGTGTCAGGCGCGAAATTTGCCGCTGCGGTCGCGCAAAGTGCTTTTCGCGCAGCGCGGCCCCCGTCCTCGCCTATAAATAGGGGCCATGGGTCCCCCACACCGTACACTGGCCTTCCGCGCGATAAGCATTCGAGCTCTCATGCGCGAAATTGCCTTTTCCGGCGCGGAATTCGCCCGCTCGTCGCGCAAACCTGTCCGGAATTCGGCCTGCTTTTGCGCGAACACCCGGGGTTTTACGCGAAGGACTTCCCGATTGCGCGCCGTCCACTAGGATTGCGCGCCAGCCTTCAAACTTCTCTACCAGCCTCGTCCGATCCCGCACGCTTCATCCCTTTATCCGCAAGACCCCCCGAAGCTTCTGAGATGGCCGCGAACCAAGGAAATGAGGGGGATGCCGCCACTCGCAGAGCTGAGATGGCGACGAATGAGGAGGTTTACAGAGCCAAGGAGATTGTTTCCAACAATCAATCCTTGTTCGACTTGCTGACGCCGGCCCAGAAGACATATCCACTGTCGGACAACCTGCCGCTCTGGAACTTCGGCATCCTAGATGAGGTTCCGGTGCCAGGGTTCGAGATTGATGCGCCGCGGACCTGGGTGACTCGGGAGGACGAGCTTCTCCGCTATAACATCACCAACAATGGGCATCCTGCCAGGGAGACCAGACACTTGGATGTCTATGTCCTGAACCCGAGGACGCGAACCATCGTCGGAAGTGAGCCTACTGCGGAGAACTCTCCAGCCCTCTACTCGAGCATATATCGCCAGAGTGTCACGGACGACACCAAGGGCTGGCTGAAGGACTGAGACTTGCGGTCTGGGGGGAAATTTCACCAGTGAGTGGGCCTGGGCGTTCTGGGTACGCCACACTTGCGATCACTTCGCGGAGGAGCTGCGGTACATCGGCCTGTTTGAGGCGGTGTGGACGTCGCAGTTCCAATTCTACCAGCAGTCCGAGCTCGGGCCGGAGCTGTTCACCCGCTGGTCCCCGGATACCAACACCTTCCACCTTCACCATGGGGAGGTCGGTATCGGTCTCTGGGACATCCACTGCATCGGAGGTATCCCGCTGGAGGGTTACCAATACGATGAGTTCCTGCCTCCGAAGAACACCTGGGAAGACAGGTCACGGACTCCCATTCTGACCTGGCATCTGCTTGACCTGGCTACGCAGCGGCTCGGGATCAAGGACTTCCAGAAGGACATAGCCTACAAGGAGTGGTTCGGCCAGTTCTTGGAGCATGACCCGGCGGTCAAGATGCCAGGCAGGGGGAAGCGGTGCCCGACTGCGGCTCAGAGGAGCCGGAACGGGTCGTACTGGCGGGTCCTGGAGACGGGCGACTACCGCTCATGGGGGTACCGCGTCATCGAGGCCCGGGACCCAAATGTCCGGTACGCGGCGTTCCTGGCCGCCTTTCTGAGTGGGTGGCTCCTGCCAGTGCGGGACGCGAGAATGGGCGTTCGCCCGGCGACACTAGCGATGGCGGGCGCTATGGCCGCCAACAAGAGATACAACCTCGGGGTCCCAGTGTTGGCGAAGCTGTATGCCATCCTGGGACGCATCTCGCGAGGGGGGTCGCCACGAAGGATCTGTGGGCCCTTCCAATTCTTCCACGGCTGGGTGGCTGCTCACCTTGGTGGGTACACGTTTCCGAACGCCATCATTCCTCCGGGCAACGACCTGCGACCCTCCCTGCTGAACATTGCGGGGGTCGCTCCGATGACCCTAAGCGAGGAGGGCGTGAGGATTCGGATTGGCAATCATGCCAATTTCAACTTCAGCCCGTTCCCCACTCCCATTGGCCAAATGATCGACAACGGGCAGGGTCCGCTGGAGCAGCACGAGTACTTCCTGAACATGCGGGGCGGGGTGCTCGTGGCTCGGATCGACGGGAAGGTGATCTGCGAGCCTTACGTGCCAACCCGGTTCGCCAGGCAGTTCGGGTGACTTCAACGGATGCCGAAGAGGGTATTCACTGCTGTCCGGGAGGAGACGAACCCTGGCGTCCTTCGTCAGATGTGGCTGATGTTTGCCGCTTTCGGCTCTGGCGACGTCATCACTCTCCCTCCTACCGGGGTTGACGCAGGCTTGGAAACCGAGTACGCCGAACACTGGGCCATCGCGTACCCCGAGGGGCTTCTACGGAAGCCAGTTAGGCGGCTCGAGGTCACCCGTGCGGAGACCGGGCGTCAAAGAAGGAGGCGATGCGCCGCCACATGGGGAAGAACGGAGGCGCGCCAAGCAGCGGAGCCGACGCGAGCAGGGACTTCGGCGGCGGGTACATCGCAGGCTGCCGCTACGACCTCGGCGCCTAGAGAGGGGGCACGTGCGGTGGTCGAAGAGCGGCCCGGGAAGCAGGTAAGGCGTCTGCTCGAACCCTCCCACGATGCAGTCTTCCCGGCGCTGTGGTCGGCCTGGATGACCCTGCGGCAGTCACTGGGGGCCGATGTCATCTGGCAAAAGATACTCAGAGAAGGGATCTATCTGCCAGAGGTCGGGCGCCTCCAGATCGCCGACAGGGTGGACTTCAACCGGCAGTATGCATATCTGACGGCCATGGACGAGTACGCGCGCCAACGTGGTCAGCGTGCGGAGCCATCCCTTCTGGTGAAGGTGATGCTCGGTCTCGAACCCGCTCCAGAACAGATGCCGCCGGGAGAAGATGACAGTAACGACTCCGAGGAGGAGGAGGAGACGGGGGAGGATGAAGGCTCCGAGGGAAGGTCCCATCGGGGGAGCCCGCGGGAGAGCGGCGAGGTGGCCGGCTCTGACAATGTTGATGTCACTGAGCTCCTCGAGGTCCGCTTCTATCCCTACTCAACCTGCTTCATCCATTCTCTTATGCAGCTTCTAACCCATTTCTCCACCTTTCTCAGGAGCACACGGATGTTGGTCAGGCGTCCTCAGCGGGAGTAGGAGAGGCGCCAGCAGGACAAGGCGGGGGCCAGACACCCATCATCGAACTGACAAGCGCGGAAGGGTCCCCTCCTGCAACTGTTCCAGCGGCGACCGGGATAGCGGAAGATGACGCTCCGGACCCCCGTAAGTCTCCTTTACTGCTGGTGCTTGCCGCTGACGATCCGTGACTAACCACGGCATGCCCTGCGCAGTGATCTCAGGACTGGAGGCCCGTCGGGCTACTGAACCCGGGCCATCTACGAGTGGACCAGTGGCAGACATGCCGCCTGCTCCGGAAAAGACTTCCCAAACCGAGCCGGCCCCACCAACTGCTGATCAGGGGGCTACGGACGTCGGCGGTGCTGCCGTCGGAGAGAGGTCGGGGGCTGACGAGGGTGTCAACGCCGCTGGGGCGGGAGAAGAAGGTCGCCCAGATGTTGGGGAACCTATCCCCCGTGAGGACATCCCAGGGGTGGACCCTGCAGCAGACCTGCTGGCTGCCTTCCCTGCCTACCGGCCTGCCGACCCCGAGGAGATGGATGACTCGGACGCGGAGGCGGTCGAGGAGAGCCGGATAGCGCGCCAAAGGGGGTGGAAGTGCATCCAGCGCTTCCTCAAGCGAGACCCATCGGAGTGGCTGGGGCGCATGGGGTCACTCCAAACCTGGCTGCGCTTCCTGTGTGCCGGGGGAGCTGATGCTCAACGCCTCCATCTGACGGTCCGTGATTTCATGGCCGAAAAGATGCGCGAGAGCCGCCAGCGTGCCGACGTCGCACAATGCCGGGACATGTCGGAGAACACGCGGGCGCTCCTCGTGGCGGAGCAGGAAGTTCGGCGTCTCGAAGGGCAGGCGGCAGAGAAGGAGGCCTTCGTTGCAACGTGCACCGAGCTTGTGGAGCAACTAGCAGCCCAGCTGGTTGACGCCACAGGTACAGCTGACGGAGGCGGGCCAACAAATGGTCACCATTCAAGTCGAGCGGGAGCGTGCACAGGCCAAAATTGACGAACTGCGTGCTGCGACCGCCGACGAGGAGAGGGCACACAGAGAGCGAGAAGCAGCTCTGGAGGCCGCCAGCCAAAGGGTAGCGGCGTTAGAAAGACTTATCCAGCACGCTAATCCCTAGGGGCTTTGTTCTTTGCCATTCCCAGAACATTTGCTTCTGCTACTCAATATTTTGATCCACTTGTATGAATCACCATATTTATCTGCGTCTTTTGGCTTAACATGCTCAACCAAAATCCATTGTCTCGCGGGAGCGTTAACCAAGCTTCAGGCATCCATAATTGGGCCTGGATTTCTAGAGAAAAGAGGGAGGTCATTCCTAGGAAAGGAGACCTCAAGCCTAATCAATGTATCATCCCCCCAAATTGTTCCGACCACACGAGCGGGACAACGCTAGGGGCGTTGAGATTTTATCCGAACATAGGGAAATGAGGAAGGGTGAATCGCGTGTCCCGAATTCAGAAATCCACAACGGTTGTCCTTCCAGGAAATGCCCAAGACGGCAAGCGGACAATGGATCAATCGGCATACTACTGCGATAGACGGACCGAAGGTCATCATCTATATTGCAGGAGGCGGATCACATGTCATCATCAATGCCGCTTTGGGGGTTCCTTTAGGCACAAGGGTGGAAATCCAGATCAACAGGGCATGCGAAGCGTGGGGCGAAGTGACGATTTGTTCGGATAGAATCCACGCTCTCAAAATTGCGCCACGTGGGGAAAGCGTATTAGGCGGATGCACTAATCTGGCCGTGAATCACCCCAATCCTTAGACAGAACCTCTTTGACGAGGAAACTGTCGCTTCCCGTCATTGCAACGGGGCATCCCGAGCTGGATCGGGGAGAATATCACAACTGCACCACTCTACCCGAAGTCAGGCCAGACGGCCGACGACGAGGAGGGGCAGGACTTAGCGATCCCTGAGGCTGGACCCGAGTCGAAATGCCCGGGCGTTCCTACGTACTCCATCAGGCTGGAGATCAAGCCACACGTAGTTCTGAAAGTGCAGTTTAACGTCATGCAGGACGCAGAATCCCGTTTGGGGAGATCTTAGTTTAGGGTCATAGAGCTCGGACCATAGGGGTAGATCTTAGTTTAAGGTCTTAGAGCTCGGACCATAAGGGCTAGATCTTAGTTTAAGGTCTTAGAGCTCGGACCATACGGGTTAGATTCTTAGTTTAAGGTCTTAGAGCTCGGACCATAGGGCTAGATCTTAGTTTAAGGTCTTAGAGCTCGGACCATAAGGGTAGATCTTAGTTTAAGGTCTCAGAGCTCAGACCATAAGAACCTCAAAGTACGCCACATCGTGGTCCTATCCCCTGGATATGCGAAGATGCACTGAGGGATAGTGTCAAGAGTGTCGAGATTTCTCCTGGTCAGAAGGGGAGGTGGGAAAATTGTGATGTGAATCATGCGGCCATTCACTCAAGGACTGGGGGCACCGGCGTAACGACATGGGAGTACTGCTGACCGTGGCGGAAAAGCAGCATCAATATCGCACTAACCGTTGATGGAATGAGGCAGCAAACGAGCATCGACCGCTCAATCGCAGGATTCATATCGATTTGCTGCCCGAGGCCATTGGGGGCACCAGCCCGAGTCGGTGGGAGAGCACTGAGGCATTGTGTCCAAACCGTTCCACGGGGGCTCCACCCAGGGCGCAGGCGATGGGTCCGAATGAAAGGGAGCATGAAGCCTGAAAATGGAAAGAACCTGACCAAGCTGAACCTGACCCTCCTGGCAATAAACCAGAGTACTCTTGACACCAGTGGACCACTGCAAGGGGTCGAGGGACACGCCTTGAGGGTGGCCTGAAGGCGGCGGATTCCCCAGAGAAGGGGGAATCTTTAAGAGGTGGGGGGTTGGACCCGGAGTTTCAAACATCCGGGCGTTCCTATGTATCCCATAAGGATGAGAATCAAGCCACACGTAGTTCTTGAAGCGCGGCGCAACGCAATCGGGCACCAGCGCGGGGAAGGGTGCGGGTCTGACCCTCGCACACAGAAGAAGCGGTATTTGATATTTCTTGTTTGTCCTTAAAGATGGATGGTTTTTCTTTGTGCAGCGACATGCCTGTGATTAAGGAATCCCTGGCGTCGCCACAATAATCAAGCCATGAAAGGCATTGATGAATGGCGTGGTTATTAACCAGCGCCCAACGTGAGTGTCCCCTGAGGAGAACATCACGATGCAGTGCCATTTCTCGTCGGGCGGCCAAGACGATCACAGTTTACAGTCGTGTGGTAGGACCAGACAACACAGTTTAAGGTCGTGTGGTTCGGACCATTGAGGAATCCGCGTATTGCGATATGGCAGACTCAGCGGAGGTGGGAACATACCCAGCCCTGCGGTCACGCATGATTCCAGGAGAAGGATCCTGGGATAGGGGGCCTGCGTATGTCCATCACCCGAGGGGCAGAGATGCTAGCCTCCAGATATACTGGGCCCAGAACTCGATTGTTCGGGCGACTCCTTCCTCCTTATGGGGACGAGGGTCCAGCTACTCATGGCCCTTAGGGAGGACATCAGCGTATATCCTTGGCGCTCAGATCGTGGGAGCCTCGACAGACACCATTACCCTGGTTGGCTTGTCTAACGTGCAAAGGTGTGCTGAAGGTCAGTATGAAGAGAGTGTCGAGATTCCACTACAACGCACAAAGGCGGAGTGTAATGAGGACCGTGCAACCAATTGTTCGGAGCCTAAGAGAGCCGACATGGCGATCAAGGATGTCGCTGACGCATTCGCAACACAACATCCGATCGCTTCAGCCTAGAACGGGGCAAGCAAACGAGCATCAACCGCTCAATCGCAGGATTCATATCGATTTGTGGCCCAGGACCCGCCGGTAAATCGACCCGGAGCGGTAGGAGAGCACTGAGGCGTCGTACCCAAACCGCTAACGAGGATCCCTTTGAGTGAAGGCCCGAACAAGAGGAAGCGCGAGGCCCGACAAGCAACACAGGGACTTGTTGGGATTGCATCTGACACTACGGGTCATAGAACAAAGTACCCAAAACATGTCAACAGATCACCAGAAAGGGTCGGAGGACTCATCCTGAGAGTAACCGAAAGACAGCAGATCCCCGTGATCAACCAAGAGATGGGGCTGGACCTGAGACACAAGCGTCCAGGCGGTCCTACGTATCCCATAAGGATGGGAATCAAGCCGTATGTAGTTCTTGAGAGGCAGTTTAACGTCATGCAGGACGATGAGGGGTGTGAGGTAGTCTCACACACGGGGAGGCGTACGGCGCGGCCAGTAGACCGACATGAGTGAGGACATAATCCCCCGCTCACAGCTACACGCCTCGCACAAAAAGGAGGGGGAACTAGGGCCAGAGGCCCAACGCGGGATAGAGATTCCCGAGAAATGGGGCTGGGCCTGAAACATGAATGTCCAGGCGGTCCTACGTATCCCATAAGGATGGGAATCAAGCCGCACGTAGTTCTTGAAGTGCAGTTTAACGTCATGCAGGATGAAGAGAGAGAAAAAAAGGGGGGGGGGGGAGCAGGAGGCATCCCCAAACGTGGGGGGCGTACAGCGTGGCGAGCAAACCGACGTGAATGAGGGCGTAGCCACGCGTCCACACCATACGCCACATACCCAGAGGCAACTGGGCCAAGGGCCCGAGGTGGGATGGAAATTCCCGAAGGATGGGGCTGGGCCTATGTTTAGGCGGTCCTACGTATCCCATAAGGATGAGAATCAAGCCGCACGTAGTTCTTGAGAGGCAGTTTAACGTCATGCGGGACGAACGCTAAACAGTTTAACGTCTTGTAGCTCGGACGTAGTACAGTTTAACGTCGTGTTGGACGGATGCTAAACAGTTTAACGTCTTGTAGCTTGGACGAGGTACAGTTTAACGTCATGTTGGACGAATGCTGAACAGTTTAACGTCTTGTAGCTTGGGCGAATGGTGCTTGGCAGTTTAACGTCTTGCCGCGCGGACGTATGCAGTTTAACGTCGTGCAGGACGTATGCAGTTTAACGTCGTGCAGGACGAATGCAGTTTAACGTCGTGCAGGACGAAGTACACTCAAACAAAGTACTGCTTGAGGAACCTAGCGTTGGTGGGAGGAGTGACACGCTCACCATCCATAGTCTCTAGGGAGTACGCGCCATTGGGATAGACTTTGTGGACGACAAGAGGTCCCTCCCACTTGGGCTCCAACTTGGGTGGCTTCCTGCCGGGGATCATTGGCGCTCTTAGGGCTAGCACTAGGTCACCCTGCAGGAAGGAGCGGAGGCGAACCTTCTTATTGAAAGCTCGAGCCATTCTTCTTTGATGCCTCTCCAAGTTGTGCAAGGCGCGAAGTCTATTCTCATCCAGTGCTTCCAACTCGACTAGACGGGCTTCAGCAGCTCTGTCCGGCGCTTTCTGGTCGTAGACCGCAGTGCGCAAGGATGGTAACTGGATCTCGATGGGCAGGACGGCCTCAACTCCATACACCAGGGAATAAGGGGTCATCTGGGTGGAATTGCGAGTCATCGTCCGATAATCCCAGAGGGCGTTGGGGAGCTTGTCCGGCCAACTCTTCTTGTTCTGACCAACCATTTTTTGCAGAATGTTGGAGAGGGTTTTGTTAAACGCCTCGATCTGTCCATTCGCCTGCGCATGATAGCGAGATGTATGGTTCGAACGAATGTTGTACTTAGCGTACAACTTCTTCAACTCGGCTGCTCGGAAATTGGCTCCGTTATCCGTGAGGATAGCGTGAGGCACTCCAAATCGATGAATGATGTTGGAGGTCACGAAGTCAGTGATCGAACAGGATTTGACCTCTCTGAGCGGAATCGCCTCTGCCCATTTGGAGAAGAAGTCCGTGGCGGTCAGAATGAACCGGCACTGGCGAGCTGTCGCCGGCGGGTAAGGTCCCACGACGTCCATCCCCCAGACTGCAAAGGGCCAAGAATACCTGGTGGTATGGAGAGGCTCCGGCGGCCGATGCACAAAGTTTGCATGAACCTGGCACGCATGACAACCTCCTGGCATACTCGATGCAGTCGTGGATCATGGAGGGCCAGAAGTATCCCAACCTCCGAATCTGGTGGGACAGCTTCGGCCCGGTCTGATGGGCACCGCATGAACCAGCATGAACCTCTTGCATGACTCGTGGGATCTCAACTCCCTGAAGTCAACGGAGGAGAACACCATCGAATCCGCGTCTGTAGAGGATCTGCTCCAGGCCGGGACTGCTCTGGAGGAAAAACTGCGATGCGCCGCGTCGAACCCGCTCGCGCTCAGCCCGATCCGACGGGAGAATGCCATGTTGGAGGTACTCAACCAAAGGCGCCCTCCAATCAGGGGATGGTTCGACTGCCATATCTGGGGTACTCGGGGCTCCGGGCACAGGGGCAACCGTGGTGAGATTACTTACCGACGGGCCGCGATCTCCCTCCGGGATAACGGGAGCGATGAGCCTGCGGTGCGTCACGCGGACGATCAGGTTATCCTGTTTAGGCTCTGCAAGTGACGCAGCAAGGCTGGCCAAAGCATCTGCTCGACCGTTCTGCGACCGGGGAATATGGACAATTTCTGGCCGAGAAGGGAATCGGGCCATCAGAAGGAGGGTGCACTCCAGCAATGGCACAAGTTCCGGCTTCCTGACAACATAGTCACCATTGATATGCTTAACAACCAGCTCGGAGTCCCCTTTCACACACAGATGGGGCACGTCGATCTCGAGAGCTAACTCGAGGCCGGTGATGAGGGCATGGTATTCCGCCTCATTGTTGGTACAGCCCTCTGACAACAGGAAAGAGTATGGCAGCACGGCTTGCTCCGGGGTGACGAAGACGATACCCAAGCCCACTATGTTGAGCTTAGGATTATCGAGCCTTCTACCGGTGGGGCTCCGGGAGGCACCGTAAAAGTGCATCTGCCAGCATGGACCGACTCGATCGACCGAGAGAATGGCCTCATCAGGAAAGCCTAGATCTAGCGGCTGATCCACGGAGGTTGGGTGAGCAGCCAGAAAGTCTGCCAACGCTTGCCCTTTGATGGCCTTCTGAGATACATACCTGATGTCGAACTGCTGGAGAATCACAGCCCACCGCGCTAGACGACCAGTCAACATAGGCCGGCTCAGGATATATTTCAACGGGTCTACCCGAGAAACCAACTGTACCTCATGGTGCTGCAAGTAGTGCCGTAATTTCTGTATGGCAAATACGAGCGCCAGGCAGCTCTTCTCAATGGGGGAATATCTGACTTCCGCATCGAGGAGCATGCGACTGAGGTAATAGAGGCTATTCTCTGTTCCCTCGTTGTTCTTCTGGGCGAGAAGGGCGCCAAGGGACCGTTCCAGGGCGGTCACATAGAGGACCAGCGGCTTCCCGGATACAGGCGGCATCAGAACCGGAGGTTGCAGCAGGTACTGCTTGATTTCCTCGAAAGCGGTCTGACACTCTTTATCCCATACATAGGTGGCACCTTTCTTCATGAGCCGAGAAAAGGGCTTACACTTGCCGGCCAGATTCGCAATGAATCGGCGTATATAGGCTAAGTGGCCTTGGAACCCTTGCAGTTCCCGGATGTTACCTGGGGGAGGCATCTGGCTAATCACCCTGATCTTCTCTGGGTCGATCTCAATACCCCGGTATCTTACCACAAATCCAAGGAACTTTCCGGAGGTGACCCCGAAGGCACACTTCAACGGGTTCATCTTCAGGCAACGAGACCGGAGGAAGCCGAACACTTTCTCAAGATCTTTGAGATGGTCCTGACGCTGGCGCGATTTGACTACCAAGTCGTCGACGTAGCATTCCACCAGTGTGCCTAGGATTGGCTTGAATATGCGGTGCATCGCCCGTTGATAGGTGGCACCTGCATTCTTCAGGCCGAAGGGCATGACCCGGTAACAAAAGGTACCTTGGGGGCCCCTGAAGGCAGTGAACTCCTCATCCTCAGGGGCCATCCGGATTTGGTTGTATCCGGAGTATCCATACATAAAGGAGAGGGCTTGGAACCCTGCCGTGGCGTCAATCAATATCTCTGTCACTGGAAGGGGAAAATCATCCTTCGGACAGTGGCGGTTGAGATCGCGGAAGTCGATGCAGACTCTGATCTGCCCGTTCTTCTTCCTGACCGGCACAATGTTGGCCAGCCATTTGGGGTACTGAACTTCCCTCACGAAGTTGGCTTTGATAAGCTTGTCAACTTCGGCCTCAACCATGGCATCGTGAAATGGGTGCATCTTCCTGGGAGGCTGCTTGAACCCGCGATGGTTCGCCGGGAGACCAAGGCGGTGGACGGCTACCTGAGGATCTAGCCCCGGCATCTCGTTATAGCCCCAAGCGAACACATCACGGTGCTGCCTGAGAAAGTCCACGTACTGCTGCCGCTCCTCAGAGGGCATGGCGGCACTGACCAATGTGGGTCTTGGATCTGCTTCGGTTCCAAGGTTCACTTGTACTAACTCATCGACCGTGGCGGGGACGCCCTCCTCAAAGGCTGGGGGTGCATCTTCCACGTCCTCTCCACTCGGGGAGGGATCGTCCACGGGAGAGACTGCGTTGGAAACTGCATTGGGGCTACCAGATCCTGCTAGGCCGCTGGTGCTGGCATGGGCGGTCGCGGTCATCTCATCAGGAGATTCACAAGCCGTCGAGACCATGGCTACGTCCAACCGATGAATCGGGAGGACGTAAGCGTCATCCAAACTTGCCCAGGGATCACTTGCAACAGCGACAGGCTCGACCTCACCTGCCAGGATCTGCTTATCCTTGCTCTTGTAATAGTCCGCGTCCAGATAGCGGGCTTCACATGAGGCAAAAGGAGAGGCATCTCCTTGAAGCACGCCTACTCGACCATTAAGGGAGTATTTGAGGCATTGGTGGTATAATGAGGGAACCGCCGCATGAAGGTGGAGCCATGGTCTACCCATCAATGCGTTGTATGCAGTGTCTTGAGAGACCACCATGAATTCGGTGTTGGCAACCAAGTCACCGAACTGGGTCTTCAAACGTATCTTGCCGACCGGAGTTTGCTCGGTGCGGTCATACCCCTGGATCCTGAGGTCGGAGGGGATCAAGTCATCCTCAGACAACCCCAATCTCCGGAGCGTCCGAGTTGGAATCAGGTTAATCCCGGATCCCGTGTCGACAAGACAGCGCCGGACTTCAAGGCCATTGAACTGGCCGGTAACATACAGCGGACGAATGTGCCCCTGTATAGAAGGGTCTTCATCCTTACCAGAGAACGAGATAACTGCCTGGCATTCGGCGTCCTCAATCGTTTCGGCGCGAAAGGCCTCTACAGCCGCAACCTCTGTCTCAAACTGGAGGGGGCTCTTCAGGGCTTCAGCGAGTGCCTCACGCATCTCAGATGACATGCGCATAGCCTCAAGGATGGAGAGTCTCGCTGGGATGTCGGCCAAGTGCTTCAGGACATCATACTTTTTGGCCAAGCGCGAGCCCCTGGTTGCAGGAGGTTGCTCTGCGGTTGGAAGCATGACGGGCCTTGCCGGTTGGGCCGGCGACCGACTGGTGCTTGGCGCATCTTGCTGTTCATTGGTCGAAGCCCGGGAAATAGTCACCGTACTGGGGCCAGGAGGCCGGGATGGACTCGTGGCAGGGCAGAGCTGATCGCGGCGTGGCTGAGGCGGTTCTGCCTGGTCCCACACCACAAACAGCGGCGGAGGCGAATCCGTCATCCCCGGATGGGGGGCCTGCGCACGCTGAGCTCGATCTTGAGCATGCCGCCTAGTCTCAGTGGCGTGCACGGCCTGACTGGAGGTACCAACTGCTGTGCCCCGGCGACTCCTGTCGTTGCGGCTCCTCCGACGGTGGCGACGACCGGAGACACTAGGGAGGTCCACCTGGTGTTCTTCAACGTCGGGAACCGAGAAGGGATTTACCAGCTCGACGGTATTAACCGAAGCGTACCCATTACTGTCATCGGACGAATCATTCACCACGGGGCAGATCCGAGGAGGGATTCCCATCTCCGGGGGCATGAAATCGCCGAGAGTGCGGGATAGTGGCGGAACTGGCGGGACGCGCTCTTCCTTCTTGCGGCCCCGCAGTCCCGCTTTCCAAGGGCGGGCGGCATTCGTCCCTTATTCAAGGGCGTCTGCTCCTTGATCGAAACCGGGATGATGGGATGTCGGCTCCTCCTTCCGTGGACGTCTCCTCGGAACTCGTCGCCTAATCCGGGTCTCCCTCATAGATTTAAGAATGTTCGTGAATCTCGTTCCCGGCGCCATATCTTCATGGACACCGGTTAATTACGCTGCTTCCGCCCGGACGCCCCAAGGAGTCTGGACGGGGCAGCAACCTGCGGTGAGGAGACCGGGTGGCTCTGGGTGTCGGGGGCGTGTCTTGATACTGCGACTCTGCATGTCTGCCTTCCGTCCCTAATAGGGCTTCTCGAAGGCGTGATGGCCTGAGGCATCCCGCACTAGGTGCGGGGAACTGTGTTACCTGAGGTTTTCCTCAGCTTCCCATGTTTAACACGGGGTATGCCGCGAGTTTAACGTCCAGCGGGGACGGCATCGGACTGATCAACACGAGAAGTGGATCAGATGACAGAACCCCTTGCGGGGAACCTCCGACGCTGGGGCCAGCACATGGGCGGCTTCCCGAGTGAAGTGGAGTGGAATGAAATGGCATGACCCCACCGGGATGTGGCGGCCCGGGTAAGGATCAGGGTGGATGATGGAGTGAAGAGCTTGGACCCCATAGGGGCTTCCTACGTACCGCGCGTTAGCGCGGATCAAAGTCAGCGTAGTTCGGATATACAGTTTAACGTCATGCTGGACGTCGGCAAGCCGACTCACAGAGAGATCGAGGCCGCCGGGCGGAGGATTGAACCGAACCACCTCGCACAGAGGGGGATGGAACGGCCGGGTGGGTCACAGTTTCATGTCATGCTGGACGTTGGCAAGCCGACTCACAGAGAGATCGAGGCCGCCAGATGGAAGGGTTGAACCGAACCACCTCGCACAGAGGGGGATGGAACGGCCGGGTGGATCACAGTTTCACGTCATGCTGGACGTTGGCAAGCCGACTCACAGAGAGATCGAGGCCGCCTGAAGAAGGATTGAACCGAACCACCTCGCACAGAGGGGGATGGAACGGCTGGGTGGATCACAGTTTCACGTCATGCTGGACGTTGGAAAGCTGACTCACAAAGAGATCGAGGCGGTGGGGAAGCACAATGGAGATACACACGTGCAGTCCCCCACGGAGCGGATTCATAGGTGAATCGACGCAAGTGTGAACCCAGGAGGGGTCCACTGATGGACGAACCGACGTAAATACGACCGGGACGACCAGGTGGCGGGCTTGAACCTCGGAGAGGCTTCCTACGTACCCTGTTTAGAAGACAGGGATCAAAGTCCACGTAGTTCGTTCTGTTTGCGACACTCTACTCCCGTGGGCGAAGGCCACTCCAATCCCGACATCCCTACAGAGACGAGCGGGTGGGGGCCACATCCAAACCGGGAGGACCCTGCGTGCACGGCACGGGATCGGGTGAAGCGGACGGTTTAACGTCTTGCCGGACGAAGTACAGTTTAACGTCGTGTGTTGAAGACGAAGGTGCTTGGCAGTTTAACGTCTTGTCGCACGGACGAATGCTAAACAGTTTAACGTCTTGTAGCTTGGATGAAGTGCAGTTTAACGTCGTGCGGGACGTATGTAGTTTAACGTCGTGCAGGACGTGGTGCAGTTTAGCGTCATGCAGGACGATGAAGCCACCGATAGGTCCGTGTCACTTCGCGCAAGCCTAGGGGGGGGGGGGGGGGGGGGGGCGCACGGAAAGACGACGCACGGTGCGGGCACCTGCGATGAAGATCATCGGGCGCCACGCAGGCGGGTACCCAAAGGGGGTCAAAGGAGGCGACCCTGGCGGTTTGCGCGCAAAAGAGGAGCTTTGCGCGCAATACCGTGGGTCGGCGCGCAAATGGGTGGGCTGGCGCGCAATAGGGCCAGCACTTTGCGCGCGGATGATTGAGATTGCGCGCACCGGGCTTCAGATAGCGCGCGGGGGCAACGGCTCATTCTTAGATCTAATGGCCACTTTGAGAAGGGGGGGGGGGTGCGCGCAATCGGACCGGATTGCGCGCACCCCGGGGGCAATTGCGCGCAAGAGGCTTCTTTTGCGCGCAAAGGCCTTAGGGTGAAGAATGAATCAAAGGAAAGGAGCCCAAGGGATTGCGCGCGAAGGCGAACCCCGGGGCCTTATTGCGCGAAAGAAAAGAGGTTACCTGAAGATCGGCATTGCGCGCGGAAGGTGTTGGATTTCGCGCACGAGAGACCGTTCGAATTCTGGCAACCTTCAAAACGTCGGGGGTCGCCTTGTATTTATAGGCAACCCCGGGCGTGGAATCCCGGCAGTGGGCGCGAAATTCACTTCGCGGGCGCGGAATTCCCTTCGCGGGCGCAGAATCCGGACCCGGCGCGCAAGGGAGTCGCGGGAGCTCGGGGCGCGCAAAATTGCGCAGCGGCCCTGCGGATTGCGCGCATCCCGGGAGGATTGCGCGCCGCGACTCAACTTTGCGCGCGGGCCTCTAAAATTCCGCGCAAGACCTCCGGGCCCTCCGGAATAGGCTTCTGACTCCAAATATCACTTCACTTTCCGCATCCGGAGTTTTGTTTGGGAACAACGGACTTTTCCGGCGTCTAAACCTTTGGCAATCTATTTTTGGACTTCATGAAGGTCTTTGAGAAATGGGATCTTGGAAGGTGAAAGGGTGGAGTAACAATCCTTTGAAGGTGGTGATCCTTCTATTTATAGGTAAAGAAGGTTGACGGGGGTTGCATAGCTCACCAAAGAGAAAATCTAAGAATCGTGAAGAGGAGGTGATGCTGCGAATCCAAAAGGGCGGTGTTGGACTTGGTTAGACTCGTAGAGGGTCCATTAAAGTGAAGATCATAAAGCTGGTTTTGGAGAAAAAGTGGCGTCGTGGAGAGGTATGGCTCCATCAAACTCATTGAGGGTCTGTCAGGTCGTGCATGGGATCAGTGAGGCGGACATCATGGAATGGGTTATAGATAGAATATACACAATGAAGGCTTCAAAATTTGTCGGACTCATAGAGGGTCCATTATGGATGCTTGTGATTGCAGAAGCAGGATGACCCTATGATTTTCTTTATAAACCAGGCCCTTTAGGATAGTTTTGATGGATTTTAAGAACATTTTGAGTCTATATTTACCTTGAACTAGCCACGAATTTATTCATACCTCAAGTGGCATGAATTTCAGTACCAAAAAACTCCCCCACTCAGAATGGGAGCTAAATGATAATAGGGTCTGATTATGCGGGTAAGTCACCAAAAAACTAAAAGAATCATAAAAAAGGTGGATAAAAAACTGGATCATGAAGTTGGATTGTAAAACATGATTATGAAGTGGAATTATGAAGCAGCGCCGATAGAAGAGCATCATGAAGTGTGGCGATAGTCTTCGTGAAGCCTAGGAACAGGATGTCCCAAATATCGGTCTAACCATGCCTATAAATAAGTGAAAATGGGGTTTTTTCTATAATTAGATCTCCGCGAAAGAATGCACCATTTCTATCTCTTCATGAAGAAATACTCCCAAAGAATGCAATTATGTGAACCGGGTTCTTTGGTATGGTGCTCTGTGAATGCTTTAGCAATCTATTGCATCGCGATCTACAGATTCCTTTGCAATGCAAGCTAAGATCAAGGCAACTTTACGAAGGACTATCTCTTTGAGATCCATCTTTTTTGAAAGGGCCTCTGTGATAGTCTTCACAAAAGGGTCTTTATAACCATCTTCACAATTTGACTAGAAAAAGTTTCTAATTTTTAGGACGATGACTACTCAGGAGGTTTCTTGAGAGGTTCGTGTCGATTCTAGTTAGAGGGAGAACATGGAAAACAACATCCAAATATGGGAAAACACTCGGATCACTTATGATCACCAATCATTGATGGAATTTCTAATGGAGGTGCATAAATAATATCTATTGTGGAACTAATTTACACTATACAGATTTAGCTTGGGGAACGATGTCTTCATCCTAGAGGCAAGCAAAGAAGAACCAGATTACTGGTTTAAGAGTACGCCACAATAGTATCTGTGTTATAGGGATATAGATGGTTGTACTGGAAAGGATCACACCCTTTTCATGGTGCACTAAATCTATAACCACATAAACATAATTTGTGGAAAGGAGTTGGAGGTAGATATGTCCCCGCTGTAGTATAGGACCATTATCATGGTGGGGCTTGGGAATCCATATAAGGGATGGATCAAAAGTTGGGATCTACGCCAGGGTGGAAACTTCACTGATGAGTGGGCCTGGGCCTACTGGGCATGCACATCCTGTAAAGATTTTGAGACTATGCTGAGGAAGGTATGCCCATATGAGGTATCTTGGGATTCCCAATTTATCATTTCCCAACTGAAGGAGTTCATACCGAAACTGTTAAGATCATGGTCACTAGATACCAACACATTCCACCTACACCATGGGGAGGTTGATATCAGCCTCTGGGACCTTCATCAAATTTTTGGAATACCAGTCCTAGGAGGAATATATGATGAGTTACTTACTACCATGAATTTTTGGGAGGATGTGAAATAGATGCCCCCTCTAGTGATGGAATTGAAGAATTTTGTACTAGGAAGGGATGATGATAAGTAGAATACCTGAGATTTATACATTGTTTTGGTTAATTTTTGAACTTCCTTCTAGAGGAAGATACACTACCAATAAGGCCCCCCAAATGACCAAGAGGAGATCAGTTGGAAAAATGGGGTTTATACTAGCATATATTTGAGTATATCCAATGGAAGCTATGGGGTTACAATGTTAAGATTGATCAACAACCAATAGTTAGGCTGGCCGTATTCATCTTGGTGTTGATATGTGGGTGGATGCTACTAGTTAGATATGATCACATGGGAGTATGAACAAGCATGTTCATTATGGTAGCATGACTGGTTGGTGGAGAATGTGTCAATCTAGGCATACCGATGTTGGTGAAGTTATATCTTTTACTTCGACACATTAGCAATGGAAAGAGGTTTTTTCAGGTATGTGGGCCATTCCATTTCCTATATAACTGGATTGCAGCACATATGGGGGCTAAAAATATCTCAACCCCATAGATCCACCTGGGATACACTCTTGAACCACAATTTTGAATATCACATGGGGAACCCCACTGAAAGTATACATAGCAGCCATGTTGGGTAAGTTGGGGTGGGCAGAAAAATTTATCTTCCACCCATTTCCTCTACCAACTAGAGCATATACTGATGATGGAAGAGAAACCATTGAGACATGATAATACCTATTTTCCTTTTGCGATGGTGTACTGGTGGAGTGGGTAGATTGTGAACCCATATGTGATCCGTACACTTCATACTGGTTCGTGATACAATTTAGATGCATGAAAAGACTGACCCAAAAGGTGTATCTGGGGGCATTCCATGAGAATCAACCATGTGTGATGAGACAGCTGTGGATAATGTTTACATTTGAGGATGGGAAGATGCAGAAAGAGTTTCCACCAACCACCACAACATTCAGATTGGTTCACGAATATGCATTAAGTTGGGCCGCTGGCTACCCGAGTGAGACACTAAAGAAACCAACCATCTAGGATAACAAAGAATCAGTATCCACACCTCGATGTTAGATAGTGAAGAAGGGGGGATATCACAAGGGTGGTGTCAACATGCATCATGGTGATGAAACTGTAGTAGTTGGGGAAACATTCCATGAACATGCTCTGATGGAAGGTGAAGAAAGGAAAGCACCAAGGATGAGCCTAACTGCTCTGATCAGAGGAACCCAAGAGAGAGGGGAATAACCAAGGGGATTCCTTGGGCAGTCACCTCAGTCCCTAGGGAAGTAGGTTCACCAATAAGAGATTCCTTATGATGCTATTTATCTAAAGGCATGGATAGATTGGGAATTCTACAAATGCAACCTCAGCACTGAAGACCTTTGGGAGAAATTAAACAATCATGGAATAGATCTAGGGGAACTTAGTCTTGCGAAGGATGAATTCAACATGGTTCTACCTAAGGGAATAAAATTTTTATGGGAGCTAGAAAAACAGATATAATCCAGGGGTACCCCACAACCATTGAAAGATTGGGCGAGGGTGTTGTTGAACAAGACTATCCCCCCAATGGAGTCGGTGGCTCAACTGGAGGAACGTTTTTCCCTTAATAACAACTCAAATATCTCATTGGGTGTATAGGTTGGTGAGTAAGACCTTTGGAAGGGTGATGGGGAAGTGGATTCAAAGGGGGCCTCTCCAGAAGAAGGTGAAATAGTGGCCTCAGAGGGGACTTCTCTAAGAAAGTCTACCACAACTCTTAAAGTAAGATTTAACTCATATTCATTGTGTCATTTCCTTTCTTACTTTACCTTGGTCTCTCAACTAAAAACTATTTGTATAGGAGGATCTTGAACTAAGTTCTCTCACTGATGGGAATGAAGGCATGAGGATAGGTGAGGAGAACCGAACACCAAGACCCACAACCAGGGAGATGATTGTTGCACAGTACAGCTGTGCTGCGGAAGTGAGGGTGGTCTCCTAGGAACATTCTAAGTCCACAAACATTTATGGAGGACCGCGCCCTAACATCCCGACAATGATAAGCCTAAGGCAGGATCGTGTGGCTAACCAATGTATGTTTTCCACATTCGGGGCCACATATGTTGTATTCTTAATCAAACTGGCTAACATGACCCATATCTGAACAGTTCTCAAGATGACATGCATTATACAAGAGAAAATGGATGGAGGACTCAAGGATCCTATCAAAATAGGGACAATGGTCCATATAGAATTGAGTTACAAAGATGACTATGTCATAGTCCCTTATGGGAAACTGATGGCGATGAGTGACACCACTAGAAGGACAAAGTATAAAGTTGGCTGGGCAGACATTATTGAATTAGAATCAAGCGATGAAGATCAACCTAAATAAGATCCTACTACTGAGCTCCTAGAGTCATTTCTAGAATATGAATCTGCTAAACCAAAGGAGTGGGATGAGTCCGACTCTGATGAATAGGATAGAAAGGTTGTCTGCTGCCGGTCATGGAAACTAATGAAATTCTTCGTCGATAGCACCTCGAAATCGGAGTGGATAAGCCATATGGGAAAAATTCATCCATAGATGCATGAAGTATGCACTGGAGGAGTTGATTCCCTCATATTCTCATTTGATATTACCTTACTAATAAAGTGTGGGAGGATAAGCATGGCCTCATTATTGGTTAGTAGCGGAGGAAGGAAATCAACACCCATAAGCTTCAGAAGGCTAAAAAGGAGATCCAACACTTATGAATGTGGTAAGATGATCACTCATCCTTCATTGACACCCAAGTAGAGCTCTTATCAAAATTATGGGCTCAACTGGAAGAAGCCAAAGAGAAGCTAAGGCAAGAATCTTATGAAATGGCCAGCATCTAAGATGATAAGGATCGGGCACTAAACAGGGCTAATGAACTACACCCCATGGCTAGAAAATAACAGATGGATCTTAATAGGTGACAAAAAATCATATAGGCCACAAACCAAAGAGTAGAGGAGCTGAGACATTCCATTGAAGAGTTCAACCCATTTATTGGAGGAATCAATCCATGGGAGTTGTAATTTGCATGGACTCAGAAGCTTGCTTTCACGATCTCTTGCTTATTTTAGTTGCGTGCATGAGTTTTTTTATCTGATTTGATTAGTGTATCCTAACCATATATGTGAAACAACCAACAATCAATTCCTAAGATCACGTGGGTCATTCCCAGTGTGAGAAACAAGGGATGACCATGTAATAATTCACCTTGATCATGAGATAACCAAAAAAATACTTGAAAACCGGGGTCTAAATGACCACTTGAAGTTTCTAAGAGAAGAGAGGAGGGCCATGACTAGATAATAGAGTTCTTAGAGCATCCAAATTTACCTTTCCCATCATTCTCTAGTGCACGAGCAGGATAATGCCAGGGGCCTTGGAATAAATTTGAAAAAAGGGGAATGGAAAGTGTGAATCACAATAACCAAAATTTGGAATGTAGTGAGGGTGGGACGAAAATGGAGGATAACTACTTACCATGTTATAATACAACATCCACATTTCATAAGATTGAAATAGGGACAAACAAATGAGGGAAAACAATTGACCGAATTTTGAAACATGGGGCCAGAACTCAAAGTGTTGTCTGATATCTTTTAGAACATTAACCTAGAATAGTAGGCGAGCCATAAGACTAAGCATCCATACCATCATGGGGACTTCAGAGGTATAAGAGGATGAGGATATGAAATAGTGGGAATGCAAATCTTTGAAATGGAATGATGGGCTATTTGAATGGAGTCCATAACTCTTGAAACTACGTCACTATGAAGAAAGAACTTTGGGTGGGTGTGTCGGACTGAATCAAGATCAAACCTATTTCTAGATGGAACCTCTCTGGAAAAGACCTAAAATACCTTGTAGTTTTATGTCATGCAGATGAAGATGATGCATGAAATAGTTTTGGGTCATATAGTCATAACGTTACACATAGTTTAAGGTTATATTGTATAGACCCTGGTCAATAGTTTAAAGTCATGTTACATGGAATGGGGACTCCTAGTTTAGGGTCATAGAGTTTGGACCATAATTAGAGGAAAAGAGCTAGAAGAGTTATTGAACTTGTGGCTGGGCCTAAGGTGAGATTCCTGGGTGTCCCTACATATCCTGTGAGGGAAAGAATCAATCCACACGTAGTTCTAGAATTTTGTGTAGTTTAACATCATGCATTAAGGATATGGGAAACCCAAAGGAGAAACATGTGTTATGGTACATAACCTAAGATGAATGAGGACAAAACAAGTCCACATTCCAAATCACACATTCCTAAAAGGGGGATATGTCCAAGAGGCCAGAAAGATGAAAGGGGTTGCAGTTGGACCATAGAAAAAGAGTATAGGTGTCACTACATATCACATGAGAATGGGAATCAAGACATAAATAGTTCTTGAGGATGGTATGGTAGATGGAAATGAACAAAAGGAGCAATATCCTCTCATGAGAGAAAAATTGTAATTATTACGCAGTTTAATGTCATGAAAACTAGGACATTTGATGTCTTAGTTTAAAGGTCACATAGTTCGAACCGTATGGGGTGGAGAGGTGTAATATAGCATCATGAGGAAACCCAACATGAATGAGGAAAAAATAAGTCCAAAACAAACTACATATTTATAGAAAAGGAAAACCCATACAAATAAGGGGGTGAAAAGGTTCATGACTCTACAGCTGGACCCAGAGGTAAAGTACCTGGGAATCACTACGTATCTCACAAGGGTGAGAATCAAGACACACATAGTTCTAGAATGTGAAATGGAAGAGGGACAATGCCAAAGGGTAAATGTATCATTGAGAAAAGACATCATAATACTAGGTAGTTTATTAGTAGACAACCTAGATGTAAAGGCATAGTTTAATGCCATAAAATAACGATGTAAGATATCCTAGTTTATGGTCTTAGAACTCAGACCTAGGGGAAGTGTGATTCTTCTTTGTGGGTAAAAAGCTTACCCATATCCATAAGCCCACATGATCCATGTTCGGTGTGAGAAATAAGGGAAGAGAAGATATTTACAACAAATGGGAGCACACAGTAGGGAACAAAGGTGAGGAGTCAAGGATAGCCCCATGATGTTGGTTTGTCCTCTTAATGCGCAAAGGTGCAAGGAGGAATAATACTGGGGGGTGTTAATGTTCTGTCTGAACACGATGAAATGAAAAGGGATCTGAATCACAAAACCAATATTTAAGGTGTAATGGGGTTGGTGTAATGATGTAGGATAACTATTAAATGTATTCAAAGCAAAACATCTATATCGTGTGACCTGGGATAGGAATAAACAATTAAGGGTTAGCCGCTGACCATATTCACAATGTGGGACCTATCTTAAATGTTGTTCAAAATCCTCTGGGATGTTGGCCTGAAATGGTAGGCGATTCATAAGTCCAATCATCCATACCATTCAGGGGTCCTTTTAGATGTGAATGATGATGGAAACCCAAATAAAGGGACTTGTGAAGCATGGAAATTGGACGAAATCATGTCCATACAGAATAAAAAATCTTAGTCCCTAGACCAGAGTGCATGTGAGTGCATTGATGGGGTGCAAAGAAGGTATAAGGGCCATGTTAAGAGTATAAGACTTCATAAGAATAGTGGAGGAAAGGGAAAAAATTAAGTTGATGGACCTAGGGATGAACCTGAAGACAAAGTGTTTGGGTGTTCCTATGTATCCCATAAGGATGGGAATAAATCCATACATAGTTCTGGAAGTGTCGTGCAGTTTAACATCACACGGTAAGGAAAAAATTTGATGAGGTCTTAAAGGGGGTGTGTATGGTATGGTAAAGAAAACCTGGAATGGATGAAGAAAAATAATTATACATCTTACCATGTACCAATCCTAGAGAAAACACAAGACAAAATGCCAAAAGAGAGGGAAATCGGAAAATTTTCGTGCAGTTTAACATAGCGTAGAATGGAGGGTTACTTTCCTTTTAAGGTCATGCATAAAAAAAATTCCATGCATTTTAACATCTTACAGGTAGGACAAAATAGTTTAACATCACGTGGGATGAGAGAGATCTTATTTTACAGCCGTAGAACTCAGACCGTGAGGTAGGGGCCGAATGGGCCGAAAAGGTTCAAGAACCTAGGGATGGACCCAAAGATGAAATGTATGGTCATTCCTACATATCCCATAAGTATGGGAATCAACCCATATGTAGTTCTAGAATTCCATGCAGTTTAACATCATGAGTTAAGGATGTAGATGAAAGGGTAAATCCCATAGGGGGAGTACATGGTGAGGTTATTATAAACCCGATGTGAATGAGGAAAAAGGATGTACACATACTGCACCACATAACCCCATAAGAATTAGGGTTGAGGGGACGAACGAAAGTGATAATTTGTGGTTCCTAGGCTAGACATAGGGACAAAACGTCCCTGCATTCCTATGTATCTTATATGGATGGGAATCAGGCCATACATAGTTCTTGAATTTGGTGTAGTTTGAAGTCATACAATAAGGAAATAGAGGGAAGGAAGTTATTCCTAAGGGAGTCACATGATATAGATGTTGTAAACCTGATGTGAATAAAGAAAAAAGAAGTCCACATCATACCATATGCTTAAAAAAGGAATCTCAGGTCGTATGACTGAAAATGGGGAATCTTGGGGCTGGACCTGAATACAAAATGTTTGGGCATTCCTACATATCTAATATGGATGGGAATCAAGCCATAAATAATTATAGAATTTTGTGAATTTTAACATCACATGATATGGATGTATGTAGAAGAACAAGGTTCTAAAGGGAATGAGCATTGCGTGATAAAGCTTACCCAACGTGAATGAGGATAGGAGAATTCCACACCACACTATGAAAAATCCAAAGGGGAACCTTAGGAAAAGAGGGCATAAAAGTTCTATGGACTTGGGGATAGACCTAAAGATGAAATTTTTGGGAATTCCTACATATCCCATATGGATGAGAATCAAGACATGTGTATTTCTAGAATTCCATGAAGTTTAACATCACGCGGTAAGGACGTAGATGAAAGGGGGTGTTACGGAGGGTGGGGCACATGGTGCAACTATCATAAATCTGACATGAATGATGAAAAAATAATTCCACATCATACTATATGCATCCATCGAAGAGAACTAAACCCAGTGGGGGAACCAAGAAGATGGAAAGATTTTTTGGGCTATACCCGAAGACAAAATTTTGGGGTATTCCTACGTATCCTACAAGGGTTGGAATCAAGCCACATGTAGTTCTAGAAATACCATGTAGTTTAACCTCACACGGTAAAGATAAGGAAAGGAGGAGATCCCTGAAGGGGATACATGACATGGTAGTTGTAAGCCCGACATGAATGAGGATACAATAAGTCCACATGGAGTCAAGTGATCTGGGATACTTAGGTTGAGAGGCCAGAAGGAAGGCAGAATCTGTGATACCTAGGGCTAGACCCAAAGACTAAGTGTTTGGGTATTCCTACATATCCTATAAATATATGAATCAATCCATATGTAGTTCTTAATATTTTGTGTAGTTTAATGTCATGTGGTAAATATGAAAAATATATTAGTTTAAGGTCATAGAGATCAGACCGTAAATGCCCAGTTTAATGTCATGTGTGTGGGACAGAAGGGTAGAAAAAGGTGAATCACCACACCTGATATTTTGGAAACCATAGGGATGGAGATAATGATAGATGATAACTAATGGCCATGTTTGCAACATAGTATTCATATCATGTGACCTGGAATGACAAAAAACAATTGATCATCGACTGCTGAACATATTCACAATGCAGGACTTGTATCAAATTGTCATTTGAGATCCTAAGGGAAATTGGACCAGAATGGTAGGTGGGCCAAGGTGGCATGAGATCAAGCCACTAGGGGGGGTCCTTTTAGATATTAAATATGATACAGATCCAAATAAAGGGAATTCATGAATCATGGTGGTACTTGTGCAGTTTAATGTCTTGCAGTAATGATAAAGGAGGTATTAGTTTATGGTCATAGAGCTCAGACCATGAGGTATGATTACCACTTGTAGTTTATCATCATATAGAATGAGGGTGATTCATAATTTTACGTCATGAAAAGGACAGATCATTTAGTTTAACGTCATGCAGTAAGGATGGAAAAGATCTTAGTTTAAGGTCTAAGAGCTCAGACCATGAGGTATGTTTACCGCTTGTAGTTTATTGTCATGCAGGATGAGGGTGCACTCATGAAAAGTAATACTTGAGAAACTTGGAATTGGTAGAAGGAGTATTGAGCTCACCATTCATGGTGACCGGAGAGTATCCACCCTTGTGGTAAACCTTATGAATGATATAAGGTCCCTCCCATTTGGGTTACAAATTTGGTGGCTTCCTGCTGGGTATCATTAGTGTTCTCAGGTCCAATATCATGTACCCTTGAAGGAAAGAATGAAGACAATATTTGTTATTTAAAGCTCTGAATATCTTATTCTGATGCCTCTTAATATTGTGCAAGGCCTAGATCCTATTATCATCGAGGGATTCTAGTTTATCTAGAAGGAATTCTATTACCTTGTCTGACATCTACTGATCGTAGACAATTATACGGAGTGATGAAAAATGAATATCAATGGGTAGGACTGCCTCTTTTCTGTACACTAGGGAATATGGGGTCACCTAGGTGGAATTACGAGTCGTCATTAGATAAGACCAGAGAGATCATTGGAAAACTTGTCCGAATGACTCTTCTTGTTCTAAACAACCATATTCTGCAAGATATTAGAGTGGTTTTTGTTGAATGCCTCAATCTTTCCATTTTTTTGCGTACGATAGTGGTAGGTATGATTAGAATGGATACTATACTTAGCGTACAATTTATTCATCCCAGCTACCCAGAAGTTGGTGCTGTTATCATTAAGGATAGTGTGAGGGACTCTAAATCAGTGGATGATATTGGAGCTCATAAAATCAATGATATAATAGGCCTTAACTTCCTTGATAGAAATTTCATCTACCCACTTGAAAAAGAAATCTATAATGGTAAAAATGAAGATGTACTAGAAAGTTGTCACTGGTTGATACGATCCCACAACATCGAGCCCCTGGAATGCAAATGGCCAAGATTACTTGGGGGTATGGAGAGGCTCTAGTGACCGATGAAAAAAATTAGCATGGATCTATAATGTGTTTAACCTCTTGGTGAAATTGACACATTCATGGACCAAGGTGGGATTGAAGTAGACCATCCTTTGGATCTGATGAGGGAGTTTCGAACCTACCTGATTATCTCCACAGGAACTAACATGAACTTCCGCCATAAACTAGGGAATCTAGTCTCCTTGAATGAAATAGAGGAGAATCCCATAAAACCCACATCTATAGAGGATATTCTCAAGACTGGGACCACTATGGAGGGTGAAATGACCTACGCGCCAATGGATTCACTCACGTTCGGCTCTATCTTTCAGGAGATCATTGTGTTGGAGATACTAGATAAAGGGAGTTGTCTAATCAGGGGTATCTTTTAGTGTTGTGGTAGGGGGACCTAGAGGTCATGATGTAGATGCAACGATGGCGAGATGACTTACCTACTGACTATAATCATTGTTCATAGTGATGGGATCAATGAATCTTTGATGTGACACATGGAGAATCAAATCATTCTGGTCAGGCGCTGCAAGATATGCGGCAAGACTAGACAAGGTATTGGATTGACTGTTTTGTGATCAAGGAACATAAATGAACTTAGGATAAAAGGGGACTGGAAAATTAGCTAGTGAGTTCACTCTAACAGGGGTATAATCTCAAGCTTCCTGATGACATAGTCACTATTGATCTTCTTGATGACTAGTTTGGTGTCCCCTTCCACATGTAGGTTGGGAACAACAATCATGAGGTTCAGTTTGAGAGTAGTGATGAGAACCTGATAATCCACATCATTGTTGGTGCAGCCTTCTGACAACAAGAATGAATAGGGAAGGACAACTTGGGTAGGCATGGTGAAGATGATACCTAGTCCCACCCTATTAATCATAGGATCATTGAGTCACCTGCTGGTAGGTCTTTGTGAGGCACCGTCAAAGTGTATCTGCCAGCATGACACAACTTGATCCGCTGAGAGGATTTACTCATTTGGGAAATCAAGATCTAGAGGATACCCTATGGGGGATGTATGGATGGAAAGAAATTTGACAACTACTGACCCTTGATACCTTTCTACAGAGTGAACCTGATGTCAAATTTCTGAAGGATCACTACTCACCGAGCTAGATGAACTGTCAACATGGGGAAGTTCAAAATATATTTCAGTGGGTCTACCTAAGACACCAGCTATATCTCATGGTGCTACAATTAATATCACAATTTATGGACCATGAATACCAGTGTGAGACAAATCTTTTTGATATAGAAATATCTGGTCTCTGTATCATGGAGCATGCGATTGAGATAATATAAACTATTATATGTCCCCTAATTGTTCTTATGAGCGATAAGGTAACCAAGGGAACATTCCAAAGCGGTTGCATAAAGGACTATCATCTTTCCATTGACAGGTGACATCCAAAATGAAGGCTTTAGAAGGTACTTCTTGATCTCTTCAAAAGAATCCTAACACACTTCATCCCACTGGTAGTCGACACATTTTTTCATGAGCTGAGAAAAGGGCTTACACTTCTCGGCCAAATTCATAATGAATCGGTGTATATAGGCTAAGTGGACTTAAAATCCTTGAATCTATAGAATTTTTCTTAGAGGAGGCATCTAGATGATGGCCTTGATCTTCTATAGATCGATCTCAATGCCTCTATATTTGATGAGAAAGCCGAGAAACATTCTAGATGTAACCTTCAAGACACACTTAAAGGTGTTCATCTTCAAATGGATGGAGAAAAGGAACCCAAACACTTTCTCAAGATCTATGAGATGGTCCTGACACTGGTGGGATTTGACCACCAAATATTCCACATAGAATTCTACCAATATCATAAGGATCAGATTTAATATGTGGTGCATGACATACTGGTAGGTGGCTCCTGAATTCTTTATATCGAAAGGCATTATCTGATAACAAAAAGTACCTTATGGTGCTCTGAAGGTGGTAGAATCTTCATCCTCAGGGGCTAGTCATATTTGATTATATCTGTAATACACATCCATTAAGGAGAGAGCTTGGAATCCAGTGGTAGCATCGATCAACATCTCTGTTGTAGGAAGGGGAAAATCATCATTTGGATAGTGATGGTTGATATCATAGAAGTTGATGCAAAATATGATATGTATGTTCTTATTTCATATGATAATGGTGTTAGATATCCATTTTGGGTACTGGAATTCCTTGATAAAGTTGGATTTAATGAGCTTATCAACTTAGACCTTGACCATGACACCATGAGAATGGTGAATTTTTCTGGGAGGATTTTTGAACTTGCAATGGTTTATCGAGAGACCAAGGTGGTGGAATGCGACCTAAGGATCCAGTAATAGAATATTTCCATAGATCCAAGTGAATACATCTTGATGCTTCTTGAGAAAACCCACATACTATTGCTTCTCCTTTGCAGACATGGATGCACTGACCAGTGCTGGTTTTAGATCTGTCTCGGTGCCGAGGTTCACCTATTCCAACTCATCAATGGTGGTGGATACACCTTCCTCAAACATAGGAGGAGAATCCTACAAATATTATTCATTGTCCACAACAAGATGATCATCGAAATGGGGAAATTATTTGGAGTTTGCTAATTCTGATGGAATGCTGGTGTCGGCCCGAGCGGCTATAGAATATTCATTGGGGGACTCCTACACTGCTTAAATCATAGCGACAAAATCCATAGATCAGATTCCATATGGCCTTAAAACCAATGGTCCACACTTAATAATATCAAATAAGTAGTGGCATTTCAACTTGAGCAGGTTCAACCCAGCCCGTAAGAAAAAGAAAGTATAATGTACTGTTGTTTCCATGGGGAGAACATACCGATACCTTACAGGGGTAAGGGGTTCTGGGATCACTTGAGTCTGATTCGTGTAGGAGTACAAAGTGATCTTTTTATGTTCCTTGCACCGGGGAATGATATTTACACTTGTACCATAGATGATAAAGAAGTTTACCATGTCTGGGTTTGTGGCCTCCAATCAATGAATTGGGAGAATATAGGCATCATCCAAGCCTATCCATGGAGCATACCCACTTGAACATTAAGGGAGTACTTGAGGAATTGATGATATGAGAAGGGGACTACTATAAGTAGATGGATCCAAGGTTTACCCATCAGTGCATTCTAGGTGGTTTCCTACGAGACAACCATGAAATCCATGCTGGAAATCAGACCACCAAATTGGGTATTCAAGTAGATTTTTCCAATAGGATCCTTCTCTATCCTTTCAACAACTTGAATATTCATATTAGAGGGATTCTAATCAATTTCAGATAGCCCCATCTTGTGGAGTGTCCAAGTCAGGATGAGATTGATCTCAGAACCTAAGTTGACGAGACAATGATGGACTTCTACACCATTGAACTGACCAATGATGTAAAATGGGAAGATGATCCCCTATATATGAGAACCTTCATTTTCTCCTGAGAATGATATGATGGCTGACATTCTACATGTTCAGCCTCCTCAGAACGAATTGTCTCTACGGCCGCTACCTCTGTTTCAAATTAGAGGGGTCTCCTCAAAGACTATGCGAGGGATTCATGCATATCTTCAGACAAGTGTAGAGCCTTGATAATTGAGATATTAGCAGAAATTATGGAAAGGTTCTTGATCACATCATACTTCCGTGTCAGGCGCACACTTCTGTCGATATGAGGTTGCTCTGTGGTAGGAGGTATGGAAGATGCTGTAGGTCGGACCAACAAATTTCAGGTGGTAATGAGGGTATCTTATTTCTCACTATCTAAATATCATAGGATTAATACCAGATGATTACCAAATGACTATGTCCTAGTCTCACCTGTATGTGGATAATCATAGCATAGTCGCAATAGCTCTTCCAATTCGAGTAGCACAAATGGGGGGGGGGAAGTGGATCTGATAAAACTAGGTAAGAGTAATGTTCATGATGAGTCCTATGCTGAGCCTATTATCTGGTCTCAGTGGTGTGCATGGCTCGGTCTGAATCATTGGATGACATAGTTTGAAATTTCACATATCCATAGTTTCTTTGATGCTAGCGTCGGATAGGGACATTAGGAGGGTCTTCCTGGCATTCCTCATCTTTAGAGACCATGCATGGGTCCACTAGCTCGACAGTGTTCACCGAGGTGTTCACTTAAGGAATCCTCCATTTCTAGGTGATGTATCTGATTTTTTTATACCTTTATATATATTTTATTGAGCATAAAAACTTTTTTTTTCACCAAATATCAATATTTTTTTGGATCAAATTCTTTATATTGGTGATTATGATGATTTTCAGATGTTTTCCATCCAAAGTCACAAATCGGGAAAGGAAAGAACAAAAATTCAAATATAAATGGTGTTTGATTCTTACACACACCATGTATTATTTCCATGAAGTGGATTGAGAAGACCAAATACACACCCATGTTGCCGGAAAAAGAATACATGCTGTGTTCTCCCCATACACACACTGTGTTGGACCTTCTAGAAGAAGATGGTGGTTGATGACTGATATTACAGGCCATGTATGGAAGTGATACACACCATGTACTTCCACCTACCAGGCGATGCTATGTTCCAAGTCAAGGGTAGTGAGGTAGCTCACCCATCAAAAGAGAAAAGAGGGCTAAATCATGTTGACTAGGGTACACACCATGTACTTTTTGGTACATGCTGTGTATTCCTAAACATTGTAAAAGAAGGGTAGGCCCTCCAAGTTCGGGACTGAATAATTTTTCCAAGACAGACCAAGGGGGAAAATTCCAGAGAAGTCCAAGAAGAGAAGGAGGGAAGAGAATAAAGGAGGTGCTACCACTACCTCCCCATCGATCTTCAATCCCAAGTTTGTGCCATTTTTAATTCAGGTATCACAAGTAGTTTAGTTACTAGCTACTCCATGAGTAGCTAAACCCCCTATGTGTTGGGGCTTTGGACGATTATGGGTTATATTTTGTCAATTTTTATACCTGTGTTATTCATTATCCTCTCATAATTCCTTAATAATCCTTTTTATATATTGCTAGAAATCTCATATCAGACCAAGAACAAGATTTATAGGGATATTTTGAGGAATTAAAATAAATAACATTCATGATCATTGGATGGGATTATCATCCCAAAAGGTCTATAATTAATAAAATTAAATGAAATCAAATTCTAGACCAAGGAATTAGTTTATATTTATTTAAACAAAAATCACCAGACCAAGGGGGTTTTGATACATTCATAACCCAAAGATTTGAGTTATCATGATTAACACAACCTAATAATCAAATTGATTTAATAACAACCTTAAAAATCCATAGCCCCGACGCATTCTTCCCATTTATTATTCATAATCAAATTTTTGTGTTTTTATTTATCTTTAAAGTAATTTGTTAAAGAAATTAAAATTCAATCACCCTATTGTTAAGACACAAAAATTGACTCTAAATTTCAGCAAACACCACTAAATTAATCATAAGCTAGAAAAAAAATACCATAACTATAACGACCCATACTTTACATACATTGTTATTACTTCAGAATTGAAGCACACTTATTACAACATATAACAAAACTAGGAAAGGACCATATAGGTATAGAGTATTTAGAAACTGGGAAACATAAACAACTGGTTCATAAAGCATATACTTTGCCTCTCATTTATTTCATCATATCTAAAGTCCCTTTTTGGCATATCCTACTTAATAACCTTCTTCCTGACCTGGGGAAATAAAATATACAAAAGGGTGAGCTCAAATGATCAGTAAGGGTAAACAAAAGAAATATCAATCACATCATATACATAAGAACATAACTTTTGGAAATCTTAACCTGCAAAAGAGATCATAATTTCATAACATGGGATAAATAATAGTAGTGAAATGTAATACCAATAATCATAACTTAAAACATGAAAATTTGTGTCATACACACATAATCATAGATAATCCTTTCTTATTAGTCAAGACTCATTTACAAGACTATCTTAGTGGACAAAGTCCATTTCTGAACCGAGTTCACTCCTCGTTTCAATCCTGTTTCACTGAACCGGTTTAACCTGCCGTTCCAGCCATGTCTATCTCATGAGATATAAAATCTTTACCCAATGAATTGGAGGGATATACAGGTCCCACCCATCTCATAATGATACCATTCTTATGTATGCCACAAAATCATAAACCATACATCATAGCATAACCCATGTAATAAAAATGGGAATCTTAAACATAGTGACATCATAAAAAATTCATATAAGATAAAGGAATTCATAAAAATATTTCCATCACAACATAATAAAATCCATGTAATAATAGGGATAGAAACAGAACCCTATATTATCTTAGATGGAAAATAATTTTGATAAAACTCTTGAACTCCATTCTTGAGGAAAATATCCTTTCTACTTCAAAAACATTTTCCTTTCTTAACATGTCATACAATTTTAAACTAAAAGAAGTTGATTAAAAATAAACTTGAAAATTTTTAAAGTAATCTTCTTGGAAATCATTTTTTAAAAATCCATTCATGCCTTATAAGTTAAAAAAACATTCTTCTCATACTTTTGTCGGAAAAGTCAAAAAGTACCTCGTACGAAAAACGAAAAAAGATTCCTTTCATATCTTTTACTAAAAACTCACCAAAGGGTAAAATTGGATATAAACTATTGTAGAAGGATATAAATATTACATATTGAGGAAACATGGATGTGGATGATAAAATACACCCCAGTAAATACCAAATTATAAACATTCTCAGATAAAAATGAGATTGTGATATTTTCCCTTACCTTAGGTCCGATTTGCTTCGTAAGTGTCCGAACCTACTGTATAATGATTTAAATAATGTTATTGACTTATTCCATAATCATAAGTATTTTTATGATATCATATATGGTCATATTCTTAGCTTCTTATTAGTAATATTTCATTACTACTTGTTATTCGGGTGTTTATTACTTTTTGTTCTTATGCGTGTTTTGTCGAATAAATTCTTATTTTTATTTTTAGGTTATAGATACCTCATTTACATAATGGTATTAGTGTAATATATATCATATTCATTCATTCAATTCATTTATATAATCATTATGCAATAAAGATCATGTAGAACGAGTCGCATCACATCGTGGAGACGGTATTCCGTACGTACGCACGAGCGATGATATCGTTCCCATGATCGTGGAATTGTATTGGAGTGTATGTATAATATTTCAGAATCAATATCACTTTACAATAATCATATATAGTCATTATTTACACCATTATACCCATCCAAGTAAGGTGGTGGTGGAAAATAGTTTACACCACGGCGCAGAGATGATATTCCGTACGTACGCACGCGCGTGATTTCATTTTCCGTAGGATGGATAGATGGTGATATAGGGCTGTTTCATACTTATAATAACATATCATTATATTAGTGATACTGATGTTATTACTTCATAATGAAACAACTAAAGAAGAAGAAGTGGAAGAAGAAATAAAGTTGAAAGAATCGGTAACGGACATTACCTCTTCTTTGAAGCGCTTCTTTGAGACCTCCTTTTAGGGCACTAAAATTGGTCTTTGAAGAAGACCAGGACATCTAGGATGTCTCTAGAGAAGTGGATAGTAGAACGTGGTATGGTTTGGCCGAGCTTGAAGGCTCAAAGTGGTGTGAGGAAGAGGGGGAGGAGGTTCCCTTTTATAAGGGAGGAGAGGGGCTCCTTTGGAAAAACTAAAAATATTATTTTATTATAAAGCCAAATTTGGTTTTAAATGGATCCAAATTGATTTATTTCAAAGCTAAGGTGGGGATGGGTCTAAATACTCTCATCAAATAGAATTTAGACAAGTTTAGGTTCCTATTTTAACCTTATCATTTATATTTAACTTTAAGTTAGATAATTTTACTTTTACCGTGTCTTTTTGTGTTCTTACACTGTATGGTTAATAAAATTACTATAAAAAGACAAAAGAACCCCAAGTTGTTTATTATTAATATATATAACCTTATCTAAGTTATTTGGCCGAACCATAGATTTTTATGAATAAACTAACAATTAATAATATAATATTTGTTTTAAAAACTATTTTATGTCAATTTTGACACTATTCAGTAATTGATTTTTGTGAAAATCATAACAGAATGATTAGTTCGAAAATATTTAATTAAATTAATACTAACATGTCATATTAACCTATAAAATTATTGGAATTCATAAAAAGTATCAAATTACATTTATTTGGGTATTTATAACATCAATTATGTCAATATTTCATTAATAAGATAATTACTGCATCATCTTTGTGTCATAAATAAATTACATTATTTAATGTCTAAAAATTACAAATAAAATACCATTATGTAGGAAATATTTTTAGATTTCTAATGAATATTTATAGTCTAATTTATCTTATGTATAACCCTATATTAAAAATGATTTAGTTATTAAACTTTGATTTTAACTATTTTAACCCTTCTTTAAATAAATTAATAATAAATGTCCTAATCTAATCCATGTGGGCCTAAATGGTAATATTTTATTCCTAAGGATGTTTTTGGTTGAATTAAACTTATACAATAGAATTATGACATGTTTTAGGGTAGTAATAATATCATTGTTACCCTTAATTACCCTATTTACTTTTAACCGTGGTAAAAAAAGTAAAAAGTTACTATTCACCAAAAATTATTTTCATCTCATTGAATCACATTTTAGTCCTTGATATTAACCGTGTCTCTCGGATTTTCGAAATTCCACTCACAGAAGCGGTAAAATTAAGTTTTATGAAAAATTCAGTTTTTTTAACTACCACTTAGTGGTTTCACTATTCATCAAAAAATGAAAGTTTCCAGAAAAATACCAAAAATTAGGCCTAATATATATTTGATATTATGAATTCAAAAATGATTTCTATTTTACCAAATTCAAAACACATCAGTTTCATTAATTAATTTAAAAATTAATTCTCGTTGTCAAAACAAATAGCGTGTTTTTAAGAGATAATAACTATCAAAAGATTGACACTTGTTTATGTTTGGTTTAAATGTGAAATTACATTCAATGACCAAAATTGTATTAAATGGTAAAAATATATTCTAAATATACTTTAAAACCACTCAAATTAATAATTTATCACTATTAATTATTTCGATTAAAAAAGTTGATTTTAATTAAAATTTAGTAATTTTCACTATTCATCAGAATATGAAAGTTATCCGAAAAGTACCAAAATTTTACCCTAAGCTAATTTTGATATTCCGAATCCAAAAATGAAGTCTGTTTTGAAAAATAAATTTAATTTTTTTTTTAAAGGTGGTTATTACTATTCATAACGGCTAGTTTTAATAATATTTTAATAGCATATCGTTGTTTAGTGAAACTCGGTATTGCATACGACGCAAGCTATCGAGGAAGGTTGCGATTGCGTGTAAAGTAAGCCAAGAAAGTGTTGTGTGTATTGAAAGATTATTTTCATGATTTATATAACATAAAAACAAAATATTTCTCATAAAATTCTCGGGTGTTACATTCTACCCCCCTTAAAATGAATTTCGCCCTCAAAATTTGTCACTTTGTAATAAACAAATGAGGATACCTCTCCCTCATCATATCCTCAAGCTCCCATGTAGCTTATTCTAATTGGTGGTTCCTCCATAAAACTTTCACCAAGCGAGTGGTCTTGTTTCTTAGGACTTTTTCGCTACGATCGAGAATCTCTATCGGCTGTTCTTCATAAGAAAGATCTTGCTCCAGCGGTACAACTTCTGAGCTGAGTACATGTGAAGGATCAGGTATGTACTTTCTCAGGAGAGATACATGGAACACATCATGAAATTGAGAGAGATTCGGTGGAAGCGCCAATCAGTAAGCTACCTTTCCAACACGATCTAGTATTTCGAAAGGACTGATATATCTAGGGCTCAACTTCC